>CM069524.1:114031888-115466888 GCA_035773235.1 Eospalax fontanierii
CATGTTAGTAACAAAGATATTTCCCCAGCCCAACTTTAGAACTTTGCTGTCAGTGTAGAAAGTCACAGGGTTGAAATACCAGAATAATGTAAATTAGTGCTCATTTATCCTTGAAAACTTTTGCCCTAAGCATAGAATTGTTATTTTCAACTCTTGAAAGCAACAGCTTTCAGGAATGTATGTTCACACTAGATGCTATAAATCTTTAATCATCTTAGATGAGACATTTATTCACTAAAAAACTTAGCTTTTCTCCTGTTAAGTAAGAACTGTTATAATTCTAAGGTGGAACTAAGTACTGTCTTTTTATTAAAGATTTATTTTATTTGTAACTATGTACATATGTGTGTGGATGTATGTGTATGTGAATTTAGTCTCCCTGAGGAGACAGAAGTGTAGGATCTCCTGGAGTTGCAGTTATAGGATTTTGTGAGCAGCTAGATATGGGTTCTGGGGATCTAGGCAGGGTCCTATAAAGAATAGTCCATGTTCTTAATTGCTGAGCCATTTCTCCAGCCCCAAGATTGATAGTTTATAAGATTTTTCACAACTCTAGAATAAAACACAGTGTTTCATTATGACATGCATTGCTGCTGGTTACCTAACAATTAGCTTTGCCCTCCCCCTGGCATTTTAACTCTTTACTAAGTAAATTTCCCACCAGCATGCATGAAAAGAGCCAATGCTACCTCCTTCTTTTCTAAGGAATGATGGTAGGGTCTAGTCTTGGCCAGTGGACAAAAGAAAGTAATGCCTTATCATTTGCTGTGTTCTTTGTGTGTCTGACTCCACTCTGGCATTCTGAAGACACATCAGTCCATTTGAGTGACACAATAGAGAGATTCCAAGGCATTCAATCCATGACGGTACCACTGTGAGAAAGTTTAGAGTTAGAAACATTCAATTCTGAGATATTTATCTTAATCATGAAAAGTGTGACTTTGCAATTGACTTTTACTTAGATATTCTACTTGTGGCCGTCCAAACCCTATTTGGCTCATGCATACCACTGACTTGCTCAGATAATCTCCTGTGTGTTTGGAGACATGGCATAATATAATTTTATCTCTGATTTTATCATGATGTTAGCCTTGACTTAGATGAGGCCCCAGTTGAGTTTGAAGTCCCTACACTGTCTGAGATTTTCCAAGCCAGCCTGCTTAAATACCACTGCCAGATTATTGTTTTTATCTTACTAAACTCTAATTTATTCCAAGTACTTAAGGGTTTCTGCAGTTCTTTATTTTGTTTTATTTTATTTTTTTATTTCTGATTGTTTGGTTATTGTTCTCCTTCTAGACTGTGGTAGGACTATTCCCCAGGATTTTTCTCTTTTGATGCCATCATTATCTGCAGATAGTCAATATAGAATAAACATGTCAAATGAACTAGCAGTAAGTTTACATTAAAAAAATACAACTGGGTTGGAGATTAGTTCAGATGGTTGAGTGCTTACCTAGCATGGACAAAGCATTTGCTTTACATTCCAGCACGGTACAGACTAGATAAAGTGGCAGAGGACTATAATTCTAGGAATCAGGAAGTGTAGGCAAGAGAATTAGAAATTCAAGGTCACCCTTAACTACATCATGAATTGGGGACCTACTGAGCATACAGGAGATGCTGTCTCAATCAATCAATTTGACAATAAGTAAATAAAAGTGAAAATACTTAAATGTAACAACAAATGGACCAGGGAAGCAAAAGTCCTTATGAGTATTAATAACAACCTTGTAAGGATTAAAATAACTTTGGCAAATGATAAGCATATAACAAAGCAAAGAAAGTATGATTTATACATTAAAAGGCATTGTAAAGCCAGCTGTGGCAACACGTGCCGTTAATCACAGTCTTCCGGAGGGAGGCAGAGGCAGGCTGATCTCTCTAGGGTTGAGGCCAGCCTCCTCTACATATCCAGTTGCAGGCCACTTGTGATTTCAGAGAGACACTGTCTCAAAAAACAAGCAAACAAACATCAGCAAAAGAAGGTATTGTAACATAGAAATATTCATAAATATATTCATTTAATTTTAATTTTGTCACATTTTCATTCATTCATTCATTCATTTCAGTCATTCATTTCATTCATTTGTGGTCCTGTGTGTACAAATATGCAATACCCTATGTGTGGAGGCCAGAGGACAAATTTTGAGATTAGGTTCTGTTTTTCCACTTCATCTGTCCAGGGACACGATCTCATGATATCAGGCTGAGCAGCAGGCACCCATAACTGCTGAGCCATCCTCCCAGTCCTGGTATATGCATTTTCCATGCACACTTAATACATCTATTTAAATAGTGTGTTCTTAAACTTTATGATATAAATGCTTTCTATCAGCATGAAATAAAAATAGTGCAGAAAGAATGAAAATACGATTGATTGATCTACTCAGTTGTTCAAATTTTCTCTTTTTTTTCTTTATTATATTTTATTTCATTTGTTTTGAGAAGGGATCCTGGGTAGCCCAGAATGTTCTCAAACACTTTATAGCTGAGAATAATCCTGAACTTCTTATCCTTTTTCCTTCACCCCTTGTGTGCTAGGATCATAGAAGCGTGCACAATGCTGAAATGTCTTGGATATGACAGACAACACAGACAAAGTTGTTTCCTTGATAACAGGAGTTATTTAAGAACAGGGAGTGTGGAAAGATGCTGAGCACATGTAAAATAAGAATATCTGCTCTAAGACATTTGAGGAAGGAAAGGAGGGAGTGATTCTGCACTGCGGGGAAATGAGAAAGGAATCCAGAGGATGGTGGAGGGGCAAAGGAAAAGGGATGATCCTAATGATAACTCACTAGTAACTTATTGTTATCTTTATTGAGCTTAATGTGATGTTAGTGAGACTCTTGTGATATTTTGCTTGTCTTCTACTTGCAGATTTTTTCTTGTAAAAATAGTTCTGGATCAATTTTTATTGTTTCTTCTGTCAGCAGGGATGTTTGTCTACAGAAGCTGCTGAGGGGGCCCTGGAAGTGAAGGTCTTTGTCTCCAGCCTCCAGCATCATTCCCAGTGTGCTGTGCTCACCCATATCGATTGTGCAAGGCTCACTTCTGTATCACTTACCATTTCTCCATTACTCATGTCACAGAAGCCAATAAGAACAAGGGGCTGGCTATCTTCACTTATACCACCACTGCCTGTTAATGTCATCCTCTCTTTGAGACCAGTTTAACTGTATAAAATGGATAGAAGATTTCTATCAAAGTCCACGATGGGTTCCAGAGAAGCAGTAGTCCCTTAGCACAGTGACTTGTGTCCACTGAGGCCGTTGCTCAGCACATGTACTCTCTCCTCCAAGTCTGGGTGTCAGACCCAAGAGACAGTCCTCATGTTGCAGGTGCTTCAGCTTATGTCTAAGATCAGCAGCTGTTTTATTTATTAAAGTTAATTGCAATTATTTATTTGTGTCTGCTTGTGAGTGGGCATATAGCATGTGGAGGTCAGAAGACAATTGTCAGGAGTTGACTTTGGTTCTCCCCTTCACCACCTGGATCCCTGTAATTGAACATATAAGTTTCAGATTTGATGGCAAGCATCTTTCCCTATTGAACCATCTCACTAGCCTAGCAACTACTTTTTCTTGTCCTTTAGAAAACATTAGTGCTGCATCACCCCAGTTCTTTTTGCTAATTAATAAATTGTATTAGTTGCTTTTGTCATTGCAGTGACTATCTGGCAAACAGCATCTTACTGAAGGAAAGATTTATTTGGGCTCATGAGGCAAAGTAGGCTAGGCTAATCAGCAGTCCTTAATGGTGGCTAAGGTGATCTGGACACAGAGAAGGAAAATGTAGGCACTCAGCTGACTTTCTTCTTTTTCCATTTTATTCAGTGTAGGAACCCAGCCAATGGAATTGCAACATCTATATTAAGTCCCCTCAACTAATCTTCTTTGGAGACACCTTCACAGGGACACCCAAAAGTGGGACTCAATAATGCACAGAGCATTCCTGGATCCAATCAAACTTATAATCAAAATTATCCATCAGGTCTTTACTTTAAATCTTCCCTGGCTGAGTTACTTGGTAGTTTCTCTTTTTCACAAAGGTGAATATTCTTTCTTTGTTTAAACAAAGCTCACCCATTTTCCCTACCCTATGGTATCATTCTAAGTTTGCAATTAGTATGCATTTACATGATGACTAACAAGTTTACCAGTCTGCTAATTTGTTAATTAGCAATTAACATTTCCACTTACCAGGACTTTAATATGTAATCTCATTTACTCATCACATAATCTTAGCAGGGAAAGAATATGCTCCCCACTTGTGAAAGACAGAATTGAACCCTTATAAATAGAGTAACTTACAGCATAATTAATATCTAAGCACAAAATAGGAGTATACTTAGCATTTAAACTTCGCTTTTAATTCTAAAAATCTCTGCAAATATGTGCCTTTATGCTGTCATCAAGAACATGATCAGAAACATGGAGGTACAGCCATTCTACTTTGCCCAGCTATTGCCTTGTTTCTGTGGAAAACAACTCTTGATTACAAAGTTTTCTAAAAATAGCAAGTTTTGGCTTAGATAGGAAAAGTTTTGGCTTAGCAGCAAGGGAAACAACCAAAGAAACCTGATTTATTCAAGATAATACAGAAGAAATAGACATAGTGAGATGATTTAATGATAGTTTGCAGAAAAAATAGATTATAAATGATAGACAGATGAGATGATAGAACCAGACTGATAGATGATAGATGGTTGTTAAATGATAGGCAGATAGATGATAGATAATTGATGATAAATATGATAAAATATCAAGTTAAAGTGGGTTTTCTTATGAGTTTCTGAATTAAACTCATTCAAAAAGTCATCACTAATCTCTAAATACAGTGGTTTTCAAATAAGTTTGGGTTATTAGAGTTTCTAGTCATCATTAAAGATAATGAAGAGTAACATATTTGAATATCAGTCTGACAAAGTCAGAAAATATTTGAAATTCAAATCGAGATAGGGCTTCATTAAAAAGGCAAAGAAATCCCCAAGGTGAATGTGTTCATTTCTTGCTTTGCAAGTGAAGATTTAAAGAAAAAAAACAAAACCAGAATCAACAAATATGTGGCAGAGAGATCAAGATGGGAAGATAATTAAAACTCAAAACCTCAAATGAGCTACATATAAAATGTCATGTCTCATGGACGAGGCCTCCAGGGACATTGGTAAGAAATCAGTCAATGGTATCCAGAGAAGTAAGAATACACTTCCCTGGGGCTAGAAAGACAGATCTGTGGGCAAAGCACTTGCACATTCTAGCACATGGGGGTAGAGTTCTGATCCCTAGCACTCATGGAAAGCATGATAGCATGAATCTGTAACCTTAATCTTCCTACAGGAGAAGGAAGGGGGAGACAGGAGAATCCCCACAAACTGGAGGCCCAGCCAGAAACAAGCCAGAGACCCTGCCTCAAAAAAATTGGAAGATTCAGACTAAAATCTGAGACTTTCATCTGGCCTCCAACTTGTGAACCTCGCCACTGACACGGGCTTTCATACAGAGATGCTGATGTAGACAAACACCTTACACACAGACATTTAACAAAAAGGAATGAATGTTCTTCCTTGTCCCATATCAAACCATTTTGTTTTGTATCACAGCAGCTTTGCTCAAGTCAATACGAAGGGCTGGAGAGATGGCTCAGTGATTAAGAACATTGGTTGATCTTCCAGAGCACCTGGGTTTGGTTCCCAGTATCCACATAGCAGCTAAAAATCATTCTTAACTCCATTCCAGAGGCTCCAGCATTCTTTTCTGTCCTCTGCTAGTGTTGAATGTATAGGTACACTTACATACATGTATGTAAAACATTCATACACAAAATATAAACATATATATATATATATATATATAAAGTACATTTCAAGATGTGCGGAAACATTTGTGAACTTTCTCTCTGCTTTCTCCTCTGAATCCTCTTCCCTCTGCATTCTGTGGCTTCTTTCAGTCATGAATATTCAATATCAGTACTCAAAAATTGATAACAATTAGTAATGTTGCCCCTTCTGTTTTCTTTCCTTTTTTATATGTAACAAAAGTCATGATTTATTAACAAACATGTATTAATATCACCTTTTCTCCTTTCACTTCAAGAGACATGTTAATCATAAGTCTTATGACCCAACATATTTACCGTGAAAGATTCATATGTATTCCACTTTTGATTAAGACTCTTTATGGTACCACTGCCCACTACAGTGGCAACAATATTTACTTTAGATATCTTTCCTCCTTTTTACTGTTTAAGAATTTCATAATTCCCCTGAGTCCCCCACAACTTTTCCCTTCAACTTCAGGTGCTCTTTTGTTTTAAACCTACTGAATCTATTTAGTGCAGCTAGTGCCTGTAGGAGTGTAGGGATTTCTGCTGGATCATGGGGAGCTCTCAGATGGTACATCCATGAAAAAAACTGACTGCCTTCTTCCCAGCCACCAACTGCCAAAAGCTCCTCAGATGTTTCTATTTATAATTGTAAAATATTCAAAGCACAAAAGGAATCATTATTTTTACTTTAGTTTCTGTACAAAATTTGATGGTAGATTCTCTGTTATCTTGAAATAAACAAAGTAAAATGAAAATAAATTAATAAAGCATTACTGTAAAAGTAATTTACAAGAAAGAATCTAAAAATAATAATTTAGGTCACTATGAGCAAAATGAACCACTTGACTCTTATGTTTCTTAACATTTCTTAAATTATCCAGTGTGGCTTATTACACATTTATCTTTTCATTTTTTGGGTGCAGGGTGGGAGGGAGATGGCAACGTTATTACAGGCATGAATAGGGGCCATGAAAGCATCCACTGGCATTTCCCAATTACTGTTCCTATACTAAGAATTTAGACCAGGAACATATGGATAACAACAGTGACTGAGTTGTTCCATTAGGGCAGAGCAATTGCAGCACAGTAACTGAGTCTTCCTGACAAAGTGGATTTATTTTTTCTTGTGCTGTTCATCCTTTGCTCCTTGCTTTTTTCTCCTGCCTCACTGGGAATCAAATCCCCATCCTTGCACATGCTAGGCACTGATCTACATCCCTACTCCTGCTGCTACTTACGTTTAGTGAGAATCTACAAGACCAAAGGAGATTTATGAGTGGATCTTAATACATTATAGAACTTAGCACTCTAAAGTTAGCTTCTGAGTAGTATTACAAACCAAACAAAACAACAACAAAAAAACTAATGTGAGAGTCCAGAGTGATAGCTCAGGAATCAAGACCGGTTGTCATCTTCCAGAAGACTTGAATTTGTTCTGAGCACCCAACATTGGACAGTTCACAACCACTAGCAGTTCCATCTCTAGGGGATTTGAAAACCTACTTAGTCTCTGTGAGCATGCACACAAATGCGGCACACACTCGCAGAGACACACACATATACATATCAGTGAAAAACTGTGAAATTGAACATGGGAAGAACCACTGTATCACTATGTAGAGTTCAACAATTTATTCCTGCCCACATGTAAAATAAAGCTGTCTTTTATTTAGAAAATAATTCGTTTCATATGTGTATTTGCCAAGCTTTATAAATGATTTGTTGTTTGTTAAATTGAAATTTTTTTCGTACGCAAAATAGAATTATAAGGAGGCCACTTTTATTATTTCTTGGCTATTTAAGTATAGATTTATAATATTAGATGTTTCAAAGTATATTTTTCATGCATGCCATCTTTATACATGTGACTATAATTCTGTTCTTCTTTTCCCTTTATTTACATATAAGATATGTATTGAGATTATCTCCCTAGAATTTGAAAGATTCTCCTTCATTTCAAAGATAAGTAATTGTTCTTGTATGGAACATATGTAAAATGGGTGGGACCTAAGAAAGTTATAAAACACTCCTCTGAGACACATGCTATGTTATTTGTTGATCTTTGAAATCATTCACATCACTGTCTGTGAGTTATTCCTTGATTGTCCATATTTTTGACTTTCTGTTTATTGCCTGTATCAGCTACTTTTTTGTTGCTATAAAAAATATCTGATAAAAGCAGCTAAATGAAGGAAAGCTTTAAGTTAGCCCAGAGTTCAATAGGAAAGTCAATCATGACAGGTAGGACAGGTAGGTGGTGAGGCAGCTGGTCACAAAGCAGAGAGAGAGGAATGCTGGTGCTCAGCTTACTTTCTTTGTTTTATTAAGTCCAGAATTCCAGAATGTGGTATAGTGCTGCCCATTTTTAAGGTGAGTCTTCCCTCTTCAGTTAACACAACCTGGAAAATTTCTCATTGGCATGTACAGAGTCTGATCTCTTCAGTGATTCTAGATCATATCAGATTGGCAATTAATATTAACCATTGCAGTGCCCACCTGAGTCTTCTAAACTCAGCACTATCAGATCTACCCCTCAGTTTCCTGGAGCCTGATTTCACTGAACTGTGTTCAACAGCAGAGCGTTCAGTCTCCTTAGATATTGAATGCTCTATAAAATACCTCTCCTGTATAAATAGTGAGTTCATTACCCTCAGTTCTATTTCCCTCTATCTGTCAAACTACAGTTATCAGTCATTATTAATAATGAAAGCTGTATTTCTACTAATACTCATAGTACTGAAGATTCCCCTACTTTCTGGACCTGCAAATATACAGACTTGTTCCTTCCTGAGACATAACTCAGCAGGACACAATAAGGCACCCCTTTAAAAACATGGCATAAGAACATGTTCTGGAGTAAATTTTCAAGTAGAGAATATGATTTAGTTAATATTTTCATAATGACAATTTATGGAATTTATAAAAACATTTAGACTTAGCAGTATAAGGATTTTCTTTTCATTTAATTATCATTTTACCATATCCAATTCAGATTAATTGAGAAATAATAGTGAGATAGACTGTAAATTGATTCTATTATTGTTAAAATTCAGTTTTTCCAGAGGATGTATGGAGTTTAGAAAGAACTTGGTAGTAGGATTGGGAAGCATTCAGTTGGTATGTTTGCTTCCTAAGCATGAGGCTCTCAGTTCAGAAACTCAATACCCATACAAAAATCCATCAAGGTCAGTATTTGTAAGCCCAGTGTTGGAAACTGGGATATCAGAGACATGAGGATCCCTAGAGTACACTGGAAAGAAATCTACAAGAATCAGTGAGCTCCAGGTTCAGTGAAAGACCCTGTCTCAAAAAAAAGAAGGTGGAGAGTGATTGAGAAAGATACCCAATAGCAACCTCTGGCCTCCACATGAAGGCACATGCACACATATGCACATGCGTCGGCATACTTATGAACATGAACTTACAAAAAAACACATCCATATCACCCCCTCAAACTCACAAAGAAGGGAACATGTTACCACATAGGCAATTCATATTGGCAATATAAATAATGTTATATATAAGAACTGTTTCTGCCTATTATAGAGGTAAAAGATATTTTAAAAGATGATAAATCTCTTACTTAAACAGAACAAGTAGGTCACTAATTCACCTGATAATATGGAGAAGGGAAAATGAACTGTAGAGTGAATGATACAGATGTTAGAAAGTAAAACAACTTTCATGGAAACCAAAGATTGACATGAACCATGAAGCCAGGCAGGTCTTCAAGGAACTTTGAAGAGAAAATGATTCAGTGACTAATTTTTGGTAATTGTTTTGAATATTACATCCTGAAAAAACATTCATGTTTTTGCTGTCAAATGACTCATTACCATTTTATCAAACCAAGACTTAAAGGAAGGAAGCTAAGAATAACCTTTGAGAAGTAAGGCTACCTGTGCGTATTATTCATAATTTTAACATGCATAACAACTAATATTTCAACATGAAATCCACATCAGCTACAGAATAATTTGCTTGAACTAATTTGACCCTAATAAATTCTTCAATATGAAAATTAGTAACTTGGCATCAAGTACAGGTATATAATTAATTTTATTGAATTTATAATGGAAATATTGAGAAAGAATAAATATTCAGTCATCCCATTGAGGTTATTTAAGCCACTGAGTCCACCTGTGAGTTCAAACATAGCTAGCAGAGATAGAATACTCTAGAAAAATAAATTGGCTCATCTGATAATTCATTCACATACTCTTTTATTTTTGCAATACTGATGCATTCATCTAGTAGACAGCACTGTTTCCCATACTGAAGGAATGTTAATTGGAGGAGGATATACTTTCTCTCCTTTCTCCTTTGTATCTTTTGTACTTACTGTTTCTTTCTTTTTTTCTTCTGTATCTCTCAGATCACAGATGGGCATCAATGGCACTCTCTTGGTGTTTGATGGTATAGCCTATCATAGAAGGGAATGCATAACAACAGGAACTCTGAGTTAGTTACATTGCCTCTTCAGTCAAGAAACAGAGACATGGATGTCAGTGCTCTGTTCCTTTCTCTGTTTTTTGAAATCCAGGACCCTTCCCAAGAAATGGTGTTACCTATATTTAGGGTGAGCCTTCCCACCTCAATAGATCCAACCTAGATTATCCCTCACAAACATGCCCATGGGCTTGTCTCCTGGATGATTATGGCTTCTATCAAGTTGACAACTAATATCAGCCATCACACTTAGAATTGACCTCAGGATCATACCTTCCCTACATGGATATGATATATCAAATTATCTTATCATTGCAAACATTTCAAAAAGTTAACCTTTGAATTTTTATAAAGGTGATGAGATAATTTTATATTTCAATTTGGCTCAGATACAGGACCAAATATTATCATGGGTGTGTCTGTGGGTTTTTCTTGATAATATAAGTATATGCCTATATAGTCTCAGTAGATTTCTCTTCCCAATGTGGGCAGCTCTGCTAAGTAACCAAAGGCCCAATTAAACCAAGACAGAGTGAAATGGAACCCCATACATGACTTCCCTGAGTAAGCCAAGAGTATTTTGTAGCCTTTGAATTCTGACTGTATCATTGGCTTTCTTGACATTCATTAGAATTCGTGCTATTAACACTCAGGTACTTAGTCTTAGATTTGAATTCCAATATACACAATTCATTTTGTTTGTCTGAAGAAGCCTCACTAATAACACAACAAAAGCACATGTTAAGATATAGTGGGGGCAGGAAAGATGGCTCAGTGATTGAGAGCATTGACTGCTCTTGCAGAACACATGGGTTTGATTTCTAGAACCTGCAGGTTGGCTGACAACCTTCTGTAACTCCAGTTCCAGGGTATTTGACACCATCTTCAGACCTCCACGGGCATTACATGACACGTGTATTCAGGCAATACATTCATACATATAAATTATAAAACAACATAGTAACAAAAACGAAATAGCAGAACTGGACTGGAGAGATAGGTCGGGGCTTAAAAGTACTGATGTCTCTTGCAGAAGACTAGGATCGGTTCTCAGAACCCACACGGTAGCTAACAACTGTTCATAACTCTAGCTCCAACAGATCCCATGCCCTCCTCTGGCCTTTGTGGGCATTACATATATGCAGTGCATATATATGTAAATGCAGGTAAAACACTCATATTCATAAAAAAATAAATTTAGAAAAATGAATTAGTGTGGCTGGTAAGATGACTCCTTGGGTAAAGGAAATTGCACGGAAGCCTTACTATCTGAGTTTGAGTCCCTCTACCACACATACGTAAAGACAACAGCAGCTGACATGCTGACTTGGATGGGGGAGATTTCAGAATATCACACCTCTGGCTGAAGAGCCACATCCAATCAATGGCTGTGTAGAGAGAGAGAATCAGTACAAGGTCCCTTATAGGTTGTGTAAAACCAAGTGGCCAGCCTTAAATACATACACATACTTGCACCACTAAATTGTGTGTGTGTGTGTGTGTGTGTGTGTGTGTGTGTGTGTAACTACAGAAGAGACCAGGATATTGAGATGTAGTGAGGAGGACTTGGGAGGACTTGAAAGCAGGAGTGAGTATGGTGGAAAAGATGTAAATACACTACTCATGTAAAACATTCAAAAATATAGAATGAAATAGAAAAATATATTGGCCCAGACAAATGACTGAGCCCATAAAAGCATTCGTTGACAAGCCTGATGACCTAATTATCAGAGAGTAGATGTTCTCAGTAATATGAAGAAGAACCTAATGATAAATATTAGTGATGGAATTGCTGACATTCATGATGGATAAGAATGGGGGGAGGACTTTGGATCTAGATAGAATGCTAAAAAAAAAACTGTAACGCAAATACTACAAGGTTAAAAATATAAACACTTGATTTTCAGCTACTCTGTGGGTTTTCTCCTCACTTCCTTGGTTGTTTCTTTTGTTGTATGGAACCTTTTAAGTTTCAGGGCTTCCCACTTATTGTTGACCTTAATTCCTGAGCAAATGATATTTGATTCAAAAAGCCCTATCTTACACTTAGATTTTGTAAGTTACTCCAATGTTTCCAAGCGTGGCAAGTTTCACACTGAGGTCTTTGATCAATTGGGAGTTGACTTTTGTACAAGGTAAAAGATGAAGGTCTAGCTTCATTCTTCTGAGGGTGGAGATCCAGTTTTGTCAGCACCATTGGCTAACAATGCTATCTTTCCTCTGGTGAATGTTCTTGGCACCTTTGTCAAATGTCAGGTGACTGAAATTGCATATATTCATGTTTGGGTCTTCTATTATGTTCCTTTGATCTATGAGACTATTTCTGGTTCCGATACTATGATGTTTTTTATGACTTTAGCTCTGTAATGCAGTTTGAAATTAGGTAGAGTAATGCCCCCTGCATGCCCCCTGCATGACTCTCTGGGTTTTTTGTGCTTCCATATGAATTTTAGGATTTTATTTTTTAATTCTATGAAGAATGTCATAGGGATTTTGTTTGGGATTGCACTGAATCTATATATTGCTTTTGGTGGGGTGGTCATTTTCACAATATGAATTCTTCCATCTATGAGCATGGGAGGCCCTTCCATCTTCTGCTGCCTTCTTCAATCTCTTTCTTTAAAGATTATAAATTTCATTATAGAGATCTTTGATGTCTTTTTTTCTGAAAAATTTTACTTTTGAGATTATTTTGAATGGGAGGGTTTCCTTGTACTCTTTCTCCAATAGCTTGTTATTGGTATATAGAAATGCTACTGGGTTTTGTAGATTATTTTTTGTAACCTATCACTTTACTGAAAGTGGTAACCATTTCTAGGAGTCTTCTGGCTGTTTTTTTTTTCTTTTTTTGCATCTCTTAGGTATCATGTCATCTGATAAAAAAACATATTTTGATCTGTTCTTTTACAATCAGAAAACTAACAACATATGTTCTCCCTCAGTTGTAGATCCTAGCTCAGAATCTTTACAGGTGAATATGTGTCATGATATAACTGCAGGAACCAGGAAATTGGAACAGTATAAGAGAAATAAAGGGAAACAAGGAACCGGAGAGAGAATGAGAGACAGTGTGACTAAGGGAAAAATAGATAAAATGGGGGTATTTAAGTGAACGGGAGGGTTATACAAGGAACTATTGGAATATAGGGAATGAAAGAGCTCGAGAAAGGTGGGGCCATAAGAGACTGGTATTACCAAGGGAGAACTGGGGAAAACGGGGACATTTTAAATAAGAAAGGCATGGAGGAGATTTAGATGGGGGAGGGGAAGCTTAGTAATGCCTAGCTAGTATGAAACACCAGAGGGAATCTTATTAGTCTAATAAATTAATGACAAATTCCACATACAATATCTCTACTTGAGTCCATGTGCATAGCTGAAGGCTACATAACAAGAATCAGTGCAAGACAGGAGAAACTTCCCTTTGAATTGTTGGCCAGGATAGTCCAAGAGACTCCTGTAATTACACAGGCTATTACCAGAGCCCTTGTTTGCCTCTAGAATTTGAAGGTTAGACTCTGTTGCAGAAGACAGGACATACTTCAGACAGAGGATTTAGAGCAATGGAGCTGAAAGTGACCAGAAGCCACTTCCCCTGGAGGTAGCTTTCACAGCTCGAGAGAGCTCTATGCAAGCTGCTGAGAGAGAACATCAATTGATGGCCCAACACCAACTTCATGATGAAATAACCACATCAATGACTGGCACTGCATAAGACACTGATGCAGTAATGGCACTTTTATCTTTGGGGATGGGGTAGTCAACTGAACTGAATTTAAAGTCCACTTAATTGGAGAAAATTCATGTGAATAAAATCTATACACCCAAGCCTGATGCAACGTAGAGTGGGGTGAAGATGACACTAATGGATCTCTCAGATCTCATTAATGAAACCCCCTTATGTAACAGAGTGCCACTACCACAAAAAGTCACAAATGGCCAAAGCATTGAGATTAGGAGTCTAGAATGTGGGTCCCCGGAAGGACTCCTATATTAAACTTCACTCAACCAGAATTCAGAAGCCATTGTGGAATAGGGAGAGAAAGATTGTAAGAGCCGGGGAAGAGGTAAATGGCCACATGGAAGAAGAATCCTACAAGTTCTTGGGACCCTGTTAATATGAACCTACAGAAATGGTGTTGGCATGCTCAAGGCCCTTGCAGACTCAAGCAGAAAAAAAACCAGCATGGAACTGTGGAAATGGGCTGCAGACCCCAATCTTTGCTGAAGATGTAATTGGCAGCTGATTACTGCTGTGTGAGGAACAGCTAATCTCCTTAAGGTGAGGGATCCTGGGTAGGCTGAGAAGACATCAGTGGATGAACTTACACTGAGGAACATCTGAGGACACTAATTGACACAAAAGACCTTAACACAGATGACATAATGTAAGGATTCTAGTTGGGAGTCTCTAGGGAGATACTGGTTGGGAAAGAGGTATAAAGATGATTAACATTATTTGAGATGTTCTGTATGAAATATGCAAAGATTCAAAAAATATAAACACTTGAAATATATCATGAAATAATTTATCAGCATTCCTTATTGATCAAAATCTGATAATCCAAGGGATGCATGTAGTTCACCTCAAGTGCCTTACAGGATGATTTATATATTATCAGTGCTTTGAATAGTCAGTTATGGGGACAGAAAGTTTTAATATATGAACCAGATGTGCTGAATGGTATGATAATAAATGATATCATATACCTTCTACACAAAATGCAATTAACTGCTACTTCTCATGTCCTACAATTCTGTCTAGGGGCTAACAGGATGATTCAATGGGTAAAGGCACTTCCTACCATCCTGATGACCTAACTCCAATCCCTGGAACCCACATGGTAAAAGGAGAAAACTGACACTCCACACATGTTGTCCTCTGGCCTTCACATGGGTGCCATGGCATAGGCACATCTGTTCACATGAACACACACACACACACACACACACACAAATAAATATAAAAAGAAAAAAAATAAAGTAGGAGGGCTAAGGAGATGATCAGTGGTTGAAAGTGCTTACTACTCTCTTAGAGGACCTAAGTTCAGTTCCCAGTATCAACACTGAGCTGCTGCTTACAACTGCTTGTAAGTAAAGCTCCCAAGGATCTGATGTCTTCTGCTGGCTTCCACAGCCACTGGACTAGGTGGCACACACACACACACACACACACACACACACACACGTGCACATAATTTTAAAAATCAAAATGAAATCTTTAAAACATAAAGCAGGGAGATTTATTTTACTCTAACCAGGTTCACTTTCTCTCCCCATGCTGTCAGAGTACAGCAGCATTCAGAGCTCTAGGGAGAGTCCTACTAGAGTCTTATGTTTTCATCCTAAAGCCCTTCTGATAATGCTGAATCAGAAAGTAGTTTATTCACTAAATCCCCTAGTAAATATCTATCCAGTGTGTGGAGTGGAGCCTCTGACCTTTATCCCAGCTGGACAAAGTTGTTCATATCTATAACCCAAATGAGTGTAATTGCAAGGGATTTTTATGAGCTGTTAAGTTCATCCCGTAAACAAGTCTTCACAATAACAGCAGTAGTGATTTCTCCAAAGAGTTCAAGACTTAATACCTTTTGTAGAATCTTCCGAGTTCGTAAAAATGTTGTAAATATTGACTGTCAGTTCTTGGAAACTGGAAACTGCAGTAGCATTACTATAAAGGGGAATTTGTGCAAAGAAAAATAAGAATGGAGAAAAAAACATATATTCAGTTTAATGCAATGACTTCCTTGATTGCTTCAAGGTTAAATTTTTTTCCTTTCTATTTTATTTGTTTGGGGTACTTTTCTTATTTTGGAAGAATTCAAATTATTATTATTTTAACTTTCAAGAGAACTCTGACACAATATCAGTAACATGGAAAAGAATCTATGTGCATATATTCATTTTTATAGCGTGAGATTTAAAATTGAACTGACTTTAACTTCAATAAAAATAGTTAATGTAATAAATATAATAACAATGTGGGAAAGTATAAAATATTCTGTCATTTGTATTAAGTGCACATTGGAAGAACTTAAAGAAAGCTTACTGAATTCTAAGTAAGGTCTCATGTAACTATCATAAAATCATGTAAATGACTTTAGCATAGTTAAAACAGTTACCATTAAAGCTGTAATTTTCAAGAAATGAAACTGAGGCATAGACAAGTATTAATCAAATTCAGTCACAGTTTAGGCAATGTCAAACAGACACATTATCCTATACACTTTAAAACTCTAGAAATTCAAGACTCCTATATGAATTATTTTCTCAGGAAGCCAATTGTTCATCAAAGAACCCTTTCTGCCAGCATTTGTTGCTCTTGGTGGTGGTGAATATATCTGTTTTAGTAATTGAGAATGCCGCTGCAGCTGGGAAAGTTCATCAGTGGGAAAAGTACTTGCTGAACTCCTCAGAACAGGAACCAAGTTCACATCATCAGAACCCAGGTAGAGAAGAATGCACACTATGCTTCTGTAATCACAGGAGTGTACCTACACTGAGTTGGGGAGTGGAGATAAGACAATCAGGAGAAGGCAGCAGGCCAGCTAGGCTGGCATACATGCTGTGAGAATCCAGAGGAGACTCTGAAGATGGACGATGAGGTTGTCACCTGACCTACTACTACATTTTCTGGCATGCATACATCTTCACCCACAAACAAATATGCACACACAATGGTAATTTACTGAGAAAGAGTTCCTTATTTATAGAAATGGAGACAAAGAAGCGGAAGGTTCTATTTTCCCTCTAGACATTACAGTGCCCATGTTTCACACTTAGAAATGTGAAAACAATTACACACCCCTGATTTTAATTTTAGCCTACCTGCAATGAGCACCAGAGTCAAACCATACATATTTTTGAGTATTAATTTCCTATTGTAAAAATCAATTAGAATGCTTTTTACACTTTGATGGAGTCTAAGAATTTCTCAGTGATGGTCACATAACTTTTATTCATCTTGTGCTCTGTCTATATAACCAGAAATTCAAACAGAAAAATAACTCAGCATATCATCATATGATCTGGACGTGAGCAATCTTCTGTTTCAGTACACAAGTATGGAACCCACCAGATACCACTTAGCTATGTAGAATGTATTCAGATGTCCAACAGGTGTCCATTTCTTCTTGAATGACGTTACACTTTCAACACATTAAATTGAATGGAATCCTGTCCTG
The DNA here is from genome assembly GCA_035773235.1 of Eospalax fontanierii. NCBI lineage: Eukaryota > Metazoa > Chordata > Mammalia > Rodentia > Spalacidae > Eospalax > Eospalax fontanierii. The sequence continues at coordinate 114,049,351 of CM069524.1, forward strand.
TATTCTGGTATACCAACTTTCCTTCTCTACAGTTGGAACAATGTCTACATCAGAATTAAAAAGGACAGAAATAATATTACCCAGTGATAACAAAAAAGTCTATTGAGAATTTTGAAAAAGATGACAAAAAATGTTTTGCTGCTGTTCAGATGTTATACCCATTATAAGTATTCTTCTTGTTTAAGAGTTTGACACAATTTCTATTTTGGCAGATGTTTCATTTTGTTTTTTTCCAATCATGTCAGAACTTGATTTAACTAAAATCGGTTGCAATGTGTGACTGGCAGTCAAACCACAATTCCCCAGCAATGGGGCTATATATCTGAGCTGATACCAACACCCTTGTTACTGCTCTCTTGGAATCTGTTTTCTGGTTACTGGTTACTGTTTCTGATTACTCCCTTGAGAATTTGCTCTGTGGGCTAGAACACTAGCAGCAGTACTTAAGATCAGCCTAGAGCAGTGTATTCTAGAAATTCATATATCTGTGACATATCCAGCAGATGATTATCTAGAGGGAGGATCATTTTAAACAGGGAGACATTTTTGAGGGTTCTAAAGCCATGTAAAGAGAAAAGAAATTTGTTTTGTTGAGAAAAAGGTCATAAAACTCTAAACAGTTTTAGAAGAAAAATGTGACTCTCATTTCTAGCCTTTGACTTTTTTGTCATTCTTTCACTGTTTTGAGTTTCAATTCTCTCACCGTGTGTGTGTGTGTTAGCATGTGTATGATGTATGCCCATGAGTGTGTGTGTGTGCTTAGCTTTGTAAGTGTGCCCAAGCACAGAGGCTAGTGGAGAGTTTTCAGTATCCTCCTTTCTCACTCTTCAACTTACTTCCTTCAGGCAGGGTCTCTTCCTAAACCTGGAGGGATTGTTTTTAGCTAGACTGGAAGCTAACATTTCCAGAAATCCTCCTGTCTCTGACTACCTCCACCTTCCACAGCACTGGAGTTACAGGCGCAGTTACATGGGTACTGGGATCTGATCTCATATCCTCTTAGTTATGTAACAAGTGCTCTTAATCCCTGAGACATCTCTCCAAACCCAACAATTCTCTTATCTATATAACTGGGAAAATATATCTATTTCAAAGGAAAAAGAATTCACTGAAAATGAGATTTTCTGAAAAGATTGTGTTTACTCTTTAATGGGAGTCATTAGGATTGTCACGGTCATGGAGGGAACTTTCGGTTGTTGACAGAATTACATAAGACAGAAGTACAGTCTTGTGTCTAAGAATTTCCTCAAGAAAAATCACTGAATACATTGAAAACTCACAGGCTGGGGAGATAGTTCAGTCTGTAAAGTGCTTGTGATGTAACCACAGGGATCTAGTATGATCCCAAGAACACATGTTTAAAAGGATGAGTATGTGGAATATACTTGTAATTGCCAGTGATAGAGGAAAGACTGATCTCTGGGGTTCCGTGGTCAACCAACCTAGCCTACTTGAAAACTCCCATATCAATTTGAAAATAAATAAAGTAAAGCAAGTTGGCTTCATTGTGAGATCTACACATGCACACATACACATACAGGGTTGTGCACACACACACAGAGTGAGAGGGAGAGAGTCAGAGAGAGGGAGAGAGAATTCAAATTGAGAGCAGAGTGTATTGATGGGTACACTGAAGAAGCTACATATAATGTGTCGGCTCTTTTATGACTCTTGTCCATATATGGGTGCTCAAGGGAATCAGGAAGTAAGTAAACAAATTTCTATTCCACAAAGTAAGAAATCTTTTCTTTAAACTAGATGATAGTGAACTTTCTCATCACAGGGAGTAGGGAGTGGTTCATGGATACCTACCGCTAACTGAGAAGCTATAGACAGTTGATAGCTTCTGGAAAAATGATGGTCAGTTTTATTTAAGGATAGGACCTCTGGTAAATTGACAGTGGTCCAGTGGATGGTTCCACACCCAGGAATATATGGTCCTCACAAATTGAACTCAAGGGTTATAAGAAAATGCACTCTGTGGGGCGTATGGAGAGGGCAGATCATGATGTTAAGGGGAAGAACAAGGGGTAAATATGATCAAAATACACTGCATGAAATTCTCAACAAATATTTTTTAAGGACTATAATTAAGGTCAAGTGAAACCCCAAGACTTGTTAATCTTCTCATAATTCACATGCATCCATCAGTCACTTTGTGTCTTAACAGAGTGGCAGTGAGTGAGCAGTGAAACTCTAAGGGTGTCAAGAAACCGAATCAACTGTAATCTGAAATGTGTGTGATCCATCCCCATGCAGACCTGCACTGAAACAGTAATCAGCAAAGCCATAAACAAATCAAAATAATAATAGTTCTGACAAGGGGAAAGTCTTGACCTACATGTCTGAGGTGAAGAGAAGAGAAGCTAATATATTTTGAAGAATCACTGTAATACAGGCACCATGTCCAGCACCTGAAATATGCCTGACTTTGGTCTGCTTGGTTTCAGTCAAGTGGGAGCCATTCTTTCCTGTGCAGAAAATAGGGGCAAAGTAGCAGGTCAGTGGATTAGAGAGTTAGGATTAGCACTGAGATGGTTAAACCCTGAGTGTCACCCGCCACAGTAGGCTTCATTAGGGATAGTTTCTCCTGGAATCAGAGGCAAATGTAAAATGTTTTGTGAGGTTTAATTAAGAGACTACGCAGCGTGTAACCTGAGTTGGTATTGCTGGAAGGATCTGGGTTCAGAGGTGATAAATTCAGGAGATGAAGACAATGTGCCAAAAGCCACACCAGCTGGATATTGCTGTCTCAAGTACAATTTTCTGGATGTGTTTTTGTGACATATCCTAACCTCGATGGTACAGTGTAGGAATGACTTATAATGTGGACAGAATCTATGCTAATGATTTTTACCTAAACTTGCACCAAAAAGAGCTATTGTTTATAATGCAAAGAAGCTCACTAGGCAGTATGCTCTTGTGGCCTGGACCCCTGACTATACTTCTTCAGGATTCCACTTTGACCCCCATCAAAGTTAGTGAATAAATGTGAGAGTAATTGGTTTAACATATCAAAACACTAAAAGTCTTGTGTATTTATATTCTCATTCAAAGTACTGAGAGTTGGGATATATGCTTGACATTGTGTGTATGGAATATTTTAGGCCAAAGTATCAAAGGACAAGATTCTCTGATAAGTGTGAACCCAATCTTGTAGTTCCTCAATTAATACTGGTGAATATTTGAATAAAAGTTGGCGTGGCCTGGCTTGGGAGCACAGTTCCCTGAGAGATTTGAAGGAACAGGTAATTCTCAAAGTTCAAGTCAATTCTTGGCCATAATGCTAAGAGTTAGGCTAATTCTTTATCAGGTTTAAATGTAATATAGCCTATTAACACTATGCTTCCGTAAAATTTGACAAATAGCCAAATCCTTGGCAAAACAAGTTTGCCAAGACTAACAGAGATTAAAAAGAAGTTTGTTTAGGAAAAAAATGTATGGAAGTAATGTAGATTTAGTGCCAGAGAAAAGAAACAAGGAACTACAATCTTAGGCTATGACCTGTAGTTTTTGAGAGTTAACTCATATTATCAAAATGTGTAGCTTAGTAGACTGGGAGGTTTGTCAAACTAGTTGCTCAGAGTCCATCCTCTGCAGAAGTGTATGTTTTAATAGAAGTGACTGGGGAAATATTTTCTTCCCACATTGTCTCTGTGATTCATCAAGAAATTTTTTATGGAAAACAGAACTGTAATAGAAGCTCTTCACATGCATTATATTGGTCAAAAAAGATAATCAAAGACATTGATAGCAGCACCCAAATATGTCAAATTCCTATGCTCCAGAAAATGTGTTGTGGATCCGTAGCAAACAGGTTTAAATGAAAAGGGAATCGTTAATATGTGTTAAACTGATGCTGAAACAGCGAGATTTTTCTAATTATGCAGAACTCCAATGCAATCAAAATAGTCTCAGAGGTAGTGTTATAAACTGAAAAGGTCCAAGAAACAGATTCTCAAATAGAGTGCCATTAGTAGAACTTGGTCTTACAACAACTTTATGATCACAAAATGAGACGAAATCAGAAATTGAAGTAAAGAAACATAAATACGAATTTGATTAGATATTAGATTTTAGCCACTAACTTTATGGTCAATGGGATATATATATATAGACTGACTAGAGTAGAATGCTTCTGTAAGAAACAACTAAATGATGTGGAAGTGGCTTGGAATCTGACAGTAGGGTCTGAAGAAGTATCTGTGCGTGGCACAAGACCAAGGCCCTGAGTTCAATCTCCAAAAGAAGTATAAGAAAATGTAGGCATGGTGGTATGTGCTCATGATCAGATTTTTGGGATGGGGGGCAAATGGATTTCTGGATCTCACTTGGCAGCCATCCTGGCATCCTTGGGAATCAGAGAATCTGTCTCAACAAAGAAAGTAGACGGAGCCTGAGGAAAGACTGTCAAGGCTGCCCTCTGGACCCAGTACCTGTATAGTCATGTGCAGCTGCATACGTGAACATGGATATGTGCTTATGTGAACTCTGAGACATGAAATTAATCTGGCATTGAAATAGGATCAGAATATTTTTGAAATTACAGGAAAAAACCTACATTGACTTGAATAAAAGTTAGTAGACGTGGAAATGACAGATACTTCAATGTATGAGAACTCAAAAATAATGGACAACGGAGGATCAAAAAAGAAATTACATGATGTAGATATTGCCTGAGAGAATGTCTAAAGCTCACACAAAGATTATTCTTCAAAAGAGGTACACTAAAAGCGTTTTTGATGAGGGTTCAGACAAAATGAAGATGTTTAGGGAAATTGGGAAAAGATTGCCCTAGTTGTAGAATGGCATAAAGCTGAACAGAATTGTGTGAACTAGAATGTATAAGGATGAAATTGGACATCCTCAAAGATTTCCCAGTGAAATATTATAATCTGGTTGCTTCCTTCGGCATTTAGGAAAATGTGAGAGAAAAATTACATCTAAATAAGAACTGTTAGACAAAATGGAACCAGGAATTGATGGCTCAGAAATTATTGGGTATTCACATGGCAAGTTCATTAAAACTAGTAGATTTATTTTCAGGAAGCGTGCTTTATAGAAAAAAACCAAGGATATGATTACATAAACTTTTCTAATAATTCAAAACTTTTTCAGAACCTTGCTCTTAGATATTCCTGTTAAGAGAATGAACAAAGGACAGGCAGACTGAGAAGGTTCTTTTTCCCATGCTGAGTCCTATGAGGATGCTGTGGGGCTCGCATGTAAAGTACTCAAAACTGAATCATTAAATGACACAAAAATCAGCAACCAGAAGATGAACAAGGAGCACAAGGAAATGTTTCAACAGAGAGGATGTGTGAACAGCAGAGGGGCAAAAGATCAGGAGCTCAGTATCACGAACCATGGAAGAAAATCAACAGTGAAGTGAGATACTAGCATATACCTCAATTAAAACCTAGAAGTAAAAAATAAATACTCATTACGATGGGACTCATATCAATAAACTCATCTCATACTGTACATTGCACACAAATTGAAATGCCCTAACACACCTAAACTAACAAAGGTTATGCACCAATAAACTCGTTGTGCCGTGTTTCTGAGTTGACAATGCTTTAAATTCACCTAAACTAACAAACACCATAACTTACATTAGCAAACCTTAAATGTATTCAGAAGTAGCATATATTGGGCAAAAGGTGAATTTTTTAGTGAGATATTGACTGTCTCTTATAAATTTTGGTATTTTAGGCATCACTATGAACTTTAAAAATCTGTAGGTTGATCTGTGCTTGGTGGCGCATGCCTTTAATCCCAGCACTTAGGAGGCAGAGGCAGGTGGATTTCCGTGAGGTCGAAGCCAGCTTGGTCCACGTAGTGAGTTGTAATAGCATTGGGGCTAAAGGGAAATCATGTCTCAGAAAACAAAGAAGCAAATTTATAGGTTGAAACATTCTAAGCTAGTGACTATATTAGGTTGAACATGATCAAATGTTCTTCCAATAAGTAAAAACTTTATAAAGCAAAGTTCCTTTCATTTTTAAACCTTCACAAAGTTTTTTTGTTTGAATTTTGTGATTTTCACACAATGTGTTAATTGTATTCAGATCCTCTCCCCTATTTGCAACCCCGCATTACCTCCCACACAATTTCATGTACTCAGTCATAAGTTTATAAGGCCTAGAGAGTGGAATTTGTGTGTCCAAATGACTTTCAGTGTGGGTCTATCTATTGAGGGCTTATTAAATTACCACAAGTCCTATCCTTAAACGAGGCTGATTCTCCCTGTCCCAGAAGCCATCAGTTGCCAATAGTTCCTCAGGTAAGATGGGGTTTCTTATGCACTTTGCCACATCTGTGTTGGGTTTTGTCTGGTTTGAGCTTGCATGGGTCTTGTTCACGCTGTCTTTCAACATTAAAAGTCTCACCTCCCCAGTAAAAAGGCACAGACTGTACTGGGTACGGTGCAAATGCCTTTAATTCCAGTACTCTGGAAGCAACGTCATATGGACGTGTGTGAGTTCTTAGTTAGCCTGATTTATTTCACAGTCCTAGGCCTGCCAGGTCTGCATAGCAAGACCCTGTCTCAATTTTTTTTTAAAGACACAGACTGATAGGATTAGAAGAAAAGACCATTGATTCACTGATTCCAAGAAACACATTTTACCATCAATTATTGATGCCACCTAGGGTAAAAAGATGGAAAATGGCATTTCAAGCAAATGGAAGTTAGAAACAAGAGGTGCAAATATTCTGATATCTTACAAAATATTCTTTAAACTAAAAATATTCAGAAGATATATCAGAGGTTGCTTCATATTCATTAAAACAAAATTCACCAAGAAAATATCACAATCCTAAACATATATGCACTATATGTATGCATATATAAAGGGCATTGATTTCGTAAAAGAAACTCTATTAGATCTGTAATATCACATTGACTCCAAAACAATGACAGTGATTGACTTCAATACCTACTGTCACCAATGAACAGGTGACAAAATTTAATTAAAAAACCCTGTAGTTCAATGACATTTTAAATCTAGTTGATCTAATAGAGATCTATAGAACATTTTGTCAGAACATCAAAAAAATACAGTTCTCAGTAGCTCATGGAACTTTTTCCAAAATTGACCACAAATTAGGACAAAGCAAGTATATACAAATTTGCAAAAACTGAAATATTATCCTACATTTTAACTGACCATAAAGGAACAATGCTAGCTATCAGCAATAATAAAATTGGGGGAAATACATAAACTCATGATAGTTAAACAGCACACTAGTGAATAAAAATGGATTATGGGAGAAATCAAGAGGGAAATTAAATCATTCTGAGATTGAATAAAAATGAGAACGCAGCATACTGAAATCTGTGGGACACTTGGAAGGCAGTATTAACAGGAAAAAATACAGAATTAAGTGCCTACACCAGAAAATTAGAATATCTCGGATAATCTGGCCATGAGGGTCATTCCTTTAGTTCCAGTATTTTCAAGGTATTGATAAGCAGATCTCTGTGACATCAAGGCCAGCCTGGTCTACCTACTGATTACCAGATCATCTGGGCCTATAGGGAGATCCTGCCTCAAAAACACCAAAAATAGATAAATAAATTAACAATGTCCCTGAAGTCCTTGGAAACCTAATAACAAAAATATCTAAAATAGAAGATGGGAGGAGAATAATAAAATCAAAGCTGAAATGAATAAAACAGAAATGATGAAAATAATACAAAAATCAATGAAATCCAAAGTTCATTCTTTGAAAAGAATAAAATTATTGACAAACCTGGAGCCAAATAATAGAGTACCTAAATTACAAAAACAGGAAATGAAAGAAGAAATGAACACTGAGGGCATTCAGAAAATCATAAAGACATACTTTAAAAAGTGCATACACCTCTAAATTGTAAAATCTAAAAGAAATTGGTATATATATATATATATATATATATATATATATATATATAGCTTACCTGAGCCAAATCAGATGACATAAATAATTTGAACACCCCATAAACCTAACAAGTAACTGAAAAGGGTCCAGGATCAGATGGATATAGTGTTGAATTCAACCCAACCTTCAAAGAAGAACTAATACTAATACTCTTCAAATTGTTCTGTAGTATAGAAAAGTAAAGAACTCTCTCGTATTCTTTCTATGAAACAAGTATTACTCAAACACAAACCAGACATAGATCCAACACCAAAAATGAAAATTAAAGGCCTAGCTCTCTGATGAACATAAATACAAAAATTCTCATAAAATACTTGTAAACTGAAGATAAGAACATTTTAAAAGAGACCATGATCGAGTTGGCTTCTTTCTAGAGTTATAGGGAGGGACCAACACATGTAAAGTTTTTGAGATAGGATCTCCTGTGTCTCAGGTTGGCCTCAAACTCATCATGCAGCCTAGGATGATGTTGAACTTCTGGTCCTCTTGCCGCCACCTCTTCAGTGCTGAGTTGAGATTACAGTTTTGCACCGCTATACTCAATATATGTGATGATGGGAATGGAATCTGTGGCCCTGTACCTGCTAGGAAAACATTCTACCAACTCACTGCATCCCCAACTCTGTAAATCAAACTTTTATTCTTAGAAGAATAATAGAATCTAGAGATACTAAAAAATAAATGATTCATATTAGATCATCAGAGAAATGCTGTTACACAAAAATAGTCACATACCCCAAAAAGTTGAGAAAAAGGAGAATGTAGAAACCCAAAACATATAATTTCTTACTTACACCTGCTTGTATTTATAGATAAGTGTAGCTCTACCACCATCAAAGATGGTTTCAATAGATAGAAACTATTGCAAAGTTCCACAGCTAGTTCAAAATGCAATCGTAAGTGATGATGGGGTTCCCAACGCCAATTAATACATCTGTAGTCCAACCCCTAACACCTGTGTCGCAGAGAACATCACAGAAGAGGGGGCAGAAAAATTGCAAGATCACAAAGACCAGGACACCTGCCTCTACATAGTGTCTTCCAGACAGGGCAGGGACACTGCACACATGAAAGCACAGCGGTGTCTGCCTAAACAAGACCTGCATACGACACACCAGATGGCATGCCAGTGCTGCTGTGGAAATTCCAGTGTTCTCCCTGTAGCTTGAGAGCTACAGGCAATTAATGACTGCCAGATGAGAAAGAGTCGGCCTTCTCCAGGAACGAGCTCTCTGATAGGTTGTCCGATTCAAGTTGGCAGCCCTAAACACATGTAAATGTAAACACCACTAAATGGACTCAGTGGATTTTATACACATATGCACGTGCACACACACACACACACACACATTTTTGTAACAAAAATAATCAAAGAAGAGGTCGTGAAATTGAGAGGGGGTAGGGGGTAGGAAGTGTTGGACCGGGTAGCAATGGATAAGATTGGCTAGACATATTAGGCATGTATGAAATTCTCAAACAAATGTAACAAAAAAGAAAAAAAAATTGCTGGAGCCAGTGGCTCTGGATGAATTGTGAAGTAATTAACTTTTGCTGTGGAAGGGGATGGATGTCATTTTCTTTAGGACTGTAGCCACAGATAACGTGTTCTTGATCTCTTGAATAACCTCCCACCCATATTTGTGCAAGTAACTAATTAAACTCAGTTGGCCACACAGAAAAAGACACATGAAAACAAGAGGGGTCTCATTGAGTGGAAGTGTGGAGGAGAGGGAGGAACATGAAGACAGGGAAAATAAAATTCATTACACAAACACAAGAAATTACCCTAAAATTTAAAAACACATTAAAAATACTACCTTAGTATTAGGGGAAATTCTCACATTTTCATGAACTTCTCCATCTAAGAGCTAAGGACATATCTTATGGTGAAATAAGATAAAAATATCCCTAGTGCTTTAAGTAGTCAGAATACAAAGTAACCATTGCAGCAGCTAAAGAGGGCAGCCTCCTGTAGAAACACGCTCAGAGCATTGTTTTCTGTAATAGAGACTGGGTTGTGATGGAAGACACTTTGCTGGATCCTTTTTAAACTGTGAGAAAGGCAGTGAGCCTTTTCACTAGTCTGTATTCTGAAAAGGAGACAAAAAATCGAAACAATTTCTCGAAAATCCTCTCCACCCTCTGATTCTTACACTTTTTCTGCTACCTCTTCTGTGCTCTGACTCTTGGGCATGGGAGAGGTGGGGACAGATCTGCCATTCAGTGATGAACACTCAGTAGCAGTATATTCTCTGTGATTTAACCAGTTATCAGTGTCTGTATTATCTACCACCCACTGAAAGTTTTTAATCCTAGCACTTAGGAAATGGACATAGGAAGCTCAGTTCGTGAGCATTTTCAGTAATACAGCATGACTAAATATATTTTTTAATGTTGTATATGACAAAAAAAAAAAGATGGGGCAGAGTTTTCCCTCAGTGCGTCTTCCCTTGAATTGCCTGTGCTCCTGTAAGAATCCACAATAAACTCATTTATTCACAAGCTCCACTTGGTCAACTTATTTTGTGGTTGTTTATCACTTCATTCTCTATTTGGGGGAGGAATGAATAGATGTATTTAGCATATCCCCTGAAAGTCAGGCAACACCATAAACTCTAAGTGAGGCCTTAAATTCCATCTGTTCATTAGATTAAACTGCGAGTCAGATAAGTTATCCACTTGTAAAACATAAAACATTTGCTTGTTACTAATTACTATATGATGTATTTTCTTGAACTAAAAACCCAAGCATCATATTTGTTTAAAAGTTCAATTTTAAATTTGAAACTTAACCTTAAAAAGAATTATCACTGTTGCACCTAGAAAAATGTTTTATATTTTAATACGTTGCAAAATTAGATATAAAGAACAGTCTAGTCTCAACAATATTTTCAAGTTTCAGTATTTCAACAGGCATAATGAAATCATAAATACATATTCATACCCTTGCTTTCTACTGATGGGTTTATTTACCTAATACAATATTTTGCAGCATTTTTTTCTTAAGTGTTAACCCTGTTTTATATGTTTATCTAATCTATATGTTAATTACATATGGATTTAAAATCCCAGAAGAAAAGCCACATCTATGTTAAAGATTCTACAAGGCTGGTTAACTGACTGAAATTTCTTGAGTGTGGAGATTAGGAATGTTCTGGATTACAGAGCCAAAATTGCATTACCTTGTCTTTTGTCCCCTTAATAGAAATTAATTTCCCCCTCTGGGTGTCCAACTTAATGCTTTTCTTGCTACACCTTTGGAATATGAGTCCATTAACTTCTACTAAATCCCAAATTGAGAATATCATCAGTTAACTTTTAAACCCTAGTCTAGTTCTACCGGTGTTGTTATATCCTATCTGCCTGATGGGCTTATCAATGTACTTTAAAAAAATTCTTTGACTTTTGGGTTTGAGTATGTTGTGTGTGCATATATATATATATGACATATGTGCTTGTATGTGTGTGTCAGATTGCCTATGTCATAGTGTGCATGTGGAGGTCAGTGCACAATTTGATGAGTTTTCGAGGGTAGGGTCTCTGTTCTTTGCTGCTGTGCTGCATAGGCCAGGCTAGCTGACCTGCAAGATTCCAGAGATTCTTCTATATCCACCTCACATCTTACTGTAGGATTACTAATATTACAGACTCATACAACTGTGTAGAGCTTTACATAGATGCTAAGGATGTGAACTCAAGTCCTGATGCTCATATGATAAGTGCTTTACCCACTGACTCCTCACCTCAGACCTTTAATTTTTTTTTCAATATAAATGTTCCTGTAACCACTTCTAGAGTGGAATATGTTATTCAAGGCAAGCTGAGTCTACGCTTCTGGATCACTGTCACAGATATTTGGTTCAAAATAAATAATCAGTTATTTCCTTTGTGATTACTGTGCTTTACATTGGCTTTAATCACAGATTAACACAACTGTTATCCAATGTGATTAATACACACCATATCTTATAGATGTTTTTAATCTTTAAAGTAACATTTATGAAACATTAAAACATGTGTATTATCTGTTAAATATCTCTCCAATCTATTTATATTTATAACATACAACAAAATATATATCTGATGCTTTCTAATGTATTTAAAAGGTGTCTCTCCATGAAGATGTAGAGTCTATTCAGATATCCTGCTTCAAAGAATTGAAGTGAGACATAATTGGTCATACAACTTCCACATGAGCTTGGTGAAGAATTCCTGGGCATCAAAGAAAGACTTGGTGAATTCAGTTGACCAAAATGCAATACACGAGGCAACCTAAAGAAATACAATAAACAGTACTTGTGGAATTGCATCGACCTTTCCAATAAGAGACATCTAAAGTAACATATAAACCCATTTATCACAGATAAACTTAATGTAATTTTACAGACTTTCTTTATTGGGTCCTAATCTGATGGTCAGTGTGAAGAATGTGAGGATCTTGGTTAAATGAAGTTTGAAACCTCTTTTCACAGGTGTGAAAAAAAGAGCAATTTCTCCAAAATGACAGAGGGTGGATACCTTAATGTTGACTTCAGCCACTAATTCTATGATAAGAATTTTTATTGACCCCTTTCAACTAATTGACTTTCATAAATACAAAATCTAGTTCAGGACTCAGTGCTATGCAGATAGTAAAAGACACTTGGGAATAGGTTATTAAATTCTGGCCAGAATTATTTAAGGCAGCAGAAAAAAAAATGGACAGGTCAGAATCTTGCTTAATGCAAAAGGAGGGAGTTAAATTTTATCAAATTATATAACTCCACACCTGCCAGGCTTTTACTTGTGTATAAAATACAGAAATATGAACTTTTGTCATTAGGTTCTGCTCTTAAATTCTTAGTGTCTTTTGCACTAGAAAGACTTCAAAAGTTAAGATTGCTTGCTCTGTAACTCCAGCTACAGAAGAACCCCTTTTTTGGCCTCCATAAATATATGCACTCACATGCAAATAACCCCATATATAGATAGATAGATAGATTTTATATATATATATATATATATAATTTTCTTATATATTCATCATTTTTAAAAATTAAATAAGTCTTATAAAAATATCAATGACTATTTTAAAGTATATTATACTTCAATATCACTTGATAAAGTAACCTTCTTTTGTAAGATATTTTTAATATTTGATGAATTTGTTGCCAGCACAAGATTCCATTACTTTATGATTTTGTGTTAATGTTTTTAAATAGGTCCTTTTGAAGCCATAAAATTTGTGGAAAGACAATGATGCTTATTTACTGTGGTTTGGCTCACATAATTGCAATGTAATCACAAAAGGATCTCAGAGACATTCATCTCAAAAGAGGTATGGGCCGAAGTATCACGCATGCTTACAATACAGGAATTTTGTTTTTAGTTGGGACTAAAGAGATTACTATGAGAAATTTGAAGTTCACCAGTTTAAATAAAATCTTTGGAAAACATGAAGCACCATTCCTTTTTGTAGGTGTTCCATTTTTGTTTATCTTCTTCCTTTCGTCTAATATCTCTCCAACTCTCCATTTTTTGTTTTGTGTTTAAAAGCAAGACTTTTCAATTGTGTAGACAAGAAAGTTAGACTAAACCCTTACTTCTCCCTTACTTCTATTCTCAAGAAACACAAGAAATCAGGAGAGGGGGAGAGAGAGAAAGAAAGAGAGAGCAGGTAGGGAGAAGAGAGAGAAAGGGAGAGAGAGAGATGGAAAAATGAAGAAAAAGAGAAAGAAAATAAAACTGAGAATCAGAAACTGCACTAACCAATATTAAAGCAGCTCTGAAAAGTAGTCAAAGATTTACAGAAAACATTACTAATCTGAATCCATAAAAATTTCCTTCAAAATTATAGGAAAATTTTGCATTTTTGAAGTAGGGAACACTTTCCTGGCAAGGCACTGTCCTTGGTCCCACCCAACAGAAGCAGTTTGGTACCTAGTTCCCTGCAGAAATGATAAAAGTCTCTTCCATTAGAAAACCTTTAGTTATTATACAGCTTAGATTCTGAGGACTGAATCTGTCCCAGAGAGCTCAAACACACATGCAAAATATTTTGAAAAGTGAATTCTTCATTTCTCATTCCTTGATTTTTAAAATTATAGCACAAAAATAATAATGGTTCTTCCAGTACTTTGAATGGTACATTTGGTATTTTCTGTTTACAAAGGACCTGTAGAAAATTCATGAGTGCAATAAATGAATATTATTCTGTTAATGAGTATGTGATTACAATACATTTTAAAAGATTTATATTCATGTTGTCATACACCTTGGCTCCGATATTCAAAGGCAGAGGCATGTGGATCTCTGTGAGACCCAAACTGGTCTAGTCTACATAGTGTGTTCAAGGTCAGCTGGGACTACAGGGAATGTCTGTCTCAAAAGCAAACTAACAAAAGTTATTTTTGTTTTATTTGTATGTGTGTGACTTCCCTTGGAAATGAAGTTACAGATGGATGCAACTGTGGATTCCAACTCTGATCATGCGATAGAGCAATATGCAGTCTTAACCACAGAGGAGAAAGAACTTCTGCCCAAATATATAATTCCTAAGATACTTTTATGCCTTGCATTTAATACTCTTAAATTTTTATTAGGTTTATCTGTTTTAGTTAGTATTTTTCTGTAATTTTTAATCTTCAAAAACCATTTGTTGAAATGAGATATATTTGAATAAGTAATATGCTAAATAACATGCTCTAATATTAAGGAGACATGTTTTTATCATAACTTGCTATGGATAATGAGTGCTAATGAATGTATGGTCCCCTCACTGTGTCTATTTTAGATTGAACAACTCATTCAATAACAACTCTAATTTAGATGTGAATATTAACTCCTTCTGAAATAGAAATCACAGTGAGTTTATATAATTTGCCTAAGTCAATAAGGTTAGCAAAGAGAAGAGTGAGTGTTCAAGGACGGAAAGTCAAGCTCTGAATCTCCCTCTCTTCACTATATTGAAATGATCAAAGGATTACTTATTTTTATTAATTACTGTGCTGTTAGAGAGTTACTTGTTATGATCAAATTTTCAGGTCAGAATTTATGACATTAGTGAAGGAAGTGGGGGTGAGAATTAAAGGATAAAAGCACCACACTCCAAGGCCTTGGAGAAATACAGGAAAAAGAACTGACAGAAAGGAACTGGTAGAGAAATGAGTGACAGACACAAATTAAAGACTCCAAGGTTTCTAGCTATACTCAGTGAATTTTGGGAAACCTGCAAAGGGTAAAGCCTATAGAGAGATGAAATTTTAGTTGACCCATTGGTGCTGAATGACTAGCATCTTTGACATTCCAACATTGTTGTGAAGCAATGAATCCCATCAGTTTCAGACTCAGAGCCTTTCTCTACCAAGATTTAGTCATTTGTGGTTTTTATTCTTATGTCTATGGTAGTAGGTTAGGGAAATAATAAAACCTGACCATATAGCCTTTCATTATAGTCTTTTAAAAATATTTTATTTATTACTGTTATTTTATGTGCTATATGAGTGTATCACCTGTAAGTGCACCCCTGTCATGTAGTGTCTGAATAAGTCAGAAGAGGGCATTGCATTTCCTTGCAACTGGAGTTATGGATGGTTGTTAGCTGCCATGTCTATGCTGAGAATTGAACATGGGTCTTCTGTACTGCTCTTAATCCCTGACCCATCTTCCAAACCCTACTATATTATTTTAATATAAACATCTTCATCTATAGTTCTATCCTGTTTGTGTATTACTGGAACAATTTTGGAAAAAGTTTAAACTTTTTATTCTTAGTCTCCATATTTATCTCCAAAGACTTATTATGTGTCATAGCATTGTGGGCTGAGGAGTTTGTTGGCTCAGATAATAAAGTGCCTGCCACACAACTCGATAAGCTGAACTGGAGCCCAGAACTCATGTAGAAAAGGTATAGTGGTACATTCCTGTATTCTAGTCCTAAGAAGACAGAGACAAGGGCAGTCATATTTGCTGTCCAGTCAGCCTAGACTATGTGGCAAGTTCTAGGCCAGTGAGAGATCTTCTTTCTAAAACACAAGGTGACCATACCTGAGGAATGACAGCTGAGGTTGTACTCTGGCATCTACATGCAAACAAGTGCATGTGCACAAGCATGATCTTACACATAGAAAACAATATATTAATAATAGCACCTGGTCGTTGCAGACACATGTTTCTCTCTGAGGTGTTGTTTTTTTTTTGTTTCTTTGTTTGTTTGTTTGTTTTTAACTATTGGTTCATTCAACTGCAAGTCCTGCCCTCTGACCAATAAGGGGGCAGGAAGGTGGGGAAGGAGGGGAGGAAACATAGCAGTGAGTCCCGTCGAGGGTCATGGAGAATACTCAAAGCCACATGGGAGAAAAAGTGCCCTGGCCCCAGTCCCAGGGAAAGCCAAGACTCAGGAGGCAGTGTTCCAAGTCCCCGCAGTCCTAAGAATTGTATGAGTGGAAGCAAAATTCGGGTCTGGAATGGGATAGGAGCCCTGCACCGTCGTGGCACTGAGCCAGACCTTGCCAAAGAAAGGGTGACTGGTGGCGGTTAAACAATAATTTTGTGAATTGCCCTAAATAAATCAGTCTCTCTAAATGGAAGACCAGTTTCTGTTTTATTTGGCCAATTTGACCAGACCCGTCCGCTAAGGCATGGACCATAAATTTCATTAGACATCTGGGCTTTAGAAGATAATTAAATCATGAAAGAGATTATTTATACTGTGTGGTCTACTTTCTGTAAAATGAGGAAGTATAAATAAGATATGATCATTTCTACAAATTGTTCATTAGTCTAAGCATACTCATACCTAATAGATAATTTCCATAACTTATGAACACTCCTGTTTCCCTTCCATAGCAAATCATTTACCATTCAGACAACTGCTCCACTGATTAAAATCACCATAGATAATTTCTCTTTGGTCTACAACTTGAATCATTTAAATTGTCTTTTAAGATTCATTTATTTTTATTCTATGTATATGAGTGCTCTAACTGCATGTATATATGTGCAGGCACATGTGAAGATCAGAAAAGGACAGTGGATTCCCTGAATTGTAGGTGGTTGTGAGCCATGATGTTAATGCTGGAAGCAAACCTGCATCCTCTGAAAGAACACAATGCTCTTAGCTATTATTATCCTCTCTCCAGTGCACTATCACTTGGTATACAACATGAGGCTTTTCAACAGTTTGTTCTTTATCATTTTTCTATTAATAGTAATAAATGACTGTGAACCTTTTAAATAAAGTAGATACAACCATTAAGGTACAGATAATTCATGCTAATAGATTAATTATTTCCTGTGATTAAACTGGTCAGCAGAGATGAGATGAGTAGGGTAGAAAGCACCTTTAATCCCAGTACTCCAGAGGAAGAGGTTGGGGAATCTCTGTGAGACTGAGTACAGACTGTTCTTCATAGTGAGTTCCATGTCAACTGGGGTTACAAGGAGACCCTGTCTCAATAAATAAATAAACGAAGAAAGAAATAGTAAATAAATTAGAAATTTGTTTAATGTATAACAACCTTTATTTTATTCTTTTTATGGCCTTCTTATATGGGTTAGAATCTATAGAAAAATATCAGAAGAGCAATGCGTGATCAGATTTGCTTTCAGAGATTTTGATAATATTTGATTAATTTTATAAGAGATTATATTTGAGCTTTAAAGTTTTCATACACCTCATTCATCATGTTGAAAATTTCTACTCTTTATTTCATAAGAATGCTTCTTTTCTTCATCAAATATGTTGAGCTATGTCAAAAATAATTTTCAGCATCTGTTTAAGTAAAAGGATATCTTATTTTCTCTTATTTCCTCTAAGTTTATAGGATATGTTGAAGCTTTAAAATTAAGCCAAATTTTCATTGTTAAATACCATTTGGTTACAAGTTATGCTTGCTTTAATTGCAAAGACATGTTTCCTTTGCTAACCATATGTTAAGGAGTTTTATCAAGTTTTCAACAGATATATAGTTGTATTTTTCTTTGCTGAGTGTCCTTTCCTGTTTGTGCCTGTCGTAAGCTCACTGTCATATGACTGACATATAATACACAGAAGATATCAATTTGCATAATTTTATAAGTTAATGTCTTCATACATACATGATGAGAGACTGCATTTTTTTCTGATTTTTAATTTTTTAACAAATGTGAAAATAATGTGACAAAGGAGTTACTATTTAGATATAGGAAATTCTGTGCCAAAGAGATGGGTCAGTGGTTAAGAGCACTGGCTGTTCTTACAGAAGACCTAGTTTCAAATCTCACCACTCACATGGCAGCTAGCAACTGTCCATAACTCCAGTTCTAGGGGATCTGACACCTTCCTCTGTCCTCTTCAGGCATTTCATGACACAGGTGCACTTACACACATGAAGACAACACACTCATGCACATAATTTAAAAATAATAAAGTATTTAAAAATGAATATAGAAATTTCTGTGACATTAGTGAATAATTCTCTTATATTCATAATTTATTTTATTCAAAATGTCTTATAATCACCAGCACTTTCTCCCCATTAATCACTTCTACCCAATAGGAGACAGTTCCTGTTCTCCATATTTCTCTGACTATCCTATAACCGCTAATGCATTGTCCATATCATATTTATCTATTCCATAATTATAATCTAAAGGCACTCACACAATATGTATATTCACAGAAGCTCTGGTGTCTTGTTTCATTTATTTATAATAACATTTTGAGTTTGATCCATGATTCATATTTATAATTACTTTGTCCTTTTAGTGACAATGTATTTCATGTGTATTCCATAAACTGTATATTCAATAGTCTTTGATGGACATTTGGATTTGGATTGTGTACACCTTTGGGTTACCAGGAGCAATGATGTTGTAAACACTTATGTTTAAGTTTTAGCGTGGGCATGTATTTTTGTTTTGTATTTGAGATTATACCACAGTATGCATGTGGAGATCAAAGGATACTTCTAGTCCTTACATACAACTTTCTGAGTAAACCACAAAATGTTTTCTTCAGTAGTTAGATAATTTTATAATTCTAACATTTAAAATATGTTGTTTTCAGTTGCCCTAATAGTCATCAAAACAATTTTTCCATTTTAATTAATGAAGACATATTAGTTTGTGTGAAGTGTTATAGTCATGCTGCTGTGTGAATGAGAAACTAATTGTGTTATTGTTTGGTTCTTAAACTTTTTCATACATTCCTTAGAGAAAAATATACTCAGTAATACATCCATTTACAAATTTTTGTAAGATTTTTCTTCTGGATGTTAAATTCTAATTAAACATAACTTTCAACTATTTTTTCCTATTCTTGGGTCTACTTGAATTTTTGTGATGTATTTTAATGGTTAAAAATTGTATTTATGAGCACCTGCCCACCAAAGGTAAAGACTCAGCAGACTCCATTTCGTGCTCAGACAGCCACCTGCTCCACAATTTCCATGGAAGCCTAGTTCCTGGTACAGGTCAGTAAGGGGTATCTGATCCTAAATCTATTGTTTACAATTTCTACAGGTCCTCTGGCTCCTGTGGGAGACAGATAAGCAGTTACCAGATTATCAGTACCAGTTTAAGAAATGAATGCAAAATGTACAGTTTGGATTGAAAAAGTATTACCAATATTAATGTTGTAGTCAAGGGGTCTGTGGAAGGAAAAGTTCTCAATGATCCCTTAAGAAGAGGCTTTTATTTGCACTGAAACAATGGAAAGCGTACTCTCAGGGTAAGACATCATCCAGTTAAGTCTTCAACATGTGAAAGCAAAAAGCCTAAGGAGGTTCCTGCCCCCAGAAAACTGCTATGGGCAAAAGTTGCAGCTAATGTGGATGAAGTGGGCAGTGTCCATCCCATGCTGGCAGCCAAACATTACATTGTCATTCAGATGGTATTGTTTTTAGAGACAGAAAAGACACAAGAGTGAAGGGGTCATTGTCTTTCTTTCCTCAGAGTTTTCAAGAAGCAGTTGAGCCACGCAGTATGCCATAGGTAGGTGCCTTCATAAAGACGGCCCAGACAGGTCATTGTGTGAAACTGTGAAGGTGAAGGTTGGTTGACAGTGGAGACCACAAGATACTAGAGATGCTAGAACCGTGAAATATCTGCTAAGGGGAGCTGCATAGAGGAAATGATACCAGCCCATGATCATGTAATGTTTCACGTAGCAAAGATTGGGGCTGAGCCTTCTAAGCCTTTTGGAAGTAAAGTCCCAGAGCTGGACATGAAGACCCTGGATTTTGTGTTTGCCCTACTGGTTTTCAGGTTTTTTTTTCCATGGGGAGGGGTCCAGTATTTCTCCATTATGCCCCAATTCCTCTATTTTGGAATGGGAATTCTCATTTGGTTTCATTGTATGTTATAAGTTTAGAATTTGTCTTTTAATTTTGATTTGTCTTTTGAATTTGGACTCTGGACTTTTGAATAGTATTAATACTGACAGAGATTATGGGAACATTTGAAGGTGGACTAAATGCTTTTGTATTTGATGTACTCAAAAGCCTACAGAGACCAGGGAATGAATGTGGTGGTTTTAATTAGAATGTCACCAATAAGTTTCAAGTATTTGGACATTTTGGACCCAGCTCTGTTTTGGGAGGTTTTATAAGGTTTGGCCTTGCTGGAGGAATCATGTCACTGGGAGCAGTTTGAATAGTTTGTAAGCCTTGCAAGTTTTCCTGTTACTCTGTGCTTTCTATGCCTGTTTGAAGATGTGATGGCTCGACTTTCTGCTCTGGCCACTTTGCCATCATGCCTCCCTGCAATTATGGATTTAAAACGCTCTATAAATGTAAGCAAAATAAACTCTCCCTCATATAAGTTGTTTTGATCAAAGTTTTTGTCGAAGCAACACAAAGGTAACTAATGTAAGCATTAAGTGCATATATCAGAAAATTAGGTATATCTCATATAAATAAATTAAGTATACACCTGCAAGGTTTGGAAAACCAAGAACAAATGAAACATAAAAATAACAGATGGGAAGAGGTAAATAAAATCAAGCCTGAAATTAATGAAATAAAAACAAAGGAAATAATATGAAGATTGAATGAAATGAAAAGTTGTTCTTTGAAAAGACTGGCAAGATTGGCAAACTTTTATCCAAATTAACTGAGAGAGAGAGAGAACCCCAATTAACAAACTCAGTGATGAAAAGGGATCATTAAAACAGATCTGGAGGAAGTTTATAAAATCATAAGGACATACTTATAAAGAATATGCATTCTAGTAAACTTGAAAGTAAAAAAATAAATGGATATATTTTTAAATATGTAAAACTTACCAAAATAGAATCAAATTAGCATAAAATTTTAAAAGGAAAGAGAATAACCAATGAGATAGATACCGTAATACATATCTCCGATCTAAAAATCCCCAGACCAGATGGACACAGTGAGAAATTTTACCAAATAGTCAAAGAAATAATACCAATGTTCCGCCAAATAATCCACAAAATAGAAAAAGAAGGAACACTCCAAAATTCATTCTATGAGGACAGTATTTCTCTAACATGAGAAGCAAAGATCCCCCCAATAAAAAATAAAACTATAGACCGATCTCTCTGATGAACAAAAATATAAATTTCTCAATAAAATACCTGTTAACAAAACTCAAGAATATATCAAAAAGGGTATCCATCATAATCAAGTTGACTTTATCTTAGAGGTACAGGGATGTTTCAAAATATGTAAATCAATAAATGCAATTCACCACATAAACAGCCTCAAAGACAGAATCCACATGATCATTTTATCAGATGCAGAAAAGTTCTTAACCAAATCCAACATTCTTTTATGATCAAGCCCTGGAGTGCCTAGGGATACAGGGGACATATCCCAACAGAATAAAGGAAATATATAGCACCCCAAAGTCAGCATCACATACATGGAGAAAACCTGAAATCATTTTCCTTAAATTCAAGAATAAGTCAAGTTTGTTCATTCTCCTCATTCCTCTTCGATCTAGCATTTGAAGTTTTATATACAGCATAATGCAAAGTGGGGATACAAATTGGAATGGAAGAAGTCAAAATATCTTTCCTGCATATGATACTAGATACATAAGGGACCATTACAACTCTACCAGAAATACACTGAGCAAAAGAAGGGGATATAAAATTAACACCTGCAATTCGGTAGCCTTCCTATATACCAAATTAAAAAAAGTAAAAACATACTCAACTGATATCACTCATGAGGGCCTCAAAATCCCTAAAATATATTGAACTAAATTCAATAAAGGAATAAAACAAATAATCCAATCAAGGAAGTACAATAAGAAATTTTAGACATTAAAGAAAGAAATGGAAGAAATACCAGTAAATGGAAAAACTTCCATGCTCATGGATCTTTAGCATTAATATGATAAAATGATCCTCCGACTAAAAGCAACCTACAAATTCAACACAATGCCTTTTACACTTTCAAAACTATTTTTTACAGATACTGAAAAGTATCCTCAAATTTCATAGGGAAACACAGGAAAGCCCAGTATATTCAATATGATCCTGAACAGTAAGAGAACTGCTGGAGGCATTACCATCCCTGATGTCAAATTATACTATAGAGGTTAAGTTATAAAAACACCATTGTACTAGCACAAAACAGAAAAGTTGATCAGTGGAATAGAGTTTAGGACCTACATTTAAATCCATGCATTCATAGTCACCTGATTTTTGAAAAAGGAGCAAAATATACAGCAAATAGAATATACAGCAAATGGAGAATAGACAACATGTTAAGTAAATTGTTCTGAACATACTTGATAGCAGCATGTCAAAGAATAATGCTATCTCTCATCATACACAAAACTCAACTCCAAATAGATCAAGGACCTTAATATAAGACCTGATACCTCTAATCAAACAGAGAAGAAAGCAGGAAATATACTGGAAGTTTGAGGCACAGGAAGGTCCATTCTGAACAAGACTCCCATAAAACAAGCATTTTGTCCAACAATTGACAAATGGTATCATGTGAAATTGAAACTTCTATATGCCATTATTTGCATGAGGAAGCAACCTATAGAATTGGGAAAAATATCATCACCTCTGACATATGGTTAGTATCCAGAATACATAAATAACTAAAATCTGAACATAAAAATTAAACAATTGAATTTAAAAGGGTGTAAAGGAGACATACAGAGAGTTTTCTAAAAACGAAATACAAATTGCTGAGAAACACTTAAAAATTTCAACATCTTTATCTGTCTGAGAAATACAGATAAAAATCACTATGAGATTTCAGCTTACCCCACCAGAATGTCTAAGATCCAGAAACAAAGGCAAATGCTGGCAAGGATGTGGAGAAAGGGGAACTCTCATTCACTACTGGTGGCAGTGCAAACTGGTACAGCCACTGTGGAATCGCTGTGGAGATCCCTCAAAAAGCTCAAAATTGATCTATCAGATGATCCAGCCTTACCACTCTTGAGCATATACCAAAGACACTCTATATCCTAGTACAGAAATATCTGTTCACCCGTGTTCATTGCTGCCATTTCCGTAATATCCAGAATGGGAACAGACTAAATGCCCCTCAACTGATGAATGAGTAATGAAGGTGTAAGACATACACATAATGGAGAATTATTCAGCTCTTTAAAAATTAAATGAGACCACATGGAAAAAAGTTTTTAGACAGGGGTTCAGTTACTCATATGAACTCACGGCTGTGGGAACAGCATGTACAAGACTCATGGAAGCCCAAATGAGACAAAATCCCAGAATAGCCATGGGGAAGTGGGTAAGAAAAACCAACCTTAGGTGAGGAAATTTTGGCAACCCATGGCTGGTGGAAGTTAGAGAGAAACTTTCTTTCCAGAATGGGTCTCCGTAGACTAACCATCTAGTTGATAGACCCATACTGAAGGACATTTGGGGACACAAATTAGACTTTATAGATGTGTGTGTGTGTGTGTGTGTGTGTGTGTGTGTGTGTATTTTTGGAGGAGAGGGTATGAAGAGAATCTAAATACCATAAAATTAAGATCAAGAAATTTCAAATTTTTCAAAAACCAAAAGAGTTGGCCAAACATACTGGAGAAATTTCTGGACTTTCAGTTCCATTGTTTTGTATGACTGTCTTCATGCCTATGTCACACTTTTTTAAAAATAGAACTGTGGAGGAAGTCATGAATTGGGTAGAATCAGTTTTAATACTTTATCTTTCATTTTACTTTTATTTTAAGATTTTATTTTTTACTCTGTGCTTGTGTGTAGTGTGTGTGTGTCTGTGTGTGCATACATGCACATGCACATGTGTGCATATTCACAGAATTCACTCCCTAATGGAGACTAGAAAAGGGCATTGGATCCTTTGGAGCTAGAGTTACAGGCAGCTGTACACTGTGTAATATGTGTTCTTGGAAGTGAATTCAAAATCTTTGCAGGGTGAATGCATACTCTTAAGCCCCAAGCCACCTCTCCAACCTCTGCCTTTCATTTTCAATATTGTCTTCTGTTATTTAGACCTCTATTTTACCATGAGCCCTTCTTTTCATCTTTCTATATCAAGTAATGAAAATGTATTATCAGAGTGTCTGAATATTACTGAAAATCTTTTTTTTCATCAAGTCTGTCACTGTTTATGTGTTTGGAGTTCTGAAGCTTGTCACACATGTAGTTTAAACTACTGTACAAGAGACATTATTGATATTTTATCAAAATAAAATCTTTTCCTTTTATTTTTTCCCATTTTTGTCTTACCATTATCTTTGTCTGATAGTAGCATTGCCAGAACAATTTTCTTTTGATTACTGTTTACATTAATATATGTTTTTATTTCATTTCCCCCTTACTAATGTTTTCATATGTGTCTAAAATGTATCTCTTAAAAGCAACATATCAATAAAAGACTGGGCCTGGAGAGATAGCCCAATAGTGAAAAGTGTCCACTATTATTGCAGAAAATCTGAGTTCATTTCCCAGCACCCACACTGGACAGTTCACTACTGCCTATAAATCCAACTCCAGAGAAACTTTAGTTTGTAGCATTTTCAGTCACCTACACTCGTGTGCATATCTACACACACAAACCCAGAAACACAAATGAAAAGTAACTGAAATAAATTTGAACTATAATAATTTTAAAGAAGATTGTTTTTTAAATTTTGCCTTTGCCAGGGTTGGAGAGATGGCTCAGTAGTGAATGGCACTAGCTGTTCTTGCAGAAGACACGGGTTTGATTCCCAGAATGTTCTTGGCATCTAACAACCACCTCTAACTCTAGCTCCAGGGGATTCTGACACCATCTTCTGACCTCTGTGGCCTTTGAACCACGTGGGTACACTTACACACATGCAGGCACTACACTTATATACATAAAAATAATAAATAAAAAATTTGCCTTTGTGAGTAAATAATCTTCAATTAGTGATTTTCATCCACTTGTTTTCAATGTGATGACTAACAATAAATTAAATAAGAAAATCTGCAAGGAGATTAATTACTTGAAAATATCATTTACCTAGGCTGAGGCATAGGTAAATATTTGAATAGTGATTGAGTAATAAAAACTATTAAACAAACAAAGAAAAACACAACTCCCTAAGGATCTTGGGTTGGTCAACTTTCTATAACTCTGCTAAAATACAGGGGAAAGTCAGTGAATAAAACAGGAAGGTTTTAGTTTGGCTCACATTGTAAAAAAAAAATTCTGCTATGGTTGCTCAGCCACACTACCCTCAAGCCTGTGCTGGCACCAAGCATTCTGGAGGAAATATGTGGCAGTGTAATCTGCCTATCCCATGGAATCCAGGAAGCAAAGAGAAGAAGGAAGCAGAACCCTCAAATCTCCTTTATGGTTTTGAGATTATCTAATAAAAAATAAATAAAACAGACAAAGGTACAGGAGAAGAGAAAAATATATAATCTAACACTCCTGACAAATGTGAAAACCCTCCAGGATTTCCTAGAAAACATAATTCAACAGGACATTAAAAGTACCATCCACTTGGGATTAGAGTGATGGCTCAGGGGTTAAGAGCCTTGGCTTCTCTTGCAGAGGAACCAAGTTTAATTCTCCATACCCACATGGCTACTACCAACCTTATATAACTCCAGTTCCTAGAGAATCTGGTGCCTCATTTGGATTCTGTAGACACTGTATTATGGGTGCACTTAAATATGTGCATGCAAAACACTCATACACATAAAATAAAAATACATAAATAAATAAATTCTAAGTGCTTTCTACCACAAACAAGGGAATATTACTCCTAGCATGCAAGGATAGTTCAACATAAGACTAGACTCACCTTTAAACAGTGTGCTACATTTATTGAAACTTCATTGACTGCAGAATTAGTACAGGTTAGATGAATACAAAAATTCTTTGTTCATATGTTTTATATCCTCTAGTGGGTAGATGAGCAGGGATCTGGGACTTGAGATTGGAAAAAGAATGGCATTCCTGTTCTCTCATCACATGACGTGTATTTGATCAGAGAAACCAAGACGCTGGCGAGTAATATATCTTTGTCCTCACACCGTCAGGGCTCACTCGGTTTTCACCTACAAGAAGTACTTTTGAAAATAATAATGCATGATGTACGGTGAAATGAAGAAGAATAAGTTCGTAATGGGCAGTGTAACTTCTATACCTCAAGGAATGCCCTGGGTAAAAGGAGACTTAGGCACCAAATTTTCCTTGACTTATGCCTCTATTTCATTCTCTGTGCTATTTTTTATTCTCATTAGTATAACATTTTATGATAAATGTAAGACACAGAATGAAATAAAGAAAAAATAAGTTCATAAAGAAAAATATAGCTTCCACCCCATAAGGAAAACCAATTTCTTAATGTTTCCCCAACTACCACTGTGGTATTACTGAAATATTGTCTGCTGTCAGAAAATGATATGCTCCAAAAGAGGAACTTAAAGTTGAATGGAAATGAACAACAATATGGTGACGATTCTCCTATCTGGCATTATAATCTTACTTAAATAATATTTAAAATTTGCATGACCTCATAGTTCTAATTTTGTAGAAGAAATTTAAGGAAGAAAGACTTGGAAGAAACTTCCAAACACAAAGGAAAGATAACATCTTCAATTATTGTTGGATGTGTTTTTTTTTTTGATGATGTTCATGCCAGTGACCCATCTTAATATATTTTTATATCCTTAATTGTGTGATAACTGTGGACTGTTTATCCACTGAAGTCAGAGA
The DNA here is from genome assembly GCA_035773235.1 of Eospalax fontanierii. Taxonomy (NCBI): domain Eukaryota; kingdom Metazoa; phylum Chordata; class Mammalia; order Rodentia; family Spalacidae; genus Eospalax; species Eospalax fontanierii. The sequence continues at coordinate 114,076,413 of CM069524.1, forward strand.
ACACATGTATGTTGCTTACAACTTTAAATCAAATGCTTCTGTAGGTTCTGTGCATTATACTTGGAGGTACTATAAAAAGGAAATTAGGAAATGTATTTGCAGGACTGGCAAGTTTACTGGAGTCATTGGCTGAGCTACTTTTCATTGTAGATAGCAAAGGACAAGAAGATTCACTGAAACCACTGAGCTGCATGAGGACTTGAGTTCAGATCACTCGAATTCAAGTAAAACAAGACATTATAGCACAGCAGACAGAGGGATATGATTGCTAGATGATAGTTATTAATTTAGATAGATATATAGATAGATGTTAGATAGATAGATATAAAAAATAATACTTAGATCAGATCAGATCTGATCAAACTACTTTCACTCCTTGAGTGGGTTGAGGAAGTTGTCAGAGCACAGACTTCCCAGGTAAGCTTTGAGCTTAGTTCCCCTGATATCTAGTGCTCCTTGATTTCATCATAATAGAAGCATCAGGACTAACCAGTATGAAGGTTACATAAAGAGAACTCTTAAATACAAAATCGCTTCTGTGATATTCTGCTTTAACTTTACTGTTGTTGCAAGAGTTTCCCACTGTCTGTTCCTATTTTAACCTACAGTCAGAGCAATCATGTCAATTGAATGAAGTTATGTAGTGGAAAGGTTTCAAATGAGAGTTTCTCTCATATTTAAAAAGTCATATTACTGTGGCTTCATCTGCCTAGCCTTGGGAAAAGAAAAATCATATATCAATATCTAAGGGCTCCAATAGCATACCATGCAGTTTTTATTTTAACCGGTTCATAAAACTGAATTTCTAGCTGTAGAATAGAAGTTCAATATGAACTCATTCTAGAAGGGCAGGGGGACTAATTTTATTTTTAATGTTCCATGTGGATAAATTTCATATAAAATTTCTTGTAAGAGAGACTCTGACAAATTTTTAAGGTACCTCTAGATACCTCTTTTAAAAAGAAAGAGAAAAGATATGTTCAAGAAGTCAACTTACTTAGTCTCCCTATTATGTGCTGAGAATTTCAATATGTACAAAGTATAACGAAATATAAATCCAAACTTAGATAATTCACTAAATAATGACATAGCAGCAATAGCTGAAAACAACCAGAAATGAGGGAACAATAATGTGCTGTAACATTTCAAATTTTGGTGATTTTGATCAAAGTAAAATATTCAACATTAATTATATTATTTTATGTGTATATATGTGTGTCTTTTTTATATATGTGCATATAAGTACAGTGCTCATGGAGGACAATAGACAGTTTTGGATACCCTGGAGCTAGAATTACTGGTGGTTTTAATCTGCCTGATGTGGGTACTGAAAATTGAACTTATGTCATCTGAAAGAGCAGCAAATCCTTTTAATCAGTGAGCTATCTCTCCAGCCCCATTAATTATATCTGTCTTAAATAATATATATTATATATATAATATATATTATTTAAAATTCATTACTGTTGTTTCAAGTTTCCCACTCTCTGTTCCTATTTTAACCTACAATCTGACAATCTCATATATATATATATATATATATATATATATATATATATATATCCTCTCATTCATTCAGTTGCTATTATAATTGCTATTTGTTTCCTACCAAGAACTTTTACTAGTCAAATACTAGGGGCCAATGAACAATGTTTCTTTAGTACTTCCCATAACTAAGAAAATGACTTCCTGCATATCATCTCTGTAAATTATGCCTCTCTGTAAAATAGATTTCCTTGGAATATTCAGTCAGAATCAACAGCCCTAGGTCAGAAAAAGGACGGAAGTTCATAATAATAGTAAGACTTCAGAGGTGAGTCTCAGGAAGTCGTAATGATTCTTCTCTTTAGAACAAGAGCAACAAGAGTAAAGCTCCTTCAAAGCTTGAAGACTACCCCTGACTTTTGGAATTATCAGGTACTTTTGGGTCAACCTGGAGAATCAAAAATCTCCACGACAGGTGTGTGTGTGTGTGTGTGTGTGTGTGTGTGTGAGCGCGCGCGCACGCACACACACACACGTGCTCATGCTATGGGTTCTATGTGTGTATGATAGATGCATATGACTATGCAGGTAAACATGCATATGCCTCTTCATGCACCTGCAGAGGCCAGTGCAAGATACCAGGAATCCCCTTTCACTCTCCACCACCAAATTCTTTGGAGACAGGGTCTCTCACTGAGCTGGAAACACATCATTTTGGCTAGGCTGGCAGCCACTTAGCACCCAGAATCCACCAGCTTCCTGCATGCAATGCTGGGGTAAAGGGTCATGTACCCTGCCTTTCTTTTTATTTGAGTGATGGAAATTTGAACTCAGGTCCTCAAGTCCTCCTGTAGATAGAGCCAGCCCTCTGTACCAACTCACACATCTCCTCAATTCTCCTGTTTGACCTCTAAATATAAGGGTTCTCCTTGACTTGTACTATGGAATAGTTCTCTGGTGTTTGTTGAATACTGGGGAATTCACATAATATATTTCATTCTGATTCTTCAGGCAGTCACAAGAATATTGGTCATTACTTCATTTAACATCCTTTATAAAGAGACAAACATAGAGAAAAACACTTATAATATTTAAATGCCAAGAAAGTGCTTATTCTTATGCAGAGTTTGGATTACGGGCTTCCTTTTAGAGAAGATGAATCATGTACCTCATGGTCTCTATTTTTGCTTCAGCCTCTCTAATATAAGAGCAAAATTATGATCCAGTTGGGAAAAAAACTGTGAAGATCTCTACAGCCTGGTTCTATCTACATTTTGAAACAACCTTGATATTCCATTTCTTCATCATGTCTATGATCTTTATGTTTGAATATTCCAATTCATTTATAAAGGACATGAAAATTTGTGAAGAAGGAAGAGCAAATCAATTATATAGATTTTATTCTCTGTGAGTATGTATAAAAGCACATGATTTCACTCATGGCACAGCACTCATATGGAGGTCAGAGGGTAACTGCAGGTGTCAGTCAGTCTCTTCCAGCTTGTTTGAGAAGGTATCTGGTTATTTGCTGCTGCATACACTAGGCTAGCTTGCAAACTCACAGGCTCCCGTCTTGGTGCAGAAGGCCTAGTATTAAAGATATGCCTGCTACTGAATCTAAATTTACATGGTTCTTATGAGCTGAGCCCAGGTCCTCATGCTTGCACAACCCACTGTCTTCCCAGCACACGGAATTGCAGTGGTTATTTGACACGGCAAAGGAAACTGCAAATATCTTAACTTTTCCCGAGGACTTGCCCAGCATATCACATAACTTTTTGTTTTAGGAGCTTAGACTTCTGAGGGAGGAGTGTTGTTGAAGTGGAAGGTCAATGCTGCTAAGTAACTATCTTAAAGATAAATGTGATTTTAGGACTTCATTCCACAGACCAATTGTATTTTTCCTCCTTTTCTTTTTATCCCTCAGAGGCATTTTCATGCTTGTGGGATTAGGTATCTGTAAAAGAGCGCTTGGCAAAATAAAAAATACATATATGATAAATTGAATGCAATCAGTTCTCAACTCTACTCCTGTTTTGAAAATGAAAGCGATATAGCACGATCATTGTAAGAAGTGACAGGCAGACAGAGGCTTATTAAAAATATATTATCTTTACAGTTTAGCATGCATTAAATATTTCAACCCTTTTCCAATTCTTTTTCCTTTTCCAGCCTGAAACAGAAGGGATTCACCAGGGGAAATGTCTCTAGTGCCAGGATCTGGCTGAATTATTGCATTTCCTAAACCAAAAAAGAAAAAAAAAACAGATTTCATTATTTTATGTAGAGATAAATCTTGTTAAATGTCTATGATATTTTTTTTTCCTTTTCAGAAGGGAGAGCATACTCTTTTCTAATAGCACTTGGCAATGATTAAAATATAATGTAACTTTTTTCAATATTTTCTGCAGACTCTTGCTGAGTTTGTTCAGAAGCAACGTGTCAACTTGACAATAAAAGGCAAATGTGTGATGATAATCTGGAATTCTAGAGCCAACATGGCATTTGGTGCAATGTGAAATCAGAGCCATCTAATGGGCTCTGTAATGCTCTATGGCAATCGAGTGGATTAAGATTATGTCTCACTGATGGTTCAAAATTCCCTGTTAATTGAGCATGTCCCTGGCTTCTGTGTCCCAAAAACAGCCGTGATCATTCTGTATCAGGCTGTCTTCCTTCCAGACAAACTGTCCCTCAAAGCATGTTATTTACAGGAATCCAGTTAAGAGCTTGGCCTGTATCTCACAGAGAATCTGAATTTTAACAAGAACAAATAAACACTTGCAGAATAATTTTCAAAGCATAAGAGGATTGCTAAACAATTTTAAAGGAGAATCAGACACAAAATCATGTTGCATGTAAAGTCATATTATAGTGACTAGGTTAGTTCTGACTCCAATCCAGAAATAGAAATGCAAATCTGTCATAGAGATATCATCATTTAATTGCTTTAAATTGCTGTTTTATGGAATTTAAATAAATATTTCTGGGGGAAACTTATGGTGCATTTGTACTGAATGAAAACTTGAAACAATTTAAAAAATTTTTAGGCTTAAGTGTATTTGTATTTGTGTGGCATATTTGAAACAGAGCCAACAGAAGCCAGAAGAGGGTGTTAAATCACCTAGTGCTCAAGTTACAGGAGTTTGTGGACCACCAAATGTGGGTCCTGGGAACCAATCTTGGGTCCTCTGTTGGGGCAGTAAGTGCTTTTAACCACTTACTACTGCCAATATTTTTTTTCTAATAGTTTCAGAGTTTTGGGTTTCACATTGAGGTCTTTGATCCATTTGTAGTTGACTTTGTTGAAAGTGAAAGATAAGGGTCTAGTTTTATTCTTCTGCTGATGGAGATCCAGTTTTGTCAGCACCATTTACTAAAGATTCTATCTTTCTTTCAGTGAGTGTTCTTGGCCCCTTTATCAAATATCTGATGATTGGAATTCCATGTACACATGTTTGAATCTTCAATTATATTCCATTAGTATACAGGTCTATTTTTATCCTAGTACCATGCTGTTTTGTGACTATAGGTCATAACGGTAATGTGGATGGAAATGTGGTATAGTAACTCCACCCCCATGGCATTGTTCTTTGTCCTTAGGATTGCTATTGCTATCAGGGATCTTTTGTGCTTCCATATTAACTGTAGGAGCACTTTTTATCCTAATTATATGAAGAATGTCATGGGATTTTTGAATGGGAGTGCATTGAATGTGTATATTGTTTTGGTAGGATGGTCATTTTCATAATATTAATTCTCCAATCCATGAGCATAGAAAGTCCTTCCATATTATGGTGTCCTCATTATTATCTTTCTTTAAAGATCTAATATTTTCATTTAAATGTCTTTGTTCAGGTTTATTCTGAGGTATAGGGTTTAATCTACTGTGAATTAGAGTGTTTCCTTCTACTCTTTCTCCAATTGCTTGACATTACTATTTAGAAAGACTGCAGATATTCGTAGATTGATTTTGTACCTTGCAACTTTGCTGAAAGTGTTAATCATTTCTAGGAGTTTTCTGGTGGAATATTTGGAATTTCTTAGGTATAATATCATGTCATCTGCAAAAAGGGGTAATTTGACCCCTTCTTTTCCAATGAGTACTCCTTTAACTTCCTTCTCTAGCTTTAATGTTCTAGGAAGAATTTCAAGCACTGTATTAATAAGAAGTAGATTTAGTGGACATCCTTCTCTTTTTATTGATTTTAATGGGAAATCTTCAATTTTTTTCTCCATTTAGAATAACATTGGCTGTGGGTGTGTTGTATATATTTTTAATTATGTTAACAAATGTAACCTCCAGTCCAGTTCTCTCTAGGACTTTTAAAATAAATGTATGTTGTATTGTGTAAAAGGTATTTTGGGTAACTATTGAAATGACCATGCGATTTTTGTCTTTGAAACTGTTTATATGTTTTATGACATTTACTGACTTACATATATTGAACAATACCTGTACCCCTGAATAAAGCCTACTTGGTCATGGTGGATGACCTTTGTTGTGTGTCCGTATAAATTTTTAAATATTTCGTTGAGAATTTTTGCATCTATATTCATCAAGGATAGAGGTCTACAATTTTCTGTCTTGGTATCTTTATCTGCTTTTGGTATCAGAGTGATGCTGGTTTCACAGAAGGAATTTTGGAGTTTCCCTATGTTTTGATCTTTTTGAATAATTTAAGTAGCACTGGACATAGAACTTCTTTGAATGTATTCTGCTGTGAATTCATCTGGGCCCTGACATTTTTTAGTTGAGAGGATTTGTATTACTGTTTCAATTTCCTTATATGTTATAGGTCTGTTTTAGCTGTTGACATCAGCTTTAGCTTTGGTGATTCGAATGTTTTTTAACATGCATCCATTTCTTGAAGGTATTCAAATTTAATAGCATAAATCTTTTAAAATTGCTCCCTTGTAATATTCTGGATCCTTTTGTTATCTGTTATGATGTTTCTCCTTTTATCTCAGATTTTGTTGATTTGGAGTTGTTCTTTCTTTTAACTAGGCTAAGGATCTCTCTTGTTTATCTTTTTAAAGAACAGGCTCTTGGGTTCATTGCTGCTTTCTATTGTTTTCTTTGTTTCAGTTTTATTAATTTCTGCTCTGATTTTTGTTATTTCTTCTTGTCTGTTGAGTTTAGGTTTCATTTGTGGTTGCCTTTCCATATTTTTATTGCAATGTTAAGTCATTTATTTGTACTCTTTCTGATTATTTTTGGAATACTTATCTTTTTATTGAGCTTTATACATTTCAGGCGATAGTTATTTATCAAATTTAGACTCCCCCAACCCTCACAGAACCTCATACATTCCTTCATACATGTTAGGCACCTAGAGCTAGCCATAAGCTTCCTTCTTATGACAGCTTTTAAAATGTCCCAGAGGCAATGTTGTGTTGTATTATCCTTTTAATTTAATTCCAGGAATACTTTTACCATTTTCTTAATGTCTCCTATAACATCTTTCAAGATTGTGTTGCTAGTTTAATTTCCACGAATTTGTGAAGTTACCATTGCCTCTTCTGGTGTTGATTTTAAACTTTATTGCAATGTGGTCTGATAGAATGCATGCAGTTATTTCAATTTTTTTGGATGTGTTGAAGTTTGTTTTGTGCCCAAGTATGTGGTCAGTTTTAGAGAAAGTCCCATGGAGTGCTGAAAAGAATGTGTATTCTTTTGTACCTGGGTGGAATACTTGGTTGGTATCTGTTGGATTCATTTGATGTATGATATTGTTTAATTCAGATTTATCTCTGTTTTCCTTCTGATAGGTTAATCTGTCTAATGGAGACTGAGGGTTATTGAAGTCCCCTACTATTAGTGAGCTGGGATTAATCTGTGTCTTAAAAGTCATCGAGTACTGTTTTTATGAAGTTGGGTGCACCAGAATTTCATGCATATGTGTAATATCTTCTTGATTAATTTTTCTTTTGATTAGACTGAAATGACCTTCTTTATGTCTTCTGATTAGTTTTAGTTTGAATTTATTTGTCAGATATTAGATTGACAATTCCTCCTTGCTTCTTAGTGCCATTTGCTTAGATTCCATCCTTTTACCTTAAAGCAGTGCTTGTCCTTGAAGGTGATATGGGTTTCTTGAAGTCAACAGAAAGTTGGATTCTGTTTCTTGATCCATTCAACTAGCCTGTGTCTTTTGACTGGGAGCCTCAGTCTATTAATATTTAAAGTTATTATTGAAAGATGTGTATTGATTCCTCTCATTTTAGTATCTATTGGCATTCTTCATTTAACTTTGTGGCTCTCCAGTGATACCTTCATTTAGTTTCTTTCTTTTGTGACTTGGGTATAGATGTTATTTTCTTTAGCTCTTTGTATTGCTTCAAGTATTATAGTATTCTCTGAAGGGCTGATTTTCTCGACATGAATTCTTTCAGCCTATTCATATTGTGGAAAGTTTTTCTCTCCTCTTCAATTTTTTCTGTGTAAAGTATTCTGGGTTAGCAGCTATGGTCAGTTAGAACAGGGAATATGTTGGTAGAAGCTCTTCTGGCTTTCACACTTCATACTGAAAAGTCTACTGCAATTCTGATGGGTTTTCCTTTATATGTGACTTGTTTTTCTTTTGCAGTTTTCAGAATTTTCCTTTTGTTCTATATGCTTAGAATTTTTACTATGATAGGTGATGGGGAATTTCTTTTCTGATCTTATCTATTTGGTATTCTTTGTGCTTCCTGCATTTGTATGGGCATGTCTTTTATTAAATTTGGGAAATTTTCTTCTACAATATGGTTGAAGATCTGCTCCATACTATTATCCTGAGATTTTTCTCCTTCCTCTATGCCTATGATATGCAAATTTGTTTTTTTATGGTGTCCCACATTCCCTGCATGTTACATTCTTGTTTTTTAAATTTTTCATAATCTTTGCTCGACTACTCCAATTCTTCAACTTTCTTTATCTTCCAGTCTTGATACTCTATTTTCTATTTCATTCATACTATTAGTGAGGCTTTCTCCTATCGTTTCAAATTGACTTATTGAGTTTTTTTTTGTACTTCCCTCTTTATTTCTGCCTGAGTTTTCTTCATTATTTCAGTATTTCTATCTCTTTTGTGTATTCAGTCAGGAATTTATTCCCAGCTTCTTTTAGTTCTTTAATTTCACTTTGTTCATTATATTCATTGATCATGTTTATGGTCATTCTTTTAAACTTTGTGTCCTGAGTTATCTCTATGAGGTCCTCATTGTAGAACTTTTCTGTGGGAATGGTGATGTTTGGTGGGGACATATTTGTGTTTACCATATTATTATTTTTCTTGTGAACTTGGCATGTGGATTTCTTTTGTTGTTTGTGAAGTTTAATTGTTTGAAAACCTGAATTGACTTGGTTCCTTACTTACTTACTTACTGTGGATGAAAACTTGGTTTATCAGGGCTTCAAGCTCTCTTTTGATTTTATATCAGAGGGATAAGATGGTGCTAATACAGCTGTTCAGGAGTTCCCTCAGATGCACAACCCAGGGGAGGTAAGATGTCTTCATGCTCTCTCTAAGGTCTGGATTCCTATAGCCAGCGGGCACAGAACAATTTAAGAAGATCGGTAGGCAGAGGCTGAATTCAGGCTTTCTTAGGGAATCTGCAAATGTCTGGGCTCCAAATAAAAGACAGAGAAACCTAGCACTGTAGTAGTGGGTGATGCTGCGGGTGGTACCATGTAGTGAGATGGCCATGTTGTGATTTGTAGAGCTCATAGGCTAGGTGACTGGTCTAGGGCAGGCAGAGGGACATTACAGGGTGGAAACAGCCTGTGAAGGCTTTAACATGCCAGGCTGAAAAATTAATTGGGATGCATTGGCCAGGTCTGAAATATGAGGGCAGTACAGAAATCTGAGGTGCATTTGTGCTCAAGGCTAGAAGGACAACAGGATTTAAGAATGGGAGAATAGAGGTGCTCAGGTGGTAGGGGAGTAGAGATGCAGTGGGTGGGATCAGACCAGGGAAGAATTCTAGTCACAGGAATCCAAGGCAGCTTGGAAGAAGGGAAAGCCAGGGTAGATGGCTGGTCTAGGTCAGTCAGAGGCAAACTGGGAATGGGAGAAGCCTGTGAAGTTTCTAATAAACGAGACTGAAAAACTGAGCTGGTCAAATATTAAATGAAGGGGAGATTGGAGGTGATCAGTAACCCAGGCTCCAAGGTAAGAGATGATGTTCTCTTATCACACTGCTTCCCGGTTCTTATGTATGAGTGATCATGGCCTCTGTGTGTTTTTCCTAATTTCCTCTGTCTTCATCATCTTGTCTTTTGTTTTGTGTAATCACTGGTGAAAAAATGGGAGGCATCCCAGCTCGGCCAAAACATTACCTGGCTGTATGTTGAAACTTTTCCAGGAAGGATTGCTTAAGGGAACAGAATATGGAGATTTGGAGTGACATTGTCTGTTGCAAACTGTACTCCCTGTGAAAGTTGCAATGGCCAGAGTTTAATGTAGAGCCTGGAATCTGGGTCTTTTGTCATCACCATAGCACATCATGTCTGGAATATCATCACTGACACAGTCACATCGTTCAGTAGCCCTACATTCACAGATGCCTTTTCCTCCTCATGTATCTTCCACCTTAGCTTAGGTTTTGTGCCCTAAAACTGGGTTCTGTTGTCCTCATTTCTTGCCACATACCCTCCTTGAAGAAAGGTACTTCCCATTCCCCAGTCCTTTAGCAATCAACAGATGAAGAAGAGGTCCCTTTTGCTTACCATCCCCTTCTTTACAGGGGCCAACTCTTCTCCAGGGACCATCATCCCATCTAGTGCCCCTAAGTATGGGGATACTTCTTCTCTATCCTGCTCTCTACTCTCTGCCTCATACTAAGAGTGGATCTGCTTATTCTCAGGAATGGTATGAATTCTGTTTCACATGATCATGTCATTCTCCCCTTGCAGGAAGCTCCACCTACCGGACCTCTTCCCCAGGGGTGCTCAGACCTGTGTCCTCCTTTCATGGTCTATGTCTCATTTCCACTAGTGACCTCTATAATTGGAAGATTCAGAATCTTCCCTTTTCTGAGAAACCACAGGCACTCACTCATAAGTCTCCTAGAAACTGTCTTTTGTACCGACCAGTCAGTTTGGGACAGCTGTCAGTAGCTTCTAAGTACCCTCTTCACCGCTGAGGAGAGGTTAGTGTTGGAAGCCCGTAGGATGATCATAGGCTTGGGGACACCACTTGTGGATGCACAAACAAGTGTGGAGCACATCTTACCTGCATCTGGCCTGGTTGGGACCACAATACTGTCCAAGATAAGGATGTAATGGACAACTATTGGTTGGCACTTTTGATTAGAATTAGAGTAGCTGCCAGAAAGCCCAACACCTTGTCTAAGGTTACCAGGGTGATTCAGACGTTTCAAAAATTGTTTGCTGGGTTTCTGGAACAGCTACCGAAAGCAGACCAAATATTCTCTCCAGTTGACCCTGATGCCCCTGAAAGCTAGTGAGCTATTAACGTAGCTTTTGTGACACAGTCACCCCAGATATAAAAATAAAATTGCAGAATTGAGGGAATAAATGATTTGCCCAAAAGCTTTTCAACAACAGAGACCTGAAGGAAAAAAGAAAAGGCAATCAACAAAAGTTATGCAAGTTCCTCCAGGAGATCAAGAGGAAAAGGTCAGTTCAGCACACACCAAGACCAAGGTTGGAAAAAGACCAGTGTGCTTATTGCTAGGAAAATGGACATTAAAAGAATAAATGTTCCTGTAGGAAGTGAGGACCCTGAACAAGATTCTAAATCCGGTAGGGAAAGCCGATGGAGGCGTGGCGCCGCTATTCTGGTGAGCCCCTGGAGCCCAGGATCATTGAAAAGGTTGGAGGCAAGCTTCTCCATTTCCTAGCAGACATATGTGCAGCCATTCAATGTTAACCCTGCCTCTGAGATTGGTGATGAAGGAAACAACTGTAGGATGATTCTGGCAAGGCCAGGTAGGTTTCCGGCCTGCTGGCCTAGAATGAGCTAGAACTGATATTGAGCATGCGTGCACAGTGAACACTTCCTGGGATGAACCTGGGGCAGCTCTCAGGCTAGCAGCCATCCAGCACCAATGGAAGCGATGAACTTCAGATTGTCAGGTGTTCGGGACCTACCAGAATGAAGCAAGTCAAATGACTAGATAAAGACCTCCCCTAAGCCTGACAAAAATATAAATCCTGTTCCTTTCTAAAATTAAATGAGATCGTGGTCCCACTGTCTCCCAGGGTCTGTGACGTTGACTCTGTGCCTCCTTACCCTCTCCCCCAAGGGATCTGGCCATGCCAGCCAACACCTGACACCCATGGCAGCCAACAAAGAACCATGATCCAAGAGACAACCAGAATATGCACACAAGCTTGGACAACTGCCTGGAGGGTAACCTTAGAAAAGGTACTGTGACACACACCTTTTTCATTAGGCCCAATTGTCCATACCCCCTGTCTTAATCACTTTTCTCTTGCTGTGATAGAAACACTAACCAAGGGACCTTATAAAAAGAAGAATTTATTTAGCTCACAGTTCTAAAAAGGCAAGAGTCCATCATGGCAGAAAAGCAGAGGTGGTTGGAGTAGGAACTAAGTGTTCACATCTTCAGGCAGGCACAGGAAGCACAGTGACTGGAGATCCATCAAGACTTAAGAATTTTCTAGGCCTGATCCCAGTGATGTGCTCCCTGCAGCAAGGACACAACTTCTCAGACCTCCTAAAACAATGCCACCAACTGGGGACAAAATGTCCCAAAACTTAGAGCCTATGAGGTACATTCTCATTCAAACTACCATACACCCTGATAGGGCAAGATCTCCTAAGGAAACTTGGGACTAGTATAATCTTTGATGAAAATGAAGCCTCATTAAATCTGAAAGGGGAGAAGCAGCCAGGGGCTGTCCTGGAGACATGCCCTCTTTTGCAGGAGTATTGTCTCCTGGAGTATGGCAAAGAGGGTTCATCCATCTCAGCCCCAGATTCACCACATGAACTCTTGGAGATTTTACAGTGGAAGTTCCTGAAGATTATCTACTGACCTCTGTAGAGACAGAATCCGATTGCCAGGAGGCCACCAAAGGACTGTTAGACACTGCAATGCTTGAGGTACATTGTATCAGCTAAAAAGGCCCAATTGTGCTCCAAAAGGTGACTTATCTGTGATATTGTTTGGAAGGAGAAATGTGTATGCAGTCCCAAGGACACATCAAGGTGATCCTGAACATCCCAGTAACTAAAACTAAAAGGCAGATAAGGGAGTTCTTGGGAACCAGTAGATATTGTATACACTGTATGTTAGGTTTTGTTGAAATTGACAAGTCTTTATACCAGCGCCCAGAGATGACTGCTTCTCACACCAAATGGGGGAAACTAGAACAACAGGCATTCCAACAGTTGAAAAAGGCCTTAACCTCTGCACTAGTGTTGAGGTTACTAGACATCTCTAAACCTTTCCAGTTGTTCATGCATGAGAAACATGGGATTGCTAAGAGAGTTTTAACCCAGACACTGTGCACCTGAAAGAGAACTTAGGATACTACCCAAATGGCTTGATCCCCTGACAGAGGCATGGCCAGGCTGTATTAGAGTTATAGCTGATAGTTAAAAAAACAGACAAATTCATTCTGGGGCAGGAATTGACTGTCACTACATCATATTTAGCAGAAACCTTACTGATAGGAACCCCTAAGTGGTGAATGTCAAATGCTTGCATCACCCATTGCCAGGCACTCCTCCTAGACTTACCCTGTACTGAGTTTTCTTTAGCTACTTCTCTAAATTCTACTACTCTGCTGACTGAGTCTGAAGAGATTCCAGTCCACAACTGCCTCAACATAACTGACCACCTGCAACATAGCCACCCAGACCTTGTCAACCACCCAGAGTCAGATGCAACAGTTTATACTGACTCCAGTAGCTCCACTATGATGGGACTCATTATGCCAGAGCTGCAATGGTCCCGGAACATAAGATCATCTGGGTGTAGGCCTCTCCCAAGGAACCTATGCACAGCAGGCAGAGTTGATTACCCTGTCCTCAATGGGCATTATATGCATAAGTTCATTTAACATGCATGCAGGCAAAACATTCTTGCAAAAATATGAATAATCACTTAAGTAAATAGCTGAAATATTTTAAAATGTGTATTTTTATTTTGCATAACCCAGATGTAAATATGATTAATATTCAGATGTTGTTTCTTATTATCTATCTAATTTTAATATCTTTGAGGCTGTAGTATACACACTTTATAGTTCACTTTATCATTACATCACTTTTTGCATTACTATGGACTGTGTACTTAAAATCCCAAATACAACCTATATTTATAAAATAGCTCTATTTTTTTATTTTTTCGGAGAGAGTGTGCATGTGTAGAGATCAGAGAATATCTTGCAGAAGTTGGTTCTCTCCTTCTAGCACATAGGTACTGGAAATTGATCTCAGGTCAGGCTTGGTGGAAAGAGCCCTTATACACTGAGCCATCTCATAGCATAGGCAAAACCTCTATTAAGTGAACTTCCTACCATTTTCCCTACTACCTGCCATGTACATTAATTTTATATATCCATCAATTTTGAAAAATTGTAATTGGATGAAACATACATACTATCTAATTACTGACAGCATAACATTCTTATTTCCTTAGAGAATCTAGTGTGATAAAGTAGGAAAAATGTGTCATCTACATAAGACCTTAACTTTGATTATAGTCTCAGCTATTTAGTATCATTCAAAGAAAAAGAAACGAACAAACTTATCCATAGGCATTTAGAATCCTAAGAATTGCAGTTTCCTACACTGCAGCCTTTGACAGGAGCTTCTTACAAACAATATTGGAATCTTGTTATAAAAACTGTGCCTGCTAGGTGTTCCAAAATCTTGTGCTCTGAATAAGGATTTGGATCAGTGACACCCAGATATTGGTAGAAGCAGGGTTCATTAAGAAGGAGGCAATCCTGAGAAAGGGTGTGGGAAAGGTAGAAGCTCAGTCTCCAGATCTTGAGAGTAATGCCTTTAAAGTTCACTTATAAAACATACTGCAAGTCCATTTATTTACTGGGTAAGCTTTGTTCCTAAAGTATAGCATTTTGAGGCAGTTTCCTGGCTTTTACCCTGTGGACGGTTTCTTTCATATGCTAGTCATGAAGTTTAATTTAATACTCTTCTACCCTAAATTGAGAAACACATCTAGACCTTTGCTCTGTTCCTATCATATTTCTTTTTCATCCATTTATTCTCTAACTTTTCAAACATAGATTCTCCTTTCTGTACCTTAGAAAATTCTGACAGTGACTAAATTATTCTGACTGCACTCATCAGACAGCTGGTACCCTAAAGTCCCTAGAGATAGCAAGAGCTTTTTCTCTTGAATGCCAATTTCAGGATCTTGGGAAAGCATCAAAATGTGCTCCCATCTAGTCTTTTATGATACATATCTTTGATCCACATTCTTTCTCTCTTCTTTTCCCCTATATTTGCTTTTATTATTTTTTTTTTGTTTGTGTATGTATGTGAATCCTGTATATATTTGGCTGCCTGCAGATGCCAGAATTGGATGTCAGATTCCTTGGAGTTAGAGTTACAAAAGGTTGTTATCTAGCCCACTTAGGTGTAAGGAATTGCACTCAGGTCCTCTAGAAGATAAGCAAGTTCTCTTAACTGGTGAGTCGTCTTTCCACATTTTCCACATATTGTTTTTCTTATAAAACTCAATTTAACTTTTTTTCTGTTTTGCACTGCTAAACTTAACAGAAGTGGAAAACACAAGCTCATGCACACATATATTGGACCTTTTATTATGGGTGTAGCATTGGCCCCAATACCACTGACAGAAGCCATCTATCTGGATTATGGAGGTAGCTTGGTTGATAAAGCATTTTGCCTTGCAGTCGTGACCATCTGAGTTTAATACCCAAAACCCATATTAAAAAGTATGGCATTGTGATGGACTCCTGTAATCCCAGCTCAGGAGAAAAGGAGAGAGGAGAATTCCAGGACCTTGTCATTCTACTCAGCAAACTCCGGGCCAATGCGAGATACTTTCTCAAGAAAAAGGTAAACGGATCCTGAGGAATGACACCTGAGCTAGCCTGATAGTCTCCACACACGCTTCTGCTCATGACTCAGAGACAGACAGACAGACAGACAGACACACACACACACACACACACACACACACACACACACATCTAAAACAGAAACCAAAGTTCAAATGCTTGAATCTCTTACATAAAATGGCCTTAAATTTATATACTATTAGTATACAGCCTCATAAAATTTAAATCATCTCTAGCTTACTTAACAATATCTAACACAGTGTGAATGCTATGCAAATAGTTATTATACCATATTTTATCACATAAGAAATGTCTACATACACAAACAGTATAAAACTAGAATTTTTTCTTTTAATATTTTTAATTTATATTTGGTTGACTCTATGAGCTTCAATAACATGAGGCCACTGTACAGCTACTCATGGATGAGATGCAAAACTGAGGGAAATGAATACACAGTTATATACACAGAGGCACATAACAAGTAAACACACACTAATGAGATACACACGTTTTGCATAAACTAAGAAAAACAAAAGAAAATTTGTGTCTATGCTTATGCTTATAGAGTAAATTGCGCAAAATATTTTGAAAGAATTTGAATATTCCAAAGAATTTCTCACTATTCAATTTAGTGATTAAATTGTATCTTTCTTATTTACTAAATATTGAAAAGAATCTTTTAAATGTTAGCTCATCCTTGGCTTAACCTAAACTAATTCAAAGGAATAAACCTGGGGTAAACTAAGGAGTGATGCTTAGAGAAGACTGCGTTCTCAGCGTGGAGAATGCTCCTGAGGGAAGGAAACAGATTGGCTGTGGAAATCCTTTCCTTTTGTCACTAGTAACAGGAGACAAAGCTGCTAATCTGAAATCTGCTCAAGATCTGGCTCATTCCAAATCTGGAAGACAGAATGCTTTTATTTTCTTCACAGTAAACTTTCTCAAACATACTTCAGGTGTAAAGGTTTCATGTAGAAATTCACTTTTCCCTTTTGATCTATATATGCAGTCTTAAGGAGCACATTTCCAGAGCCCCTTTTATTCCTGACCTAAGTATAATTCAGATTCTTTCCAGTCAAAATTTACTTATTTTTATTTTTAAAAATACTTTATTTATTGTTTTTGTTTTATGTGTATGAGTGAGTTGCCTGAACATATATAAGTGCAATGCCCTTGAAGGTCAGAAGAAGGTGTCTGATTTCCTGGAACTGGAGATATGGACAGTTGTTAACTACGTTATGGATGCTAGGAATCAAACTTGTGTCCTCTGTAGGAGCACATAGTACTCTTAATTGCGGAGCCATCTCTCCAACCCTTTCCTTCAACATTTATAAACTGACATCTCAAAGTATGATGATATCAGATACAAAGGTTCATGAGTTAAGATGAGGTCATGAGGATGGAACTCTCATGATGGTAACTGTACATTTGTGCACCCATTAATGCCTTCGCGACCGTAGTTACCTTGAATTGCATTCCTCCTGATTGATCCTGAGTAAAGCTGATCAACCTTCCCTGCACAGTACACTAAGTAGATAAAACCCTGAGAATGGTTTGGAGCTTTACAAAGGCCCTGGCACTGGGAATGTACCTGGCACTCAGATATTAGCTTAAGATGAACAGTACACTAAGTAGATAAAACCCTGAGAATGGTTTGGAGCTTTACAAAGGCCCTGGCACTGGGAATGTACCTGGCACTCAGATATTAGCTTAAGATGAACCAACTATATTCTTCCTTGAATGAAGTCACATTTATATATGCCCTTCCTTTAGACTCAAACTACAGAAATCCAGTTGGTCTTGCTGCTGGTCAGGTCTACGCTGCTATCAAAAAATCCCCCAATAAACTGTACTGCACAGCCCTGGCTATCTGCCTTCTTGGCATGCTGAAGCCAGCCTCATATTTTGGGATTTGAGTTCTGAGACACCTTCTAAAAAGAGGTAGCCTCACCAACATTCTCTACACACTTCTCATGCTGTCTCCATTCTTCCCTATGCAGACATAATTTAAAGTGAGATTTATAAATAAAATGTCATTAAACTAGTTAAAAATATAAAATATGAAGTAAGAAATTAGCCATCTGCAAACTCAAAACTGAATCCTCACTAAAACCAAATCTTTCTACACCTCCTGGATCTTGGATCAGGCCTGAGAATTACAAGAAACAAATATTATTGTTTAAAGCACACAACCTACAGTATTCTTTTCTCCTCCAGCAAAATTAGAAAAATTCCAGGCATTATTATTTTAAGAAATATAATAAGCCAGTTGTCCTACTGACAGTTAAGAAAGAAGCTTTTCAAAAAACTGGAAGATTCTACCAGTCATGATGAATCGGGACTTTAATCCCAGCACCCAGGAGGCAGAAGCAAGAGGATTTCTGTTAGTTTGACAACAGTTTGGTCTACACATCCAGTTCAATAGTTACAGATCAGCCAGGGATGCACGATGAGACTCTGTTTCAGAAAAAAATAGAAGATTGTATGTTATCTATATCTGTATCAATCTGTTATGTGTTCCATTCTCTATTCTCAAATCCTTCCTACACTTAAAAATGTCACTATTTTCCTAAAAGAAAGAATTTAGCACAACCTCCACTCTAGAAAACGTATAGTTATGAAATGTTTCCAGAAGCAAAAGCCAACTGTGGCACAGCACTCAGGGATAAATTATAAAGCAAAGGATTGTGTTCACTAGTAAAGAAGTTCATGACTTAACAGTCAGTATTGCAATATTTCAAGTGCTGATGAGTGAGCAAGATGATTATAGGACTGCTTATTTGAAATAGCTAAAAGTACCCCAGGTTATCAAAAATCTATAAACATTTCTGGTTATGAAGAATATTTTAAATTATCACTATAATTTGCATTCTGCTTGACCAAATACATTGTATTTCTTAATAAAGGATGATTTTAAAGTAAATGTTACAAAGATAAAAGAGAGTATTGTGTGCTTGCAGAACTATTTATATGAATGTGCTTGCATAACCATTTAATTAATATTATTTTATTATGCTATGATGTCAACAATATTAGTGTGTTTTTCAAGTTAAGATAGGTCCTGCAATTGACAAGTATTATTGCTATAATTGCACTGAAAGCCATAAATTCTGGAATGGATGCTATAGATAGGCAGTTCAGTCTACTACAGTTCATCAGTGCTGGAGACCGCACAATGGGGAACAAGAATCAATAACTTGGCCTCTTGCATTGAAATCAGTTGATTAATGGCAGACCACATTAACTGACTTTTTACTCCTGGTGTTATCTTTCTAATTAGTAAAACTCTCCCTGATCATTGGAAATTTGACATAAATTCACTTGCCTCCTTAATACGTTGACAGAGAAGTGTTTATATCTTTTGAAAATTATGCTCATTTTGCAATGAACTATTCTTTATGAAAGTATAACATATGATTTTGAGCAACCAAGTTTATCTCAGACTTTCATTACTAATATGGGACAAACTTCTTTAAATGGGGGAATTTCCACCTTAATTTTTTCTTTAAAATTTATACTTTTCTATTCTTGACTCTTTATGATTATTCTGACCAATGAGAGCCAATATCTATATATTAAACAAAGAATAAGAGCACATTTAGACATCTATATGCTTTATTTATAAAGATATTCCACCTTATAAATCTTATGTATTTATATGAATCTATTCTATATTTATATTTATACTATAACTCTATAGTATAGTGTTACTGTATATTTCACATGCATACAACAGGATATAATGCTTTGCTTAATAAATTCAGAGTCATAAACATGTAATAGTCATTTGAAATGTTTTATTTATTGTTGCATGCAAAATTATAGTTATACTTTAAGATTGTAAAATATTACAATTTAAATTACCTACAAGTCTGTTAGGATTATTCTCAAGCTTGGGTCCCAGTTCAGTGACAAAGAATTTGCCTATCACACATGAGGTTCTAGGTTCAATGATAAGTGCTGGGTTTTAAGATTATTCTTTTAAAGTGGAGTAATTGCTAATTGCTGTTTTATTCAGAATCTTGGGGATAATTTGTCCCTTATTTGAAACGAAGTAGTGTTAGCTATTTAACAAATGATTGTTGTTTTTAGTTATTTATCTATATTTTATGTATATGAGAATCTTGCTTACATGTATGTAAACGCACAGGTTCCCTGCAATGATTGTTTCTTTTTTAATATTATTAAATATACAATAAATATCTATTGCAAGAAGACATTGAAATCAATGCTTGAAATAATTCTTGAAGACTGGAACAATTTCCATCACTGGAGAATTGAGAATTAAGCAGGTGACACAGAAATTATGTCAGCAGCCATAGTGCTATGTAATGAATTCAGCAGAAAGGGAAGTTGAGCTGGTTACAAAATTTTGTGAAAGATCCTCTAACCATCCTGAGGAATTAAAAAAAAATTGTCTAGTAGAAGTACAAAGTAATCTAGGGACAAATGCTATGCCTGTGATAGAATCTCTGTTTTATTCTGGATGAACCTGAGAGCACAGTCCGTCACAAGGAAGTCTTGTTGCCTGGAACTGGGGTTGCTGGTCATACAGTAGTGTTAGTAAGGAAGCAGGAAACAATAACCATGCGTGCTCAGCAAGCATTCTTTTTTTGAAGCCCAGAACCCCAGAACAGGTGCCACCTACTTTCACAGTATATATTCCCACTTAAATTAAGAAAATCTTTCATAGGTGTTGGGGGTCCCAGCACTCACGGCCAGCCCAGGGAGGGGAGGGACCAAAGGATCTCTGCCATGGGGGAGGGAGTGAGTAGGTGCAGAGTCAACACACAGACTACAGGAGTTGAGCGGAAAGCCAGCAGTGGTGGTCTGCTGCAAACTCATTTTTTCAAGAAAGAGTAGAGTGTCTTATAAGTCTTGTTAACTAATAGCCCTATGGGGTGGGGTACTGACTACAGCCAATTGTAGTTTGTTCCCAAGTGAATCAGGTTCCCTCTAGGTGCTGGGCAGAAACTGGCTTCACAACCATCCGGTGTGGAGCACCACACACACAAGAGCCATTGCTCCATTCCTCCTGGAAGGTGGCCTCGCTAGGCCCACCCTGCATTATGCCCAACACAGAGGCATGACCTGAATTCCTAATTGAGACAATAACCCTAATAACCCTATCCAGAGTCCTGTCTCCTGGGTGGTTCAAGATTCTATTAAGTTGATAATCAATGTTAAGTACTGTGGTGAAGAAAATGGTTAAATTAATGAAATGTAAGGCAAAAACAGCTTGGTTAAAAAGATCTGCCAGGTGTGAGTTGTTTATGAACTATGTATCCAAGTGCCCACATCATACCTTTAGTTGTTTTTATTTTGTGGTTAGCTATAATCTCCCTTGTCATTGCTTTCATTGAAAACTAGGCTTCATCAAATATTGCAGGAAATGTTACTTCTAAAAACCAAAGATGTGTAGTATTCAAGCATGGAAGACCTTGTTGAGATGGCCGCTGTTCTGACCCAGCATTTCTCTGTGAAGATCTGCTATAGTTGCCTCAAGTTATTCTATTACCACGGAGATGAAGCACTATGAATGATTTACCATGGAAAGATGCATGCCCTGCCAAAGACCGTAAGCAGAAGGGAACTGTAATGTTCATTTCTTCTGGTAGTAAATCAAGAGCTATCTCTCCAAAATTAAAAAAAAATGTTGAAAACATGAAAGAGCTTACATGTTGCATAGGAAAAATATAAATGTCATGAGTAACTGATATATGTAAAGGGTTTAGAGAAACAGTGTAATCTGGATGTGGTGTTGTGTAGGTGGGTCTCTATCTCCAGCATGGCTGTTGTGCTTCAGCCATCCCAAAGAATGGAGAATGATTGAACAGGTCCTCAGGTGGCTCAGAGTGTGGCAGGAAAGATTCCTGGGAGACTGTGTCAGTGGGCCATTCAGTTATTGAAACCAAGGCAGGGATTTATGAAGGGAAGCCTTTCTGGTCATTACAGAAGGCAGGAAAGTTAAAGGAGATGTCTTTAGATAAAGTCAGGAAGGTTGCAGGGCTGATGTAGAAATTAGGAATGAGGAAACGAAATGCAAAAACCTCGTTCTGGTCTGGGGTGATCTTTGTGGGGGGAAAAGATGAAGCAACTGCTGAGGCCTGCAGTGGCTTCCTGGGACCCAGGTTATCACATCAGGCAGAACAGGCCAGACTCCTACCATCCCTTCAGGGTATCTGGGGTTTCTTGCCTTGCTTAATTCCTTTTACGATAGACCCTTTGTTTTTTTTATGTAATGGGGAGATATATAAGGGCCCCAGTAGAGGAAGGAGCCAGGCTATGAGAGGACTGGCAAACCAGGGTGCATAACATGTTTTAAGTTCATTCTTGGGTTTATGGAATGCTTTTCAACCGATTTCAGTTAGCTATTTGTTTTCTAATGTTTCCCCTTTGAAGACATAACCCTAAAATTTTTAGGAATTAGATAAGAGCTCCCAAATACTTTGAACATATTTTGCCTTTGGTATAGAGTAGGCTGCTAAAGGGCACAAGGACAGTTTTTGGTTTTTAGTCAAAAAAGAAATGGTCTACTTTTATTTGGGGTCTTTTTTACCTTAAACTGCCTAGCCAAATTCCACCTCCTATTCTTCTTACACTACCCTCTGAAGAGGTCACCCTAATTGCCAATAAGGAATTGGGGTGCTGACCACTCTGGCTTCCTTAAGCTGAACAGGGATGTAGGTTGTGACGATTGGGATACCCCTCCAATGAGTCTACCTAAAAGACCCCTGAAGTACATAGCTGTTAGTTGTGGGGAGAAAAGAAAGTCCTTGACTGGTTCCTGGAAGAT
The DNA here is from genome assembly GCA_035773235.1 of Eospalax fontanierii. Taxonomy (NCBI): domain Eukaryota; kingdom Metazoa; phylum Chordata; class Mammalia; order Rodentia; family Spalacidae; genus Eospalax; species Eospalax fontanierii. The sequence continues at coordinate 114,098,729 of CM069524.1, forward strand.
GAAATGAAATAGCAAGAACAGGGAAGAGTTCAAATGTCCAAATCAAAGTCCATTTGAATTCCTTACTTAAGGACTTTCAAAGACATTAATTTTCTGGGTTACTCTTTGTTTCTCTTTTTTATTGCCAAGGCTGAGCTTGAAAGTCTAGAATCAGGGTAAATTCCCTCCTAAATGGCTTCTAGAAAGGGAGAGAAAAGAAATTAATCACTTGATTTTGGGGTTAGAACAATGGTGGGCTTATTTTTCTTGGCCTCAGGTATGGACCACAGTGTTGAGATAGGCCAATAATTGAAGTCTTACATCTGAGTGGCATTTTTTTGTTAAAAACAAAATCATTAGTATTCACTTAAACCTAATGTCTGTAACATATGATTCCTTTTGATCTTAAAGAAGCATACTAATCACTTTAATTTTTTGGTTATACTTTCTTCTTAGGTGTTTAAGATCCTACAATTTGGCACAAATAAAGCAACTTAATTTAATTCTCAATGTCAGTTGAGTATCTGTTCCTCAGAGGGGTCACATGAGCTTGAGAGGAGCCCCTTGCTTCCTAGGCCCTTGTTTTACCAGTTCCACCTCTGTGAAGTTAAGTCAGAAAGTCTTGCTAGACCACAGCTTCATTTGGAAGCAAATCGAGGACATGTTTTTCTGTGCTGACCCTCTTCTTTGCAGAATGGACACTGTTTTGAATCCTTCTAGTGGGATCTCCATGACCTCCCTGAACAGGAGGACAGGTGATGCATCACAGTTATATGACATTTCAAGAGATGCCCCATAGTCCCCTGGGATTTAGTTGACCTTGGAAGGCAAGAGACAAAATCTTATCCATGTAAGTCCCTTTGACCAGATTAGTGTAGGCCTTTAAATATGGTTGTTAAACACCCAAGAAGGTTAGTTCCACACACCTGGTGTTTTTAATTACTGTATGTTATGTAGCTAAAGCTTGGGCAAAAGCCAAACATTTTTTAATAAGCCTTGACTAGACATATATTTTGTTCCTTAAAGTATTTGACTGAACTATTACTTTTTGGAAACTTTAAGAGTATTTATACATTATTTATCTAATGTTTCCTATATTATAACATATAAACTCAGATCTTTAATCATGTATATAGGCTTTCTTATTTTTCTTTTTTATTCTTGAAATATTTAGTCATTATGATCTTATGCATTTTCTTTTCTTAAAATCAAGAGATATAATTACATTAAGAAAATTCTCTTCTTGACTGTACTAAGCAATGCTTATTCCCTTTTTAAGGCTCTAGTAGCAAAACAATGTTTGATCATATTAAATTTCACCCTGGGGAATGAATGACTTTACTCACACAGATGGGTGAGGTATTGTTAACAGGTATATAGGTGAACTGAGAGTAGATGCACTTTAAAGTCTTTATCTAGCATGGATGTTGATATTTTTATAATCTTATGGGTCAAGTCCTTTATTTTAGTCTTCCCCAAATTTCCTCCACAAATGTAGGAGACCATTTGTGATGAGGGAAAAATTACATATAGCTGGCTGGGAAGAGTAGCTAGATACTCAGGTGAGGGTCCGATGACCCTGCTTACTCCTCCTTCAGTGTCAAAATACAACTGTTAACAAATCCAACTGTAATGAAGTTCCGTAAATAGGCACAGCTGAAGTCACGAGGATGACAGTTATTGGACTCAGAAGAGTGCTGTGCAGCATCATCTTAATAAAAGAACATGTAATATAAATTATACACATAAGATAATGTACATTGTACTTTATAAGTTTCTAGTAAAACCTTATAGAACACACAAAAACTGTTAAAATTATTTTCAATTTATCTATTTTAGAGAGTTGGTCTATCAAAACTTTGATTTAGGTCTTGATGGAGTGTAAACATTAGGTAGAAAGAAGCAACTTGTACATAGTAATATATTAGCAAATTGAAATTTAGAATATCCAGCATAATCACTAAGTAAGGAATTTTAGACATAGGGTGCTGTATATCTTTTCCAAGGACTGCGAATTGTCCCCCTTACTGTGCATTTGCATTTCTCTGTGTTAGTGACCTTCTTATTGTTGAGAGAAAATAGAGAATTTCATGACTTTCCTTTGGTAAGACATTTTATATCATTTTGTTCTCATTTTCTTCTTGTCACAGAGTCAGGGGATCATCCTGAAACTGGACAAAAGTCTTGAAGAACATCTTGAGATAACACGCTTGAGTCTGAAGTGGGAGGGCCAATTCCATTTTGAGAGTCAGCTTCTCAGTAAGCTCTAACAGCACATGACAATTTACCAATATTAATTACAGAAAAAGGCATTTGTTTCTCTTTAGAATTTAACTCAGCTGTTTGCATTGTACAGGAGTGCTGTTAAGTTTAGTCACCACTAGCATAACAAAAACACCTGTTCATCTTATAACTTGTAGACATTTATCTAGGTAGGGAGTCTTTTCATCTGCAGGGTCCTTTATCTAGAATAGGGATTGATTAATTAAAACAAAAAACTGTGTGAGAATCTCCTGCTTTTTTGTGATCCCACCAAGAATCTAAAATGAAAACCAAAGCAAAAACATAAATTGCAAAAGGATTAGGACATATGATTAAATGCCTGTGGTCCAGGGAATTCCCAGATTATCATGATCTCCAAGAGTTCCATAGAACCAGTAAATTCCTGGGTTTGGTACTGGAATATTGCAAATTCACATGAGCTTCCTAGGTTCAGCCATCACAAAATGTCAGCTCACTTTGTACCTGGCTAGTCTTGGAGGCCTATGGCTACAAAAACTGTTTCAGGTTTCCTTTAGAAACTGACAAATACATTATGCAAAACAATGCAAGATTTTAAATAATTACTTTTAGAAATCAGCAAGTATACCATATAAAGATCTTAAAATCCAAAATAATTTCCTGGGTTTGGCCATTTTGAATTATGCCATGTGGTTGCATTAAGATGGCTGCAAGGTCAAGAAGGCCAACCCCATTTTGAAATCTTTTTGTCCAAGGTGGCAGTCAAGCCATGTGACTGTCACCATATTGATGAAATTACACACATAAGATATGGAGACCAGACCACAAGGTTGCCTCTCTCCTAGTAAGGGCACAAGCCATGATGGTGAACAAACACATGGTATATAATAGAAACCCCTTTTTTATTTTTAAAAGGAACCCAGTTAAATATTATATACAGCATGGTGTGTAACTCTCCTGTTCACTAAACTTAAAATGCTTAGATCTAGTTAGAAAGGCAGCTGTCTTGAGACCACAGTGACTGAGGCCCAAAGTTCAGGCCCTCTAACTGCTCTTTTCCCCCATACATGAAGAATCAAGGTGGAGAAAAAGCCTAATGAAAGAAATAGCTTTTAAAACCTTCTCCTCCTCCTCCTCCTCCTCCTCCTCCTCCTCCTCCTCCTCTTCCTCCTTCTTTCTTCTTCTTCTTTTCTTTTCTCTCTAGAGAGGTATTTACATTTTCAGATAATAAGCTACATGAAGGCATTTAGAAAAGTTAGTCAACATACTTTCCAAAGCAGCAACATTCTGACATTCTTGGGCTCACTCTGGCCTATGACGGCCACCACACTTAAGACATAAACAAAACAGACATAGACAAGAAACATAAACCAGGCCTTTGCTGACTCTAGATCCCTAGAGCATCTGATTAGTTCTCCAAACCAGAAAGAGAGGTGAAACTCATGGGCTAGTCATTTTTACATATGTTTGTTTGGTGCTTGCATGTGACTAATGTCTGAATCTCAGGTCCTTGTAGCTGTTTTAATCCACACCCATGTAGGGAACCATGGTCGTGAAAAACTGAAGGAATGAAATGTCTTTTAAATGATTTTTTTTTCTTAACTCTTAAAGGCAAGGTATTTACAGTTTTAACATGCCTGGAGGCATAATAAGCTAAATAATGGAGCTCACTCCCTCACCTGCCGAAGCAGCTTGGAGGACCTGGTTCATTACCCATTAGAGAAAAGGAAAAGAGGAGAGAAACTTTTAATACAGGAAGAACATTCCCCGCGGAATTTTCTGGGGGATTCAGTCTGGTATGCGCATGCAAGCCTTACCACAAGTTTAAGTGCCTTGTGAGCAGTCTAAGTTTTTAATTGGTTGTTGCATTACCAGGTTTTTGATCAGAGAGAGTAAGGTAGAAGATCATTGCTCACACCCAGTTGGGCAGTCAGTGTCTGGTCAGAGGACATGGGGCCTTCAGCTAACACCAGGGCATAGCCCTGGTCAGAAAGCTTCAATTACCCTTGTGACATAAACTGGTCTCTCTCAAGGGCTCAGAATGAAGAAAAAAGAAGAAAGTTAGAAAGAAACCGAGCCTGTCCTCAGAGTGGGATGATGGGGCAGAAGCTGATGACCCTCATGGGCAGTACTCACCTTCTCCAGCTCATCTTGGAGTGTCCCTTGTTCGATCGCCATTGTTGGTCTCTATCCACTCACATTGGGCCAGCCTAGTCTACATAGTGAGTTCCAGGCCAGCTGAGGCTAGAGGTCTCAAAAAGACCCAAAACAAACAAACAAAAAACAATAACAACAACAACAAAAGTATATACACTGAAATACCAAATTAATTTTATGTGATGTGAAGTTAAATGATATGATATTAAGATGATCAAAGGATAAAAAGACTTACATTTAAAAATTGCCAAATGTGAACAGGATATTGTAATCTCTAAAAATATAATGCAGTTTACACTGTAATAGCTCAAACAGAATATCTGAAGACAGATGTTCCTTAGATTGGTTTATCAGAAAAACTCATCTATGATAACCTAAAGAAAACCTCCAGCTTCCCTAGTTTTGTTGTTGTTGTGTTTGTGTCTTTGGGACAGGATATCCCTGTAGCCCCAGTTACTCTGGAACTCACTGTGAAGACCAGGCTGACTTTGATCTCATAGAGCTCTATCTGCCTCTGCCTCCTAACTGTTGGTATTAAAGGCCTGCATCAGCATGTGCCCCCTCACTCATTTTTAATTATCCTTAATTATGGAGAGCTTATGACTTGGTAATCCATTATTGCATTTGCATGAGCATGCTATTTGAACACGTCTGCCATGTGAGTTCTGGTGAGGACTGTTGTCTGGTGTAATTCTTTGGTGCTTGGAAACTACTTTTGCTGGATATTGATTTTCACTTGGTCCTGTGGACACTGATATTCAAAGGACGGTTGGATCTACAAAAAGGCTTAGCTTTTCTGTCTTCATACTGTGCAGTTTATTTGCTTCCCTAATCTCCTTAACTCTTCATGGTGATGTGTTGATGATTTGAGAATAATTTTATCCAAAGCTCTAATACAGGATTAACTGAAGTCAGAATTTCCTAATCTTTCCTGTCACTTCAAGACTAAAGACACATACCAGCTGCCATGCAGAGACATACCAGGCTATGGGGGAAGTTAAACAGGTGACACCTGAATTTCTGCAGGATTTGCACTTACTCCCAGAAATTACGTGACTGCTATCCTTGCATCCTATTTATCTCTCTTATTTTTCCTGCTATTTATCTATAATACCTCAAATTCCTGGAGATCTATAGATTTAAGAGCACAGCCCATGCCTCCATTCTTTACCTTTCATTTTCTCTAGCCCTCATCTCTTGGAAAAATCACTTTTCCATCAGATAACCTTCTAAACCTAGATTAAGTAAAACACAGAGAAAAATATGATGGGCATTTAAAAGAGGAAAATATAAATTATGAAATAGAAAAAAACACAATGATTTAAACTAAAATATGGGAAAGAGATCTACATTGTTAGTAAATGGATTCTTACAGGGAGAGAGGAGTTTGGGTACAGAGCAGAAGCACTACCAGTAAAACAGGGATAGATTATATTCCATGATGGTGAAAAACATTAAGCCACTGAAAATTGAATTTTATGAATTTAGAAGCTTCCAACAAGAAGGAAGGATAAAGAGAATCATACGAAGGTATAGGGGACCTTCTGAAAACTAAACAAAACCTTATTTTTTCATATTGGTAAGTTAAAACTATGTTATCTTGACAAATGAATAAGTTGTGCCCATTAAATTGCCTTATAAATACTTTACATAGATTAATGTTGCTGTCAGCTCTGGTCAGAAAAGCTTCTTTTTGAGGTGGGTGTCATTACTGTAGACATTACAGCTAGTCAAAATGCTCGGACAAAGTGACTGTTGAATATTCAACCCTAAATCTAACATCCATTTCATTCCCTATGAGGCTCAGAGAATAATGGCATAGAGAGACAGGCACAATAGGTGGATGAAGAGGCAGTGTGCTGTGGAACACTGTTTTCTCCTAACTATGATATGTGCATCTCACTCATGAACTCACAGCAGCTTTCATTATCTGCCCAGAATCTGCAAAGACTGCACTAAACAATATTCTTTCATGGAGATGGGAGAGACTAACAAAGCTCCACCCCTCCCTGACCACTTACAGGCAATTAATGGTTATGAAGGAAAGGAAAAAAATAAAATTATAATCATTTTACATATCATTTATGATGCATGTATATAAATGTGTAGACTTAAAATACAGGAAAAGTAGAGTTTGTACATCCGACTGTTGACCAACAAAGCCTATTTGCAAAAGACTGGAACTTAAATAGGTTTGTACTAGCAAACCCACGGACTTTTATGCACATGTTATTCAGTTGTTTAAGAATCCATTTTTTTTTTTCTGGAGTGTTTTTTTTTTTTCCCTCCTGGAATGTCTTGGTGCTCCAGTCAAAAACAAATTGACTGTAATGATCAAAATAGTTATAAAGTCTTACTTCTGGGCACCTGGTTCAGTTTAGTGATCCACGGATATATTCTTATGCTAGTACCACACTGTTTAATTTGGTTAGTTTTGTAATTAATTCTGAGCAGAGGAAATGTTAACTTTTCAATTTGGTTCTTATTTTTTGCAGGACAGTTTTTCTATTCTAGGCTTTTTCATTTCCCTATGAATTTAAATATCAGCTCTAAATGTTTTGTAAAGTAGATAGATAAATGAAAGACAGATAGATGACAGATAGATGGTAGGACATGATAGAGATATAGATGATAGATAGGTAGGTAGAAAGATAGATGATAGATAGATAAATAGATAGATAGTTGACAAACAGATTTTGCTAGGAATTCTTGTGATTCCTTCAATCAAGTTGGTATCAGCATTTTAATAATATGGAATGCGATTCCTGAAACTTGTATGCCTCTCCATGTGCGTGGATTTTCTTTATTTCAAAAATTTAAAAATCGCTGTAATAATCTTTATTTCATTCTGTTCAATGTAACAATGAATGAGATTCTTTTAGAATTTTAGGTTAAGATTATACATTGCTGAGTTAAGGAAACAACTGACTTAATAAACTCATCGTACTTACAAACTTTCTCAGTTTATCAATTCTACAAATGTTACTGCATTGTCTTTTTTTTTGGACAATATGATGTCATCTAGAAATACAAAGATTTTTAATTATTTTATTTGTGTGTGTGTATGTGTGTGACTGTGACTCTGTGTGTGTGTGTGTATGTGCATGCACACACATCTACACATAACTGTACAGGTCCCTACAGAGAACGAGGGTTTCTGATCTCCTAGAGCTAAGTTAGAGATAGATGTGAACCACCTAACATGGACACTGAGAAGCAAACCCTTGTTCTCTGTAAGTGTAGCAACTACCGTTAACTGTTGAGCCATCTCTTCATCCCTGAGAGTTTCGTTTACTTTTTCTAAGTAAAGATGGATTTTTATTCTTCTTGTCTAATTGTCCTAGTTAGAACTTCTATCACAATGCTGACAGTGTTGGCAAGATTGCATGTCCTCATCTTATTCCTAGTGTTAGTGGGAAACTTTTAGAATTACATTACTAAATAAGACCTTAGGTGTGAGTTTGGGATAGACAGACTTTTCCATGCTGAGGAAGTTGTTCTTTCTTTTTAGTGTGTTTAGTGTTCTATCTTAAAAACCTACAAGATTTTATTATGTCTTTTCTGTGTCTGTTGTGATAATGATGTCACTTTCATATACCATTAGTTCATTTTCCCTTGTTAAATTTTTGAGAAGATATTCCACTTAGAATTATAGTGTGTAATTCATTGCACATATTGCTCATAACAGTTTACTCGGGGTTTTGACAACTTTTATATAACTACTTATTGCTTTTTCCTTTTCTCTTTTAAAATCTTTGTTCTCCCCTTTTTTCTTCCTTCTTTTTCTTCTGTCCCTTCCTATTTCTCCCTCTCCCTCTCTTTTTTTTTCTTTCTCTTTTGTTCTGTTTTAAAAGTGGATCTTGCACTAACCCAGGTAGGCCCTGAAGTTTATCTTCTTTCACTTTACCCTCCTGAGTCCTAGAACCTCAGATTTGTTACCCCACTTTGATTTGTCAATATTCCTTCTTTTTAATTATTATTTGTTTTCCTGTATCTTTGTGTGTATGGTATATGAATGCACATGTAGTTGTGCATGCCTGTGTATGTACATGGAGGCTGACACCAGGTGTCATGCTTAATTGCTCTCTACCTAATTTTTTGATGAAGATCTCTCACTGATCCTGGAGCTCATTTCAAGTAGGGTGAATGGTCAGCAAAGCTGTGTACCTGCTTGTCTTTGTCTCCCCAGTCCTGAGATTAGAGGCACTCAGGACTATTTATGTGGGTGCTTGGGCTCTGAACTCAGGCACTCTTGCTTATGCAGTAAGCACTTTGCCTAAAGAGCCATTTCCTCAGCTCATTATTAGTTTTCTTGAAAAGGGTCCTATGTTGCTATTCCTTTCATTTGATAGATTTAGTTATAATTAGTGTTGCTGACTTCATCAAAGAAGCTAATTCATTTAAAAAAATTCCATGGAATCCACTGTTGGAAGTTACATGGCTTGTATTTTCAGTGGAATGGCTTAAAATAGTAAGCAAATATTGCATTATGAAAAGTTTTATTTAATTTTAAATTTTTTCTCGAATCAGATTTTTGCTTGTCTTCTTTCCAGAAAATTTCAGGTTCTTTGAAAGTTTGTCTAGCTAGTTATTTTCTAGTGATTCATTATATTTTCTTACTATCATTTATGTCTCCATAAGGCTGGCAATCACATCCTCATTTTCATTTCATCACGTGTATTTCATTACACTAGATGGCAAAGTGAAAAGCAAATCTTTATAGCTTGTGGAATAAATCTTGGTAAATAGGAGAATATTTTATTATCTTCAATGAGGCACACATTTTTTTTCCACTGGACTAAAACATGGAATTGATAATGGATACACCAAAACCTTGATATATAAGCTAAAACCATTAAGAAAATGGAAACACAAATCAGGTTGAGGATTGAGACTACATTATTTCTTTTTACATAAATTAAAAGATATTCTTGTTTCTAACTTATAAAATTAGGATAAAACCATAAAAAAGAAAAAAATTAATATAAAGGAAGGATTTTTCTAGCGAATACTATGGAATTCAAATGGAATAATATACATAACTATTTTGTTCTAGTTTCAGGTCTATTGTGATAAAATGCTTTGATAAATAGTAAGTTATGGGACCAAGTGGAATATATGGCTACAGTCCTATGCAATTCCATCATTGTGGGGAAGGCAAGGCAGGAACATCATTTAATCTCATCATATCCCCAACCAAGAGAAGAGAGAAATGAACATATAATGTTCACTTGCAAATGCTTGGCTTGTTTTCTTCACTCTCACACTGTTCAAGACTTCTTGCCTAGGGAATGGTGCCATACACAGTGCACTGAGTCCTCTTATCATCAAGTAACTAATAAATACAATCCCTTACAGACATTTCCACAGGCCAATTCCCTCATAAATATTCTTCCCAGGCAATTCTAGGTTTTCAAATTGACAATTAAATCTAATACTTATAAGGTAAACACAGAGAAAGACTGTGAAATATACAAGCACAATTACATATGAAGATAAGTGAACATAATACCAATATCTGACAAAAAATTTTGCACAAATTGCTGTTGTGTATAAAATAGTACAACAGTTCCTGGGAACTTAATCTGGACTCCTCTCCTGGCCTCTCTGACCCTTGGGAGCTTAATCAGCTAATTCACATGAGGCACACAGAGTGCAGTGTAGAAATAGGCAGGGTTTATTACAGAATTGGGTAGGTTATAGTTTACACTAAAAGACCGAGGTGGACAATGGCCAGAGAGTACTGCCAAGACCTACATTCTAGGCAGGCTTTATACAGGTCCTAAAATCTCTAAAACATGGAGCTTCTCCTGAGGGATTTTGTCCATTAGAGTAAATTAACAGGCCTGTTCATACGGAATGCTATAGTAATGCCCAAAGTATGTCATTTTTGTCTTTATCAATCTCTTGATATATAACAGTCTTATAAACTTCAGACAGTTGTCAATTGATGATCTGCTGGCCAGCTCCAGTCACTTCTCCTAGAGCCAGAGATAGAACTCAGGTCTTATTCTGTCATTCAGTAATCAGAGTCTTGTCATTCTGACCTTGGGATTTACATATGGTGGATTATGATAGAGGGACCTTTTCCAATGTCCTACAATCTTACCAATACCTAACTATCAATCTAACACAATCCCTAAAGAAAATTATTTCTATGAATTATGAGATATGATCATACAATAGTCTATATACCAAACTAAATGAATGTTAATGACCTTCAAAATACTCATATCATGATAGCACAAACTAGAAATACTCCAAACACCCTTACATAAAATAAAGCAGATATCTCATTTTAGTACATTCAGTCAAATGAGTGCTAGAGAGTGATAAAAATCAGTAGCTACTGATAGGAAAATATCAAAAGCATAACTTTTCATGAGGAAATTATTTCTTAATAAAATAAGGAAAGAAATTTAAAACATTTGAGTTATAAGTTAATAAGTTATTATACTTATAACTAATAAATTAATATCTGAAGGTTTATAATAAAGTGTTATTTTAATCATTAATAACCTGTGGCATTATACTATTAAGGTTTGTTTTCTGATGAACTCATGATGTTTATAATAAAAAAGTAATGGAGTATTTGTATACAACCTAATATTTATGTTTTGCATAAAAACTAATCTGAGAATATCCATATCAAAATTTTTGTACTATATGTGTTTAATTCAAGAGGGGCTTATGAATTTAACAGATTCAGCCTATATAATCTTATGAGATTATTTCCAAAGCTAAAATTACATTTATTACATTAAAAGTAAATCTAAAGTTGAATCTTGAGATATGCAATATAATCAGCAACCCAATAGAATCTATTATGCAATTAATTAAGTCAACTGTGTGGGAAGTAAATGACCATGAAAATACAATTTGTAAAACTGACTCATAATTGATTAAGTGGCTACTTTTGAAAATTGCCTTCCTTAGAAAACAGATGTGTAAATTTGTGGTAATACTTCTCTGATGACATTCATTTTCAATTAATTTCAAAATAACCTCAAGATTTGGTTATTATTATCTACATTTCTGTATTTTATAAAGAAAAGGTTAAGGATAGTCAAGACTGATGATACTATACAGGTCTAAATCATGATTGCTACTAGTGCTTGAATTGAATATCTATATTTTTTCTATAAAATATAATCTTTATATTGTATTAACCTAAACTAACTATAAATCTATAGTTCTTCATTTGTGCATTTGTTAGAAGGAAATTTTTCCAGTCAACAAAGGCACAAAGTCAAAAGCAGAACTTCATATTATTGGGATACTTAAGACATAAGTGATCTACAGATTATAACAATTTTCATTAAAAATTGTCACATATTAAATTAATACAGAAGTGTTTCCTGTATTAAATAAAATATTGTCAATAGTATTTGATGTGGAATGCTTGCAGAATGAATTCTAAAATCTCCATCCTCTTGTCTGATGTGTCATGAGCTTCTACCTGTAACTAAAGAGCTATTGGAAGCTGATGGCTGGGGGTGGAGAGTCTTTATTCTTTGTGAGAATAAAGCACAAGTTGTCTGTGCTCCAGAGAATGGTTCCATAGCTGTGCACATAGTGGCATCACTCAGTGGACTTAGCGGTTTATGGAAAGGAAGAGAAAGAGGAAGAGGAAGAGCGGGAGGAAGAGGAGGAGAAAGGAAGAGGACAAGGAGGAAGAAAAAGAGGAAGGAGGAGGAAGAGGAAGAAGAGGATGAGGATGAGGAGGAAGAGGAAGAGTTGGATGGTCAGTATATGTGAAGGGAAATTTTAGAGGGAAAAAGAGGGGTTGATATGATATTTCTTTGTTTACAGGTATGAAATTATCAAATAACAAAAATAACAAAAGGAACATTTCTTCAGACACCTATACATCTTCTCTATATCCTGAATATTCTTGTCAATGTCCTGTCAATGTCTGCCACTAAACTTTGCTTTACATCATTTGCCATGCCTAAGTTGGTCTTAATTTAAGAGAGTCCTTCAATATTGTATGCACAAATATCCAGGACAGCACCAATTACATTCAACTCCAGTGTACTCACTTTAAATTTATTCATATCATCTCCTCAGAAAGACTAGAAATTCTTACACAGCCTTCATTGATATTCTTATTCCATTCCTACCCAGACTTCCAGGCCCACCTGGCCTAACATATGCTAAATATTTTATTTTGAAGAATGCGTTTTTCCAGCCACTATAGGTAACCTCATGATATGTTAAAGTTTATCCTCATCCTATTTCAACTAACTTCTGTATCATACAGTTTTCTGCTTTGTGGAATAAAGTCCAATCCAGCTTTTAAAAATCATTTAATCATAAAATCATATGATTAAAAATCACATGTGTTTATATATGTGTGTGTGTTGTTGTGTTTTATGTGTGTGTGTGTGTGGTTCATGTATCATTCCATGCATGTATGGAAATTAGAACAGGTCTTTGGGTGTCTTCAATCTCTGCTTTATTGCTTTGAGACAGGATCTGTCACTGACCAGAAAGCTCGCCACCTGGAAGCTCTTGGAATCCATCTCTGTCTCACAATTCTGGTTTCAAGCAACCACACCCAGCAGTTTTGCATATTTTTATTGAACTTTGTATATTCCATACACAACATCTTAATCATGTTTATTATCTCTTCCCTGTCCTCATCCTCCTACAGCCACCACTTCACTAGATTTCATGCATTCTGTCATTTATGTTAAGGCCTGTGGAGTCAAATTAGTGTCCTGTGGAGTTCTTCAGTGCAAGTTCATCTACTCAGATCTAATCAGTCTATCTAGAGTCACTCCCTTGAAGAGGATTAGCTCTTTCTCACCCAGAAGTAATCTTCTGCCAATAGTTCTTCAGCTAAGATTGGGGCCTGCTGTCCATTTCCCCAGTTCAATGTGGGTTTTGTCTGATTGAGTTCTCATGGGTTTTGCCCATGCTGACACCATTGCTGTAGGTTCATATGAGCAAGGTCCTAGAATCCTGTAAGGCTATTTCTATATTTGTATGGTGGTAGGGAACCAAAAGCAGGTACTCATTTTGACAGTCTCTTAGACTATCCTGACCAACAACTTGAAGGGATGTTTCTCCTGCCTGGCACTGTTTCTTATTATATAGCCTTCAGCTGTACACATGCACTAATATATAGGTATTTTTTATGCATCTGCAGTCAGCTTTTGAGCTAATACATTTGTGTACGTTTTTTCACACCACTTAAGCATTATCTATCTATCTCCTCTCCCTTGTCCAAACCTTCCTCCTCCCTCCCCAGTTTATAAAAACTCAAGACTGAAGCCCTAACTTTTGCTGAGGAGCTATTGACCACTGATCGCTGCTGGATGAGGGTAAGTTGCCTTTCATTCAGAGAGTGATGAGAGACAGGCTGAACAGGCTCCTGTGGATGAACTTACATCAGGGTACATATGAGTACACAAATGAATCTATAGGCCTCAAAATAAATGACATAATATATGAAATCTTGTGGGTGAGCTGTGGGGGATGCAGAAGGCTGAGGGCTATAAAGATGACTAAGATGTATTGCATGAAATCCACAAAAATTAAATAAAAATATACATTGGAAAAAATCAGGTACTCATGCTTGTCGAGCAAGCGTTCTTAACCACTGATCATCTCCTGCCTCAACTTTCTAAAATCCTACTCTATAATCTTCTTAGCAAGATTATGAACTATTTGGGAAAACCTCTTAAACTGCATGATATAACAGATTAAGATGTAAACCATGTGTTGGAGTAAATATATGTAAATACAAATCTCAGTGGAAGCTAATTTTAATGCATTATATTTTTATAATATTGTCTTAAATAAACAATACAGTTGAAAGTGGATTTTAAGAATTAGAACTGTGACCTGATACATGATACAAAATTTGATGCCAGTCCCTATGCCCTGAATTCAATTCCAGTGACTTACAAGGTAAAGGAGAGAACCAACAAATAGTGGTCTTATCTCCACATATGCATGACAAAATGCATGAGCCCAAACATAAATACGTGCACACACACATACAAATGTACACCGCAAAATAAATGAATAAAAATGCCAAATTTCCAATGAGAACTACATGGACACAATGATCTGTTTAAGTGGAAATTAAATAAATGCAAAATTAAAATTACATTTCACATATTTTCTTTTTATTTGCAGACTCACATATACAGCTTATTTATTCGTAAAGTTTGCATAGCCCCAAATCAATGAAAAATTAGCAAATCATAACAAAAGTTTAAATTCATTTACTTTTGTTCTATGGATTCCACACTAGAGATCATAACTTTAGTAAAAATTCATATATTTGAAGACCATATATAAAGTACTGCTTATCACAGCATAATTTTGAGCAATGAAAAATTTATTATAATTGAAATGTCTCTGTGTGTTTCTCTGTGTGTTTGGTTTAGTTCACTCAACATTGTTTCCCATGACACATTTACCTACACATGTCATGGCTGAATGAATTTGATTGTGGATTTGCATGACATTTTCTTTATTCAGGTGGATAATGGACATTTAGGTGGTTCCAATTCTTAGTTCTTGTGAATAACATGGGACTAAACATGATTGTTCAAATATCTTTGAAAGAGACTTAGAGGCTTTTTGTACTTACCTGGCAGTTGTACAGATGGGTCATATGGTAGTTCTGTTTTTGCATTTTGGGAAACCTCCATGCAACATTCATTGTGATTCTCTGGTTGTTGATTTCTAGTTTTATTGCACTATGAACTCATAATAAACAGGAATTATTTTAGTTCTTAAGCCTGCTTTATGGCCTGTAGTATGATCCTTTCTAGAGGTTTCATAAACCATTGAGAAAAATGTGTTTTCAGTACTTTTTAAATGGAAAACTCTGTAGATCTGCAAAACAGTTGATGTATAGTATGAATTACTTATGAAATTATTAGTTGAATTTCATTTTGGATAACAAATAAATAAAAGTGTGAGGTAATAAAGTCCCTTGCTGACATTGTGTAAGAAACTATCTGACCTTTTATTTATTGTACTGTTTGTTATATGAAATTGGTAACCCTAATTAAGTATAAATATTTAAATCACTTTGACAAATTATCTCCTTTATTAATATGTGGGTAGCCACTTTTATTCTTTCAGCTAGCTTTGGTTTGATGTCACATTTTAAATATCATGACATTCACTCCAGCATCTTTCCAGCTGCACATACATGGTAGGTTGATACCTAATGTCTGACTCTTTGACTGTGTGTGTCTTTACTTTTTAGGTGTAATCCTTGGAGACAAGCAATAGTTTAAACATATTTTTAATCCAATCAGTTATACTGTCTTCTTTTTTTAAAAAAAAAGTTTTAAACTGGTGCAACCATTGTGGAAAGCAGTGTAGAGAACTCTGAGAAAACCAAAAATAAATCTAACTGTAGGGCCCTGGTCTCCCTACATGCCTTTTTCTCCTAATTCAGGTTCCTTCTAAGTCCAGCTCTACAACAGCTGAGCTTTTCAATGCTCTGGCTATGAGTTTTCCATCTGTTCCTCCTTACTTTTTATAAAACTTTGAGCAGCCTTATGCTCCATACCAGTGCCCTGTCTCTGCAAAAGTGAAACCAATAGATCTGTCAGCAGACCAGGAGAGCCCATTGCTCCCATTTAAATTCGCCCCTTACTTACTTTACTTTACTTTGAAGTGCTGGCCAGCCTTCCCCAGGCGTTCCTTCAGCATCTCCCTTCTTTCCAGATGTCTCGGGGGAACCTCCACTTGTAGCGCCTTTTGCTACAACTGCACCTGAGTCTATTTGGTGAGGGCCTGAGGAATTGAAGACACACAAGACACACACAAAAAAGACACCAAAAATGGTGGAGAAGCTTCCAATTTACTCAAGCAGGGTGTTCAATATATATACATCCAGCAGGTGACAGTGAAAAACTGCAGGAAAGTTTCACAGGGAGTTTGATAGGGGGCAGCATTTCAGGCTTCCAAGAAACATCTGAGTATATGATGTGCACCTGGTTCAGAACAATTGCAGTTAGGCCTCTAAAGGTCAAGTTGTTCTTCATCAAGTTGTTTATGTACAAACTACAGCTGACAAGCTGAAGCTAGTTCCTGGCCTGGGATCCTAGCAGAGAAAAAGGCATGTAGGAGACCAGGGCCCCAGATCTATGATCTGGTTATACCACTCTGTAGCATACGCCCAAAAGGCTCATCCTGTTGCAAAAAAAAAAAAATATATATATATATATATATATATATATATATATATATATATATATACTTTTACTTCCACTTGTTACTGCTCTTTCCACAATAGCTATAAAATGGAAACAACCTAAATGTCTCTCAGCTGACAAATGTATAATGAACATGTGATGTATTTACATAATGGAATTCTTATATTTAGTGGTTTAAAAAAGACAAAATCTTAAAATTTGTAGATAAATGGATGTAACTAGAAAATTTTGCACTAAATGAGATCACAGATTCAGAAAAATAAGTGACCTATGTTCTTTATTATTTGTGGATCTTAACACCAAATTCTTACTTGTGACTATATATCCTGATGTAAATATAGGAGTCAAGACAATGGAGATAAATGGAAAGAAGGAGCTGAGAGAGAAGGGTAGCAGGAAACGGTGTTACCAAGGCAAAACTGGAGAGCATGGGGGGTATTTAACTAGGGAGGAAGACCAGAGGGTTAGGAAGGGGAGATAGAAAGGAGAGAGATAATGTTTTGGTAGTGTGTAAAACTAGAATATATTATTTCAAAAGCCTACTGAAAATTACAAGTATATCTGTAAATGAGTGCTTAAGTAGAGCTGAGGGAAGGCTATATAACAGAAACACATTACAAAGCAAGAGAAAACTCCCTTTGATTTGTTGGTCAAGGTAGTCCAAAAGACTTCAGAAATAACACAGACTGTTGCCACAGTTCTTACTTTTCTTCCATAACTTGAAGGCAAGATCCTATTGCTGAAAAGAAGTCATACTTCCAACATCAGACTTGAAATAATGGAGCTGGAAGTAAATATGGACTCCTCCCCGAAGACTAGTTCGCACAGCTTCAGAGGATACTGTTGAAGCTGTTATGTGAAAATATCAATCAATGGTCCAAGCCCCATTTGTGAAGTCTAATAACCAAAACAATGACGAGCACAGCACCCTACATCAGTACAGCAGTGCACTTTTATGTTTGGGGTAATCAACAGCTATCTAATTGGAGAGAGGGAACACATGTGATTACTGTAAACATAGCCAAACATGCAGCACTGAAGAGGTCATAGTTTCTACAGAAAAATCTGTTTGTCACATTCCTAAATAAATGTAAATTTTATATCTGCTAAATATATACCCTAATATTGACAGACAAGTTTACCTGTCACCATTCACCAAAGAAGCTTTTTTTCACAACAAATGGAGACTATTATGGAGTTTTACAACTGTTTAAACAAAGAGAATAAGTGTCCTTGTGATGCACAGCCATAACTGATACCTCTATACCTATGGCTCAGGGAACACAGAATAACAGGGGGCAGAGAGAATACTAATGCATTTCTCAACTCTCACCAGTGTATCTTCCTCATGCAACAGAGGGCGACTAGCATGGAAGATATACCTGGTCAAAATGTAGAGAACAAGAAAATGCAGTATGCATATCCCTGGATAGAACCCATATTAATTCTCACCCTTCCTGGGGTTTGTGGACCATTTAGCATTTAGGAAGAGGTAGAAAGATTGTAATAGCTACGAGTGATGGATGACCACAATGGAACAGTTTTCCAGGCAGCTGGAAACTTGTTCATATGAATTCATAACAACGCTGCCATAATGTAGAAGACTCATGCAAACTCAAACCAGGCAAACCCAGCATAGAACTGAAAATTGGTAGAAACCCAACATTAGCATGGGAACTACTGTCAGCTGATTACTGCTGGAGAGGGACAGTTGGTCTTCTTTAAGGAAGTGACTCTAGATAGGCTGAACAGGTTCAAGTAGATGAACTCACACTGAAGGACTTCAAGGGATGCAAACTTGACTTGATATGTTCTGCATTCGTCCAAGGTAAGTGCCCTCTCTAGCATATTAGTGATTTGCATTTCATGTAGGACTTTCTCTGACAGAATCTTTGAGGCCATGCATCCTAGAAGGCCTGCCTTTGATCCTCTTTATTACTGTCACTAGGTGATATCTTCTTGGCTCTGCTTATCAGTGGGACTGAGTCCAGTTATAATGCACACTTTTCCAACAACCAAGGACCAGGTCACCCAGGAACTGACGGCAATGGATTCTTCTCGGGTTATTCACTCCAAGCACCATGAAGGGTCTCAGGTTCAAGGTCCAACATTATTCTTCTGAATTCTTCTTCACAAGTTGAGCTGTCCCTGTGTCTTACCAGGCAAGGTTCATTCCACCTTTAGTCATGTTCATGAAACCTCCTCATTGTTCTTGCAATGCCAGTATCTGGAAGGGAAAAGTATAGTATACCCTAGCTTCAGCAGAAGCACCACAGTTTTCAGTTACTCTTACATGTTTCTTAGCAAAGATCTTGTACAAAATTATTTTCTTCTTCTTCAACATTTTCTTTGTTGGAATAGAATCTATTCATTTTATCCTGGCTTCTGTCTTTCATCAGGTTTCAGATTTGATTGAGAATAATCTTATTTTGATATTAGTCAGAAGTCCAGTGTCAATGTTTTGAAAGAATATACTTTGTTGTGTAATTAGTGATAATTTTCATGTTTTAAACTTTCATGTATGTTCTAACTATTTCTAAAATGAAATTTATTTTTTTCAGGTACACTTACAGATATTTATACTATATTAATTTTTTTAAGAAAATTATAGCTGGGGAAGTATTACACATAAGTGCAGGTGCATGGAGAGGCTGGAAGAGGGTGTCAGATGCCCTGGAATTATAAATGGTTGTAAGCTGCCCATCATGGGTTTTAGGAACCAAAATTAGATCCTCTGTAGGAGTAGTGCATATTTTTAATCTCTGAGCTGTCTCACCATACCAAACAATGCACTAATCAAAATGTTCAATTATATCTGTTTTATGTAGCTGT
Source organism: Eospalax fontanierii (assembly GCA_035773235.1). Lineage (NCBI taxonomy): Eukaryota > Metazoa > Chordata > Mammalia > Rodentia > Spalacidae > Eospalax > Eospalax fontanierii. The sequence continues at coordinate 114,118,132 of CM069524.1, forward strand.
AGCTCTCAAATTTATTTATTAGTTTTATGAATATATTATCTTAATATGATGTGTAGATGTAAAGCAACAATTAATCTCACTCAGTCTGGTTTCAAGATAATAAATTTAAATACAATTATTTTCTTAAGTAGTTCCTTGTACATAAAGAGTATACCTTGATTTTTTTAGTCCTTTTGATAAATAATATCATGTAAATGACTTAGACTTTATTTGTCATTGTTTATTATCTTAATGAATGTGAGTTGCTCCTGGAAAATAGATCTATTTTTGTGGACTTACAAAAGATGATTACTTAGTTTACAATGCAACACCAGGAATTTTATAACTTCAGAAATTAAATAACTTTTAGGAAGCTTCTGAGGGTTATGGAACTGTCATTTTCAAAGCATGTCTGCCTTCCATCTAATTCCAAGTAGAGCGTTGAAAGGAGGCAGATGACCCTATCACACCAAATACCAAATTATCCAGTGAAAACACCAGGCATGGTTGAACAGAGGGCATCCTATGAGATGGAAGACAATAGCAAAGTAAAGAATGAAAACAGAATATGGACCAGAAAACACGCATTTGGAATGTGTTCTGATGTGCCACAAGCCCAGGTGAGGGATAGGCAGCCTTGCAGAGGGCAGAAAACAAGGTGTAAGACAAAGAGAGCTCTTCAGAAATTTCATTCTACTCTCAGTACCAGATAGTTTTAAGAAAAATGAGAAGGGACACACACATATATATATATATATATATATATATATATATATGAGAGAGAGAGAGAGAGAGAGAGAGAGAGAGAGAGAGAGAGAGAGAGAGAGAAACTGGAACAAGAAACAGCAGTCCCATGGTAGCCATGCCAGCAGGAGATACAGAGACCAAAGGGGGAGGAAATGAAAACAGAGATGGCTCAGCAATTAAAAGCATGTATTGCTCTTATAGAGGGCCAGAGTTAGATTCCAAGCACCATATTAGGTGGCTCACAACTTCAGGGATCTAACACCTCCTCTTTTTTGGGGGGGACCTCCATGCTTATACATACCCAAATATACACATATGCCTGTATATCACTTATACACACATAATTGAAAATAAATCTTTAAGTGATACTTAACATATGTAATTAATAGTACACATTATTAAGTAGATTTGCAGATAAACCAGACAAAACATGAATCTCGCTATCCACATAACATATAGGTGCCTAGAAAATGCACTCTCCAAAGTATTTGATAGGTGCAACTGCCAGACACCATTTTAAAAATACTTGTGCTAAACTGGTAGTTATTTGGCTCCAGAGGTAAAGACTCTCCTTGAATGGTCCACTCTTAGAATGAAAGGTGTGTTCAGAGAACTATTCTCTGAGCTCCAAATTGTAGAAAGATAGTTAGAGAGAAATACCTTTGTGTCAAATCAATGCAGTATTCCAAATTTTATAAATGTAGTCTGAACTACATATGGTATTGATATTCACTGCATCCCCTGAATAGAGGATTGAAGATGACCAAAACTTTAAAGCATGTAAAATAAAGTTTTTTGACAGCTTTATCCAAAAACTAGAGAATTTAAAACATCTTTAGTCATAATACCAACTGACAGCTCATGAACCATTCTGTCTGGTTGTGATAAACATAACACCAAGATCAACACTAGATATGTAATACCACAAAGGATCTGTTCTCAGTAGGAACACTAAAGCAAAGAGCCAAAAAAGCAGAAGCAAGCAGGCACAGAGCTGGGCTGTGTACTTGTGATCATGCAGTGATGACATAGACAGGCTGTATCTACTTTCATGTAGATATGTACTTAATGACACTTTGCATCTGTAGTCAGATGAGTGGCCACATATACAGTCTGGACATGCACTCTGGAAATTGACTCTGTAGAGTATTTGCAACTGTGTTTAAGTGAGTGACTGCATCAAGACAGTCTTTACCTGTTCGTAAATGAGTGACCACATAAGCAATTCCATGACCACGGATTCTAATGAGACTGAAGTGGATGAAATTGTGGAAAACACAATTAAATATAATTATAATAATATTAAGAAAATTAAATTGAACACAACAACTTTCTGAAAGATTTGAAAAACAATATGAACAAACCGGTGAATGAAATAAGGAAGTCAATTCAGGATATGAATGAAGAATTCAGTGAAAAGATACAAATATTTAAAAAAATCAACTACAGAGTATGGGAATCAAAACTTCTAAAGTGATATAAAAAACAGTCGGAAGGTCTACCAAGATGGATCCAGTGGGTGGGATGGATCAAGTTGAATACAGAATATAATGACTTAAATTTAAGGTACATGAATTAGGACACTCAGACAACAGTAAAGATAAAATAAAAAATTAAGAACCAAACGAATGAAAGATAATTAAAGGCCCAATTCATGAATCATAGCACATAAATGTAAAGAAGTACTTACCAAGACTCCCATCCTTGTAAAAGATTATCTCCACTGTATCCAACAGGCACCTGTTTCCAAAAGTTACTTCGGTGGGGTTGGGTTTCTTCACCACTATTCTATTTACTTTCTATTGCTGTGATAAAAACATTGACCAAAACCAAGCTGTGGCAGAAGTTGATTTATTTGTCTTATAGCACAGATTTCATGATCAGGGGAAGATATGGCAGGAAGTCAGGACAGGAACCTGGAGCACAGAACATGGCAAAGTGCGGCTTACAGGCTGCTACTCTGGCCTGTGCTCAGCCTGCTTTCTTACACGACCCAAGACCACCTGTCAATGTGTGGCACCGCCCACAGTGGGCTGTTTATGCTCATATCACCCAATAACCATGAAAATGCCCCACAGACATGGCCACAGGCCAATCCAATGGAGAAAATTCCTTGCTTGAGATTCCCGCTAGCCCAGTGCGTCAAGTTGCTAATTAATCCTCACTAACACGCCCACTATCCCATATCTATGCTGGAATTTTGTCCTGTTTGAGCTTACATGAGACATGCACATGATGTCATCATTGCTGTGAGCTCATAAGTAAAACTAACCAGCTTTCCAGAAAACACTGACTCCTTGTGGTCATTCACCTCTCTGGCTCTTACAACCTTTCTGAATCCTTTTCTTCAATGATCTCTGAGCCATGATAGGTGGAAGTTTGAAACAGATGTCCTATTTAAGAATGAGCACTCTGCAGTCTTGTTTTCTACAGTTGACCAGTTGTGGGTTTTGCTGTTAATCACCATTTGCTGTATAAGGAAATTCTCTGTGGAGAATTGGGAGATGCATTCATCTTTTGTGTAGATGTGTCACTTATGGGTAAGTATGTCACAGATAATAATTCTCTGCCATTGAACAGTTACGGAATTTTGAGTTTCTATCTATTGCAAAAAGAAGTTCCTTTGATGAGTGGTGAGAGGTAGAGGTATACCTGTTTTTACCTAAGCTATAAGGATGCATATTTAGAATAGACTAAAGAATTAGGTTAGTCTAGGAATGTGGCAAAAGCAGGTTATTCTCTAGGACCTCTCCAGTCATGAGTATTTGGCTGTATTGACACCACCATACAAAAGTTCCCTCTTATTGAGTGGGCCTTAATTCCAATTAGATGGCTGTTGATTACCTCCAAGATAAAAGTTCCACTACTGTACCAATATCAACAGTTTGCTGGGCAAATCACTGAAGTTTATTAGGCTTTACACCTAGGTCAGACCATTGATTGGTTTTCTCCATTAGGAGATTGCATAGAATCCTCTGATATCATGAAAGTTAGTTTCAAGGAGTAGGCTTCCAGGTCCTTTCCAGCTCCATTGCTCCAAATACTGTGTCCAAAGTGTTTCCTGTCTTCATTAATAGGGTTCTTCAAATTCTGAGAGCCAATCAATGGCTGTGGCAATAGCCTGAGTTATTTTGTTAGTTATATATAATGTGTTTCAGTAGAACTTTGAATTAATATATTTCCCTCTGATATTTTTACATCATTTATGCATCGTGTATCTCTCCCTTGTCCAACTCTCCCCACTTCTTCCTGAGTTAAAGAAACCCCTGCTTCCCGCTTTCCCCTAGATAACACTTGTCTTTCTCTATCCCCTCACCCACGCTCTTCTTTCACTACCCGCATGTGTTTCTTCCCATTTTTCCGTCTCCTTCAGGTATATCAGTATGTAAACTCACAGCCAAGGATTTAAAGCTAAAAGAACATATGTTACATGACATTTTTCAATTCCATTTCCGTTTCAGCCTATTTTCTTTAATGTTTCTGTCTTATTTTTGTGAATTTCATTTTCAAATCATGAAGTGTGTTTGTCATTTCATATCTGTACATTTATAATTTCTTGAGCTTCAGTCAAATATGTATTCCTATCCTCTGAGTTCTCAGAGTTGGTTGTTTGTGTGCTTTTTAAATTTGTTTGATTATTTGATATTGTTTATGATTGTGCTTTTAAAAACTATGTGCCCTGGGGTTATTCTAGGTAGTTCTCATAGTAGAGCACTTCTATAGCACTGGTGGGCTTTGGTGGGGATATATTATTCTTGTTTTTCATAATATTTGTATTTCTTTCATTTTTAACTAGGTATATTGGTTTCTTTTGTTGACTGTGTGTCTGATATGAAACTGAAGCCTACCTTCATTGAGATGAAGTTTGATTCTGTTTATACTGTTGATACAGCTTTTGTTTTGTGATGGATAAAAGTAGTTAGTTGCTTTGTGCTTCAGATTCTCTACTTTTTTTTTTTAATTGGAGTGACCCGAAGGATCAATTAAGCTTACTCAGGTACAAGAAAGAGCCTAGACTCAAGCTGGGGTGGTGGTGATCAAATGGGCAGGTTCTAACTACCTAAGCAGAGAAGGTGTGATTTATGGAATTGAGTGACTGGAGCTTGTCCCAAATCAGGGACATGGTGACCTAACAGCCTCATCAAGAAGGAGCCAATATGCAAAGTGGGTGGGTGGGAACAGGATGGGCTGTTTCTTACTAGCTAGCAGATAAGGCATGAGATCTGGAACAGCAGGACAGGAGGTGGTCACAAAGTAGGGGAATGGGCACCACAGGATCTATCTAATTTATCTCCATCTAGTTAGGGACCCTCCCACAGCCTCAGCCTAGATTATCTTATACAATATGCTCTGGGTAGTTATAAAATGGCTGTCTCACTCCAGAAAGTTTGAGATTTGGTAGATGCTCAGTATGTGAGGCTGTATGTCTCAGCAGTCCCAATTTAGTTGTACAGACTGAGAGGATTCCTTGAGAGCTTATAAACTTCCATTTACTGTAGGAAGCCAAAGCTCAGTCTTACTATCAGCAAAGGACTGTAGCAACATCGTCAACAGAGTGGATGAACCTGTCTACTTCAAAGTTTCTGGTCAAGAAAATTCCTCACAGGTATTCCCAATGATTTGTCTGTTAGCTGATTCTGGATCTAATCAAGGTGACCACCAAGATTAAATACCACACACAGTATTATGAAAAAAATGTTAATGTGTGTAGAATAAACTCAAATATGTAATTATGTAATCATGGACATAATTATATATATATATATATATATATATGTAGAGAGAGAGAGAGATGTGTGTGTGTGTATTATTATCAAGATCATTATATTCCTTTGACCAGTCTTCATGAATATTTCTGATATTTTCACTGATATCCACTTCCTTGTTCTGCATAATCATTCTTTTTTTATTTCCTTACTTTACTCACAGTCTTTTATCTACTGCATGATTTGTACACATCATACACTTTATAAATATAAATAAAATGATGTAATAAAATTAAGTTTTATCAAAAACATATTTAAGTAATGTATATGATAAGCTCTTCACAAATAATTATTTTAAACAGTATTGTATTTCCCATGATTTTAATTTGGTTTACTTTTCCATGCCAGGGGTTGAACCTAGGGCCTTGAACATATTAGGCAACCATTCTACTACTTAGCTGTAACATTTCCTGGTTATGTCTTCATTATTGGGCAGATTGTGTTCCTCTCTTATCAATTAAATTATTATATTTTAACAAATACCTATTAGTATAGGCATTATTAATTTCTTTCTGTGTAATCAGTTAATTATATGTCTGTTCTTTTCATTAAAATTTTTGAAAAAGACATGATTATTTTTTCATCTGATGTTGATGCATACAATTTGTGTTAATTACATAACCTCATCTAAGTGGAATTGGCCCAAGGTGAGCAACTTCTGTCTAAGAAGGGTAAATTACAGTCAGAGAATGCATTTAAAAAGATATGGTGAGAAGTTGATTCTTTTGGTTGACTAGTTTGTGCTGTGCCAAGCAAAATTTTTATTCTTGAATTTTATACACAGGAAGTCTTAACTGCTGCTTACATTTAAGAATAACTCTAAACTGGGTGTGGTGGTGGATGCCTTTAATCACTGCACATGGGAGGCAGAGGCAAGTGTACCTGTGTAAGACTGTGATCTAAGGCATCCTTGTCTACATAGTAAGTTAGGCCAGGTGTGGCTACAGAGAGAACTTGTCAAAAAAAAAGAAAAGAAAGAAAGAAAAAGGAAGGAAGGAAGGAAGGAAGGAAGGAAGGAAGGAAGGGAGGGAGGGAGGGAGGGAGATAGGGAGGGAGGGAGGGAGGGAGGGAGGGAGGGAGGGAGGGAGGGAAACCTGAACAACTATTGGGTGATTGGGTGTCAAATATTTACTAGCAACTGACAACCTTCAAATGGTTCATCTATTTCATCAGGTAGAAGTGATTTATATACAAGTCATACTCATATCAGTTGAGCTGAAGAAGCACAACTGTTGGAGACAACTGCTTTCCCTGAAAGCATGGCTGACTATACGCAGCAGCACTTCTAGATAAGGACATGTACATGGAGAAATCTGCATAGATATGAGTATTGAGAGGCAGATAAAGGCATGCTGGATCTCATAAAGGAGACTTGATAAGAAAATACAGCAGGTGATTAGTTTTGCAATGTTTAGTTACTTTCCATCTTTGCAAACACGTTTACAGTTTGGCTTGAAAATAACATACCAAAGGTGGGTGTGATGGTGCATACTTTTAATACCAGCACTCAGGAGGCCAGGGAATCTGTGAGACTGAGATCAGCCTGACCTACATGATGAGTTCCAGACCAGCTGTGGCTTCAGGGAGATCCTGTCTAAAAACAAAACAACAATAAAATAAGAAATTGAATAATAAAAATAAAATAACATATCAAGAAGTATTGTGAGAGCTTTCACAAGACTGCCTGCAACCAATAATGGTGTTTGTTTCTTTACAAAAGCTAAGGCAACAAATACACAGTGGGGGTAAGAGCTGTAATCACAGTGTGACTACCATGAGTTGAGAGTTGGAGATGGAATTCCTGGAAGCTTGCTGGTCAGCCAGTCTGGCATATGCATCTCTGAACAACAGCATGAGACTCTGCTTCAAGTGGGTCAAAGGAAAGGATTGACACCAGAGGTTGTCCTCTTACTTTCACACCCTTGCAGTGTCATATAAACATGCACACATATGCATAAAACATATACATGCATGAAAAAGAATGCTTAAAAATGATAACCTGTTCTGGCAAAGAGTTCCACTACACACATAGATACCAAGGGGAAGTAAAAATTAGTCTCACTAGTTAGAACCTTTGGAAAATAATAGTAATGTAGAAACCACTTAAATTATCTCACTCAAGGCAACTTTGTTTAAAGGGCATGTGTTAAACATGAAATGTTAATGTTGTTTTCCATCTAAGTTATAACAGAATGGCTATTAGCCACTTCACTGAATTATTTCCAACTCTTACCTTTTATTTCTCTGTTGAGGGAGACCATATTTTATATACATACAATTTTGTCATTTGTGCATAATCATATTTTCTGAACTTTCCCTTTAATGGAGCACATATGTTACTCAGATTCTGTTTTAAATCACTATGTAGCATTAACTGCTTCCTACATAGTGGCTCAGAAATAACAATAAAAAAGCAAGCTAATGCATATTTCCCAAATTGTGTTTAATTATTCACAACTTTTTTAAAACAGTTCAGATATTCTGTGACATCATATCACTAAGAAATTTTAAAAGACTATAAGTTAAATGGCCAACGTCCATGCACATATGCACACCACAAATTGGACCATAGTGTGTGTGTGTGTGTGTGTGTGTGTGTGTGTATATATATATATATATATATATATATATATATATATATATATATAAAGAGAGAGAGAAAGAAGACATGAAGTGGAGGAGTGGGGTGGGGGGAAAAGATGGGGATCCAGGAGGAGTTAAAAGGAACAGTGAGGGGAAAAGATGATCAAAATACATTTTATGGAGCTGAAGAGTCAACTTAGCAGAGAGCTCTTCCAAAGGACCTGAGCTTGTTTCCCAGCACCCAGTTAAAATATGCAATTACACTAGAGTGTAATGATATATTGTAGAATCTCATGTTTTTCAAATATATTGGCATATGATGGTGTATTTTATTTTTTATTATTTAATACTAGATATTGAACCTGGGGCTTCACACAAAATATGAAATGCTCTACCAATAAGCTACATCCCTAAACTACATATATTTCATAGGAATATTTTAAATTGAAGAATATATGTGAGTATATGCTGAGCTAGAGGGATTTTGATTTAGGTATGAGACAAACTTTGATTCTGTAATTCTGTGAGTATGATTTATCTCTAGCAAAAGAATTCTTGACAGGAGAATTGAAAGTATGGGGCTCTTGAGTTGATTGTGCTAATTTCTCTTATCTTCTAAGACACTTCACACAACTTCACCCAGACTTTCTTCCTTTATGTGTTCATGATTGTTGTTATAATGGTTTAACCATTTGTTCCATTAAGAGGTACACATTTATTTCTAGCTTGACTTTATTGTGGAACGTGAGTGTTGCAATGTCTTTAACACAAAATGGACAGACAAGAAGACACATTTTATGATTCAGTTGCCTGCTTCGAGCTCTTGTGCCTCAAGCCCTAGCTGTGAAATCTATAAGTGTAAGACCTGCTTGGTGATCTTTAATCTTGCCAACTTTCACTGAGCATTGTCTATGAGCTGGCATTAAGAATCTTTACACAAATACAAGATATGTTCAGGGCATCAATAAAGCAAGACTCTCCCATTAATCAACTAATAGATCAATCAAAATGTGGGATAATTTGATTTTAATATTGCATTCAAATCACCAGTTGGAAGCAGCAATCACAAGCAAGATAAAACTTTTCTTTAAACATCCTATTTGCTTTTAGAGATTATTACTATTCTCTTTTGTATTTCACTGTTTCATCAGATTGCCAAGGACATGGGGAAGCTAAAGGTGTTTCCTTGAGGCATTTCTGTTCATCTTGGACATTTATTCTCATCTAGCCTCTCTTTCTATTCAACACCTTGTAGAAAGTGCACATCTACATCCACCGTATTCTATATTGTGATCTTTTCTCCTATTTAGAGAAGTATCTTTAAAGAGTGTCTTTAAACTTTTTTTTTCTAAAACGCTTATTTAAAAACTAGAATTATTTAGAATTTCAGTAGAGCCTTAGGGCAGAAGTGATTATGGACGCACTGAAGATGCAAGGACCTGTTAAGGTGAGAATTAGCAAAAACACATACTAATTAATTCATTGGAAATGTACACTACCCCGGTTTACTTTGACTGTATATTCAATTCATAGGACATACCCATTTCCTTCGTATGCCTGGGCATCTGGCTTCAGGTATAGCTTGCCGAGAGGTCAGTCCCAGCAGGTGTAGCAGATGCAGAACTAATTGTGCGATTTCTAGCAGATTATTGCACTCAGTAGAAGCTAGTTAAGTCATGAGTTAACAAGGATGATACATTGAGAGTGATTAAATAAACATATTAAGATCCTTGATGGCTCTTACTTTATAAGTTAATAACTACACATCAGGGATTTCTATTTTAAAATTATCAAGAATTTGCAACTTACGGCTAGGAAATTGGCTTAGTCAATAAATTGCCTGCTACACAAACATGAGGACCTGAGTTTGATTCCTAGCACCAACCTAAAGAGTCAGGTCTAGTGTGTACCAAAAATTCCAGTGCTGAGAAGTTGGAGATGGGAGGATCCTTGAGCCTTGCCTGGGATCTCATCTATCCAATTAGCAAGTTTCCAAATTTCTGGTTCAGCCAGAAGAACTTTCTCAAAAACTTCAGAGACCAGATGTACTGGTATAAACTGTTAATTCCAGAACTTGGGGGCGGGGGGAGGTAGAGGCAGGCAGACGTCTGTGAGACTGAGACTAGCCTGACCTGCAAAGCAAGTTCCAGGCCTGTTGGGGATATAGGGAGACCTGTCTTATAAAACAATAAAACAAAATATAACAAACAACAACAACAAACCAAAATTCAAACCAAACCAAAATTTTAGAGCATGATTGCAGAAGATACATGGCATTGACCTGCCTTTTCTTCTTTCCTCAAGCCAGCGGATACATGAATATACACAAATATGTATGTGTATATGCATACACAAAAATTATAAGAATTTACCAAGGTTCTAGAACATATGGCTAATTATTAAGATTTTTATCATCAGTGTAACATTAACAACGTCTAAGCATTACGAATCAGGAGCTATATAGACAGATAAATGATACATGGTAGGTAAATAAATTGAAATATAAATACAGGAGAAATAGAATCTTGAAAGTGGAGGAACACAATTAATGTATTACTGTCAAATTTATCACTTTTCATGGAGAATTTTCCAACATAATGTAGTATTTAAGATGATGTTATTGTAATAAGTAAAGATATACTCCATTTTAAGGAGAAATACAACTGTTATTGGTTTGTTCAAGCAAAGGTATGCTTTTCTTTACACAATGTAACAAATAATCCAAAGTAACCATCCAAGGACAAAGTAGGGATCACTCTTTAAGATGCTGCCCAGGGTCAGAATTCCTTGATTCTCATTACCTTCTTTATCAGGGACTATCACACAATCATTCTAGAATGGCCAGTTCCTCCACACATCTTGCCCATTTCCCAGGAGACAAGAGGCTAAGAAGGTCAAATTCAAAAACGAAAGTAAAATAAGAGCTTTATTACCATTGCCAAAGAGTCCCAACACTGGATATTAAAGTAGTTACCACAAACCTTAATGAGTGATTAACACTTGTATTTGAGAAGGTCAGTGTGAACTAAACTAAACTTTAATACAGGAAGATTCGACTACAGGATTTAATTGAGAACAAGGGAGTCTCTGGACTGAGGAAGTGCCAGCAGAGTCACCAGAGTGTACTCCACAGTGACAAAAGGAATGATTATGGTGGCTCCACTTGAAATTCATTTGGATTTGCTGACTGGCACTTAGTGAAGCTAGACCACTGCACATTCACGGAGTCCTGGAGACCAGCCCTATCCCTGAGTCATGACTAGACAGCAATGAATTCTTTTGCAGCCTCAAACTTTCCAAGCAAATCAAGCTGACCTTTATTTCACAGAGATCTGCCTGTATCTGCCTCTCAGGTGCCGTGATTGAAGACATATGCCAACACACCAGGCCTTGTTCAAGTCTTTTATGGAAAGGGTAGAAATGGGAGTTGTGGACAAGTCATTTGCAGAGACGAGTTTATAAAGAACAGTTGTGCAGCTGTGCCCTCTTAACTGAAACATGCCCTTCTGGGGAGAGGAAGAAAGTTCTTAAGACTTAGGAAGTAAAGGAAATTTATAAAGCTCTGGAACTTCCTGAATGTTAAAAGATCGACAAGTACTCTACCTAGGCATAAATCAGCAGTACCAACTTCTGGGAAGAGAAGATTCTAGCCCGCGAAGTTGCCTGCTGGTGGTGTGGAGACCTCTGGAGATGCAGCTTTCATGGTCCATTGTCAATGCTGGGATGGTTTTGATAGTGCAGCAGCCTTTGAGTTAGCCATGCTCCTGTAATTAACCTTCATCTGCACTCCTGCAGGGACCCAATAAACTCACTGTCCTGCTAAACTACGTTGGGTGGAATGTTCCTATGTTCTGCCATTAGTGTCCCGTCTGGGGTAAACAGGCATTTTTCCCCTCACATCTCCCCAGGAAAAGTCACATTAAAAGGACAAATTTGACTCTCACTAGAGAAGAGGACACAGAGAACTCAGTGAACAGATTACAGTGTCCAGTGTTGTCTGTATTTGGTCTTATTTAGAAAGAAACCTCAGGGTTTAGAAATGTAACTAACATATGGCTGTCGCTTTGACTGTGAAACGCCAGTTACTCTTAGCTCTGTGGATGTAAACTTCATGAATATTGAATGTACATTCAGTTATTTTTTTCAAGCATAATGTTCAAGTTCTTAGCTCATGTTTTACTATTGGTTTATTTTTTTCATTTTATAAGGTTTTGTAACATGAGTATTTTTATATATGATCTCGATTCTAGGTTTTATGGGTGCCATAAATATTTACACCCCTCTAAAAATTTATATTGCATCTTATTTGTCTTTAATATGCCCAAATATTTTCATATTTTCCTTTTGAATGTGTAAAACAAATCTTCCTGACATTTTATATTTGCTAAATGACTTTCCTTTCTCAATTTTTTTTTCAAAAACCACCATGCCTTTTAGTATACTCATGTAGCTTTGGGATTTGGAATATATTTTATACCTTTTTTAATAAACTCATATTTATTCCTTCTGCAATTCAAATTAGACATAAGCTATCAATAGCAAGTCAAAAAGCACTCTATGAACTGGAACAAGTATTTATCAGTTGTAAGCCAAATAATCAAATTCGGTTATCACTTCATCCTAGTAAAATACTGGTGCAAATAGATCGCACATTTTGTCACATACATGATTGCAACTTAGAATTAAAACAATTTGAAGTTAATTAAAAGATACATGAGTAAGTTTGTCTCTTCATTAACCTTTTTGTGTCAGCTAATGAAACCCCAATATGTAATCAAATTTCTGAGTTAATGCTTGCAAAGATAGTTCAAGTCTCAAAGAAATGCTCTTTTCCTTTTTAAAAATAAAAATTTTATATTTACTTATGAGTGTGTGTGTGTGTGTGTGTGTCTTGTCTGTGTTTGTGTGATTATAAACACACATAAGTGTTGGTGCCTGCAGTGGCCATAGGAAGGCATTGCATTCCCTGATGCCAGAGTTACAGATGGGTGTGGGTTCCGGGGACCAATCTTGTGTCCTTTGCAAGAACAGCAAGACTGAATTGCTGAGCCATTTTTCCAGCCTCTATTTTTCCTTTTCCTTACTCATAACTCTAAATGTCTGAGTGTTTGGGCTCATTTATTAATATTTTCTGTTGGGCTGAAGAGATGGCTCTGTGGTTAAGAGCACTGGCTGCTCTTACAGAGGACCTGGGTTTGATTCCCAGTATCCACATGGTGGTTAAGAATTCCTCAGGCACTGGATGACATGGGTGCACCTACCAGCATGCAGGTGTAACACATTTTAAAAAATAGCTGCTAAATTTTTTGGAAGTCCCCATTTGAAGGTAATGCTTTTTTAATCATGACCTCAGAATTTTAAGAAGTTCAGATTTATCTCTGCAAATAAGTCATTAGATTCCAAACAAATTCATAAATGACATTCTAATTGAATATACTTACTCCTCTATTTTAAGAAAATACTTCAAACATATGAAAACAGAGAAAAAATAAAGCAGGCTCCTATTTGCCTATTGTCTAGATTTAATGCTCTATAAACATATTTTATTGTATTTATTTAGCAGAATCATGTATTATTTACATTCTCTCTTTTCATAGCACTGATTCATTTGAAAACTACGATCTCCCTAGGTTTCCAGGATAACTTGAACTTGATGTTTCTCAGAGCCACCAATGATTTTGACTATGAATAGTATGTATATACATTTATACAAATGCATCCCTTAGAATAATGAAAATGATGTCATGTTTGAACATGTGCTTATTTTTTGCCCACATAATCACTCTGACATTTATTCCTATTGATTGATTGATTAATTGATTGATTATTCAGAAATTTCTTTAGTGTTTTTCTGTTGTATAAAAATCAGTGCATTTCCACAGTTTCATTAGTTGAATAAATGCAGATATTTCTATATTTTCTATATAATATCATTATCCATTTACATGGAATATTCTCTGTATTAAACTATCCAAATCAAATTTCTGGTTATATTAACTGAGACTTGTCGTGTAAATACTTATGCTGCAGCTTATGGAGCCTGATTATACTGCCCACACAGCTCACCCAATGCTTGTGCTCTCACACTTTGAGAAAAGTAAATGCATCAGTTGCATAGCTTAGAGCTGGTAACTTAGGGCATTGCTTTTTGAATACCGTTTTCCCAGTTGCCATTTGAGCATACTGTGATCTTTTTCATTGGACCTGAGCACCTAACGTATCTGGCATACCTCTTGATCACTTAGAAGTAAATACAACTTAATGTGAAAGACTACATTCAACACAGGCCCTGTTAAGAAAAGCCTTGGGATATGAAAAGAATATTGATTATAATACAGGCATTTTAGAAATATTAAAAACTGGACTTAATGAAAAATAAGGAAAATTATCACAATTAAAATCTTTGAAAGGCCAATGAGATGGCACAGCAGGTAAATATGCATGATTCCAAGATTAATACCTGAATCACATCCCCATGACCCACATTGAGAAAGGAGTGAACTAATTCCTGAAAACTCTTCTCTAAACTCCACATGTATTAGATATGAAAAAAATTAAATCTCTCCAAAAGATTGTGAAAGTACCAAGTGAAAATTTTCACACATTTATTAGATACAGGTTATCTGCCTCACAGTTAACCAATTTCATCCATGTTATGCACTTGTATTCAGAGGTATGTAAAATCACCACTGCAGTCAAATTTAAAACATGTTCATCACCTCAGAAAAAGTTGTGTTACCCATTAGGTGCCACATTTCTCCTCCTATGCAACTGAAGCAACCAGTAAACATCTTTCTCAATATGACATTTCTCATTTCTGCATATTTCGTGTGAATGGAATCACATAGCATGTGACCTTTTGTGATAGCTTCATTCAGTTACTCTAATATTTCAAAGCTGAAACATGCTCTATATGTGCTATATGCTATACCATGTATGAACATTTCAGTAATTTTATATAGCTGAATAGAATTCTGACTTATGAGAAGACTGCATTAACCCATTTATCAATTTTGTGTATGTCGGTTTTCATCTTGAGATTTCTAATCGTAATGCTATGCCATTTTTAATATAAATTTTATTGTAGACATATTTTTACCTTTTAGGAGTGGAAGTAGGTATGGAATTGCTGGATCATAAATTAAGTGTATAGTACTGTTTAGTTCTGTGATATTAGTAATATTTCCTCTTTGAAAATTACTTTCATCATTTATAATTATGTGCATGTGTATGTCTGCGTTTGGGTGTGTGCACCTGAGCATAAGTACCCCAGCAGACCAGAAGGGTGTGTTGGGTCCTTGGAGCTAGAGTGCTTGGAACCAAACTTTAGTCCTCTGTAAGAGCAGTACACACTTTTTACCTCTGAGCCTCTCCAGCTCCTATTTCTACTTTTCTTACAGATTCTAGAAACTGAAGTCTTCCTTCTTTTCAATATAAAAATCAAACCAGACAGTATCTTTTCTGTTTAGTTCAATTTTTCAGACATGTTTCCTTTCATTGATATTCTCTGTTTCCTTCTTTGTTCTATAAGCAATTAACATTCTTTAATCATTTTAAAGGGCTTACTTTTATTATTTATGTGTATATGTATGCATCTGCGTATGGCTAGATGTATATGAATGCTGGTGCTTTGTAGAGGTCGGAAGAAACATCAGATATTCTGGAGCTGGAGTTACAGGTGGTGGTGAGCCATTCAATGTGGGTGATAGGAATCAAACTCTTGTCCTCTGAGGATCAGCAAGCTCTATTAATCTTGGAGCCATTTCTCTAGCCCTGTCTGTAGTTTAATATAAATTAATGGAGATTCAGTAATATAGTCTCAAACTTTCATTGCTGAGCTATTTTCTCCATTTTTCTACCCACTTGTGCTTCAAGTATTTGATGCTCTCCTAGTAGAATCATGTATTTTTATTTTTAAATATTCCTATTGATTGATCACTATAAAATATCTCTTTTATTTATTTCAAAGAGCACTTTTGCTTGAAGTTGTTTTATCATTTTCTACAAATACCATGAGAAAAATACTACAGACTTCTCTGTGACAATATTTTTTTTCTACAGTTGTTTCTAGAAATGCATTTTCTTATAGTTCTGGTGTAGAAATCTTGGATCCATGATTGGGCTGCTTTGGCTTCTTCTAAGCATTCTTCCTTGTGTTTCTATTAGTTTAATTATTAAAATTGCATTCATTTATTCTACACTTCATGTTGATTTTAGAGGACAGATTTCAGGAGTCAGTTTTCTCCTTCCATCATGGGGTCACAGGTACTTTGCTCAAATTGTCAGGTTTGGCAGCAAGTGCCTTTACTCCCTGAACCATCTTGCTTTTTTTCCTTTGGTTTTTAGATGGTCACTTCCTTACTGTATCCTGACATGAAAACAATAAAATAAAATAGTAAATACCTTGACACAAGCTTCTTTATTCTCATGTGCCTCCTAGGATTAATTTAAATTTGTTACAAAGGCATCATTAATATTTGATTACACCCCACACAAAAGGGCCTCATTTTAAATACATTATCTCATTACAGGTATTATTTGCACTTTTTTCACACACTGAACCACTGAGGTTAGAGTTTCAACACGCGTATTTTGAAAGGAAACAGTTCAGGTTCAAGCAAGTCTATATTTTATGATATTGGTGAAGGACCTCAACTCTTTAAATTGCTTATTAAACTGTACATATTTTTAAGCTGGGTGTAGGAGTGCATGCCTTTAATCCCAGCCCTCTGGAGGCAGAGTCAGGTAGATCTCTGTTAGGTCAAGGTCAGTGTGGTCTACATAGTGACTTTCAGGACAAATGAACTAAAGAGTCTGTCTCAAAAAAAAAAAGCAACAAAAACAAAAATACATGTTTTCTTTCATGTATATTTAGAATTGAATTTAATTATCTTACATATACGTGTTTTTCTTTCAAAGTCTTTTCTGATAGTTTGTCATTTGATAGGATTAATTAATTCATATTTAATGACATCATTGATATAGTTAGAATATTCACTATTGATATAATTTACAGTCAATAGTCTATATTTCATCTCTGGGTTACTTATCTTCTTCTCTATTCAATCCTCTTTTTAGCATAAAATGAGTATTTTTCATGCAGATTTTGTATCTTTTACTGACGTTTTACTGATTACATTTATTTTAATGGTGCTTTTATAGTTTAACTTATACAACATAACTTATCAGAATAAGAGATTTTGTTCATACTAGTAATTTCCAGTGCCCTAAAAAATATAATATTTGTAGTATTTACCTCATTTATGCATTGCTGCACTTATACATCTTTCATGTTAGTGTTATAAAGTCTTCATATAATAATATATTTTATGCTGTAATTTCCTTAGTACAATACATATTTTCATCATACTCTTCTTCTTTGTGTTATGCCATTCAAAAATATTGCATATATCACATATCTAGGGACTGAATGCCATGTTACACGTATTTTACACATATTATCTTATTGAATGTTCATTTTAGAAGACTGGCAAATGAAAAGAGAAAAAAGATTGAACTATTATAATCTGATATATATATATGATATATATAAATGCATGAAAAAATGAAAATACATATATCAATACTGCATTTTCTTGTATGTTCTGTGTATGTTTTATATTACTGTATGTGATCTACCGCCACATTTGAATTGCTGTATGACATCTCCATGCACATTGGCATTATTTCATTAGGTCTCCATGAACATTATCACTGTGGATTGGGATCTCTGTGCACATTTAAATGTTTGCTTAGGATATCAGTGCATAGTTGCTTGCTGCATGGAGTCTCCATGCGCTTTTACATCACTGCCTCCATGGGCATGAACAATTGAATTAATGTGTGGCACTTCATTGCGTATTTGCATTATTGCTTTGTGTCTTCACACACATTTTCATGATTGCATCGCATCTCTGTGCATATTTTCATTGTTTCATGTGCTCACCATGCATGTTTCAGTGTTGTATAAGATCTCCATGTACAATTTCATTATTTTTAAGGGGGACTCTTATGAACACTCACATTGTTCTATGGGGTTTCATGTGCATTTGTATTATTCCATCGAGTCTCCAGGAACACTTTATTTGTTGCATGAAGTATCAACAAATATTTGCATTATTGTGTGGGGTCTCCATACACACGTGTATTACTATATGAGGTCTCTTCACTTGCTGTCAAGCTTCATTTATTATTATTATCATTATTATTATTATTATTATTATTTAAAGTTTGTTAGCATCAAAACTTTAGTTAACTTTTACGTATCCCATAAATAAATTTTACATTCATTTTTGAAATATATATATTCTACTTTAAAAAATTACTGGTTTTTCCAGTTTCATGGCTTAACATTGTTTCTGCTGAGAATTTAACTAGTACTTATTAAGATATTTTTTCTTGATAAATTGTTTTGTTCTTATTGCTTTCAAGATTCTCTCCAGGTCTTTAACAGTTAAGGCATTTATTAAAATAAACTGTAAAGCCTTTGTCTCTCTCATACTTGAAGTTTGTTGTAATTATAAATAGTAAGTTATTGTTTCTCAAAAGAATTGTAAATGAGAAGACATTAATCTCCACCACTTTAGCTCACAGCCTAGCCTAGGTGTCACAAAGTCCTCTTCCAACATACTCTCACAGTTGTACCCTGAGATTCCCTAGCACCCAGTCATCTTAGCTTTCAGAACTCCCTTGGCCCCTGGGGTCCTATACCATCCCAAATCCACTCACACCTCATCTTGCCAGAGTTAGTCAGTCACCACCATCTCAGCACTCAGCCCAGCTTTAGTCTCTCAGGATTCTCAAAAAACACAGTGGAGGAAATGGAACAGAAATATCAGATCTTGAAGACTAGGTTGGGGA
Organism: Eospalax fontanierii; assembly: GCA_035773235.1. NCBI lineage: Eukaryota > Metazoa > Chordata > Mammalia > Rodentia > Spalacidae > Eospalax > Eospalax fontanierii. The sequence continues at coordinate 114,137,067 of CM069524.1, forward strand.
AAAGGAACACTCCATCAAATAACATGCCAAATCTATAAGTCAGGAACAGAATATGCAAGATATCTGGATCACTGTAAGTAAATCAAACCTTCTGATTGTAAGCATAGAAGAAGGATGAAAAAAAAAAAAACAAGCCAAAGGTTCAGAAATATTTCCAATGAAATCACAGAAGAAAAATTCCTACCACCAGGGAGATACCTATCAAAATACAAGAAGCATACAGTATACCCAGTTAAAAAGATAAGAAAAAAATAAAACTCCTCACACAATATATTTTTTAAAAAAAACTAAATATACAGCTCAAAGAAAAGACATTAAAAGCTGAGAGAAAGATCAAATCACATATAAAGGCAGGCTCATTAGAATAACAGAAGACTTTCAATGGAAACCATGAAATTCAGAAAGACATGGAGTTTCATGCAAGTTATGAAAAAAGACATATTTGAGCAAAGATTCCTATACCCAGTAAAATTATCTGTTGCAACTGAAAGAGAAAAAAAGACTTTCCGTGATAAAGGTAGATTTAAGGAATTTATCTCCAAAAATCAAGATCTACAGAGAATATTCAATAGAATAATTTGTTCAAAAGATTAAACACTCTCATGATGCCCTACAGAATAAATAAATCACTCCAGAATAGTAAATCAAAAGTGGTCTAACACAAGAGCACTACAACATAAACATAGCAGGAATTAATAAACATTGGTCAAAAATAAACCTAAATGTCAATGGTATAAACTCCCTGATGAAAAAACACAGACTAGCAATTAGATTAGAAAACAGGATTTGTCAATTTGCTGACACTCTAAGAAATGCACGTCACCAACAATGATGTATACCACCTTAGGGTAAATGAATGGAAAAAATAGTTCAAACCAGTGGAACCAAGGAATAAGCAGTTATACCTGTTCTGAAAAAAATGACTTTAAACTAAAATTAGAAGAGATAGAGAAAGTCACTTCATACTCATTAAAGAAAAAAAATCCCATCAAGATTAAATTACAATTTAAACATATATGTACCTCACACAGGAGCATCCAATTTCATTAAAAAATTATTGGCACTAAGATCTCTCACATTTACTCCAACACAAGGATAGTTGTTGACTTCAGTACCCTAATGGACCCTAATAAACAGGTCGACAGGACAAAAACTAAAGAAAAACTTTCTGGAGTTTTATTATATCATAAATAAAATGAAATTTACAGACATCTACAGAGCATTCCATTCAAACACCAAAGAATATGCTTATATCTTAGCATCTCATGGAAATTTCTCCAAAATTGACCACATACATTGGACACAATGCAGGTCAACATGGATTTACAAGACTGAAATATCTTGACCCTACCTGATCATAAAGGAATAAAGCTAGGTATATCAACAATAAAAATGGGAAAAATTTTTTAAAATTCATAGAAGCTAAACAACTTTATAATTGAACAAAAGTTGCCTCAAAGGACAAATCAAGAAGAAAATTTAAAAATTTCCTGGAATGACATGAAAATGAAAATACATTCCAAAATCTTCGGTACACAATTAATGCAGTCCTAAGTGGAAAATATATAGCTTTAAATTCCTCACCAGAAAATAAGAGTTGATATGAATAAATTACTGATACACCTGAAAGTCTTAGAAAACCAAGAACAAAAATACCTAAAAAGAATACAAGGGGAGAAATAAAATCATAGCTTAAATTAATTGAAAAGAAATGGCAAAACTACATAAAAAGTCAATGAAATGAAGAATTGATTAATGAAAAGATTAACAAAATGAATAAATCTGGAGAGCTGGAGAGATGGTTCACTGGCTAAGACCACTGGACTATTATTAAAAGGACCTAAGTTCGATACCAAGCACCCACATGGCATATAAGAATTGTCTGTAACTCCAGTTGCAGGGAATCTGATATCCTCTTTTGACTTCCGTGAGCATTGCCTGACAAGGGTGAACTTATACACATGCAGACAATACATTCATACACATAAAATGAAAATAATATAGAAAAAGAACCAACTTTTCATCAAATTAGCCAAAAAAAGGAATATGAGGATCCAAATGAACAAACCCTAAGAAGAAAGACGAATCATTACAACCGATTAAGAGGAAGAAAATTCTGAAAATCATAAGACATATTTTTTTAAAAATCTATATTCCATTGCAAGAGAAAAGCAGGGAGGAGGAAAGAGTAGAGATGAATAGACCTTGGGGGGCTAGGGAAGCCAGAAGGAAATGCTCTGCCCCTGAAACCCTCAGACATACGCATATCTTCACTGTGTGAACATTAGTGCATATGTATACTTGGGGGATGTATGGCAAATAACACAGAACCAGACACGAGAGAACTCCCTCTAAGTGGTTGGTGAGTGTGATCCAGGAGATTCCCAAAATAAAACAGGCTGTTGCTAGAGCTCTTGGTTATCCCCAGAACTTAATATGCTATTGTTGAAGACAGGATATAGTTTGAACACAGTACTTTGAGCAATGGAGCAGAAATTGACCTGGAAAACTTCTACCTGAAGCTCTCATACTACTAGATGATACTATGAAAGTTGCTAAGGGAGAAGATCAGTCAATGGTTCAACCCAGTTCTAAAGCCTAATAAGCATGGCAACTGGCAGAGTAAACTACAATAATGGTACTGTTTTCTGATAGGTAATCAGCAGCTATCTAATTGGAGTTAAAGCCTTCTCAGTGGGAATGAGCTCATAGGTGGCACTGTGAACACAGCCAAATACACATGGCAGGAGATGTCCTATGTCCTAGAGAAAACCTGATCTCTGTGACACCTCTACACAAATGAAATTTAGTATATGGATCCTGATATTTACAGATAAGCATATTTTACCTCACTCATCAAAGAAGGTTATTTTTGCAACAAATGGCGGCTGCTGCATAGAATCCCCAAACTGGTCAGACACAAATAATATAGGTCTGAGAGATACCAATCCTAGGTGACACATCTACAGCTGAACATCTACACCTAACGTTCATGGAACATAGTGGAACAAGGGGTAGAGAGAAAATTAGTGCATCCCTCAACTCTCACCAATGACGCTTCCTTATACAACAGAGTGCAATGCCCACAAATGGCCACAACTGGTCAAGTTTTAAAGAATAAGAAACTACAGATTATGTTACTCTGGATAGGAATCCTATATTAAAACTCACCAGGGAGCATTGGAGAAGAAGGGGCATAAAGAGTGCAAGAGCCAGGGCTGGTTCATAAACAAAGGGAAGCAGAGGCTTTCAGGACACTCAAAGCTTGCACATGAACTTGTCCCAATGACGGCATCAAGCACAAGACCCATGCCAACTCAACAACACAAGGGCCCAGAGTGGAGCAAGATAAATGGGTGGTGAGCCAGGCATAGGCTAGGAAATCTTGGAGACTGATTACTACTGGGAGAGGGAGGGAGAGAATGCCTTACTTATGATCCCTAGAAAGGCTGACTAGACTCTAGAGGATGACTTTGTACCAAAGAACATCTGGGTACAAATGCTTGACTTGATAGAACTTAATATCTATGGAGGAATACATGAGGTCCAGTGGGAGGTTGGGGGCATGAATATGAGACGGGATCTAAATTTGACTAAGAATTGCTGTATGAAATGCACAAAATCTCAATAAAATCTCCCAAATACAAAGAACCCAGGACCAGTGCAATAATCTATCAAGCCTTCAAAAGAGAACTAATACCAGTAATCCTCAAATTATTCCATATATTGAAAATGAAGAAACACTCTCAAATTCATTCTATTGCTGCAATACCCAAAAGAGGCAACAACCCAACAAATAATGACTACTGAAGACCTATCCCTCTAATGAACATAGACACAAAAATTCTCAATAAAATGCTCCCAAGCCAAATGTAGGAACACATCAAATAGACTATCTATGAGGATCAATTTGGTTCCATCTCAGAGATGCAGGGGTGATTTAAAATAAGTAAATCAATAAATCTAATCCACTGCATAAACAAATTCAAGTACAGAGAACACTTGATCATTTCATAAGATCTAGAAAAGATCTTTGTCAAGATATAGAAAATATCTTTGTCAAAATCCAACATTAATTCATAATAAAAATCATAAAGAACCTAAGCATTCAGGGGCCATATCTTTACACAATAAATGTAATATACCACAAGTTTGCAGCCAACAGCATTCTAAGTGGATAAAAAAATCCCCATTAAAATCAGGAACAAGGCAATGATGTCCGCTCTCTATATTCCTGTTCAGTACAGTAGTTCAACTCTTCTCTAGAACAGTAAAGGAAAGAAAGGATATAAATGAGATAAAATTAGGAAAGAATGAAGTCAAAATATTTTATTTGCAGACAATACAATTCCATATATAAGAGATCCTAAGTACTCCACCAGAAAATTTTTAGAGTTGATAAATATATCTCTCAAAGCGGCAGGATATAAAATTAACACCCAAAAGTAAGTAGTTTTCCTATACACAGAACAACGAACATATTGCAAAAGGAATCTGGAAGTGATCCCATTCATTATACCCTCAAAATCCATAATGTAACTTAAAATAAATCTAACCAAAAATTGAAAGACCTTACAATAAAAACCTCAAGAAATGTAAGAAGGAAATTGAAGAAGATTCCAGAAGATGAAAAGAACCTATATCCTGATAAATCAGAATTAATATTGTAAAAATAGCCATACTACCAAATTAATCTCCAAGTCAATGCAACAGGCATTAAAATTCTATCACAATTCTATAGAAATTGAAAAAAATAATCTCAGCTTTTATATGAAAAAAAAAAACAGTGTAGTCAATATAATCCTGAATGTTAAAAAAACTTCTGGAGACATTGTCATCCCTGATCTTAGGTTATGTTACAGACAAATTGATGAGTGGAATAGAATTAAGGAACCATATTTAAATTCACACATTTGTAGCCACCTGATGTTTGACAAAGGTGTCAAAAATACACACTGGAGAAAAGACAGCTTGTTCTAAAACGTTGTTTATCTGAATAGATAAGGGCATGTTCAGGAATATAACTAGATCCCTGACTCTCCCAATGCACAAAACTCAACTCCAAGTGGATTTTGTACCTCAACCTAAGACCCTATATCATAATTCAGATAGAAAGGAAAGTTGGGATACTTTGGAACCTATAGGCACATTAAAGGACCGTTTGCACAGGACTCCTATAGGCAAGCATTAGGTTAAAAAATATAAAAACTGACAAATGGCATCACATGAAACTAAAAATTATCTGTACAAAAAAGTGCACCAACATTCTAATGGACTCAACAAATAAAATGGGAAAAGTGTTTTTTTAATTACACCTCTGACAAAGGGTTAGTATATAGAATATACAAAGAATTCAAAATCTTAATATTAAAAAAACAAAAAGTAGGACAATGAACTGAACAGGAAGTTCTCTGAAGAAGAAACAAAAATGTCAGAGAAATACTTTTTAAAATGTTCAACATCTTTACTCATCAAGGAAATACAGATTAAAACCACTTTGAAATTTCACTTTATCCCTCTTATAATGGCAAATATCAAAAAAACAACATGAATGCTCTTCAATCGATCAATAGATAATGAAGGGATACAAATACACTATAAAGTATTCATAAAAAATTCACTTATGAAATTTGCAGGCAAATGGATGGAACTGGAAACAGTCATCCTGGTTGAGGCAACTCAGACTCAGAAAGACAAGTATCCCAGGTTTTCTTTCATAGCTGGGTGCTAGCTTTGGAATATTAGGTATGCATGTTTCAATTTGAGATGTCAGAGAAATGAAGAAAGTGATAAAGGACTAGGGTGTGGAATGCAGTGTTGTGAACGGCGAAAAGGGAACACTAGACTGGGAAGAGTTAAAGGTCATGGGAAAGGGGAAGGAAGGGCAGAAGAGAGAATGTATTGAGAGATAAGTAACACTGAAGGCATTTATACAAAGCTCTATAAAAACCTACCGCTGTAGAAGCATCTTAAAGTGTATACATAGACATCATAAAAAAGAGACTAAAAGGAATTATCTATAATAAGGGGGCATAGCCATTCTAGATATCAGACTAATAGATAAAAACACAAAAATTTCAAGGTCTATAATAAATTCCCTCTGTAGAAGCTGTTTACTAGATGTCCCAGAGACCCTCCAACAATCTTGGCCATTTCCCCTGCTCTCCGTTACCCACCAGAACTGCATGGTAAGATGCTATTGCTGAAAACACTACAAAGAACAGGAACTTAAGTTGGTGCTAACTTCTAACCTTGTCTCTACTGGCTATTGTTCATAGTGTGGGAAGGTGTTATGCAAGCTACCAAAAGGCAAAGAAAATAAATCATCACCCTAACCCCACTGTGAATTCTATGAACAACTGTCATGGAAAGATCTGCTCATCAATGCAATAGTGGCACAAACACTATGGAAATAATCGGCCATTCTTTAATTGAATGTGAGATCTATGTCATAGGATGCAGCCTGTATATGACATTGGTATCTGGCTTAGGAAACTGTGGTTAGACAGATCACAGGACATTTGGGAGAACCTAATAGTTTTTCTACTAAATAGTCATCATATTAAACCAACTCTTAATTACTATTACCATACTCTTAGACCAATTCTCACAAGAAGTGATTAACATAGAAAGTACAACTGATCCATGTGCAGAAAACAAGAGGCTGCAGAGTGCCTATCTCTGAATAGGACACCTATATTAAACTTCTGCTCTCAACACCTAGCAATCATTTCTGAAGAGGGGATGGAAAGACTGCAAGAGCTAGAGGAGGTGATGGCCATAAAGAAACAAGAGTTTTTCCAGATAGCAGGTCAGTTACTTGTATGAACTAACAGTAATGGTGACAGCATGGACAATTCCCATGCAAGCTGAAACCAGACAAAATCCCAGCATATACATGAAGAAGTGGCCAAAAAGCTTCAGTTGCCACTTAAGGAACTTTTGGTAATAGATGATTTGTGAGAGGAGAAGAGACAGTCTCTTTCAGTATGGGATTCTGTAGTTTAAGGTTCCAATGAATGTACCCACACTTAAGGACATTAGAAAAAACAAATAAGATTCCATGAATCTATCTATCTATCTATCTATCTATCATCTATCATCTATTTATCTATCATCTATCTATCTACCATCTATTAAGAGATTAAATTGGGCAGGATACAGTAGGGAGAGGGAGGGATAGGGGAGGGGATCTAAATACTATCATATTATATGAAAGTTTCAAAATCTCAACAAAATAAAAAAATGTAAAGAACTGGAAATATTCAGTCATTTTTTCCCTTTCCCTTTCGTCTTCTTATCCTATACATTTATCTTCATTAATTTACTCTGTATGTCTCTGTATGTCCCTAGAATTGTATGTATTCTTTCTTCTTATTAATGACATTTACTGATAAGGCCCTCTAAAGACTTTTTATTTGTTTTTGTACATACTAAATTTTTGTTACTTTTAACAGCAAACTAAACACAGATTAATAGTATGAATAATATCACAACACATGTCTAGAAATTATACAAACAGGGAAAACTACAGAGGTAAATATTATTCAATATAATAGAATATATTTTGAATATCTTAAAACTTATATTAAAATTGATCATAATCTATATTTGAATAATTGTAAATATTTCAAAATTTTTATTTTAAAATTTCTTAAAGTTTATTTACAGATTTATTTAAAACTTTTATTTGAAAATTTCTTAAAATTTATTTATAAATTTATTTTAAATTTGTATTTTAAAATTTATTTGTATTTTAAAAATGAATATATATATGTGTGTATATATATATATACATATATATATATATATTTGTAAGAATGTTTTGCCTGCATCTATGTAAGTGCATCATATGTGCATAATGGCATCAAGGTCTTGAAAATGGCATCAGATTCCCTAGAACTGAAGTTAAGCATAATTGTTAACTGCCATGTGGGTGCTAGGAACTCAGCCTGGATCATCTATAAGTGTAGCCTGTGCTCTTAGTCACTGAGCCATTTATCCAGCCCCCATAATTTTTTAAATGATAGAAGATGTTTGATTGCATAATCAAGGATCTCAGCAAAGCAAAAGCAGGCAACTATCAAGGCAATTTAAGAAACAATATAGCAAATAAATCACCATACATTCTGAAAGGAAAATACCATTAGTTTCTAAAACCAAAATAAAATATAAAAATATTTAGCTCATCCAGAAAATAGACACTCATCAAAACAATAGTCTATTGAATAAAAACTTATACAAATGCTAAATGAATATTCATATAAATATTTTGAAAATATAGTCACCAACCATTATTGCTAAATTATCGTAGCCTATGGAAAGAAGAAATATATTCCTGTTTTTTTTTTTAAGATTTATTTTTATTTAATTGTATGTGTCTGAATCTCTATGTGTGTGGGTGGGGGCTTCTTGTCTTATTTAGCTTTTTATTGGGGTGATAAAAGAATCTGTCCAAAACCAACTTAAGAAAGAAAGGCTTTATTTGGCTTACAACTCACAGTCCATCACTGATGGAATCCAGAGCAGGAAATTAAGCATGTCAAGAACCTGGAGGCAGGAACTGAATCAGAGACTAACTCAATTAGTGGAAGACTGTTTACTGGCTTCACTTCTGAATTGTGTTCAGTCTGCTTTCTTATATAGTCCAGGACTACCTCCCCAGAGGTTGCAGCAATGTAGTGGGCTGGGCCTCATATCACTCAAGAATCAAGATCAAGAATCAAGACTAACACACATGCCCACAGGCCAGTTTGATAGAGGGAATTCCCCAACTGAGGGTCTGTCTTCCCAGGTATGTCAAGTTGACAACTGGAGCTACCTAGCACAGTGCTCCTGCACATAGTTACCAGTGGAGACTGGAAGAAGGCATTGGATCTTCTGCAGGTGAAGTTACATCACCTCATGATGCTGGGAACAGAACTAAGGTCCACTAGAAGCAAGCAAGTGCTTTTAACTACTAACTGATCTCTCTAGTCCCAAATTTTATTCTTCCTCATAACGATTTAACTTGCTACTACTATTTGCTCTGTGATAGTCTAAGAACATTATAGGTAAAAGATTACACCTGGATTATTACAAAGACATGCATTACTTTAATTCTTAACCATGTCGGATTATGTCAGTGATATGTTTGTGATTGTGTCTGTGATATGTAGATAATTTTAAGTTTTTCAACTTTGGGTTAACCATCTAGATTCTACATGTTAATTTGCAATTCAAGGATACATAATCACTTCAAGTAGAAATGGTATATTTTTTAGAGAAGTGCAAATGAAATCTTTAATTAGTTAATTTCCAAATGGCTCTCCTTAGCTATGGCTATTAACTGCCTTGCTATGCTTTATTCATAATACGCAGAACTTAAGTCAACCAATTTTCATGGCTAATGCTTTTCAGTGATTAGGTTTCTCAAACAATGAATAAATTAAAAAACGAGAAAATTAAAAGTGAATTGAGTAAAATGGGCATTTGAATCTATGAATGTACTAGTGAAAAAGAGCTTTTTCTTTGATTTTGTGAAGGAAAAAAATGAAGCAAGATGAAAGGCAGAAGTAAGGAATGTGATCAGAAAAATCTAATCTTTTAAAAAACTAAAAATTTTAGTTTATTTTAAGCATGTGCATGTGTGTCTCCATGTGTCTATCCATGTGAGGGTAGGTGCCTACTGAGGCCAGAAGAAGGCACCATTCCCCTGGAGCTGGAGTTAGGTGACTGTGAGCCACTGTACATGGATACTGAGAGCTGAACTCGGGTCATCTTGAAGAATAGTACACACTTTTAATCTGCAGAGCCATCTCTAGCTACATTGTAATATAAATTTTAAATAAAGAACTAGATACCATGGTTCTGTTAAATTCCCAGAGATAACCATGTGACAGTCTTCTTCTTACAATATAGAAATTCAAAATAAGAAGCTTTGATTGAATGACTTTTACACATATTGATTATCAAAGAATCCTGTAAATTCAGGAGAAGACATGGCCTGTGGAGAAGAGATTAATCAGGACATTGCAAAACAAACTTTCCATGGCTAGTCTCATAAGAAAACCCTTCTTTCCTTAAGTTGCTCTTGTCTGGTATTTTGTCATAGCAACAAGAAAAGTGATTAATAGAGACCTTTATAGAAATTCTTTTTCATGAACTCATGAGTGGACATTTATTTAGAAAAACAATATAAATCACAAATAAAATATTTAAAAGCTAGCTGATAATAAAGAAAGTTGCTTTTGCAACATTCAGAAAGCCAGTATAATTGCATAAAATTAACTGCCTTACCTGCCTCCATGATGCATTTTATTAAAACTTTTGGATTTTAGTGTTATTTCTCAGAGTAAAGATTTTGTAATATAATTTTCTATAGATGAAGTAAGATGCATTTCTCCTTTCTGTCTTTTCCTAGCTATGTGACTTGTTTTTAGTAAATATTTCAGTTTGATAATTTATTAGTTTTATGATGAGAAAGTCTCAAATCATTTTATAGTTTGAGAACTCTCCCACATTTCTTTCATATATGAGTGTTCAGTTTCTCAGGACATTCTACTATCTTGTGTAGTAACTATGATGACATATTCTGAATTACGGACCATTCAACAAACACACTGCCAACTCCTGGAGTTTCTAGGTGTGTTAAATGGACTGATAATACCTCTCACATTAGTTCCTGCTCTGAGTTTGCTTTGTGGGAGGCGTCTAATTTGTATCTTTTAGTTTTACTGCATGTTTCTTACAGATAGGCTAAAGTTAATAAAATTTAATATTTGCAAACATGGCATGATTTGCTCACAGCTCTTCAGGCCTTCTCTAGAATTTTTAAGTTAAAAAAATCACCAGATGCTGGGACAAGGTATTGCAGTATAGTACTGTGTTTCTTCCTAGCCTGGAAACTCTCAACATTCAAAGAATAATGTTGAGACCTTAAGAAAAATAATAGCAATGTCTTGTCTGAGATGATGCATGCATCATGTCTTAGTTTCCTTTCCTGTTGCTGTGGTAAAACACCCTAACCAAAGAAACTTATGGGAGAAAGGGTTTATTTGGCTGACAATTGCAGGCTACAGTCCATCAGTAAGCAGACGTCAAAGTGGCCGGAAGCTGAAGCAGCTAATCATATTACATCCTCAGTCAAGAGCAGAGATCAATGAATTAATGCCCGCCTGTGCTCTGCTTCCTTTCTCCTTTCATTCAGTCCGTTGTCATGACTATTTCCTACCTCCTTAGGATCTCTTCCTCTGTCCTTATGATCCTCTTTCTAGTTTTGTTTCCTACAAGCACACATTTATTAACAAACACAAATATCAAATTTCAGTTCTGCATAGAAGGTAAAACGTGTTTTTTTTACTCTGTATGGATTATTTTGATCAACATATGATATATATTTTTATTATTTTCCTGTAAATGTCATGATTTCACTTTCCCTTGTGGCTGAATAAAATTCCACTCTGTTCATTTACCACATTCTTTACCTATTCATCTCTTGATTGACATTGAGACTGGGTTCATTGACTGGATATTGTGTTTAGTGAAGTAATAAGCATGGACATGAAAACACCTCTGCTATATGTTGACTTCAAGTGTTGCAAGTGTATACAAAAGAGAAGTGTTACTGACTCATGTGAAACTAAAGTCAGATTTCTTTAGCATTTCCCTAATGCCTTAGGATATTGAACTTCTACAGTGATTAGAGAGACCCTGTGGGCAACGAGCCTCAGTAAATGATATAGAATCCTACTCCAAATACTGTCCAAACAATTATGGCACTTGTCACGTCCTATGTTATAACTCCAAGGGTTTACATATTTGTTTTGTTCGCTGATGTCTAGCACAGTATGTAATAGGAAATAGATATTCAATATAATCCCTGCAATATAACTCATGCACTTGAAAATGTACCTTGGCTACTCTTATTCAAAGTGTTCATAGAAGAGCCACAGGCTTGGGATTGATTTTCTGAATAGATGAGGAACTATAAACATAATCCATCATTTTTCTCAGTCCTAGTAAATTTCCCATCATGGAAACAGCACTGATCAATGATAAAAAATGCAATTGTATTTGGAAAGGAAGCGTTCATAGAGCACAGAACTGCAATTTCTCTCCTAAGTCAAGAGTATGGGCTGATTGACAGACCTAGATAGTGACATGTAAACCACAGCAGAATTCATCCGTCAGAGTCACCCTATTCCTACATATGAAGGTATTTCATTTGAGATGAAGGGCATGATTTAGTGCAAAAGATTTTTCATTCTCTTTCTTACTTTAAACCACTGATTCATTAGAACACCTGTCCATGGACATACTTACTCAATAATTTATTTTAGTTTGATTTGATCAGTCCCTGTGTATTCTGTCCTAGAGGTTAACAATCGTTCAACTTCTGGAACGACAGCAAATTTTTCTCTATTTAAACTCTAGCTTCCTGACTCAGTAAAGCATACTAGAAATGTAGTATGGAAAATTTTCTACATGTTCATACAGCTGTCTCATCATCACTTTTTTTCTTTTCTTCATAGAGGTAAGAAATTATTTTAGACTTTAGTAATAAACCCTTCATAAAAAGCCTTACCATTTGCTATCTGGGGACAATCTCACTCATATTAGAATTTTATGTTTGGAATAGCATTATGTATTTCATACACTTGAAAGTAAATTTTCATGTGTTAATTGCATAGACTTCAAGAACCCCTTTTATTTTGTGTGTGGCCATGTGGTGTATGCATCATTGTGCACGTACATGTGTGTGAAGATGCGCATGGCTGTATGTGCCTCTGGAGGTCAAAGGCTATGTCAAGTCTTTCTTAATCACTCCCAACATATTTTTTGAGACAAAGTTTCACAATAAATTTTGGGCTCACTGATTGACTAGACTAGCTGGCCACCGAGCCCCAGAAATCCTTCAATCTCTCCTCCGAATCCACTGCTTTGATTAAAGATGGATACTTCTATGACAGTTTTTTTTCACATGTGTGTGCTGGACATCTGGACTCAGGTTTAAGGATCTAAATAGCAGGCATTTTACCCACTGAGCCATCTCCCCAGTCCAACGTCACCAAATCTGAAATGTAATGTGTCTACCTAGAGAAAGAATTTCTGTGGTAATTATCAACTCAAAACAGGATTAAAGTAGACCCTCTAATGAGGTTTTCCTTAACCTAGAACACTGGTCCCAAAGATACCTTATTTTTTGCAAATCTAATATAGCTGTTGTCTTTTCTGGAAGAACATAATTGCAGTGGCCCTGATGAATTTATGATACCCTCAGGGATCAGGAGGGTCACTGAGTTTTATCTTCTCAGAACTGACTTCAGTTTTTGATGTGGATATGTCTACTCTTTCTGTAGATTGTTTTCTGGTCTCACCAACTGGCTGTATTAGCAGCTTCTGAATTAGTAGATGCTACCCACCCTAGAACAAAAACATTGAAAAAAATTATATACACCCTGGGCATGATGGCACATAGTTCTAATCCCCACACTCTGGAGGCAGAGACAGGCAGACCTCTGTGAGATTGAAGCAAACCTTGTCTACATAGTGAGTTCCAGGATAGCTGGGATAGCAGAAAGGCCCTGACTCAAAGCAAAACAAAACGAAAACCCTCAAAATATAGTGTTTGTGAGAAATGTATACCATACTTTTCATCTTGTCGTTATCCCTTGAATAATACAATAGAATAAGAATTTACCAAGAGCCTAAGATGTAGATGTTCAACTGTACATGTGTCACCTAGGATTGGACATTATCAGACATATATTCTCTGTGACTGACCAGTTGTGGAACATAGTGGAACGAGGGGTAGAGTGAAAGATAGTGTATCTGTCAACTCTTACTATTGAAGTTTCCTTATACAACAGAGTGTGTTGCACACAGATGACCACAACTGGCCATGTTTTAATGAAGAAGAGACTGCAGAGTGTATCCCTGGATAGAACCTGGATATTATACCTCATAACTCAGAACTTGTAGCAATGGTGACATTGAGCACAGGACCCATTCCAACTCAATTAGACAAGGGCCCAGAGTGGAGCAATGGAAATTGTTGTTGGGCCAGCTCTAGACCGAGACCTATTGGAGACTGACTACTACTGGGAGAGGGAAAGCGTGCCTTACTTATGAGATTCAGAGTCTAGTGGATGTATTTGCACTAAATGACTTCTGGGTACAAATTCTTAACTGGATGAGACTTAACATGTATAGCACAATGCACGAGATCTAGTTGGGGACTGGAGGGGAATGGAGGGGAAGGGAATCTGAATTTGATTGGGAACTGTTGTATGAAATGTATAAAAGATCAACAAAATTTTAATGAAAAAACCCTACAATTCACCTAGTGAATAAATTGTATCCAATACTGTGAATAAACAGAAATGATATAACCTGGGATGGTGTATATAGGTTAAATATAAATACTACATAACTTTAAAGTGGTTGGTTGAACAATTCTGGATTTTGGTGTCTACAGAGTTTCTGGAATAAATACCAGGAAATGATCATACACTATCTATTTATATGATGACCAAAATGACCACATGTGTTTTAAAGAAATTAGCCTTTGGCTGGCTGGAGAGCTGGCTAAGCAGTTAAACATCATTGCTACTCTTGGAGAAGATTAAGATTGATTCCCAGCACCCATATTGAGCAGTCCACAATCATCTGTAATTTCAGTTCTATGGGGATCCAGTGTCTTCTTTTAGCCACTGTGGGCATTATACACATGAGGTAATACATACAGATAAGCAGGGACACAAAGATACAAAATAAAAAAAATACATAAATAAATAAATAAATAAACCAATAAATAGGCCTTTCACTATATGCACTATATGATATCTCTTTCTGCCAAGAGATGTGTAATTCAGGGCACATTAGAACAGCGACCACTTCTCATTAGACAAGACCAGAACAGAAACTTTCCATAGAATATATCAATAATAACAGTAAACTTACTGAAAAATAGAGACATTACTGAAAGATTCAAGAGAAAAACAAGTTCCATATAAAGGAAAATCCATCAGAAGTACAGCTCACTTAACTATGCAAACTATAAAAGCCATATCATCCTTGACCAAAATATTTTAAGCTCTAAATGAGCATAGATGACAAACATAATACTTTACCCAGCAAAAGTAAAAAGACAAAGAAAAATCTTCCATGATATAAAAAAAAAAGAATGAAAGAACTCATATTCACCAAACCAGTACCATACAGAGAAAATCTACACAACACAAACAACTGAAAAAAGCTATCACCATACTCAAGAGGCTACAGAAAACAAATGAAGGTAAAATTATGGGAACAGAAACTAGGTCTAAGAAAACAAATAGAAAGTAAAATGACAATAGCCAACACACATCTTTCAATAATAAATTTATATATCAATGGTTTCAACTCCCCAGCCAAAATTCAACTCCCCAGCTTTCTGTTGTGTAAAAGATCATCTTACAGTCAAGGACAGATACCACCTTATGGTGAAAGAATGGTAAAAAAAATTACGGGAAAAAACCCAAAGAAACAAGCAGGCATTGCTATCCCAGTATCTGACAAAATAGACTTCAAAATAGAGAAGGTTATTTCATTCTGATCAAAAGAACAATTGTTCAAGAAGACATTAAATCATAAACATGTATGGACTAAAATCTTGTACACAAATTCACTTAAAACGTGTCACTGAACATCAAGACACAACTTTAAACCAACTGAGAAATAGTAGGTGACCTCAAAAAAACTGCCTTTATTCTAAAGATGCAGGCATGATTCAATACACATAAATAAATAAATGTAATAAATCATAAAAGAAAAAAATAGAAATTAAAATCACATGGTCATTTTGATAGAATCAAAAAAACCCTTCAACACAATCAGTCCTGTATGCATTCCTGACAAATGCCTAGAGGTAAAAGGGCTGGAGGGAGCATACCTCAACATAATTATGGCTCTGATATACAAAACCCACAAGTCAACATTATTTAAAATGGAGGAATAACTGAAGCATTTTCATTAAAATCAGGCTATTCATTAACCCTGTTTATTTTCAATATAGTGGTTGAAATTCTAGTCAGAACAGTAATAAAAGGAAATTAAAGGGATACTAATTGGAAAAATAAAGGTCAAATTATTCCCCTCTGCAGACATTATATTATAGATAATCAATCCCTAAAATTCAACCAGAAAAAATCTGGAAATGATCAGCACTTTCAGCAATAATCAGCTTTAAAAGTCAATTTTAAGAAGTCACTAGGCTTTTTATATTCCAATAACAGACAATCAGAGAAAGTGATTGAGGAAACTGATCAAGGAAGTACTCCCATTCACAATAGCCTCAAAATATATCTAGGAATAAATTTAACCAAAGACATTAAATATTTCCACAAAGAAAACTTTAAAAGTTTGAAGATAATGAGGAATCCACAAGGTGAGGGAATGACCTCCAGTGCTCATGGATTAGTAGAATTAATACTGTGAAAATGACTGTCCTACTAAAGGCAATTACATATCAATGTAATTACAATCAAAATCCTCATGACATTCTTCACTAAAATAGAACAATCTTTCCTAAAATTCATATGGAACTACAAAAGATCCCCAATGGTCAAAGCAACCCTGAGCACAAGGAACAATACTGGCGGGATTACCGTACCAGACCTCAATCTGTGTTAGAGACCCACAATCTTAAAAACAGCATGGCACTGGCACAAAAACTGGCTTTTAAAATCAATGGAACAAAATGGGAGAGCCAAACGTGTGAGAGTAATGTTTGCCAACTGGTATTTGACAAAGATGCCAAGAATACACCTTGTAGGAAAGACAGTATCTTTAACAAATCGTAAGGGAAAACTGAATGTTCTTATCTAGAAGAATGAAATTAGACACATATCTATCACGCTGCACAAGTGGACCAAAGACCTCAATATGAAATCAGAAATGATAAAGCTTTTATAAGAAAATATAGGCAATACCTTACAGGATATATGTGTAGGAAAAGACTTGTTGAATTGGACCTTACTCACTTAGGAATTAAGGTCAACAATTGACAAATGGGACCTCATTAAAGAAACTACCAGGAAAGGTAAATTGAGTAAAGAGGAAGCCCAACAAATGGGAGAAAATATTTCCCAGCTAGATACCGGACAGAAGGTTCCTATTAAGATATATAAAGAATTCAGGAACAAAGATTCAATAAAATAAATGACATTAAAAATAGTCTATGGAACTGAAGTGAGAATTCTCAAAAGAAGAAATAAACATTCTAAGAAACACCTTAAAGGTGCCCAACATCCTTAGTAACTAGGGAAATGTGGATTAGAAAATATCTTAAAATTTCATCCTACCCCATTCAGAATGAATAAATCAAGGGAACAGATAACACCAAGTGCTGGAAAATAGTGCAACCAGTATGGAAAACACTATGGATAACTCATAGAATGACTAAGAATAAACGTGCTGTAAGATCTAGTTATACCACGTCCTGGCTCATACCCACATGACTTGCACAAACATGTTTGTTGCAGCTCTTCTCACAATAGATAAGAAATGGAAACAACCTAAATGTCCCTCAACTGAGAAAAATGAGAAAAATGTGGTTAATTTACAGAATGGGATTCTACTCCGTGTTAAAGAAAGATGGAATCTTGAAATTTTAAGGCAAATGGATGGAACTAGAAACTGTTACACTAAGTGAAGTAACAGACACAGAAGAACACGGAAACATGTTTGGCCTCATTTCTGAACCCTAGCTCCAAATTCTTAGATGTGAGTTTCTGTACTGATGTAACCTCCAGAGGCACTAAAATGGAAAGGAACCTGGGGAAGAAGAAGCTGGATAGGGGTGAGGAGAGTAAGAGACAGATGTTATCAAGGGACAAATGGGGAAATGGGGCAAATTCTAACTGGGCTAGAATTAGAGAGGGTTATAAAGGGGAAGAGAGAAGAGAGATAAATAACCCTCAGGAGTCCTGAAGTATCAGAGGAAAATGTATTAGTTGAAAAACCTACTAAAATGCGCACAGACACACAGACACAGAAACACACACACACAATATATATATATATATATATATATATATATATATATATATATATATATATATATACAGAGAGAGAGAATGGATGTATATGTATAATACTAGTACATATTATATAGCCGAATAACAAGCAGTACCAGGCAGGGGGAACTCTCTTTCAATTGTTGATCAGAGTAGTTCAAGAAACTCCCAAGATAACTATGGCTGTTGCCAGTCTTTGGTTGTCTCCGAGCACTTAAAGACAAGGCCCTATTGTTGAAGACAGGACATACATAAGACAGAGACCTTGGAGCAATTGAGCTGCAAATGATTTAGAAGCCTCCTTTCTGAAGATGAGTTTACATAACATCAGAGGATACTATGCAAACTTCTAGTGAAGGAATCCAATGCAGGAACTCATCCATTTGAAAAGTTTATGAACCACAATGACCATTCCAGCAAATAATCTCTACTGGTACAGTAGTGGCAATTTTATCTTGGGGTTAATCAACAGCCATCTAAGTGGACTCAAGGCTAGCCCAATGGGAAGGAACTCCTGTATGGTGATGTAAAAGTAGTCAAATACACTTATCTGGAAAGGCCATATATGCTAGAATAAAAGCTACTTTTCCCACATCCCTAGATCATTTCAATTTCTCATTATATTCTAAATATATATCCTTTTCTCAATGTCTATATTTATTGAAATGGATACATTTAATACAATACATCTTAATCATATTTAGATCACCCTCTCCCATCAGCAGCACCCATAGCTCCACCCATTAGAATTTGTGGATTCTGTTATGTATGTTAAGGCCTAAGGAGTCAAGTTTGTATATCCAGATGTCCTATGGTATAAGTTCATCCACTACAGTCTGGACAACCTATCTAGAGTCACTCCCTTAAAGATCAACTCTCCCTCACCCTATAGTAATAAGTTGTCAATAGTACCTAAGCTAAGGTTGGAGACTGCTGCACATTTCTCCAGTTACATGCTGGTTTTTTTTATGATTGAGTTTGCATGGGTCTTGTGCATGCTAACATCATTGCTTTAAGTTCATATGAGCCAGTTTCCAGAGGTCTGGAAGACTGTTTCCTTATGATCATGTATCAGCCCTGGCTCTGACAATCTTTCTGGCCCCTCTTCCACAATGATCCCTGAGTCATGTGTGGGTGAGGATTAGGATAAGAGCCTATCCAGGGATATGCACTTTGCAGTTTAGCATTCTCTACACTTCGGCCAGTTGTGGCCTTCTATGTGCATCACACTGTACTTATTGCATGAGGAAGCCTCACTGGTGAGAGTTAAGAGATTCATTAGTAGTCCCTCTACCTACCTCCTGTTCCACTATGTTCTGTGAGACATAGGTGCAGAGATCCCATTGTAGATGTATCACTTAGGGCTGGGCATCTCTCAGACAATTATTCTCTGTGAGTAGACAGTTGTAGAATTCTGTAAGAGTCTCCATCTTATGCAAAAGGAAGTCTCTTTGGTGAGTGGTGATGGTACACTTGTCTCTAAATATGAGGATCCATATTTAGCATACAATAATAAATTGCATTATTGGGAATTTACAGAGCTAGGGCAGATGCACGGTTTTCTAAGTAGCAATCCTTATAGTTACACAAGTGTACCGCCCTTCTCTGATCAAAGGTGCATCCTGTTTCAACAGATGGAGACTATTAAAAAGGTTCACAACTGTTCAAATGAAGAGATTAAGCTTTGGAGTTGTCTGATCCTAAGCAACACATCTACATTGCAACCTCCATACTTAAGATTTAGGGAAGTGTTTTGGTTACCTTTCTGTTGTTAAGAAACACCATGACCAAGAGAACTTATTGGAGGAAGAATTTATTTGATGATTATGATTTCAGGTTCCAGATAGATTCGGGTTCATTATGGCAGGGAAGTACAGTAATGTGACAAGAACAGGGGCAGAAATGTAAACCCTTATATCTTTAAGCATGTATAGGGAGCAGAGATAAACTGGAAATCCACCAAGAATTAAGAACTCTCAAAACCTGTCTCCAGTGGTGCACTTCCTCTAGCAAGGCTGCACTTCTTAAAACCTCCTGAAACAGCTCCACCAGCTGGGGACAAAATGTTCAAATACTTGGGGCCTATGAGGGACATTCTCATTCAAACCACCCCTGGAACATGATAGTACAGGTATCAGAAAGAATATGAATGCATTCTCATTTCTTACCAGCGATGCTTCTTCCTCTTGGAACAGATGGTGATTACCCCAGAAAGCCACCGTACACCAAAAAGCAGAGAACAAGAGACTGCAGAGAGCTTATTCCTGAATAGGACACCTATATCAGACCTCTGTCATCCAATGGTTGGGGACCATTGCCAAAGAGAGAGTGGAAATATTTTAATAGCCAGAAGTGGTTGATGTCCACAAGGGAACAGTGTTTTCCAGACAATTGGGAAGTTTTTCATATGAAACTCCAGCAATGATAACAGCATGCACAAGAGCCATGAAAGCTCAAGCCAGGGAAAGTCTCCCAATAAAAGTTAAGATGAGGGTAAGAAGCAACAACCTTAGCTGGGGAGCTATGGGCAACTGATAAATGCCCTGAGAGGGAGATTGGTTTCCTTTAAGGGTATGATATGAGGCAGGCTAACCAGGATCCAGTGAATAGACACACACCAAAGGACACTAATTTGACTTAATGAGAGGTGGCTATGGAATTTTGCAGAGAGAAAAGGAATCTAAATATCAAAATATAATATATGAAATTAGCAAAAATTCAACAGTAACTAAAAGAATACATAGTACCCCTAAACTGTTGTTTGGGGCACTTGCTGAATTTAATGGACAGGACTTTATGTAGAATAAAAGCAGTCTGAATGGTCCACATAAGAGAATAGGATGTCTTTAGTGCCCCATTTCACATTCCCTTGCTCACGTGTTTCTACCACAATTACATACACAACACAAAACTATAATGTGTATCATGTCTTTCCTTAGGCTGTTATTTTTAATAATTTGTAATGTCAACATTTCTACCTCAATTAAAATGGGATTTCATGAATGACTGCCATATAGACTTCAAGGTATTGGCTTATATATTGGCATTCTGACTAGTGAGATTTTGTAAGATTCTTTAAATAGGTCAAGATGAACTTTTAACATATTCTAGTGATGCTAGAATTTAAATTTGCCCTTGCTCTTAGAAAATTCGTGCATATAAACAATGAGACCTGATGATATCTACTCCCCATCCTTCCCCACTCCCTCTGTAACTCCCTTAATGTATCAGCCTATCAACTTCATGTCTTTTGGGATTTGTTTAATAACTTACTAAGTCCTGTTTGTTCTCCTCATATGTGCATGGGTGTAGGGTCACCCACTGGAGCATGGGGATCTACCATATTCTCAAAAGAAAGAATGATTTTTCCTCCCCCATCAGTAATCAACTACCAGTAGTTCCTCAGTGAAGGTTGGTGTTTAGATATCATCTGCCCCACACATGCCAGAATTTTGGTTGGCTTGATCTTATGCAGGCAACCACAGATGTTCATGAGTGTGGTAGCCATGTCCTCTCCAGTGACAGAATCTCACAATATTTCTCTTTCTCTTAATAGTCTTTCCTCTTATAGTCATTCATCTTCTGCAGTGTTCCCTTGTTGTTTGTGTGTGGGAGGATTTGGGGTTGGGGAATATCAATGTCTTGTTTAGGTCTGAGCATTTAATCTTTTACTCTCAGGATTTTGTCCAGTTATGCAGCTCATTGGTGAACACTGACTGTTGCAAAAAGAAGTTTCACTGTCAAAGGTTGACAACAGCCCAGATCTAACAGGTAAATATAAGATATAGCCTAAATATATAAATGTTGAGAAATGTTTGATAGCGTGGTTATGGCTAGAGAGGTCATAAGCCCCAGGCAAAGCATGCTATAATCATCTTGATAAGTGATCACTCTCACTTAGATTAATTGAAATAAAATTTATTAAACCAATGCCACACTAATGAATGCCACTACTCAAGTCCCACATATTTCGTGATTAAACTGGTTGAATAACACTAATAAAAGTCATCATAACCACTTTTTTGTTAATGGAAGCTAATAGGAAATACAGGAATATACAAATTTAAAGTCTGCACTAAATAGATGTAGCACCTAAGGAAGATAATGTTGTTCTTGTCTAATTCTATTTAATTTTGGGATTTCATGCACAAGCTATATGGAGGCTTGCTCTATTCTTGGGAGAATAGGTGACAAAGAGTTTGTGCTCCAAATATGAGTGCCATAGTGTTGATCTTCCGGGAACTCACTGGGGAATCTTCCCAAAGGAAGGCCATAAATTTAAATTCTTCAGACTATAATGACTTGCTTGGCAGGAGGCTTATTGAAGACTTAAAAGAGACATGTGACTTGTTTAATTATCTATCTGTCTATCTATCTATCTATCTATCTATCTATCTATTTTACTTCTACCATAGATAGGTAATAAAATAATTCTCTGTTGGGTTACAGGCTAACCAAAAAGAATGAGAGCAGAAGCATGATTCACATACATTCTAAGGCTTGTATTGTGGGAAAAACAGTTTGTAAGTGCAAATAGGGAAATGAATGACTGTTGTCCTTGTAAGTCAGCAATATGTGAAAGGATATAGCAGAATATGATACCTAAGTCTTATAAGACAGTATTGAAACTATTCAATTAAAATTTTATTTATTTATTTTTTCATGTGCATGAGTATTTGACCTGCATGCATGGAAATGCACTCCTGTATAAAATGTCCTCGGAAATCCAAATCCTCTGGAACCAGAGGCATAGATAGCTGCCATGTGAGTGCTGAGAACTAAACCTGGGTCTTACCTCCTGAGCCACACCTAGCCCTGAAAATTTCCAGTTATTAAATGTGATTGATCAGCATGTATTAAGTATATGCATACATGAAGAACATATTGATCAAAAAGCAGAAAGAAGCAACATTTGAAATAAATAAGAAATATTATTGAAATATAAATTATAAAAATAGCACTCAAACAAGAATTCTGGACTGCAAAAAGTAATTTCATTTGTGAAAATTTCACTAAACATATTAAATAGCATACTGGAGCAAGCAGAAGAAAGGATGCTAATTGAAGCTGGAAAAATTTAAGTTACTGAGCAAAGTGACAAAGGAAAAACAAACTGACAGTGAAAAGTGATGAACTCCTCAAGGCAACAGTGATTTGAATCTATTAAATTTCCACACTGGAAAATATAATAGGTTCTAATGAGATTACTGTGACAGGACACCTAAAACCAAGCAACCCTCCCCAACTACATCTTTGTTGGTGGTATTTTCTTACAGTAGCTGTGAAGGAGATGTGAAGCACACTACCAAGTGTCTGTATGTGAATCTCTAAGTCACAGACAAACTTTCAAGTTTTGGAGTTCTGGGAAAATGGGGGGACACCATTTTCCCCAAGAAGTTTACAGACTCAGGTTGCCAGACTTCTGGTGTGTACATCCCCCACCAGTCTAATGGGTAAACCTCAACTAGATGTGCCCCTCCTCCCTGGCATCCTTAGAAACACACATTCCTTCCTCACAACATTCTCTTCTTCCACTACCACCTAGGAATTGGAGACAACCTGACTATGGACCAGGGCGCTGCGACCACTTATCTACATGACACGAAGCCCCCATTCTGAGACCTAGAGGAAAGAATCTCAGCTTTCCTCATGGGCCAGAAATCTCCACAGAGCCCCTACAATTTTGTGGTTTGATACTCTATCTGTGACATTAATAACTGTTAATAAATCACGTACCTACAAGACAATCCATCTGTCTCACTGTCCCCTTGAATTACAAATTTGAAACCTTTCTTTTGTTATCATAGTGAATTTTCATTGAGCTAGATGGGGATATCTTGATGGGAACTATCTTTTAAGTGTGTCCATTGCCAACTTCATGGCTATATGGAGATAAGAAAATTCACCCGGTTGTATATTTAGTTTGGGCTTTATATTTGTGATAGCACTTAGTGAAAGTTTGTTACACCCAAAGCCTATTTGAATATTGATACTTTTGGAAAATGTTTGAGATTCTGAGAAATTTGAACTGGATTCAGGAAATTAAATACTAAATATTTTTATTGAAAAATACTTAATATTAAATAAAAAGTTATCTGCAGCTCCTTTGTATTTTTTGTATGAAATGCTAAAACTTTTCAGGAAAAAGGCAAGATTCTTATTTTACAAAAGAGAAAATTCAGACTTAAGGAAATGTCTCAAGAGCTGAAAACATGATTTCATCTGAGTAATTTCTCTTTCTTACCTTATTAATATAGTGTTGAGATGTGCCCTTAAATTATTTATCATGATAGAAAGACAGAAAGCTGAACTATCCACATATCAAATAAAATAATTCACTTATATTTCACTCAACATTGTATTTCAGTGAATTCTAATTTTCATAAATATCAAGTGCTTGCTGGGTTGAAATTTATCTTGTTTTAGAACATCTTCCTATGAAATTTAAGCATCTATGCATTTGCTTACATATGAAAACATTTCACAGTTTAAATGATTAGATTAAAGAGAAAATTATATCCACATTGGGATTTTAGCTATTTATTTTTAAGGGTTTCTGGGTATAATAATTTCCAACTTTTTGTAAATATAAAGATATCGACTTAGTTACAAGTATTTAGACCATAGTTGGCAGGCACCACTAATTTAAATGGCTGTTTTGTGTTTATGCCTCTTAAAACCATATATTGCCTAGAATTAAATCCTTATGGGAAGATTATTAGCATCTTCTGGGACCATCTTTTTAGATAATAGCAGCACCCTCTTTCACAGAATGAGAAATGACTGCAGGAATAGCCAAAGGCAACAGTTCATATGCGGATTTAACAAGAACTGAGTGATCATGGAACAGATATCTTTGGAATAATGCCTTTTCCAGCAAGGGTCTGTGATCGCAAAGCAAGCCCGTATTGATGTTACGTGAATGTTCCGTCACAAAATCTTTCTGCCTTCTCATTATAATCACAATGATAATGACTGTTAAAAGGCCATAAATAGAATACTTCCTGGAAGTCTCAGTCCATGCAGTGCTGTTTCTTCTTCATTCCCTGTTTCAGTCATTGCTCGCGGACTCACTGATCCCACGAACTTTCAGGAGTCTCACAGCTTCCAAGAAACTCCTTCCTTCCGAGACAACCAATTGGAAATGGATTCTCTATTCTCTTGCTTCTTCCCTCTCAGAGACCTTTGTCCTCCTTCCTAACACAGTACTGTGATCTAGTTTGCTTTCTGTTGCTGTGATGAACACCACAACTAGAAGCAACTTAGGGAGGGAGAAAAGGGCTTATTTCAAAATAAAGGTTACAGTCAATCATCTAAAGAATCCAAGTCTGGGCCCTTTCCATATCAATTAACCATTAAGAAAATGCCTCATAGACATACCCAAAGGTCAATCTGATGGAGGAAATTCTTCAATTGCGGTTCCCTTTTCCCAAGTGACTAAGCTTATGTCAGTAGAAGCTAACTATGACAGTAAGACATATATATGTTTCTCCTTTATTGTTGATGCCTCCCTCCTTTAATGTATAAACTTTATGAAGGCAGTGGGTACACAGTAAATAAATAAATAAGTAAGTAAGTAAAGAGTAATAAGAAATGCAAACCACCCTTCCTGGGTCCTATGCCTACCCTCTACTTTCTCATCCCTCTTATTGGATAGATATAGATAATGCAAATGATAGAATTCTGGATCCATAAATAATCTGATGTGTTAGGCAGGGTCTCTAGAACAGACAGACAGACTGAAGATATATTAAAAGGGGATTTATTAGACTGCTCTACATGATGTGGGCTGCCTGTCCAACAATGGCTGCCGGAATGGTAGAGAGGTTGAGAACCCACCTGCTATTTCCATGAGTGTCTTAACAGTATTAATGTGACACAGAGGCTTGGAGGATTCCTGTAGAATCACAGGTTTTCAATTCATGTTGGAAGATGAAAATCTCTTAATTCTGATGTTAGCAAAGATTGAAGCAACAACAGTCGCCACAGAACTGGCAGCAAGAGAGACGTGAAGACAAGACGTCAAGGCAAGGGGCAAAACAAAAATCCTTCCCTCAGATTTCCTCATATCTGAGCCATTGCAAGAAGGTGGCACTACCTTTAAGAATGGTCTTCTCATTTCAATAACAACACCAAGAAAATCCTGTGCCTCTTCCTGCAGTCATCAGTTTCCGCACATTCCTCAGGTGTAATTGGAGCATCTTATATCCTCTTACCTAAGCTGGAATTTTATCTGATCTGAGCTTGCTGGGACTTGTGCATGCTGTCATCATCGCTGTGAGTTTATAGAAGTGACCAGTCTTCTGGGAAACTCTGCTTCCCTTCCATAGCTCACTACTCTGGCTCTTATAATCTTTCTGCCCCTTCTTTTTCAATGATTCCTGAACCTTGGGAAGAAGTTTGATGGTATGTGTCTTGTGTACTCTGTAGACTCTTGTTCTCTTAAGTTTGGCTAGTTGTGGGTTTCTGAGTTCATCACAATCTGTTGATAGGTTAACTAGGCCCCAGTGGAAAACAGACAATGAAAGACATTTGGAGACAGGAATTAGACTGTGTAGGCCATATATACAACAGAGTGCAGTAAATTGGGCAGGAGAAAACAAGGAGAAGTGTGGAGAGAGGAGCCTACCTAAATACCATCAAAATATAGGAAAACGACAAATAAAAAGAAAAATTATATGGGTATTCCTAGAGGCTGAACTGATCCAGACAATTCTCAAGAAATGTGTCCAGAACCTTGATTTGTAGGTGATTTTAGATCATATCAAGTGGAAAATCCTTATTAACTGTCACATTTGAGTCTATGAGTAACTACAGAGAGGAAGGTAGCGTTATCTTCAGAGAAAAACAGATCTCCATCTCCCAATAGCTACCAGTTGCCAATAATTCCTCAACTAGCTTGGGATTTTTCCCCAGTTTCCTCATTTCTATCCTGGGATTTTGTCTGTTCTGAGCATATGTTGGTTTGTGAATGCTGTTACCATTGCAATAAGTTCATATGAGTAACTTCCCAGCTGTCCAGAACACTGCTTCCTTCTGGTCATCAATTACCTCTGACTCTGACAATCTTTCCACTTAATCGTCTGTAATAATCCCTAAGCTCTGCACAGCAGAGTTTTTATATAGGTGTCCTATTCCATGATAAGTACACTACAGAGTCTTTCTGCAGTTTCGACAGTGGTGGCTTTCTGGAGTAGCCACCACCTGCTGCATGAGGACGCTTCACTGGTGAAAGTTGAAAGACGTGTAAATTCTCCACTCTTGTTCTGCTAAGTTCCTTGAGCCTTAGATCTACTACAGGTTGTAGGTGTCACTTCAGGTTGGGCCTCTCACAGACATTTATTGTCTACATTTGACCAGTTGTGGAATTTTGTAATAGTTCTCATGAGTGGCAAGAAGAGCTTATTTGATGAATGATGAGAGGTACATTTATCTGTGAATATAAGAATACATGTTTTACAATACAATAAGAAATTATATTAGTCTAGGTTTGTGAAAAAAGTAGTTTATTTACTAGGACCTATGACCTCTCTAGCCATGCCTATTTGGCTCTGTGTTAGTCGACATCTATTCCAAACAAAAATTTATTTGATGAATTGTGAGAGCTATACTTGTTTGTAAGTATAATGATGCATATTTTGAATAAAGTAAGAAAATTCATTGGTCCGTAATGTGGCAAAACTTTTACTATAGGATCTATGACCTCTAAAACCATGTGTATTTGAATATGTTTATAGTACAACACATGCGGTCCTTCCCATTGAATGATCTTTAAGTCCAATTAGTGAACTGTTGATTACTCCAAGATAAAAGTGCCACTATTGTATCAATAGAGATTACTTTCTGGGTCAGTCATTGTTGTGGTTTTACAGCTGTGTGAGATCATTGATTGGTTTTCTCGTTCGACATTTTGAACATCATTTTCTGATACTATGAGAACTTGTCTTCAAAGAGGTGGTTTCAAGATCTTTTCCAGCTTGTATGTTCTAACTCTTGTGTCTGAAGTCTGGCCTCTCTTCAGCAATTAGTTCTTACCTTCAGGTTCTCAGAAGAGGCAAT
This sequence comes from Eospalax fontanierii, assembly GCA_035773235.1. Taxonomy (NCBI): domain Eukaryota; kingdom Metazoa; phylum Chordata; class Mammalia; order Rodentia; family Spalacidae; genus Eospalax; species Eospalax fontanierii. Next base: position 114,165,164 of record CM069524.1, read on the forward strand.
CAAGGTAATAACATTAGTTATTTTAAGAATCTCTTGGAAAACCCTGAAGAACCAACAACTCAAAGGGAGGTTTACCTTGCCTGGCACTGTGCTTTATGTTATATAGTCTTCAAGTATATACATGCACACACACACACACACACACACACACACACACACACTCGTGCATGCATATTTTCAGTAGACATATGTCTCTGGTTTATCATGCCACATATTCATAATTAAATTCTCCTTTCTCTCCCCATGTATAATTCTCCTTACTTCCTCCCCAGGTAAAGTATCCCCACTTTTTCCATTTCTCCCTTGATCAAAATCTATTACATACTATTCTCCTCTCCCAAGATCCTATTCCGTCTTTCCCCCATCATGGTTTCTGTCCTTTCTGGCTCCTGAGGCTATGTTAGGAGATTATATATATAATTTGGAGCTAAGATGCACAAATGAGAGAATATATGTAACTGGTTATTCTGAGTCTTCAGTTGCACTTCAGTTAGTAAAACAGTTTCTAATTCTATCCATTTACTTGCAAATTTCACTTTTGTTTACCAATGAGTAGAACTACATTGTATAAATCTATCACATTTTCATTATCCAATCATCTGTGGAGAGGAAATGAGATTTATTCCATTTCTTAGCTATTGTGAAAAGACCAGCATCAAACCCTCCTGCCCAAGTATCTCTGCAGTAGGACATTCAGTCCTTTAGTATATGTTGAGGAATGGTATAGCAAGACCATATGGTAGATTTATTTTTAGTTTTTTTTCTGTATTCTCTTAATTTATTTAAATATAGATATATAAATAATCTGAATACTAAACTCACAAAGTCAACCTCTAAAAATGAAGTTTCTTATATAATGTGATTTTTACAATGCAAAGCAGCTAACAAGGAACAATACATTTTCTCAAGTTACATAAGATTATTTTTTGCTTTTAAAGAGTTCTTGCCACTGATTTCCAAAGTAGTTGTACCAGTTTACAATCCCACCAGCAGTGAGAGAGAGTTCTACTTTCCCCATATAATCTTCAGCATTTGGTGTCATTTGATCTGTTGTTCTTAGCCAGGCTGACTGGGGTAAGATGAAAAAGTGGTTTTGATTTGCCTTTTCCTAATTACTAAGAATGTGGAACACTTTTTTAGGTGTTTCTTAACCATTTAATTTCTTCTTTTGAGTACTCTCTGTTGAGATCCTTAACCCATTTTTAAACTGCATAACTTGTTTTCTTGATTCTCTGTTATTGGAATTCTTTGTAAATTGTGGATATTAATCCTCTGTCAGATGTATACCTTGTAAAGATTTTCTCCTATTCTGTGGGCTTCCTCTTTATTTGATTGGTGGTCCCTTTGCTGTACAGAACATTTTTAATTTAATATGATACCATTTGTCAATGTTGCCCTTACTACCTATGAACTTGAAGAGTAATTTAAAGAGTCCTTTCCTATATCTATGTCTTGTGGGGTTCTGACTCTGTTTTCTTATATTTCGTCATTTGAGGTCTCACATTGAGATTCTGAAACATTTGGGATTGTCTTGTGTACAGTGATAGATGTGGATATATCTACATTCTTCTACACATGGACATCAAGATTTCACTGAACCACTTGTTAAAGATGCTGTCTTTCCTCCATTGTGTGATCTTGGAATCTTTGTTGGTTACTAAGTGGCTGAAACTGTGTGCACTCATGTTTGCATCTTCTATTTTGTTCCGTTGACCTACATATCTGTTTGTACGCCAATATCATTCTGTTTTTATAACTATAGTTCCTTAAAATTATTTGAAATCAGGAATGTGAATCCTCCCATTATTGCTTCTTGTGCTCACAATTACTTTATCTACTGGGACTCTTTGTTATTCCATTTGTAATTTAGGATGTTATTTTTCTATTTTTAGTGAGAATGTCATGGGAATTTTGATTGAATCTATCATTGCTTTTGGTAGGATTTTTGTTTTCACACTATGAATTCTACAATCCATAAACATGTGAAGTCTATCCACATGATTTTGATGCCCAAAACCCAAGCAAAAAAGCTGCTATGGTGGTGAATCATTACAATCCAGTCTTGGAAGACAGGAACAGGTTGATCCCTGGAACTTGAGGGCTGGCTATTCTAATATATTTGGAGAGTTCCAACCCAGTGAGAAACCCTACCTTAAAAAGAACAAGGGGGAAGACTTCTCAGGAGTGAAGCTTGAGGTTGTCCTCTGTACTCTACATGCAAATGTGCACACACATGAATCTGCACATATATGTAGGTACATACATTCACACAGAAATACAAAAATGTAAGACATGAGATGAACTAAACTAAAAATAGTTATTCATGACTACATGAGTCAAATGGAAGCTGAATTTATGATGTTGCCTTTACAGGGTTGTAATACATGGTCATGATTTCATCAAGTTCAAACTATCTTACAACTTTTCTTTGAATTCAGTCAAATTATTAATTATTGGGTGAGGAACTTTTGACAAGAGGTGCCAGCATATCACGTCTCATAGTTTTGTTTATTTTCATTGAAAATGATTCAGTAATCCCTCATACAAAATTAATAGGAATGAACTGTGATCTTTTGAGTTTTTGCTAAACATCAGATAAGAAATTTTGCTCCTATCTCAATTACAGAAGTCTAAACTCAATTACAGAAGTTATCAAAGAGCTATATTGCTCAGCACCACCTGCCCTGGCAGAGTTGTAAGCTAAGATGAAAGTAGTTAGCAATCTGTAGGTGAAACACAAACAATCAAACACAGCTCAGATAGATAACTATAACTACAGCCAAGATTTTTAGAGATTGCTAGAATGAACTTCCGCAGAATTGGAGAATGGGTAGCACCAAAAACAACTTATTTTCTTATACTTTTGGATGCTAGAATTTTAACACCAAGGTGTCAGTATGTTTGGGTGTTCATGCATACATGCAGGTGCCAGTGTGAAGACTAGAGGACGAATTCAGATTTTATTTCTAGATATTGTCTACCTCAATTTGTTTTTGCATTTTCACATTTTTATTTTTATACATTTTTGTATTAAAAAGAAAAGCATAATTACCACAAATTACAAAAGACCAGAGGAGGCCTAGAGTACTGATGAGGCACTAGAAAGCAGGTCTAGAAAGCAGGTCTCTCGTTAGCTTGCAGCTAGCTCAGTAAGTTGGACTAGGCTGCCTGATCAATGGGCCCCAGGGATCTGTCTCTGGCTGGCTCCCCAGTGCTACTGTTACAAGCGCAGGGTGCCACTTCCAACTGCTGATGTTGTTTTTTAATCGAATTCTAGATCAAACTCAGGTCCTCATATTTGCCATGCAAGCAGTGAACACCTGATTCATCTCTCCAGTCCCTTCCTTGACCTCTAGTGTGTCACCTTGCACAGCATATTCAGAGACCTGTATTTTATGAGTTACTCTTTGTGTCCACATTTCTTGTTATGATTAGTGCACTGATTGTAATGAAGTAGTACATGTCCACCAAAGCCTCTTAAAAACATCTTTAAAATGCTCTCAAAATATTATTATATTGTGAAATTCTGGTGAATTCAGACTTTAACATATGGGTGGGGGAAGTAATTCAACACATAGAAAAGCATGCAATATGTAAAGATGTTTGTCTTCTGCACAATCACTCAGAACAAGTCTGCAGCTGCAATCCATCTCAGAGTTCTAGTCCCTGGCAACTAGAAATAAAGCCTCTGTAATTTGGAAGCTTTTATGGAGGTACTCATAATCTTTTATTTACATTGAAATTCAAATAGTGAAACAGTAGAAAAAGAAATGAGTTTGATGTTAAGCAGGCTGCACTATAATTTAATAGATTGAATGTTAATAAAGGACAAGATTTGTGAGTTCTCTACTTAAGATAATATTAGCAATTAATTTAATTTTACTCATTTATCATAAAGATGATTGACAAAGATGCCTGACATTGGCCTCTGGCCTCTACATACATGTTCACACACACATGCACACACATGGACATAGCTCAGGTACACCAATAGATACAAAAATCCTAGCACTCAAATTTTAATAATACATTCTTCCTTATGAAAATCTCAAATCATTGACAAAAATAATAATTTCCTAAAGTTACAGAGACATTAAATTTCATGTACATTATATGGGACAAAGGACAAAATTACCAACACTGTGAGGAAGGCAATTAACAAAATTTAGCTAACCCAGTAATTTCTTCTTTTTCAGAGGAATATGTTATTTTTAAGGATTATGTTACATCAAATTGACATAGAAAGTGTAATATTTATATGAAAGTCAGTTTTTATGTATTTTGCTTGATAAAATCACTGAAGTCAAGCTAACAATATTAGCAAGTGGGTAAAAGAAATCTACGATAATTTTAATTACTGGAACAATAATAATATGTTAGAAATGTTAGTCACACAGTTATGTAATACTTTGATATTTCTTGAAACATATTGACCTATAGAAAATCAGGAAATGGCTGTGAGTGCTCCAGGAGAAATCAAAAGCAAAACAGAGCAACTGTTTAATGGAGTCTTGAAAGTACAACAGATTTGCCGTATTAATGTTTGATGATTGGAACTTGAAGAGATGATACATTTGGTTAAGTGCATGCTGCATAAGAATGAGGCCCTTAGTTCAGTCTTCAGCACCCATTGAAATACCTGGGTTGTGCCGGCTTGCAATCCTGTTGCTGGGGAGGAGGGCCCTGGTGCATTCATTCCTGAGTCTTGCTAGCCAACCATTCTAGGTAAATCAGCAAGATCCATACCACATAAAAGTGAGAAAGCTTGTTTCCAAAAAATGGGCTGTAAAGTGACTAAGGGAGATACTTGAGGTTGGTATCTGGCCACCATTCACACACATACACATACACTTACAGAGACATGCACCTGCACATACAAACGCTCATACACTGCACAAATTGTGTACTATATGAGATTGTTTCTTGATTCTTTTGCTTTCCTTCTGCACATAAAAGTTCAGTGGTTGTATACTCATATATTAGATTGAGTTTTAAAACCATTCATGAGGAGAAAATCAGAAACTCCCCAGATTTTTGATCCAGTCAACAGAAAGATGGAAGTATTCAGCATGTAAGCATAGAATCAGGACTATAGGCAGAGTTCTTAAAATTCTTGGAGACACGTGAGATGGGGTGTGGATGCCTGCAGCCTGGAGTTCTGTAGTCCAGATGCCATATCATCAAGCACTGCCTCTAAGAAGCGTGGTACTCGTGATTAGTCTTAGTTCTACTGAGATCTTTGGAATGTCTTCTTACAGAGATTCTGTAATTTTGATTTGAATAAAAGACTGCTCAAATTGTTGATCTCCAAGAAATAAATGTGTCAGAATAAATTCAGGTGCCAAAAGGGCTCTTAGAGCAGACTTATTTCCTAGACTACCTGACATACATGTATTCACAGATACCTCTTTTCATAAGGGCAAGACTGTCATTTTTCCATGCATGAGCCTGAGGCAGGTAAAAGTACTTACATTTTGGAAAAGGAAAATAAGTAGAAAACGTATCAGTTTTAACGTCCATAAAGCTACAGCAATGGTAATTTCTTGGAAATAGATTAAAAATCATCTGCATAAAAAAGAACTGTAATAATATCAGAATATATTAAAGTGTTCCATGATACAAGGCCACTCCTTCAGTGATTTCTTTGGCATATATTCTGTTTAGGGAACACCTAGGATTTCAGACACAAGTTGTATTGTGGGGTGTGTGTGTGTGTGTGTGTGTGTGTGTGTGTTGGGGGGGTGTTTGCATGTGTGTAGATGGTTGTACACACCCATGTGTACCTTGTGGATTCCTGAGAAGAAAATAAGTATCTTGCTCTGTAACAGTACACCTGTATCCATTTAGACAGGTGCTCTCACTGAATCTGGGGTAAGGATGGTGGCCAGCAGCCCCCAACTATTATTCTGTCCCTGTCTCCCAAAGCACTGGGGACACAGACCTATGCATGGCCATACCCAGATTTCTGCAAGGCTGCTGGGAACCAAACTCAGGTCCTCATACTTAAAGAGCAAGTGTGCTGATACACTGTATCATCTCCTAACTCCCCAAGTTTTTCTTTAGTAAGTCATCAGTGCTGAAAAGATGCCAAGCCAACAGAATTGAATTTCAGTAACCTTAAAGTGTGTCTGTGATTTCAGACAATGATATCTGGAGCCTTCCTGAAACTGTTACTCAAGGGTGTGAGAAAACACACTAAATTTTGATAGAGAAGAGTCCATTATAGAGAACATACCAGCAAGAAGTCAGACTAGGAACACTTTAGCATCATAACCATTCTTATAGTAGTTTCCTCTGTGACAGCCTAGCAAGTAAACAAGTTATAAGATGTAAAATAATTTAATCATAAAATATGAAAATATACACTGTCCTAGTACTGATAACCCAAGATGCTTGGTGAGCTTGATTATTCCTAGTTTGTGAAAAAAATTCCTGTTATTTTTTCTTATGCACAGTTTATTATTCTGCTTGAATAATATCAATCAAATATGTATTTTATGTACTTCCTTCTTTAAATCTATCTCTTCTTGAATAAATTATACATTCAACCTTTATTTGAATAATTAGGTTTCATTTTTATAAGTTTGGTTAACACAAAGGCAGGAAAAAATTGATTTCTAAAATCCTTTACTTAGGAATTATATTAAATGTTCATGGTTTACAATAGAATTTAGACATTATGACAGAATATGGTTATTAACAAATTTTAAGCCTGAAAACTGCTCAATTGACTTCCAAAACAATGCAAAACTATTTCATAATGTTTGCAAATAAATTTATAACTTTGTATTGGGCCACATTTGTAGATATCCTTTGCTGTGGGCTGGATGTGTCTAGGACAGAAGCAAAGTATGAACTGATAAACTAAACTAGGACACTTTACGTTAGGAATGTTGTACATACCGCTCTGGTTAAGATGCCTTGATTCATGATGTTTCATGACTCCTCATCTAATGCTGCTTAAGAGCACCGTTGGTATATCAGGGACAGTGAGTATTTCCAACATGAGGATCTATTAATTATTTTTCTGTAGCTGTGGTAAAATACCATGACCCAAATCAATTTATAGATGAAAGAGTTTATTTTGCCTCACAATTCCAGAGAGTCAGAGACCATAATGGTAGGGAATGCATGGTAGTTGGAACAGAAAGCTGACTGCTCACATCTTCAAACATATAGAACAGCAAAAGAACAGGAAATGGGGTAAAGCTATAAACCCTCAAAGTTCACCTAGTGATACATTTCCGTCAGCAAGCCTATACCTCTTAAAGGTTCCATAAACTCCCCAAACAGTACTACTGCCTGGGCACAAAGTATTCAAATGCATGAGCCTATGGAGGACATTTCTCACTCAAAGGATCTCAGAGGTATTAGCAAGAGAGGTATTTTCACCAAAATTTCCTGAGCCACTCATAGGAGATAACATTAAAAAAACAATCTCCAAACTGATCAGAGGGACACTTGATTCAAGTATACCAAAAATACAGATACTGCTGTAAGCTTTGAGTTTCACTGAACTAGGTATGGATTTAACACAAGAATTTTTATCATTCTATAAATTAACACTCTATGAATCCCCGTCCCTGATTGTACCTTAAAAAAAAAAAGACTGATTTAATTTAATGACTAGTGTTGAAGTATGTTACCTTATTTCAAATATCATAAGGAATATTGACAGATACTAAGTAATCTTGAAGAAATAATTTGAAATGCAAATATTTTGATAAATAAAGGTACCCCGAAATATATTCAAAGCGGTTGCTAAATTACATGAAATCCTATAGTGAAGAAAGAAGATCAAGAAGCATAAGGCTAGTTTATTAAGGATGCCAGCGGCAAGGTTTTCATCATAAAAACTCCCACAACACAAGAATGTCCTAACAAGGCCAGTGTCCTAATTTCATGTTAATTGCTCTGAAAAACACTGTTACTGAAACATGTTAGGGGAGAAAGGGTTTCATCTTAAAATTTCTGATTACAATCCATAATTGCTAGGAACTCAAAACAGCGGGACCTTGAGACAGGTAGTCAAGTCATATCCACTGTCAAGAACGGAAAGAAATAAATGAATCTATATTGGCCAGCTTGCTATTTGCTAGCTTTCTTCACTTATATAGTTCATGCCCCCACCCAGGGATTGGGCCTGGACTGAGTTTCCCTCCGCATCAATTAACAATTAAGATAATGACCCAGGGACCTGTCCACAGACCAACCTGATCTAGATAATTCCTCATTAAGACTCTCTTCCCAGATGAATCATGATTCTAGCTAATGTCAAGTTGTATTTAAAACTAACTTGCACACCCAGAATGAAGAAAAAAAACCTGAAAACAAGAGGACAAAAATGAAGTGCCACTTTCAAAGTGAGAACTGAGTTTTAGGAGTTGGGGATGTTGCTCAGTGTAGAGGAGCAATAACTGGCAGATCCTGGGCTGGGTTCTCAGAAAGAAATAACTAAATAAACACAAATGACCTTAAGCAGAAAATTTTAGGTAAGAAGGCAGTAAGATAATGTAATTCACCTTTTAAAATACCAAACGAGATTCTGGCAGCCATTAAATTTTCTTTCATTAGTGAAGGTAACACAAATATTGTTCCAGACATGGAGGGAACAAGATAGTTGGTTGCTAACTGATATATTTCACATGAAATAATATAGAAATCCAAAGACAAGGAAACAACTGAGGCATAAAAAACAAAAGAACAAATAGAACAATTAAAAAGCATTAGTAATTGGAGTTATTTCTGAAAATAAAACAAAAGAAGTTATATGTAAGTGAATCCATGTTGTGCAATGCCCAAAGAGACCAGAGCGAGGGGCAGTGTTAGAACCCTAGGGATTGGAGTTTCAAATCGTTGTTAGCTACCAGGTGGGTGCTGAGGTTCAAACCCGGGTCCTCTGGTACAACAGTAAGTGTTCTTAACCACTGAGCCATCTCTGCAGCCTCCGGTATTATATTTTTTTCATTTCATTCCTTGAAAGTTTTATGATAAAATAATATCATCTATATCCATTTATTTCCTTATATAGATGAAGTTTTACTCCTGCCTACTGACTTGATCTGCTTCCTGCAGTTATATGATGAGTATGCTATGTGATGAACATGTCATGTGATGAACAAATTATCTGATGGGTATGTTATATGATGGATGTATCACATGATGCATATATTACATGATGGATTATAGTATGTGAAGAATATGTTATGTGAGGAATATGTTGTATAGTCCAAAAGCACATACATATGATTTTATATAATTTCTTTTTAAAACAGTTAAAGGAAGGAGATAAAAGATACTTACGTATATGCAGGCAAATCACTTGTGCACATAAAATGAAAATAGTTAATAAAATATTTAAAAATTATACCAATACTGGACAAAAATGGAAGGATTGGACTGCTCAAGCAAAGCATATGAATTTTTTAAGAACACAGGAATGGAATGAATATGCAGGAAATGTGAGATGCCGTGAAAAGATCAAATTTATGCATAGAAGAATGAGAAGAATCTGAGGTCAATAGCCCTGAATTGATCTTCAATAGTATTATAAACAAGAACTTCCATATATTAAGGAAATACATACTTATAAAGATACAAGAACCACACAGAACACCAATTAGGCAGGACTGGAAATTTCTAATTTCATATTATAGTAAAAACACTAAATATACAGAATAGAGTGGGTTCTAAAAGCTGCTAGAGAAAAACAGCAAGTTATATACAATGGAAAATCCACCAGAATTACAGCTGACATTCTTTTTTACAGCAAGCTATAAAAGCCAGAAGAGCTTGAGACAAAGTATTCTAAGTTCTAAATGACCATAATTATCAACTCAGAATACTTTAACTAAAAAACTATTTATCATAGTCAGAGGGGAAAGAAAAATCTTTCATAATACACATAGAGTGAAAGAATTCATGTCCACCAAACCAGCCCTACAGAAAATACTCAAAGCAATAGAAAGAACTGAAGAAATAAATGACAATATTCAAGAGGTTACAGAAAGAAAACAAATGAAGCTACAAAGTATGGAAACACAAAATAAAGACTAAAAACACAAACATAAATAAAAGGACAGTAACCAATATGCACCTTTCTATGATAAATTTAAATATCAATGGCCATAACTTCCCAGTCAAAAGACACAGACTAGCTGAATGGATTAAGAAACACTATCCATCTGTTTATTGTATACAAGACATTTTACCTCCAAGGATGTGTACCATCTTGGTGTGAAAGGATGGGAAACTATTCCAGAAAAAGGAACTAAGAAAGATGCAGGATTGTAATTTTAATATTGGACAAAATAGACTTTATGGTAAAATGAATTAGAATAAATAAAGAAGGTCACTACATTCTGATCAATGAACCAATTGACCAAAATATAATAATCAACAGACAAGGTCAATAAATCAATAAACAGAGAGGCATTTGAGTTAAATGATATCTATCATATACCAAATCAACTTAACAGACATCTACAGAATATTCAGCCCAAGCACCAAAAACCAAATATTCTACTCAGCAGCCCATGGAAAATTCTCTAAAACAGACCATTTACTTGGACACAGAACAAACACTCTCAATAAATACAAAATAATAAAATAAAATAATTCAATATATTCTATCAGACCACAGTGCAATAAAACTTAAAGTCAACAGCAAAAGAGACTCTAATAATTACACAAACTCATGGAGATTAAACAACACATGCCGAATAATGACTGAATCAAAGAAGAAATGAAAAAGGATATAAAATATTCATGGAACTAAATGAAATGGTAACACAGCACAAGGAAGCCTATAGGGCACTTTAAAAGCAGTCCTAAGTAGGAAATTCATAACTCTAAGTACATACAGTAAAAATTCAGAAGGAGTGCAAATAAATGACTTAATGATATAACTCAGAAATCTGGAAAAGCAAGAACAAACCAAACTCAAACTCAATAGGCAGGAAGAAATAATAAAAATCACAGCAGAAATCAATGGAATCGAAATAAGGAAAACAATTCAAGAATCAATGAATGTAAGAGTTGGCTCTTTGAAAAGTTAAACAAGATAGACAGGTATCTAGTACAGTTAACCAAAAGAAAGAAAGAGCATCTCTAAATTGACAAAAACAAAGATGAAATGGGAAACATCCCAACAGACACCAAAAGATCCAGAACATTATAAGGAAATAGTTTAAAAACTTACATTCCATTAAATTAGCAAATTTAAGAGAAGTGGCTGAAATTTTAAATTCAAAGGATTCACCAAAGTTAAGGCAAGAAGAGATCAGCAGTTTAAACTGACTCAAGTAAGGGAAATAAGTGGCAAATAAGGGAATTGAAAACACAGTAGACAACCTCCCACTAAAAATACCCAGATTCAAATAAATTACAACATTTACTTATCAGACCACTAAATAAGCTCAATCTCCAATAGTTCTTAAATCATTGGAAATATGTAGAAACAGATGGAGATCTCCCAAACTTTTTCTATAAAGTCAGTATTCCTCTAATAACTAAACCAGGATAAAACGTAGAAAAAAATAGAACTAGAGGACCATATCCCTAATGAACTTTGATGCAAAAGTCTCAACAAAATACTTGCAAAGTGCATACCTATATAAATGTAAAAGATCATCATCTATCAGGATCACGATATATTTATTCCAGAGATGGTTTTATATATAGGTAAGCCAAGAAATAGTATAACCAGATCATATAGTAGATTTGTTTTTAGTTTTTTGAGTTCTCTTTAGTGCTTTCCACAGTAGTTTTACCCCAGAGAGGTTTATACATTTTGAGAAAGAAGAGAGATAGTTAGTACTTAGGTGGTATGAAAAACAGATGGAAATATATCAGCTCTGAAAAATAACATAACACACACGTGTGTGTTTGTATGTATGTGTGAGTGTGTGTGCAGCACAAAGCTACCGAAGAAAAAAACACAATACAGTGTCCAGCAGGAGAAATCCCCCTTCTAGTTGTTGGTCGGTGCTCTACAAGCACTACAGGCTATTGTCATAGCTCTTGATTAGCTTCCAGAAATTTAACCTAAGACACTATTACTGAAGACAATCTATAATTTGAACACAGGATATGGAACAACAGAGCTTTAACTAATCTAGAATCTTCCTCCTCAATGACTAACTTATAGGATATGAGAGGAAACTATGCAAGCTGCCCAGGCAGAAAAACAGTCAATGGTTGTACCCAGCTGTAACGTCTAATAAAAATAAATGATTGACCCAAAAAACTATCCCTATTGGTGCACAAATGAAATTTTTATCTAGAGGGTAATCAACAGCTGTCTAATTGGACTTATGTTCTGCTTAATGGGAGGGAACTTATGTGTGATACTGTAAAGATAGCCAAATACACATGGTTTCAGAGATCATTGATCCTAGAGAAAAACTTACTTTTGCCACATGCATAGACCAATATCTTCTTACTGAATTCTAAATATGCATACTTATATTAACAAACAAGTGTGTCCCTCATAAATCATCAAAGAAACATGTTTTGCAGTAAACATGTGTTAGAGACTAACACAGAGTCCCACAACTGGTCAAAGGAAGAGAATAATCTGTGAGATGCTCAGCCATAAGTGATATATTTTCAAGGCAATCTATACACATATTATGAATGCATTTTTCAACTCTCAGCAGAAAGTTTTCCCTGTGCAGTAGATGGTGATTAATACGGAAATCCACAACTGGCCAACATGCAGAGAACAAGAGACTTCAGGGTTCTCATCCTCGAATAGGACACTTGTTTCAATATTCTGCCTCCCAAGGATCAGAAGGGATAGAAAGACTTTAAGAGCCAGATGTTGTGATATGGATGACCTCAATGAATCTGAGTTTTCTGGACATCTTCTCAGTTCTTTTTTTTGTTTTGTTTTGTTTTGTTTTTTTTTTTTTTTTGTTACTGAACTCACAGCAATGTTTTCAGTATGCATAAGTCCCATGCAAATCCCAGCATGGACATGTGGAAATAGGTAAGAAATCCCAACCCAACCCAAGGAACTTGTGGTAACAGATAGCTGCTTGTAAGAGGAGAGACAGTCTCTTATAGGGATGGGATTCTTGGTAGGTTGACCAGGCTCCTGTGGATGAAACCATGCTGTAGGATGTGTGTGGACACAAAGCAGACTCTGTAGTGGAGTGCACTGAATTGGCTGAGGTGCAATTGGAGGAAAGTGTGGCTAGGGAAGGGGATCTAAATACCACCAAATTATATTTTATGAAAATTGTCAAAATTCAATAAAAACTTTTAATAAAGAAAAAATAATTGAAGCCATGAAATTTGTGAGCAATAGACTGAAAGCTGAGATGGGGTGGGGGTGGGGTTCCAAATTTGATCAAAATGAATTGTATAAAATTCTCAAGCAATTAAAATATTTAAGTTAAATTGACACAATAATATGAAATATTCTGTGAATGACATAAAAACATAGATTGATAAGAATAATCCAAGAAAGTTATAAATACTTGAACAATATCATCCTAAATATTCAGTGGCTTAAGGAAGAATAAAGAATATACATCTTAAACATATAAATTAAGAATCAAAGTTCACACACTCCTGGGTAAGGTTAAGCAGCAATGGGGGGCAGCCACAAGAATCAATACTTGTATTAAACAAAAGACAAAATCTAAATCAATATTCTTATCTTCTGCATTAAGAAACTGTGTAAAGAAAAGCAAACTAAACATAGGTGTTAGCATAGGGGAAAAAAAGGTTACATGTATGTACATGCATATAAGGTGTTTTGTGCTTCCTTTTTATAGTTTCTGTCCTAATGCAAGTCAGATGGTGTCTGATGGTGACTTCAAAATACATTTTTTAGTGCCTAGTGATTTTCAAACTTATTTTTCCCAGTTTAGTCTTGTTGTTTCAGGGTCTCCCTGTATCCCCAGCTGGCCTAGAACTCACTATGCAGATGAGGCTGGTCTGGCTCTCACAGATATTTGCCTACTTCTTCTCCCACAGTGATGGGATTAAAGATATGCACCACCACACCTTTCATTGAGCATTTTGATGACCTGTATAACTTAGTTAGATAAATGACTATTCCACTAATTTGTACATGTTTGTGTTCATTGTCTTGTTATAAAAATTCTTTTTATTCTAAATGTTAACCCCTTATCAGATATATGAGTTGCAGAAACTCAGATCCTACTGAACCAATCACCTCCCTGATCTGCTGCAGAATTTATAGAGTAATATCACCATTTTCTGTGTCTTGAATAATTTTATTTATTTATTTATTTATTATTTATTTATATAGTGTCTCCCTAGACTCAACCCTCCTGGAAGTCACTGTGTTGACCAGCTTGATCTTCATCTCTCAGAGATCTGCCTGCTTCTGCCTACTGAAGGCTGACGTTAAAGGCATGCGTCACCATGTCCAGTGTAGTAGTCTTGAATTATTTAACAAATTGGTTTTCTTGTGAGAAAGGAAAGCATCAATCAATAAATGCAAATGTTCTGTGCTTGGGATTTGGAAGATAGGATCTGTACAGAAATGGCTTAGACTGATTCTTATTTGGAGCCTGTCTTAAGAACTCCCTTCGGGCAGACTAAGCAGAGAATCCAGTCCTCAGTAGCAAGCTCCCTTTCGAGCCTCGATACAATGGCATGTAATACATTAAAGTCTAATTTGTCACTTCCTGGAGAATCAGCCTGCAGCAAGGTTCTGATTATTAGTCTTTCTTCAAATCACTTCTCAGGCACATTTTACAACACACAAACGAAATAAAGGTGTGATGTGTTCCTTCATTCTGCTGCAGTCTTGCGGCTGAGTTTATTTTTACCTGGTCACCCTTAGGGCTGCTGAATAATTAAGCACCATATTTCCTCTGATTCCTCAATAACAAAATAAAGAAGATGTTCTTTGCCATTGTTTAATAACAGAACACAGCATTAATGTTACTACTGAGAAAAGTAGTGACTCAACAGAAATTAGTAAATTTAACCACATCTTTTTTTCTAAAATTTCCAAAATCCTTGATTCTGGGCCAATTTGAAAATTCTGAGCCAGAAGTGATATTCTTATAAGATTCTAAGGAAATCTATAAGCATGATGAGTCTCGTGTCACCTTTTGTTAAATAATCTACCGGTTTACATGAGTATAAGCACAATCACTACATGCAAAATTTTAATATAGACGCTTTTTACCCTGTACCAATATTAGTGCAGAACTAGAGTATGTTTCTATTATACCCCATTTTCAGTTCTTTGTGTCCTATATAAAATTTATGTGCATGTGCCTGTGCATGCTCACACAGGTGTGTTCATCTCAGGGGTGGGATATGCATGTACATGTGAAGCCTAGAAGTATACTTCATGTGTTATTACTACGATGATGTTCATCTTTTTGCTTTGAGACAGAGCCTCTCACTTTGATCTGTGGCTTACCAATTAGGCTAGACTGACTGGCTGGTCAGAATGGCCCAGATTTCTGCCTCTCACTGCCTGCCCAGCACTGGAATTACATCCGAGAACACCCACAACCAACTATTTTTGTGAAGTTTTATTTAGGTTCTTGGGATTGAACTCAGGTTCTTAGGCTTGTAAAAGTAAGTGATATAATAACTGAACCATCTCCAATTCCCCACATGATTTTTTTTTATTTAGACAAGGCTTTCCTATAGCCCCAGTTGGCCTGGAACTTGCTATGTAGGCTAACCTGGTCTTGGTCTCAGAGAGATCTGCCTTTCTCTGCCTCCCAACTGCCAGGATTAAAGGTATGCACCACTATACCTGTCTTTGCCATGTCAGCTTTTAAGTATAGGGTATCTGTATTATCAGTGATGAAAATCAGTGCTAATTTGAAAATGTTGTTAAAAAATAACATCTTCCAGAAGCCCATAGATATGTGTAATACAGTTCCCCAAATTTGTTTATATTAATGTGAATATGTGTGTGGGGTATGCTGATGCACATGACTGTGTGTGTGTGTGTGTGTGTTCATAAGGGTATGCATGAACATGTGTGTACATGCATGTGGAAGTCAGAGGTTGATGTAGGAACATCTTTCAGTGGTTCTCTGCCTTATTTTCTGAGACACAAAATCAGGGTACCTGAGCTTCATTGGTCCATCAAGCCTCTCTGGCTATAAAGTTCCAGGGGATTATGAGTGTGTACCACCATACTGGACTTTTCTCATGGGAGATGGAGATTCAAAATCTCCATGCTTGCTATGTGGTGAAGACTTTACCAGTTGAGTTATCTCCCCAGCCCACTTGATTATATTAATCATAAATATTATTTGTGGGTCACCCAAATCAATCAAATGAATAACAACTCATTCATCATAACTATTTTTTTCTTATTTCTTTCTTCATTTGATAGTTCACACCAGAAAATATTTGAACCAACTTGTTCTTATGTGATTCTAATTAAAGATCCCATCTACCCATCTTATTCTAGGATGACTCCTATCTTTCCTCTTTAGAACAATTTTGATATTCTAGAATCATTCATTGTTTAATTATGTAGCCATCTTCTCTGTTTATATAGTTGATATTAATACTTTAACTGAAGAAAACTTCTCTGACTTCTGAACAAACCAAATTCTTCTTACTTAAAGTACGGACTTGAACAGATTAATATCCATAGCATACCCATGTTCAGAGAAGCATTAATCACCAAAGCCAAAAGCTAAAACAACTGCAAAGTCCACCAATAGATGGGTAAACAAGACATAGTCGATACATGCCATGGAATATTGCTCATGTTTCAAAATGACTGGAATTTTGGTGTGATCAATGGCATAAATAAATCCTGAAGACATTCAGTTAGGTGAAATATAGCAGACACAAAAACAAAAATATTCTGTGCCTTCACTTTGTTATGGCACCCAGACATGTCAAACTCCAGAGACAGAAAGAAAGATGGTTACTGGAAGCTGTGGGAAAGGATGACATTTTTCTTATTTTTAAGTTTTAAATTTCATACCTGAGCATTGTTTTGGCATTATTTCCATCCTTTCCAGTCCCCTACCAATCCCTCCCATGTCCCCCAACTCCCTCTCATGTTCTTCTGCTCCTTGTTATTAGTGTTACATGTACCTACATTTGTATATATTAATATATATATATATATGTGTGTGTGTGTGTGTGTGTATGTGTGTGCGTGTGTGTGTGATGCAATGAGTCCATCTAGTAGTGCTTTGTGTGTACCTGTGTTGAGGGCTGCCCACTGAGAATAGATAAACTCTCAGGGAACTAGTCCCTGTAGAAGACTGACTCTCATTCCCTCAGCATCCATTGATTGCCTGTAGCTCTTCCTTTTGAAGTGGGGACTCATGAAATTTTCCCCCATCCAAACTGACCTGTCAACTGGTTTTGAAGCTTAAAGCCATCTAATGAAACTCCAGATGACAATGATTCTCTGTCATCTAGATCATGTACACAACGTGTTTCTGAGTCTTAAACTCAATAAATTTTTACTTATAAGTGTTAAAAAATATTATTAATAATTACTGGAAAAGTTCTCTAAATTCTACACTGTTTAGTGTTTTCATGCTGAATTTTAACTCACTCCTCAAATCTTACCTTTGACACTTCATTCCTAAAATCTCGAGTGTAGGTGCCTTATCTGCAGTCATGTCAGATAAGCTATACCAGTAACTTGTGTTATAAATAGGAAGCCTAGTTGTGTTCACTGTGTCTGCATGTGTATGAGTTCATGTGTATGCATATGTTTGTGAGTGGGTGTATGTACATGTGCATGTGCATATGCAGGTGAGTGTGTGTGTGTGTGTGTGTGTGTGTGTGTGTGTGTATAGCCAGAGGCGGACATCAGGTATCTTCATGGTTGTTTCTCTATCTTATTTGTTTGTGTTTTTTGAGACTAGATGTCTCACTGGGTTCTGAAACTCCCCAGTTTGGTTAGACTGTCTTCTCAGTAAGTCCCAGGAATCCTTCTGTGTCTCAGGTACCAGAACTGGTTTTGGATATTCACCATAGTGCCTGGCTTTTGATGTGGGTGAGAGATGGAACTCAGGCCCCCATGAATGTGCGGCAAACATTTTATTATATTAACTGATTCATCTCCCAGCCTTTTGTTCACTATTTTAATTAAAATCAAATTCTGTTTTCTTATGTTAGTAAACTACCTGGCATAAAATGATTTGACAAAATGATCTTTGCAATGCGAAGAATCCCTCCTCACCCTCCTTTCCCTCTGGAATTTTTGCTCATTGCATTATTGTTAACGAACTATTGCGGTCCTCATTTTTCCAATTAAGCGATTAAACAAATGTTTTGGAATTGCGGTATGAACACAACTACATTTTTAAAGAACTCTCTTATCATTGCAGGTAAAAATGCGGATAATTGTAGCTGTTTTTTTTTTTTTTCCTGCAGTTCAAGAAAACAGTTCCAGGTGGGACTAAGCTATTTTACTTCTTGCATCTTAAGGAGTTTGTAACGAATGAATACATGAATAAAAAAAAAAATTCATCAGAGCTGAGGGCCTTTGCTGTAACAGCAGACATTTGGATGACTGCCTTTTTGTTATCAAAGGATAGAAATGGGATCATGTGCAAGGAAGACTGTTTGTAGTAGGTTTGAAAGAAGTGAGTTTATTTATTATTATTTTGAAATGGATAATAAAACTCTGCCACTAAGATTTTAAATTAAATTTCTTCCTCATATAAGGAATTCAGGGACTAAGAAAGAAAAACAAATTAATTTCAGAAAAGAGACAAGCTGGTTCCTTCCATGAAGAGTCAGATGGAAGCACATGGGGCTAACCCTGAGTGTTGACTGCACTCTTCCCTATCCAGTCTCTCCTGCTGCACTATCTTCAACATCTACTCTATCTTCAACACTGACCGTGGAATTCTCCCAACAATGGAGAACACACACTTCTTTCACATTGTGGAAAACATTTGCAGAAATAATTACACAGTGTCTTAGTTTCTTTTATGGTACTGTGATAAAATACTCTGGTGAAAGTAAATTAGGGGAGAAAGGGTTTCATGGGAAGTCAAAGTGGTGGGACTGAAGCACATAGTCTTATCCGCAGTCAGTAACAGAGAGAGAGTGCATGCTAGTATTCAACAAGCTAGCTCCTTTTTATTCAGAGCAAGACCCCAAATCCAGGGAATAGTGCTGCCAACAGCCATAGGTTTTCCAACATACTTTCATGTAATTAAGACAATCCCTCACAGGCATTCTCTGAGTCCTTTATACTAGGTAATTCAAAATTTTGTGGGGTTGACCAGGAAAATTAACCATCATACAGAGGAGAGAAATTCATATCAAATAGGAAGACGTCAATTGTGTACTTTTCTAACATTTTTATGATGAAATATGTGCAAAATAGCTTCAAAAGGACAGTGGATATGAAAAATATGTTCAGACTTGGGAATCACACTTGCGTTTTGACTTCAGTCAGTACTAGAAGTAGTAAAGCTCTCAAATTCCTAACATATTTCCCTAATAAGTAAAAGCCAATCCAAATTTGCAATGGCTGCCTTTGGTGCCATGCCCAGTCCTAAGTGACACATCTACAATGCAACTACTATACCCAAGGCTCATGAAAGAAGCAGTGTAAATGCCAGAGGGTCAAGACACGTGGTTGTGAACCTCCTGATGTCGGTGCTGGAAACAGAAAACTTGCTTCCTCTGCAATAACAGCAAGCACTCTTGATCACTGACAAATGTCTTCAGCCCTGCTGTAACATATTAAAAGGTATGTATTAAATACTTCAATTTCACCAAAGTGAATACATATACGATCTCAAAAATATACACTATTTTGATGCTAAGATTCATATAGAAAGAAAAGCTGTAAGATAGTTGTAGTCTTTTCGTAGGTAGCCCAGGCATTGATTTTTTAGATGAAGACACAATGAAAAGTACTTTTTATTTGAGTTTTTTTCTACATCTCACTCCAAATACATCTTTAATGCTTGTTCATAAACAGTTGTCAGCCTGTCTTCAGAGATGAATCACAGGAAGAAAAAAGACAACAGAACACATTTATTGCATCCATCTCGCGGGAGGCTGTTTTAATTTCCTTTAACTTACACTACTTAATTTGACAGTTGGAAAATTTTGTCTCATTTGGTCCCCACAACTCAGTGGTTTCCATAGTTCAATGAGCTTCATTTTATTACAGATATAATCCAAAATCATTTTAATCATTCCAAATCATGAGGAACAATGAGAAAGGTGACGTTATTTAACAGGGATACTTGGGAGTACATTAACAGACATGGTGCTGATTAATACAGTTACCTGAACTTCCAGCAGCAGTCCCATTCTGTTTCAATGCTGTTCTGGAGTGCAGCTTACCACAGTTCAACCCTCCTTTGATTATTCAGGGAAAATGCATCAATTGTAGCTCATTATCACAATATGTGTGATAACTCCCATTGGGCCGGAGGTTGAGCTCAATTTGGTGTTAAAGTCACAGGAAAGGAAACAGTGATAAACAATGCTGGGGTAGAAATTTCTTTTCCAAGTGCAAAAAATCTCTAAATTGTAAGCTTCTTTTTGAGAGGATAAAATGAACAGACAATGACATCAGTGTTTTCAAATATTCACAGGAAAATCTGTCAAAAAAGTGGTGGTGGTGGTGATGGTGGTGGTGTGTGTGTGTGTGTGTGTGTGTGTGTGTGTGTGTGTTTGTGTGTGTGCTTGCTGGTGCACAGATACCAGAAAATTGTGTTGGATCATTCCTGGAGCTGGAGTTACAGGTGACTGTGAGCCATCTGATGTGTGAAGAAAATTCAGGTTCTCTAGAAAAGCAAGAAGTACCTAACCAGTGTTCCAGCTCTTCAGCCCCAAAATGCCACTTTAGATCTACAAAATCTTTAGTTGCCAATGGAAGATATTCATGTTTGGGAGTCAAGTAGGAAATATTTGTCTACATTTTGGCACTCATAAATGCCTATTAATATGTATGTTAATAGTTATATATACATATAATTGTGTATATATAGTAAAAATTAAAATAATATAAAACTGAAAAAGTATCTGCACTTGGAAGACATATTTCTAAGTACTACTATTTGTCTAATTATTCCATGTAGTTCATCATTTTAGTGAGTGTACAAGCAAATAAACTCAGAAATCTCTAATCATTTTTAATTAAAATAATAATCACTACTAGGCATGGTAGTACATTCCTATAATTTCAGCAATTGGGAGGTTGAGGAAGATGAATTATAAATCTAAGACTAGCCTGTATTACATAGTAAGCCTCTGTCTAAAAGAAAATAGAAATAACACTTAAATCTATTACATAAAACACAATGTATATTTTCTTACTATTTGCTGTTCACTCAAGAAAAAGAATCTCATTTTCGTTCTCATAATTTTTTGTTTTGTGTAAGTTATAAATATGACTGTATTTTCCTTTGTCAAACATAGAGTTGAGTTTTGCTGTAGGCATTTCTTAAAACTTCAATAAGTATGTCATCCTAAGGGAAAGTATGCATGTGATAACTGTGACTCTTTTCTACTCAGCAATAGGGTGAAAACAGTTCAGAAAACTTGCAAATATTCATGCAATAATGTGCATGTGACAAAATTCATTTTACCCGTCCTTTAACACCTGAAATTTAGGGATGTTTTGTCAAGTTGTTACCATGGTTAAGTTCTGATCATGTATTTACTACTGTATAATAGATTTATTATATAATTAATTACCTCTATAATTACCTCTTTATAACAAACTTCAAAAATATAATTGCAGAGTCAGAAAATGTACAAAGTTTACAATTTGGGGTCATTCACTCACTTTTATTAGTCACGTATTCAATTTAATTTCTAGAGCTTTCATGAATTCTGATATCTTTGCACTGTGTCACATTTAAAGATTTATGTCATTATCAGTGAGAGATCTATTGACATATGTTTATGGAATATTTGCATTGCTATTTTGTTAACAAATTGCTTTTATTCAGTGCCTCATTTTCTCCTTTTTTATTTTACTCTTTGTTCTTAAGTAATTTTAGTATGTGAGAGCTGGCACAAGTTTTAAGAGCACATACAGCAGAGAGCCTATGTTTTGCTCCAAGAACCCACATCTGACATCTTACTCTATCAGTAGCTCTAGATCCAGAGCATATGACATCCTCTTCTGGCCTCTATAGGCACTTGCATACATATAACATACACACACAGACACATAAACAAATACATATAAATAATGAAAATAAATTCAATATATATAAACATATATCTCAAGATATTTAGACTGTTTATTTCTAATTTGTGTATGTGTGTGTGTGTGTGTGTGTGTGTGTGTGTGTGTGTGTGTGTACAGGTACCTATGGAGGCTGGAGGTATCAATCTTCCTCTGGAGCTGTAGCTGCAGGTGGTTGTGAGCAACTGGAAGTGGTTGTTTGGAACCAAACTTGGGTCCTTGCAAACATAGTACACACTCAACTGCTGAGCCATTTCCCCAGTCCAAGATATGTATACACCTTATGTACATACATCATAGAATTTTTATTATAAAGATGATTTCAAAACTTGATTGTGACTTTTTACACAAACTTTGCTTCCAGATAAGCATAAGTTTAGAAGAACAGGGATTTTATATCGAGTCAAATACACAGGATTATTAGTAATTTTGTTTGTTGAATGGTCTGACTAAACCAGGCATAATTTGTTGCCCTTGATATTTCGTGGCTCCTTGGAATCATTTGCCTTTCAACAAGAGTTAATTGTCTTCATCATCTGTTCCAATGTTAACCTTCAGCAAAAACAATCAGATCTTTTACACAAAGTATCAAGTTTGCTAAGCTGTCAGGAAAGATTAGGAAATGACAAACTAATACAATAACAATACAATTGTTAGAGAGCAAATAGCTATTTAGCTGGGATAGACTATAAATTCTCTAGTTTATCTGTTGAAAGACCCACATTTCCAGTTTCACTGGTCAATCACCTCATCACAGGACCACCCTTAGGAAGATGGGTTTAACTTAAGCTATACTAAATAGGTGGGCCGAATACAGAGTGTGTAAAAGAGGCAGTGAACTTTTCCTGCCAGAAATCCCACCTCACAGTGCAGTTCTTCTGGACCCGGCCACAGACACGTAGCTCTCAATAAGTTTGCCCGCTTTTCTGAATTCTTCACAAAAGCATAATCTTTCCTTCTCTTCTTCACATCCCTTTTCTAAACATGCTTTCTCTAAGGCTTTGGGCTGCCCTAGCATCTTGTATTTCTCTACTGTTTCTCTAAAGCTCCTTCTCCCAGACATGTAGCTGCCAGTCCGCCACGTGTCTGACCCCACACAGGCTCCAAACCTGCATGACTTCTTGGCTTCTTTTCTTCTCCCTCCATTATCTTCCTCCAGGCAGCTGCTGAGATCCCCGGCTTGCCTGTCTTGAGGATTTTTCTTCAAATTCCAATAAAATTGTCCTAAAGCTTCCAATTGGGTCCATTCTTAAATTCTTTTATGAATGAGACTAAGAACTCTCTAGGGAAAGCTCTCATTTCACCCGGTTTCAGAATAACAATCAAATGAGTTCTTAAGGGCAGTTGATGATAAATAAAAAAATTTTATTTCCATTTCTTGAATAAATTTAGTTAGAAAATATTCAATGCTATCATAATATTGTGGATTTTTTTCTTTTTAAACTGGATAAAAAAATAAAGAAAAGGGCATCTTTCTGCTATTGTTTTTCCAAACTATATTTTCTGAGGAATCAAGAGCAATTCATGAATTACAAAATTATTTCTAATGGACAAAATTTAGATTTGTTTCAAATTAGAGAAAAATTTACATATGGATTCTCTGTGATATGCCTACAATTTCAGAATTGATGTTTATTTCATATTTAATTCTGTTTTCAAAATGCAGAAAAAATTCAAAGAAATATAATCTTTAAAAAGGTGGTGTAAGCTTTAGTAATATCATTAAATTCTTTGCATACATTATGACTTTGGATGTCTATTTTTCCTCATTTATGATGTATTTGTTATGCTTTTCAAATATCTAAGTCACTTAATATTAAAGTTTAGTTAAGAGTGAACTGGTCTTTTGCCAATAGTGAACTATTTTTTGTTTGATTTTCATTAAATAAGCCAAAAAGACACTATCTTAAAAGACATTGCAAGACATAACTAAATTATCAATTATCAAATTACTCTTTATTAAAAAATATAGTTATTTCCTATAATAGTTACCAATAAATTTTCTCTCTTGGAAATAATACACAAAAGAATAAGCACATTTTCTATAATTGTTCCAGATTTGAATTCTATGTCTTTTTAAATTGAAGCACTCCAAACAGTAATGACATATTGTGATCTTATAAAAACATAACTGAGTTATATTTGACACTTGATTCTGATTTTCTAATTATTCAAAACAGAAATAAATTCAAATATATACAATTAAACAAAAAGGTTCAGTAGGATTTAGGAAGACTGGTAAATAGTCTTTACAGACCTTACTTATTTTTGTAGAACCCTCCTTTTCTCCTCCAGCCGCTATGCCTTCTTCGTCTAACCGCTCTTTTTGGATTTTGTAAAATGCTTGGCTTTAGTATAACAAGGGTCAAATAGCTATGATTTCATTTTGTGATCTGCTGCCTCCATTTTGCCAGTCTCAAGCTACTGTAAATACCTGGTCAGGACAGAGGGGAGGAGCAGACCTGAGCAGGCCTAAGCACAATAAGACCTTATAAGGTAAAAACAAAATCCTAAGTGAGCCTGAATAACAGTCAGCACATTCCTTTGCTCTGAAAGCAACATCCAACAATAGATAGACCCCTTAATCCACCTCCAATTAATTTAAAATATGTTTGATGTGGGAGGGCTTCCTTGTCCAACCATAATATTAACCTACAACTCTCCTCCCCTCAATAAAAAGTTCTTGGCCCCTCCCCTCGAGGCTCTCAGAATAGATCCACTGCATTGGTGAGGTCTGAGAGTCTGAGCTTAAAATTGAATAAAGGCTCTTTGTTTTTTGCATACAATCTGGATTCCTTGGTGGTCTTTGTAGGTCCATTTGCTGGGCATTACAATTTTAAAGTAACTAAATAACCAAAAAATGATGTAATCCAGACAGTTTACCATTTCTCACCATTGTTTAAATGCAAAGTATATGGCATTGTCCCTATTTTATCAAGAACAACTTGCAATTCAAAATGATTAGCTCAAAATTTCTTTGTACATTGTAAAATACTGGAAGAAAAATGATATATGCTAATTCAGGGAATTACATTTGCACAACTTCTGCAGCCTTGTATATTCTGTTTCAGATTTTAAGATAGAAATACACTCTTTGTTCTGTATTGTGGTTTGAATGTGAAATATACCCCGTGGGCTCCTGTATTTTGGACCTTTGATCCCAGGTGATAGCTTGTTGCTTGGGAAGGCTATGGAATCTCTAGGAGTTAGAGACTTCCTGGAAAAACGAGGTCAGTGGGGGAGGATTTGAGGTTTATTGTCCAGTCCCGCTTCATGTTCTCTCTCTCTCTGCTTCCTGAATGCTGATGTAGTGTGACCAGTAAGCTTCCTGGTTCTGCTTCCCTGACTTTCCCACCAAGTTGGAATAAACCTTTCTCTCTTAAATTGCTTTGATAGGTATTTTCATGAAGCACCATACAGAGTAACTAAATCAGTCTACTAGATTAGAAATCCAAGCATTGGTTACATTGAATATTGTATGTGTGATTGTATATATGTCCTCAGGACTGTACAAACAGAATTTTACCAAACGAGTGTTTTCCTCACCTCCCTGATTATATTGAATATTTTTGAGAACAAAATTTCTGACTCTAATGACATTTGTAGAACAATTCTGTCTGTTTTAAAAAAATCTATTATTTTTATTTTATGTATATGATTGTATTGCCTGCATGTGTGTGAGTACACCTATGCCATGTAATGTCAAAGAGGTCAGAAGAGGGTCTCAGATTTCCCTGCAACTGGAATTCAGGATGGTCCTTAGCTGCCATGTGGGTGCTGGGAATTGAACCCAGGTCCTCTGTAATAGTAATCAGTACTCTTAACTGATGAGCTATCTCTCCATGCCAACTCTCAGATTTTTTAATACATTAATTCACATTGTCAATAAATAACCATGTAGGGAAATACTATTCTGGTGATATGTTTTGTTTAGCATCATATTCTTTTTATTTTCTGTGTGTTTATGAGTGTTTAGCTTTCATGCATCTATTGCACCTATACATTGCAATGTCTGCAGAGGCCAGAAGAAGGAGTTGGATCTCTTGGAACTGGAGTTATGGATAGTTGTTAGTCCCTATATGGGTGCACGGAACTGAACCAGGGTACTCTGAATCACTGAACCATCTCTCCAGCCCCTTAATGTCAGACTCTTGAAAGTTCAGCTGCTTATTGTAATTTTTTTGTTGTTGTTTGTTAATTTAATCTTGAGTTCTGTCTCCAGAATGTATCTGTATTAGTCAGTGTTCTCTAAAGGAACAGAATAGATAGAATGAATGCATATTAAAAGGGCATTTATTAGATTGGTTTACACTATACAGTCTAAATAGTCCAACAATAACTGTCTTCACACTGCAAAGGTTGAGACCACGGACTCAATTATTTTTGCTAGATGCCTCAGTGTTACCAGTTAAATTCAGAATGTTGGTCAGGTAAAGCCCAGAGAAGGGTTTCCAGAACCAGTCACACTGACAACTGAGATTACCCATCACAATATCTATTAACTCAGAGCCCTGCCCTATAAGGGCTCTGGGTAACTTGATCATTGTTGAATGACTATGATGTGTATGATGTGTGTTCTACTTAAGTACACATTTCAAGTTTGGATCAATGGAAAATCTATTGGCAGCCATTCATGTAGCACTTTTCAACACATTGTCCACTTTCATCCTATTACTGTCTTTCATTGTTACTGTTCTCAATGAAAACCTTGAACTATGGGGAAAAAAGGCAAATTCAGAGTGTTAGGTGAACCCAGAGAAGGCAGCTTAGCCAAGCACATGGACATGAGTTTGGAGAAGCAGCAGCAAGCATCACAGGGCTGTGCAAAGAATGGAGTCACATTAGACAGAGACCTTAACTAGCTGGTGGGGAGGAAGCAAGGCAGTGAGGGATCTGGGGCAAAGTCAGCATTCATTAAAGGGTGTTAGCCAGTTGGTGCTTCTAGAGGAAGAGCTACGGATTGTTTGCGGGTAGGAAGACCAGTTTCTTTACTAGGTCACCTGGCTTAGCCTTTGGATGAAGTTTCTTTTTCCCTCTCTCACTGGACATGCATGACACTAAGCTGTATGGATTCTGCTCTGATTTCTTCTCATCACCATGCTTCCCTTCTTTTCTCTGTACTTTCCCATGGTCCTATCACAACCTCTGTGAATTTTTGAAGCTCTTCCCTCTTATTTTTTTGAAAATGTGTCTGTTCTTTCTTACCCTGTCTTGGCTTCCCTGGGAAAAACAAAGGCAGTTTTAGTTTGTCATTTTACACATATCTGAAATTAAGTATGTAAAAACTGTCTTTTCAATTATGTGTGCATGTGCAGGTGCTCAGACTGCTGTGAGCATGTGTAGAGGCCAGAGAAGGATGTAATGTGTCTTTCTGACTCTCATCCTCTGTCTTATTTCTTTGAGACAGGGTCTTTCAGTAAACTGGAAGCTTATCGTTTTTACTAAACCAGAAAACTCTCAGAAGTACCCTATCTCTGCTTGCCCAGTGATGGGGTTATAGGCAAACACACCATGCCTGGCTTTTTCCATTGTGCTGGGAATTTGAACTCACATCCTTATGGTTGCATAGTAAGTACTTACCGAATCAGTACGCAGCCCAAATTTCTTACGTAACTTTCTTTTGTGTCTTCACCTGCCCCATTAATAGTTATTTTTCTTTTGATTCAATAATGCAATAACCTTCCAAAAAGGGAAATGTTTCACATCTCCAGCAAGAATTTTCTGTTCTCCTTTCAATAACTTTTGGGCTTTGGAATTGAAATTGGTGAGAAAAAGCCAATTCTTTAGCTATTGTCTATTTGATTTTCAAGGAGGCGATAGAACAGAGAATATCTCATCTTAAAGATAAACTTTGGTAACTGAGTGTCTGAATCAAAGAAAATATCAAATATATAATAATCTAGGAACTGAATATAGTAGATCTTTGGACACTATAAAAACTCCAAACCTAAGATCACAGGCATAGAAGAATGAGAAACACCATCCTAAGGAGGAGAAATTATTTTCATTTAATAAAATCAGTGAAGAAAATCACATATAAGGGCAGGTCCATCAGAGTAGCAGCTGACTTTTCAATGGAGACTATGAAAGCCAGAAAGGCATGGACCAATGCCATCAACATTATGAAAGAACAGATTCCAGCCCAGATTGCTATACCTTAAAAAATGATCAGTTGTAACTGAAAGAAAAAGAAAAACTTGTCATGATAAAAGAACAGATATAAAGAATTTATGCCCACAAAGCCAACTTTACAAAGAATAATTCATGGAATACTTCACTTACAAGAAATGAAACACTTTTACAAGGGTGCAAAGAATAAATAAATTACTCCAGAGCAGTCAACCAAAACATGTTTAAGAAAACAGAGCTACAACACCAACATAGCAGAAATTAGTAAATGCTGATCAATAATGACTTAATATTAATGGCCTCAACTACCCAGAAAAAGATACACATTAACTGATTGGCTTAGAAAAGAGTAGCCATCAATTTGCTGTGCCTCCAAGAAATGCATTTCATCAACCATGATGACGGTTGGAAGGACTATCAGTGTCTTTTAAGCATGGGACTTTTGCTAGGTCAAACAGGCTCTAGTGGACAAACCACACCGAAGGACATTTGGAGACACATATTAGACTCTATAGACATTATATTTTATATTATATTATATTATATTATATTACTGGACAGAAGGCAATAAGGGAGGTGGGGTAGAGGATCTAAATGCCATCAAATTATGTAGTGTATGAAAATAACAAAAATTCAATGTAAAAGTTATCTCAAAACATAATTCATGGCCTCCTGTTTCCAAAGTCTAATGACCTGAAAAGCAATGGAAAAAGATTTTGTAATTGGGAAACTCCATTTTTCTCTGACAACTATTAAAGTTTCAGACACAAACACAAAAAAGAAAGAGATGATATCAAATGTGCAGTAATCTCTTCTAAACTGAAAACATGCTCTCCAGTGGGTAAGCCTAGAGGCTCATGGGACTCATGAATTAAACAAACATCACACATGTCTCAGAAAACTGAAATGTACGGATTTAAGATAGCCTCTCCCAGGGTTATGGAACCACTAAACTACTGCTGAAAAGCGAGAGAGAAATCTCTGATCAGCAATGTTGGAAGAACCTTCTGAACTGCCTGCAAGTTGTGCAGAAACTCACGAGATGCACTTTCCTGATTCTTCACCAGTGATGCTTTTTAGTCATTCCTGCTCCTGTAAGTAACTCCAACAAAAAACTCATTGGTTCACTAAGTTGAACTTTGTTAGAATCATTAGTTTTGTGTGATACCCTTATCTGCGATAAGTAGATGTTATGTGTGCTACATTTCTCTAGGGAAAAATGCACACAACATGAAAACAAGAATAATTTTGTGGAAGGTTTCTGATGTTAAGTGGGCTTTAATTTCTAGTTCACACGGGAAACATCAACAGATATATTGGAGAAATACCTATTACTAATTTTTCAGAAAAGTGTATTTTAAGAAGCCTTGCATGAACCTGTGGGTTAAGCATTCCCTCAACATTGGTTGATGAAAATTTGGGCAGGACATCATTGATTTCCAGGTTAACATTTGAGAGTGTTTTCAGTGTGAGAATATACAGCCAATCACTGGGCATTGCACTGTCATTCTTTTTGTGAACAGGATTAAGGTAGTTAACTTAAAACTATATGAAATATGATCAGGAATGGAAGCAGGAATGTGAACCAAATTAATGTCAGTGGAAACAGAATTAAATATATATTTTTATGCCTTTTAAAGCTCAAAAGGAGGGTATACATATACACTATCTTAGTTTCATTACTGTTATTGTGATTAAAATACCTTGAGAGAAATTAACTTAGAAGATAAAGAAGTTTTTACCTTGTAATCCCTTAATGTATTAGTTACTTTTCTGTTACTATGGTAAAGCAACATGTCCAAGACAACTTATAGAATGAAGTATTGGCTTACATATACAGAGGTATGGGGACAATCATGATGACTGAGGCAGAGGCAACTGGAACAGAAACCTGAAGATTTGAAACTTCAAGCACATTCAGAAATCAGAGAAAGCAAGCTGGAAGTAACGAAAGACTATGAAATATCAAAGTCCACCCTCGGTGATGTACTTCCTCCAGAAAGTTCACATCACCTAAATGTTTTATAATCCTCCCCAAGCAGTGCTACCAACTAATCAAGTGCTCAAATATTTGAGCTTATGGGAGATCTGTTTATTCCAACCACCTGACTTACCCAATGAATATACTCAGCCAAATGATCTTGTAATAATGTACTTACAACATAAAATGAAAATGATGAAATATAAACTAACCTTATCCTACTAAAGTTCCAATCAGACTGTTTAAGAGTGTAAAGTACAAAGCCCTCACTTGAAAGTGTTACTTACATGAGGAATTCATAACTTTGCCACTGTGCAGGAACAGATGAAATTTAAGATACACAAGATTAGATTCAGAAGATCAGCAGTAATAGCATAAATTACTATTCAGAATAAGAACGGCCAAAAACAAGTCATCCAGAAACCACAATTGATCACAAGGATTTAGTCATTGTAAATTCAAAATAAATAGCAAAGAATTAGAAAATGGGAAAGCTGTCTGAATTAACTGAGAAATATGATTTATTAGAAAAGAGCTTAGTGTATATGTGCTGAGTTATTAAATACATAAATAAACCTACTTTTCATTAAGATTTGGTATGTGTCACTAGTACTGCGTTTTCTTTGGGGTTTTATGGCATGATTATATATATATATATATATATATATATATATATATGCATGTGTCCTAGTTTGCTTCTATTGCTGTGATAAAAACCCTGACCAAAACCAACTTGGGGAAGAGTTTATTTATTTCATCTTCAACTTATAGTTTCTCATGGAAGGTAACCAGGGCAGAAACTTAGGGCAGAAACAGAAGCACAGATATGGAGAAATGCTTACTGAATTTCTCCCCTCCCTTAAACTCAGCCTGCTTCCTTATACAATGAAGGACCATTCTGTGTTGAGTGGCACTAGCCAC
This sequence comes from Eospalax fontanierii, assembly GCA_035773235.1. Lineage (NCBI taxonomy): Eukaryota > Metazoa > Chordata > Mammalia > Rodentia > Spalacidae > Eospalax > Eospalax fontanierii. Next base: position 114,196,360 of record CM069524.1, read on the forward strand.
AATACACTGTACCATCCAACATTACTCAGTAATCAAGAAAATGCCCCACAGGCCAGTCCAATGGAAAAAAATTCCTCAGTTTAGGTTTCCTCTATCCAAGTGTGTAAAGTTGAAAACTAAAGGTAGCTAGCACAAGCTGACTCCTTGTTAACTTGACACAAAAACTCATCACTATGTATCCACAAACTTTCCAATTATTGTCTTTAAAATTACATGTAAATACTAATATTAAAATGTGATGAATGTAAAAGTCCTTAAAAATTCAAACACTTTAAAATTTAGTCTCTTTAAAAATCTCTTAGCTGTGGACTCCTGCAAAACCTGAAACAAGTTGTATACTGTCTTGTTTCAATAGGGAAGAACTGGGCACATTTATATAAAACCAAATCCAGCAACGTAGCTCAATGCTGGACATCTGGTATTACTCACAACCTTCTGAGCTCCAAAGGGCTTGGGCAAATTAACTTCTCTGGCTCTGACATCCACAGTACACACAGCTTGTCTTATAGGTTCAGGTTAGCTCCATGCTACACCTGGTTGTTGTTCTGTGGTCCTGGCATCTCCAATATGCTGTAGTCTTCATTTCAACTGAAGCTGAAATTTCACTAATAGCCTCTCCTGACCTCCAGTGTGTCAAGTCACAGATTCTCTCCATGATCCCTTTACACCTTCAAAGCAAGTACCAACTAGGAGACTCTTATACACTACTATATTATGCTGCCAGTTTGATGTGCAGCTTTGACCTCTCTGGAGCACAGATTCTGTGTGCTGTCTCTCAGAAAATAGTTCCCAGAAGGTTTCACTCAATGATGCTGATCCCTTGTTACTAACAGCTGATTTTTTAACCACAGCTGTTCAAAATTGTTTATTCCAGTAAATGATAAAAGGTTTCACTTTCAAAAATTCTTAATTCAACATGTAGCATGCAAACATCCCTGATAGTCTTAATGTGTCTTTGAAGCTTCACAAGCCATGCCTCCATCATCCACACCTCTGTCATCATTGTTTTCCAAGATCCTATAGGACAGCTCTCTGAGCTCCAAGCACTTTTACAGTCCAAAGTTCCAAAAATTTCCACAATCTTTCCAGATACATACGAACCTGTCCATCAGAACGGTAACCTACTACTGGTACCAATTTCTGTCTTACCGTGTTTATATTACTATGATAAAAACACTGACCAAAACCAACTTGGGGAACAAAGTGTTTATTTCACATTCAACTTACATCTCATCATGAATGGACACCAGGGCAGGAACTGAAGTAAAGACCACGGGGGAATACTACTTACTGGATTGCCTCCCTGTCCTGTGCTCAACTTGTTTTCTTGTACAACCAAGGTCTACCTGCCCAGGGGTGGCACCACCCACAGGGTACTAGGCCCTCACACATCAATCAGTGATAAAGAAAATGTTCCATTGGCCAATTCAAATGGAATAAATTCTTCAGTTGAAGTTCCCTTTAGGTGTGTCAACTTAACAAAACATATCCATATATGAATACATATGTCACAATATAATATGGAGCACTATGCATACATATATTATGCATTAATATAAGTATTTTAGTACTACACAGATGCATATATGTGTGTGTGTATATATATATATATACATATATATATATATATATGATATGTAAACTGGCATGGAACAATAGTCTTATCTCATACATCTATGAGGTAATTTAAAAATAATGCCTTTATATTAGTTATCATTCTAATTAACTTCGTATTGTTGAGAAAACACCATGAACAAAAAGCAATCTGGGAGCGAACGTTTATTTCATCTTGCTGCTTAGAGCCCATCATTGAAGGGTGTGAGGGCAAGAACTCAAGCAATAACCTGGAGGCAGGAACTGAAGCAGAGATCATGGAGGAATGCTGCTTACTGGCTTATTTTCCCTAACTTGCCCAGCTACCTTTATTTACGGCCCAGACCCACACACTCAGGGATCATAATACCCACGTGTAGGGGTAAATTTATAGAGTTTCTCTCTGCCTTGAGGGACATGCCTCTAAGAATGTGAATGACAGAGATGAAGACAATAGAGTCAACTACTTTCCAGCCAATCAATGACTTGAGGGGAAGGGTCTAGGAGGAAGGCAGAGAAAGCTGGGGAGGAGATACCAGCGCTCCTGGTCTCCATCTTGGGGGTGTGTGCTGCAGGTCCACCACACTTCTGATCTAAATGCTGGCTCCCCCATACAAAATTTCTGTCTCTCCCTGGGAATGTATCCTTTGTAAATAACCCCAAAAAACAGGTTTCTCTTATTAGAGAGCATTCTCTGTTTGCTCAGTTGGTTCAAACTTAGGGGGGTGGGGCTGAACACCAGGCCTCACTGGGAGAGGAGAATTCGTAAGACACTGTGGTGGACTGGGTGCTCTCCCATCAACTAGCAATTAAAAGAATGCCTCATAGCCTTTGCAACAGGCTGTTTTGATGTAGGAAGTTCTTCACTTGAAGTTGTCTCTTTTGAAGTGACTCAGGTTAGTGTCAAGTTGACAAAAACTAACCAGAATAATTGAACCCTTGTCAGCTTGACACACAAACATATCACAGTAAGGCATATAGTTTCCACTTCAGGTTCCCAAGATTTCATGTCGATATAATCATAAAATCTGGCACAACTTAAAAGTACCATGATCTTTCAAAACTCCAATGATTTAAAATATTCAAAGTCTTTCAACAATGGGCTCCTGCAAATTCTTAAATAAGTTAAATATCTTCTCACTCCAAGTGGAAAGAACTACGGAATGAAAACAATCATACCTAAGGAAACCACAGTCCAGCAGAGTAGCTCTGAATCTTCTTCATTGTCCCACATCTGGAAATGACTCATGATCTGCTGGGCTCCAAATGGTTTGGACAGCTGTTCTTCTCTGCCTCTGCCATCCAGAGCACTTATAGTTTGCTTCCTAGTTTTAGGATGGCTCTACTCCACACCTTCTTCTGTCCTAGGCAGACATCCCAGTGTCCTGGAATCTGTACATATTCTATGGTCTCCACCTCAATGGAGGCCATACTTCAGCAGTGTTCTCTCCTGGAATATCAGGACGCACAGTCTCAGATTTTCTACATAACACATGAAATCAAGGGGACTCCATCGCAACTGAGACGACACCTCCACCAATGGCCTCTCTTGCCTTCATATTGCAAAGTCTTACCTTCTTCCACTGACCCTTACAATTCTGTAAACTGCATGGCACCAAAATCAGTACCAGTGGGAGACTCTTACACATGAAAAAGTTCTACTCCCAGCTTGAGATGCAGCCTTGCACCCTCTGAAACGCAGGTACTCTGAGAAGACTCTGAAGAAATATTTCACAGAGATTGCTCCTCGGTGATATTGGTCTCTTGTTAATCATGGTTGATTTTTCATTTTGATCTATCCAGCAACCATTCTTCCTGAAAATCATACAAGGTTTCATTTCCACAAATTCTTAATTCAAATATATCCCACAACAACCCCGAGAGAGTCTTTGTTTCCCTCTGAAACTTCTCAAGTCAAGCCCCTACCAACTTCATTCTTAGCTTCCAATCTCCCATTAAGCCTATTAATCTGTGAGTACTCAATGGCTCTACCAGTCCAAAGTTACAAAATCCTTCTATAATTCTCCTCAAAACAACATTGTCAGGTGAATCACAGAATGATTCCACTCCAGTACCAAATTCTTTTCTAGTTTTCTTTCTTCTGTTTGATAAAACACTGACAAAAATTAACTTGTGAGAGGAAAGAGTTTATTTCATTTATAGGTTACAGTTCATCATTCAGGGAAGTCGGGTAAGGAGCAATATGTTGGCACTTTATCTCCAGAAAAGAAGCAGAAACCATGGAGGAACACTGCTTACTGGCTTCTTCAGCCATCATCCCCGTACAGACAATGAACTCTCTCTCTCTCTTTCTCTCTCTCTTTCTTTCTTTCTTTCCTTTCCTTCTTTTCTCTCCCTTTAGTACTTTCCTTCCTTCATCTTTCCCTTTCTCCCTCCATCTTTTCCTCTCCCTTTTCTAACTTCCTTTCTCTCACTCTGTCTCTCTCACTATGTCTCTTCTCCCTCTGTCTTTTTCAGACAGAACCTCTACATAGTCCTTACTAGCTCCACATTCACTGTCCTCTGCCTCTAAAGAGCTAGGATTATGCATTACGCTTATGAATCACGATGTCTAGCTGCATTTTTGCTTCTTGTTAATGAACTTTAAACATTACTTTCTTATACACAATTATAAGAAATTATAAAAAGTTTATCTATGTTCATTGACCGGTTAGCTTGCTAGAAACATATTTCAAAATTTACCACCAATTAGAACACTTACCATATTATATCTAAGTTGCATACAATTCACGGGAGCAAAAATGCTTTTCTTGTGACTATGCCCTATCCTCTCTAGCCTCCAACACCTCTTCCTCAGCACATAGCAGCTAATAATAAGATTTCTTCCTATAATTTCTTTTCAGCAGCTTATATAAATGGAATCATACAATATGCAGCATTTTGATATTGACTTGTCCCATTTAGAATAACTGTATTTGCAAGTTTGTTGTGGGTATCAATAAGATTATAACTCTTCTTGGACAATGTTTCATGAGTTTATCTATATATGTAGAAAAGGACTAAATAATGTCCAGTTTGGAACATCAGGAATAAAATTTTCACTAACATTCACATGTAGAATCTCTTGACGAGAACTGAAGAGAATGTTTCACTATCTGGGTAGAATGATAGCTGCAACTTGAGTGGTGTAAGAAACTGTCAAACTATTTTACGTAGTGGTGGAACACTAAATTCCCACCAGCAATGTATGAGTGAGGCTCTTTCCTTGAAGTCTTTATTCTGAATTCCACTGAAAGTGATGATGCCATCCCGCTGTGATGTCACATTGCTTTTTCCTAAGAGCTATGAGGGTCCAATATTTTTGATGTTATTGTTTACCAACTATGTGAAACTTTCAAGGAAAAGTCAGTTCATGCCTTTTGCTCACTAGCTAGTTGGATATTTCACATTTAAAAACATTAATACTTTCAATATATCATAAATGATTCATTTTTCTTCAGTCATTTACAAATGTTTGCTTATTTTGTTTTGTGCCTTTTCATTTTCTTAAAAATTATTTTGTAGAACATATTTTTGAAATTTTGATCAAGTCCAACTTTACATTTTTTTTCAGTAATGGATTATAATTTGTGACAAGAAGGCTGATAAGTTTAACCAATTCATAGGTAAGCTATTCTCCCATTTGTTCTTTTCTGGAAATGTTACTATTTTTCATTACACATTTACAGAATTTTCTTTTATCTCTTTTGTTAAAATTTCTAAAACATGGCAAAATTTGATTTGTATAAGGCGTGTTTTCTTTATCAACTCTATCTGATGAGTTGCCTTTGTGCCTTGGCAAATAATCAAAGGGTTGTGCTTTGGGGAGAGGCTAATTTTTATTTATTTGTTTGCTTGTTTGACAGACAATCTCCTGTATTTCAGGCAGGTCTAAAACTCACTATATAGTCAAGGGTGATGCTGAACTTCTAATTCTTCCTCTCTACCTCATGATTCCTCTGATGACAGGCATGCTCACCAGGCCTGATTTATGTTATGTAAGGACTTGAACTCAGGACTTTGACTTGCTAGGCAAGCATTCTACAAACTGAACTACTTCCCCAGTAACTGTTTCTAACTATTCTGTTCAATCTGTCCACTGAGTCTCTTCTTTCATTGTCACTATTGTTGGGGACTGGGCCTCCCAGACAGTAGGCAACAGGAATTCTTCCATTGTGCTATAATCATAGGATCACTGCCATTCATGACAACTATCCTTGACCAACATCTCCTTATGCAACACCTGTTTTCACTTTATACGTGTGTAAAATTATTTATTCCATGAAATATGATTAACTAAGGGAGGAAAATATTCAATTCCTAGGAATATATCATTAGACTGCACTACAGTGAATTAGTACTTGATTTTTTAAAAAGTATTGCTAAAATACAATGTATTTAATTTATACTGGAAAAATCTATAGCTTATACCATGCATAAAAGTATTTCCAGGGGATGTAGATCTAGATGTAGAGGTGGATAAGATAAGCAAAACTTAGATACAAACAGGATACAAAATGTATATGTTAAAATTTTCCAAAATGACCCTATCCATGTGAGAAGAAAATGAAAGTTTTAACTATATTTAAATTAAGAACATAAGATTACTAAATATCAATAAAATGATGAATAGTCAGGTCATTGATTAGCTAGATAGAATTAAAATTGTTGAGTTGTTAATGCATGTATTTTCATTTGCATTGAAATATGACTAGGAAAATAGTCCCATCAGTTTTATATAGGGTATATGTAAATAAGTCTTATGATTTAAAAATATTTGGAAATTGAAGATAAAAATGAATAAAAGTTGCAAATAACTGTTACATCAAAACTGAGGAAATAAAATTGAAACAAGTAAGTGTGTGGAAATTGCCAAGAAGTTTGGTCATGAGGAGGTGTCCAGGAGCAAGCAGCTAAATAAGGAACCACTGTCCACATCTGGTTAGAAGAAAGCTCTCAGCCAGGACTCTCTGAAGTGAGCAGCAGAAGCACACACACAATGGTCCATCACCTTTGGGAAATTTTTGTGGTGACCTTGGGTGACCAGTACTGCCCTAAATATGTCACAGTTGTAAATACATGACGGCAGAATGAACTCTCATGTATGGTAATAACAGAGCTATTCATCATGCCAGCCTTAGGCCATTTTCTAGTGTCAACAAAATAGTTGATGCTAAGGAATGTATAAAGAAAAGAAGTTTATTCGTCAGGTTATGATGCTGTCTGGAAAATTGAATCAGAATGGCATTAACTTCCCATAAAGGTCATATTAGCTGCATTATCCGAAGGCAGAAAGTTCTAAAAGGAACATACTGCAGGCAAATGGGAGATATACATGAACAAAAACCTAAAATATATATGGAGAACTTAATTCCTTTTTATATAGCTTTTTTTTATATAGAATAAACCAATTGCCCAGGAACTGATCCACTCCAAGTATCATTAATTATCTCTGAGAGTGGCTCCCCATTGCCCAGTGACTGTCCCTAAGGGCCCACCCCTCAGAGATCTCTTAAGACCTTCACACAGAGGATGAAATACCCAACCTATGTCTTTCGATGCTTTGCGGTAGACTACACATCTTCAATCACCAACAACACATCTGCAATTATTCCAAATCTGGAATTACCAAAATATTTATGAACAGCAGAATATAAGAAGAAAGTGTTGCCTAAGAAAAGCTACACAGACTTTAAGAACTTAAAGGAAAGGAAGCAAAGCTCAGAAAGAACCAGAAGGAAAGATTGCATATACAAGCACACATACACATATATGTATGTATATATATACACACATATATACTGTATACATATATATATATAAATACATAAAGCTGAGGAATTGGAAGATTATATACATAGAGATAGATGATAGATAGATAGATAGATAGATAGATAGATGATAGATAGATAGATGATAGAGAGACAGACAGACAGACAGTAGATAGAAATCAACATAGCTGTTAACTCTAGGGAGGACCAATGGCTGCTTGAAAAACCATGATTTTTTTTCTGTCTATAGATCTTGCTTTGTGTAAGACACACTTCTTTGTCTTGAATATATTTTTATATTCTTACTTTGCCTCTAGGCTACCTTTAGAAAATTTGCTTCCATACTTGCTTGTCTTATTCATATATATTGCTCATTCATTTTATGTTGAGGTTTAGATAATTGTTTTTTGTCTTTATGTTCTAGTCAATCTGTGAACATAAAACAACTATTTGCACATCCGACAGGAAGTAAGATACGTTGTAAAGGATTAGAAACATCGTAGATACTCTCACTTGCATTCCAATTTTAGGTGACTATAGTTATTATATCTAATAAATTTAAAATATGTACATATAATTGTATTTTTATGTGTTTAATATACAATGTTACATTACACATTATGTATTTTTTTACATTTCTTTCATTTATTTGTCTTTTGGTGGTTGGAGAATGTGCATACCACAGTGCCAGTATGGAGATCAGAGGACAACTTGTGGGAGTCAGTTCTCTTTTTCCAATGTGTAGATCACACTTATTAAATTTAGAAGCTTTATCCACTGAGCTATCTCACTAGCAACATATCTAAGACCTAGGTATATATATAATCTAGAGATAGGTAGATAGATTGATGTTCTTATAACTCTGTTATATTTATGTGTTTGAGTGTTTTAGTATGCATAATTCCTCTGCCTTTTACATTCCCTACAATTATTGCCTCTACCGTATTTTTGGTCTGAGACTTTAGGATATTTTAATTCATCCTTTCAGTCTGCACTACACTTTTGTTTATTCTTTCTGTATTTTTGTGTGTGTGTGTTATTTTCTTATAATTTTTTGACTTGTTCAGTTCTTATACCACATCTACTTTCATTTATTTATATTCTGAGTTTCTTAACTTTAAAATCTAAATGTATCTTAATATTTTAACTGTATAAAACCAGGCATTTAATTTATTGCATCATTTATGGCTGCTTAATTTTGGGTTGTTTTAGGGGAGAATTTTCATCATTTCATCAACTTTGGTCCTTGTGGTCTCTTCTCCTTAGGTTGAGCTATTTATGGATTTCTGACTTCCTTTTCTGTTTGTTTTCATAGGCATTTGGGATTTCTATGTCTAGCAACATCCAGTGTGTCTTAAAGCTGGTGTAACCATGAGGTGGTTCATTTTCTCAGCCCAAATTCATCCTCATTTCCTTTTATCATGAGTGCAACTTATCGAATACTGTTTTTGAAATGCTGGTTTCAGACTTTCGACTTTTGTTGATTCTTACCCTTCGGCCAGTTACTTCATGCTTACCCTTTCCTGCCAAGGTCAGGAGGAGTCTTTATCTTAGTTTGCCTCTCTTTCTTCTGAAGGCACTGTCTTCTACCAGGGCCCCTCTACCTCTGAAGCCTTGCAAACTCCCATACATGCCGCTGCTGCCCGTCTTAGAGGTGCTTAGCTTATCTTCTCCCCACAGGGCCTTCTCTTGAACCTGGTCTTGCATACATATGGTGTTGCATACAGGTGGTGTTGCATATAGGTACTGCACAGCCCTTTTTTCAGAGAGGTGCTCTCTTCCTCTTTCTGGCAGAGTCAAAACATTTCAGGTCATTCCATCATTTGCTTGAATATTAAAATTTAAATGGTCAACCTCCAAGTTTTTTCCTCAAAATGCGGATTATGCACAGTTATCTCATGTTAATATAGCAAGTGGGCTAGATTCAAGATGTGATTAAATATTTGGATTTAGGCAATGAACCTAAATCCACTAGCCTGAAGTGGCTTCCGGTGAGGTCTATTTACTGTTTTCTGATGCCATGAGTTCTCCCTTCCTTGATGGAGTCCAAGACCATGCCTCCCATGTCGACCAGAAGAAAAAGAGAAAGGAGATACACACGTATGAAAGAAGCATGCCATCTCAGCATGTGAGAGCACCACAACTCTCCTATTTTTATTTCTTGTTCCTCTCATGCCCATTAATCATTCCTATCTTTATTTGGAGCTACAGTGTTGGGTATCTATATGTTTGCAATGATATGCATCTTGGTGAATTGATCACTTTTTGATTAAATAATGATTCTCATTGCCTTTTTGTACATGTGTATGTGCATGTGCATCTTTACAATTATGTGCAGTATACATGTGCGTACCTCAGTGTGGGGACCAGAAGTTGACATCATGTGTCTTCCTATGTCATTCTCCACATTATTCTTGAGAGAAGTAATTGAAAACTATTCATCGGACTGATTCAGCTAGGCTGGTTGGGCAGCAAGCGCTATGTTTTCACCAGACCCCATGTCTGCACTAGGATTACAGACACACACCTCCAAGCTTGGTTTTTTTATCTGTACGCTGGGGATCAAATGCTGTTTGTCATACTTCCTGGGGAAACACTATACCAAATGACCTATCTCCTCAGTCCCCTAAAGCTTTACTCTTAATGAAAATTTACTGATGGTAACAGCTGATAGCATTATTTAGTTTTAATAGCAAATGCTGTTCATTTCCTTCACAATAGTTCACAGAACTGATAGGTTGAAAACAAGATGTTAATGTTCATAAAAGTCTGACTGTGATGGTTAGTTTTGTTAATTTGAAACAACTTAGAATCACCTGGAAAGAGAATCTCAGTGAAGGATTGTCTGCATTGCATTTGCTTGTGGGTATGTCTGTGGGGACTGTCTTAATTGAGATAACTGAGGTGGAAAACCCAGCCCAGTGCAAGTGGGACCATTCCCTAGAGAGGTGTCCAGAATTGTATTAGTGAAGAAATCAAGCTGAACACAAACATACAGACAGAATGTAGGCATTAGTTTCTCTCTTGTAGTCATGTGGATATGACATGACTAGCTGTTTAAAGTTTCTGCCTTGACTTCCCCAGAAGGAGGAATTAGAAAATGGAATTATAAACTGAATAAACATGTTCTCTCATAACTTTCTTTCAGGATATTTTATCATGGTAATAGAAATTAAATTAGAACACCAGCTAAGAACATACTTTTATTATGTACCATTTTTACTGAAGAATCAGTAAGATTGAGGGATTTACAAGATTTACACAGATAATACATGATAGTGTTAGAATTTGAACCTAGAACCTTCAGCCTCAATAGCCTTTGATCTAAAATAGTACTTTACTCTCTGAATAATGCAAAATGAGGATTCAGATTTTAAGAATTCTGTTAATGTGCAATTGGGCTTATCTTAACTTACCAGAAGCAGAAGTTACTTGTGTTTCTTTCACTCGAATCATCTAGAAGTCTCCTCACTTGTAAATGGACATCTCGTTACCTGTGAGCTATTCTTCCAAACCACAAAATAAATTGAAACTCCCTCCACTGTTAATTGTCTTAGATAAGCTTAATCTACAAAATGAGACCAATAATGTGGACACACTTCACAGGGCTAGAGAAATAAAAATCAACTAAAATACCTCACACGTTTATATACTTAGAACAACTGTAAAGCTCTTGTAAATAAAATGCAGCCCTATAAATGCAAAATAGCAATAATAATTATAATTACTTCTGAATACTAGCGTTTCAGAATATGATTTTGGTCAATATTTCTCTTCTCCACAAATCACATGGCAGACTATATAATTTTGAGTTTTCAGTTTGTAGGTAAATAGCCAACCAGAGAAGTGGAGAGGTAGCAATTTAATATGTGTAGATTTTGCTTGAAAAAAGGCCATAGAAATTAATTTCTGAACTCTCAGGCCTTACTTGGATGACTTTATACTTCCATGATTGCTACTGTCTAATCTGTATAATTCTAGCTCTAAAATACCATATAATGTTTAGGTGAAAAACTTAAAAATATTATTGAGCTTTTCTGCATTTCATATAATAGATCTTAATCAAATCTGCCCACGATAGCCCCTCCACGCTGACTGGACCTCATGATTTCTGACATAGACATTAAGTCTATCCAATCAAGTATTTGAATCTAGGTGTCCCTTAGTGCAATTTCATCCACTGGAGTCTAGTCAGCTTATCTGGGTGACTCCCTTAAAGGTAATTTACTCTGCCTCACACAGCAGTAATCAGTTGCCAATAGTTCCTCATCTAGGTTTGGACCATGCTGCCAATTTCCCTTGTTCTATGCTGAGGTGTGTCTTTCTGAGCCAGCATAGGTCGTGTCCTTTCTGTCACCATTGTTGTAAATTCATATGAGCAAGTTCTCTGCTTCCTTGTGTTCATGCACCAACCATGACTCTTATGATAGTTCCCTCCCCTCTTCCAAAATGGTCTCTGAGTCATGGGTAGGTGAGTTTTAATATAGGAGTCCCATCCAAGTCTCACACTCTACAGTCTCTTATTCTCTAACATTTGGCCAGTTGTGGCCTTCTAAGTGCATCAAACTCTGTTGTATGAGAAAGCTTCACTGGTTAGAGTTGAGGGATATTTTAGTATTCTTTCTACTCCCTGTTCCATTATGTCACATGAGCTTTGGTTGTATAGGCTCTACTGTAGATATGTCACTTGGGGCTAGGATATAGTCTCTATGTGTGACCAGTTGTAGAATTCTGTAATAGCCTCTGTCTGTTGCAAAAAGAAGCTTCCTTGATGAGTAGTGTACAATATACTTGTCTGTAGATATGTGAATCCGTATTTATCATGAAAATAAGAAAATTCATTTGTCTAGATATATGACATAAATAGGGTTTTCTCTAGGGTCTATAACCTCTCCAGCCACATGTATTTGGCTGTCTTTACAATGCCACCCATAAGTTCCTTCTCACTGACAGGGCCTTAGGGCCATTTAGGTAGCTCTTGATTACTCCTAAGATAATACTGCCACTACTGTACCAATAGTGATAGCTTTCTGTGTCAGTCATTGCAGTTATTAGGCTCTAGAGCTGAGTTGGGTCATTTATTGATTTTCTCCCTTAGCTGCTTGCATAGTATCTTCTGATAAAAGAGTGCTAGTCTTCAGGAAGAAAACTTCCAGGTCAGTTTCAGCTCTATTGCTCTAAGTCCTGTGTACAAATATGTCTTGTATTCAGCAATAGGGTCTTAACTTCAAATACTGGGAGGCAGTCAAAGGTTGTGGCAAATAGCCTATATTATTTGGGGGATCTTAACCTGGAAGCGAACAGGAAACCCACTGAGTGGGATAAAATCTTCAACTGCTACACATCTGAACAAAGATTAATATGCAGAATATACAAAGAACTCAAAAAAAAAAAACAACTTACTAAAAAGATGGGCTAGAGACGTGAACGAAAATTTCTCAAATGTACAAATAAAAATGGCTAATTACATCTTTAGTAATTAGAGAAATGGGGATCAAAATCACTTTAAGATTTCATTTTGCTCCTGTCAGACTGGCCAAGATCAAGAGAATAAAAGACACTAAATGCTGATGAGGATATTAAGAAAATGGAATGCTTATTTACTGCTTCTGGGAATGCAGACTCATGTAACCACTATGTAAATCAGCATGGAGAACTCTTAAAAATCTTAAAATAAATCTACCATATGATCTGGTTATACCACTCTTTGGCTTATATCCAAAGGACCCATCCTACTGTAGATTTACCTACACATTCATGTTTGTTGCTGTTTTTTTTTTCGCAATAGCTAAAAAATTCAAATAAATTAAATGTCCCTCAACTGACAAATCAGTAATGAAAATGTAGTATTTTTACACAATGGAGTTCTACTCAGTGGTAGGGAAAAACGAACTCATGAATTTGCAGATAAATGGATGGCACTAGAAACTGTTCCTAAGTGCAGTTAATAGGCTCAGAAAAGCAAGTTGCATATGTTATCCCTCACTTGCCAATCCCTTATATGTGAGTATATATCCTGATGTAACAGCAGGAACCAGGAAAATAGAAAGTAAGCAGGGAGTTAAATGGAAAGAGAGGTCAAGAGAGGTGAGTAGTAGGAAACAGAGGTTATCAAGGGAGAAATGTGGAAAATGCAGGGATTCACCTAGGAAGTGAGGAGAGAAGAACATACAAGGACATGGGTGTAAAGGAGAAGGTGGAACTCAAGAGACGAGGGTAATAGGCGACAGGTGTTATCAAGGGGAAAATGTGGAAAATGTGAGCACTTAAACTGGGGAGGGAGGATGGAGCTCAGACCAGGAGAGAGAGAGGAAGGGTGAGTAAAAGTTATTCAGCATAAAAAGCTAGAGGAAAATGTATTAACTCAAAAATCCACTGAAAAATACATATGCAGTCTATGAATATGAGTGTGTGTATACCATATATGAATACAGTGTGTGTATACTGTCTATGAATATGAGTGTATGTATACCATATATGAATATGACTGTGTGTATACCATCTATGAATATGACTGTGTGTATACCATCTATGAATATGACTGTGTGTATACCGTATATGAATACGAGTGTGTGTATACCGTCTATGAATATGAGTGTGTGTATACCATATATGAATATGACTGTGTGTATACTGTATATGAATATGAGTGTGTGTATACCGTATATGAATATGACTGTGTGTATATACCTGACAGCTATGTAACAAGGAATGCAGAGCCAAACAGGAGATTTCTCCCTTGGAGTTGTTGGTCAGGAGAGTAGGGTATAAACTTTATGCCAATAATTTTCTTAAAATAGAATTTCAATATCTTCTTTGAAAGTTTCACATGTGTACACAATGTATTTTTAATATTTACACCCACCACCCTTCCATTGTCCCCCTCTGACTCCTCCCAGACCTCCCCCATCTCCCTTAATATTTCATGTGCCCCTTTCCAGCCTACAACTCCAGTTAGTAGCTCCATTATGTTCATGAGTGTGAGATTATCCACTGGGATATGAGCAACCGTCAGGGGCCACATCCTGCAGAAAACTGACTCTCACTCCTGAAGCTGACAACAGCTGCCATTATCTTCTCAGATGAGAATAGAGCATCGTGAGCAAGTTCCTTGCTCACCCATGCTGGAATTTTAACTGACTTGATCTTACACAGGTCTTATGCGGCCTACAGTGCTGTGAGTTCCCATGTGTAACAGCCCTGTCATGATCAGAAGACACTCTTTCGCTCCAGGCCTCCCCAAAATCTAGCTCTTGCAGTCTTTCTGCCTCCTCCTCAGTGATGGTCCTTGTGCCTTGAGAGAGAGCCTGTGATATAGAAGCCCTATATAGAGCTTAGCATTCCACAGTCACTTATTTTCTTCTTTTTGACCAGTTATAAGTCTCTGTATTAGCCTTTACCCAGAATTTATGTTTGAGAACCATGCAATCAAGTTGACCAAAAAATAAAAATAAAATAAAATCACAAAAAAATGGATCTCATAAAGTGTAAGCTTCAGTTGTGTTTGGAGCCATATTCACAGCTCTCCTGGGCCACATTCCTGGGACCTCATTCCTGTCTTCCTCATTTCCTCTCGTGATGTTTCTTAGCACCATGTTGTGAAATATTTGATGACCAGTTTGTGATGGTTAGTGTTAACTAACAATGTGACACAGTTTAGAATCATTTGGAAGATGGACCTATGGGCATGCCAGTGGGGGTTATTTTATGATTATGTTAATTGAAATGGTAATACTCACCTTAATTCAGGGCAAGACCAAGCTATATAAGTGGAAAAGTGAACTGAGCACTGTTATGAATGCATTAAGTCATTGCTTTCTGCTCCAAGTTCCTTCCACCTTGACTGACCCTTAGTGACACACTGTAACCTGGATTTGTGAGCAAAATAAACCCTTGTCCCTTCAAATTGCTATGGTCAAGATAATTTATCACAGCATAACAAAACTGGACAGGTGTGCTTGCAAAAGATTTTGTCAACCCAAAGCTACAAGAAAATGCATAATACACAACCTGAATCAAATCTTCCTCCCATATACTTGATGGGAGGAACCCAGACTATTGTTTTTTACTTCAAATAGAACTGCTCATTGCAGTAGGTTACTAGATAGAAGCCTAAGGCACTTAACAGACAAAGATAACCCCTGACTTCATCTTGAGTAGATAGAGAGTTTACTGTCATTTTAAAGATATTGGCTTGAGACATAATTTTACCTGGGCTATTAGATGATACCAGAAAGAAAAATCAAATTGCTCATTTGCATGTGTGTTACTGAGACTTGAATCCAGAGCCCTGTGTATACTGTACAAGCGCTTTATCACCTAACTACAAGATGAAATTTTTCATTCTTCATTTTCAGAGAAAAGTCAAGTGTACATGCACACACTTGCAGCCAAACACACATGGGGAAGTTTTATTTATATAAGCACTTACAGTATATATATATTTAATAATACTTTGGTTTAAATTCAATAATTTCTAGAGTATTTTCATAGACATATGTAATATATATATATATATATCCCCATAATTAGTATGAGAATATTAAAATATTCATATATTTATACTATCATGTAGAAACTCAATGTAGCATCTTTAAAATTTTAGGTCATATCTAAGTTTAAAAGAGCGAGAAAAAGCCAGGCCCATAAACCTTTAGTCCCAGAATTTAAGAGGCAGAGGCAGAGGGCGACTGTTCTCTGTGAAATCAAGGCCTACCTGTTTTACATACTCAGGTCCAAGCCAGTCGGTGCTACAGGGAAACCTTGTTTGAAAACCAAACAAAACAAAAGTGAGTAAAGATGTAGCATAAGATAGGCACCACACAAATGAAAACTCAAAATTAACACAGCCAGCTTCTAAACTAGCACAGAACAGGGCTGGAAATGAATTGGAAATCACTACTTGTCTAGTGAATTAATGTCCACCGCTACAGTAGTAGTAAGATTATTCTGGGGAAATGTGGATAATCAACCACTTTTGGATTGGATAACAGTCCTGCTCCTGAGCCCTTTTATGTCTGGTACATGTCTTGCTAAAGGCCTATGACATGGGAGACCAAAGGCCAAAGGGAGGAATATACTATTGTTGTTTTGCTAGATTATTATGCTTTCAAATTTCATTATACATGTTTATGTTTATGCCCACAGATTTGTGTTGCTCTCAGCCCTCAAATTTTGTCAGAGAAGTTTCTGTTGGCACATGGTAGTGGTCAACACAGAGACTCCTAACTGATCAAAATGATGAACATAAATAATTCTGAGTGCTCAGCTCTAGATGGGTCACCTTTATCAACCTTATATCATGCAAAGACCAGAAAATTTCTTGGAAGATGGAGCAAAAAGAATGTAAGAACTGGCATATAGCGAGAAGAGCTATGAAATACTGACTTCTGGATATGACACAACTCTTGAATGATCCGCTAACAGTACGTGTGGTTGCCTGCATGAAATCTGTACAAGATTAAGCCAGTCAAAATTATAGCATGGATGGTGGAGAAGTTTTGAAATTACCCTTCAAAGAGAGCATTTTTGAGGTTCTGGGAAAGCCCCATACCTGTTTGCTTCCATTTATTCAAATATATCCATTCTCATCACATGAGGTAGATATGAATATAAAAGCTCTGGTGATTACATTAAATGTAGAACAGGAACTTCAGAGTATCTTATATTCTAGCAGACTGACTGTCTGGTGATCATGGTATGTGCCTTTGTACAGGATTTTTTTACTCTTCTATCCTCCCACAAAAGGTAATGAGAACAGGGTGCTGATAGACAGTGGTTAGGAATGGGATTTTAGAACATAATGGACCTTCTATGATCAGAAGGCTGTAAGAAACCATCAAGTGAATTAGAAGAAGTTAAGCACACAGACAATAATATTGTGAAGGCTGCATGCTCATGATGGACATGAAGTTATAGAGTTCAGCCTGGGACAAACAGACAAGAGCATACATAGGTTTAGAATGGCATGAAACTCAGTTGCAAAACAAAGTGATTTATGAATTGAGTTGCCATATGGGGAACTTTAAAGATTCAAATCTTGGGCTGAGAAGATAGCTCAGCTGATAAAGTGCAAGAACCTGAGTTCAATAAATGAAACCCATGTTCAAAGAAAAAGAGAGATAGTGATTCATGCTTAAAATCGCAGCCCTTAGGAAGTAGACATAAGAAGGTGCTTGTGGCTCACAGTCCAGCTAACCTACCCTACTCAGAAAGCTACTGGGCAGTAAGAGACCCTGTTTCAAAACAAACAAAGGAAAAAAGATAGACAGTGACTGGGCTTGTGCAATTGTTCAGTGACCTCCATACACATATGTGTGTATATGTGTGTGCATTTGCACACACACAGACTCAAATCATATGTAATTTGTATATAGATTTAATTTATCAATAGTTTTGGAAACTTCTCTAGCCAAACATGTTATGCAGAGCTCTTACTATCAGATAAGGGCATCATAATACGACTATGTCACTCAATTATAACCTAAACGACTTGTTATTCATTAGAAATGCCTTCATACTTAGGGAAATTGGAGAAAGTTTTGGAATACTCTATAGGACTCAAACAATAACTACTAAGAACTGTACATTAAAATGTGTTATATCTTAAAGAATTTCTCCACACAAGTGATATCAAGCACAGAACTATGAATTAAACATTCATTTGGCAAAGATACCTAGGTTGAGATATGGAGCACTTACACAAGCTAAGAGAATATATTGTTAAGACTGAGTCACATATGCCTCCCCAAGACTCACCAATGATTAAAACAAAGAAAGATACTTAGAATGTAGAATTTGAATTCTCACCCAGTTTGACCACAGATATCTGTGCATGACTTGGAAGAAATAAACAGACACTTTTATGTAACCTAACTCATGGTATAAGTCAAACCAGATAATTTTTAGGCATTGTGACTCACACCTGTAATTACTTAATTTAGAAGATTCAGACAGGAGAATCGTGAATTAGAGGATATTTGGGGCTCTGCAGAAAGACCTTGAATCATAAAGTCAAACAAAGACAGGAACAAAAACAAAATCCAGATAATTAGTATGGTTGGTGTTTCTCCCATGAATGATGTTACAGTTTACCCCAAACCATCACATAATACTCAGTTTACAGATTTCCCTTAAGGACTCTTTAAAGTTTCCTAACGGTACTACAGGAAACATCTATATCTTTTAAATAAGTATATCATATAGACAGATCAGAGTCTGTGTTAGTATCATTTCTGTTGCTGTGATAAAATACCATCACAAAAGCAATGTAGGTGAGAAAGGGTTTATTTCAGCTCACATTCCCAGGTTACTGCTATCACAGCAGAGAAATCAATGAAATTTAGTTTCCTTTACTCTTATACATTTCAGGGCTCAGCCAACAAAATGGCGCCATTGGTTGGATTCCCAACTCAGTTCACTAAATGAAGACATTCTCACATAGACATGCCAGAGTCAACCCAATGTAAGCAATTCCTCCTGTAGAAACTTCCCAAGTGATTCTAGGTTGTGTCAGTTTGAAAATTAAACCTGTCTCTTTGCCCTATTAAATATTTCCTTTTTGAATGTCTCTCAAGAAAATAGAATTAAAAGTTCTGAGGACCAGATCATTTTCAAAGAATTTTCTCCATCTTTTTCAGAATTTCAAAGTGGTAAGACACAGAGAATATATGACTGAAGAATGCCAAGTCCTAGGTTCTCTATCTACAGTTGAACCTTTATACCTAAGGCTCGTGGAACACATTGGAAGAAGGAGGAGGGAGAAAACTAAAGCATCCCTCAATTCTCACCAGTGAAGTTTTCTTAAACATAATGCTATGCACACAGAGGTCACAACTAGCCAAATCTTTATAGAATAACAGCATGTATCCTTGGATAGGACTCCTATACTGAACTTTACCCACCCTAAGAGGGGATCAAAAGACTGTAAGATCCAGGTCCATGAACTTAGTAAAGCAGAGTACTTCAGGCTGCCGGAAGCTTGCACATGTGAAATTGTGGCAATGATGGCACTGAGCAAAGGAACCACACCAAATCAAATTAGACAAGGGTCCAGAGTGGAACGATAGCTATTTGTGGTGGGCCAGACCTAGACTGAGAACTAGTAGAGATTGATTACTACTGGGAGAGGGAGAGCATGCCATACTTATAATCTCTAGATAGCCTGACCAGACTCTAGGGGATGAATTTGAAATAAAGGACATCTGGGCATTAATGTTCGACTGGATAGGACTTAACATCTATGATGGAATACATGAGGCCCATATACATGTGGTTTGGAGGAGGGGTGTATGGGGAGGGAGTCCTAAATTTGATTAAAAACTGTTGTATGAATTGTATAAAACTCAATAAAATTGCTTAAAAATAATTTGAACAAATAGGGCACAAAAAACTGCAGTAAGATCTGTGCTCTTTAGTACAGAACATTAATGTGATTAAGGAAGCCTAGCTATCATTGAAAATCCATTAGCAATATAGGTAGCAAATGTTCCAGGACCTGGCTCTCCTGCCATTTTCTCACTGAACAGTCCCAGCATTTCTTCTTTTCTTTCATTCCAGCACCATCTCTGTCAGTTCCAGTGATGTTCTGCATATTTTGCAGATTAGCAGACTGACTTGAAAATCTGAGGATATTTCTCAGTCATTTCAAACATATGTGGTAGTGAAATCTTAAATAAACCCCAATAATCTTAAATTCTAATTTAAAAACAGTTATTGAAATTTCGTGCATTTCATAAGAACATCTCAATCAGTCCTAATCATCTTCATATCCCTTTCTCCACTGGCACCCTCCCATTATCCTCCTCATGGGATTCATACATTCTATCAGTTGTACTAAGGGCTAAATTCAAGCATCTCCTCCCTGGGTTTTACATTCTTTTGGCACCCTCTTCCACAATGATCACTGAACCCTGGGTGAGAGAAGTTTAATACAAGAGTCCTGTCCAAACACCAGTATTCTGCGAATTCTTTATTCCTATACTTTGAATATTTGTGATCTTTTGTGTTCCTGGCCTAATTTAAAAAATTCATATTCCACATTTTATTTTATACTTTATTGACACAGTCCCATTTATTTCAGACTGGCCTCAAAAATGTTAATTAGCTGAAGACCATGACCATGACCTTGAATGCATAATATTCCTGCCTCCATCTCCTGAGTACCAGGATTTCAAGCTTATATTGCTATCCTTAGTTTGTGTGTGTTGGAGATGTATTCCAGGGTTCAGAGCATGCTAGGTAAGGACTCTACTATGTAAGAACCATCCCTAGACCCCATATTCCAGAATTTTTAAAGACAATATCCTGTAGTATGTTCTATCATTCCCACACATAGGGACATGATGGGTGCTCAGCTTCCTTCTCAAATGTTGCGTTAGTGAACTACTAATGATTACATTCCTGGTGCATATATCAGATGGCCATAATGGAAATAAAGCCTAAAATATGCTACATACAGAATGAAAATCTTTTCTTGTTTTAAAATTTAAACAGGAGATGGTTCATGTTCCAAAATGCTTGCCATACAAGTTCAAGGATCTTAGTTCAATCACAACCCACACAGAAATCTGATCTGGTGGTGCATGCTGACAATCCCAGTGCCAGATACCAGCAGAGATACATGGGTCTCTGGAGCTTGCTGGATAGCTAGCCTAGACAATTAGGTTAGCATCATGTTACTGGAAATCATTTTCTCAACAAATAAAGTAGATGATGCCTGGGGAATAACATCTAAAGCTGGATCCTACTGTCGTCCACACACATGCCTACATGTGTGTATAGGTGCCACCCCTTCTCCCCACATGGGAATAGCAGTTTGTCAGAAGAATAAAGTTATTCTTTTCCTCTTTATTCCTTTTCTCTTCTTATCTTTGGCCTT
This sequence comes from Eospalax fontanierii, assembly GCA_035773235.1. NCBI lineage: Eukaryota > Metazoa > Chordata > Mammalia > Rodentia > Spalacidae > Eospalax > Eospalax fontanierii. The sequence continues at coordinate 114,217,603 of CM069524.1, forward strand.
TTTTAGCCTGATTCAGAGCCATTATTTGAACAAAACCTCTTCATGTTTTGATCACCACTGTCCTTGCAAGTATTCCTCACAAGTTAATCACAGGCATGGCCACTGGTCCTTTGTCACTCAATTCTTTGCACAAGGACAAAGCAAAAGAGGAAGAAATGAATAAGCAACTTTAGTTCTTTTATTAATATTAACTCTGTAGGGTAATCGAATAATTCAAATCCATGCACTTGCTAATTGGTCCAGGCAGAGATTCTACATTTCTTACTTGGAGACACTTGGTTAGGCAGGAAAGTTCATATTTCAACAGACTACAATCAATATATCACCTATATTAGCCTCCTGTCCACACACAAGAGTTTCTTATTAAGCAGGCTCTGCAGGGCTCACTGAATATTGCACTCTGTAATGTGTAGCTGGTGCCTGGGAGCAATTTCTACGCTGTCTTCTGGGAACGAGGGTACACTTAAAAGGATTTAGGAGTAGAAATTTTTCACTTAGGAAAATCCATTTGAGCCATTCACACATTAAGGAAATGGGAAATGTTTCTGTACCGACTTCAACTGCATTTGATAGGGGACTCTTCCACTAAAACACAGATAATAGTTACCTATTGCTATTGCTCTGAAGAGTCACTGTCCTCCTATCCCCTTGCAAAGGTAGAATTGCACACTGTGTCATGTCTGCTACTTATCAACGCTACATTTAAAAGGCAAGGTACTTTCCTTGGATTATAGTATCCTATCACAATTAATGGGTGCCAGAATTTTTGCCAATACCTTTAAGATGGTCAATACTATTTAGTCTTGTTAATAATCAAAGGACGTTATTGTCATGTTTTTTATTACACTTCAGAAGCTAAAGAATTGACTGAAACTCTAATAATTTATGTGATGCCATAATATTTTTTTTTAAAAACGTACTTCTTTTTTATTTTGTGGGTAATCTGTGAGTGCTGCACGGAGGTATGCATACTGTGTGCATGCTTATTGCCCATGGAGAACAGAAAAGGGTGCCACAGCCTCTAGAACTAGAACTACAGAAATTTAGGGGTAATGGGAAGTAAACCCATGACTTTTGCAAGAACAACATTATGAACGTAAGTGTGCTTATGTCTTGCAATGCTCATGGAGATCAGAAGAGGGTATCGAACACCCAGAAACTGGAGGTACGGATGGTTGTTAGCTGTTATGTGGGTGCTGGGATTCAAACCTGGGTCCTCTATAAGAGCAGCCTGTACTTTTAACCACTGAGCCATCTCTCTAGGCCCAATAAAAATATTTTTAAGTGTCAAAATGTGTGGAGAATAAATAAGGAAGACATCAAATGTCTAACTCTGGTCTCAACACACATGCACATAGACCACATAAACATATACATCATTCACATACACAATTAAAACTACAGTACTCAGTGCAATATTACATCTACAGAGTTATTTTAATCACTGTTATTGTTAGAGCCTAAATATAGATTTGAAACCCATTTACATAATAGATTCTTGTATTAGTCAAAACAATTGAGTATCACTTTTAAAATAAAGACACTGATGAGAAGTTGAATATATATTTCCTTTCAAGACTATAATTTTGGTAGTGAAATCTAAAAAGAACTAAGTATTATAAATGTGCATAAGTGGGTTTCAATTATTATTGTTCTTCTATGTCAGTTATTGTGAAGCTGCGCCAACTGTTCCACTGATTCTTACTTACATGTTGGTGATGGGAAACATACATCAGCTTGCTCTGAGAATTATCTTCTTACAGTTTTAAAAAATAAAATCAGCACAGATGTCCGAATTGAGAAATCTGGATTTCTGATTGAATTAATTTTATAAATTATCTGTGATGATAATTTTATAAATAATTTGGACTATGAATTTGATTGGATCTTGAATCCAATTCAACAGACATAGTTTCAGGTGCCTATGAGGGGGTTTTCAGGATGGAGGAACTGAGGGAGCATCTTCCTGAGGTAGATATAAAGGGGTAAAGGGGTACATGGCACTTTTCTGAGGGGTCAGATATAAAGAAATCCCTGGGAAAGCCTGTGGCTTTTGCCCTCTCCTCTTCTTGTTGGGAAGTGTGTTTGCCCTGCCTGTAGCTTCTGCCTCTCTCATCCTTTACTATCATCAGAGCACAGCTGCTTCAGGCTTCCAGTGTGGACTGAAGACCAGTAGCTCTCAGGGAACCCTCCAGGCCTGCAGTGCCAGACTGGCCTCAGCAGTTACTAGATGCTCATTTTCTCCAGCTTGTTGACAGCCATTGTTGGGCTAACAAGCCCATGTGATGTAAGTCAATCTAATAAATCTCTTTCATGACATATACTCTGTCAGTTTTGTTCCTCCAGAGAGGCAGGACTAGTACAAAATCCAATTAATAAAAACATGAACAACTCTCATGTGAATGCTTTGTCACTTTTCACAAATATGTGCAGCACTGAGGTAAAAAAAATATTACTAGCAGCTTAGAATTCCACTCATGGTCTCTGACTCAGTGTTTCCAACTCTACCCTCAGATATTTTTCAGATTCTAGCATTGTATCTAATACTGATATAAAAGTTGAGTTAAATGAAATTATACCGAAGTCATTTTGTGTTGACTTCTTTTGCACTATATTATGTGTGAGAAGTTCAAGGTTGTACTTGGTTTGAGGTCAGCATTGTCTGCAGAAGACCATATCTCAAATAAGCCATTGGTTTGGTCCAGCATGGTGGCACACACATTTAATCCTAGCACTCAGGAGGCAGAGGCAGGTAGATCTCTGTCTTCAAGGCCACCTTGGTCTACATTGTGAATTCCAGGCTATCTGGGGATACAGAGAAACCCTGTCTCAAAATGACCCCAAAAAAAGCAGTTGTTTTTAGAGTGTGTATATAGAGTACACAATGTATCTCATACCTCAGGCCCCTAGATTGCTCTCCTAATGGCTCTATAATAGGCATATGAACATGGAATGATATATGCTTCCTGTTCCTGTGTCAAAGACCAGTAGAACTGTTTCCACCTCTCCATTGCTGGGAATAGAGATTTTATACACACTTTTATATGCATGTATTTGAGTGTGCAAATAATCTGTATATCTTGAGGAGAAATACAGGATTAAAACTCGATTATGTTTGAACTGAGAATGTAATTCAACTGGCACACTGTTTGCCTAGGATACTCAAAGTGCTTTGTTCAATCTCCAGAACCTCATAAATCAGGTGCCTTAGCAAAAGGCTGTAATCCTAGCACTCAGGGAAGTGGAGGCAGGGCGAAGAGAAGTTCAAAGTCATCCTGGGGTATATTATGAGTTTGAGATCAACCTAGCATATATGAAATCCTGATGTGTGTGTGGTGCAAACACACACACACACACACATCTTATACTAAGCTTTAGTGTATAATATACATTAATGTTTATAGGAAGATGATTTATATAATTCCCAGAAAATATATATTCTGATAGTTTTGAATCATCATTTAGTAAGTGTGCCTTGGTATTTTATGTAATTCACTTCCAAACACATGTAACAAAAAAAGATATACATTCAAAACTTACTCATGTGGGGCCAGTGAGATGGCTCAGCAGCTTAAGTTCTTTCTACACAAGCCTGATGACCTGAGTTTGATACCAAGAGGACTGACTATCTCCCAAAACCAGTTCCCTGACCTTCAGACATGCTATGGCATGTGGTGTGCCTGACACATACAGTGTGCACAGACACACACACACCTATACAATGATAATGAAATTAAAGTCACCAAAAACTAAAGTTGTTCAACATATATTTACCTTAAACATTTTTTAACAGAAGGCTTTCTCTTAATTTGAAACTATATGGAAATATCAGAGAACCCGATCCTATTTTGACAAGGCATCTCATCAGTGACCTCCATAAAATAGAGCTGAAATAATTTCATTCTAAACTATCATTTTTGACCTTTCCAAAGGAAGATGTGGCTTTTAATCAGAAATCTGTTTCATTTTGAGCAAGGAGAACATCTTACAAATTCAGCTATTTCCATACAAATGAACTATTTTCCATATCACAATAAGGTTAATAATGAACAGAAGTAAAGAGAGGAATTCATGCCAAGGGTCTGTGTCCAGTGTGTTCTAAGGGTCTAAACTTCCTATGAATCTAAAGGCTAGAGTAAATATCGGGATTTTGATTAGAAGCTAAGCACTACTGTAATTCATGTACACTGGTTGAATTATATTTACTACGGTAATTGATAATTTTAGTGGAAAAAAGTAGATGATGGCTTAGGACAAGTTCATTATATATTAAAATGAAGAATGAAAAGTGATACCTTTGGAAATTTTTCATATATTATGAAATTATGAGGTAGAAGTAGTTCATTCATTAATTACAAATATTTAGTTAACAAAAATATTTTTGTTTTCTAAAAAATGTGTGTGTGTATATGTGTGTACATTCAGCACATACATGATGTCAGAGGAAAACCTCGGGTATCAATCCTCACCTTCTATTTTGTTTGAGATGTGTCTGTTCTTCTCTATTCCTGCACAGCCATTGGTTCCTTTTGCTTTTTGTGCTGAATTTTTTTGAATTTCATACAAAACATTTTAATTATATTTAAACTCTCTCCTCCATTTTTACCACTTTTATAGCATCCCTGGTCTATTACGTATATTTAGTTCTATAAAGTCAAGTTTGTATACCCAAATGTCCATCTGTCTGTGTCCATCCACTGGAGCCTATCTAATGCCACATCTGTTAAGAAAACCATCTGCCCCTCATTCTGTAGTTACCAGTTGTCGATAGTTTCTCAGCTAAGGTTGTGGCTTCTTAGAGACCCTTCTCACTTTTATGATGGTATTTTGTCTGGCTTCAGCTTGCATGAGTCTTGTACATGCTGTTTCTATTTCTGTAAGTTCATATGGGTAACTTTCAGTTTTTGGTAAACCTCTTTTTCCTTATGATCATTCACCATCTCTGGCACATACAATCTTTCCACCCCAATTTTCCTGAAACATCCCCTGATCCTTGGGTAACAGAGTTTTGATAGGTGTCCTATTCAGGGATAAGCACTCCACAGTATCATTCTCTGCACTTTAGCCAGTGGGAGCTTTCCGGGTTATCACAATTTGTTGAATAAGGAAGATTTGCTGGTGAAAGTTGAGAGATTTATAAATATTTTATGCATAATGGAACATGGGATGAAAATAATATTAATACATCTCTCCACTCAAACCAGAGAAGATTCTTCATACAGTACATGGGGATTAACTAAGCCACTGGTTATTTTTGTTGAGGTTGTTGTTGGTGCTATTGTTATACTAACATTGTCTCCCGTTTGTAGCTCTGTTTAGAAAAGAAGTAGTTTTAAATTGTGTAAGTAGATGTGAAATATTCTCATTGCTTGTCTATAACTTTCACCAATAACTTAAATGGGAAAAGAAAAGAAAAGAAGGAAGAAAAGAAGGAAGGAAAGAAAAGAGGTGGGAAGAGAGGAAGAAAATAGCTTGCGATTTCAAATCAAAATCCCTTGTCTCTATCACTTTAAGGCTCCCCACACATGGCTTTTGTGGGAGACATTTAAAATATACTCAAGAGGAAGAAAGGAGACAAATAACCCAATTCTCCATTAGTTCTATTTACCATAATCACATATGAGAGACCAAATCATTAACATAACTGTTTTTGCAGATGGAGAATCCCAGTAGTCCCCAGTCTAGTTAATTTATAAAACTACAAATGTGATCTTACATTTTCTTCCTCAATATTCAGCTTATTATCACGGTTTTGAAGTTTGTGTTCCTGTGGTAGTAAAGGTGGTTGCTACTCTGTGAGGCTTCACAGCTTCCTAAAACTGCATATAGGAACAAGAGTAATGGAATATATGTCTCTCAACTGGCTTGCAAAAGGACAGTGTCATTTCCAGGGTTTCACCTTATTGTCGGATAGGACAGGACTTAATCTCAAGCCTATCCTAACACCATCATCATGGAAGATAGAATAACCCTTGTTAGCTGGACATGGACAACCTCAGTTGTGTTCTCTCCACAAACATTAGAAAACATCCCAGATTCAATCTCAAAATCAGAAGGAGAAATTCCTCTTGCCTGTGCAGTGAAAGATTTCTACACTGGGTCCTTATATCTAAAAAACAAGAGTCATAGATACAAGAAGTTTTCCTTCTTTCCTTCTTTCCTTCCTTCCTTCCTTCCTTCCTTCCTTCCATCCATCCTTCAGGGAATTTCATATTGGTATATACTTTATTTCAATCATATTAACCCCAACCCTCCAACTCCTCCTAGATCTCTGCACCCACATCAAATCCCTCTCCCAACTTCATGTCCTGTTTTTGATAACTCTCTGAGTTCAGTTACTGCTGTTCCTATGAGTGTGGGATCATCTACTAGAATATGATCAACCTCTAAGGGACCATACCACTAAATAAAAGTCACTATCCCTCTCCTACTCATTATCAGCTGTCAATAACTCCTCAATTAAGAATGCTGAATTCATCCATACTGGTATGTTGATTGACTTGATCTTGTGCAGGTCTTCTGCAGGCAGCCATACTGGGTGAGAGTTCATGAGTGCAGGGGGCCTTTCTATTCAAGAAGACAATATCTTGTCTCAGTCCTCATTAACCTCTGGTTCTTACACATTTTCTTCCCCCTTTTCTATAATGTTCCATGAAATTGGAGAAGGGGGAGGAGTTATGAGATAAATGTTCCATTTTATAGCTAAGTACTCAACAGATATTTATTGTTTGAACTTTGACCAATTGCAAGTGTCTGTATTAACCACTGACCACTGTTCAAAGACACTCCCGGGATGAGGACTAAAAGCTGCACCAATTCATGCATAGAGAGACATATATTGAGTAACTAATTTGTATTCTGTCCATTTAGCAAAATAATAATATCATTTCCACCCTAGGTCGATGAGCTCCCAAGCCATAGGTTGTTGGCCAGATTTACAATACACAGAATAGTTTCCACCTTTAGAGCAGACTTTAAATCTAATCAGAATGTGGCTGGTTAAACCCAGAATATTCAAGTCACAATTGCCACTATTAGGTACATCTTGTAAGGTTAGTTGATATTGCAGCAGGCAGGGTTCACAGCTGGGGAAATCTGGATGGCTTTTCTCCACAAGTAGCAGCATATCATTCTCCTGTATTAATGACAGATATACTTTTCTCTTATTTTAACACAACTCTTTGTGTAGATTGCAAAGAGCATAATCATTATAGACTATCTGATCCTGAACTTGCTGGATACAGTGTTCTGATTAATGCTGCTATCTCAGTATCAGAGAGAATTCAAGTCATTTATGAACCCCTTGTGATCTCATCTCCATCCCAGAGAAGACACTCAATGCATTTCATTGTTAACTCTCTTGACTCCTGTCTTGTTCCTTAATGTTGTACATTTTCCATTTGGTGGGTGCCTTCTGGGGTACAGTCTCCAATTAGCAGCTTTTCAAAAGCTATTGCTTCAAGGACTTATTGTTTCTTGGTCTTCTTATTAAATTATAAGTCTATTACCATTGATGTTTTTGAAATTCATCTGCCAGATAATCTATTATAGTACTTTACAAGTTTATGTTGTATCCCAAAGAGATGCTAAAGAGAAATTGGTTTTGATTGTCACAGCAATTGAGTTTCAACTTGAGGAAATAATAATTGGAAAGGTTCTACGTCTGTGAACCAGCTCCTGAGAAATCTTTGATTCACCTTCCCCAGAGATCTGTCATAAATTGGTAAATGCATCTAGGAAAATCTGGATATGTTTAACTATCTGCAAGGCAGAGAGAAAAGAGCTCAAATTCTGATCCAGGTTATATCCCAGTGATTTTTTTCCAGGGAACAGGGTTAGGAGGCAGCTGGAAGTCCTCTGGGGGCTTTGGTGCTAAGAAGGACACTCGCCTCAGCAAATGATAGAGGAATTTGAACCCACACAGATTGCTATATGTACCCTCCGGTACTTTGTGGCCTTCTGGGAAAGAAACTACTCCAGGAGCCCTGTGTTACTTAGAGCACAGGAGCACAGTGCCAAATAAAAGCTAATGATGTTACCAACATAACGTGAGGAAATTTGACTTTTCAATGACATATATATTCTATACAGGGTGTCCACAGTTGGTAAGACTTAGACTCAAATCATGATATTTTGAACACGTTTTTGAAACCCTAAAAGAGGTACATTCCTCACTTATAAAAGATAATATATTTTATAATTATTCCTTGTGATTGTTTCCCAAATTGTATCTGTTTTAAGATACACGGACACAGGAAAGATCAGAAAGTACGTGAGCTTCACCTAGTATGGGAGCTAATATCTCAGATGCAATGGGCAGCGATGAAGGAAAACCTGGTGGCCAAACTCATGGCATCAGCTGAATTGAGGCTGCCAGGAAGGACAGACATTTAGGCATTTTCTGATTTCTTAGTATCAAATGGCAGATAAAATGCACATTCTCCATTTTCAATTGAATTTTTGCAGACTTCCTACATTTGATGACATATAGACCTCGTCCCCTATTGGTAGCTACCCTTAACGTCCTCCCCAATCTCATGTACTCTGTCATATATATGAAGGCCGAAGAAGTCAAAATTATGTCCCCAAATGCCCTTCAGTGTGTGTCTATCCACTGGGGCCTTGGTACCCCAACATAACCTAAAAAAATTAGACTCTCCCTCTCCTAGGATAGGATAGTTGTTCAGCTAGGGTTAGAGCTCCTTATTCACTTCCCCACTTATATGCTGGGATTTTGCCTGACATGAGCTAACATGGGTCTTAGAAATGTTGTCACTACTGCTGTGAGTTCATTTGAGTAATTTCCCAGCTACCTAAAAACTGTTTCCTAGTGATCATTCACCACCTCTGCCTCTTCCTATCTTTTTACTAACTCTTCCACAAATGTCTGAGCCTTAGGTGTCAGGGATTTGATATAGTTGTGTTACTCAGTAACACAGACAATCACTCTGAAGGCCATAGGAAAAAGCCTATTATTATGATTCTGCTAAGTAGATATAGTATTCAGCTGACTTCTAATGGCTTATTGTTACAGCCATAGATTAATACATCTCGCAACTCTTACCAGAGAAACTTTCTCAGGCAGCAGATGGTGATTAACAGAAATCCACAGTTGGCTTTTGAGCTCTTATAATAAAGCTCTGGTGAACTCTTAAAAAAATTAAAACTAAGGTATGTATTTGAAGATTTTTAAAAACAAATTAACATATTTTCTTATTTTCTTACAGATTATGAATTATTTGATGATATTTAAATAATTTACTATTCCAAAGAGATAAAACTTTCTCTCCTGTACTAGGAGAGTAGAGGATGGAAATTATCAAAATAAATTACACACATATAGAAGTCTCAAAGAATAAATAAATTAATTATTTTTAAAATGAGCTAATATAACAGGGATGGATCTGGAGGGTTTGAAGAGAAGTCATATAAGACAGAAGCAGAAAACAAAAATTGTGTGATGTTATTCACCTAAAGAATATTAAACCTAGTGCAAAAATGCAGAAGAAGAGAGAAAGTGCTGTTGGAGTGTGTACAGCAAGGATGACAGGAGGGTGTCAGGGCAGAGCATATAAAATGAAGACAGAAGATGATCTGAGGCTCAAGTGATGACTAAGAGTAACAGAATAACTCGGCCTTAGGGATTCCAGTGAGTAAACTGTTCGTTACAAAAAAGGTTCAACAACTGTGTGAGACATATATGCTAACACAGCAAATATTTTTCCTTGTATGTTTCTGATAACAGCTTTATACCAAAAGCACACACACTATACCTGAAGGAATAAACAAATTCAATAGCTGACCTTCCCTGAATGCTTATTTCATGCTTTAACTATCCTTAATGTGTCCTGAATTTTAAAGCATTGAATTATTTCAGCCAGTCCTGGCCCTGAACAAGATATCATAGATTAAAGGATGCAATGGTTTTCTGATGATTAATAAGTGACATACATTGGAGATATATAAAACACATCTTTAAAAGGAAGAGAAATATGAATGGCAAAGACATACATCCTTTGTGAGTGCCAGGAAGCAAGTTTCTGTCTAAAGGTTTCATTTGACATGATTATCTATAATTCCTCTCATTCTATTTGCCCTGGCTTTCATCTAATATTGAACTTGACTTTCTTAAGCTCCAAAATATATGCAGTTAGTTCTCACCCATGCTGCATAGATGAAGGAATGATATTGCCTAAATATTAAGCTGCCGATCAATGTGTTAAGCTTTTCAGGAAAGAAGTAATTGTCTGTGATGGTTAATAACAACTGTCAATTTGATGACATCTAGAATCACCTAGATTGGTCTGCAAGTATGCCTGTGTGAGATTATCTTGATTACATTAAGATGAGAACACTCTCCCACTGAGGGTGGCAAAATTTCCTGGGCTGGAATCCTGCATGGCTTAAAAAGGAGAAATCGAGTTGACTGTGGATACAATGTGACCAGCCACTTCAAGCTCTTGCCACCTTGATATCTTCTCCTTGATGGACTGTGACCTCCAATTGTGAGCCAAAGTATACTTCTTAAATTATTTAATCAGTGTATTTTATCACAGCAACAGGAAATATATGACAATTATAGTCATTTGTTTTACAATTAAAACTAAAAACAAGTCAATTGAAATAAGATTTATTTAGTAAGAAATATTTGAATATTTCAAAGTTTTGAATTATTTCCCACATACCCAGATATTTTTTTTCATTATGTTAAAATGATTATGATAAAAGCATCAAATTATCTAAAAGCTTGTTTCTGAATTATATTCAGTTGTTGAAACTGATGACAAATCAGGACAAAACCTCCAAGAAGAATTAATGAAAAAGAAAACAAACCAAATACAAAAGCAGTAGACAAGAAGAAATCCCAAATCAGAAATTAATATAATAGAAACAACGAAAATGATACACAACATCGATGAGTCTAATATCTGATTATTTGAAAAGTTGAACAAAATAGACAAATCCTTATCCCAGTTAACCAAAGGAAAGAAAGAGCAAATCCAAATTAACAAAATCAGAGAAGAAAGGGGAAACCACAACAGATAACAAAAAGATCCAGAACAGTGTAAGGGAATACCTAAAACCAATGCTACGTTAAATTCGAACATCTAAAAGAAATGGATGAATTTCTAAAGTCATGGACAAGGCTAGAAGATAAACCAAGAATTGTTCAACAGCCTAAACAGACACAAAATATAAGGAAATTGAAAGAGTGATACAAAACCTCCCGACTAAAAATATCCTAGGCCCAGATGAATTCACAGCAGAATTTTAACAGTCATTTAGAGAAAACATACAGGTAATACTACTTAAATTATTCAAAAAGATAGAAACAGATGGAAAACTTCTATGAAGTCAGTATTACTCTAATATAAAAAAACAGTAAAGATACAATAACAACAACAAAACTAGAGGTCCATATCCATAATCAACATAGATTCAAGGAATTTCAGTAAAACACTCATAAACTGCAATCAATCACATATCAAGAAGATCAGTCACCATAAGAGAGTTTTATTGCAGAGATGCAGGGTGGTTCAATATACGTAAGTCAGTGCATGTAATAAAACATTTAAATGTACTTAAAGACAAAAACAATATGGTCATCTCAATATATGCAGAAAAGGCCTTTGATGAAAACCAAACATGCATTCATGCTAAAAGTCCTAGGAGGAATTAGACTGGAGGGAAAATTCCTCAAAATGAATTAAAGCTGTATTCAACAAATCCATAGCCAACATCATTCTAAAGGGCAAAAAAGTATAAACATCCTCAGTAAAATCAGGAACCAGATAAGTTTGTCCACTATCTCCAATCCTTTTCAACATAGTTCTTGAAATTCTTGTGAGAGCAATAAGACAAGAGAAGAAAATTAAAGAAGTCCTAATTGGAAAAGAAGAGGTCAAATTATCACTACTTGTAAATAATATGATATTATACATAACAGATCTGTGGCGAACGCCTCCGGCCAGCAGAGGTAGAAAGCACGCGATCACAAGGAGTCTTCCAGTATCACACTTTATTGGAGAGCTCTTGGTTAACAGATGGGCGATGATGGCGAGTGGGCGGAAGCAAGGCACCTACGGCTGCTTATAAAGCCTGGAAGGAGACGGGGCACCTATTGATTGGCTGCAAGTAGCTAACCACAGGTGGACGCCACGGGATAGGCTCAGGACAGGTCATGTGGCGCGCATGTGCAGTAGCAAGATCCAGGTTGGCGCCAAAGCACTACCTAATTAGGAGTTGTTTACCACAACGCTGCCAGGAAGCCAGCGCCATCTTGTAATGGCGTTTATGACGGCTCCCTGCAGCTCCCCCCTTTTTATTAATTATGCAGCAACACCCTGCGAGTAGCAAAGAAAAGCTCCCGATCTGATCCCCACCTCATGATGTGTTGATCGATCAAGGGAGAAAGAAAATCAGGCTTCTGGCCTCCCCTTATCCCGTGCAATGGGAACAGACCCTGGGAGTGCAAAGGCGGAGACCGGCCTAGGGAACCCTGTCCCTGCCTTCCTACATGCAATGGGGCATACTGACCCCTGAGGGTGCAAAGGCCAGGTAAGGGTGAGAGTGACTACTCCTGTTTTAGGGCTGCTAGCCATACTTGGGGGGAGGCTCCCAACTCCAGTGCGGTTAGTGCTTGAGTAAGAATGACCTTGTCCCTACGTACCTGGGCTCGCATTTTGCAAATCAACCAAAGGCACAATATGCCTCCTCCAATGCTAAGGGCCAAGAAGGTACCAACTCCTGCCCATTCTTTAAAATAGGAAAATGCCGAGGAAAACCAGGAAACAAACCCAGCTGCCAAACTTGGATCAACTCGGGTGGAATTAAGAGAAATAACAGCCCTCTGAAGCTCATCCAAAGTAACATCAAAATTATCACTTTAATTTCCAATCCAATAGTTAAAAGGCTGTCTGGACAAATTTGTTGTTCTAGAAACATTATTATACAAAACACTAGTCCTTTTCAGTTGTAAAGAAGCGAAGAAAACAATTGCAGTATGGCGAACTGGGATCGGAAGTGGGAAGGTAGACAGGAACCCCCAGCGCAGCTCATTCTGGCTTGATGTCCATAGCTGAGTCAGAGTCAGCATCACCAGGAGCCTCCACGTTTTCTTGTTCCACAGCATCCTCCAAGGATGGCTGGAGTGTCCTCACCAATCTGCTGGGCACCCAGTGAGGTGATTCGTCGTCCTGGGGAAAAACACAAACAGCTCCCCTGGATCTGTTCATAACCAGATCCGGTCCCATCCATTTATTGGATATAACATCCTTCCACATGACCATTTCGCAGGACTTAGAAACATCCCTTTGACTATGTCTGTCAGCAGTAGACTGGCCATGAGCATCCAATGTTAAAAAATTTATTGTAAAAAGGGCGAGGGAGACTCGCTCCTTGGGGGTCGCATTCTCCGCAATACCCCTATTTTGTTTAATTAAAACGGCCTGCAAATTTTATTAGCCCTTTCTACTATGCCTTGTCCTTGTGGATTATACGGGAGGACAGTAGTATGGGCCACTTGCATTAAGGCACAAAAGGCTCTAAAGCCTGAGGAAGAATATGCTGGGCCGTTGTCTGTCTTTACACGTCCTGGCTTGCCCCAAGCAGCCCAGGCTTCCAGACAATGAATTTTTACGTGGAGGACCTTTTCTCCTGCCAGGGGAGTTGCATAAATAACGCCAGAGCAGGTATCTACGGACACATGTACATATTTTAATTGTCCAAATTCAGAAATATGAGTCACATCCATTTGCCATAGATCTCCTGGGCGAAGACCCCGGGGATTCACCCCCACATGGGGAGCAGGCAGAAAGGTGACACAGGCTTGGCAGGTCTTGACTATATTACGTGCCTCCTGACGAGAGAGAGAAAATCTATGCCTCAAGGTTTCTGCAGATACATGATACAATTTATGAAAATCGGTGGCAAGGGAAACTTTATCATTTAAAGAGCACATAACCAACCTGGTAGCCTTATCTACAACATCATTGCCCTGTACCAAGGGGCCTGGAAGCAAGGAATGGGCACATAAATGAGAAACAAAAAATGGACAAGTGCGTTGCAAAATTAAAGACTGAAGCTTAACCAAAAGGGTAGAAACAGTACTGGCGGGTTTTATATAAGCTGCCACCTCTAGGGCTGACAGTGCATTGGCCACATACTGGGAATCAGTATACAAATTAAAGGGTTCAAAAAAGGTATGAAATACTTCCAAAACAATGAGGCATTCTACAACCTGGGGAACATCAGGCCGATACATGCGCACCACAGGTTCCTTGCCTTGTACTAAATAGGCGCCTCGTCCTGTTTTGGAGCCATCAGTAAATATGGTAATGACATTTTTAATAGGGCCATTTGTTGTAACCTTTGGAAAATACACCAAATTACGTTGCACAAAACTCAAAATGGGACTCGGGGGATAATGATTATCTATATTATTAGGAAAGGCAGTTACCAAAATACTCCACTCATCTACGGTGGCGGCTAAAGTCTCTACCTTTTCCTTGGTATAGGGGATAATTAATTTATCAGGCAATTTGCCAAAATGTACCAAGGAAAATTTAAATCCCATAATAGCCTGATGGGCAACCAGTTGAGGAAAATAATGCAGGGTGCGAAAGCCCAAACTATTTCCATGGAGCCACAACAAGGGCCCTTGTTGCCATAAAACTCCTAGGGGAACATTTTTAGTTTTCAAAATGCACAGTAAAAGAGGGTCAGTTGGCTCATATCGATTAAGCTGAGCTGTACCTAGCGCCCTTTCCACTTTGGCCAAAGCCTCACGTGCAGCTGGTGTAAGCGCGCAAGGAAGAAACATCAGGGTTGCCCTCTAAAATGGAAAAAAAGGGCAGCAGCTCTGACTGGGGGAGATGTAAAAATCCCCGAACCCAATTAATATCTCCCAGTAATTTTTGAAAATCATGAAGGGTATGTAGATGTGAAGTGCTAATGCACAACTTTTGTGGTTTAATAGTTGTCGGGGTGATATACGATCCCAAAAAGGAAACTATTTTTGTTTGTTGTACCTTATCAGGGGCGACAACAAGCCCCCTTTTTTCTAAGGCCTTGACTGTATCTGTAAAGGCCTCATGTAAGATATCCAAATTGGGTGCAGACAGCAAAATATCATCCATATAATGAACAATACGTAATGAGGGAAAGGACTGGTGCACCAAAAGGAGTGCGGAAGCCACAAACAATTGGCACATGGTGGGACTATTAGCCATGCCTTGTGGCAAAACCTTCCACTGAAAACGAGCATCTGGCTGTTCGTGATTAATGGAGGGTAGGGTGAAAGCAAAACACTTTCTATCCTCAGGAAAAAGAGGAATAGAAAAAAAGCAATCTTTGATATCAAGTACTATTACTGGCCAATCCTTAGGCAGAGCCGAAAGGGCGGGCAGGCCCTTTTGCACCGGCCCCAATAGTTGTATTTGTGCATTTACTGCTCTCAGGTCATAGAGCAACCTCCATTTTCCCGAGCGCTTCTTAATGACAAAAAAGGTGGTATTCCAGGGTGACACAGAAAGCTCTAAATGGCCCAGCAATTGTTCCTGTTGGACTAACTCATGGGCGGCCTCCAATTTTTCCAAAGATAGGGGCCACTGAGGGACCCAAATTGGCTTATCAGAAAGCCATGGGATGGGTATGGGGTCCTCAGTGGAGGCAAAAGCATCAGCAGCCCCTAGGTAAAACCCAACCCTTTCCGATCATTTTTACAAGTGGGAAGGATGGGCTCCGTACGTCCCTGCAGATGCTTACCCAAGCCTTTCTCGGGAACAAACCCTTGAATTTTTAGCATAGTTTGGCTAGTTTTAGAATAATCATTGGTAAGGCGCAACTGCATCTGAGTCTGAATATCCCGTCCCCACAAATTAACAAGGATTTGTAAAACATAAGGCTGAAATCTGCCCTGTTGTCCCTCCTCTGTCTTCCAATGCAATTCTTTAGCACTAAGTTGTGGGCAGTTAGCATATCCCAGACCTTGTAGGGTTTGGGAGGAATTTTGAAGGGGCCACGCTCGGGGCCATGCATCCTGTTTTATAATGCTTTTATCTGCCCCAGTATCAATAAGGCCCGAAAAATTTTTTCCTTCCATAATGATATCTAGCACGGGTCTATTATCCTATTGCATAGAAAGGCAGGCTACATCCACGCCTGAAGAACCCAAAAATGCCTGTTGACGGGATTCATCATGTGCAGGAAAAGAAGAATGCAATGAGGGCATAAGCAACAATTGTGCAATGCGATCACGGGGGGCAATGGAAACTACCCCATAAGGGGAATGGCAAAGGACCCTAAGGGTCCCCTGATAGTCTGAGTCCACCACTCCAGGGAAAACAATAAGTCCTCTTAAGGTGGAAGAGGAGCGACCCAACAGCAGGCCCACTGTGTCTTTAGGCAGTGGCCCGCAAACATCTGTTTCCAAAACCTGTATTCCCATATCGAGCGTTAATACTGTTCCGGAGGCGGCACAGATGTCCAGCTCTGCGGATCCTGTTGTAGCCCTTCGGATGGAGCTGATCCCAGGGAGACAGGTGGCGCCTGAAGTGCCCCATAAATTTGCGGGCCCTGGGGTCTGGGGCCCGTCACCCCGTTTTTTGACTCTTGAGTTAGTACTGTCGACTGAATAGGCACACCATTGATGTCTTTAACAGACCTACATTCATTAGCCCAATGCTTTCCTTTTTTACATCGAGGGCAAATATCTGGGGGCCGTGCCGCACGTGTCCCCTGAGTAGGGGGTCCCCTAGATGTATCAGGCTGGGGGCACTGACGCTTGAAATGTCCGTGCTGTCCACATTTGAAGCATCCCTTAACCTGAGGTCCAGTTTTTGACCTAGTAATTGTGAGTACCGCGGCCGCAAGGCCTGCGTTGGACAAAGGCCCACCTACATAGCTCTGCAGGCCCTAATCCAAGTGTCTAACCCCTTCTTTCTCACAGGGTTTATTGCTCTTTGACACTCTTTTGTACTTTGTTCATAAATAAGTTGCAAAACAAAAGGCATAGTGTGGTCAGCAGTGCCAATAGTCTTTTCTGCCATATCCATAAGGTGGGCTGCAAAATCTGCAAACGGCTCAGTAGAGCCCTGAATTACTTTAGTTAAGTGTCCAGTTGACTCTCCTTTGTTTGGAATAGCTCGCCAAGCCTTATAATGAATTTCATTAACTTGTTGATACACTTCTCCAGGATAATTTGTCTGATCCACTACATATCGGCCAAGGCCTAAAAGCATATCTACATCCCAATAGGGGTGCCCATCTTGGGCATTTCTCCTGGCCTGAGACTGAGCATTATCTGTAACTACAGACTTAAACTCCAAGAACTGACCTCTTGTAAGACAGGCTTTGGCCAATTCTATCCAATCAGTGGGTGTTAGCGGAACAGCTATGATACGCCGCAGCAAGGCTACAGAGTAATCTGCACCCGGGCCAAAATCTTTTACAGCTTGAACTAAATCCTTTAGTTGCTTATAGGGTACTGGCTCGTGTCTCCTGAGATGAGTAACTGGATCCTCAAACACAGGGAAAACGAATAATAAACGTGACCAAGTACCTGGCTGAATAAAGCAACATTGGCCTGTAATAGGTGCATAGGGCGGAGGCGCTGTAGGTTCCGCCCCCGGTCTATGGCTTCCAGGTAAGGCGTTAGCCTTCCGCATAATGGAAGCTTTCCTAGAATTGGGGGGGTGTCGTGGCCCCCTTGCATAGAGGGTGTTTACTTTTTCTTTCTCATATTCTCCCTGAAAAAATTCTTTCTCTTGGTTTGTATACATTATTTCTTCTTCCTCATTGCTGGAACTTTGGTCTTGTACAGACAAACATTTAAATTCCTCCAAGGAAGGATACGAAACTTGAGGGGGGGACGGCCGCAGCCCCCCATCTACAGGATCCCCTCTTTTGGGGCCTTCATCATGACTGGCTTCCTTAAGCTCCTCTTTATGACTGGCTTTTATAAGCTCCTCTTTATGACTGGCTTCTATAAGCTCCTCTTTATGACTTTTTTTCTTTTGTTTTTGACTTTTCTTAGGCCTAACTTGTATATCCCCACTTGCATCTGACTCTGAAAGACTGTCCTAATGCCTTACCAGTGCCCTCCTTCCTTCCTTGATAAGATTGGGATGGCTTCCTTTGCTGAGACACGAGTAGAAACAGTGGCAGCAAACGAAAACCATGACAACCCACACAAAAAGGACGGCAGCACCAAACAGGGCAGACTGCAGATCAAAAGCATACATGGGGCTGACTTACCGGTACCTCCCTCTCTGTGTGTCTGGTTCTGGCTCCTCTTCGGCCCCCTGCCAGGCAGCCTCACAACGCCCGGCGTTTTCCCAGGTCTCGGCACCAAATGCGGCGAACGACTCCGGCCAGCAGAGGAAGAAAGCACGCGATCACGAGGAGTCTTCCAGTATCACACTTTATTGGAGAGCTCTTGGTTAACAGATGGGCGATGATGGCGAGAGGGTGGAAGCAAGGCACCTACGGCTGCTTATAAAGCCTGGAAGGAGACGGGGCACCTATTGATTGGCTGCAAGTAGCTAACCACAGGTGGACGCCACGGGATAGGCTCAGGACAGGTCATGTGGCGCGCATGTGCAGTAGCAAGATCCAGGTTGGCGCCAAAGCGCTACCTAATTAGGAGTTGTTTACCCCAACGCTGCCAGGAAGCCAGCGCCATCTTGTAATGGCGTTTATGACCGCTCCCTGCACAGATCCCAAAATATTCCACCAGAAAACTGTTAGAAAAGATTAATACTTTCAGTTAAGTAGCAAAATACAAAAGTACAAAAGCAAATTACAAAAATCAGTAGCTTTTCTATACACCAATAGCAGGCAACCAGAAAAAAATATTCAAGGAAACCCTCACATTCACAATAACTTCACAAATATAAAATATTTAAGAATAAACCTAACCAGAGACATTAAAGATCTCTAAAATGAAAAATTTGAATCTTCGGGAAAGAGGTAGAGGAGGACACTAGATGATGGAAAGACCTACCATGAGTATGGATTGCTCGAAATAAGTTTGTGAGAATGACCATCTTACCAAAAGCAATCTATAGATTCAATGGCATAACATTCTTCACCGAGATAGAAAAACACATCCTAAAATTAATACAGAATCACAAAAGTCAGACGGCCATAGCCGTCAGATAAAAAGAACAATGCTAAAGAATCACCATATCAGATCTCAAATTATATTGCAGAGCTAAAGTCATAAAAAGAGCATGGTCCTGGCACAAAAATACAGATCAGTGGAACACAATAGAATACCAAAATCTAAATGCATGCAATATCAGCCATCTGATACTTGACAAAGGCCCAAGAAAAGACATTGGAGGTAAGACACTATCTTCAACAGATGGTGCTGGCAAAACTGGATCTACACCTGTAGAAGAATGAAAACGGATACTAATTTTTCATTCTGCACAAAAATCAACTCCAAATGTATCAAAGACCTTAATATCAAACCGGAAACTCTGAAATTGCTAGAAGAAAACATAGGCAATACTCTCCAAGATACAGGTGTAAGAAAAGACTTTCTAAATCATACCTCATTTGCTCAGATATTAAGGCTAACAATCAACAAGCAGAACTGCATTAAGCTACAAAACTGTTGTACAGCAAAAGAAACAGCCAAGGAAGACAAGAGGAAACACACTGAGTAGGTAAAATCTATACCTGTGACACATGTGTCAGAAGGTTAGTATTAAAAATATACAAAGAACTCAAAGAAACAAAGAAACACAAATATAAATGACTTAATCACAAGCTGGGCTATAGACAGGACCAGAGACTTCTCAAATGAAGAAACAAAAGTGGCTAAGACACACCTAAAAAGTGTTCAACATCCTTAGTAATTAGAGAAATACAGATTAAAACCACGTTAGGATTCCATCATACATAGATAAGACTTGTAAATATCAAAAGAAATCAAGAGAAAAAAAAACACCAAATGCTGGAGAGGATGTGGAGAAATGAGAGCACTCATCCACTGCAGGTGGGAGTGCAAGTTCATGCAACCACTGTGGAAAGCAGTGTGGAGAACTCTCAAAACACTGAAAATTAATCTACCATATGATCCAGCTATATATCACTCTTTGGAGTATACCCAAAAGACACATCCTACTATAGAGATACCTGGGCATCCATATTTGTTACTGCCTTTTTCACAACAGCAAAGAGATGGAAGCAACCTAAATGTCCCTCAACTGACAAATGGATAATGACAGTGTGGTACATTTACACAATGGGAGATCTACTCTGCAGTAAGAAAAGATGAAGTTATGAATTTTCAGGTAAATGGATGGAACTAGAGATGGCTATACTAAGTAACACAAACTGCTGATACATATTCTCATTCATTTGTGGATTATAGACATATCTACAGTGGAACCTCTACACTGAAAGCTCATGGAACATTGTGGAACAGGGGATAGAGAAAATACTAGTGCATCTCTCATTTCCCACCAGTGAAGCTTCCTTATACAACAGAGTGTGATGCATACAAAAGGCCACACACAACCGCACAAGTTTTAAAGAATAAGAGACTTCAAACTGTGTGTCCCTGAATAAGATTCCTGTATTAAAGCTCACCCATCTATGGCTAGGTAAACATTGTGGAAGAGGGAGCAGAAAGATGGTAAGAGCCAAGATTGGACCATGAATATAAGGAAATAGAGGTTTTCAGACCACTTAATGCTTGCACATGTGAACTAACTGCAGGACTGGTGTGGAGTGCATAACCCACATCAACTCAATCAGACAAGGACCCAGATGGAGTGAGGAAAATGGGCGGCAGGCTGGTCATAGCCTGGGAAATGTTGAGACTGATTACTACTTGGTGAAGGAGAGTAAACCTTACTTATGATAAAAAAAAGAGAGGCAAGGAACAACATGGCCACAAGCAACTTAGTGACCCACTTAACCAACCAGCTGATTGCTTATTCTTTTTCAATCAATTATTGTTATTTTTAACAACTTGTAACTGATCTTGAAATTAAAAAAAATATTTCTTAATTTTAATTGAGCTTTTGTATATTTCATACAACAGTTCTTATTCAGATTTGGCTGTCCTTCCCATCCATGTCCCCACACAACTCCCTAATATACCTCATGCATTCTACCATATGTGTTAAGTCCTATCCAGTCAAGAATCTGTAAACAGATATCCTTCAGTACAAACCCATCCACTGGAGTCTAGTCCACCTATCCAGATACCATAAGGAAGGCCTCTCCTCCCTTGCTCAGTAATAATCAATCTCCATTAATTCCCAGGCTAGAGCAGACCAGCTGCCCACTTCCCTTTTCCACTTTGACAAGGCATCTTTCACAGGTATACTTTCTGTGTGTGACTAGTCGTGTAACACTGAAGTAACCTCCATCTGTTGCAAAAAGAAGCTTCATTGATAATTGGTGTGCGGTATGCTTGCTTTCCAGATTACAGTCACTACTGCACTAGTAGAGGCAGTTTGCTGTGTCAGTCATTGGGTATTAGTCTTTAGTGCTGGATTGGACCAATTGATTGATTTTCTCCCTTAAGAGAATGCATAGCATCCACTAGAACTATGAGAGGTGAACCTCAGGTAAAAGGCTTCCATGTCGGTTCCTGTTCCATTGTTCAAGCCCTATATCCCAAACATGTCTTGTCTTCAGCAGTAGGATCTTATCTTCGAGTTCTGTGAGATAACCAAGAGATTTGGTGATAGCTTGTGTAACTTGGGGAGTTTCCTGAACTACTCTGACATATATTTACTATGCAAAGTGATGGGTCACAAAGCCATCTTCATTTAATGGTAGAATAGATTTTCATCATGTTCACTTACTCATCTCTCTTGATTGTTAGCCTTCCCCACTTTTTTCACAGAAATCCTTTATGCAGATAGTCCCATGTCAATTTTGTGTCATTCATAAGTATAAATTAGATGTACATAATTTGTGCATAGGTATACATATATAATTCTGGGTTGGCTCATTTGCTTTTTAGAATGATATCTAGATTTTTATACATTTTCTTGCAAAATGTATCATTTTCTTCCCTTTTAACCTTATTCTTATTCGTGTGTGTGTGTGTGTGTGTGTGTGTGTGTGTGCATGCGCCATGTGTTTTCAGATATGTGCAGAGGCCAGAAGAAGTCATCATTTCCTCTGGAGCTTGAGTTATTGGTGGCTGTAACCCACCTGCTATAAGTGCTAGGATCCAAACTCTAAGCCTCTGAAAGATGAGATTTTCTTAACTGCTAAGCATTTTTCTCTAGCCCTCTTTCTTCTTTATGACTGAATAAAACTGTATCATACACAAATAGTTCATTTATCAATTTATCTGCTTACAGCTGTCTAGACCGTTCCCCTAACTTGGATTTAAGAAAACTGCTTCAGTAATGCAACACGAACCCATGTTTTGATATCACTATCATATTCTGACTTTCCTTTGGGTACATCCCCAGAAATGGCGTAGCTGGATCATATGGTCATTTTATTTTTAGCTTTTGGAGGAATCTTCTATTCTGATTTAAATTAAATAAACCAATTTTCTCTTGCACCAACACTGAATAAAAGTCCCCTTTTCCAAGAATCCCTATGAGAATTTATTTGCTTTAAACAT
This sequence comes from Eospalax fontanierii, assembly GCA_035773235.1. Lineage (NCBI taxonomy): Eukaryota > Metazoa > Chordata > Mammalia > Rodentia > Spalacidae > Eospalax > Eospalax fontanierii. The sequence goes on from CM069524.1 coordinate 114,240,212, forward strand.
GTTTTGATTTGTGTATTTTTATTCTAGGTGTATAAATGAATTACCTGCATTATGCAAGTGTACCACATTTCATGTAATGACTGTGGAGATAAGAATAGGGCAAGAAATCCCCTTGAACTGGAGTTACAGACATTTGTTAGCCACCATGTGTGTGCTAGGAACTGAATCCAGGTCCTCTGCAAGAACAGCTGCTAATCACTTCGCCATCTCTCTAGCATTGCTATTTGCTTTTTTAATGTTTGCCATTCTAATGGACAGAGAATTATACCTTTAATGGGTATTTTATAGAATGAATCTGTAAATTGCTTTCATGGTATTTATTCTGCCAGTCCATGTGCATTGGGAGGTATTTCAGATTTCTACTTTCTTAAGTTTCTTTCCTTGGTGTTTTAAAATGTTCACTGTAAGTTTCTTTCCCCTTTGTTAGATTTATTTCTAGATATTTTTTTGAAGCTATTGTGAATGACATTTTCCTAATTTCGTACTCAACATGTTTGTTATTGATATATTGGAAAGCCAATGATTTAAAGTTTAAAATATATTTTATTTAACTTAATGTATCTGTAATGTCATCATCTCAACAATATAATAAAATCAAAACCAATAAGATATTTAATATTCCTTTTTCACACTCTCTTTTTTATTGGACCCTTGTGCATTTAGCACAGAACATCTCAACCTATCTTAATCACTTTTATGCGCCCTTATTCACTGGCACCCTCTCACACCCACAAGAATTCATGCACTCTTGTGCCAAGGCCCATAGTGTCAAGTCAATGTTTCCCGAACATTTCTCAGTGCAGTCATATACCACTACTGTAGGTTGATATGAGCAGCTTGTAGGATTCTATTTCCATCTGATCATGAACCTCCTCACTGGCTTTTACAATCTTTCTGGCCTCTCTTCTGCAATGGTCCCTGAGCCCTGGGTGAGTGAAGCTTAACATAGGAGACTAGTCCAGGATTCCACACTCTGCAGACTCCTAATCTCCATCCTTTGGTCATTTGTGACCTTTTTATGTTACTGGTCCTCTGTTACATGGGGGAGCTTCATTAACGAGAGTTGAGAGATTCGTTTGTATCCTCTTTCTCTTTGTTCAGTGTTGTGTGAGCCCTTGGTGTAGAGACTGAATCTTAGATGTGCTGCTTAGGCATGGGCAATTCACAGACAAGGTCCGTTTATGACCAGCTATAGTACTCTGTATTAGTCTCTATCTGGTTCAAAAGGAGCTTCTTTGATGAGTGATGACTAGGATATTGACTATAACTATGCTGAAACATACTTTGCACTCAGTAAGAAGTTACATTAGTCTAATTGAATTTAAAGCTCACTCAATGGGAAGAAACTCTTGTGTTGTACTGTAATTATAGCTTATACATGTAATACACATGAATAAAGGGGCCATAGATCTTAGAGCAATCCCCCAGGCTGTCACATCCCTGATTTTTGTTTGTTGTTTTTGTTTCCTCCTAGTTTACTGATAGTGTATTTTTTCAAATTATTTTCTTCTGTAAGTCTAAGGTTACTTAATTATAGGATTGTGTCATCCGTCATTACGAGTAATCTAACTGATTCCTTTCTTATTTGTATTGCTTTTATTTCTTTCTCTTGTCTTACTGGTCTACATGAGATTTTTAGCGTATCATTGAGTGAGACTTGAGAAAACAGATGCCCTGATCTAAATCTTGATTTTGAGTTTTTTTTCCTAATTTATTATAACATTCATTATACCATTGTTCCACATGGCAGTTACTTTCCTGAGATATATTCTTTTATTCTTAGTTTCTTTATAGTTTTTCTTACATTATGAAAGGATGCTGGAATTTTCCAAAGGCCTTTTCAGAATCCTAGGAGATTATTATGTGTAGTTTTTAAAGAGAAATCTGTTCAGCGCTGTGACAATGGGAAAGGTGCCCTGAGAGCAAGAACCCTACTCACTAAGGGCTCCAACATTTTTATTAATTTGAAAGGAAAAATCTTGAAATGAAAGGCTAAGGTGGTTCCTGTTCCTAGAAAATAACTGCCTAGGGAATGTTCTCCAAGCATCAGAATACACAGGCTGCTACCATTGTAGTCCAGTGGGGTCAGATTTTATATGAACTAGCAATAGTATTTAGAATTTCTTTATTTGTCATACTAGTTTTGCAGACAGGAAAAAGGCAAGATTGAGAGGTCATGCAGTCTCACTCTACTCCAAATTTCCAGAGTCTACTGATGTTAGGAAATGGGTGGCAGTGCAGGAATCCTTTCAAGAAAGAACTTCGAAGTCACTCTTTGAAACTGTGAAGGTGAGTCACTAATTGTAATGGATTTCCTAGAATACTGGAGATGCCAGAACCATGAAGTATCTTTGAAGGAATATTGTATGCACAGAAGAGAGATGGCCAAATATAAAGTGTATGTGTGCTGAAGGCAGCAAAACTAGAGGTGAAGATTTAACTAATCTTTAGGAGTCCAGTTGATTTCATCATAAGCCCCAGGTACTAGACACATAGCTGACAGATTTGGGTATTTGCCTTGCTGGGTTTCAGTCTTGTTCAGTATAATCCCTCCTTTCTGTGCTCCCATTTCTTGGAATAGGAATGTTTTCTCTGTGGCACTGTATATTATAAGTTTGTAATATTTTATTTATTTACTTTTATTTTATAGGGACTCCCAGATAGGAGATTCCCTTGAGTCTCAGGGAGCCTTTTTAGTTTTGGACACCACTGAGACTATTAAAATTATGAGGAAACTGGAAGTTGTAATGAATGAATTTTGTGTCATGAGATGGCCATGAGTCTGTGGGGAGAAGAGGAAGAATTTTATGTTTTGAAAGTGAAATGTCCCTCGATAGGCTCATGTGTTTGTACACTTGGTCCCCAGCTAGTGCTGATGTTTGGGAGGGTTGTAAAACCTTTAGGAGGTAAAGCCTTGGTAAAGAATGTAGTCTATTTTGTGGTGAGCCTTGAGGTTTTTTAATGACCTGTCCTCACTTCTTGTTCAATCTCTGCTTTAGCATTGAAAGTGCATTGTGAGAAGTAGACTCCCATTCTCATTGTCTATGATGGTCTGCATACCCTTGACTGCAAACCAAAATAAGCCCTTCCTCCTGTAAGTTATTTGTTGTCGGGTATTTTGTAATAGCAATGAGAAAATTCACTAATACACACTACTTGATTTTTATACTCAAACAATATTCTACTGTATGTGTACTAGTGTTTCAGAGAGCCACTCTAGAGAAATCTAAACTGGTGGTTTAAAACAGGAAAAATTCATTTCTTTACAGTTCTCTAATGACTCTCAAGAGACATGCTTCCTGGACTCTTTAAGTATATGATAGTTGTCAGTATTCCTTGGGCCTGCAGCTTGTACCTATAAATTTTGTTTCACCAGCTATACAAAGCCTTGTACACTGTGTGCCTGCTCTATGCTTTAGTGTCTTCATGTGTTTTTCTTATAAGGACCAAAACCACTGGTTATGAAGATGAACTTAATGCAGTATGATTTCATTAGCTTAGGTAAGAACTCCTTAAAAATCCCTATTTTAAATATGATCACTTATATAGGTACTTGGACTTAGGACTTCAAGTCCTGGTTTTCTCTGTGTTGCATACTGCATCGTTCATGTTTGCTTATCCTTTCCATTCCATGAACATGGTGCATCCTCTTTATTTAGTTTCCATTGTTTAATCTGTTCTATTTCATATATTTTTTTATTGTCTTTTAAAACAAGGTTTCCTTATCACGACAGTTGGCCTGGAACTCATCATGTAGACCAAGCTGGCCTCAGTCTCACAGAAAACTATCTGCCTCTGCTTCCCAGGTACTTGAATGAAGGGCTCGTGTGACCCTGTCAAGCAAGCTTGGTAGTATTTCTGAGATAAATCTTAGTTCATGATGCATAAGCACTGCAACAAACCATTGGATTCAGTTCGATAATGTATTTTGAGGATTCATAGGCTTCATTGTTTTTCCAAATCCCATCTTCTCTTACCTACTTGATGATATGATATTAAAATATTTCTCCAGTTTTCCATGTCATCATCCCCACTGCCTTATCTGTCTAGCAACCCATCCCTTCAGCTATCTCTTCCCTCTTCCCCTCCTAATGGTTCATCCACATAAGCAAAATCAAACTAAAACGTCTCATATTAATCCTTGCTATTTCCACAACCACCAACACCTCATTCATTTAGGAATAAAATTCTTTGAAAATGTTATTTACACTTGAAAATTCCATTTTTAATCATTTAACTTCACTCAAATCAATTTTCATTTTGATTTTGTGCATCTTGAAATACTCTTTAAAAACCACCATGAAGCATTGAACCATGTGCTTTTGATTATCTTTGCAATCTACATTGAATTTGTAGGTTATATTGCTTTCATTCTGTTGTTTCACATTTTCCCTAGGTGACCGCAATACAACCAATGAGTCTTGGAGTTTCCTATAATAATAAGAGTAAGTGCTGGCCATAGTGGTGCATGCCTTTAATCCCAGCAGTAGGCAGAGGCAGGTAGATCTATGTGAGTTTGAGGTTGGCTTGGTCTATATAGTGAATTCCAGGCCTCCTGTGGCTACAGGAATAGACTTTGTCTCAAAACAAACAAACAAACAAACAAAAAAAGAAAAACCTGTGGATGAGAAGCTACTTACAGGAGTGTAGACCATCAAATGCATCTGCACAAACTAAAAATCCATCCCAAACTGAAATCATGAAGCGATGAGTAGGATTCCAGGCAGCTGGACGGTAGAAGAAGCTCGTCTTGGCAGCTTGGCTGGACAAGTCCCCTCCAGAAGTTGTTTTCTGCCTCTACACCTTGGGGAGGGTCTCTCATGAATCATAAAATTTAGCTTCCCCAGATATGTGAAGTTTGTTTACTTCGCCCAGTCTCCTGAGCCTCCCCTTCTTTCCATGAGGGAACTTTTGAATTTGGAGGAAATAACTTTATAACACCTTCACATGGAGTAATAGATTCCCTTGGTATATTCCTGTGCAAAATCCTCATTTACATAATTAACACACATAGAAAACCTTAAAAGATAGTCTAGAAAGTGATACCAGATGCCCTGTCTAAATAATCAAATACACAGCTCTGTCCTTCTTCATCAACGACCAGCATGACCAACTTTGCTTTCACTTATGTGGACCAGCACACCCTGAATAAAGCATCACCTTTTCTCATATCAACATCTACTTCCTCAGAAACTCACTTCAACTCTCCCTCCAACCTCTTAAGTTTCTCCTCACCACATCCTCTGACATGAACTGCTACTGGTGCTCGCAGATCTATCACAACATTCACTGTTTTTAATCATTGTTTGAATTGGTTTACCTACTCAAGTTTTGCTCCCCACCATTTTATAAGTAACTAAATTTCATACCATTACTAAAATATCATTTTATATATAGGATTGGATTATCAAGCAATAGGATATTTATTTTAAAAGTTAATGTCCCTAAGAAAGAAAAAGTTCATGAAGTGTCTAAGAAAGTTTCCAGGTGTACGTGTTTAGGTCTGCATAGCACAAGAATACCACACAGATTTGTATGGTTCACAAAGATGACAAGCATTAACTTAAGGATAAGAATGGGCAGGAAAGATGGCTCAAGGGTTAAGAGCACTGGCTCTTCTTGCAGAGGACCTGGGATCAGTTTTTAGCACCCATATGGTGGCTACCAACCATCTGTAACTCCAATTCTAGGGAAATAAAAACCCTTTTCTGGACTCTGTAGCCATTAAACCACACAGGCGTACTTATACATACGTAGGCAAAACACCCATACACTTAAAAATAGATAGATAGAAAAATACATAAATAAAAAAATATTTTAAAACAAATGGAAGTTATACCAAATAAAGATTGAGTACTCAAATCTACGCCAGCACACACCAAGCATACACATTTAGGGGAGAACATCTGCAGACACTCTCTGGTACGCTTAGTAAGGTTGTTTAACATGGCACTGGGCTATGAGTGTCCCTTCTGTTACCCCTGACCACTTGTGAGTTACTGAGTTTAAATTTTCTTTGTTAATCCTCTCTGACCATCCTAACCTAGATTCAATGACTTTTCTCTGTGTCTTTGAAATACACTCAATCTATCATCATTTTATTTACCACAATGTCTATAATTAGCTATCCTTTGTCTCTGCTTCACGTTTATGACTGAATGCTCATACCAGATAGAATTTGATCCATCTGTACCATCTCATTGCCCAGTACAATGTTAAGACTACAATAGTGTTGATCAGCAAAGTTCTAATTGCCTGATTGTGGGATGCTGACTATAAACTGTGTAGATATAAATTTTTCTCCAGGATAAAAAATAGATGAAAATACATTTCTAATATGATCATGAGAGAACTGTATCTCTGGGGTTATCTATATCACCATCACAGCACATGAAAACCAAATTTTTTTTATAGTGCTAGAATGAACCTCTGTGCATCCTACACACTAAGCATGTGTTCTGTGGCTGAACATTAACAGGCCATGATGTGGCTTCTAGACCCCATAGAGTTAATCTTCTCCTTTTTAGATTCTGTTTTCAGGAACTTTGTTAAATTTTAAGATCTACATTTAAGAGTCTGCTTTTGTGTCAACTATTTCTTTATGATGCTCATTCATCTCATCTTAAAATCATTAAAAAGGTACTTACAGTTTAAAGCATTTTATTACCTTTACAAGTGTTAGTGGAGGTTCTACTCTCATTCATCTTACCACCTCATGGGCTTTTGCAATAAAATTTTACTTAACCATGTGAAAATGCATAGTGAACAAAAAGGAGAGAGAAGACTTAATTGCTTAAATTTCTTCAAAAAAAAAAAACGGAATGATTTTCTTTCTTGGAAAGGAATCATTGACTGGTGGAACATGTAAATATCATTTAATATAAAATAAGTCAGAAATAAGACATTACTAAACATAAAAAACTATTTAAAGAATTGCCATGTAAGTGGTCTCCGAAGGATGGCGCAAGAGCTCAGTCAGTAAAGTGCCTGCTGTGCAAGATTTGAGATTGGGTCCCCAGTGCCAAAGTCAACCAGGTGTTGTGGTGTGTAACATCTGACTATAACCTCAGCATTGGCAGGGGCAAGGGATAAATTCTATAGGCTCACTGGCCAGCTGATCGAGCCAACTGGTGAGCTCCAAGTTCAATCAGAGACTCTGTCTCAACAAATAAGGCAGTAAGTCAATGACATCTTAAGTCAACATAAACATATGTGTGAAGAGTGAGAGAAAGAGAAGGAGAGAGAGAAAAAAGAGAAAGAGGAGGAGAGAGAGAGAGAAAAAAAAAGAGAGAGACTCATCACATAAGTGGATACTTACTAAACCTGTTCAGTAGGCTCTTAGAATCGTGAACTATATTGGAAAGACTGGAAAAAGTATGTATGTAACTACATTACAGTTTTTAGCAAGTGCTAACAAATATCCTACTTTCATTAAAATCTCCTTCCTTATCATTCTATGGTTAATGTCAGTCATCAGATATCTAAGTACTTGTATATCTTTAAGATCGTGTAAAGTAATATTTATTTCACTGCAAGCTAATACATCAGCATTCTGATTTTACACATTAATGACACAGTCTAAGACACCATGAATACAAGAAAGAGTGAGGGATTTAGGGCTGAGTGAGCAAAGAGTTTATAAGCCAAACAAAAGCAGATAAAATACATTGTAGGTATTGGAAAGACAGCCCAGTGGTGAAGATCATTTGCTATTCTTGCAGAAAATCAGAGTTCAATTCCCAGCAACCATATCAGGTGATTCACAAGTACCTGCAACTCCAGTTCCAGGGGATCTTTTGACCTCTTCAGACCTTTATGGGCACCTGTTCTTATATGCACATATACCCAAACAAGCACACACACATGTTATTTTTTTAAAGACAACAGATTATAGTAATATTTCACTGTGTAGTAGAAGATCTTCCCTACCTCATCTCAGGCACTGGGGATATGATATTTAACATTTTAATAAGCCAGCTGTTTTGGGATTTAGGGGTAAGGGATGGCCATCAAGTATGTTCTATAGGCTGAAGAATTAGATACTTTGAAAGGCAGAAGACAGGAGCAATGGAAGACACACACAGCAGGCGGAACAGGAGTGAAAAGGAGAAATGAGAGGAGAGACAGAGACAGAGACAGAGAGAGGAGCAAGAGATGGCTGGGAAGTTAGAGCTCAAAGCATTCAGCCTCAGCCGGAGGGGGCACCGCCCCAGTCACCACAGAGGCAACAACCTTGGGAGGTGCAGCTCCACTGCCCAGACGTGGAGTGAGTATGAAAGAAGAGAGTAGTGGGGAGAAAGATACCTAGATGCCAAAGCATTAGCACAGGAGCGTGGGAAACTGATAAACATTTACCAGAGAGAGAAATAAAGGAAGACAAATGTATTTGGAGGGGAGTAAAAGCAAGCCTGGGAGCAAGAAGCAGCCCTTTTGTAAAAAAGCACCACCCCCCACAAAAAACCTTAATTCCCCTAACCCTCCCTCATTCTCAAATGTTAAACTCTTAACTACACAGAGATGATGTGGTAAAAAAGAATGAATCTATACCCAGCTCTGCCAACATCTGCTTGAACTGATCATCCCCTCAGTTTTTCTGACCCTTGGCTTCTCATACTTTCAGCATTGATCTTTCTTCTCCCATCCCCAGGCTTTGTTGGATCTATCCTTTTCTGTGTGGTTTCACCAAAGGTAAGTAGTATGCCATTCACCTATTAAAGAAGAGGAGCTAAGTTATTCTTCATACTGAGTATCTGGCCAGTGCATACAATGTCTCAGTGTCCAAATTTTGCAGATTACCTGGGTCCTATCAAATATCAATGATCATTCTTGCATAAATTCTGAAAAGCACATTACCCAGCATTGTGGCATATCTAGCCATGGAAACATTTGTGCTGTCCACATAAGAATGTGGAACAATGCTTCCCTAACTTGTTAATATTTTCTGTTTCTGATAAACTTCATTGTAGTGGCTAAAGAGATGGCTCGACAGTTAAAACATCTGCTGCTTCTGTTGAGAACCAGAGATCAGTTCCCAACACCATTGTTGGGTAGGGGGTTCACAGTTTAAGCCATCCAATACCCTATTGTAGCCTCTGTGGGCACTCTTACACATGCACATGTGCATACACACATACATACTAATAAAATAAGTCTTAGAAAATGCGCCATTCTAAACAGCCTTTAGCTACAAACTCATTGGTAAAATATGTGCCTCCTAAACAGTTATAAGGAACAGAGATGAAAAGACTTACATGTGGAACATTTACACGTGACTATGTTACAACATTAATACATAAGTAAATGGTAATTACTTTCTATTTGTGCATTTATTTGTTATTATGGAAAAAGAATGAAAATTATATCGTGATTTGAAATATTCATATAAATATGATCATGAAACTGGAGAGGTGTCTCTGTGATTAGGAGTGTTCATTCCTCTTGTAGAGGATTCAAGTTCATGTCTCAGCACTCAGGTTGGGTAGGTTCCCAATCACCTGTAACTATAGGTCCAGGAGGCCTGACACACTCTTCTGGCCTCTAGTAAGACTTGCACTCATTCACACAAACCAGCATACAGACACACATACCCATAATTCCAAATGAAATATTAGTTTTCTTTTTTAAATTTAAAATATCAAATCCATCCAGATCTTATATTGCATCCCCTTCAATTCCTCCCCAAACCCCCTCACCACTTATGTTTAAAAAAAATAAAACACTTAGTCTGCATACTTAGTGAATGCCAATATGTGCATGAGTGTAGAGCTACCTCCTGGAGCATGGGAAGCTTCTCAGGGGTCTTGTCCATGAAAACAACTGACTTGCCTTCTCCTAGCATCATCAATTGCCAGTATCTCTTAAGCAAGGGTGGAATTTCATAAGCTCCCTCCCACCTCACACTTAGTGTCTGGCTTGATCCTGTTCTTGTTTTGTACATGTAGTGACAGTCACTGAGAGCACAGGAACTCTGGTTCTTATAGTCTTTCTATTCCTTCTTCCACAATGATCCCAAAGTCTTGGGAGGAAAAAGTGTGCTCAAGATGTAGGACTCAGGACTGAACAGTACTTTTGATCTCTTATTCTTTGCATGTTGAGCAAAAATGAAATAAAATCTTTTTAAAATAATTAAATTAATATTTAATATTAGAGTGTCCTTTTAGACCACAGCTTCATAATAGCACCTGTCACTCTGTTCCTGACTGTTTATGATAGTGTGCACCTGGGAAGGTGTTTGTTACTATGCACATCACATTGAGTACTTAACATTTGAAGAAAGTGCTGTAGCTTGAAGCAGGTACACCCTTCCCAGAAACCATTTTATCTGTTAATGAAACTTGTTGGTTATGAACACTGGACTTCCATCTCTGAATACAATCAAGCATATAGATTTGACACAGTAACTGTCACATGTTCTATCTGTTAATCTGTTTTTTTTGTTTGTTTGTTTTTTTGGTGAATGAAAGTTGCTTTTACTATCTTAGTTCCCTTTCTCTCTGCTTTGATAAAAATACTCTGACAAATACAACTCAGGGAAGAAAGTGTTTATTTTAAATCAGAATTCAAGATTAAGGTGTCAGAACCTCAGGACAACTTGTTGTAGTAGTGCTATGTAAAAATGAAATTACTTTTGGAGTCTCTTAGGCAAAAGGGAGGCAGATTTGTTCTGAGTTCTGATTTCTCTCAGAACTATTCTGTTTTCCCTGAACGAAGGGCTTCCTTTTATACTTTTCTGAACAGCACATAATTCAGGGTATGGGGAAGGAAAGCGGGACTTTGTCTCCAAGAATCTTTAATCAGCTCTTATAAGAGAAGAAGTTATTTTTGATTCTACTCGCTCAGAACAGCAAACAAACCCGTACAAAAAAACATCATCAGTCTATACCCACACACTGTTTCCCACACTTGTGTGGAATACATTGTTTTCTATGTTATAGCCAGCTGTTTTCTGGGATCTACCTGCCATATCTTACCCAAACACATACTGTTCTGCATCAAGAGCATAACAGTTACAATACTGAATGAGGTATAAGATTAAATCTACCTATGCAACTTAGTTTGTAAGATTTAATTACATTGGTACATTGGACATTGTTTTTCTTAAAGGCTGAGTAAATTTAAACAAACTCTTCAGTGTGGAGATGGAAAAAAGTTTTTGGTACATAGTTCTAAGCATCTGATTAACTTGATCCCCAAAATGTCATTACCAGAGCAAGTCACATTGGGTCTATAGTCAAGACTTAGAAACTAATGAATATTCATTTTCAACTCATCTCCACTCATGCACAGTTCAGGAGCCCCTGTCTAGACATGGTGCCACCTATGCAGGACAGGTCTTCCCACATTATTTACCATACTCAAGGTAATCCCCTGCAGACAAAGCTATCTAAACAGTCCCTCTTAGAGACTTTCCAGGTGACTCTATATCTTATCAAATTGACAATGAAAACCAACTCAACATTAACCCATCATGAATTCTCTGAAGCACATTCCTGCTGTCACCTGAAAATCTGAGTATTTAAGGAAAAGTAGGGATGTCACCACACCTTAGAATGTCACCAGAGCTTAGAAATATAATCACTTCAATTAATGAAGGAAAATATAACAACCTGTGATTCAGGATAGAAATTGTTTATTTTATTTTTTTGTCTTCAAGAAAGAATTAAACTTGCATATTGTATGCCATGGAGAGAACCATACATAGCTCACATAAACAGTTCTCACTTGCTTTGGTCATTGACTCTAGTTATCCAAAGCACAACTGTAAGTTATTTAGTCATTATTCAAAAGTGATATCACGCATAACCTCAAGATGTTTTTCCTTCAAGATGAGAAACAAAGGAAATTTTTACGGAGAATCGAATCTATCTGTAAATATGAGAAATCAGACATGGGACAGTATAGTAAGTAATACTGTCAATTGGCTAAGACCTAGAAACATCTAGGAGACAAGCCTCTGGCATAACTGAGAGGGCTATTCTAGATGGGTTTAACTGAGATGGGAAGATCCATCATCTGATGGGCTGGGCAGTGGTCTTTGACTAAATATAAAGGAGAAACGGAGCTAAGTACCAGCACTCATCTCTACCTTCTGACTGTGAATACAATCTGAGCAGCTGCCTCCTGCTCCTGCTGCCATGCCTTCCCACCATGATAAACTGCATCTTCAAACAGTGCACCAAAATAAACCCTTCTTTAATTTACTTTTCAAAAAATATAAAAAATAGGCTCTTTCAGTGTCTAGCTCCTGTAGTGACCAGAGCCACCATGTCTGCGCATCTGCAATGCATGGTATGGTGTATGGAACTGCTCCAGTTTTCTGATCAAGAGGAATAAACAGACGTACAGAACCATGCCCAATAATCTGAAGGCCAGAAACTCCTTCAGCTACAACGGGCTAACTCACCATAAGACTGTGGGAGTGTAGCCCATGGCCAATGAAAAAGGGTTATGGTGGTCATGAAGTGGAGATCCAGCCAACAAAAGCCAAACACCTCCTATGTGAAGACCACCATCAACAAGAATGCCTGGGCCACCCTCAGCAGCATCAGGCATATGATCCACCAGAACAAGTACCTACTGCTCTGCTTAAGGTATCCACAGAGCCAAAACAATCCTGCACAGCCAGGAGCCTGTGGTGGGGAAGCAGAAGATGACCCGCCTCACTAAGAGCTTATGAGCCCTTTGCCCCTGAAGTTATAAAAAGGCCTTTGACTTTCTCAACCATCGCAAAAATATATACAACCGCTTGTAAAGAGGTGGAGACAGGAGAATGCCTTGGGCTCACTGGCAAGTCAGCTTGAGATAAACTGCTTCAAAAAATAAGGTAGACAAATGTAGACCATCATTGTTGACCTCTGGCCTCCAGAAGCACAATCAAACATATACATGTGGACCTATCCCTTCAAAAACATGTACAACATCCCATGCAGAGAACGGAGCCGGGACATTTTCCTGGGCCAGTTTCAGTTGGGTTTCTAACATTTGCAAACTAGAGCAGTTCAGAATTATGCACTTGAAAATTTCTAGTTTTTACTCAAATGACTGCTTTGTGCACTTCAGTTTTCTCTGACTTTGGACTTGTGCAGGGGGTGGCAATGAAAGAACAGGAACTGGCACCCAGTCTATCAGCCAGCCAGTTAACCCAGACCCACACTGCCTTTCCTGGAAAAGAGGTACAAAAGGAAGCGGGACTTTACACACCTTTTCTAAGCCAGTGAGACACTTGGACATTTTTGGTTTTTCACTCAACCCTGACAGTAATTAAACCTCTCCAAACCAGTTTCTATCCTTGACAATAATGGCTGTTTTCAACACAAATGTTTCATTTGGCTCCATACAGCACATTGACCCACTCACTACCCAGCCATGGCAACAACCAGTGAAAGTCAGACTCACAGCTTCTGTGTGAGGAGGCTATGCCCTTGCTCACACCTGTCAGAGTGCTTTGCATTAGGCCTACTCCATTTTTCACTACAATTGTGTACACAGACAGAGTGGGAAAGGAGTTATCTATCATAGTTTTAATAGGATAAAGGAAAACTGTGACCTCTGAACTCCTACTTCCCAAGCTCTGAAATTCAGCCCAGATAAACACAAAAGGAAAGAAGGATGACCTGTCAGAGATCGAATCCAGATGTGTCTTCTTTCCTCCATTTCTTTATTCTGTTGGGGAAGAGTAGGAATGAATGGGGAGACAAAGCAACATCTTGTCACATCATGTCTCCAAAAATCAGCTAGATGCTGCAATCATGCTATCGGGAAAAAGCCTAGTCATGAATTTGTTATTATTTGGAAAACAGGGACCATGCCAGTGTCTGCTTCTGAGACACAACTGAGAGGGAGAGAACGGGTGCTAGAAAAGCAGCTCAGGGCTCAGGAGCGAAGGCATTAAAGGTTCATGGAAATCAGAAAGTAAAAGGAAATTACCAAGCTCTTCTCCTTCCCTCCCTCCCTCCCTCCCTCCCTTTCTCCCTCACTCCTGCCCTCCTTCTCTCCCTCCTCTTTTCCCTCCCTCCTTCCATACCTTTCTTCTTTCTGTAAATAATTGTTAGGTGATTCAAGTAATATATTTGCATTCAATAATGTGAGTTGATGTGTCTGTGCGTTTGTGTGCATGTGGGTTGGGTAGACAGGATGTGTGTGCAAACATGCAGATGCCAGAGGACACTGAATGTCCTGTCCTGTTCTATCACTCTCTGCCTTATTTCTTTGAAACAGGGTCTCTCACTGGATTTCCAGCCTCAGTGATCCCAATGTCTTTGCTCTATGCTGTGTTGGGGTTACAGCCATGAGCAGTCATACGTGGCTTTTCACATGGATTCTGGGGGTCCAGCTTAGGTCTTCAGACTTGAACAAGTACTCTGACTAGGTAATCTCTCATTTCTTTATTCACTCTTTAGAACACAAAAGGAACACATGTGTTCTTTATTCCTGCTACAGTTTACATAGATCTACCCAGATATCTACTCAAGACAGTGCAGCAAGGGCTCTGACTTCAGATCTGCAGGGTATCATTTGAGCCTCACCTGAAACATATAAAAAAGCTGGCATTAGGAGATTGAGCAGCTGGTATCTGCCAGACACTCTACTAACCACTCACAGTTTTATAACAATGTTACATGTTAGCCACTATTGATTGTACTCCACAAAGAGGGAAACTGTGGCACAGGAGTTCGTATACCTTGCTCTGGATAACATATCTAATAGAATGTGAAACCATTATTCAAATTTGGATAAATTGAGTTCAGAAAGAAATATGAAAACTTTTGAGAAACTATAGTCATTGATGTTTCCATAAAAACTTGATTATAATGATACATTAATAAGTATCTTTTATTTAAAAGACTTGATATTTTCACTGAAGTCACCAAATATGAAGACTGTATATTTCACAGATAGAAGACACACATTTCCACCTCGAAGTTCTCAACTTCTACATAAATACAAAACTCACAGGACCCATATGGTATACTCTTCCCTTGTTTCCAAAACGTACATTACCAAGGTCCATAGAAGGCATCAGTAGTGGGCGCAGAATTCGGTATGGGAGTCTAGATTTTTCAGTTGCTTCATAGTATCCCTCTTATTCAGTCTGTATTTTATTTTTGAGAATTTCATCCTTGAGTATTGTCTTTGCGTTATTTCCATCCCTCTCACTCCACCAGCAACTCCTCCATGTCCTCCATGTCTAACAACTTGTTCTTTTCTTTGGTTATTATTGTTACGTGTGTGTGTGTGTGTGTGTGTGTGTGTGTGTGTGTGTTAGCCTATTTTTAACAGAGCATTAGGGGCATCTAAATTCAGAATGCTTTATTTACAAACTAGTCCCAGCTGGTGCTATAACCAAGGCTGCACCAATGAAGGCATCTAAACATATCACCATCCAATTTGTCTATGATCTAGGAGCTGCTAGGTAAATACCATTTTATTTACTAGGTAATCATAGCACGTAAGCATCAAGCATAAGGGCGATTGAAAATAAAGCATCCATATGCTTAGCTTTCTCTTATTCGCTTTTGAAACAGTGAAATAAATTTTTGTCTGTTCAGTAATAATTTTAAAAATTACAACTGTCAACTAACTTAAATGTGAAAAATGCAGGTATTTTAGGGGATTTGAATTGTGGCTCACAGAGAGGCTGGCTGGCAGGCTGTCAACCATCCACTGAAATGAGAACACACAGAAACATTGGTGTGCAGTCTGTGAAAGTTAATTTTCTTCCTTTTTTCATGAATGTTAAAATTCCCAGGTGGAGGGATGGGCCAGTTGTTTACATTCTCTCAGGCAATTATTTATATGAAAAATAAAGAGGGTGCATTCATAGGAGAGCTATGGAATGATATTGTCCATTAATGGCTCACGGATGCAATTAAATGTGTTTATATGTAGATAGCAGCCTGTGGATTCCTATGGACCTTTGGTAATTAAATGGTTCTTTCTAAACACTCATAAAGACATATGTTTTAAATGTAATTTGTGTCTTCATTTACAGGATGCTTTTATTTTCTTTCATTTTTCATTGGCTTTTCAAATCATAACCTGAGGGTTCACCTTAAATTATGTCTCCTACATGAGGCCCACCCCACACCTGCTGACCAGTAGAACACCTCCATTTCTGTTTTTCAAAGTGAGTTATGCCCTTTTATCTCGTTAGGTAATATTTTAGTTGTGAAATGTGTCTCCTGATCACATACCAGGAAGTTTAATGGCACAGTGTTTTTTCTTGTATACTCATATTTTAAAATATCAGCTAGCGGCCTGAGAGATGGCTCAGCAGGTGAAAGGATTTGCTACAAAGCCCAATGACCTGAGATTGATCCCAGAAACTCCCGTAAAGGTGAAAGGAGAAAACTCCTCCCACACATTGGTTGTCTGCCTTACATTCATGCACCATAACATCAGTGTGTAAACATACATAATACAGATATACAATAATAAATATTTTTTAAATTTAAAATATCTTTAAAAGTACGGGCTAGTAACCTACAATTAAGAATTTACAGAAAATATGTACTATTAAGGCTTGTTTTTGAATCCCCATATTACTTATACATGACAATTTTCTAATAAAATAAAATAGTGAAAATATTCCTAGTCCTATTTGTTTCAATTAACTATCATGTAGTAACCATTGATTTCATAGTGATGGAATTACAGGAAATACATGGCACAGACATTTGTTTTTAAGTCTATAGTATTTAAGAGATTGGATCAATATGACCAACCGGAAGGGCCTCAATTTTCAGTAAACAAGTACTTGCATATACTCTGAGAATCTTCAAAATAATGTTCTCCTTAGCAACGGCTGTGACATGTATCATTTTAGAAAAATAATAAACAAACAAAGGAGAGAAGCAACAAGATTGAGTGGATAAAGGTACCTGCTGACAAGCCTGACAGCTTGAGTTTGATCCCCAGGACCCACATGGTGAATTGGCAGAACCAAATCCCTCAAGTAGTCGTTTGAGATCCACACATATGCCTACAAACACGCATACACAAAATACATACACACATGATAAATAAATAATGTAATAAAAATGAAAAGCAGATGGAGTTATATAATAATCGCATGATGTAGAATATTTTCAGCCTCCTTTTTGCAAAATGGATCTTGGATGATTAAGTCATATGAAATTATAATGGGAGAAGATAACTTTAAGAATCTTTGTTATTATAATTCCATAGGATCATGTCTTTAAAATGTAACAAATAGTGATTTTTCAAAGCTCACAAATTACAATGCATAAGTACAATTTCTAAGACCAGTTTCATTTCTGTGTATAGCATAGAATCAAGCAGATTGACTGTAGGGACAATGAGTACTAAGGAACTACTGGTGATCAACATAAATCATCCTTAATGTGTATTTCAATTAGGCAAATAAAATTATTAACTTTAATCAGATACAACCCTTCTGTGTACATAGTACAAAGACAAGTCCCTGATCATTACCACTGGCAATACCTAGAGGCTGTGTTGAAGTTGTGACATCACTGTAGAGAAGTGCAAACAGATCTGAAGAAATGATATGCAATCATGAAAATTTAATTTCTCTAATGTCTGAGATCTTACAACTAGGCATTTTTAAGGATACTTTTTTAATCCTTGTACTTTTTCTGCAGACAATTTTTTTTGATTTATTAGCCAGGATGTGAATGTGGATATTTTCAGTGTCTGACATTTGTCATGGATACTGTCTAGTTTAGTTCCTGTGGCTGCCCAATTCACTCTGGGGAGCATTCTCTACAGCTAACTATTCAACCACTCTTTTATTTGTATATTTCCTAGGTGGTTATCATCTAAATAATGAGACACAGGGATATGTCTGGCAAAGTAAATAATAAGATAAATTCCTCACTTCCTTTAGATGATCTACAAATTCTTTTTAACATAATATCCTTATTTAATTATTCCCTAAAGTTAAACACCAAAGATGAATACACATACACTTATTGAAAGATCATTTCATACCTTGAACTACTTTTCTTGTTTCACAGAAATGTATTACTCCTATTATATTTGTGACAAAAAAAACATATTTCATTACTGTTTGTTTTAATTTTAATTATTTTATTGAATATTTGTTTATTTTCTACAAAACATCTTAATCATCTTCATACCCCTTCCCCACCCACACCTGCCCATACACTTTCTATGAATTTCATACATTATGTCCTTTATATTAAGGTTTATTGAGTCAAGTTAATGTACCCAAAAGTCCCTTAGTGAAACTTCATCCACTGAGGTCCAGTCAACCTGTCTAGAGTCATTGCCTTAAAGAATATCAACGCTCTCTCACCCAGCGGGTACTCAATTGCCAATAGTTCTTTAGCTAAGATTGGGGCCTGTTGTCAATTTCCACAGTTCTATGTTGGGTTTTTGGCAGCTTGAGTTTGCATGGGTCTTGTGCATGCTGACATCATTGCTGTAGATTCATATAAGCAAGGTCTTAGGAGCCTGTAAGACTCTTTTTCCATATGGTCATGTACCACCTCTCTTGGCTCTTATAATCTTTCTACCCCCCCTTCCAAAAGTTCCTAAGCCCTGGGTGGGTGTAATTTCATATAGGAGTCCTGTCCAAGGAAAGACCCATATGCTGAAGACTTATTCTCTATGCTTTTGTTATTTTTGCTGTGTGGTATTCATTGTCCTCTGCTGCATGAGGTTGCTTTGTTGGATAATACAAAATGCATGACTTTTGCATAGTTAAATGAGAAAAAAATGAAATTTTTGAAGAATAAATTGTTGGAAATAGTATTTAACAGAGTGAAATAACTCCTAAAGTGGAATTCTTGACTGATCTGACCCTGAGTGCCCTGAAGTTGTGAATTAGAAGATTCTGAGAAGTATCTATCCTAACCCCCAAAGACAGGGTTAGGAGAAGATAAATTAGTAGGTGACCTGCATGAAAAAGGACCAGAGATTGAACCCCAGAAACCTTGTAAAGAAGCCATAACAGTAGTTTGCATCTCTAATCCAAGCACTGGGAGGGTGGAGACAGTTGAAAGCCTAGGGCTTTCTGGCCAAGCAGCTTAGTTGAATTAGGGAGCTCCAGGCCAATAAAGGACTCTGTCTCAATTACAACAACAAAAGTACAACAAACTGGCACATCCATGATAAATTTTTGCTCCTTTCTTTTACTATACATTTGTTACTGGTATGATTTTTTTCCACCAGTCTTTTTAACAATAGTTTGCAGATCTTAATTACAAGTATGTACATAAATCTTGGTAATATGTATTTATAGTAGACAAGTTGACCTAAAATAAATTAGGCTATAAACAAATCACTCGTGTATGAACACATACCACTTTCCAGAGCAGAGCTGACTTTGTAGTGGACCCTTGAACTAGAGACTTACAGTGTACACAGGAAAGCACCATCACTGGAGGAGTGCTACAGACGATGGCAAACTTATTTTATGATCCGCCAAGCATGTTGTTTGCCTCCAAGATGTCCCTGTGGCTGCAGAGCAATTAATTTGCTGTTATGCATAATAATTAAAGTATGTTAAATGTTCAACCATATGCAAGAACATCTGTGAAGAAACTTCTTTATGACTTGCTTGATGTTTATTTTCGTCTTGCACTAGAGGGAAGGACACATATTGCACTGTCCATTTGACTCAAGTTGAATGGTTGAATGTTTTCTCCTCCTCCTCCTCCTCCTCCTCCTCCTCCTCCTCCTCCTCCTCCTCCTCCTCCTCCTCCTCCTCCTCCTTCTCCTCCCTCTTTCTCTTCCTCCTCCTCCTTGGCCTTTCCCTCCCTTCTTATTCTTCTTCTTGTTCACTGTTATTAGCTCAGATAATTAGTGACGGCTGCTGACTCTGCTTACTTAGAAAATAGGTGCAAGCATCTGAGGTGTGAGATGACACTGCCTGTGAAAGGAAGCACATTAGGGAGATCAGAGCCCTGCCACTTTTCTTCATGATTCTGGATTAAATCAAATCCGTGGAGTGAGATGTCAGTGCCAGTGTTTCCAAACTTATTACACAGAATTGCCATGGAAAATTTTGTAAATTTTGCACAGAGCTTTAACACAAACTTCATAGGACCTCATACTGGAAATGAGCTACTAGTTTACCAAAATTTTATTTTCATTTTGCCAAAGTACAAAATTATAGTTCCAAAAATATATAATTTGAGCTAGAGATATTTTCCTTTCATAGTGAGATATTGAGTGCGTAAAGGATACAAGAAGGTACTCCTGATACAAAATTGATTTAGATATACTGAGATAATCATATTAAGCAAATTAAGCTAATCTCAGAAAAATTAATTTATTTCCTCATCATTTGTGGTTCCTAGATTTTCTTTAACACATATAAAGTCCTATATGGCATCAGGAGAGATGGCTTGGTGTTTAAGAGCATGTACTGCTCTAGCACAGGACTGGGGTTCAATTCCTGGTACCCACATTGGTTAGCTCACAAATACCTGAAATTCCAGTTTCAGAGCATAAGACACTCTCTTCTGGCCTCTGTGAGTCCCCTGTGCACATAGTGCACCTAAATTTGGCAGGCAGGCAGGCACACACACACACACACACACACACATACACATAAATAAAAACTAGCTAAATTAAATAATGTCTATGCATATGATATAACTGTCTATTGGAACATGGAGAGCTATCAGGAGGGGGAGGGTCCAGTACGATATTGGGAGATTATACTCAGCATACAACATATACATGTATAAAAACAAACTAATAAATTAACTAATTAATCTTTTAAAAGAGGTGACTAGAAAGATGGATCATTGAGTAAGATCACCTGCTGCACAAACACGAGGAACAGAGTTTGAATCCCCAGAATCCAAATAAAAAGCCAAATGTGGCCATATGTTCTGTTGAGGGCAGAGACAGGAGGATTGCTGGGGCTAAACAGCTTAGCTCTGAGTTAGGCAATAGACCCTCTTTCAAAAGCAGAGATTTATAAAGCAGGACAGATATCCTTCTATTGTTTCTATATTGATTCACAAAAGTGCATTTATAAACATACATATACCACCAACATGTATACATACATGCACACTTACACATACGTACATTCTCTCTCTCTCTCTCTCTCTCTCTCTCACACACACACACACACGTGACACCTGTTAGTATGCCAAGGAAACAAGCTGAGCCAGTGTGATGGCTCAGCAACTAAAGGCACTTTATCAAACAATGAGTTTGATTTCTAGGACCCAAATTATGGAAGGCAAGAACCAATTCCTGCAAACTGTCCTCTGACCTCCACAGGTGCGCCATTGGCAAGTATAATTCTGCCCATACATATGTGCACACACACATTCAATAAAACTAAAATAAGATGCTAGAGGTCTTTCAAACATTGGCTGTGAGAGTCTCAAATAATTAGGCACAGTGCTGTTGGTAACTCATGCCAAGTTTCTAGGTTGATTTCACTTCCAAGTGAGATATATTCTTTACTAATTCTTTCAAGACTGGCATTGTGTGATGAAAAGTTGGAGAATTTTTATTTGTCAGGATATTCCATTGTATAAATATGTATTAGACATATAACTTGTGAAATTATGAGTTAGACATTTTCCTGAGAACATGGAATTCATCTGTCTTAGTCTTCCGTTGATGTATACGGGCATTCTGATGCCAGTCAAATTCATGTGTAATTCATATGCTCTTTTTGGAAGTTTATTTCCTTACTTTTGTTTCAAATTAAGAAGTTTTTAGATTTAAAGAAATCAGAACCATCTTCCAGCCTCCAAATCATATCTCTTAGTAGTCTCTGGTTTGACATTTAAGCCTTGAATCTACTTTGAGCTGGTTTTTGTGACTAGTGAAATATAAAGTATAGGTACATTTGTCTAGTTTCCTAACGTAGAACCTTAGATTTGATTTTAAATATTTCTTCTTTTCTAATGTATCAATGGTATAAATTACCTATCATATCCTCTGGAATTAAACTGAAATTTAACACAAGCTTTTCTCACCAGAGGATTGTCTGCCTTGAGCAGAAGCCTGCACATTTTGTGATTCTTGAAGGAAGCATCTTATCATGATTATTTGGCCCACTAGATTGAGAATACTGTTCTATTCAATTAGATAACTAGTTTCCTTTCAGCTATTAATTGATTGTGTTAGTTAGTACTAGAAAGATTTAAATACCCAAATTGGGCATAATTGTCCATTATTCTTGGATTTCTATGAGTTTTTGTCTCACATATTAAGGTGATATTGTTCTGCACATGTACCTTAAGGATGAATAATGTGGAGAATTAACCCTTTGTCCTTACAAAATGCCCTTCCCTAATCCAGATTGTTTCTTTCCTCGGAATTTGGTGCCTTGTCTAAATTAGTATAGGAATGACCATTGTCTGCTTTTGATTATTTTCAGAGTGCATGCCTTTCTCCACCCTTCTAACTCTCTGTGCCTTTAAAGGAAGCCTTCTTGAGTGTGGATATTTCAGTCAGTAAATTATTTGCCACACAAGCATGAGTACTTAAGCTTGCTATATATAAAATAAAAAAAAACATATCAGAAAATAAAACAGAATTACATTATAGTTCATGAATTGTAGAGACTTCATAACAGGGTGTTCTAGTTTAATTTCTGCTGCTGTGAAAAATACCCAGAATAAAGCAAATTAGAAGAATAAGCAATTTATTTGGCTTATAATTCCAGATCACAGTTCATCATTGAGGAAAATCAAGGCAGGAAGGAACTCAAGGCCAGAACATAAGGCTGGAACTTGAAAGCAGGCATGTTTGCTATTCCACAGAGTGTTATCTCTTTCTAGTGACTTTAATTCAAAGTCAAAAATTAAGACGGGAGCATGAAGTATGGTGCTGGCTGGCTGGCTTGCAGGCAGGCTTATACTTAGTTAGCTTTCTGACACAGTTCAGCATGTCCTGCCCACAGTAGCCTGTGTCCTGCTACATCAACTAACAATCAAGACAATCGCCCACAGACATGCCCACGGGCCAGTCTTGTATGGGAAATGAAATATTTATTTTATTTTTATCCAGTCAGAGAGCATTCTTATTTCTTTTAAAAGAATACTTTGACACAAATCTCAAGATTAGTGAACTCCTTGATACATTAAATTCTTCATTTTATTTCTCTCTTGTTTTTGCTTCCATGAACTGTGGAAGTCAAATACAGCTCTTCTAGTTTTCCTCTCAGTGAGGTATCTGCCCCCTGTTCTGTTTCCAAGTTCTTTTTTGGATTTTTGCAGTTTGAACATCATATGCCCAGCTGTTTAGGTTTTATTTCTTATTTATCTTGCATGATGTTGCCTATTCTTTATCTGTTGCTGTTAATCTTTGTGTATGTGAGTGTGTGTGAGTGTGTGTGTGTGCGTGAGAGAGAGAGAGAGAGAGAGAGAGAGAGAGAGAGAGAGAGAATACAGTGATGCCACAGCATGTGTGTGGTGATCAGAGGACAACTTCCTGTGTCAGTCTTTGCCTTCCATCTTGTTTGAGACATAGTTGCTCATTGTTCACTGCTGCATGTGCCAGGATGGATATCCTTTCTCCATCTACGATCTCCTCACATGAGCTCTGGATTTAAGGTACTAACATGCCCATCTTTATATGGGTTCTGCAGATCCAAACTGTTCCTCACACTATGCTTCACAGGCTTTTCCACCAAGCACTCTCCTCAGTCCTAATCTTGTCTACTCATGAACGTAGTTTCTCGCATACCATATATTCAGAACATCATTAAGAATTTTACATGTGCCTCTTATATTCTCTTCCAATGACACAAGTAGCAACAAAGATCAAAACTGAGCATTTGCATCCTTACAGAGAAAGCCAGAGGAAGCTGAGTTTAGTATTTCCTTTCCTTTTTCTGTTATCATCAAGACTCTGAAAAAACAGCTTCCATTGAAGGCAGACTTCCATAAAGAAGATTCCCGAGTATTCACTTTTCCCCTTTGGTTGCTGGAGGCAAGGAACTGTCTCTCTAGATTTCACTCTGAGCTGTACTGGAGATATAACTCACCTAGTTATTCAAGGAATGAATCCAATAAAATTGGCCTTCCAGAGTTTTTATATCTCAAACTTGTGCATGCTCATGCTCTGTCAATCTCTGAGACGTTCTGATCCCTTCTATCTGTAAGTCAGCTGTTTGTTCAGTTATGGAGTGTTAGTTTTCCCTATGATCTCAATTTTCTGGGAGATCTCAGAAGAGTTGCTGCTTTTCAGTGAGGAAAGTGCAGAATGTATGTGCAGTGCCCATAAAATCCAGAAGCAAGCATTAGAGTCCCCAGAACTGAAGTTACCCACAGTTGTTGGTAGCCATGTGAGCCAAACCTTGTTCTTCTTTAAGAGCAATGTCTGCTCTTTACTTCTGAGCCTTCTCTCCAACCCTCCAGGCTGGAATGAAGAAGGAAGTGAAATATTCAATAAGTCAATTTGAAACAACAGGAGAAAGCTTCACCAATAAAATGAAAGAAGTATAAAAGAGAATACCAAGACTAACAATAAAGTTGAAAGATTGGACCACTCAAACAAAGATTATGAAAAATTTTAAAAACTCAAGAATGGAATATACAGGAAATGTGGGATACATGAAAAGGAAAACATATGCATCATAGGCATAGAGGAAGGAGAAGGATCTCAGGATAATGGTATTGACAGATCTTCAACAGGACTATAGAAGAAAATTTCCCAAAATTAAGAACACATATGCCTATACAAATATAAGAAGCACATAAAACATCAAATAGACAGGATCAGAAAAAAAAACATTCCATGGCATGTTATAGTAAAACAGTAAATATAGAGAACAAAGGGGTAATACTGAAAGCTACAAAATAAAAACAAGTCACATATAAAGGAAAACCCATCAGAATTGCAGCTGACTTCTGAATGCAATATGAAAGCCAGAAGAGCCTGAATCAAAGTATTCCCAATTCTAAATGCCATGGATGCCAACCTACAATGTTTCTCTGCTACAATGTCTATCATAATTGAAGGGAAAAGAAAAATCTTCTGGACATGAATAAACTGAAAGAATTCCTGTCTATAACAACATCCCTTCAGAGAATTCTTGGAGCAATACAAAGAACTGAAGAAAGGAACTCATATACCTACAGAGCAACTGAAAGAAACTAAATGAAGGTATAACTGTGGAAACACAAAGTTAGACCAAGAATGCAAACAGAAATTAAAATAAAAGTCAATAATAACTTTAAATATCAATGAACTGAACCCCCCCAGTGAAAAGACATAGGCTAGTTGGATGGATTAGAAAACAAAATCTATCTTTTTATTATTTGCATGAAACCCATATCATCTTCAAAATCAAGTACTACCTTAAGGTGAAAGGACAGAAAAAATATTCCAAGCACTGAGAAACAAACAGAAGTTTACATTCTAATATCTGACAAAATGGCTTCAAACTAAAACTAATCAGAAGAGATACTTGTACATACATGTGTAAAGCTGCTCTTTTCACAATAGCTAAGAGAGAGAAGCAACCTAAGTTTCCCTCAGTGGATAATGAAAATGCAGTACATTTACACAATGGAGTTCTACTCGGCAGTAAAGAAAGACAAAATCATGAAATTTGCAGGAAAATGGATGGAACTGGAAAATGTTATATTAAGCAAAGTAACACAGGCTCACAAAAACAAACAAAATAAGTTCTCCTTCATAAGTGGATAGTAGCACCAAATCCTTCAATGTGAATATATATTTTGTTGTAACCACAGGAACCAGCATAATGAAAAGGAACTAGGTATGCAAAAGGAAAAATGTAACCAGAGAGACAATAATAGTAGGAGGCATGTGTTACTAAGGGTGAAATAGTTAAAACTGGGAATATTTAATGGGTGGGAGAGGGAGGACTATACAAGGAAATTTGGAGATAAAAGGAAAGAAGGAACTCAACAGAGGTGGGACCAAAGACACTGGTATAATCAAGGGAGAAATGGGGAGAATAAGGACACTTCAAATGGGGAAAATATGGAGCAAGGTTTAGACTGGGAGAGAGAGGAGAAACAAGAATGCCAACTAGTGTGAAAAAAAGAGGGAATCATATTAATCCAACAACCTAATGACAAATTCTATGTGCATAGCTGGATGCTACATAACAAGAAACCGTGCCAAACAAGAGAAACTTTCCTTTGAGTTCTTAGCCAGGGTAGTTCAAGAGACTCTCCCAATTGCATGGGCTATTGACATAGCCCTTGATTACCTTCTGGAACTTGAAGTTAAGACCCTATTGCTGAAGACAGAACATACTTCAGATACAGGATTTGAAGCAATGGAGCTGGAACTGACCTCGAAGCCACTTACCCTGAAGTCTAGCCATACCTTTGGAGAGCACTATGAAAGCTGCTAATGGAGAACACCAATCTGTGGTCCAACATTTGCTTCAATACCAAAAGACAAAATGACCATATCAATGACCAGCACATCACATGACATTGATTCAGTAGTGGCATTTTTATGTTGGTGGCAAACAATAGCTACCTAATTGAACTTAGAGCCCACTCAATGGGAAGAAACTTATGTGTAGTACTTTAAACATAGCCAAATACACACAGCTGGATAGGTCATGGATCATAGAAAAAAACCCAAAACTGTCATTTTTGTAGACTAATGTCATTTCTTACTATGTGCAAAATCTGGATCCTTATATTTGCAGACAAATACCCCTGTCAACACATATCAGAGAAGCTTCTTTTGCTCCAAACAGTGACTATTACAGAGTACCACAACTGGTCACACATGGATTATGTCTGTGAATTGCCCAAGCCTAAGCCTAAGTGGCACATCAACAATGCAACCACTACATCTAAGTCCCACAGAATATTGAAAAAGGAGTAAATGTCACTAATTAATCTCTCATTGCACATTATGAAGCTCCTTCATGCAACAGGGTGCCAGGAACACAAAAGGTCAAAAATGGTCAAAACATAGAGATTAAGAGTCTGCAGAATGCTGGTCCTTAGACAGGATTCCTGTATTAAAACTCACTCAACCAGGGGTCAGGGACCATTTAGGAAGAGGGTGCAGAAAGATTGTAAGAACCAGGGAAGAGGTGAATGACCATATAGAAATAACATCCTACAATCTCCTGGAGACCTGCTCATATAAACCTACAGCAGTTGTGGCAGCATGTGTGGGAGTCATGAAAAGTCAATCAGACAAAAACCCAATATAGAACTGGGGCAACAGACAGCAGACCCCAATCTTAGATTAAAAAAAAAATAAAAGCAACTTATTATGGCTAGATGTGGAAGAGTTTATCTTCCTAAAGCAAAGGACTCTGGATGGACTGACTGAATCTCACTGGATGAACTTGCACTGAGGAATGTCTGGGGTCACTAACCTAACACAATAGACCTTAACACTAATGACGGAATGTGTGGATTCCGGTTGAGGCCATGGAGGGGTACCACTGGAGAAGGGTATACAAAGATGATTAAGATTGATTGAGATGTTCTGTCTAAACCACACAAAGATTCAATTAAAAAGTTTCTTGCTTGGTATTTTAATTTTCCTCTAGAGAACAAATGTAGATTGATAGACTTGCCAAAAAAAGATGTATTACGATGAAAGTATAAATTCTAACTAGAAGATCTTGTGCCGTAAAAGATACATCAATCCAAAGGAACTTCCTTGCTTTTATTTTTGTTTATAATACTTGTCATTGTATGGAATATTCATGCATGCTACTGAAATCTTGTACCACTAAGTTACAACCCAGGGGCAATTTAAGGATAATTTGGGTACCAGTAGTAATATTGGTGGGGGCTGGAGAAATGTCTCAGGAGGTAAGAATACTTGCTCCTTTCAGAGGACCTGCGTTCTGCTACCAGCACCCACATGGTAGCTCATAACCGTCTGTAACTCCAGTTCTAGGACATCTGTCACCCTCCTCTGGTCTCCACAGTAGCAAAATAATGCAGGTGGTGCACTTACATACATGCAGTGAACAATCATGCACCTAAAATAAAAGGAAACAAATATATATATACATATATATAAAATATATATATACACAGATATATATGCTTATCACTTATATAAAAAGTAAATTAACTTTTGTAAATCTTATTTTAATTGTCTCTGAAATCAGAATAATAATTTTTCCTCTATGCTAGGTTTACCCTACAGCTTATATATAAGATCAGTTTGCAAGGTAGGCTGTCATGTTTCTCATGTGGAATGCTCAGTTGATGACATTAGATGTTATTGCTGTATTTGAGGTAATATATCAGCTGTTAGTGAACTGAACCAGAAAAAGGTACAATACCACCTCTCAAGGACTCCAGTAAGAAAACAGTATGGTGGAGAAATGGGGTATATCCATAGTATTGAAGTACTACACCCTAATTATTAAACCACACATATTATAATAGAGGCAACTGACTATAAAGTATCAATAAAGGGGGCTAGAGAGATGGCTTACTTGTTAAGAGTGCATACTGCTCTCCCAAAAGACCTGGGTTAGGTTCCCAGCTCCCATATCAGATGGCTCACAGTCTCTTATAATTCCAAATCCAGGGTATCTGACATCATCTTCTGTCCTCTGCGGGAACCACACTCATGAACAAACTAACACATAGACACACAAAAATAATTTTAAATATTTTTATAAAATCAATAAAGAACAATTTCCCTATTTAATATTATGTGATCTACAGAACATGACTTTTATTACATAGGCAAGAAAATAAGGCCTTATCATTATATTATTATAGCAAAAACAAACAAATTACAAAATATATTGTCTATGAAGCTGTATAAAAATATATATGTGTGTATATATATATATATATAGATATATATCTATATGTATACATGATACTATGTTGAATTACACTGAGGTTTATAAAATGCGATATCTCCATATACGTGCAGTTGTGATAGTTTCTGAAAATTTATGTACAAAAGAAAAGCAGTATGTTTGAGGAAAAGTACTTAATTATCAGGACACAGTGGTAAAAAAGAAATTTGCTTTTCAGTATAAATCTTTAAAAATACGTTTCTCTCTTTATATATACTGCCTGTTGACCACTGCATTAGTTCTTTTCTATTTCTGTGCTAAAAGACTCTGACAAAAGCAAGTTAGGGAAGAAAGTTTGTTTTAGCTTCCAGCTCCAGAGGGATAGCATCCATCACGGAGGGCATGACAAATGTCAGGTAAAACATTGTGGCAGGAGCAAGAAGTTGATGATCAGATTTCATATATGTGAAACAGAGAAAGAAAATAGATAATGGGTCAAGCATAAAACTTCAATGCGTGTCCCCAGTAATGTACTTCCTGTAACAAGGCTTCATGTCCTAAAGGTTCCACACATTCCCGTTAAAGTGCTAACAGCTGGAAACCCTGTGTTTAAATACATGAACCTATAGGAATATTTCTCATTCAAACCACCATAATTTCTTTAGGAAAGCATTTAAAATACTGAATGTAAAATATAGTAAAAATGTCATTACCATGGTAATACAGTGCAAAATGTATATAAGCACATTTTGTTACATAATATAAGAGACAGTTAAAAAAAATCAAGGATGATAGTGCAATAAAACAGAGCATCTAATTGCTAATATTGTTTAGTTAAATAATCCTTCCAAAGAATAGTCAGTCTATCTACCATCATCAGTTTTCCAAATTTCTTTGTAAATTTCTAGAACTTTCTTTTGGAAAAGCTCCTTAGGATTTCAGAAACACTCATGAACCCATCTTCAACTCAATTATACTTATCTGATAGTTTTCAATTTTTGAATATTTTAACACTCAGATTTCCTAAAGTTTCCCAAGGTCAGAATGACATTCACTGACATTTATGACCAGGCTACATACACTTGAGCAGACTGGGGAATGTCAAAACTCATAAGAAACCTACTTGAAGCATGGGCACAAATATTTTCCCCTCTCGACCATCAAATACAGACTGAAGCTATCCCTATAATGCCAGAGACTGAAGAAAATATGCATGTATCTGGTCCCTCGAGTGCTTCCAACAGTTTAGTTTGGTTTCTTTTGTATTTAAATGGAATAATGTCTGGTTAATCTATATGTTTGCTCAAATATACCTACTCAGACACTGATAGAGTTTGGAAGACAATAGATGGACAGATTGATAAAAGATAGACAATGATAATTGATAGATTGATAATGTGTAGAGACAAATAAATAAATAGGTAGATGAGTAGTGAGTATGGATACTTTCCTTTTCTTTTCTTCTCTGTTGTTGAGACAGAAGTTCACGTCGCCCATGCTGACTCTGAACTTGCTATATAGCTAAGGATGTGCTTGCATTAATGATCCTCTTGCCTTCACCTCCAAAGTGCTAAGATTTGAAACTTTCACCTCCATAACTAGTTTATGCAGAACTGTGGAAACAGGGCTTTAATGTATGTTAAGCAGGCACGATGCCAACTGAGTCACATCCCCAGCTCCGGTACATAATCTTTTCCCTGGTACTCTTTAGACATTCTAAAGAAGATTTTGATGACGATACATTACTCTTTGTAGTCACAAAGACTTTGGCTTCAGCCTTCAGATGTCTTCCTGCCCCTCCTTTGATTTAATACTGATCATAGGGAAAATCCCTGTCTCTCCCAGACTGAGCTTTTTATTTTTGTTTTTTTCCCTTGTTCACTACTTCTAGGAAGCATAGATTTTCATAAGACTCAAAGCTATCATTATCCTCTTCTTCCCTCTGAAGAGTAATGCTTCTGTTTTACAAATAAAAGAGAAACTTGATCAGAACCAAGATCTGCTTACAAACATTATCATGAGAGAAACTTTCTCAAAATTCTGACTACTAATTCCTTCGAGGGCTTCACAATAAAACCCCACCAGGTCAAATCTCTCTATATATAAGAACCCTATACAAGCCAGCATTGGCCTTGAACAATTCATTAAAACTTGCTATGACCTTCTAGTTTCTATCTTACATGATGTGAGGAGCTTCTGCTTCAGCAAGCTCAATGGGCTTATGGTTCCCTATAGGTGCTTTGAAGTGAATTATCTCCACACTAAAGTTTCTGATGAAACTAAGTTCACAGAAAATGAGCTGGCTTTCACTTGGTCCATAATGTTTGTTTTGTGCTATGGTAAGAGTAATGTTAGTGCTCACTCACCCCTTCTCAAATGAATTTTGAAAATAAAAATATTTTTCCATTTCCTGAGAGAGTTATGCTGTAAGATAAAACCACCTACAATTAAACATTGAACTTCAATCAGTGGATTTAGTTTTAGGATAATATTATTACTGACATTCAGAAATTAACCCATAGAAACTTGAAAATCTTGCCTAAAAATGTCACCATATAAACAAATATTTATATATGTATTCATAATACAAATATATAAACATTTCTTCTAATTCAGTCTTACTTTGCATCTTAAATGCAATCATGTCTCCCACATGTCTATTTGTTATTTATGAATTTCACTAATTTTAAACTTAATTTAACTCATATAAAGAAAGCTTATTTGAGCCAGCAAGATGACTCAATGAATAGAGGCACTCACTGGCAAGCCTGAAGATCTTATAATTCCAGTTGAATTATCTTTGAAAATTATCTTCTGACTTCCATAGGCATGCTGTAGTATGCGCTTCTGCAAGCGCACATGGACACGCACACACATACACAATAAATGGATAAATAAATGTAATAAAAGTTTTTAAAAGCTTATTTCCTCTAGACTAAGATAAATACGCATCCAATGAATACAAATCGCTTTTTCAGAAGACCAGGAGGAACAAATGTCTAGATGTCTGTGGCATAATGTGGGTCTTCTCCATGGAGCAGCTGTTACACCAACAGTCCCAGAGAAATGAAAGCAAACAGGGCCTCAGGTGACCAGAGTGCAACAGGAAAGAACTTATCACTAGTCTTGCTGTCCAGTGACCTCTAAAAGTCTGCCCACCTCCAGTTCTCCTCCAATTCTGGGGATACAGATTCATACCACTACAAAAGACTTGAACTTGGTGATATAAACTCAGACTGTCATGCTTGTAGCAAATATTTCATCAATTGTACCATTTTCTCAATCCCCAGAACATCAAGTTTTGCACAGGAGTGATCATGATACCCATAAAATGGATGAAAATTATTATGTATATATAAATGTGCTTTGTATTTATTTGTGCTTTGGTGTCAATTTATACATTTTATAATCAAACAATGCACATAAAGATGTACAAAACAGTTGCAATAGCTTCTGACAAATACATTCTCCAATACCACATTTCCCTAATTCAGTTCCATTATTTTATGTATTTTTGTTTAAATATTTCTTCTAATATTTGGAGTTATTTTGACAAGGTAAATTTTTTATTGTTTCACTTAAGACTGTAGCTGAGGCCAGTTGGGGTGGTACACACCTCTAACCCAGCACTATTTAGATAAAGGGAGGCAGATCTCTGTGACATTCAGGATAGCCTGGTAGACATAACCGGTTCCAGGCTAGCTAAAGCTACAGGGAGACTCTGTCTCAAAGAACAAAGACTACAGCTTATTTCATACATCAGAAGCTACTAAAATACACTTAGTTCAGGCTGGAGGTGATAGTTCAGCAGTATAGACTGATCTTGCAAAGGACCTGAGTTCAGTTTTTGTCACTCAAGTCAGGCAGCTCACAACTGCCTGTTACTCCAGGTCCAGTGAATGTAACACACTCTTCAAGCTTCTGCAGGCACTGACACACATGAAGCACACACATTCACAGATAAACATACACAAAGAACATAAATTTTAAAATAAATTATAGTATAATATACTTAAAATACATTAATAGCAAGATTTTAGTAATATGACTATTGTTGTTTGTAGCGATATATAACCAGAAGACTCTATATCTTAGATTCCTTATCGTTAACAAGCAAGGAACACAAAACAAAGTTATAGGACCATTTGAGAGTCAAACGTCTGTGCTAAGTACATGCCCCTTCTCAGGACAGATGTTCCATAAACAATACTCACTGGTTGGGTTGGTGAGATGGCTCACTGAGTAAAGGTACTTGCTGACAAGCTTGATGACCTGAGTTCCTTCCCAGGGCCTACATAGTAAAAGGAAAGAACCTACTCCCACAAGCTGTCCTGCAATTGAGAAGCAAATGCCATGTCATATGTATTCCCTGGAACATGAATCTCCTCAGTTCAATAAATAAATATAGTAAAAAAAATGTACTTTCATTGTTAAAACCTATAACAAACACCTAAGTGAATACATAAGTAGCAGTATTAATACGAAAATAAATTTTGTTAGTCATTGTCTCATTTGCTAACCAGTTTTCACGTATTCTCCTTATTCCAGCCAGGCTCTGCTGTGTGCATGGTCAAAAGCTTTACATGCAAAACCTCAAGTTGGCTTGGCCTTCTGACCCAAATTCCAACTTACACGCATAGTATCAGAAGTTTTTGATCCTCTGTTCTTTCATTAAGAATTTAATCTATTTCTTTCTGTTGGCCATGTCCTGTGCTAAAGCAGTACTCCCCAGTGAATAGTCACTGGGACCACTTAGGAAAATGGTCAGAAATGCAAAGTTGATGTCTCATCTGCAACAAGACATCAGAAACTAAGTGTTGGGTCAAGCACTGAAGCTTTATCAACTTATATATAACATTTATTTTTATTTTATTTTATTTTATTTGTATATGAATGTATTGCTTGCATGTAAGTGTACCCACCTGTGTTGTGCAGTGCTGATGGAGGTCAGAAGAGGGAGTCTGATCCACTGAAACTGGAGTTACAAACAGGTGTTAGCCGCCATATGGATGATGGGAATTGAACACAGGTCCTCTGAAAGGGCAGCCAATGCTCTAAGTTATCTCTCTAGTCCCACACAGAATTCTTACGTATAGTAAAGGTGAAAAGTACAGTACTAGAATAAAGGAGATTATGTGCATATAAATATGAAATATATGTTAAATATGAGAAATAGTTAAAATGGGGGTATTTAAATGGGAGGGGAAGATTATACAAGAAGGTTATACAAGAACTTGTGGGCATAAAGGTAAAGAAGAAGTTCAAGAGAGGTGGGGTCATAGGAGACTGGTATTATCAAGGGAGAAATGGAGAAAATGTAGACACTTTAAATAGGGAAGGCACGGAAGGAGAGTCAGACAGGGAGAGGAAGAGAGAGAGGTCAGCTAAATAATGTCTAGCTAGTGTAAAACACCATAAGGAATTATATTAGTCTAACAACTTAATGACAAATTCCACATAAAATATCTCTATATGAACCCACGTGCACAGTTGAAGGCTACATAACAAGAAATGTTGTGAAACAGGAGAAACCTTCTTTGAGTTGTTGGCCAGGGTGGTTCAAGAGACTCCCAAAATTACACAGGTTGTTGCCACCACCCTTGATTGCTTCCCAGAACTTGAGTTGAGGCTCTATTGCTTAAGGCAGAACATATTTTGGTGACCAAATTTGGAGCAGTGGATCTGGATTTGACATGGAATTGAACTGGAAGCCACTTCCCCTGAAGGTATCTCTCACAACTCTGGAGAACACTAGATAAGAATCAAAGAGAGAACATCAAGCCCAAAATCAGCTTTATGACCAAATACATCAATGACCAGCACAGCATACAACACTGGAGGAATAGTGGCACTTTCATCTTAGAAGCAATCAAAGGCTACCTAATTGGTCTTAGAGCCCAGTCAATGGGAGGAAACTCATTTGTGGTACTGTAATCATAGCCAAATACACATAAGTGAAGAGGTCATGGATCTTACAGAAATCCCCAAGGCTTAGGTTAACTTAATTTCTTATTAAGTGCAAAATAGGTATCCTTATATTTACAGTGAAGTATTACCAGTTACCACTCATCAAAGAAGTTTCTTTCGCACCAGATGGAGACTAGGAAAGAGTACAACAATTGGTCACACAGACTGTGTCTGTGAATAGCCCATGCCTAATTGGCAAATCTACAATGCAACCTCTACATCTATAGCTCACACAACACAGAACAAGGGGTAAAGAGGACACTAATGAATCTCTCAATTCTCATTAATGAAGTTCCCTCATGCAACAGACGGCCAGTAACACAAAGTGTCACCAATGACCAAAGCATTGAGATTATGTATAAGTAGAGTGTGGGTCCCTGAGTTTGGCTCCTATATTAAGCTTCAATCACTCAGGTTCAGGGACTGTTATTAAAATATCTCTTTGCGAGAGGCAGACCAACTTAACCTGCCTGTCTTTCCCTGCCTTGCAACCCAAAAAAGTCTCCCCATGCCTCACAACAAACATACAAATTTTTTCACTTACAGTTAAACAGATTCTAGCTAGTTTACTTGGGCTTACTAACAGAGCAATGGGTAAGGGGTTACTACAGAACACGGGAGCCCACCCTCCCCTCCGCAAGTTCCATTAGTAAATCCATGTGGCTGGGATCTTACAAATTCCCGGTGAACAGATCCAATTAGCCCATGGGGGAGGGGAGAAAAGGGCCGGCCTCCTGGCGCCCCCCAGTTTAAATACTTTTAGCCCCTCCTCTTCTCACATCCAAGGCCAATAGCCCGGGCGGGTGGGGCATAGGACTTTCCCAGCTCCTCTTCTTTCCTCTCAAGGTGCTCCTGGGTGATACCACTCTGAGAGGGGTGTTTGTCCACCTTTTCCCTCGGAGAATCAATCCACTCTACAGGGACTATTGTAGAAGAGGAAGTGGAAAATTTGTAAGAGACAGTGAGAAGATGTGTGATCACATAAACATTGAACCCTATAAGCTCCTGGGACTCTTCATATGAACCTACAGCAATCACGTTGGATTGGTCAAGACCCATGCAAACTCAATCAGACAAAAACCCAGCATGGAACTGGGGAAATGGGTAGCAGACTCCAACTTTTGTTGAAGAGAAATTGGCAACTGCACTGAGGACCATTTGGGACACTAACTTGACACAATAGACCTTAACACAAATGAAAGAATATATGTATTCCAGTTGGGGGACTCTGAGATGCCAGTGGGGAAGGGTGTATAAAGATGATTAAGATTGATTGAGATTTTCTCTATAAAATACATAATGATTCAATAAAACAATTAAAAATATGCGTGCACAAATACATGTATTGAATTCATGCATGAGCTAGTCTGATGTGAGAAAATATAGTGTTAATTCTGTTGAGTTGGAAAGTCTCAGAACACAGAGATCATGAGTCAGGTTTCAGTACAAAAAATTCTCATGTCTAATACACAAGAGCTGATTTAAGTCTAATGGAAGAAAGATTTGTGTACTGGCTCAAGGAAGTTAGGGATGAGGATTTACCTCCATCTCAGCTTTTCTGATCCACACAAACTCATAACTGAGGGACTTAAAACCATCTGTTTTGAGGGTAGGGGGAGAATTTGCTTTACTCAATCTACAAACTCAAAAGTTTACCATATCTAGATAACACAGGTGATAAGGTTTGACCAAATGTCTTGAGTGCCCATGGTACAGTCAAACTGAAATGTAACACTAAATACCATATCTGTCAAACAGTGTATTTTTTAATTTTAAAATTTCCTAAGAAGCCTAGCATGGAGACTTATGACTGAAATTTCGAGATTTGGAAAGCAGAAGCAGGAGGATTCTTGCAGTTACAAGGTCTGGGTGACACAATGAGCTTAAGGACAACTTGGTCTATGAAATATGACATTGTATAGAAGGAAGGAAGGAAAGAAGGAAGGGAGGGAGGGAGGGAGGGAGGGAGGGAGGGAAGAAGGGAGGGAGGGAGGGAGAGGTGGAAGATAGAAAGCAAAATGAAGCAAAAGGCAAGATAAGGCAACCCCTAAGAATGCCACCTTTCTTTATAGGAAACATTCCCACTTGTATATCATCACTTGAAGAACAAACTTGAATACACTGTACATGAAAACTCTGTTCATCATATGTGCTCTATCCAAGCTATAATGCTCATTTTATATAATTGCAGTTTAGAAATAATATTAGAGAAGAGTATCAGTAGAAAATCAGAGGTCCTCTTAAAGTCAACTCTGCATGAGCAGACTGATCAGTGACAAGTAACAGGTTTCACATTCCAAAATTTTGTCCCTTCCCCTTAACTTCACATGTTTATCAAGGAAAAGTATTCTGTCATGTAGCTGTTTCTCTGTGGCATAATTTTTCCATATTCTAATTGTCCATTAGACACCCAGAAGTATAGTTATCTGTGAGTATTTTTAATGAAATTCCATTTAAGATATATTTGGAACAGCTCCAGAAAAATAATTCATATTTACTCTTGACACACTTTCCAATTTATGGAAGTACTAGTAGGATTTTTCTTTTTCTCTAAAAAACTCCATCATTACTAACCTACTGAGAGTATCCCCCCCGCCACCCCAGCCAAAACTTGGGTTCTTTTTATCCACTCAGAAATTTTGCTGGCTTCAAAAGTAAATATTAAAAAACATGGTTTCATTTGGTTATTGGGAGTCAGGATGAGATGCCTTTTCAGCATTAAACAAAACAAAGCATGAAGAAAAAGATCATTACTCATTTCAAGTAGCCATTCTTGCAGAAGAAACACACTGCTCCATCAAACAGGTCCTAGGCTCCTTAGGGGATTTTAGCCTCCAGGTAGAAAATTAAGTATGGGTGTTTACTTCAGATTTTTATTATTTAACAAAAGACAAGGAAGGGGAAGATGATTTCTTCAAGAGAAAATTTCAGAGTGGTACTCAGGCAGCTTCAGGTGCCACTCATCCTTGCCATAGTCAGCAGGGTAATAATGTCCACTCCTCTACATCCTTCTTTCTATTCTACTGCCTTCCTGAAAACCAGAACCAAGACCTTTTCCATGGCAACTGCATCTGTGACTTGACACACTTTCAATACTGTAGGCCCTGGGTTTGTTGCATGCACAGTGCCCGAATGACAGCATCAGCATTTCCTGTTACAATCTGCAGATCTTGGAGCAAATAAGAGAATTCTCAGTGTCTCACTGTCAGGAGATTGTAAGTATGTGAAAGGTCCTCCAACCCATGATGTTGAAGTTAACTGGTATTGGAAAGGAAGCAGTAAGGAGACAGTGAGGGAAAGAGTGGGAAGGGAGGGAAGAAGAACATGAGTGGCCAGTAGTGGCCAAGGACCTCTGGCTACCCCTGAGTCAAGCAGGTCCAACCTACAGGCAATGGTCCACATGCAGCCAAAGACAAAAGTAAATGTGCCCCATTGCAGACTCATAAACCTATTTAAAATCTTATGAGAATTTTTTGTGATTATTTTATTTTGTAACTTGATAGTCCAGATCCCAGCAAGTACTCTGTAGAGAGCAACATCAGGCTGCAATGTCAAAATTGGAGTCTAAACTGCTTTCTGTGCTAGTTTAAATGAGGCACGTCCCCATTGGCTACCAGTGGTTGAATACCATCCCCAGCTGCAATATACTTGAAGAAGTTTAGGAGGTGTGACCTTACTGGAGGAAGCACTCACTTGGGGTGGCCTTTGAGAGCTCATAGCCTTGTCTCTCTGCTTCCTGTGAATGATTAAAGGTGTGAGCTCTGAGCTTTCTTCTCACATCACCTCTGCCACCATCCCTCCCCACTGTAATCGACCCTTATTTCTCTGGAAACATAAGCCAAATAA
The DNA here is from genome assembly GCA_035773235.1 of Eospalax fontanierii. Classification (NCBI taxonomy): domain Eukaryota; kingdom Metazoa; phylum Chordata; class Mammalia; order Rodentia; family Spalacidae; genus Eospalax; species Eospalax fontanierii. The sequence goes on from CM069524.1 coordinate 114,278,739, forward strand.
AATCTTCCTTAAGTACGTTTCCTAGGTTATGATGCTTGATCACAGCAATAAAAAAGCAACTAATAAACCTTCACTTTGCTCGGTGAGACTTATTTTAGATGACTGACTGCCAGAACTATGATAGAATGTGGTCATTTTGTTTTATGATACTAAGTTACTGGTATAGCTTTTCTACAGCAACAAATAGGAACTAATATTACACCAAAAGGTATGTAGGTCTGTTGTGAAAACTCTTTCTCTGGAGAGCCTGGAGAGCAGTGAACAATGTCTATTCCCTCCTCACAGTGTCCCAAGGATTAAAAAGACGTTCATTGTTTCATTGTGAGAAACTAAAGAGCTTATTGGGCTTACTTACCTGTCGTGGGTGAGCAGATACAGGCAGGCAGGAACATGGGTGGCTTTAAAGATGCATTGCAAAGTTGTCATTCAACTTGGATGATAATCTCTCCAAAGCTTCTCAGCTAGAGCTCCTCCATTCAATGAACCTCTCCCCGGATATATAGCCTAGGACCCTCCAGAGACCCTGATTGCAAGTTCAATAATTGCAGAACTGTGTAAAAAAAGACTTGGGAGGCAGAATCTCAGATGAGAGTGCAGTGACCTTCCCGAACTCCTTCTTCATGAAGGGATGCCACCAACCGACAAGCTGGGTCATGATGAACCCTTACAAACAGGTATAGCCAATCTGTGGCTGGTTTGCACAGAGAACAGAGTTCTATATGATGGGTAAAAAGAGGAGGAACATAAAGTCATAAGAGAAACATATTACAGCTGGTGGAGAGACATGATGACCAATACAAAAGGCAGAGAACAATAAGCAAATAATTTAACTAATAGTTTTTAAATATGGTACAAAACTAATGGCTATAACAATTATTTTTCAAATTAAACTTTGGTTTAGAAGAACTACAAAAGAAACCATGGTATCCATTGGACATCGAAATAGAATCCTGTAAAATGTAGTCAAAATATATCAATATTCTATGTGTTTGAATATGCATATAATTAAATAAAGAGGCAGTAATTCACCCGAGCTATTTAAGTCTGTTATTATAAGAATATCATCACATTTAAGGTAAGATGGATTGTAAAAGACCTACTATACTAGACATTCTTCTATAATAATCTTAGCTCTAGGATAAAAGAAAAAAAATTTAAAGTTTTCCCCACTACAATGAAAACATTCTCTATAAATGAGAAGAAATTGAACTGATGTGAGGTTTCTCATTTTAATACTGGACAGAAATGGCTGGAATAATATATATAGACCACAAAGAAAAGCAGGAGATATCACTATAATCCTCTCAGATAAGAATTATTTGTCAGGTAAAAAGGAAACATTTGTGATTACCAGTATTTCAGAAAATGTAACACTTGGATAACTCTATTAAGGAAACAATTCAGAAAAGACCCACAGACATCCCCAGATGGTTAAGGGAGTTTAAGACCCATGTTGGAGAAAAGACTATGTGCTCTCTCAGGGGCCTGCATGAACTGGAGAAATGAGTTTACATGCTTCATAAGAGTGGCCCCGAGCAGTCTGCTAGGGGCAATGGTTTAACTCCGGGTGCTATATAATTTCTAAGTGTATAAGTATGCTTTCAGACACTATCTATGCATCTACATTCACATATATTTCAGAAAAATATTGCTCTCATTTTGCTTCCCAGGGGCACAAACAGCAGCTTTCTCTGCCACATGCTCTTACGATTGTGGTGGTTTGAATGAGAGTTCCTCTATAGGCTCTAAGTACTTGAGAACCCGGGTCTTCTTTTAGATGAGGATTTTATCTTGTCTCTCATTTATGTTAATTAATTAAATATTTACATCCAGTTATTTTCAGACACCCTCAGTTATTTATCTTTTCTTCCCTTTCCTTCTGCATTACCTCCCGCATGCAGTTAAACCTGCCCCCAATTTCCCATTTCTCCTACGACAGTGCTTGTGTCCCTTCTTCCCATGACCTCCCAAGGATCCTTTCTAATTTCCAGGCTTCTGAAATTAATTCAGGCTATATGTTGATCTCTAAATATTCAGAACTATGATCCACAAACAACAGAAAACATGTGGCATGTGTCTTTCTAGATATGGGTTACATCATTCAGTAAAGAATTTTCCAGTTCCAACAATCTACCCCCAAATTTCATTATTCCATTTTTCTTGACAACTGAATATAATCCATTGTTTATATGTACTGCGTTTTCATTATCTGTTCATCTGTTGAAGGATTTAGGTTGCTAGCTTGCTTCCATTTCCTGAATATTGTGAAAAGAGTCTCAGGAAGCATGGCTGAGCAAGGATCTCTGTAGTAAGATATTGAAGTCTTGGAGTATTTGCCAAGGACGATATAGCTCATTCATATTGGGTAGGCCAACTTTTAGCTGTAAAATATCTAGGGCTTTGGCTATATGCTGAGTGCTCACTGATACAGCACTTGTCTAACAAGCACAAGGACCTATGTTTTATCTGAGACCAGGCAAAGCAACAATAACACATTAAAGCAGCATAGAGAGTGGTCAGATGTCATGATGATTAAGGAGTCAAGTGAAAATAAAATTGCAAAGGCAAAGCTAGGACAATTTGAACAGCAAAAGTACAATATTGGATTATAACTAAATGCAAATATTGTATTAATTAGCATAAACAAATGAGAGATGAGATAAAATTCTCATCTAAAAGAAACCCCAGGGCTGGAGAGATGGCTCATTGGTAAAGAGTACTGGCTGTTCTTGCAGAAGACCCAGGTTCTATTCCCAGCACCCACATGATGGCTAACAACTCTCCATAACCCCAGTCCCAGGAGAATCTGACGCCCTCTTCTGACTTCTGCACACATTCAGGGAACATAGACATATACATAATTTAAAAATACTAATGAAAAAGAATCCTCAACATTTTATGTAGATTCTCTGGTCTTAAAGAGGAAGTGAGAAAATACACACTTCTTACACATAGCCTGTATACGGTAGACTCATTTGCAAGAAAAAAATGGAAAAGTAAAGAAGAGGCAGAGATGTGTCACATGAGAGATCTACTGTCGTATGTGGTATGGGACTCTGCAGTGGATGAACTTCAAAATCTCTGCTTTGGCTATGATAGTAATGTCAATTGGCAGAGATGATAAGACTGCATATACCTTTGATGTGATGTAATTAACTGGCACCTTATCTCTGGACTCTTCCTCTTTCTATACCAGTAGCAAACTAAAAGTAAAAATATCAGAAATATCAGGTATATTGCTAGAGGAGGATACTCTGCAACATAAAATCATAAAAAGTACGTGAAGCCTTTTAAAAAATCATTGAAAAGGTATAGCCTAAGGAGCTATACTAACTAAATGAAATGAGGTATTCTGAATGATACTTATGATATTAGCTATAATTGTCAATTTGGCACAACCTAGAATCACCAGGGAAGATAGTCTCACTGAGGGACTGTCTAAATTCTGTTGGTCTGTGCTATGAGCATGTCTGTGGGGAATCTCTTAGCTGAGTTAGTTGAGGTGGGAAGACACATTCTGAATGGAGGAGGCCTTGACTGGCCCCTGAAATGAAGAGTAGAGACAGCTAACTGAACACAAGCAATGGAGCAAGGCAGTGAGGGTTCATGTTGGTTCGTTTCTATTTGCCCCTGGCTGTGGATGCAATGTGACCAGCTGTTAGAAGTTACACCTTGGTTCCCTTGCTATCATGGATTGTAGTCTCTAATGGTGAGCTAAAATAAGTGCTTTTCTGAGAGAATTTTGTCCCAGCCATGGAAATGAAATTAGAATAGTACTGAAGATCAGAAAATGGACATTAGAAAAAAAAATCACTAGGAAAATCTGAAAAACGAAACTTTTGTTAATAGTAGTGTGCTATAAATCAACTGTTTCCCAGTAGCATGAACCATGAATATCAGCAGAAACAATGTGTATGGTCAAGGAATAAAGACAGAGTTCATGTACCATCTGCTCAATTGCCTTATAGATATAAAACTGTGCTAAAAACATGTTTATATTAAATTTGCAATTAAAGTATAACGCTACTCGTTAATGAGGATATTTGGGAACATAATAAAATCATGTTATTAAATTAACTTTCAACTACCAGTAGTTATGTGAAATGCATGTAATACTTTCATGCAGAAAATAGAAGTATTTCAAGAAAATATGTATAAGATGACATATATATGGACTGAATGACTTAATATGGTAATACATAAAATATGAATTTCTCCAAATTCATATCCATACTTTGCAAAAATTTAGTATAAAAAACAGATTAGAAGTGTGACTTTTCTGTGTATTTTTGAAGTAGTGTATGCATATGGATATATGGTAATATGTGTTTAATTTCTCCAGAGGATTCTGTGATTCAAATGAAAGGTCAAAGGCTGGTGAATGAACAAGACCTCAGAAGTTATGAAGGAAACCCATTAAGCTATATTACTTAAGAGACAGAAGCCTGGGGAGATGATTCTGCCAAGACCTTAATTGGTACCCCAGAACCCATACTGACAAAAAAGTCAGGCACAGAGGTGTAGCATGTACCTGTAATCCCTATGCTGAAGAGGTGGAGACTGGGTCTTGCTGTTCAGTTACCTTGGACAATCATTAGGCTATTGGCTCAGTGAGTGATCCTGATTCAAAAATTAAAGTGGAGAGTGACTGAAGAAGAAACCTCAAAACAGAAGAAAAGTGCTAAGTATTGATACTAGATCAGAGGAAAATTGTGTGTTTCAGTAAATGATACATAAAGGCTGATGTCCATAACTGTAAATAAAATGTAGTTCAAGCACTGATGAAAATGCATGTACACACATTTTCAAATAAGCCAACTGTATCCTGGATATCTATGCTAATGGCCAAAATCACAGAAGAAACACAGAGGACAGCAGAAATGCCACCAGATCTAATGGGTTAGTTCATTAACCTGAATGCAGAGGGCCAACTAGAAAGTAGACAAATAAATCAATTTACTTCAAATTCAGATTTTTTAAATGAAGAATTATGAAAATATTTTAAAATTAGATGTGTAGATATGGAATATATTTTGAACACAGGATCAAATGTTAAATGCCATCTAGATATTTCACAACATTTATTTGAGTGTTCAGAACCAGTATGCAGAAGCTAAGTGGAAATAAATATGTAAAGTATAATGAATAGCCAGAAGTCTCAAGGGTCCATGCCTTTAAGAGAAAAGGTTTAACTTTAGGACCATGTCTAATCTACAACTGTTTGGTAATGTGTTTGTTGCACAAACACAAGTGTCTGAGTTTCCTAGAATCCACATTAAAAACTGGGTACAGTGGCATATACCAGTAACCCCAGTCCTGGGAGACAGGGACAGAAGGATCCCTGGAGCTTTTTGGCTAGTGTGTCTAGATAAATCAACAAGCTCCAGTTAAAACTGAGAGCTTGTGTTCAACAAACAAGGTGGAGAGACATGGAGACAGACACATGAGGTTGACTTCTGCCCTCCATGTATATTGACATTCATGCATGACACCTGCACACCTGTGCACACACACACAGGAACACATATACCACTTATATATAAAATAACAGAAATAATAATCCACTAATTTTTCATGCTGTGTATATGGAACAAGTTCAAGTTACCAAAGTACACGCACAGTATCATACCATTTATGTGAAGTAAACAAACTGTTTACACAAACTCTAATTGTTTACACACATGCATGTTTCTTGTCTTGAAAAAGGAAAAAAAGTAGAATAAAAGTAGGATAAAAGTATGAACTAGAAACTTTGTTCTCTTGGCCCACTATGTAATTGATTATTGTTCTTACATTTTAGAAGTCTATTTGATGACTACCAAAAAGATGAAACCCACTTTTGTATTCCAAATATTCTCTCATTATGAGTAAAAGAGTTCATTAATAAATAGAAAAATAAGTAAAAGTCGATAAAGTAGGTTACTACTAATGCATGCTGAAATGTTTATAGCTAATATCCAAGCCAGGTTACTGAGGAAAAAAATACATAATGTTAAATTTTGGGGAAAATATGGAAAATTATAACACATTTTCCTGAAAGTCAATGGTCATGATTTTTCTGTGTTAAAACATTTAATCCTTTTCAAAGAAACCAAATAATGACACCAAATTCCAAATGTATTAATAAATATAAATGAATATTAAAATAGACATATGTAGGAGAGCATCTTAAACAAAGTAGGAGACTGAGAAATAAAAAATAGATTAATAATTCTAAATAAGGAAACTCTACAATAAAAATCTCTAGATGCAATTTAAAAAATAAAGGTAGTTTTGCCATATCATACTGGTCTTCAGATATGGCTCAGTGATTAAGATCACTGGCTCATCTTCCAAACAACCTAAATTACATTCTAGAACACAACTGGAGCCTGCCACTCCGGCTTCAAGGGCCCTGACTTCTCCATGGGCATTGATGGCACTCACATACACATACCACACACATTCACACACATACACACAATTAAAAATAAAATAAATCTTGCTTGGTATGTTGGCACATGCCTTTAATCCCAGCACTCGAGACGCAGAGGCAGGGGGAGTTCAGGCCAGCTGTGGCTACAGGGAGACCCTGTCTCAAAATAATAAAATCCTCAAAACTAGTTCATAATACTCTAATATGCAACAAATTAATTGAAAAAAAATAACAAATTATTTTACATTACGATCACTTTATTTTATTTTATTTTTTTATTTTTCTGTGTATGCGTGCATTGCCTACATGTCTGTAAGTGTACCAGTGTCATTCAATCCCTGCAGAGGTCTGAAGGAGTTGGATCCCCTGGAACTAGAGTTATGGATAGTTGTTACTTACCATTCAGGTGCTGGGAATGGAGCCCAGTTCCTCTGCAAGAGCAATCAGTGCTCTTAACTTCTGAGCCATCACTCGAGCCCTCAGTTTTATTCACTTTATGTCATACAAAGATAGATTTGGGTTGAACTTGTCCCCACCCCGACTCTCTCACCCTCATTTTCGTCACACCTCCTTCCTCCCATTATTTGCCTTTGTCATCTTTCTCAGTTTCACTTTGACGTCCATGTCGAATATTCATACATGACTTTATGTTTCTATTTAAAATCAAGGAACTACAAATGAGAGAGTAGCATAGTCTTTCTCCAGTTGTATCCATTTTCATTCACTCTTATTTATGTCTGAAAAAAAAAATCCACTGTGCTACTCAAGAAGGAGAGTCAGTTTTCTTTAAGCATTTGATGCCTGACAGGTTGACCAGATTCCATGGGCGGACCCACAACTAAGAACATTTGGAGAAGGAAAATTAGACTCAACAGGCCTTAAAGAAAAAGAAAAAGAGTGCCTGGTATGGTGGTCCACAGCTTCAATTCCAGCTCCGAGGAGGCAGAGACAGGTGGGTGTCTATGAGATCAAGGACACCCTGGTTTGCACTGTGACTTCCAGCTGGGCTGCAAAGTGGGAGACCCGTCCAAAAAGAGTTAGAAAAGAGAAGGAATAATAGAGGAACGGGTGGGCAGTGGTACGGTGGATCCGGAGGTGTGGCCTGTGTATGAGCAAAGTGCATTATATGAAACCCCAAGGAATTAATAAAAGTATAAAGAATCTGCCTGGTTTGTCCAATCCTCTGTTCTTGAACACCTAAATTGGTTACATAGCTCAGCTACTGTGAATAGTGCTAAAATGAATATAGACAAGGATATCTCTGAAATGTTAAGGGAGTCCTAGTAAATATCCAGGAGTGAGATGGCTACATCACAGGAAACATTCTAACTGAGGGTGGGGATATTTGCTAAATTCCTCTACTGGAGAGTTACTAACACTGATTTTCATATCCTGAAAATCCCGGCATTAATTCTATAGTCATCTTTTTGCTCTACTTTCAAAATTTTTAAGTAAGGAAGAAAATACTAAGAACTTAGAGAGACTTTCACTGTCACATTTTGCTTCTGCAGGTTTAATGATGGGATTTGTTAACATTGTCACAAAATTTTGATATAATTCAACTACCATCAATATGAAGAAATTGTAATATTGTTCTATCAGCTAACTCTAGAAAGCAGAAATTGTCATCAGAGCAAATTTATTTTCTAAATCAGAGTGTCATGAAGAATATTTGTTTTGGTTAAAGATAAGATTGACTATTTTCCTGTTGCACTTGTTCTGTTTGTACGTGTTTGTGCCTGCGGAAATATGTCGGTGTAAAATGTATTTGTGTGGTGTGTGTCAATGTGTGACTGCGTATAGTCTGTATCAGGGTGTCCCTTTGTTTGGTATGTGTACATATGTGCCTGAGTGTGATGAGTGTCAGTGTGCCTGTGGCCTATGTATGTATGTGTTGGGGTGTGTGCCTATAAACTGGCTGAAGTTGGTATATAGTTTTTAATCTGGACTCTGTTTTTCATTTGTTAAATTTAGTATATGTTCAGTCAAAATTCAAAATGGCAGTCTGAAATAGTACAAGATTTAAGGATAAATGGATAGTAAGAGCTTGACCTTGAAACTGCAGACAATGGAGGAAAAAGGGACACATTCTAGGCAAGCACATGCTCCAACAGAACAATAAATTCTTCACTAGGCTTGCCGAACTGCACGGCAATGCAGACCAGAGAAGTTACAGTAGCTCAACAAGAGCCTGGCAAAGATTTGTGTGAGCAAGGAGCCAGCTTGCAGGAGTGAGAAGTGTGAAAAAGAAGATGTAAGAGTAAGACTTAAACCTTCTCTTGCTATCAGATAATAACTTTACTATTCACCTAAGAGGAATAAATTAGTTTTGAAATTATTTTCTTAAATGTTTCAGTTTCACCAAGATCTCGTTTTCCTTAGAGTTATTTACTTATTTATTTTCCTAGAATGTTATACCAGGCTGCATAAGGCCATTTTCCTTCAAGTGTATAAGTATGTACGTACTTTGTGCATATTTGTCCCGTGCCCCGCCCTCTCTGTTTTTACCCCGTACTTACGCCCATTAGTTGGCCCTTTTTCTCCTTATCAGTCTTACATCTGCTTTCATGCCATCTAGATGAAGACGATTTCACATTGATGCCTGCAAATGTTAGGAAACAATATTTATTTCTTTTAAATGGACTGACTTAATTTTGCTTAATATGATCATTACCAGATGCATCCACTTTCCTGCAAATGACAAAACTTCACTCTCACTTAAAACTGGAAAAAAAGCATTTAGCTACTATGAATAGTGCCTCAGTAAACACAGATGTACAAAGATCTCTCTGATATGTTGACATGGAATTATTAAATATATTCCCAGGACTGGTAGGGTCATATGGCACATCTCTTCCATAGATCATTGAGAAGTCTCCGTACTGATTTGCACAATGTTCAGTCTAGTTTCCATTCTTCCATTCCTGCAAGCAGGGCATAAGAGTTGCCTTTGTCCACTTCCACACTTTTTTCTTTTTTTCTTTTATTGAGGACTGACCTTCTGTCCATGATGAGGTGGAATCTCAGTGTCACCTTTATTTCCCTGACGGCTAATAATGTGGAAGTTTTTTCACATGTTTATTGGCTCGTTTGAACTTTATCTTTTGTGAGCTGTCTGCTTTTGGAAGTGGAGTTTACTTTAGAAAGACAAACATAAACTGGGGCCAAGAGGCAGTGTTTGAAATAATTATCAGAAGTTAAGGAATGACCATGCAAAACAAACACAGTTGAAATGGCAACTGAAAGGTCATGGATCTGACAGAAACTGCTTATGCCCTGTGAACCCTGTGAGGTGCAGGAGTAATCTACCACGCAAGATGTGCAGCAACATGACTGTTAGGTAGGTAACTGAATGCTCTGAGGGTGAAGTTAAGTCCCACTCTACAAGAGAGGTTCTTGTCAGGCTCTGTAACCTTAATCAAAAGCCTGTTCCTGGTGAGGTCACAGTCCCTAGGGAAGAACCCATTACTCTTGCTCTCTAAATATATATGGTGTCAAATTGCCTTAAAACATTTATGTTAGGATCTACGGGTTAGCAGTGTCCTTGGTCAGAGGAGCTCTGTTCGCATCAGGTAGCAGTTAATGCAGTTATTCATTACAGAGAAAAGTGCTGAGACTGAATGACTCTTGAGTTCTCAGCCCTAAATGGGACATCTGTATCAACCCCTACAAGGCTCAGGGAGAGAATCTCAGAGGAGGAGGTAAAAAGAATTGAAGATCTAGCAGAAGAGACAGTGCTGTGAAACTCTGTGTTCTGGACATGACATGATTGTTCCATCTATGAACCCACTACACCAACAACTACCTACAAAGTCGAAGTGTGCTGGATAGCTTTAATGTTAACTTGACACATCTGGGTTGAGGGAACCTCAATTGGGAACTCACTTGCCTCCAATGGACTGACCTGTAGCCACATCTGTGGGGTATCTTCTTGATTGTTGAGTGCTGTGGGAGGGCTGTGGCTGTGGGAGGGCCCAGCCCACTGTGGGCAGTAGATTGTTGTCTATTATATAAGAAAACAGGCTGCGAATGGGCCAAAGGAGCAAGCCAATAAGCAGCTATCCTCCATGGCCTATGATTCAGCTCCTGACTCCAGGTTCCTGTCCTGAGTTCCTACCTTGGACTCCCTGATGAACTGTGTGACCCTGGAGATATAAGCAAAATAGACCCTTTCTTTTCCAAGTTGGTATAGGTCAGAGTATTTTATCACAGCAAGTAAAGCAAACTAGGACAAGTATACAAAACTGGGCTCCTGATCATCCCACCATAAATGGAGAAAGAGCTCACAAGGCCCCACTTCTCCCTGAGGAGTGATATATGCATTTACTGGTTGCTGAAGGAAGAAAAGTCATATTTCTCAATGGTAAGCCCCCTGATAAATTTCCTAGACAAGTAAATAACCCCCGTGTTCATGCTCCTTCAAGAAAAACTAATTTAAGGTATTGGGCCACAAAAGCAGAGACATGAAACTTGTGGGTAGAGTTGTTGGGAAGAAGGGGTTCAGTTGGAGGGAGAATAATCTAGATGACAATGGGAGAAAACATGATCAAAGTATATTAAATATACATATATTTGTATAACTATATACATATGAAATTGTGAAAAATAAAGACTTTGGCTTGAAAGAATTTGTGAAGAAATGCAAACCTCTGTGTTACTAAGAGCATGGAGAGTTATGTAGATTTCTTTTCTTGTTTGTTTTATTTGAAAGGACAACATATGTAATTATTAGATAGGTCTTTGAGGTGACTCAAAAGTTTAGGAAGTCATGTTATCAATTATTGCATTTAACTCTCCTCTGACAGGCAGACTATGGACAAATGCCTTCTTCCAATGCTTGATTGCATCCCTTGGTCTAGGATCATCCCAGTTAAGCTTGTTGATGGTTAGTTATATTCTGCCAGGAAGGAGGGACAGAGACAGTTGCATAGGGGAAGGAGCTAAGGGTATATAAACTGGGAAGCTTTGGAGAGGATCTTGCAATTTTGTGTGGCTGCAGGGAAGCCACATTTGGATGAGGACTTTCTAGTGCAACCTTAAAAGGGGAGCACCCACATTCCTGTAATAAACCTTCACCCATTGCTCTGTAATTAAGCCCAGTAAATCCACAGGTTTCCCAGACTGTAATTGGGTGAAATCAAGCCTCCATTTGCCTTAGGGACCAAGGGAGAAAGGGCTGACATTGTTTATATCTCCTAGAAGGAATTTTAGTCACAGTGATCTGAGGAAAAACAGTGTCCCATAAAGGTCCATAGTCTCACTCTTAAAAGAATTTAAGACTGTATTCAAACTGAAGATTTAGGACAATGTTAGCAGAATTTAAATTCAAATCCTCATGGCAGGCAAGCTGTGAATCTCAGCACCTACTTTGAGGAAAAGAATGAATGAGACAAGCAGAAAAAATAAATAAATAAACAAAAAACCAAAACATGAAGTCTTGCTGGTTTAGAGTCTGCTTGGAGGTCACACACCTGTTGAATCAGTAGTCATATGGTGGAGAATATAAAGTAGACAAACCCGAACTATTGAGGCAGCCCAAAGCACTATGCAAAGCATGTTTAGAAAAGAGATATAAAGAAGAAAAGGAGACATTCCGATTACACTTTTATAAATCCTTCAGTAAATAGAGACTTACGGAGACCCCAAGTCTGTAACTAGGTCCACAAGAATGGCACTAGGAGGTGTGGAATCTGGGCAGGAAAAGTTCAGCATTTCATTAACACAGGAGGTATTCCAGCCATCCCTTTAAGATGACTTAAGATGAGCTCTTTTCTGGTGGGTGGTCTTGTAAACAGGTGATTGACCATCCAAATTAGATATTTGAATCTTCATCGAGACCAGAGATACAAGAGATTGTTATTCTTTTGACCAGTTATTCTTATGGATTTTTTTTTCTTTCTTAACATTATTTTTCTATCTATATTGATGTCAGGTCCCTAAAAATGACACTATTTCATGAATGGATGGAAAAACTGTGCCTGAGGAACCTTAAGAAAGATTCAGCTGGACCGAACAGAGGCTCTGAACAAGTTAGAAGAATGCTATATAGACACTCTGCTTATGGTTTTATATATTAAAATTATATTTGACTCATTTGAATTTGAATGTAATCTATATGAAATGTATATGTAGATATTTTTTCTTTTTATCATATGGCTATTGAATTAATTGACTACTGTTTGCTGAAAACTATTCCCTCCATTAGGTTTTTGATATGGATTAAGATTAATACCTTTGTCAAAAGTTACCTCTCATATATATGTGGGTTTTATTTATGGGTTATCTCATTGATACTTTCTAACCTAGGTCTCTTTTTCATCCAGTACGACAATGTATTAATTAATGTACCTCTCAAAGCAAGGTAAACATTCCAACCCAATTTGTTTTCAAATATTTTGACTATTTTAGGGTGTTTGCTTTTCTCTATAAATTCCATGAAAAATACCTGAATATATTCTATACATTGTGTTAAATCTTTCAATCCATGTACCTGGTAAGTAACTCCAACAATTTGAATTTCCACTGTTTCTTCAAAAAGTTATATAATGGGAGTAAAGGAAAAGAAGGAAACAGATATTACCAAGGAGGAAATGGCGAAAATGGGGTTGCTTTAACTAGGGAAGGAGGAAGGAGGATTAGATAGGGAGAGAGACAAGAGAGATAAATAATGCTGATGTGGTATGAAAAGCTAGAGGGGAAAAGTATTAGTTCAAAAGCCTACTGAAAAGTACACATACAGTATTTGTTCATGAGTGCATCTGTACAGCTGAAGGTTATATAACAAGAAACACAGTACCAGACAGGAGAAACCTACCTTTGAGTTGTTGGCCAGGGAAGTACAAGAGACTTCCAAAAGGACACAGGCTATTGAACATGAAGATAAGACAGTATTGTCTAGACAGGACATACTCCAGACATAGGACTTGGAAAAATGGAGCTGGAGTTGAGCTGGCAGCCTCCCTTCTGAAGACTAGCTATCATAGTTTTAGAGCACACTATGTAAGCTGCTAAGGGAGAAAACAATCAATGGTTTAACCCCAGGTTTAAAATCTAATAACAATATAAATATCTGGCTTAGCAAACTATAATTGTATTAGTGGCACATTTATCTTGGGGCTAATCAACAGCTACTTAATTAGACTTAAAGCCCACTCAGTAGTAGAAAACTCATGTGTGGCACTATATACATAGCCATTACACATGACCAGAGAGGTTATAGATATTAGAGAAAGTCCTAAGTCTGTTACATTTCTAAGCAAACATAATTTCTTACTATATGGTAAATTTGGATCTTTATATTTACAGACAAGTATCCAGTCATCACTCATCCAAACAAACAAACAAAAGCTTCTTTTGCAATAGATGGAGACTATTATAGAGTTCTACAACTGGTCACACACAAGGAATAAGTGTCTATGAGATGCCCAACCCTAAAGGATACATCTATAATGGAATCTCTACACCAAAGTTCAGGAAACAGTAGAACAAGGGACAGAGAAAATACAAATGCATCTCTCAACTCTCTTCAGCATAATTTCCTCACCTGACCAAGGTGTAAAGAAAAAGAAACTGCATGTCCCTGGACAGGACTCCAATAGTAAATTTCACAAATAAACCCATATCCTCTGCTTTTTATATTTTACTTTATATTTTTCATGCCTTATTGCATTGCTTCTATTTTACCTCAAATAAAACATTGAATTATCAGTGCACATTCTTGCTTCATCCTTAAATCAGAAAATATCCAATCTTTCTTCACTGTGTTTCATGCTAGCTTGAGTGATTTTAGGAATTACTCTTTATTAGGCTAAAAATGTTTGCTTCTACTTTGTTGGATATTTTCAACATAAATGAAAGCTGACTTTGGTGAATTGCTTTAAATTTGTATATTGATATAATTACACTTAACTTTGTGATGTCATCTTTATGTTAGAGTACTTAGTCATGATAATAATGGTTTTCATTTTTTAATTTCTGTATTTTATTTACTAATCACTTATGAAATATATTGATGAAATTCTATGTGAGGTACCAGCATCTACCTCTTATTTCTTTGTCTTTGGCATTTGTGGTAGGGTTTTTACCTCATAAAAACAAATAAGGATGCACTCACTCTTACTTTTTTTCTGAAGAATATATTAGTATATTAAAATGTACTAATATATCAGGCATTAGGTTTATTTATCTATCAAATTAATTTCATCTAATTTCCTTAATGGAATGTTCACCAACAAACAATTGATTTTTGACCTTTTGGGATAGCTCAGTTGCTACAGGGGTTTGCCAACCAGCCTGATGACCTGAGTTTGATTCTCATTTAAAAAAAAAAAAAGAACTGACTTTCAGAACTTGTCCTTTGACCTCCACAACTTGTTCTCTGACATCCGTCTGTGTATCATCACATACACACACACACACACACACACACACACACATACATACAGAGACACACACACACAATTAATCAATCAATATATGAATAACTAAATATAATGAAAACTGATTATTTAATGGTTCTATAGTTGTTCATCATATCTAATTCTTCTCAAGCGAATTTTGAAAGTTTATACCAATCGAGATAATTTTTTTTCTTGACAAAATCTCACTTTCACTGTCAAATTTATCTGCACCATGCCACCCCACACAGGTTTTTATTATTGCTGTGATGTGGCTTAGATTTCTATGTTATGCTTTTTCATTTATAATTAAAGATCATTATTTGTCACGATATTTTTCCTTTAGTATTGTACCTTGAAGTTTTAAATTTACTGAGGTTTTCTTTAAGACATAGGGATAAAATACACCATGTTGAATACTACATATATATACTATTCTACTACTGGAGTATGTGTTTTATGAATGACAATCAGGCCATGGTAACAATGTCATTCAGATCCTAGAAACTTAATGATTTTCAGTCTCCTTTTGATATCAAGTTTAAATCTCCAATTATTTTTGAGAGTTTGTCAGCTTTTCGTGTTGTCTATATCAATTTCTGGTTTAATTAATTTGAAGCTCTGCTTAACCATACATACTGAGAACTGCTGTATCTTCTGCAAAAGTACACTGCCTATCCTTGTGCTGGTTATTTTTGTCAACCTGACACAATCTAGAATCACCTAGGTAGAGGGTGTCAGTGAGGAACTGTCAACATTAGGTTGGCCTGTGGGAAAACCAGTAAGGATTATCTTAGCTGGGTTAATTGAGAGCAGAAGACCCACTCTGAATTTGGGCATCACAATTTCATGGGCTGAATGGGCCCTGCACTGAATGAAAGGGGAGTGAACTGAGACATGCATGAAAGCATTCATTCACAGCTCTCTGCTCTTTATTTTGGATATAATGTGAGCTGCTTCTTAAGTTCCTGACACTGTGACTTCCCTGCAATTGACCATAACCTGGAATTATAGGTTAAATAAAGCCTGTCTCTCCTAAGTTGCTTTTGGCTTAGTATTTTATCACAGAAACACAAACAAAATTAAAGCAACCATTGATTAAGTTTTCTGTTTATTGCACATAAAGTTCCTTATCTGAATTTTAATACTTCATTGGCCATGTTAGTACCATAAATGCAAATTCTGTTAAATGTAATAGTTGGTCTGTTCTCTAGTCTACGATCTTGTTATATGTTCTTAGTGACTTTCATCACTTATTTCTTACTCTTTTGGCACTTACCTACCTTGGTTTAGAAGTGTTGTCTGGGCAAGACAAAGTAAGTCATCACACAACCCCATTCTCTCCACAGAGGAACTCTTCTGCTAGAATTTCCTTTCTCCCATAATAGAAGGTTTCTCTGGTCCCTGATTCATGTGAATATAATCATTCGATTCAGGTTATATTGCATTGCCCAGCTTACTTATTAGGGTATTATGTTTTTGATGTATACTCATGTTTTTTATATGCATTTGGGGCACTGGGCACTGGAAAAAGGGGTTAGAGGTGATATATAAATGTGAACAAATGGGATGGAGAAAGGAAAAACTGAAGTCCTGCTTAAAAACTAAACAAAATCCCCAAACGGTCCATGTGGTGTTTATTGTTTTGTTTTGTTTTGGTTTCCATGTGAGGTGACTGGCTGATCTGAAGCTGTCACATAGACTTACTCATAAAAGGCATGGTAGTTTGACCAGAGCCAAGGCGACACCACCTATTTGGTCCTGCAAGGCTGGGAGTTCAGCTGATGCCAGTGAGGCTGAAGCGCCTACGCAGGTCCATGTCTAAGCAATGGAGGGCATAGCACTGGCCTTCCCCTGGAAGTTAATAAAGGCCAACATTTGTTCCAAAGAGAGCTATTACCTGAGCCCTAGCTGGGCTGCAGTGAGTGAACACAGTGCCTGAATGGGGTATATGCAAAGCAGAGCATGAGGCAGGATCTCTGTCGCCCAGAGCTGGGGCATGTGGTGAATGACCCTCTGTTAGCTCCAATGATTTAATCTGCTTATCTACTTTTAATTGTGTACATGTGTGTATATCTGTGTGGATATGTGCACATGAGTAAATATGCATGAAAAAGTCAGAAGAAGGGGTCAGATTCTCTGGAGCTGGAGTTACAGGGGCTTGTAAGCTGGAGGCTGGGAACCAAACTCAGGTCAGTGCATGAAGCGTTCTTACACTAAGCTGCCCCTCTAGCCCCTGTCATTGTTTTAAAAACTGTTCCATACCATACTTGTTACTGAAGTTTATAGCCTCAAAATCTAATCTTCTAAAACTTCCAAAGTTTTTTCTGTAGTGTTCTACAAATTCTTACAGGGTTTTCAGTAGACTATTACACGGACACCTTAACCATTCTGAAACTTATAGTTTACAAATCTGATCTCTCTCCAGTGACGGGATTTGCGATGTTTCTCTTGGCAATGGTTGTACCATTTTCTGTACAATTCTCATGTTTTATTTACTGTATTTCTACATTTTCCCTTATGGCTTTACAGTCTATTGATTTAAATTTTGTTTTCTAGGGGTTAGGCTGCCATGGAGATGGCTCAGGAAGAAAAGGCACTTGTCAACAAACTGGACAATTTGAGTTTGATCCCTGGGACCCACATTGCTGAATGAGAAAACTGACTCTTGCACATTGTCCACTGACTCCACCTGTGTGCCTTGGCACATATGTCCTTTCACACATAAATAAATGCAATAAAATTCAAATAAATTAATAAATTATATTTTTAACTTTCTGTTACTGTTACATAGAAAAGAGGAGTTATTTGTAATGAGTTTGTGTACTGCCATAACATTAAATTATCTAAAAGTTTTCATTTCTTTTGGGGGATTCCATAAAATTTCCACTTTCCCATCTTAGTGTCTTGGAGGAGGGGAGTAGATGTTTTCGTTGTTAATTTAGTGTTTGCGCTGGGACAGGGTGCCACTATGTAGCACAGACTGGCTTCAAACTTGCCATCCTCCTCCTTCAGCTCCTGGAATGATGGACTCTAAGCTTGCATCAGCATGCTCAGGGGACAGTTTTGCTTTTCTTATTTGTGTTGCTCTTCAGCCTCCTGCTCATGGTAACAGGAATAGACCTACTTTCTCCCCAGTATTGGGGAAGGAGTTTTCATTTCTTTGTGTTAAGTTATCAAAAGAGTTCCCTTGCATGATACTTTCAACATACACAGTTTTCTTGATAACTTTGCAAGCCCTATTTAATTAAATTTTATTTTCCAATACCTGTTGCTGGGATAGAAAAAACCAAAGGTGTTGTTTCATACAGTTGAATTAGTGAAAAAAAAAAAAACTTTATTTCTTGATTGGAGAGATGGCTTAGTAGTTAAGAGAACTTACTGCTGTTGCAAAGGACCTGAGTTCAGTTTCCAGCACCTTTATTTGCTGCTTATAGATCCAGGGAATCTAACACCCACTTCTGGTCTCCACAGGCACTTACACACACACAAACACACACACACACACACACACACACACACACAATTCAAAATAAAGCCAATCTTAAAAAAAATTTTTTGGAAGAAAATACTTGCATCTACTTTCAGTTGGTTTCTCATGAATTATTTTTTAGCTTATCAAATGTTTTCTTGAAGCTTTTGAGATGTATAATTAATTAAATTTTGAATATTCTTAAATTTTTAGAGTAACCCTCATTGAATTGTAATACTTGTCCTTTTAATATTTTTATGGATATATGCTATAATATTATGAAAAAGTAAACTGACACCATTCTTCTTTGTCTTATTGAAGCAGAAATTTTCCCTAATCCAGTTTTAACTCTGGGAATTTCTAAGGAAGTTTCTTTTCAATTATGCAGATGAAAATGGATCTTTTTTTGTTTTTAAAGGTTTATTTTTTATTTGTGAGTAAGGGAGTGTGTGCGTGTGTGTGTGTGTGTGTGTATGTGTGTGTGTGTGCGCACATGAATAGATATGATTGCAGATACCCTAGAGGACAGAAGAGAGTGAGGGTGTCAGAATCCTCAAGCTGGAGTAACAGGTTGCCTGTCACCCACTATGGGTGCTAGCAATGCCACTCAAGTCCTCTGGAAGAGCAGAAAGCACTCTTAATTGCTGAACCATTTTACAGGCCCTTCTCCCACCTCCCATTTTAAAGAAATATTTTTAATTTATTTTTGACATTTTCATATATGTATTCAATGTATCTTGATCATATCCACCCAAACCCTCCTTCTCACTCCTCTAGGCATTTTCCAACACTTCCTTCCTCCCACCTAGATAGCCAAATTTTTAAAAAATGATTAGAAATATTTTATAACCTACATTTAATATTTTTGCCTATTAGTTGACTATTTTATACATGAATATAATGTATTTTGATCATAATTCACTCCCATTTCCCTCTCTCATCCCCCCACAACTTGCACTGAACCTCATTTTCCTAGCACATCTCCATGGGCAGAAGTGAAGCTTTCTGTAGACATATGGTGCTTTGTGATTTTGCTCTTTCTCCCTCCCTCTTTCTCTCTTTCCTCCAGTGAAATTATCACTACCATAGCCTCTGGAAGCCCCAACATGGAATCCTTGGTGTTTGGGCCTCTCCTGCTATGCATGGCTAGATGTTTTCTCCATAAAACACTATAGAATGATCATAGGACCCTATCATTTATTTCCTTTTGCTTAGTGATTGATGTTTTACATTTTTTGTGAATGAACTGTAAATGATTGCAACATAAATTATTGATCACTTGTATATTCTGACAAGATTCTGTTTTCAGTTTTTGTAAAACCATTGGAAAGTCACTTTTTATATGATTGTGAATCTCTGTGTAGTGTTATGCTATCTTTCAAGACATAAGGGAAATAATATCAGGTCATATACATGTAAGAAATTTTCTTTCAATGTTTGCAGGATGTTTAAGGGAAAGATAATTAAGGAAGCTCAAAGGACTTTAGGGGAAATTGTAACTAAGGAGACATAAAACTAAAGAATATATTTTACAGACGATTTCTGTGCGTGACCAGTTGTAGACTTCGGTAATAGTCATCATCTGTTATAAGAGAAGCTTCTGTGATGATAGGTGACTTGGCATACTTGTTTGTAAATATTATGATCCATATTTAGTATGTAGTGAGAAATTACATTTGTCTAGAGATGTGACATCCTTCAGGTTTTCTCTAAAATCTATAATCTCTCCAGCTATGTGTATTTGGCTATGTTTACAGTACCACACATGAGTTCCCTACCATTGAGTGGGCAAGCTTTAAATTCAGGTAGATAGCTATTGATTATCCATAGATAAAACTCATCTGCCGATTGTAACACTAACCCTTTATAGGAAAATGGGAAGGAAACACAGAGGTAGAGGGAAATATGTAGTCTGAAAGTGTGGGTGTTACCCGGGGGAGGTGGGGAGAGTGAGAGTGTTCCCCTGGGATGGTGGAGGAAGCGACTTGCAGGGTACTACAGGGGTGGGGGAGGAGGCAACTCAGGAGACTGGGGATGGAGGAGGTAGGTGTTGTGGGGGAGGGTGTGGATAATAGGGAACACTTAGCCTGTGGAGGGAGGAGGTAGGTTGAACAGGGAGAGAGAGAGGAGAGATGAATGGAAAATGGGTGGTCGGGGAAGACAGGGAAATGTATTGGCTTGGGAACTGCTTGAGAATGACACATAAGGTATCTGAACATTTGTGCATGTGCATACTTGGGGCTGTATGGCAAGGAGCACAGTGACAGACAGGAGAGACCTCTCTTCCACTGGTTGGTCAGAGCAGTCCGGGAGACTCCGAAAAACACAAGCTATTGCCACAGCTCTTGGTTATCTCTCAGAACTCGAATGTAAGACCCTATTGCTGAAGAAAGAACATAATTCAGACACAGGATTTGGAGCAATGGAGCAGAACTAAACTGTAAGCTTTTTCATTGAAGACTAGCTCCATAGTCCTAGAGAATACCATGCAAGCTGCTGAGAGAGAAAATCAATCAATGGTCCAACCCTATCCTAAAGCCAAATAACCATAACGACTAGCAAAACAAACTACCTCTACTGTTGCAGTTGTGACACTGCTATCTGGGAATAATCCATAGTTATTTAACAGAATTTAAAGCTCTCTCAATGTGAGGGAATTCATGGGTAGCACTGTGATTATAGCTAAATATACCTGGATGGAGAGGTCATAGATCATAAAGAAAGCCATATCCTTATTGTATGTTCTAGACAAATGAAATTTCTTAACACATCTTTAATATAGATCCTTATATTTAGAGACAACTATATAGTATATCACGCATCAAAAAAGCATGTTTTTGTAACAGATGGGGCTGCTGCATTGTTCCACAACTCGTCACACATACAGAATATACATCTGAGAGAAGTCTACCCCTGGGTGACACATCTACAGTGGAACCTCTATACTTAAGGCTCATGTAACATAGTAGAACAGGAGGTGGAGAGAATAAAAGTGAATCTCTCAGCTCTCACCATGGAAGATTCTCTATATAACATAATGTAATGTTCACAGAAAGCCAAAATTGGCCATGTTTTAGAGAATAAGAGACTGCAGAGTATGTGTCCCTGGATTGGACTCATATATTAAACCTCAGGGACCACTGTAGAAGAGGGGCTGGAAAGATTATAAGAGACAGGGCTGGTCAATGAACAGAGTCAATGAAACAGAGTCTTTCAGGACACTGAAAGCTGTTCATGTGAACTTGTGGCAATGGTGTCCAGTACAAGTTCCTGCCAACTCAATCAGGCAAGGGCCCTGAGTGTTGCCAGGGAAATGGCTGACATGCCATCTAGCCGAGAACTGTTCGAAAATGATTACCACTGATGAGGGAAAGTAAACCTTCCTTAAGATCTCTAGATAGGTCGAATAGATTCCAGTGGATGAATTTGCACCGAAGGACATTTAGGAGAAACATTTGACCAGATGGGACCTAATATGTATTGCAGAATACACGAGGCCCTGTGGGGAGGCACAGATGGAGAGGTGCCAAAATTTGATTAAGAACTTTAATATGAAATGTACAAAAGTTCAATAAAATCTATTTTAAAGAAAAGTAAGAAAAAAAAATTACCACTACTGCCTCAATACAGTTTGCTGTGCCAGTCATTTCTGTGATTGTTTGGCCTTAAAGTTGGGGTTGAACCATCAACAACTGATGTTCTTGCTTAGCAGTTTGTACAGTGCTCTCCAAAACTATGAAATTGAGTCTTCAGGGAAGTAGGTGGTGTCTTTCATGTTAGTTCCAGCTCTATTGCTCCAAATCCTGTGTTTGAATTAAGTCCTGTCTTCAGGAGCAGGGACTGTTAAATGTCCAATCCTAGATGAAACATTTACAATGATACTTAAAATTCATAGTACATAGTAGAACAAGGGCTAGAGAGAATACTAATGTATCTTTAAACTCTCATTTATGAAGCTGCCTCACACAACAGAGATCCATGAACACAAAATAACACATGTGGCCAAAGCATAGATAATGCATGTCTGCAGAATGTGGGTCCTTTGTTAGGTTTTCTCTATTAAACTTCACCCATCCAGGGCTCAGGGATCAGTGTGAAAGGGTTCAGGGATCAGTGTGAAAGGGAAAAAATTGTTAAAGCCAAGGGAGGAAGTGTATGATCATATCGAAATAGAGTCCTACAGGTTCCTGAAACCTTGCTCATATGAAACTATGGCAATGGTGTCAACATACACAAGAGCCATGCATACACAAACAAACAAAAACAGCATAGATAATTATGGAAATGGGCAGCAGGGCCCAGTCTTAACTGAAGAGCTATTGCAGCTGATTACTGCTGGATGAGAAAAAGCTGATCTTCTCAAAGGACGGCAATCTAGATAAGTTGACTATATCTTAGTGGATGAACTTGCACTGAGGGACATATGAGGACACTAACCTGACCTGATAGGCCTTCACCTCAATGAGAGAATGCATGAAATCCAGTAGTGGGGGTAGGCTATAGGAGAGTGCCAGTGAGGAAAGGGATGTAAAGCTAATTAAGGTGTTCTGAATGAAATGCACATAAATTTAATAAAAAAATATAAAACATTATTTAAATGAAAAATAAGAAAATGTAAATCAGGGAATACAGTTCAGCAGAAAAAGACTTGAAGTCATGAGGATCTTAATTCATGGCATGTAAAGATCCAGACATGGTGGTATAGGCCTGTGATCCTAACTTTGCAGAGGCAAAGATACGAAGATTCCTATAGCTCACTAGTCCATCAGCTTACCCTAGTAGATGAGTGGCAGACTAGTAATAGACTGTCACAAAAAACAAGATGTACAACACCTGAGGAGTGATAGTCAAGGTTGTCTTCTGGCCTTCATGTGCACAAGCACACAGACTCAGAAAAACAAACAACATATGTTCTCCCTCATTTGCAGATTGTCACACCAATCCATTATATGTGAGTATATATCCTGATATAACATAGAATGTATGTCTGAGAGATGTCCAGTCATAAGTTACACATCTGCAAGGAACCTCTACACCTAAGGCTCAAGGAATATAGAGAAACAGGGGGTAAAAGAAATACGAATACATACCTCAACACTCACAAACAAAACTTCCTTATACAGCAGAGTGCCATGCACAGAAATCCACAACTGGCAAAGTTTTAGAGAATAATAGACTTCAGAGCGTCTGTCCCTAGATAGGACTCCTATGTTAAATATTACCCATCCACAGCTCAGGGACTACTGCAGAAGAAGGGGCAGAAAGATTGTTAAGCGTCAGGGTTGGTCTGTGAATGCAGGAAAACAAGAGATTTTCCGGCCCCTGGAAGTTTTCTCATATGTACATGCAGCAATGAGAGGTGAAAGCCAGCACAAGACCCAAGCTGACTCAATCAGAAAAAAACAACATAGAACGAGAGAAATAGCAGGCTCCAACGCTAGCCTAGGAACTAGTGGCAACTGATTACTTTTGGGTGAGGCAGATTAGATCTCCTTTAAGACCTCTAGAAAAGCTGACTAGACTCCAGTGAGTGAACTTGCCCCAAAGTACATCTGGGTATAAATTCTTGATTAGATAGGACTTAACATATATGACATAATCATTAAATCTGGTGAGGAGGGGATCCAAATTTGATTAAGAACTATTATATGAAATTCACAATAACTCAATAAAATATTTGTAAAATAAAATAAATTGTGGCATTTATAAGCAGTGTATCTCTCAACAAAACAGTCTTTTAAAAAGTGCTATCAAGCCATGGCAACAAACATAGAACTCACAATTTGATCTATTTAGGATCAAATTTCTTTTAAACATTTGAAAAATTAGTATTCTAGCAATCACATTTAAGTTGTATCTGGATCTTGATAGCATTTCCCTGCATAAACCTTTTGGTATTGAAAAAAATACTATTAATTCAGTGATTGAATTATTTATGTGAGTATATGTGTACATGCAATAGTGTGCATGTGGTAGTCAAAGGGCAACATGTGTAGTCAGTTTTCTCCTTCAATCATGTGGGTCCTGGGGCTAGAACTCAGGTTATCGACCCTCAATGCACTTAGTCATCTCCTATGCCTTCTGCCATGCCACCACGTTTTATTTTAGAACTACTTTCTCACAAGGAGCTTCATAATTTGGATTATACAAAGATAAAGGCTGTATCTTTTCATCTCTCCACACCTACATCCTAACAGTTTGACTAACAGTGAAGCAATTACTAAATTTATGGAGAATTAACCAAGACTTTAATGAGTCAATAAACTAATGAAGTTTCTATCAGTCACCCCATTTCTAGTAGTTTCTCTATAACTTCTTGGAAAAGCAAATTGAATTGACAGATAGTGCAATTATTATTTAATGAAATCTTTGAGATCCTGAAAGATTGATAGCATACTAAAAATGAAATGGATCTGAGAAGCATCTATTTGCAGTATACCCTGCCTTGAGGAAAGCCCTTTTGTTCTTTTGGCTTTGAAACAAATGCACAGCAAGAAAATTTGGAGATAGCTCACATTTCTGCAACTTTTTCCATTCCTTCATTTGTGTTCATTCCAACAAAAAAGAGTGCATAATGGTCTAAATGATGCCCCATCGCCAGGTACTTAGTGTGAAAACAGACTAAGTTCTAAATCTGGTTAGTGTGACTTTAATCAGAATTCAGTCAGGAACAGTATCTTTGTTCAAGTGATAAAGTTAACGGCCTTGAAATGTGATCATCAGGAATTGTCTGCTGCCCCCAAACAATCTTACAGAGAGGAGGAGAGACAGCCAAAGGGATGTTTCTGTGTGAACACAGAGGAAGAAATCAGAATTATGGTTTGCAATGTGAGGCCCATAGCTAGATAATATTTAAGCTCTTCCGACCCATTCTGTATTTCCCAATCTACTATTGAATATGATGGTTTCAGTTCTCTTCCAGTATAGCCTGGTTAATGCTGTTACTATCTCGGTTGTTCTTCCCTTTGTCCTAATGAATAGATTTCATTTTTGTCTTATGGATGGATATAAGGTATTAGAATTCTTCCTAGATCGCTTGTTTCCTTTTATGTTTGTATATTCTCTTTATAATTACCGGGCAATGTGCATATCTTAATATTTAATAGATTTTTCCTAATCCAGATCCAGATCATTTATGCAGATCATAATTTGACCGAGGAAAATATTGACAATGAACAATAAAGTGTACAAGTTAATTTCTTTTACTGAATATTTCTTAGTGATCAAATGCTCAGATTGCTGATTGTGATACTATGAAGGAAAAATGCCTGTAGGGGATTGTCTCTCCATCTCCTGTAAAGCAATGTTAGTACCACTCTAGACAGGAAGAGATGTTCTAAAACTCGGAGGTGATGCAAATGCTCACAGGTATTTATATTCTTGTATTAGCACTTTTCATATTAACAATTTTTAAAAATTATTATGTTTTAGTACAAACTTGTCACCATTTAAAAATTATGGCAGATTTAATGTTTCTCACTTTGTTATATTTCCGTATAAATGTTTCTATCCAAATACATATTGTAGCACTGACCTTGCAGAACAGATCCTGAGAGATAAGAAGAGGTAATATTTGAGTGAACTTAAAATCAAACTAATCTGTACTCAAAGTCTGAGAAGTCTATGCGTTTATGTATGTGCGTGTATGTTCATCTTGGAAGTGTGCATGTACAGGTGTGAGTGCATGCATGCACATATGCGCATATGCATATGGAGGCTAGAAGACAAACTCAGATGTGATTCATCTGGAGCTTTCCACTTTGTGTTTGAGAGAAGGTCTCTTCTTCGGTCTAGGATCTACCAAGTAGGCTAGACTATGTTTGCCAGAAAACTTCCAGGGATCTACGGGTCACCTTCTCCCACCTCTCCATCTCTAGGATTACAAGTGCATGCCACTATGCAGGCTTTTAAGTTTATTCTTGAGATCCAACTCCAATCAGTTTACCACTAAATAACCTTTCATCACAAAGTCCATGGTTTTTATCTATACTAAAGTCTACTTAATTGGCTCAAAAGAAAACTGTGAGCCAGAAAGAAAATTTAAATTTGGTTATAAAGACCATAAAGGCTGACACGATATATGAAATAAGAGAGGAAGTTGGTATTTTTAAATGTTCTTTTCCTGGGGCAACATGAGCAAATGCCTGCTCACTTCAAATAAGGAGTTAATCTCACTAACAGACCAAAGTAAGAGTACCAGGTTAAAACCAACTGAACAAATGAGCAAATGAGGTATTTAGGTATTTACACTGGTTTGGACAAGGGTTACCTTAGCAGCATGGATTACTCAAAGGCAGATTCCATCACTGAAAGCCGAGCATGGGTGACATTTGTAAAAGCTGGGACACTGGAGCTCTATGTATGACCCACAGACAGCTCCACAGGTTGGAGAGTCTCTCTTCTCAGCCATCCTTACAGCTTTAAGCATCCATGGGAAGGAAGGGACCTTGTAAACGTGGTAAGTTTCAGGAACTTCATGAACCTGTGAGCTGGTGAACATAAAGTTGGGAGTCTTCTTTTAAACTTTCTGAGTCTTAATGAGCTTCCCTACAGGATAGAGCATTTCAGTTCCGAGGAAATTGCTGCACAAGATTTTATTTTTCATTGTTAGTCAAAGTCATCCTGTAGGCTTAATAAAATACAAATCACTAACTCAGGAGTATGAATTCTTACTATTTTCTCAACTCAAAGACATATACTACAAATCTGAGCTCAGCCCTACAAATCACTAGATGAAAGAACCACTTGAGACCTAGGGATGCCCTTTCTGAGCATCTTTGACATACACATCCTGGTGACTTAAACATGCACATGGTATCTAAAATGTGAAAGAAGTGCTATCTTACATATCTGGAAGGTAGATTTAGGGTTGTTGATAATGGGTCATCATCTCAGCTTAATGTGAGGAATTGTCCTGGGAAGTGACTACAATAATGAGGGGAGGAAGGGGAAAACTACAAAATCATCTTGGAAATATCGAGGAAAGAAACGATGTTTCTTTCTTAAATATTATACACATTCCCTCAGAGTGGAAATGAGAGGGATGAATGGTCCTTTAAAACTGGCATGGTCTGAACACATTCTACCAAAACAGAAAGTGAGAAGATTCCTAAAATCCATACGATACCAGAAAACAGATTCTAAAATTTGAAAGCATAACTTTCTTATGAATATTGATGTAAGAAAATATAATTTTCAGGGAACTACCCTGAGTTCTGTTGGGAAGACTTAGTCTCAAAGCTAGTCCTTTCATTCCTTGCTGCTTAAGTGGTATCGGCCTAGTGCTTGATCTGTCTATTCTTACAGTTATAGATTCTGCTTTTGAGGTCTCAACAACTGTCCTTACTACACAGCACCTGCCAAGACTGGGTCCATCAATATTCCCCTTGTGCCAAGGAGGGGATCATGAAGATGAAGCTCTTTTCCTCTTTACGTATTTCAGAGGAGTTAATGGCTGCTAGAGAAGGGCAGGCTTTTTATTCAGTGGCATTTGTGCTTCTAAGTTGCCCATTCTACTTTAAAATAACCTTTCACTATGCTCCTGTTGGTAACCCTAACTAAACTCATTGGTTTATCAAAATTTAACATGATAAAAATACATGAAAATAGGAGATGGACTAACCATAAAGAGACAATAAAGAGAGACAAATCAGGATAGTAGGACTGAACATGTTCAAAATATACTATACACAAGAATGAAAGGTCATAAGAAAACCCAATTATTGTTGCTGTCAACAACTCAGCAGATAAAGGTATTTGTTGCCAAGCCTGATGGTCTGATGAGTTAAGGGGATGCACATGGTATCCAAAATGTGAAAGAAGTGCTATCTTACACTTGAACAGACTAATTGAAACAAGTCTGTTGATCTCCACATATGGCATACTGTGCACACTGTTGTGTATATGCACAACCACGCATATACACAGAAAGAAGGAAGGAAAGATAGAAAGGAGGAAGGAAGAAAGAAAGAAGAAAGATAAACACATTTCCCTTAGCTAAACATTATTATGTCTAATTAATATGAGTATAAAGACATAAATAAACTTCTAACTGAACACCACTTATTATATATAAGAATGATCAAATGTAGGATGAAACAAAGATAGTTTCAAGAGTTTGCTATGAGTAACTACAATTTTATTTATTTTTCAGCCACATTGGCATGTGGGAATTCTGAATCAGCAAGGAATAAGGCAAGCAACCACAGCTACAATCACAGGGTAAACGTGCCTATTCCCTTTGCTGCTGAACACCAAGAACGAAGCTTGAGGACAAACATTTCATAATTTATGCTTTATCCTTTCTCAATTTTCAAGAAGAAGTCAATACCACCCTTTAGTAGAGTCATAAAGAGAAAATCGACATGACATTCACAATTTATAAGGCGAGTCAAACTACCCTCCTAGGGGGATTTTAATAATGAAAGACTGTCATTCATCTCATCCATTTCAAAATCAAATTAAAGACCTCAAGGGAAAATCTCCCAGAAGAATTAAAAATTTTCATGTTGCATGTGTGTATAATACAATAAATCTTAAAGCAGAGGCATTTTCCCCCTGTGTGCCATAAACAGGGGAAGAGGGCGAGAAGATAGATGGAAATAAGCCTGAAGAGTAAGAATGTCAACATTGTCCAATTTTCATATTCTAAGATCTATTTATAAAGGTTTATAAAGCCACATCAAGGAATATTTGACATCATGTTTGTGGAGGGGTGGTGGGCAGATATTAATGTCTGTTGTCTTCCTCAATTGTTCTCTACCTTACTTTTAAAGACAGAGTAGCTCACTGGTCTAGAACTCACCTAGGAGTTTGGGATGGCTGACCAGTGAGCCTCAGGGATCTGCTCATCTCTGTCTTCCCATTGTGGGCTCCCTGGATTTTTGTGGACATGTGTGTTATAGATCAAACTCAGGCCCTCATGATTGTAAAGCAAGTACTTTACTGACTGAGGCATCTCCCCTTCCCCAACACTTTCTTTCTGTGACTGTTACTGTATCTTCAAGTAAGATTTTTCTTGTTAGTGGTGGTCAAAAACAAGTTTGTAAACTGGTGCTTTAAGAGGCTGCTGTAGCTGGTATTCATTTAAGTAAGTCCCACAGACTGATACAGATCTACAAACCCACAGAACGAGCAGCCACAGCAGACAACAAATGTTTGTTTTATTTCATCTGACTGTTCTATGAAGGCATTCTGATTATTTAAGGGGCCCCATGAACGACCAAACAATCACATTCCTTAGAGAATGGAATAATACTTCCATTGTTAAAAAATCTCAAACCGTAGCCTACTGTGGTGTTCACCACCTTTAATCCCAGCACTCAGCACTCAGCACTTGGGAGGCACAGGTAGGAAAATTTCTGTGAGATCATGGTTAGCCTGATCTACATAGTAAGTTCCAGGCCAGTTGGCACTGCAGGGAGATGATGTCTACCACTGCTGATGATTCTGTTTTATCTCATGCTAACACAGTAAGGACAGAAGAGTTCTTTCTTCTGTAAAATTGTACAGTTTCTCTTTAAAGAACCCATTCTGAAATATATGCTGTCATGAGTATAACGAAAGACTAGATATGCCTTGGCTATGCTTATATATACTTGATATTCCTGCTCACATGATTATAATGTTATATGATGTTATGTCTAAGCTGAAACCCACAAACATATGTAACTCAGAATCTTACTGAGTGCTGCTTTCATTGTGTAAAAATAGAACAAAATTATTTCTTTAAAGTAAAAAAGTTGTAATTTCAGATTTTTTCCAGTTAAATTTGTGATAATACCTAAAGTGTATGACAATTAGCATTTGGAGTAGACCATTGTCCCCTGAGCCTAAAGTCAATGTTGTCTTCATAAGAGTAGCTGTGACTACTCACAAGAGTCATTCAAGGTTTGGTCATTTGAAGTTCCTGCAGAAGGAGGATGTGAAAGGTCATTAGACTTTCCAGTAACTTTCTCCTTTGCCTCCCTGTCATAGCTGTATATGGTCCTGAGGTTTCTGGGTGTGCTAGAATATAAACAGTGTAGGGAATCAAAAGAAAAGCTATTCTCTGTATATAGCTAAGGGGAAGTTGTCACCAATAACTGGGTTAGACTTTTCAGTTGACTGGATATTTTAAGGTCACCCATATTCATGTTGGAAACCCTAAACCCTGCTCTATAAATAAGCACAATAAACTCATTAGTTTGTCTGATGAGGGTGGAACTGTTACTTTGGACTGTTTCTGGTCCACTAGGGAAAAGGGTAGGTATTATTTATACTGTCGTAGAAAAATTTTATGAAGATAGAAATTTTTAATCGCCTCTATCATTACTTTATTTCTTTTTATACATAAATTTTAGGAATGAGTAATAAGTTTCACTTCTTACATAGTTTATAAGATTACATGACTGATGAGACACTAACAAAATAATTCCCATTTACCTTTTATCAGAGAAGTTTTAGGGTATCATGTTTTGATTGTGTTGTTTTATATTATGCCTAATTTTCATATTTGTTTTAAAAAATCATCATTAATAGTTCTTGCAGCCTAAAGAGTTTCTTTCCACTTGGTAAAATATTTAAAGTAACATAGGAATTTTGTCATCTATGGTATATTACAATCATGCAATAAATATTGATCTGCATAGCAATACTTTCCTCTGCATCTTCTCTCTTCTCTCTCTTTAAAGCACTACAATGCTGCTCCCTCTCATATTTATACTTCTTTATTTTTCTCTAATAGTCTGTCTTTTTCTATTCTAAACTTTTAAAATATTTGAAACTACTCTTTGTTGACCATGCTTACTGCACTTTCTGTTCCTCTAGCTTTTCCTTAGCTGACAGTTCTCTCTTCTTCCAGCCATGTCCAAACCACAGCCAATGGGCCATATGATGCAAACAGAGCTATGAATGTCAAAAGGCTGGACATGCCTGGGTGGATATTGAAAACTCTGAAGTCATGTTTCCTTAATCATAACATCATACAAAATATGATATAACACTATCACAATATTCAGTACCTTATATAGTCATGTATGTTAAACCCTTAGGTTCACTAATTCTTTGTACAGTTCAGTAAAATCTTGTGTACTTTTGTCTTAGTGTTTTATCTTTAATGACTTCCTTCACATACATGAAACTTGACCCTTGTGTACTCACTAATCTTGCAGTATGAGGGAAGAAGAGTCACCCTTATGGAATGCAGATCCCACAATGCATAATTCTGCTCCAGCAGAGGAGTGCACAGACCTTGGAATTAGAAGAAAGAGAATGCATATAACCTACTATGATAGTTAAATTTTTAATTTTTCACATTTTACGATTGCAGTTAGCCCATGGGCTGTGGTTTGGACACAGTGGGAAGAAATGAGAACTGTCAAAACATCAGCTAAGGAAAGGCTAATGGAACAAAGATTCGAGTGTGTGTGTGTGTGTGTGTGTGTGTGTGTGTGTGTGTGTGTACTGCCTGAATACCACAGCAGGCATGTGGAGGTCAGAGGAAAACTTTCAAGATTTGATTATCTTTTTTCACCATGTAGATTCTGGAATCAGACTGAAGACTGCTAGTCTTGAAAGCAAGAGTCTTCTCCTGCTGAGCCTTTTTGCCAGTCTGGATGTTTATCTTTCATCAATGACTTGATACCACCTGCAATCACCTGGAAAGAGTCTCAGTGGGTAGTTATCTAGATCAGGTTGACCTGGGAGCAAGTCTGCTGCAGATTGTCTTGATGTTAATTGATGTGGGAGTACCTATTCTGAAAATGGGTGGAACTATTCTCTGGTTGGGGCTGGAACTGTAGAGGAGAGAAAGCTAGCTGAACACTAAGCATGCATATATTGATTTTTATCAGCTCTTGATTGTACATGTGATGTGGCTAGCTGTTTTAACTTCCCGTCGCCTTGACATCCTTTTAGTAATGGACTGTAAGGTGGAATTATGAGCCAGGTGAACTTTTCTCTACTAAGCTGCTTTCTGTCATCAGGGCAACGGAAGTGAGTCTAGAACACATGGAATTATGTCATCTATAGCACTGCTTATTCCTGACAGATCAGCTACGTTCTCACTTACAGTCCAACACATCAAAAAGTTCAAACTTTTGAAAAACTTGTTTAAATTTCCATCTGCTGACTGATAAATTTCCTATAAATTCCTATTTTAACATGCATGAACTTATAAATGTTCATTTTTTCTCCTATTCTAAAACCTTAGGAGCTATGACAGGAATTCTTGCCTGCAAAGACCTCTTATCAGATAAAGTTCTCTGTGAACATGGTATTCAGCATTGACTATTTACTGTCTTCCATAAGGAATATGTTGAACCATCTTCAATTTTCCATACTATCTCCAAAATCTATAAAAAATCAATACTTGTGACTTATATATTTAAGTTATATGTGTATTACTTAGTAAAGGTTAAAATATAACTGAGGCATTGATATAAAATTGAAATCGCTAGTTTAATTTTCTTGTTTTACTGGGGATCGAATCTAGGACTCTTGGATGATGTACAAACACTCCATCTCTGAGCTATTTATTCCTTCTCTCTCTCTCTCTCTCTCTCTCTCTCTCTCCATTTCACTCTTGTCTCTTATATTTCAAAAATATTGTATGTGCATGTGACCATGTATGCACATGCATGTTCACATATGTGTGGAGGTCAGAGGCTGATGCCAAGGCTTTTCTTCAATCTTTCTCCAAAATATGTTTCTTAATTAAAAAAAAATTTTTTTTGACCACCTGAGAATCTCCAATTTCCCCAACCCCACATCATGTTCCCCTTCTAGCCTTGGATACAGGCCCACTTTTGCTCTTAGCACTCCAGATATCTAAACTACATTCTTAGTATAATCCTGCCTACTGTGTCCTGATCCCATGCACTTAGATCAGCTCAATTTTTAGGTCTAATTTGTTAAAGCCTAAGCAGGGTGTCCTCAACCCCACCTTGCCTTTGGACTCCTGAGACTAGCTTTCTGATTCCCACCTTGCCTTGAATTTCTAAGACCAGCCTTTGTCCCTAATAAGCTGTGATCCCACCTACCATGCCTTGATCTGCCTACAGTCTGAGCAACTCCAGATTCTCAGCACTCCATCCCCTGCTCCCCTTCTAGCCTTTGGCACAGGCCCACTTTTGCTCTTAGCGTGTCTTATTTCTGGTCTACCCTTTAGCTTCATGAGAGTGAGCTCTCCAATTCCTGCCGTTTGTATCCCCTTATACTGGGAACATCTTGCAGCCCCTAAAACTTCTATATGGCTGAGATTTTTCTGTCTTTTAATAGGGCACGAGAGCATTCCAGTCTGCCCGAGAGTGCCCGAATCTGGCAAACTCATGTATCAGTAAACTCTCCAAATTGCTCCGTGCCTTTCCCCCTACATTGAGATCATCTGCAGCTTCTCCCACTGCTGCAGGGCTAGGCTTCTGTGCCCTTTAGTAGGATCCCAGAACTTTTCAGAATGCCAGAGAACTCCCGAATCCAGTCTCTCCGTAGCAAACTTCCCAAATTGTGCTGTGCCTGCTGGCTAGTAGGACCCAGACCATAGGAGGAAGTATCTGATTGGTGAATTACTTGGACCTCTGTGGGAATTCCCGAGTAGCTAGAGTAGCACCATATGGTCCTTCCAATACAAAATCAAAAGACAGAAACTGAAGCCTAGACCAATCAGCTTTTCATAAACAATAAGAAAAGAACCAAGGTGCATTGAGTATACAAAAAGAATCAAACTTCAACTCAAGAAAGGAAGGCTTGAGTTTCACACCAGAAGCACAAACAACAAAAGAAATCCACATGCCAAAATCACAACGATAAATAATAATATGAAAAATCCAAGTAATGTGGACACACCAAACATCACCAGTCATATAGAAGGGTTCTACAATGAGAATCCCCTGGAGATAACCAGGTTGCATAATTAAAAAGAATAAAATGCATACACATCAAAAAGATCATCTATAATGAACAAGTAAGCCTTTATTCAGGAGAGTCACTTTTGGTTCAATACGCATAAGTTAATAAATATCATAAATCATATAAATTACCTCAAAGACAAGACTCACATTTTTGACAAAATTCAACATGTATTTATGTTAAAAATCATAGAGGACTTGGACTGGAAGGAACTTACCTCAACATAATTAAAGATATATATGTGTGTGTATATATATATACATTTATCTATGCATATATATATATATATATATATGCACACACACAGTATGTGTGTGTATGTATGTATGTATGTATGTATATCACCCACAGCCAACATCACTCTAAATAGAGAAAAACTGGAAGCACTTTAATTAAAATCCGAAACCAGACAAGGGATGTCCACTGTCTCCACTCCTTTTTAATACAGTGCTTGAAAATCTTGGTAGAGCAGTAATACAAGAGAAGGAATTTAAAGGAGGACTAATTAGTCAAAAAAAGGTCACATTATCCCCTTTCGTAGATGATATGCTATTCTGCTAGAAAACTCCTAAAAATTATTAACATGTTCAGTAAAATGGCAGGTTATAAAATTAATCTACAAAAATCAGTAGCCTTTCAATATACCAGTGAAAAGCAATTGGAGAAAGAGTACATGGAAACCCTCACACTTTTCCCATGAATTGTGATCATCTGTTACCCAGATCTTCCTGTGAATGTCTGCATCACATTTACCTTTCAATCTAAAAGAATTTTATAAATCCTCATTATAAAGTTGATGATAAACTATTATCTATGGAATCAAATGGAAACCCTGGTCTCATGTGGCAGCAAGTGTAGGAGATGGTTCCCAGTTTTCTCACAAATCTTTGTTCACCAGATATGGAAGGGAACTTGAGAATTCACTGCTCTGAAGCACAGTTTTTAGCTCTGTAAGTCAAAATTGTGCATTGTGTTAATCGTCAGAGGGCTCGTCTCTTTCTCAAGGCAAACTTTCCATCAAGATATAGAGACATTCATACACACTGAATGAACACGCATACATATACACAGAGACACACAATAAGAGACACAAAGACACATACACACACACACACAGAGAGTTAAGTACTACAGTAATGAAAATATGATAAAATACAGAACCAGAACATTCTAGAACATTTAATGAACCTCCAGAAACGTTATTGTTTCATTATATAGCCTTGAAAACTAAATTTTAATTTTTACAAATGAAACATGGAAAAAGCTGGACATCCTGGCACATGCCTTTAATCCCAGCACTTAGGAAACAAAGGCAGGTAGATCTCTGTGAGATCAAGGTTAACCTGGTCTAAATAGGGAGTTTCAGGGCAGCTTTGGCTACAGAGAGATTCTGCCTCAAAAATAAATGAATAAGTTCCCAAGAACCTACATGAAAACAGTAGGTATGGTGACCTATCTGTACCCTTCTTGGGAAAGGTAGAAAAAAAAGATCCCCCAAGCAAGAAAGTTAGCTAGAATTAGCAAACTGTGTGTTCAAGATAGAGACCCTGCCTCTATATTCAAGCATGCATATACATGCACATAGCACACACATGCAAAATAGCAAATGTATCCTGTTATAAACTATTAGAAAAAATTAGAAGACATGTCACTGTACGTTTTAATAGTTATATAAAAAGGACTTTGAAGACACACACAATTTTAATTACAAATAGAAAATTTGAATTTTAATTACAAATATAAAGTGCCTCTAAAAATGGTGTGAAAAGTCCTTGCAGTGTGATGTCTTCTGAGGTGCTATCACACCGAGGAAATGAAAAAAAGAAAGAGAATAATACTGCCTTGAAATCTCTTTCAATTTATTTAGAGAGAAATGCTGATTTGTCACCTTATGGCAGGAGATGCAGAAAGATGAATGCTCATTAACTGAAAAGACGTTAGAGGACAGTCAGAAATAGCTCTGTAAGAATCCAGGGTGAGAGCAGGTGACAGGATATGGTGCTTATGAATGGAAATATAAAATACACCATTTGTTTCATAATCCCAGCAGTGTGGTCCAGACCAGGGTTTCCAGACCATTAGTTAGGCAAATGTTATCATTTTCCTCCTTCCCCTTCCCATTTTTATACCTGTCAGAAGATTCAGGTCAGAAGCAAATGAATTTTAAGCATTGGATAGTGCTAAAATTGATACATATACAAGACTCCAGTGTGATTACAGAATAAACCGCTTTCCTGAGTAGCCTAGAAAGAACTCAACACAACCAGGTCATTCTTTGAAAAAGATTTACTCTATTAGTTTTTATTTTATTGTATTTATTATGTTTCTTTATGTGTATGAGTGTGTTGCTTACATGTATGTAAGTGCATTCTTGTGTAATGCCCATGGAGGCAGAAGAAGGTGTCTGATCCCCTAGAACTGGAGTTATAGACATGTAAGTATTAGCTGCCATGTGGATGCTAGGATTCAAATCTAGGTCCCCTGCAAGAGTAGCCAGTGCTTTTATCCACTGAGCACTCTCTTCAGCCTAGTTTATTATTTTATGTATGTTCATGTGAATTCAGTCCCCACAGAGGACAGAATAGGGCATCAGGTCCCAGTTCAGGAGTTACAAGTATTTATGAACAGTCCCACATAAATGCTGGGAACTAAATTCAAGCCTTCTGCAGGAGAAGTAAATGTTCTTAACAGAGTGTCTTGGATAATTTTTTAAAAGTATTATTTCTTCCATCCTCTGTAGATACTATTTATAAACAATATAAGCAAACATGAAATTTTCTAGTATAATTGATCTCAGCTTTGCTTTACTTTAAGCTTTGATTTGACACCTTGGGTTCATCTTCCCAGGTTGTTTTCATATGAGGCAATGAAACCATTTATTATCTAGTTAATAACCATTAAGAATACCAGCTCTGGGAGTCAAGGGATTCAATCCACAGAACTCACAGAAAAATGCTGAGTGTTCTGATATATACTTGTAATCCCAGTACTGGAGAGGGGGATCCCGTGGAAGAGACAGGGAACATCCCTTGAGCTCACTAGCCAGCCACTGAAGCCAATTAGCAAACTGCACATTCAGCAAGAGACCCTGCCTACACACACACACACACACACACACACACACACACACACGCAAACACAGGTTCTGAGGTTTTCTCTGACCCACATGAGAGGTTGATCACTGGTCTTGAAGAGTAGGTAGATCACAGATCACAGCAGTTAATGACTGACAGGGAGCACAGGCCCCCGCAGACACTACTTGCTTTCTTGCTACTTTGGTTTTGCCTTCAGATTGAATCTTTTCCTTGAGGAAGCTGATGACCCCTAGACCCTTCAGTAGTTTGTCTCAGAATTTAAGAAGCTTACAGAACTATTCACAGGAGATGGCAAGTCTCCCAGGGATATCTTAAAAGCATGGTCTCAAAAGAACAAAATCAACGCAGCAAGAGCAATAAAACAATCACTTTTTTATGAAGGAAAGGACTTTGATGAAAGGACTGTACAAGCTGTCCATCCACTGACTTCACATAGAAGGAGCTCTTTAAAGGCAAGAAATCAGACGAAGCTCCGCAACATCCAGTATAATATGAGAAGCATCGTATGTCAGTGTAAAACAGAAAGGTTCAACTCTGCGTCTCTTCCAATAGTTACAGCATACCTGGTATTTAAAGTGACACCATCCAACATGAAATAGTATCACTATCTCTAGTTAATAAAATTTATTATAAATACTAAAATATGTTATAAATTGTTGTTGGTTAAAATCATTGATGTCATTCATTAACAGAAGTTACATTCATAGACTGCATTTAAAAAATGTGAATTTTGTGAAACAATATATATTTACTAAATCACAAAGCAAAATATGTATCTCAAGCTCCAGCTTTAGCCAAAGAACAAGTGGGAGCTGATTACTGCTGGGTTAGGGAAAGTTGGTCTTCTTTAAGTGAATGACACTAGATAAGCTGAGCAGTCTCCAGTAGATGAGCTCACACTGAAGGACACAACTGGAGACACAAACTTGACTTGATAGGAGTTAATATACATGACAGAATGCATGAAATCCTGTGGGCAGTCGATAGAGGGCATGCAGATAGTGTCTAAATATGATTCAGATATATTATATGAAATGCACAAAAATTCAAATCTCGTGTGTGTGTGTGTGTGTGTGTGTGTGTGTGTGTGTGTGTGTGTGTGTTCAGGTCAATGAGGGCCAGTGTGTATGTGTATAAAAGCAAGAGCTACAGAGAAAAACTGAAAATGGTTATACCTATAATTCCAACCCAAGCAGAGGGCCAGTATCCTTTTATGGTATGAGTAATCTATATCTCTTGAGTTCACTATTACAGTGCAATGCTGTTGAGATCTTTGCAATGTTTTCAGAGCCTGTATTTACATACATCTCAATCATATCAATGATATGATTGCCCAATATATAGCTCAAATCACAGTCATCATTCATATCAATACTGAGCAAAGAACAAACATTGCTGCCCTTCAACCCACCAGATCACAGTATACAGAAGAGATACAGCATAGTATTATCTGTTTTGGGGAGGACAGGGTTTGAGTGAGAGAGATGAAGATGGATTCTCCTTTGGGCAAGAGCCTTACTACACCAGCAGGCAGCACCAACGACAGATCTGAAAGGCACCTTCCACTGACCTAGGGAGAGCAGAGGCTGTACTTTGGTGGTCCCATGTAAGAGCATAGGTGGGGAAGGTCCTGTAAGGAGGAAATGGGCCGAGAGTTGGAAGGTTAGCTAGCATCACCTATCCAAAACTTAGAGACATACTTTCTTCTATTTCTGACTGAGAGGTGTTTACAAAGCCCCAAGGACAGTCCTGGATAAGGGTATCTGGAAGATCAATGGGCCTGTCCACTATGCAATGTGTCAATGGTCTCTTGTCTTATCTGCAGCCTGTCTCCATTTCCAGCTTTGATATCTAAAAGAGCTTGTTTCCAGGAGTGACTTGGAGACTTGGCTTTGTGAGAGCTATGGGGGAATGCAAAGGCTGCAGCTGGGCAAGGCTTGCCAGCTGTTGACAGCAGCTATGAGAGACATTGTAACTGGAGGGTCTGGGTTCTATGAAGGATCAGTGGCCAATTATGCCACTTCTTTCAAAGCATGCTGAGCATTCAGTTCACACAGCTGATGGTAGTGTGGAGGTGTGCTGTCATTGCCTTGTTTCCCAGCCAGGAACTACAATATCACTGTATGAAAATAGATCATTGAAAGAGGAAATTGACTGATAAAGATAAAAGTGGATCCAAAGAACAAACTGAAATGCAGTAAGACTATATATTAGACATGAACCAAATACAGAAGTCATTATGGAAGGAATCACTGCCTAAGGACATTTTGACACTGTTGTCATGGGAATATCTCTAAACAAGCAGTCAAAGAAATTCTATGAAATTACTAACATAAATTAAGAAATCATTTCTGATGGAAAGAGTAAAGGTCTCAAAGAACAGGGTGACATAGAGTGAATTCTCCTTAATTAATTAATTAACTAATTATTATATCTGAGTGAGTGTACTATCAGCATGTATCTAAATGCACTCATGTCATGCAATGCCTGAAGAGATCAGAAGAGGGTATCAAATCCCCTGGCACTGGAGTTAGGAACCATAGTTACTGTCATGTGGGGACTGGGAGCCAAACCCAGGTCCTCTGGAAGATCAGCCAATGCTCTTGACCATGGAGCCACCTCTCTAGTCCCTTGAACAAACTCACAGAGCTATTATGCAACATTTAAACAACAATAAAACAACCTAGTGAAAGCCAACCTAAACTTAGAACAATTTCTATAGGCGTAGGACAATATTAACTCCATATTCAAAATTATATGACTATAAGAAAATAAGCATTATTTATGGTATTCCAAAGTATATCTGCATGTAGGGTTGAGGGTGAATTTGGAATCAGGTGAATGAAATGTGCACGTGTGTGATTTGTGGAAACCTGCAGTGCTTTCCTTCCTTTAGCTGCAAAATTTTGATCATCAGGTTTTCACTTTATGGCTATAAAAAAAGCTATAAAAGTTTGTATAGTAGCCCAATACCATACAGTTTATAGGAAGCTATAAACATTTCCTGTGATGACTCTGACCATCCCAGACTAACAGGACAACATCAAACATGTGGTAATGTTAATCATCTTATTTTCATTTATAGATGACTGGATAGATACATGATTAAATCTAACAATTTGAGAAAAAGGAAAGTGATATAATTTCTACTGTCTCAGGAGAAGACCTTTAAAATTGCACTGCTAATATTTCAAGTAGTTAAGAAAACATGGCAACCATGAGAAATAAATTGTGTTCTAACAAAAGTAAGTGTGCAGATAATGGAACAGCAGATTGTAGAATGTAGAAATAAGGCTGGGTAAATAAAAACAGATTTAAAGTTGAACTATATAGGTAAAATCCCTTGAAAATAAGAGTAACAAAAAATGTTATAGGGAGGGAAGAGGAGATGAGATAAACAAATAAGACACATGCTCTGAAACATAATCATTATACGTAATTTTAATATCAGATTTTCAGGATTAATTCATTGTGGTTTCCGTGTGAAACATTCCCATAGGCTCACATTTTGAACATGTGGTTCTCAGTTGTTGGCACTGTTGAGAATGGTACTGAAGACAGTGGATCTCTGGAGATAGGCTTTGAGGTCTTATAGCCTGGACTCACTCCCTGTCTACTCTGTTTTCTTAGTGTCGATGCTATGGGACCAGCCAGCCTCTTGTTCCTGCCTCCAGACCTTCCTTGCCTGCTTCCACGTCTTCCTTGCTGTGATGGACTGTGTCCCTCTGGAAATAAAAGCTAAAATGAACTCTTGCTCCCTTAAGGTGTTTTAGTCATGGTATTTTATCACAGCAGGAAGAAAGAAACTAAGACATGATATAACAACCTGTTTCAGGTAGCTTATGTTGAACTGAATCACACAGTGTAAACTT
The DNA here is from genome assembly GCA_035773235.1 of Eospalax fontanierii. Lineage (NCBI taxonomy): Eukaryota > Metazoa > Chordata > Mammalia > Rodentia > Spalacidae > Eospalax > Eospalax fontanierii. Next base: position 114,319,874 of record CM069524.1, read on the forward strand.
TCCTGTCACCGCCTGAAAGGACATAAAATTCGGAGGATTTCTCTGAAGGCTCCTATTCCTCTGGGGTTCCCCACAGTTGTTCTGTTTATAATTGCTCTCTGACTTTTACTTTGAGCATTTCCTTCTAATGAAGCCCTTTCCAGGTTTGAAATGAAAGCCTGTGTCTGATGTACTGTCTCCTTCAAATGCTCTTCCACATCAAGGCCCAATCATGGAATGGTCATGAGGCCTAATCCCCTAATGAAGATCCTTCCTGAAGGATGATTTTGTGTCAGTTCCTTTTCTAAGTTAACTCACAGGCCTACTTTGCTCACGATCTAACAACATTTTTGTATTATTTCTAATCTCACCTGGATGATGCTAGAATCAACAGAAGGATAATTGGAAAATTCGCAAATGTTCAGAAATTAAACAAAATATCCTTAATCAAAGGAAGGTAAGAAAAAATATCTGAGACAAATGAAAGAAAAATACACATTCTAAAATTTAAGGCGTTGAAAGACAAAAAAAATCATAGATGTAAATGTTACATTATAAAATAAGGAAAGTTCATGTTAACAACCACACTTATATACTGAGTAAAAGAATAAATTAAAATTCAAACATAGTAGAGGGAAGAATAAAAAGCAACAAATAATAATACTGTACAAGGAAAAATAAGAGAAAACTAACAAACTCAAGGATGTGTTCATTTAAAAGAATTATAAAATTGGTAAAAATTTTGATGAAGAAAAAAGATGAGACTGAAATACTTTTAAACGTTCAGAAATGAGGGTAAATATTACTGTTGATTAAAAAAAATTAAGTGAGTACTACAAATATGCACATGCCAGCACATTGAATAATCTATAAGAAATGGAAAATCTCCTAGAAATATGCAACCAGTCAATGTTAAATCACAAAAGAACAGACTATAAAACTTACAATAGCCCTGAGCTACTAATATAGAACCACCTATAAAGTAAATTCCCAAGATCCAAGACAAAAAATATCTGAGACCAATGAAAGAGAAATACACATTCTAAAATTTAAGCAGTTGAAAGGAAAGACAAAAAAATTCATAGATGTAAATGTTACATTATTAAATAAGGAAGGTCCATATTAACAACCACATTTATATAGAGTAAAAGAATAAACCAAATTCAAACACTGTAGAGGAAAGAAATAAAAAGCAACAAATAATAAAATTATACATAGAAATTTTAATTTTGTAGATGTTAACGCCAAATTGAAAGAGTTAACATCAGTTTTTAGCAATTTCAAAAACTTAATGTCTAGGGAGCCCTGATTACATTCTACAGAGATGACAATAACTTGATAATGGTGCATAATGAAAAAAAGGCAAAGAATCCTTATAGTATTTATGCAAAATCTCAATGCAATATTATTAATCAGCATTCAACTATATATATATATAAATGTTTACATAGTATATTTAATTTGGATTCATCAGTGTCACATATATATATTTATAGCACTCATTTATAATAATTTCATTTCTATACAGCAGCAGAAATCCTGGAGTGTAAGGATGGTTCATTTTATGAAAATGGATCAATGTAACTTGCCATATAACCAGAATGAGAAAAAAAATCCATTTGAAAATCATAGAGGGGAGGAAACTAGTGAGGAGCCATAGAGTGGGTGGGGTTCAAAGGAGAAGAGATAGAATGCAGTGATTTAAAGGAGGAAAGGAAACAATTGAACAGGAAGGGTTAAATGGGATGGGAATGGGAGGGCGAGTACAAGAGGGATCATGGGGAGGAGGAGGAGGAGGAGAGTAAGTATTCTAAGGTATTTTGAAAAAGTCATATGGAAGCCTACCACTGCAGTAGCTTCCATATATATATATATATATATATATATATATATATATATATATATAATTTATATATATAATTTATATATATATAATTAAATGAAAATAGATTAAGCAGGGTTGCCCTATAATGGGGGAGACAATGCCGCTATTAGACACAACAGGTGAACAAATAAAAGGCCCAGTACCAGGAACAGGAATACAGAATACGTTACCTCTTTGGGAATTGCTGGCCAGAGTGGATACCATAGATCCCCAGACATTACTGGATATTGCCATTGCTCTGGGTTACCCTCAAGAACTTGATAATAAAACCTTGTTGCTAAAGACAATATATACTTGAGTCATAGAAAAAGGAGATGAGACATCAAGCTGGTCCTGACCTCAAAGCTTCATCTGTATCTTCTAATTTTCGTAGTGTTGAGAAGTATTATGCACACTAGCAGAAAAAAGTAATCATCAGTCTAACCCAGCTGTGAACTCTGTGCTCCACACTCACAGCTGGTCCAGATGTGTGCGCAGGTGCGTAGTGGCGGGAGTGCCATGTGAGTAAACACACTGACTGGATCTCAGGCCCACTCACAAGATGGAACTCATACTAGGAACCATTACCGGGGCCAAATTGGTGACTAGGTATATCATAAATGAAGGAGGCAATTCTACTGTATTGTTCTGCCAAATGAACATAGTATTCAAATGACTCCTAATGACATCATTATATCCAAAGACTGGTGCATTTCTTAACTCTTATCAGAGTTCCTTTTGGATAATGGCAACTAACACAGAGATCCACAGTATGTCAGGGTGCAGAGAATAAGATACAGCAGTGCTCAGTCCTAAATGGTACTTCTGTATCATACCCTTCACCTCAAGGCCTGGGGATCTTTGAGAAAGTGGGGGTAGAAAGATTCTAAAAGTCAAAGGCAGTGGATAACTACAATACAGCATTATTTTTTTAACACAATGGGACAAATAGAACTATTGACTCACAGCTGTTATGAGATCATGCACAGGACCTGTGCAAGCTCAAGCCAGACAAAATCCCAGCATAGAGGGTTAGATAAATACCAAACCTCAGGCCTAACTGAGGATTTTTAGCAACTCATGGATGCTGAGAGGGAGACTTAGATTTCTTGAAGGATGTGTGCCTAGTAGGTTGATCACACTACATATGATGGAACCATTATAACCTAAGAGCATTTGAGAAGCACAAATTGAACCTAATAGGCTTAATAAAAATCACAGAAGACGTGAAGTTGGGGAAGTTAGGAGGTGTAGACAGATCCTAGAAGAGATGCAGGAGGGGAGTGGAAATGAAAATTTCAAAGAATCCGTAGAAAATTATTTAAAACAAAACATTAAAATAAAATAAATAATAAATTAAAAATCCACCAGACCATCTAATTAATTCAGAAAAACATACATGCAAAAAGTTAATAATAGTTTTTTAGTACTATTCAAAATAATCCTGGAAGGGAGAGACGAAACAAAGAAGTGGGAAGAGGAATGAGAGAAAGATGAAAGGAAGGAAGATTAGGAGGAAGGGAAGGAGGGAAGATGAGAGGCAGGAAGGGAGGAAAGAAGATCCATTCATAATGTGAAGACAGTGGATCCACTGTGTACTGCTGTGAAGGTAAAGCAACAACCAAAGTGAAAAATAGTCTAAATAGCCTTCAAAAATTAAAATTACAATTAAAGATTAAATTTATCCAAAATTACCATAGGATTCACCAATTTCACTAAGTAGAGATATGTTAAAAACTAAAGAAAAAGTTAATCAGATACCTGTGTACATATATTCATGGAAATAATAGTTAAATAATCCCAGCGCTGGGGAAGTAAGCACATAGATCCCTGGGGTTTACTGGTTTGTCAACCTAGCTGAAAGGGTAAGTTACAGGTAAAAGTGAGAGATCCTCTGTTTCCAGCATGGCAGGGGTTCAGCATGAGGGAAGACCCAACAATTAATTCAAATTCCAAGAGGGGGGGACCAGAAGACACTCTGTGAGGGAACAGAGGTCCCAGGTTGCTGTGCAACTGTGTATTTATTGCCTTAGTTTTTGTAAACAGAACAACAGCAATTACTCAGTGCAGACAGTCTTGGGAAAGCTTCCTGAAAACTTCTTGGCATTCTATTTTAAAACAGAGAACTTGTTTGCTAAGATGGAAACTATCTAAACGTAGCAAAACTTAGGACCTGTGGTTAAAATATTGTTTTGTCTGGGGTTTGGTGCAGTGTGCTCCTTTGTCTGCCTCAGTGCCCAACCAGGGCAGCTCTGTCACATGGACATCCTCGGCTGCAGGCCCTGCATGTCAACCGAGTCCAGGTACAGCAGTCGTCCTCAACAGCATTTCTCAAAGATGGGGACGTATGGTGCCCAAAGAATGTCACTAGAACCTGACATCTACCGTCATGTACACATGCACACATACATGAACACATGCACAAACAGACAAACCATACACACATATAAAGGTCTTGTTTGGTTTTAGTTTTGGTGTTTTGAGACAGGATTTCACTATGTAGCCCTGGCTGACCTTGAACTCCCTATGTAGATCAAGAAGGCCTTGATCTCACAATAGTCCATCTGCCTCTGCCTCAAAGTTCTGGAATTAAAAGCATGTGCCACTACACCTAGTCACATAAAGTTTTTATTTAAATGATATATGACTTTAAATGAATGGTTATATGAAGCCCTTCCCTTCTCTCAATCACAGATGAACCCAGCAGTAACTCTACAGCTGCCATAATCGATATGACAGATGCAACTTCCTACTAAGTTATGTGGACTTTTGGAATGTGTCTTCAACTTTTAAAATCTCTGTCCTCTCTTGTCTAATTTCAGCAATTCCAAGTTCAGTCATGAAACTGTTTATTTTAATATATACAGTCGATTACCTTTCCTTTGCTTATTGTTACAGTTGTGTTATATTGTTTATAATAACTATGTCCACAAGGTTTTTCTCTGTCTCCAAATTACCCAGCACTCATTTCCCAACAGACATAGAATTGGCATTCAAGGTCATACTGACCTTTCTTCCGCTAATAAAAATGCTTGCTTACAAATCATTGTTGCTAAAGTTTGGAGAAAAAGAAAAAAAAATCTCAGCTTTAGTTACAGGGGGAAAAATTTCTCCTTTTAAAATCGTGCACTACAAAATTTCTGTTTAGCTATTCACTGCAGGAAACTCAGTAAAAATTATTTAAATCACATTAATTCCAATCAGCTCATCCTATCTCCATGTAAAAGTTGTTGCATAAAAGGAACAGTTCTAATTAAATCTAAAGTCTCTACAGCTGTGAAACTATAAATTTTTATCTATGCTTGCAGTAGCTCTAAAAGTGACTCTAAATTAAAATATTAACTCCCCCTCACACAACATACAATAAAAGAGTTTAAACTTCCAGGAGGTGAATCAGATTGATTTGGACTTTTTGAGTAGAAACTTAGTTTTGAAGACGTTTCCTAACACAGAGTATTTACTCTTCCCCACATTGTTCCCTGCTTAATGTTAGTTATTGTTTATCTTTGCCTGTATGTGTGCATATGAGTATACATGGTGTTTGTAAAGGAATAGGTGCATTTGTTTGTATAAATGGGCAATGCAAGCAGGATTGGAGGTCAGAGGACAACCTTGGCAGTTGTTACTCAGGTGCAATTCACCATGTGTTTTTAAGACAGGGTATTCCACTAGTCCGGAGCTTGCCAAGGGGTCTAGGCTGGCTGGCCAACCAGCTTCAGGGATCCTCCTATCTCTGCCTCCCCATCATTGTTATAAGTACATACTACAGCACCCACATTTTTTACGTGGGTTCTGGGGACCAAACTCATATTTACAAGGCAAGTACTTTCCCAAGTGCAACATCTCCTCAGTCTCCATGTTCAGTTGTTTTTTTTTTTTTTGCACCTGTTTTCATGACATAACTCAATTTTCATAAAAAAACTAACCGTTGTGAGTTTTGCTCTTTTGTACATTAAAAAAGAAAAAAAAAAGAAAACAGTTCTTCCTGGTTTACCAGTTGCAACAAACAGCATCTGGTCTCTTACTGGATGGGTAGTTAAATCTCTTCGCTCTAGAATAAGAAAATCTGTTTTCAGTTCTAAGGTATGGGTTTTACATATGTTCAAATATGCATGTCCAATACCTTGGCTGCCACCTCAACTTAAACAGCTGCCAAATGTTTGCTTTCCTGAAACATCACTGTGAATTCTCATACAGCTGAAGTCTTGAAAGCCAGTGTGATTAGAAGATTTAGTTGCTCAGATGATTTCATACTATTTTACATGTTCTGGATTTTTTAGTAAGAAACTAAAATATATATGTGGAGTTATGGATGGTTGTTACCTGCCATGTGGATGTTAGAAACTAAATATGGGTCCTCTGTAAGAGCAGCTAATGTTCTTAACCTCTGAGTCATCACTCCAGCCTTGGAACTCTACTTTTGTAAAATTTGTTTATCAGAAAATCAAACACTCAGTAATTTGCTCACCTTGTCAAAATGATTTTGCTTATTGATATTACTTCTGTGGCTGAGTGTATAGTTTGAATTGTTTGTGCAGCAACTTGGAAACCCTGATGATCATGTATGAAAAAGCATAGATTGGTGTTATAGAAATTAAACTGAGGCAGACCTGGTTCAGTCAGAAGACTCAAACATATTGAGAAGGCAGAAAAACAAAGAGCCCCAATTGTAAAACACATGGGATTTTTATAGGATTTTTCACATCTTCTTTCTCCAAGTAACCATACTAATCTATTTGAGATTGTCAGGACAGATATGTATGTGCCTTTAGGTTATTATAGGCATTTTATTTCTTTTTAATATTTTTGTTGAGTTTTTGAGAATTTCATGGAATAGGTCTTAATCAACTTTAGGCCCCTCCCCATCCACATCTCCATGTAGCCCCTGCACCGGATTCATGCATTCCCTCATATATGTTAAGGCCTATCCCATAAAGTATTTGTACCCAGATGTCCATTGGTGCAAGCTCATCTACTAGAGTCCAGTCAGCCTATCTAGAGTCACATACTTGAAGAAGATCTACACGGCCTCACATAGCAGTGATAAATTACCAGTAGTTCTTGGCTAAGGTTGGCGCCTGCTGCCCATTTCCCCAGGTCTATGCTGGGTTTTGTCTGATTGGGTCAGTATGGGTTTTGTGCATGCTGACACCATTGTTGCAAGTTCACATGAACAAGTTCCCAGAAGCCTGAAAGTCTCTGTTTCCTTATGTTCACATACTGACCTTGGCTCTTACAATTTTTCTGCCTTCCCCTCCGAATTCCCTAGTGGTACTTAAGCCTTGGGTGAGTGAGGCTTAAAATAAGAGTCCTATCCAGGGCCACACACTCTGCAGTCCCTTATTTTCTAACCCTTGGCCAGTTGTGGCCTTTTCCATGCATCTCACTCTGTTGTATGAGGAAGCTTTGCTGGTGAGAGTTGAGGGATGCGTTAGTGTTTCTCTATCCCTTGTCCTTATATGTTTCATAAGCCTTAGAGGTTCCACAGTACATGTCATTAATGGTTGGACATTTTTCAGACATGTATTCTGTATGTGACCAGTTGTGGAACACTGTGATAGCCTCAATCTGTTGCAAAAAGAGGCTTCTTTGATAAATGGTATATGATATACTTGTCTGTGAATATAAGAATTCATATTTAGCTTATAGTAAGAAATTACATTTGTCTTGACTTAGAACAGATAAAAGTAGGTGTTCTCTAGGATCTATGACCTCTCCAGCCACGTGAATTTGACTGTATTTACAGTGCTACCCGTGAGTTGCCTGCCACTGAGAGGGCTTGATGTCCATTAGGTAGCTGTTGATCACTCCCTAGATAAAAGTGTCACTACTGCAACAATAGGAATGATTTGCTGTACTGGTCATTGTGCTGATTAGACTTTACATCTGGGTTAGACCACTGACTGATTTTTCTCCCTTAGCAGCTTGTGTATTGTCCTCTAGATCTATCAAAGCTAGTATTCAGGGAGAAGGCTTCCAAGTCAGTTCCAGCTCAGTTGCTCCAAATCCCAAATCTGAAGTATAGTCTGTCTTTATCAGGGTCTTACCTTCAAATTCTTGTGGAAGTAACTTGTGCTTTTGAGGAGTCTCTTGGACCACCCTGACCAACAACTTGAAGGGAGGTTTCTCCGGTCTGTCACTGTGTTTCTTGTTATATTTTCTTCAGGTATGCACAATAAATGATTAGCATTTTTTTAAAAAAAATGCTTTGTTACAGGGCTCATAGAAATTCACAAGGTCACAGGATTGGAAACTAGACATAGTCTTGATACAATTTGGATTCTGTATCTTTGGATACTTTTCATCAATTTTCATGTAAGCCACAAATAGCTTTAACAATCTTATATCACAGTGTTGAACATTTAAGCACATAGCAAACAATCAATAAACATGATTCTCCTTATCATTCCTCAAAGGACAAACCAAGAATTTTCCTGAAAGCAAATACCATGTTCTGTAGCAGTTATGTACAGTGCTTTAGATGTCCAGCTGTGATATTCTTGGCTATACTATAGGCCAAATAATTTAATGGACTGCTTCAGCCTCAATCACATCTGAAAGTAATGCAAAAAATATGAATGGCAATTGAAAAGCTAAGCAACATATAATTCATATGCCAGCACAAACTAACCATATTAGTACAAATGGTCTAGTACTCACAATAATTTAAAGCATAACATCAGCAAAGTCTTCTTACCTTTATGTTAAATATTTCTGAAATACCATGTGACGAATATTTAATGGGTAATACAGGGAATTTTATGTCAGAGCATTTTGAAAGTGGTATCTGGCTTCTTCTAGCCTTGGACTCAGGACCACTCTTACTCTTAGTGCCCCAGATCTCTAGACTACTCTCTTATATATATTACGTTTATTTGACTTTTCCATATTTTTTTGGCTTTTGTGCTGTGGCTTCTTTTGTTGCTTGTGTGTCTGATATGAAATTCTTGCTTGCCTTGTCTTTGTTGAATGGAAGTTTTGTTCTGGTTTTATTTTCTTAATCATTGTCATAGCTTGGTTATTTCTGATCAGTTGTGAATCATTGGCTTGTCTGTGGTTCAGGTTCTCACTTTTGATTTTTTTTTTATTGGAAGGTCAGGGGTGATTCCAGGCTGGTCAGGTATGCAAGTTGGGCAATCACTACATGACTGTGAATTCAGAGATAGCTGTGGAGTGGGTTAGTTCTGCTAGCTTACCCAGGCATTCCAGAGCAGAAGTAGCATATTCAGGGACTAACTAGTCCCATTGGAGAAGATGATGACAAAGTGGGTGGAGTTTTGACTAGCTAACCCGGGTTGTCCAGACAGCCAGCAGTACATTCTGGGCCTAGTATCAAAAAGGGGAAGATCAACTGTCAGGTACTTTTTAATGAATGTTTACACAACTCTGCTCTATACAATTTGAGGAAGCAATAAAAATATGTTCATGTAAATGAACATATTCAAAATTAAGTCAGATAAGTAGATGGTTTTTCAGTTCATTACTGTAAATATGATAAGAAAACAATTTATTAAAACTATAGGAAAATAGAGCTGGAATGTTTCAATTAAGTTTATCTTTACTGCATATACTCAATCATATAATGCATTTCTAATAAATTTCTTAAAAGCAAAATATAAAGGTGATTCCTGTCACTCAAATGGAGAAAGAGGGTAGACATGGTTCTTCACCATTTACTGATGATGAATGTATGAGGAAACATTCTATGGAATCCCCACTGTTGAAATGAGCAAGCTTACGTAGCTTAGATACTCAAAGTTCATAGAACATGAAAGCGCATAGCAAGAGTGTGATGACCATGGTCTTTATTTTATCAAGACAAGAATGTCTGGGGGTTCATATACTCATTCAAGAGGTAGAAAGGTGTGAAATATGTCTAATATGAGTTCCATCCAAACCCTTAAATGCTTAAAACAAATTTGGAGCACTTTGTGTTTCAGCCATCTGGAAAATTCATTTGTATGGAATCATTTGGTCTCTGGTAAAGCCATAGGAACCAAGTACTGCGCTGGTTATGTGATGAAGAAAAAATGAGTTAGCTGCTTTTGAGAATTACGCTGACCAGAAGAGCATGAAAGCAGAGATTAGGGAAGCATTTGGATGTAATAGAATTGTTCTGCTGCTTGCATTTACTTCAACTAGGAAACATTGGCTGAAATCCATTGTACATCAAAGTTTCATCTGTATAATGGGATCATTAAGACTTAACTCATAAATCGATTTCACCTGAAGATAAAGAATGTGCAATGATCTTAGCACAGAGGTTGCTGCATTTTAGATTTTCATTATTTGGTGATAATGTTGGTGATACCCAAGACCATCAGTTGTCAAGACTTATTTTCATGCATACTGTCCTTTTCTTAATATGATTTCTAATTAATGTAAGGAACATTTACACTCAGCAATAATATTCTAGAGAGAGGAAATTCATTTGCTTGGAATTTCCCATGATTCAACTTATTACTTTATAGCATCCCAAAAGAAAAGGGCAAATGGATAGCAGATGGCACTGGAGTGGTGAGGAGCTGTGTCAAGCTTCATGTCAGAGCATCACCTCCTGTCCAAACAAGACTTCAGCCTGCCAGACTCCACAACCAAACACCTTTCACCTAATTCTGAATTGCATTTTTGAAGTTTCAAGGAATTCAAATAGAATTTGTTGCAATTATTGTCAGAAAGGATGCATATTGGAATTAACAACCAACTTCTGAAACTTAGCTCCACCCACACCAGATTACCAGAAGTCCAGGTTGATGTGTAGCACTTTCCTCTGAATTTCACCATTCCTTACTGGAGAGGAGACAGAGGCTCATGAGACTGAGGAGGTAAACACACCCTATTAGGCTCAGGGTTTAAATGAAACTTATGAGCTCAGAAAGTTCCTGAACCTTGTAGGATTCATAAATTTATATAAGCAATTATATAATACTATATAAAAATGCTGGCTGGAGCATATCAGCTTGAAACTTAGGCAAGTAGCTTCAAGGACACATTGTGTGTTATCTATCATTTTGTCCTGGTTCTTTCAATGATACAAATGCTTTGAGTCACCTATTGCACCTGTGAGAAACCCCTCACCTATGATACTGTAAATAACCCCATTAAACTTACTGGTTCACCAAGCTAGACTTGGATGGAAACATTTCTGTGGATCACCAGTCTTCTGTCTGGGGTAAATAGATGTTTGTTTATATGTCACCAGGAAAAGTTGCAGAGTTATAAAGTGGAATCATGCCTAAGTGACTCAACGTTTTGAGATGACTGTGTATGTGGGAATTTGAACTAGGACTTAAAGAACAGTGATATGCTTCAGCAGTAGTCTCTAGAGATCTTTGGTTCCTGGTATTGACACTCATGCTGAATCTGTGGATATGATGGTATATGCCTTTCAAGGACAGTCATAAAAGCACTGTAGCTTCCATAATGGATTCTTGGATGGCTGAGTCTGAGGAGAAGCCTGCTCTCCCAGTGTGTGTGTGTGAACTTACTTATTTAAGCAGTCTGCTGGAGACACACGTGGTGAGAGACTGAGGCGTCCTGTCCACAATAATGTGAAAAAACAAAGTATATCCTTTCTTCACAGTCAGACCTCATATGACTGAATCCCCAGTCATCTCCTGACACCATTCCAGAGCAATATAGCTTCTGTTTCTTGAATCAAAGAATGCATGGCTCCATGACAGATAACAAATACTTGCTATTGTGCCAAACTTAATGTTTCGATTTGTTTGTTATCTAACATTGGGTAACTTACACTAGCTCAGAAACCTGTAATGATTAATTTTAAATATCATATGATGCTGATTTTAGTTCCTTTTAAACCATACTTTTGTGTATATTATGTATGTTTATGCGTATGTGTATTTTAGTGTGTGTTCCTGTGTAAATGTGGGGTGACATGCAGCAGTAGAGATGTAGATGTCAAAGGACAACTTTGAGTGTCAGTCCTTGAACTCTACTTCATTTTGAGACAGGCTCTCTTGTCATTCTCTCTGAGTATATCAGGCTAGCTGGCCAATGAGTTATTGAGAATTCTCTAGTATTCACCTCACATTGCAGCAAAGGAACATTGAGATTATAGATAAGCACAGTACTGTGTCGGCTTTTACATAGGTTCTGAAGATTTAAGCTCAACTTATGAAGCATACACCTTACCCACTGAGCCATCTCCTCAGCCCCTTATTTCAGTTCTTAACTCATCCAGCTTACTTGTAAAATGAGCAAGACTGTACTAGCCCATAAGCTTTTTATTTGTTTTGTGTGTGCATGTGTGAAGATTAAATATCTTGGTATGCCTATATAACCTGATATATGGCATTAGGTACTCAATAAATATGACTTGTCCTTTCTTATCCTCAATTTTTGAGAAATCATTGCTTTTCTCAAATACCTTGTACTTGAAAAGAGATATCGAATGTTCAGTTCATGTTCCCAGAGATTAGGATAAATATGTGAATAATGTAAGCTCTTAAGATGATATAGTGAAATGGGATTCTGCTACTAGAACTTTTTTAAAAATTTTAACTAAAGTTCTTTGGTAGATAGACAGGAAATGTTAGGAGAGTCCCCAGGGTGCTGAAAGACAACTTTTCAAAGATCAAAGACTAGTTGCAATCTAGGAGGGACTCAGTGTCAACTTTTATGTCACAAACTGCATATTTGACTCTATATAAGATAAAGGATTCAGGAGATAAAAATGAGGGGTGAATATGTGCACTTATGGTAGGTTCTGCTGAAACTATATAACTATTTGTGCTTCACAAACACCTCAATATAAGAGGGAAAGTATAGAGAGTGACTGAACCTCAGGGATCTGTGCTACTCCAGCACTGTAGCCTTCTCCGTTACGCTCCAGGCTTCTTGTCAGGAGGATATGTGACATACCCCCAGCTTTTGTTTTCTCCCCATGATAACTAAAAATGAAAAGTAGAAAAGAGGCTGGGGAGATGGTTCAGTAGCTAAAACAGTTAACAGTACAAGCATGAAGAGCTTAGCTCATGTCCCCAGGACCTATGTAAGGCTGGGTACATTATCACTCACCTGTAATCCCAGTGCTCCTATGACAAGATAAGAGGTGGGGAAATGAGAATCCCGGCAGCTCGTGAGTCACCTCGCTGGGCATGTGCAGTACATAGTGAAAGAGCCTGTGTCTCAAACAAGTTGGAAGGCCAGACCCTGCACCTAAGGCTGTGTTCTCACTTCTATACACATGCTGTATCACACTTGCCTGTATTCACACAGGAGCACACAGAAGCATGCACCCACATACATATATCATATATACATTCATACACAGAGTTAAAACTAAACTAAAATAATAATAAACTTTAAAAATGCAAATAAATTAACAGGATCAGACTGGAGATATAACACCATGGTAGACTATTTGCCTACCATGCACCTAGATTCAATCCCCAGGATGGAAACAGCTCGCAAAAGTTATAAGAGTCAAGGAATATAGAAACCACTCCAGGAATTCCATTGACACCTTTTGTTCCAGCTATTGTGTATTGACCATATTGTATATAGAGAATATTGTATTATATGATATAAGATATACATGAGTCCTTGGGAAAGTGAATGCTTGAGCTCAGCATTGGAAACTAAGTTTTGCAATGGGTTAGGCAAGTGCCTGCGTCTGCTATACTTGTTAAGCAGAACCAAGTACATAGTCTATTCCTATTAATTATAGTAGTGGTGATCTATTTCTATGAAGTCAGCATCAGCATGAGTTAATGAGAACTGAAGCATTGCTCCTCAGAGAAATGCAGGGTCAGCTTCCTATGAGACACTGGTCAAATATATTTTCATCATCTAATCACTACACAGCTCTGCATAATTAATAACTTTTTCTTTTAAAGACACCTATTTACATTGCTTTGTTATCAAAAACATAGAACTTACTGCAACAGTAAAACCTATGACCAAATAACACTTGCCATATGAATGTCCTCCAAAAGACACATCACAGGTTTTTTCTTGTGATTAATAACTCTGGGTAGACCTTTAGCACTAGGCTTAGAGGTCACACAGAACAGTAAAATCATCACCAAAAGGCACAAAATTGTGAAAACTGTGGTGTTAAATGTGCTACAAAATAAAAGACTTTTGCTTAACACATGAAAGTGAAAGTAAAAAGGCAGATCATCATCTTTCATAGTATCAGCTTGGAGCATCTGCACCTGGCAACTGGTGTGTTACTGTTTTACACATGACTGAGAAGGACTATGAATACAATCAACCTCAGTGAGCAGGAAATTTTACAATTGCAGAGTCAATAAATAATGAGGAATAATAGTGTTTATTTGCTGTTGTTCATTGGAGGAAATAGGGAGGCAATCTGCTTAAAAGTATCAATAACTAATCCCAGCGTCTGGATAGTAGAGGTAGGAGATTTAGGAGTTTAGGTCATCCTTGGCTACATAGCCAGGTTAGGCCAGTCTGGTTATGTCAAAGGAAGGAAAAAAGTGATGTGGAACAGGGAAACAGCTCAATGGGTAAAGCACTTGCTGTGTAAATGTGAAGATTTACTTGTGAGCTCCCAGACTCCATGTGAGGGGCAGATTCAGTAGTGCACATCTGTAATCCCAGTTTTCACATGGTGAAATGGGAGGTGGAAGCTTGTGGGTCAGCTAGTCTGAACAGCAAGAGACCCTGTCTCAAACAAGGTGGAAGGTAAAGACCACAACCCATGGCTATCTTCTGACTTCTGTGCTTGTGCTGTGACACATGTGTGCCCAAACTCACATATGATACACATGCATATTCAATATACAAACACAAAGGTTAAAAATATACCAATAAATATGCACTTAAAAAGACACAGTTGCTGATACTAAATATTTCATATTTTGTTCCACAAATGTATAAGATACACCACAAAAAAGGTAAGCTGTACATACTGAATGTAATTTCTCTACCCATCTTTTCATATTTGAAGAAGAGGAAAAATACTAGTTCATGGGGGTAATTTATATAATTTTGAAATAAATGTGGCATGTTGATGTTCGACTTAGAGAATCCTAGTACCACGCGACTCCTTTCACTGAGACTAGACTTGAGAGAGAATATATTCTGTCAGATGTGAGATTAATGTGTGAACTGGACCACCACCCTCCAAGTGATCAGTCAATGTCATTGCAGCCTAACTTTATCTGACCTTTACTGAATACATGGCTACAAAACTCACTCTGATTAAATGGACAAATACATACTTTTGCTTGATTTCAAAAACTAGCTCCAAGAACTGGGAATAATGTATTCACAACCATTTGATATGCTTTCACTGGGTGATTGTTTAAAATAATGAACATTAAATCTTACTCTAACTCCAAGGTTTGGCAATACTTAGAGTGTGCAGGGGATACTGTATTATGCTTCTTTCTTGGTTAAGTGCCAGTTAGAATACATCATTCCTGTAATAGTAATCTCTTACATTAAAAATAATTATTATGAATAAATAGAGTTGGCATAAATCAGATAATAATTATCTACAATGCATGCTATATTATACTTTGTATATCAACTTTTAATATTTAAAGAAACATTGAAAACAATGAGTTATGTCAACAACAAAAGCTTACATATAATAGATTTCTAAAGATAATTTTTAATTAAAATTCCTTATGAAAATGCCTATTACTCATCACTATGCTCAATGTTAAACTTTTAAGTTGTTTTTATGTAAAGGAATAACAGGCAATGATACCCTCTAACACACATACTAGAGGCGCCAGACTCTCCAATAACCCAGTGCCAAGAGTGTATGATAACAGAAATGTAAAATAGAAATTCACCTTTTTTTCTGGGAACATTATGAAGTAAAGTAAAAATAGTAACTCTATCAACAGAATTTTTTTATTTACAGTAACTATTAGTTATCAAATAAAAAATTAGCTGAAACATATCTTCCATTTATATGTATGAAAAAATTTTACTACAAAATGTATCACTTTGATAGAAAATATTAAGTATTTAGAAAAAAAATAAATGTGCCCAATAATTTCACTTGAAAACTATGAAAAGTGTAAAGCACACTTTATAAAGAAGAGAACAGAGAGAAGAGAGATAGTAAATGTTTTAGTTTTGTTTCTGCTGAGGTAATGTAATACTATTTTAGTAACTTAGGCTAGGAGGGATTTATTTTAGCTCACAGTTCCATGTTACAGCCCATCAGTGAGGGGAAGTCAAACTTCAGGAACCTGAGAAAGCATAATCACATTGCATCCATAGTCAAAAGCAGAGAGGGAAAAAATTAACACATGTATGAGGTGATGGTTTGAATGAGATGTCCCCCATAGGCATCAAGTATTGGAACATTTGGCCCCCACTTGGTGGTGCTCTTTGGGGAGGGTTATGGAACTTTGGAAGTATGGCTTGGTTAAGACAGCATGGCCCTGGGGGCCATCTTTGAAAGTAGGTAGCCGTGTGCATTTCCAGTCTATCACTGTTGCCTGTTCCTGCTTGAAGATGTGAACACTCAAATTTAGCTGCCTCTTGCCACGCCTCCCCCACCATGGTAAACTCTTATCCCATGGAACTGTAAGCCCAAAATACTCTTCCTTCTATAAACTGACTTGATCACGGTGCTTTATCAGAGCAACAGAAAGGTAGCTAATACATGTGCTAGTGCATAGCTTACTTTAATAGAGTGCAAGAATCCCTGCCTAGGAAATGGTACCACCCACAGTAGGCTAGAGCTTCTGAATTCAAGCATAATCAAGATTTTACCCCACAGGTCAATTGTATCTAGACAGTCCCTCACTGAGATTCTTCCCAGGTGACTCCAGATGTGTCAAGGTGGCAATTAAAACCAACCATCAAAATGAGTAAGACTGGTGAGAATTAATACCATCAAGTGATGTTAAAATAGTGGAATAACTTTTAAAATTAAAATACATTCTAAACAGAAATATCTAAAGAGTTTTAAAACAACCTTAATAAGGGTTTTTAATATTATTTTTATAATTTTAGCTATAAAAGACATGTAATAGATTACACATATTTGAAGTGCACATAGTTTATATATGTGTATGTGATATATATTATGCTTTGCTATGCTATTTTATAAATAATATATGTATATGTATATATTAATTGTGACAGTCTAAAGAATATATCTTGAGATTACATCCAGAGATTCTTCTTGCTTCTCAGAAGTATGTCTTTTCCATATTCAAAATATGTTTGTATCTGTTTTGCATTACTATTGTAGTTTAGGTTTCAAATGTATTACCAAGGCCAATACATTAAAGATTTACTCCCCAGAGTGATGGTATTAGAAGATATTGGACCTTAAATAGGTGGAGCCTAGTGAGAGGACCTTAGATCATTGGGGTGTTCCTTTAGAGGAATTATGAGACCTCATCACCTCCTAGAACTCTATGTTTTCTGGCTGTGCAGTGAGAGGCTTTACCTTGCCTCAGGTTCACACCATGATGTACAGTCTTGCCACAGGGCAAAACTAACGCAACCAATGTGTTATGGACCAGAGAGTCCAAAACTAAGTCGATGGAGCATTTCTTGTTTAAGAAATGTTTAATGTACATGTGTGTGCTTGTGTGCATGTTCATGTGTGTACAAGTGCCCACGCAGGTCAAAAGAGGACATTGGTGACTCTGGATCTAATGTTGTAGGAAGGACAATTGTTAGATGCCTTACACTGGTCCTGGGAACCGAACTCTGGTCCTCTGGAAGACCAGCAAGTGTTCTTAAGTGCTCAACCATTTCTCCAACACCCCCGTTTCTCTTTGTGAGCTAATTATCTTAGATATTTTATACCCAGTGTCAAAATGTCACCCTACACAGTTATTTTAAATTATTGTAATGTGTAATTTCTAGAAAAATTCCTAAGTAGTACTATACAGATTACACTTCTAATTTTTCTTACTTTTTTCACTAAGTATAATGACGCCAAATTTCATTCATGTTCTGAAGTACATAGTTTATTTTTTCCTTTGTATTACTTGGGACTGTCCTACAGTGTTGATGTAACAGTATGCTCTTCCATTCACATGTTCAAGGATATTTGGACAGTTTACAGCTTGATGCTAAAGCAAATGAGCTGCCGGCTATGAACACTCGAGTAAAAGCATTTCTGTGTAAAAATCTTTTATTTTATATTGGGCATATGCCTAAGAGCGGAATTGCTGGTCATATGGTTGTATAGTAGGTACATAATCTATTTTTTCAAGAAAATTTCCCAACTGTCTTCCAATGTGTTTGTACATTTTAAATGCTTGCCAACAACACATGTGAGTTCCAACTGCTTCTCTTCCTTGCCAACACAAGGCATGGCCATTTTATTCTTCAGCTTGAGGTATTTTCATGTGTTTTGTTTGGTGTCTCATTTTAATTTCATTTGCATTTTGTAATTGCTAGTGTTTTGTGGATCTTATCATGTGTTCACTGACCATTTGTACATGTGTTTTAAAGTGACTGTTCACATATTTTGTCAAATAAAACAGTCAGTAGAGCCAGGCCTGTTGGTATGTGCCTGCAATCCCAGCTCTCTCGAGTGACAGAGGCAAGTGGATCTCTATGAGAAGAAGGTCAGCCTGGCCTACATAGCAAGTTCCAGGTCATTTGGGGCTACAGAGAGACTCTGTGTTAAAAATGATAGTGGAAAGAAGAGATTCAGTGGGAAGACAAATGGAACAAGAGAATAATGGCACAAATTGTTAATGTTTATTATTGTATGATGAAATTGTGAAAGAACAATAAAATCAATGAAAGTGAAAGGTAGTTGTTCATCTCATTATTTGTTAGTTACTTTTATATCTTGGGTATCATTCATAATGTTTTATTATTCTACATATAATTTGTTAATGTTTCCTTTACTGCATCTTTTGCATCTGTTTTGGATGTGTTTTTGTTTGTGTACTTGTGTGTAGATATGGATACATGTGTGCCAGTGAAGGCTAGTAAATATTATATGTCTTCTTCCACCACTACCTTATTTTTCGACGCAATGTACCCCTTTAAACTTGAAGCTCATTAATTTGGCTAGACAGGCTGGAGAGTGAGTGCCAAGGATCCTTCTGTCTGTCTTCCTACTGGGGTTAAAGATGCACACTGCCATGTTCAGAAATTACATGGGTGCTGAACTCAGTCTGAACTCAGGAATTTATGTTTGAGTGGCAGGCACTTTACTGACTGAGTGTTCTCTCCAGCCCCATGTGGCATGCACATTTAGTAGTATATTACAAATGTAAAATTTCTGATTTTTATAAGACATAATTTATCAAGTCACAAATAGGTAAAATTTATAATGCAAAGACTATCCAAAATCTTATTGATTTAATGTAACACTTTCTTCCTTAAATTTTTTCATGACCAGTGGGCTTCACCATGTGAGTATGAAGATGCTTTGAAAACAGCCGAATATCTAGAACAAACTTTGCAAGTCCTGGGAGTGCTGCATCAAGGGAAGGAACTTCAGCAAGCAGCTACACAGGCAGCCTGGCCATCACTTTGTATAATAAGAGATATGTCCCAGGCAGAGGCATTAGCCCTGAGGGAAACTGAAGATATAAGAGAAGAATTAGAGTGATAAAGGAATAAGAGGCTGGCCTCTTCAGTATTGACCCCTGATCTTGCCAGTAAATTGCATAAAAGAGAAGAGCAGATAGAGGTGTTATCCTGCAGTTTTTCAGGACTAGGAAGCCAGAAGGAGAAGACAGCTCAGATTAGACTGATAATACAAGTTCATCCTGGGACCCTAAAACCTTGAACCCATGGGAAAAGAGAGACATTGAGGAGGAAGGGAGAAACCTAGAAAAAAGTTGAAAATGGTCGTCAGGTTCGATCTTTAATATAAAGAAAGGAAAAATCCATGTTTCAGCTTGCTGATGAAGGCCTTAATAATGGCCCAGTGCAGGAGACTATGGTAATCAAAGAATACTCAGCACTGGAGCTGTTGGAACTAGGGAAGACCTTCAAAGAAGCAATGAAGGAGCCCCTCACCATCCAGCTTGTGAGGATAGGGGATATGGGAGTGGATGATATTAGTTTAAGTGCTGGAGAAGCTGAAAAGCAGAGCAATATAACCATCAATCCTGCCTTGAGAGATAGGCTGCATAACATGAGACGGTACGGGGGAATTCGTTTCTCATGGGCTGGCTTGTACAACCATTAGAGATACTTGGTTATCAGCAGTGGAGGGTCCCATAGATATCAGGGACTGGGGGACAACAGAAGAGCGACAGACACTACTGAGAGAACTAGGTATGAGGAAAGCAATGTATGGCCAAAAGTATGCAAAGTATGTATGGTCCACTGGACCCGATAAGAATGTATGCACTAGAGATTTAAAGAAGAACTTTATTGAGCAAGGACTTCAAGGTTTGTCTGGAGCTTTAGTGACTGCTGAGTCCCTTAGTGGGCAGGATCTTTGAAAGGTAGGAGAAGCTTTGACTGATTTAAGTGACTTATATCAGTGTGTAAAGTATGTCTGTAAAAGAATACAACAACCTAAAAAAGGTAAAGCAGACAACACAGAGAAAGAGGTCTGTTTGGGTTACCCAAAGGCAATTGTGGCAAGATTTGTTTTGAGCCCAAGTTCCTATACACAGAACTGACAAAAAGTCAAATTCTGTGCTCAGGAGCTTCTGGGAGGCCTAAAACATGAGGAACAGGTCACAAAATGCATACAGAACATAAAACCTTCCCAGGGAATGGATAATGACCCTCCCCCCTCCACCCCCCGCACCCAGAATAAACAGAGTACATTTCCCTCCTGTGAAAGGTTATTTGAGGGCTGGAGACAGTTTGCCCAACCTAGGCCTACCCCAGGAGCCGGGTACCATCAATGGAGGGACAATAAGCGTAGTTACAGCCAGGAGTCAGACCCAGGGTCTTCCTGACCCAGGGAGCCAACAGGTGCAGCAGCGTCAAGTGGAAGCTTATTCCTCCTTGGCCCTATTCAGAGTTAGTCAGCTTGAGCCATCCCCCAAGGAATTTATCCATGCTAAAGAAATGCAGTGAGGTTCCATGTAAGAACTCCAGAATAAGGTCTAAAAGAACTAACTACATTAATGTCTCTTGTACACACTATTGAACCCAGAATGGATCCGTTGAGAAAACAATTGATACAAATTGATAAAATATTTCCATACTGTGTTAGACCTTGTTTGTGTTTAATTTAGTATATAGTGTTAAGTTTTGAGTGTCCTACAGATGTGGAACTCTTTGGAGAGGTATCAAGTACAACTGAAATAAAAACAGATGATGAAAAGTATCTCACCACTGTAGAAGGAAGATTGTCCTCCATGTATGTCACAACCTCCAAGGTTCAGGAACTTTTGTGGAAGCGGGGAGTATTGCATGAAACTGTCCTTCACCTGTCAAGCAGGAGTGGCAAGCTACGAACAGTTCATTCATCCCAAGTCCGGAGGTACCTGCTTGCTCAGGATTATAAATTTGTTGACCTTCCACAAGAAAAGGAGGAGTCAGGAGAATCAGCTACCCTTCCCAACCAATCAGTGGCCTGAGCTATACATGGGAGAGGGACTAAGGGTATGAGGGGAGGAAGCTGGGGGAGGCTAGACCCTTTTGCCATCTCAGGCAGCTGCCAGGAAGTCAAAGGGTCGTTTCTGAGATGTAGAATTTACTATATAAACTTAGTAAAGTAGCCCCTGTCCCACTCCTATAGTAAGGTAGCCCCCATTCCACCCCCTCCCTCAATGCTCTTTAAGCCAGCCCAAATAAACTCTGGTTTCCCAAACTGTAGTTTGATGAAACTATACTTCACTTTGTCATTAGGGACACGGAGAGGAGAGGGAGCTGGTCGCCGCTGACACCTCCCAGAACAAATTTTAGCAACACTATAAATTATTACGATGATGATGATTATTATTAATGTGTGTGTGCACATATGTGTATGGCATATGTTTGAAGGAACTCAGCTTATCTGACTTAGCTCCAAGAGCCTTTATATCCTGAGCCATCTTGCCACTTCTGAAAATTTACTTCTACGTGACATCATATAACTAAGTTTGGGTGGTCTAAAGGAACTTTTTCCTTTTAATCATTCAGAGATCTATATTGATAAAGGTCAACCTTAATAAACTAGAATACCACTCTTGTAGAAAGGAATAAGGGAGGGTGGTAAACTCACTAAATTTTCTATTTGAAGCTACATTAGACATTCTCTATGTGATTCGCTGCTCAAAACAAGTCCCACATACACACTTAGTTTCTTAGTATCTGGGGAAGTTTGATATATAATGCATACTTCCTAGTATGGAAATAATATATGAATATATATGAAATACTTTTTATAAAATGGGACCAGTCTCCACTTCCAGAACTGCATGTTGTCCCTTCCAACATGTGTGAAACATTCTAAGGTGAAACCTTCTCTCTTTAAGAAGGCTTGTTGAGATTCAGGAAGTAATGAAACTCACAAGGCTCAGAAATTAAAATACACATTTGAGAACCTTCTTAAATTTACAAGATTCATAGAGCCCTTCTCTAAAGTCACACAAACAACAGCCAGCAAAGAGAGCATCCAACTCACTGAGCTGCCTGGAAGTCATGCACAGAGTGGCAGAGTTGCAGTGTCTCGCTTACTTTGTATTGCTATGATAAACACTGTGACAAAACATAACAAAACAAAACATCTAATTTCAGCTTACTGAGCAGTCCTTCATTGAGGGAACCTTGTGGCAGAAACTGAAGCAAGCACAGACCATGAAGGAATGTTCCTTACTGGCCTACTCAGTCTATGAGGCTGGATGTTTCAGCAGTCCTAATCCGGCCTGCTGGTGCCAAAGGCCTTGCAATTTCCTGGAGACCTACTGATATTCAGTCTATGTGGAATCTGAAGAAGTTGGTCCTAATATCAGAAAATAAATGTGACAGCAACAATATAGATAAACTTGCCAGTCAGAGAGAAGGAAAGCACGGAAAAAAGCAATGACTCCCTTCTACCATGTCCTTTGATTTGGGCTGCCGTCAGAAGGTATCCTCCACATTTAGGTGGAGGAAGCTTCAAATACTCTGATCAAGAAAGTCTCTGAATTAACAATTCAGTTAATTCTATATCCAGTCAAATTGACAACCAAGATTAACCACCTCAAGTTCATCCTTTTATGTCTTCAAAACCAGTCCTGTGCAGGAGACCTTTGCACATTACCAAGTCCTGCTTCCAGCCTAAGGTGAAATCTCTGGACCAGATTTTGTGTGCTGACACTTCCCAGAAGATTTTACCTCAGTGATTCTGGGTTCCTCTTAATCACAGTAGATCTTTTAGGAGTGCTTGTCTCCTATTAATCACAGCTGATTCTTCAGCCCCTGCTGACCAGGAACCACAGATTCTCAATTCAAAATACCTCACAAATGGCCCTGTTAGCATCGATGCTGGGCTCTTTACTTCTCTCTGCAGCTTCACAAGCCAGGCCTCCATCATCTTCACCTCTCTCAGCATTTTATCTTCCAGGCTTACCTTTCATTGCTATAGAGCAATCCATTTAGCTCTAAGCTTACAGTGACTTTTCTAGTCCAAACTCCAAACATGTCACAGTCAGGTCTGTCACAACAGTGGCATACTCTTTGGTACCAGTTTCTGTCCTAGTTACTTTCTACCACTGTGATGAAAATGCTGACCAACTTGGGTATGAAAGGGTTTATTTTATCTTACATCTCCCAGATTAAATTCATTACTAAGGGAAGTCAACAAGAACTCAGGAAGGAATAAGCACAGACCATGGAGAAACAAGGCTTGCTCCTCTGACCTGTGCTCAGCTTGTTTTCTTATACCACACACATCTGCTTAGTAGTGTCATCACCCAGATTGGGCTTAGCCCTCCCTCACCACTCAGTAATCAAGAAAATGCCCGACAGAGATGCCCACAGGGCAATCCAGTGGTGGAAGTTCCTCAAATGAGGTTACCTCTACCTAGGTTTGTCTGTTGATAATTGAAGCTATCCAGCATGCACTAGTTTTGTGAGGGGTCATACATGTTGTGGTGGACTTTTCCATGCTGTAGTTGATTTTGAGTCACTCATAATCCTTTAAATGACCCCCCAAACTCACTATAAGATAGTCTTGGGTAGAATTGTTACTTTGGTTTGTCATTGGTACCCTCTGTGAGATAAAGTGCTCTCTCTCTCTCTCTCTCTCGCTCTCTCTCTCTCTCTCTTTCACAAGCATTCAAAGTCAATAGAAAAACAGGCAAAGAAAAAGGTGGAATTTTACAAATGGTAAAATATAAATGATCAGTAAGTGAAAACTCATTCATCAAGTATATATCCTGGAAAAATTCTTACATGCATAAAACACATACACAGAACTATTTACATAGGCATGTTCGGAAGAGCATATTTTAGAAATCCTTGTACCCAAAGAACATAGCTTGGTAAATGATATTTTCTTGTGACTAACCATAATACATTAAGAAGGAAAAATAGTTTTAGAAACATATCAAATAAATTTTTAAAAGGTGATTGTGAATAAGGTATAAATTTCAATTAGATAAACAGATTAATGCTCTGATTCATCCATTGAGAATTAATGAAATAAAATAAAACTGTCATAATATGTCTTCTAGGAATTGGAGTTACAAAGGGTTTTTAACCAGCTTTTGGGTGCTGAGAACTGAACGCAGTTCCTCTGTAAGAGCAGCCAGCATTCTTACACTCTGAGTCATCTCTCCAACTGACTTTAAAACTTTTTCATTTAATTTAAGTAAATAGTTTCCCTCATCTGCAACATTTGAGAGATCAAACTACACGATCATTAAGGACATCCCTACTATAGCTCATAACTGACCATTTTATCATGAAGGAACTGAAAACTGAATGTTTTAGTTATCACAGAAAAATATGACACTTCTCAATACACATGTGCTAAAGCTTACACTCTGTGAAGGTCATAAAATTAATTGCATATGGAGTAATGTACGAAAAGGGCATTATTGTTCTCATCTGTTGAACTTCATACTGACTTACACATGATTTGACACTCAGTTAAGTGCTCCAGCTGCACTCAAATTCAAACTGCTCACCTGTAGCCATCATATATTTTCTGACAATTAAATGGTGTCAAAGTTCTTTATTATGCCTCTCAAAGAAGAAACTAATGCTACAGATATAAAACTTGAAACTCTTCAAATAAAAAGATTTTGACTTAACTAGCTGGGTATAGGAAAATGGATGGGAATAAAAGTAGATTTATCAACAGCCCGTCTTCTGCCTTCAATGTGTGAAAAGTAAGAAAATTCTAGCAGGGGGAGAGGATGTTTCATAGAAAAATAATATAAAGCTATACATTGCTTTTATGTTCAAATGGAAACAGAGATTTAAAGCAGAATATATATAGAATTAACAGCTTGGGCTAAATACAATAAAACTCAATAACACTTTCTAAGTAAGAAAGGCATTCTAATATCTGTGAGATATAGGAGTTAGACAATAGAATCATACTTCTGAGCTAGGATGTATTTATTCCAGATAACTCCAGAAAGACAGTCACATATTTTATTATGTATTTGATTTTAAATTTATTTATTGTAAATCTGTGGTGGTGAGTGGACAACTCTGGGGAGCAGCTTGCTCTTTCCAGTGTTTTGAGGCAGGATTTTCTCGTTTCTGCCACTCCGAATGCCTAGCTACCTGTGACCTTCCATCCAATTCTTGTTTTCTCCTCCTATCTAGTCAGATAATTGCCAGGATTACAGTTATGTGGTACTACGTCTAGCTCTTTCTGGGGTTTGGGAGACAAGACTCAGGATATCAGGCTTTCCCAGCAAGCTTTTTTACCCACTAAGCCATCTCCCCAGCCCCAAATCACAAAATTATGTGTTTGTTTGTTTTCCAGTACATTTGGAAGTAGTATTTATACTTTATTCCATCCCATCACTTGAATAGCGATATTATTTCTAAACCTGTCCATATGTTATTAGAAATATATTATTGCAAATTAACATTGACAATTATTGAAACTGCTAGAAAAATGGTGCAGATGCATAATGTGTGATTGTTCTGAATCCTTAATTGTAAAACTGTCGTCAACGTACAATGTAACAAGGCAAAGCATAGTGCAATGAGGTATGTTTGTGATTTGAGGCGATCCAAGTGATCATGTGGAATTTGGATGCAGACTTGGAAAATAAAAAGACTCATATAACCAATGTAATAATTATATTTAAGGTTTGTCCTTCTCAGTTAGGGGACTTTTAAGATATTTTGCCCCACTCTCCCTAAGGCACAGCATCAGAGGAGACACAGCAATGCCAAATGTTGACAAATATTTTCTGACTGGACCTACATTGATTATTTTGACTCCTATATTTCTTCATATTGCCTTAGTTTCATCTTTCCCTACAAGTTTTTTTTTTTCTGACATTGAACATTTCTATCCATTCTAAAATTCTATCATTCATGGTTCACAGGGCAGAAGTAAGAGTTATGAACTGCGTGAGGGTGCTAAGCTTGGCCTATGATTCAGTAGAGGGACACATAGTACCTTACTGAACACAAGTTAAGGGCAAGTCTTTAAACGAAGCAAAACTCCTAAAAAGACCAGAACACTTGCTGTATATCATGTGGACCTTCCTTGACTTCAAAGGTACTAGTCTCCTTCTGATATGCATCACCAGAAATTATAGCTTTTTAGTGTGACAGTATCTTTTATTTTTATTGTGAGTGCATGTACAGATATCATTATCAGATGTCTTCCTCAGTCACTCTGAATAATTTTATTTTTTGAGACAATCTCTTCCTTTACCTTGAGCTCACCAGTTCAACTAGACTGGCTGACCAATGATCCCCATGTATCTCTCTGTTTCCATCTCTCCAGCTCTGGGATTATAAACATGTACCCGTCATGGCTGGCTATTTAACATAGGTTCTAGAAATCAGGCTCAGGTATTCATGCTTGGGTGGCAAGCACTTTAGTGACTGAGCTGTCTCCCCAGCCACTTGAGATTTAACACTAAACTATCTACTTCCATCAGTCTCCAGAATTCATACTAATCATTTACATATTTCTATCTTACACACAACATTCCATGTTATCAAATTAAATTCAACAACATTAGAGGGCAATCAGGGACTGAATAAAGCAATGTACCTTCCCCTAAGTTCTCCTTGCATACAACTTAGTTGTTCAGTATACTATACATGTAGACAAGATCTTTCCTAGACAGCTATAACAGTGTCATAGTTCTCTTTGGGTTATCTTCACACTCTTCTTTCCACAACTATCTTGGTTTGCAAAGAGAAAAAGAGATTTGATATAGTTCAAGAAAAATAGGGAATTTGATCTGATGTTTGTAAGGTTCTGGGTTCGAGAGACGCAGCAGACAAAAGGGACCAGAGACTCCACTGGGAGCTAACAGGACCTGCTTTATAAAGAGAAGACCAGATGGTACTAGCTTCTCCACATTCAGGAGTGGAGAAATGCTAGCCCCCCGGGGGAATAGCCTCCCCAAAGAGATGGGGGAGACTATTCCCCTCATCTTGGGGCTCAGGCTCCGGGGGACCAGGCTGGTGTGCCTGGCTCAGGTTTGGGATGGAGGAGCTCCATCAGGAAGAATGCGAGAGGCTAACTCCCTGGAAGAGTAAGATCAGCCCAAAAGCCCGAAAGCCCCAAAACCTCTAGTCCTTTACCCCCAAGCTCTTTTATGAGGACGAGGATTGGGGTTCCCCTGACATTTGATTGATGTTTAAGGTAAACTTCTGGCTGGAAAGCAGTCCCCTTTTACAGCTGTTTGTGAATCCTGAGATTCATTGCCTAAACTATGCCTTCTACACCCTGACCCAAACTCCCAGAAAAAAGATTCTCATTGGCCCAGCCTTGTTAACAGGGCACGTATTTATTATTATAACCAGGAGTGAAGGACACAAGTTCTGTGTGGGGTAATAGTCCCTTTGGGAAACTAAGCACACAATAGTAACAGACTTAGGTGGAACAAAGTTCAGGGTAGCAGCACTGCCGTTGGTTGCATTCATGGGTCAATCATATTAGCACATGTTACTTATCTGCATGTCTTCCTCTAAAGCCTGCAAGCCTTCTGAAGTCAGAATTTGTGTGTATGTGTGTCTGTATGTATGTGTGTATCTGTGTATATGCATGTGTCTCTGTGTATGTGTGTGTGTCTTATGTGTGTGTGTGCATTTACACATATGTCTGTGGTTATATAAGCTAGGAGTTGACATCAGAAGTTTTCCTCAGTCACTTTCCTTTATCTTTTCAGGCATGGCTTCTCAACAAAACTGGAGTTGAGAGATTCAGCTGTGCTGGCTAGCCCACGAGCTACAGGGATGCACCCGCCTCTACCTCCCAGTGCTAGAGGCTTACTACTATGCCTAGGTTTTTTTCTCAGATGCTGACATCTGAGCTCAGGTCCTCCTGCTTGTGCAGCAAGCACTGTACCAACTAAGTGATCTCCCCAGCCTCCTGAAGTCAGAATTTTTTATTCATATTTTAAAACTAGACATTCTTCTCATCATCATATATTTTTTCAGACTTGCCCCCATTAAGCTAAAATGACTTGGGATTAACTTTAAAATGCTCCTGTCTTTTATTCCTTATATACAGGCCTACATTAATAGGCCTGGTTCTGTCTTCTCCAGAAAGTGTTTATTATTCATTTCATCTTTCACAGTCTTGTCATTTCCTACTTCCAATCCGGGTCACCTCCTATTTGCATAATGTGAAGTCTTTTAATTAACCTCTCTATCTTCAAAATCTTGTCACTCCAATCTATGCTTCCTGTTATCAAGGAAGTAAAGCAATTTAAACACTGTTTCTGACAGGTAATTTACAACACAATGATCACAGATTCAGACAAGGCCAAGACTTGTGATAACTAAGGCTTTGAGAAGTTCAATAAATCACTGAGCCCATAGTGACTACTAGGAAGGACTGGAATACTTTTTGGCCCAGCTTCAGAGGAGCTTATGAAAGGAATGGAGAATTCTGTCAAGAAACCTTCATAATACCACCTCCTTTTTTCACTCTGAATAAATGCCTTAACATCCTTAAAAGTTCTTTCATTTATAAAGTTATCATAATATTTTACCTTTAGGTTTGTTACTATTGTTTATATATCAACTGGTACTAGTAAGTATTTAAAGAATATATTTGTTTAATTTGGGGGGGTGTAATGGCCTTTGATAATTATTGAATCAACGTTTAATAAAAGAAATTTGTACTGTATTTAAAAACTTGCAAGCATGAGCTGAGGAGATGGCTAAGTGGGCTAGAAAGATGACTCAGTTCATGTGCCTGCTGGGAAAGCATGAGGGTCTCAGTTCAGATCCCCATCCTCTACATAAAAGCCATGTCTCTAAATATAGCCCCAAGGAGGAAAAAGAGAGTTGGATCTCTGAGGTAGATAGCCAGTCAGTCTAGAGAATCAGTGAGCTATGAGTTCCGTGACAGACCTTGTCTCAAATACATACACATATATAAATATACAGAAATACATACAGTGAAGCCATGGTGAGATGTCTCAGCTTACAAGAACTTCCCATACTAAGATGTTAGCCTAAGACCCGAGTCTGATCTTAGAATCCATGTACAGGTAGAAGGAAATAACTGACTCCAAAATATTGTCCTCTGACTCCCACACACATGCTGTGGCACTTGTGCACGTATCTATTAAAAATATTTTAAAATTAAAAAAAATCTCGATAGCAATAAGGATGGTCTTCCTCTGACCTACACACACACACACACACACACACACACACACACATACATACATACTCACACACCACCCAACATAATATGAAGAATGAAAGAAAATACAAGAGAACTTGTAAACATTTTATAAACCTATGCATGAAGCAAGGAAGATGTTTAAATATATTTGCTATTATGTGAATCAAGGATAATAGACAATCAAGGTCAACTATTAGTTACCCCCGTCTATCACACAGATATCAGTATTATTTCCCAATAACCTGAACATTTCTTAACAGAAGAAAAATATGCTTTATAATTTTGTCTTTAAAAATATGTATCATTGATAAATGATACTACATGATGCAATACTTAAAAGTATTTGCTTTTAATTACATTTGAGCAGATGGCTCACTGGATAAAATGCTTTTCACACAAGCAAGAGGATCTGAGTTTGATTCCTAGCATGTATAAAGCTGGGCACAGCACCTATAACCCAAGTTCTGAGAAGGCAGAGAACGTGACCCTAGGTAGGCCTGCTGGCCGACCAGCCTAGTCGAATAGGTGAATCCCAGGTTCAGTGAGAGAAACTGTCTCAAAGAATGAGGTGGACAGCAACTGAGGAAGATACCTGAGTCACCTTTGGCCTCCACAACCATATAGAAGCACACATAAATACACACTCACATACAAACACAGGCACACACATAAACATACACACACACATACACACACATACACTCACACACACACACATACACAAACAGCATTGGCTTTTATTTCTGGCAAACCATCTCTATTATCATGAATATACTGAATTCATTTTCATAGACTTTTCTCTCATCAGTAAAAAGGTCCAATAACATCAACTTTTCTGATTAAATGTAAAATGAATAGTGTATAATATTAAGCATGCCCAGTATATAGTAATACAAAGCAAATACTTGCTACAATATAAATAAGCAAGAAATGTGTGTATAATTTCAAATGGATTTTCAAACCAATCTCAATTTAATTAAAGCTCAACTCAAATGTTCTAAGCTTGAAAATTAAAATACTTTCTGAATTTCCTTTGGAAATTTCAATATGAACCAAAAAGAAAAGAAAACACTTTGAACTAATTTTCTCTGAGCAATATAGCATAAGAAAAATTGCTCTAATTTAGTTTTATTAATGTTTTTAGAGATGCATCAACGTAGAATATACCTTCCAAGGTACATTCCATCATTGCTTTGAAGGTCATTATGGTGGACGGAGAGAGACTTCATGAAAATGAAACCCCACACCAGTGATATAATTCATAGTTACATGGTTGGCTTTGTAAAGAGAAGAGAATTATTTTTCTGGATTTTAAACTGTTAATGATATCTCTGTTCCTATAGTCCCAGTATCTAAGGATTTCATAAAAAAGAATCTGTGACAAGCTCTACTAGATTTATTTTAACGTTAAATATGTTCAAAATGTTTATTTAGTAAATGCACATTTTTATAAAATTACGATCCTGAACCTAATTCAGAAATCAGACTATCTTTAAATATACCTCATAATAATTACTGTCAAATGATTTGCAAGTAAAATGCATTTTTATCATATCTAATGACATTATTTATTCAGGAAAAAGGGGAAGAGCAGGGTCAGGCTTGTAACAGTTCCTTTAAGTACCCTGCATTCAACCATATAAAATAAAAGAATATATAATCCAGACATGTGATAGGGTCTAAAGTTCCCAAACGTATAAATATATGGTTTCATAGTTAACAAACAAGGGTCACTTTCTACTTGACTTTATTATGTTTTCTAATTAATCTATGGTAAACATTTTTTTTAATTCAGGTAAAATTCATATATTATGACAATAAACACTTTTTAATTTTCTTTCTACTGTGTATATGTATGTTATGTATTCATGTTTGAGAATAAAAATGTGAGTGCATTTGCAAGTGGAGGTTGGATGGTTGATGTTCAATATTTTCCTCAGTCACTCTCTACTGTATTTATTGAGACAGGGTCTCTTGGTGAAGCCAGAGCTTGCTAACTACACTAGTTTATATTCTAGCCCATCAGTTTGCTTTGGGGATTCATTGTCTCTCCCTCATAAGGATTGTGACTAATGTCAGTATGTTACTTCTCCCTGACTTATATATAGATTCTGGGGATCAAATTCCTGGCCTCATGCTTGTATAGCAGTGTTTTATCCACGAAGCCACTCCCCATCCCCAAACTAATCATTTCCAAGTGTACAATTTAGCATGGCATAATCTATAGTGTTCTTCTCATCTAACTCCAACTCATCTTCACTTAAAAAGAAAAAAGAAAAAAAAGAATAAGATAGTTACTAAGTTTTGTGCCTTCCTCTTAGTCTTTGGTAACGCTTGGTGGTGTTTCTGCCTCTGAATTTATCTGATTAAAACATTTTGTGAAAAAGGAGCCATGAATTATGGACTGTGGAATCAGAATATAAAATATGTCATCAGAACTGGAAGCTCAGATTCTTTATAGGTACCTTAGGGTGAATAACTCAAGATGGAAAGATTTTGCCACTCCCTGGGTGAAGTCAATGCAGGAACTGAGAACTCAAGGACAGTCATACCAGAAACATTTCACCAGAGCTTGTGAACAGAAACTGCAGAGGGATCTTGAAAGCAGCAAATAAAGGCAGAGTCCTGCTGAGATGACCATTCCCAGTACAGGGGTGCTGGTTTGAGAACTTCATATATAGAAACCCGAGCAGGAGAGATAAGATCATTCAGCATATACAGAACAAACACAAGAATGGCAGACATTACTCCAAAGAAACTTGCCATTCTGAGGGCTGGGGGGGGGAGGGGGAGACAGACACCTGTTGGTGACTCAGAAGAAAGCCAAACCAACAGGTAATTTCAATTTCCATAGCATAATGCATACCTACAGATCTGGCTTTACAGGTTTTAACCAGAGTTGCAAGCTGCTCCTGCTCTAATAAGCACAGTTCCCAAGGTGACAGAAGAGGGAGGCACTATTTCAAACCCCTCCTTCCCACTGAGAAAGAAATGCTGACTGCTGTTTAATTCCTGTACTTTACATTCTCTTCCCTTTTTTCTTTTTCTTTAATCCTCTGTCTAGCATAGATATTTCTTAATAGTTTAATTTTTGCGTTAATATTGGTCTGTTAGATTTTTTTGTTATTGTTCTATTTGTATGTGGACCCATCCTTTTGAGCATTCTCTATCATTGATCCGTCGTACCCCACATCATTTTCTCTCTCTCTCCATTTTTCTTCTCTTTTTATTTGTGAACTACAACTTCCTACAGCTTTGAAATATTTAAATTTTTTTTGATCTTAACATTTTCCCAACTTCCTGCTTTTTTTTCTACTTTTCTTTCCTCAATTATTTTTTCTCAGTTGACAATATTAATACTTCTTCTTACTTTTCCAATTTCCCTTTCACTCTTTAGTTTAATTTGTAATGTGTTAGTACACACTACTGAGCTTGTTCCTTTATCTCCAAATAGTTACTGATGATAAAAGAGAAAATTGATTTTGATAGATACTATAGTATCTGCTAAGTGGGCCTAGCCATCACTCAAGGTTGATCTACAATTAATATCTATTTCAGACTGGTGTCAGAAGTGTTACTGCCAGTGTCTAGAGTATGTGGGATGAGGGTTTCCATAGTGAAATAAATCCTCAGTGCAACAGAAAGGAATGCCACCTCAGCCTTCCTGCAGCCTAGCCCCATTTGAACATTGCAACTGAAATTGGATAAACAGAGCAAATGAAAAGAGGAGAGACAGATTAGATTGATAGATAGATATAGATAGATGATATGTAGATACATAGATGATAAGAGATAAATGATCTAACCCCTGATCTTCAAAGGCTAATTCATAAATACAAGAAGAAAAAAAAAATGAAGTAGTGTCTTCTCCAAAAAAAATACCAATTCCAAAGTATTGGATTCCAATGTGATTGAATTAGGTGAAGAACTAGAAAAGTAATTCAACAAACTAATTATAACAATGTTTAACAAAGACAGAGGCTGGAGAAATGGTTCAGTAGTTAAGAGTGCTTACTGCCCTTGAAGAGGACCGGAGTTTGATTTCCAGCACCCACATTAGGTGGTTCACAACTGCCAGGGGATCTGACTCTGACCTCTGTGGGTACCCACAAACACATGCAGATACATTGATTTACATAAAATAAAAAATAAAACAAATCTTTACAGAAAGAAAAAAAATGCTTTTGTGAAAACAAAGAGGATGGGATGAAATCCATAAATGAATTCAAAGTGAGTAGAAATAAACAATTGAATGCAACAAGAACGTTAATAAAGGATTTGAAAGAAGAATTCCACAATGTGGGGAAGAAAAGGGATATACACATTGAGGAGAATGATAAACCTACTCATGAGGCTAGAGGGAGAACTATTTTTCCTAGAACAGAACATAAGAGAACAAAGAATGAGAAAACATCAAACATAAAAACAAAATAACAATGTCTTACTTTTTTTTCTGTTTTCATGTTTAAATATTCCAGAAAACACAACTTAAGGTATTTCAAATCACAGTTTCAAGTTACAGTCCATCATTGCAGTAAGACTGAGGAGGCAGGAACTGGAAATAGCTAGTCCCATCCATACAACAGAGGAAAGGAAGACCCGTGCTGGTGCTCAGCTAACATCTTCCAGGATACAGTCCAGGACCCAGACCTAGGGAATGGTGCTGCCCATTTTTGTGCTGGGTTTTTCCACATCAATTAATGTAATCAAAGCCGTCTCCCATAGACTTGTGCACAGGCCAACCTTATCTAGAATCATTGAGATAT
This sequence comes from Eospalax fontanierii, assembly GCA_035773235.1. Taxonomy (NCBI): domain Eukaryota; kingdom Metazoa; phylum Chordata; class Mammalia; order Rodentia; family Spalacidae; genus Eospalax; species Eospalax fontanierii. The sequence goes on from CM069524.1 coordinate 114,354,153, forward strand.
TCTTCCCAAGTGGTTTTGGATTGTGTCATTTGGATTTGAGGACTTAGTTTTTAATATTTTATTTATTATTTTTATTTTACATATATGAATGTATCGTCTTCATGTGTGAAAGTGTACCTATGCTGTACAGTGCCATAGAGGTCAGAAGGAGGTGCTGGATACACTTGAATTGGAGTTACAGACGGTTATTAACTACCATGGGGGTGCTGAGAATCAGACCCCAGTCCTCTGCAAGAGCTGTCATTGCTCTTAACTGCTGAGCCATTTCTCTAGTACCAAAGATGACAATTTAATTATCACAGACTAGAAGTAACAGACAGCTGATGAGGCTGTGTTTGGAGCCTGGAGGTGGGAAGGTCAAAATATTGAAAGGATCCAGGTAAAGAAAGGAACCAGGTAATTAAAGAAGATACAAGGAGCCTCTGGAAAATGAAACATACTTTATTCCAGGAGAATGCAGCCTTGGTCCCAAGGACATGCTATAGATAAAGACACAAAGGTGGGTTCTTATTATAGCTAGTTACATAATAAGTAATACAACAATCGTGTTTTCTGGTCACTAATGATTCTGTGGACATCCCGTAGCAGCCATCTTAAGTCATTCCAGATGTCCACATAAGCACCATGGCATGTAATTAATTTTCTACTTTTATGGATTTTATTCCCTTCAACACATCACAATAATAATTCTAAATATTCTCAGTTCTCCAATTGTGTTGCTTATTTTCTTCAACTTGACACAAGCTAGAGTCATTTGTTAAGACAGAACCTAAAATGAGGAATTTCCTCCATCAGACAGACCTGTGGGCATGGATGTAAAGCATTTTCTTGATTACCAGTTTATGTAGGAGGGCCCAGCTCACTATGGGTCTTACCATCCCTGGGCAGGTAGGCCTGGGCTATATCAACAAAGTAGCTGAACAAGCCAGAGGAAGCGATCCAGTAAGCAACATTCTTCCATGGTGTTTCCTTTAGTCACTTTCTTCAGGTTCCTGCCTCCAAGTTCCAGCCCAGACTGCCCCCCCCCACCCCCCAGTGATAGATTATGAATTGGAAGTTGTAAAATAGAATAAACCCTTTCCTCCCACAAATTGTATAATTGCTATAATTCTCTGTAAATATGAGAACACAAATTTAGTGTACAGTAAGAAATTCCTTTTGTCTAGAGATATGACAGACCACTGGGTTTTTCTAGGATCTATTACCTCTTGAGTCAATTGTATTTGGCTATTATACAGTGTCCCTCAGGAGTCCCTCCCAGTAGAGGGCTTCAGATTCAATTAGATAACTAGTGATTACCACAAGATAAAAGTGCCACAACTGCACCACTATAGTGTGTAGTGCTGGTCATCCTTGTGTTCATTAGGTTTTAAAGCAGGGGTTGGACCACTGATAGATTTTCTCCCTTAATAGCTTGCATAGTATCCTCCAGAATTAGGAGACCTAGTCTTCATGATCTTTTCTGGGTCAGTGCCAGCTCCATTGTTCCAAGTTTTGTGTCCAAACTATGTTCTGTTCTCAGCAATAGGGTTTTCCCTTTGAGTTCTGGGCAGTAACCAAGGACTGTGGCACTAGCCTATGTTATTTTGGGAGTCTCTTGGTCTACCAAGACCAACAACTGGAAGAGAGGTTTCTCCTGTCTGGCACTGTGCTTCCTTTACATACTGGACTCATGTACAATTATTGTATGTGTATTTATCAGTAGGTTTTTGAAATAATACATTTCTCTCTGTTTTTTCACACCACTTAAGGTTTATTTCTCTCTCTTTCCTCACTCCCCAATTAAAATAACCAATTTTTTCCATTTTTTTCTTTATTAATACTGTTTGCATTATACGTTTTATAACTAGATATTTATTCAGCTTTTAATTTCAGAGTTACCCTGATAATTTGGTCCTTGAATTCCACACAAAATTTAGATTTCTTTTTTTCTTCTCCTGGAAGAAACTATCCTAAGATTTTACTAAGATCAATGGGAAGCATTACTAGCTTGTCATTTTCTAGGATTTGAATTCTCTAATTCATTCATATGGGATCATTTTCATTCATTTGTAACTCTAATTTCTTTCAGTACTATTTGTATGATTCAAACTACACGTTTTTCATTTGTGATTAACTTTTATTCTAGTGGATTTATATGTTATTTTGTTTAATGCTAGTGTAGGGGAAACTCTCTCCTATTTGCTTTAAGATGATTCATTGCTAGTATACCCAATAAATACAATATTTTTATTAATTTTATATGCAGAAATTTGGTCAGACTCACTTTTGACCTCACATAATTGCTATAAATAATTGCTGTTGATTTTTTCTATTTGTATAGAATTTACATGTGTATACATTTACAATTGATATATATTTATATTACTGGTTGCTAAATGAAAGTTGAAAAGATTAAATGAAGACATAAATGATATGATTTAAGGATAAAATCATTTATAAATATAGCCATTTTAGTTAAATAAAATACATATCACTGTCAATCTCTTCTCTCTGTTTTTTTTTTTTTTAATTTGAAGGCTATCCTGACCCAGAACATAGTTCAGAATGTTCATGCTCCTGGGAACAGTTAAAGCTATTTTCCAAACATTTGTGTTATACTTAGAAAGAGTCCTGGCTGAGTGATCTGAGCAATCAAACATTGATGTTGGAGGTCTGATCTTGACATTGGCTCCCAGTGTTGCTGCAAGCCAGTCACTTAACCTTGGGTTTCAAGTTTTTCATCTGTAAAATTGGGATAAAAACACTTACCTGTCCCTCAAGAAAATGCGGAGATTTCTGAAAGTAAATGTCAGAGTAAGTGTATTGAATGTGAATACAATTCCTAAAATAGCAGGGAATGAATCTGACTCTCTTCTTTTACTACTCTCCAATCTTTTATCAAGGCATGAAGTTTTGTAGACCTGTTATTCAAAAGGCAAGGATCAGGGTAATTTCAGGGTTAGTTGTTGTAGAACTTTACCTGTTCATAAAGGTCACTGTCAGGCAAGTGAAGACAATGTTTTGAATACCCTTTATATTGAGTTTTATGGAAAGATCAACTTACTAGGGGTATTTTAACAATTTTATCAAATGTTCATAATTATCCCTTAAGAGGAAGATTGACATGGGAAATATGAATATGTTTTGAAACTTTGAAAAGCTACCAAGACAATCAACCTATTGAAACTGAATGTTCTCTCTGGAGTTTACAGAAATAAAATAAGAAATGGGATTTCCAATGCTCAGTCTGTGCAGGGCAATTTTAAATTCCTTCTCGAGCCCTGGGAACATAAACATCTCCCTCGACCATGATCATGTGCCTTTCATCAGTGAGTATGTCCTATTTGGCCCCAAACCAAGTATAAATCCAGGAACCTCTAAGTGCACAATCAATTAGATTTTGTTAAATGCATGTAGATAAAAGCAAAAAAGCAATTGGATTAAGTCTTGGAAATCCCCATTTGGGAAACATCTGAGTTTATGAAAAGAATTTTGGCTCGGGGAAGGCTCCTGAACTGAGAGGTACCTACATAAATCAAGATGGATATATGCAATGCTGTGTGAATTCTAGGACTTGTAGCTCTGGTGCCATCATTTATGCAAATATGGATCGCACTGCCAATTGTCCTGAGATATTTCCCTGCCTCAGAGTCAGTAAATACTTAGAATCTCCGTGTTTTCAATGAATTTTCCCTAGACACACCTCAAAGCAACCATGTGAACAAAGACAGATAGAAGGTGGGGAAGAAAATTTTGAACTTCATACATCACTATCTTGATCCTCTTCTCCCTGAGATGAGAATGTATTTAGAAAAAGTCTATCAAAAAGGTGGGATGTGTGTTTGGTGGGGGACTTCAAAGACGGCTCAGTGATTAGGAGTGCTTCCTGCTCTTTCAGAGGACTAGGATATGGTTTCGAGCAAACTTGTCAGGAGGCTCCAAACCACCAATAACTCCATCTCCAGGAAGTGCAATCCCCTCTTCTGGTTTCTGTGGGCATCATACTTACATGAACATAAATATACAGACACAGACATCCAGTCACACACACAGACATCACTGAAAACATTAACAATTTATAACAGTAAATACATGCTTTAATATTGTCTGAACCAACATATTATAATAAAATTATATGTAGGCATGATCTGAACTTGACAGAAATATCTTATGATAAAGAATAAAGATCAAAACAAAAAAGTTGTAGCGTACCATATCCTCTGACAGGGTGCACGGTGGCACAAGTCAGTGGCATGGAGCAATCCTGCTCCCAAGGGACAGACAGTCTGCATTCCGAAGACCTTAGGAACTAAGTGGCAGTCAGTCCTAATCACTGATTCTGACATGGAGAATGCTTTAAACACCTTCCCTGAAGGCCACTGGTAGCACCAAGCAGAATGTCAAAAGAAGCCCAGAGCCTGCAAGTTTGTGTTAGGTGGTAATTAGATGGTTTCTCCTGCCACAGGATACACATTCTTTTTCCTTGTCTACTGAGGGAAACTTGCTCCCTGAAATGAAAATATCAGCAGGTAAAGAAAGGACATTATAGGAATCAAGATGAACAATAAATATGGTTACACAATGCTTAGAATTATAGGCATTGGCTAGAATGAGAAGCTGCTACTCTGCTGGCCAGTTTTTGTCAACTGGATAAACCTAGGAAGAGGGACTCTGCTGAGAAATTTCCTCCGTATGATTAACCTGTGGGCAGATCTGTGGGGAATTTTCCTAAATTCTATTAGATAAAGGATGGTCCAGCCCACCTCCAGTGGAATCATCCCTGGGTAGGTCAGCCTGGGCTATATGAGAAAGGTAGTTCAACAAATCAAGGGAAGCAAGCCAGTAAGCAGCATTCCTCCATAGTTTGAGCTTCTGTTTCTGCCTCCAGATTCCTGCCTGAATTCCCTCAGGGATGGCTATGAACTGAGAGCTGGAAGATGAAACAAATTTTTCTAATGCACATTGTTTTTAGTCACTTTTTTATCAAAGTAACAGAGGCCAGACAAAAACCAGCTAAAATTCATGCTTTATGATTGATCATTTCTATTATCCCAAGCATATTGCTAATGCATACATAATAGAAGCTATCTTTTATTAGGTGATGCAGTATAACTCAGGTTTTGTGTGTGTGTGTGTGTGTGTGTGTGTGTGTGTGTTAGCTGCTAGCCCCATATTTGAAGGTATGCATAAACATAAATTTATAAAGGTAGACCACCATGGTACTTGCTTCCAATATCTGTTCTTAAAGGGACTATGAAGATCCCTTCAAACCAACAATGTTTGTACATGTTTATTGAAAAAAATGTACAATATGTACAGTTTAGAAAGATCAAGATAAATCTTTGAGGGCTTGGAAATGTAAATTACTCTGATTTCATCATTGCGTACTCTATAATGTATTGAATAGACATGTGATACCCTATATGTATGTATGAGTATTATGTATCAAATCATGCATCAATTCAAAAGAAAAAGTTGCTCTGTGGAAAGAAAAGAATCATGGTAGGCCTACTTATCGAAACAAAGATGTAACAAGAAGTGAAAAATACTCTTTTCTGTCCTGTGTGACTCAAGAATCTGAAGGATGGAGTAGTCCAAGGTCTTGCAAGGTCATGGCCCACACGCATATGGAGTTTACATATGCCTGGTGCTCCTTCTTCCTAGCGTCCCACACATATATGTGCATTTGTACAAGTATACACATGTACTCATTTGATTATACATATGTCACAATACTCATACTTGGGAGTTATTTCAAACAATATCTCAAGTCAAAAAATAAATAGAATCATAATTTTTAGTTCAAGAAAGAAGACTGACTGCTTTCTAAAGTAAAATTAAATTCAAACAAATAAGAACAGGCTATAGTTTGACAATTTTTCTTTAAAAAAGATGGTGTTTCAGATATCATTGCTTTGTACAACATTTATTAATGTAGGCAAAGGCAAGATTTTATTCAAAGAGAAGATACGCAGCAAATAAGTACAGGATAGAAATGAATCATGATTCATGGACCAATAATATGTTTTCCAGGGATAATGGATATTTGGGTAAGAATTTCTACATTCTTGGCCAAAGATCATCCGTAATGAAAAATATGTAGAGTATGGTCTTGTAACACAAGATTCATTCCATTACTTCCTGTTGCATGACTTTTTCTGGAGAGACATGAACCAGTGTCTGCTCATCACAGATAGTACCCCCAATGACAGGCCAATTCTACCAAAGTCTAATTTGACTAACAAATGAGTTTACTGGGGTTACTTACAGGAGCAAGGCTGAAGGATTACTTATAGGAGCCAGGGGAACTCACAGGTTTGTGTGTCAACAAATACCTCCCCATCATGTCCTTTACAAAAGCTACATCCCAGGAGCTCTCTGCACTACATACAGGCAGTACCGAGTGAGAGACTCTCCTTTCTGTAGCAAGCTTTATTGCTTATATAACCTTGACACGTTAGAATCACTGTGAAACTTGTTTCAGGGATTTTTCTGAGACTTTTGAGTTATTTACCACCTCCAATATAAGGAGCCCACCTCTAGGGTGAAATATTTTAATTTAGAACTTCCTGAGTCTTAAATGTTTCTCATCTCTCTCCACAGGATGGAAATATTTCAACATGGAGGTTTTTCTACACCCTCCTCCTGATTTCATGTCTTCAAAGTAATTTAGGGTCACCACCAACAGAAGATAAGACCATTAGTGATGGCAACTTGTATTCTTGGTTTATACATACTTAAAGAAGAAAATTTAATTATGCTGAGAACTTTTTGTTTTGGATTAGGTTTTGCTTGTTTGTTGTTTACTTTCTTTTTTATTTTGGACCACATCTCATGTAGTCCAGGCTGGACCATATATTGGAATACAACTTTGAGCTTTTTTGATCCTTGTGCCTCTACCAGTACACCTCCTGAGTGCTGAGATTACAGGTGCTCACCTTGCCTGGCAGTGGTTAGGACTTTATTAGAATGTGAATTCATTTAAGTGAGTAAATTGACATACTGATTTTCTTTTTATGTCAGTGATAAATTTTCCAAAGTTTAACTACTTAAAAGTTTTTATGATTTATTTTTATTTTATCTGCATGAGTGTTTTGCTTGTGTAAATGTAAGTGTTCTGCCTATGTGCAATGTTTCATGAAAGAGGGCATGGGATTCCTCAGAACTGTAGTTACTGATGGTTGTTGTTAGCCTTATGTGGGTACAAGGAACCAAACCCAGGGTTTCTGCAAGAGCAACCAGCAATCTTAACCACTGAGTCATTTTTCCAGTCAATAGCTTACTATCTTTAAAGGCTGGATCTGTTCTTTATATTTGACAACAAATATTTCAGCAATTTTACTAAAGTATGTTTAATTTTAAGAGCTAGTCCTCTGTTTTTTATGAACGTAACATGCAGCTTTTATGCTGTGACTGAGAAAAGATGATTTCCTGTTTTGCTGCAGATATATACTTGCTTCCATTGGGGTAATCTCTGCTGCCCCGTAGGGTGGGTTGAAGGCACTGGGTATGGTGGCCAGGACTTTAATTGTTGCACTCTTGAGCCAGAGGCAGGTGACTCTATTTGAGTTCAAGAACAGCCTCGTCTCCATAGTGAGTTACAGGCCAACTAGACCTAAAAATAATTTAAATTTAAATTTAATTTTTAAAAAAAAAGAATAGGTTGGAGTAGATTAAGGGACTGAGCAGTATAATGTTGATTTAAATCATTCACAGAAACAGAAAAGCCCTTCCACCTACTGGTCTGTCATATAATTTCAAAAGATGTTGCTTTAAAATATAGTAGTATCATAAAGCAGAAAGAAACAAAATTAATCATGGCACAGTACTCATCGTGAAAGAGAATAATAAAGAAAGAAGGATTTCTTGCCTAAAGGGAGAGATGAGAAATTGTGTTGTCAAAGAGGCTGACTCTGAGAGGATGCCATTTACCCTAGGGAGTGAGAACCAAAGGCCGCAAAGCATCGTAACTGTGAGGGACATTTTCTCTTTTGTCTTGGTCCTGAAGCGTGGTATCTGAGGTGTGGTCCTTCGGTTGGGTAGTACATCATGTTTATGCCTCCATGACACCACTGCTGCCCGTCACCTCTGCATGCCTCCAAAGGAAAGCAGGTCTGACCTCAGTTGTAGACCTGACTCTACAGTGGTTTAGTGATTTGTTTTATATACATTTTGGTTTTTTTGCTTTCATAGCCTTACAGTCCCCCTGTGAAGAGAGGGTTATAATCATTTTATAAGTGAGTGTTCTGAGGTCAGAGGACAAGATGATTCTGTTCAAGTTCATGAAGTTAATAAGTGGTAAAACCAAATATGGAACGAAGGTCAGTTTCTTGCAAGGTACATGCTCCTCGAACTGTTCTCTGTATTTTGAATTCCAAGTCACCATCTAGCTTATGTGCAAGAGCTGAGTTTAGCATAGTAACAACTGCACTTTAGACAATATTTTCTCATTTGCCATTCAAGGCTATGCTGTTGGCTTAGGCCTAATGATGAAAAAAAGACATAAATGACAACAATTAAAAGTATGAAAAATGAAGGATGCACTGTATCTCTCCATGTATTCTCAGTTTAATATTACCTGCAAAATAATTTTGTCTGTGTTTGTTTTTTAAAGGAACTTATCACCACGGTGTTTTATATTCCACTATATTTTGAAGAAGCCATCCAAGCAATTTCAATCTAATTTCAATGTAAATTCCAAGTGTGCAGTACAACTTCTTGTGATTTAAAAAGTATTTATATATTTGATTTCCCATTGATTGCTAGCTTGTAATACTCACTGTTTCTACTGGAATGTAATTGGTTTGTAAAACCACCTTCCTGTGTTAAAGCAAGTTTGTACATTTCATAATATAGAGTAGATCACCCCAGATATATGTATTTCATATTTGTTTAATAGGAAAGACTCAGTCTAGTTTAGTTGGTTTATAAATGTGTGTGTGTGTGTGTGTGTCTGTGTGTGTGTGTGTGTGTTTGTGGGTTTCATAGACACATCTGTATTCAGGAGTGACATTGTGCAGAGGCCAGAAGAAGTCATGGGGTTTCCTGTTCTATCACTCTCCTCCTTACTCCTTTGACACAGAGCTAGGGTGGCAACCAGCAAGTCCAGCAATCCTCTGTACCCACTGTCCACAGCACTGGTATGACAGGCACAAGAACAGTCACACCTGGCTTTTCATGTGGATGCTGGGGATTCAAACTCCAGTCATAATACTTGTACAGCAAGGCTCTTAAAGAGTCTGCTCACTGGCCCCTAAATGTCATTTTGAAAATAGATATTTGCATTAAAACATCTTATTAGAATGCATTTACAGGGCAGATCAACATAGTCTCTGTGGAGGGCTTGAGAACTCAGAACCAGACTCAATGATTGCTGAAATCATTATAGTGTTCCACATCATCATGCAGCACAGCATAAAATATTTTAGAAGGAAGTGCCTGACAACAGGTATCTGAAGTTGAGAACCAAAGCAAGTTTAATCAGAGCAGTGCCAGGGACCACGTGCACACTTTCAATTTTCCTCCACTCCTGCCTTGAAATAAGGTCAGTATTTTGTAAAAACATCCTCAAAAATCAAATATTACTTTATTGTCAAAAAGTAATAATAATGATCTTACAACAAATAGGAACACTGAGCTCAGAAACAAGCAGTTCCTTAGGAAGCCTGAGCCAATCAAAGGCAGAAGGAGCCAGTGAGAGGAGCTCTCAATTTACACAGGTGTGAGAAGTCTGCTTCTGTCTAGTGATGTCTTTGACCTTCTTAATTTGAGCAAGGCCAGTTTTCAGTGTCATCATCCCTGAACCTTGTGTGATCACCAATGGTTATTTTTAGGATTTATAAGCAGGACCTATAAGAAACCCCATCAGCCACCACAGTCTGAAGCTGACTTTTCCTGGTAACCTACTGCCAAGCAGGGAATGGAGTCATTTTGTGTCAACAGCTGCATTATAATGGACCTGACACCCTGACCAAGGAAATCCAGTACCAGATTTCCAGTTAATTTCTTCTCAAATTGTGTCATTGAAGAAACACCACAGGCATGCTGTGTTCTGGTTTGTGGCTTATTTAGGAGGCAACTCCTCTTGGACCTAAGTTGTATATGATCCTGCCTTAGATGAGCCAGTGAGCAGAGATTTGTCTTTATTTTCAATAGAGAGATACTGTTCACCTACAAGTAATGAAACAATGAAAACTGGGAGTAAAATTAAACTGTGTTAAATTTTATTTGTACTGCTCCATTTTTAATATTTTAAAATTCCATACAGTGATGGGAATGTGGCTCAGTTGGTAGAGGAGTCCCCGGGATGGAATCCCGGCACTGCACAGACCAAACATGATGCCATACTTCTGTTAATCTAGCACTTGTAAGTTGAAGGCAGGAGGATCAAAAAATTTATGGTCTTCCTTGACTACATAGTAAGTTCAAGGCCAGCCTGGGCTAGTCAGTCCCAAGGCCAGCCCGGGCTAGTTCACGCTATCTGTAAAGAAAACTGGTATATTTTCAACCCCACTGGGTTTGGAGTAAAGGGACTCTATTACTTACTTTCCCTGTTGCTATCACCAAGTGCTTGATATGCCAGCTTAAGGGAGGAAGGGCTTATTTCAGCTCATAGGAAAGGGGATGCAGTCTTACATGTCCAAGAAGGCATGGTCGTGGCAGCAGAAGGAGAAGGAGGTAACTGGTCACACTGCCTCTGTAGTCAGGAAACAGAAAGCAAAAAGGAAGGGGGGTATAAAATCTTGTCAAGACCACCCTAGTGGTCCACTTGCTTCAGCCATGCCCTGCCTCCTAAAGACTCCATAACCTCTCTGAACAGCATCATCAGCTTGGGCCCAAGTGTTCAAACATATGAACCTATAGGAGTCATTTTACATTCACATCATAACAAGAAAGTCGGTATTAGAAAATATTCCAAAAGAGCATGTACATAATAAATGACAAATAAAATGAGCTGGGTACTTTTTTATACTGTGTTAATTATATTTTCAAAGAAACTTTAAGAAATTGATATTGTTGTTTTACAGTAGAAAAGAATGAGGGTCAGGAGAATACTAATTAGATCAAATCTCTAAGGATATTAGAGTTCATTACCTGTAGACTACATTTGTTTCATTGTATGATGTAGCCGCCCCAGATCAGGGTAAAATCAAGCACCTTTGACCACATTTTACTTTTAGAAGCAATTTTTCCTTCTCATTGAAATAGTCATTGATGGTCAAGTCTGTACATCCTGTAAACCCAGCACCCAGGAACCTGAGGCAGGAGGATAGTAAGTTAAAAGCACACCTAGGATATGCAGTGAGAATCTGTCTCAAAATAAACAAAATAGGGCCGTCATGATTGGCTCAAGGAGTCAAGATGCTCATCACCCAAATCAGAAGCCGAGTTGCAAAATTGTAATTCATGGGGCAGAAGGAGAGAATTCACAAATACAAGTTAATCGATGACTTGCACATGATATGTGCACACACACGCACACGTGAACACACACAAACACAAAATAGAAAAACGTAAAAATTATAAATAAGTAAATAAATTCAAAACTAAAATAAAATAAAAACAAAATTGGGAACATTTATCTACAAGAAAGAGAGCTAAGCAGCATTACTTTTTAAACCCTGGTTGGTGTGACAAGGGAGTGGTACCTTTTGTCTATTCTCCATAAATTATTAGAGCAAGAAATTTATTGTGCTTAGCACAGTCAGAACAGTGATTCCTCCTTAGTGTTTGATAGAACTGGGCATAAAACCCAAGAAGGGGGAATAGTGCTTTCCTCCTGTACTATTTCTCAACTTTTATATGGAAAACTACTAAAATCCCAAGTATGCTTGTGATCTCCTTTAACCAAATTAAACACTTGGATATTTTTTCTATGTATATTTTTATTCAGTTTTTGTGCATTTCATACAATGTATTTTAATCATATTTAGACCTACTCTCTCTACTCCCTCCCACACAGCCCACAAGGGATTCACACAGGGGATCATGTATTCTGTCATATATGTTAAGGCCTATTGAGCCAAGTGCTATGTACTTAGATGTCCCTCAGTATGAGTTTATCCCCTGGAGCCTGCTCAGTTCATCTATCACCACTCTCTTAAAGACGATCAACTCACCCACAGTGATCAGCTGTCAAGAGTTGCTTGGCTAAGGACGGGGCTTTGTGCCCATTTCCCCAGTTCTTTGCTGTTTTTTTGTCTGATTCAGTTTGTATGGGTCCTGTAAATGCTGTAGCCATTGCTGTAAGTTCATAGGAACAAGTTCCCAGAAACCTGGAAGACTATTTTCTTCATCCACTACTGCTGGCTCTTACAATCTTTCTGTCTCCTCTTCTGCAATGGTCTCTGAGCCTTGGGTGACTGGAACATTTTTTCAGATAACAATTATAAAACTTCCAGTAAGAAATTTGGAGCAATGAAAGATAATTGATACTGAACACTATAAAATTATCTAGCCAGGCCTTTAGTACCATCAGTTGTGAGGTAGAAATAGGTAGGTATATGTGAGATCAACGTGAGCCTGATCTATACAGCAAGTTCCAAGCCAAAGAGATCTCCAAAGAGATCCTGTCTCAAAAAAATATATTTCAGACTCCAGTGGATGAGTCCATACTAAAGGGCTTTTGGAGACACAAACATGAGTCTATAGGCCTTTATATATCCATGAATACACATGCACACATGCACACACACATTATAGTATGGACATTTGGTGGGGAGTTAGGAAGTGGGGTTACAGATACACAAGGGGATTCAAATATGATCAAAATATATTGTAGCAAATCCACAAAAATAAAAAGAATAATATGTATGTCATTACTATACAACCAGCATAAATTATTTTTTATTATAACTACAAAGGTGCAGATGTCATTCAATGATCATCTGATGCACTGTGAGTGAGAGAGGCTTTGGGATCAATTGGGTGTGAGAGGTGAGAGAAGATAAACCCAATATCCACATAAACTACTATCTTTTAGACATTTCGTTACTTGGAAATATCTGTGGTAATTTATATAATTTTCTGAGAAGCTAAGATTAGTAGAATTTATAATACATGAGTAGCATGAATGAAACACATTGTATGAGATCTCATCACTTAGAACAATGCCATGGCCTTAAGCTCTAATAAATGTTAATTGTTCTTCATTTATATAATTAAACCACCTCATTGGCCATTGTTATATATCTGGATGTATGGATTTAGCTAGTCTTATTGCAGTGAATTTTCTATACAACCCAAAATATTAAGGAATTATTTTGCTTATATTTTTTAAATGAAAATGTCTAATTAATGACTTTGCATTGGTCCTTTACAAATGTCTTTATCATATACAAGTCCTATTATAACATAGATTACATTTCTTATATTTTATTTTTTCATCTCTCCCCATAATAAATGTTCAGATACCACTCCTGGGCACAGATCCAAAAGGCTCTGTTTCCAACTACAGAAATACTTGATCATTCATGTTTATTGGTGCTTTATTCATAACAGTGAGGAAAGAGAATCAGCCTAGAAGTCCCATCGAGCAATGAATGGATTATTAAAATGTGATCATACACAATGGAATTTTATCCAGTTATAAAGAAATATGAAATTACAAAGTTTGCATTAAAATGGATAAAATTGGAAATATGAGATTAAGTAAGTTGACCTGGGTACAGAAAGATAAATACCTCATGTTCTCTCTTCTCTCTCTCTTCTGAGGGTCTTAGTTTTCAAATGTTAATACATGTGTATATTTAGCTGACAGTAAGTGAGGGTAGAGACCATGAAACTTGAAAAGGGTCCATGAGATGGAGGAACAAAAACAAGATTTGGGGAAGGGATGGGAGTGTCGCAGATCATATGAGATATAAAAGTCAAAGGGCAGTCATCAGGGGTGGATGTTACAGCAGGGAGCAGAAGGCCAGGGAGGAAGGAGAAGCGGAAGACTATATATGAATGGAGTGTGTTTCTTTAATCATTATTTCCTTAATACTGCTTTTATATAGTATTTGCTTTGTTGTACAAATTGCAAAAATAATTTACTAAAATCCTGAATTACCAGCCACGTTTCATGAATAACTCAGAAACTGAATGATGCATGTGTAGATTACAGCTGCTTTCTTGCTGATTTGAATCATCTGTTGTTTGTAACTTACCACTGAAGCATCTTCTTCTGTATCCAGACATCCTTACACCAATGTCAGTTCACATGATTTAATTATAATTAGTTTATTCATGTAGGCTTAATTCATTTTTCATCATTAAAAGCATTTTAATATTCTACCTTACTCTTTCTGACTTTAATTTACATTAGAAATTCAATCAAACTTTATTTAATGTTAACCTGAATTCAAGACAAACTCCTTATGTCTCCCACCCTACTGTTATAGATACTGTTGTAACAGTATCCTGAAACAAGGATGCTCTCTCTCATTGTAACTGCAGCGTAAGAGACTCTCAGACAAATGGGATTCCTTGCTCACAACTTCCTTCCAGAAGTTGGAATTCCTTGACAATCAGGAAAGAATGGGTGAGTAGCCAATGCTGATCACATCACACATTATTTATCTTTCTTAGTGAAAAATCATCAGAAAAGCAAAGAAATGAGTTGCCTATAGCTGATAAACTGGAGGTAACCAGCCATTGCAGAAGACAATCTCCTCTGGAGAGCATTGCTTCCAGTTATACACAAGAATGAATGCTTCTGAAAAATTGGATCATTATGATAACAACTATTGTTTTTGCTTTGATGGACAATAATTGTATACATTTATGGTGAATTACGTGATGTATAATAAATGTTAATTTTTGGAATGCGTAAATGGAACTAATTAACTTATCCATCACTTGAAATGCACATTATTTATATACAAATAGACCTCACAAACTAATTTTTGCTAACAGAAGTTTTTTTTTGCTTTTTGACCAGAATTTTTCCATCTGCCATCCACCACCTCTAAGTAACTACCATTCTATTCCTAATTTTTAAAGACAGCATTTCAGTATGTATCTCAGGCTGACCTTAACTAGAGATTCTCCTGGACCAGTGTCCTTAATGTTGGGGTTGTAGGCATGTGCTGATGAACTCAGCTTTATTTTCTACTTCAATTGAGTTTAATGGTTTTATACTCCACATATAGGTGGAATAATTTTTTTTGTATTTCTACTTTGCATAAGTTCCTATAGATTCACTTTAGTCAGAAATAACAAATAAAAACAATAATCATAATAATAGTAATATGTGAAGTCCCATTGCACTGTGTGTACATTACATCTTCTTTAGCCATTAAACTATTGATGGGCACTTAGCTTCCTTCTATACCTTGGTTGCTATGGATAATGCTTCAACAATCACGGGTTTGCAGGTATCTCTTAAACATGCTAACTTCCTTTCCTTTGGCTATATATCTAGAAATGAGAATACCTAGAAGTTTCATTTCCTTTCTCTTTCCTTTTCTTTTGAGGAACCACCATACAGTTTTCCATAATGGCTGTGATTTACATATCTGCCAACAGAATATGTATTTTACATATCCTAACAGTATTTTACATATACTATGTAATTTGCATATACCATATATGTGTATATGTAATTTACATTTCCAACTGCAGCATATAATTTTCTCCCCATCCTAGACAATACTTACCTTTCATCTTTTAAGTTTTTTATGTGTTTATACATGCATGCATGTATGTATGTGCATGTGTGTATACACTTGTGCACATGCATACAAACACAAACACATATTTATATAGAGAGAGAGACCAAAAATTAAGATTGTATGGGTGTCTTCCTCTCCACTTTAGTTTTTGAGACAAATTCTAGCAGAGTTAATTTCTTCCTACTGAGTTATTAGGGTGAGGGAGCAGACATCATTTCAGTAAGGCTGATTTTGAGAAATTATAGCAGAGACAAATTTAAAGTTAGTTTTTAAATTCCTGGATTGAATGCTTTGATCTTTCCCTACTGAGTTGCCTCCTTGATACAGCTGATGTAAAAAGAGGGACCCAATGCTACATTTCAGTTTTAATATGGTCTTCCTGTGCTTTATGATGTATGTTGCATATATATTCTTTACTTATTTTCAGTTTTAATTGTGTGCACATGTGGTGAAAGTAAAGATTTGATGCTTGATTGGGGCAAGTACATCACCAGGGCATAGGATGAAGTTGATATTTTGACTCACATTGTATTTCTTTCTCTCTGCCTCCTCTCTTTGCCCCTCCATCTCAGTTATGAAACACTGACTCTTCTGAAATTGTGAGTCAAAATACTTTTTTTTTCTTTAAATTGTTTGTATCAGATATTTGGTCATTGCAGCATAAAAACCCCAAGAATACAATGTCAATTCCCTTAAGCTCCTAGTTTTTCAGTTCATAATCACAAGGTAATTTTTTAGACATGCAGAAGTCAAATGATAAAAAAATGTGCTTAATATCAATTCAGATTCCTGAATTATGTGCCAGGTCCATAGAATCAGAATTGATAAGGGCAAAGTTTGAGAATTTGCTTTTCTTTGTTTCAATTTTGTTTTCAATAATATTTTTGGATATTAATATTGGATATATAATAATATTTGGATTCAAATCAAATCACTTTCTAGTTTAGATTCAGTATCTAGGTCCTACTGTACCTGTAGTAAGTTTTTCTTTCCTTGTTACACCACAAAGAAGGAGGTTAGGTCAGAGGCTTTAGTGAAAATTCCATCTGGGAGAGGGATTTATTAGGCTTACTTACAGAGCAATGCGGTGACGGTTATTTATAGGCGTGTGGATGCAGCCTACATCAGACCACAGAGGATAACCATGGCCCTTGGGGCAAAATATGGCTTGGAAAGTGGAATCTTCAGGCTTTTATGAAGCTGACTTCCCTGGTTTTCTGATACCCTCACTAACTTAAAAGGACTTTCTAGACCATTGCGGGAGGTTGTTTTACTTAAAACTCATCTTACACACTTAACTTCAATATTTTCTCTTCCAGACAACCCCTGGTTCCCTTGCAATTTGAAAATCATTATATCTAACTACTCTTTCAGCTCATATTATAGATAACATATTGCCAAGGAAAACATGACTCTTTCCTAAAAGAAGGGACCTGGGGATGGAGTGCAGGTGGTAAACTGCTTGTTTATATTGCAGGAGTCTCTGGATTTGATCCTCAGAACAACAGATATTAAACCTCAGCCTTTGGAAGGTGGAGGCAAGGTAATCAGATCAAGGTCACCTCAGCCACAGAGTATGTTCAAGGGGCATTTAGGCTGCATTTGACTGTTTCAAAGAAAGGAAGGAAGGGAGGGAGGGAGAGAGGGAGGAAGGAAAGAAGGAAGGAAATGAACAAATAGAAAAAATATGCCTTATGTGTTTCTCTCACCATTAATTTGAAATGTCTCTAATCCCAAGGAGGAGCACATGACCTAGAGATAGTTTGCAAAGTACCAAGTTGCATTAAATGTAATCCCAAACCATTTCCCTATATTTGTGGTATTCTCTGTGTCTCTGTAACTCTATCTCTCCTTTTCCTCTGTCGCTCTCCTCTTCACCTTCTCTCGATGTTCTCCTGTTTCCCCACTCCCATCTCTCCCTCCTTTTGCTTATCTCCCCTGTGTTATCACTGTAAACACAGACAGAAAGTCATGTAAACAAGATCATTGCTATTTCCAACCTGTCCTGGAACCATTGACATGGAATGACATTTTTCTCTAAGTCTTATATTTTTTATTAGTGATCTTTATACTTTATGCCCCAACAGTAGTATATAGTCACAAGCATGCCTTTCTGCATCCCTAGGACATCAATCTTGTCAAACCTAATTGAATCAAAGCTCAAGCAGTTATAAATGGAGTTCAGGCTGTCAAATACAAAAGAAAGGAAAAATAAAAGGCAGGCATTCAACTAATACCTTCCCTTTCCCTGAGGAGAATACTCTTTCCTAAAAACTTTCCTCCAGTGTTTCCAGCTCTTTTACACATGATAATGTGACTCTTTATTCAACAACTGATTCTGATTCTATGCAAGTTACATGCCTGCCAGGGTAGAACATGCTACTCCATGATGAAAAAATAATTATCTGTTTCTCTGAGAGATTAGCTTTGGTGTTGCCTTGGGATTTAAAATGGTGCTGAGAGGGGACAGTACAACCTCCAAGCAATCATCACATGCTTGCAAATCTCCAGACATTATGCTCGACAGTTACTTACTTCTGAACTGTAAAGAGGGTGGTTCTTTGTCAAGGAAAAGGCTCTCTCCTTGTTCTGAGTTTTGACCGTGGCTCTACTGGTGCTGTTATGTATGTGTAGATACTTGTGTGACTTTTTCTGCAGAGGCATGAGGAAACATTATTCACCCCAGACTGGGCATAGATGACAGTTCAAAGAAATGTTCACACCCAAATCTAGCTTAGTAAGCCAGTACCTTTATTGTGATTACTTATAAGTTTATGAGTGAGGGATTATTACAGGAACATGGATGACTCAAAATCAGCCCATTATCAGAAAGTCCACCCAACAGTGTGATTACATAAAATTTGCTTCCTCATAAGTCCCTGCACAACTTGAAGACAGCTTGACTGGTCAGTTTCCTTTCCTCAGCAATTATTACTGCTTGTATAACTTATGTAGGGGCCTTGTGAATCTTTAAGTTGCAGGAGCTTCTTGAGTTTTATAAAGTTACATTACTTCCTGAGTCTTCATACACAGGTCTCCAGTAGGAAATGTTCCAACTAAGAACAAACTGTTACATAACAGAGACTATGCACTTAATTTTCAGTACATCAATAACAAAGTTATCAAAAAAAAACTTAGAGGACATGTGCTATAAAACTGAACAAACATATTGTGTCTAGGAATGCTAATATTTTATCACCTAAACTCTAAAATACAAAAAGAGGGTTTCAGAAAACGTATTTAACCGAGAGCTGAATACGTCACTTAGTTGATACTTTTCCCAGCATACATGAAGCTCTGGGTGTGACGGCACACATTTCCAGATCTAGTGCTTCAAAGATGCACAGAGCAAAATGAAAAATTCAAAGGAACCTATGGCTACATAGTGAGTCCAAAGCCAGCTTGTGTCACAGGTGACTGTTTCAAGAGCCAAAAATTTAAATTTTAGTTTTGGAGAATATGTTCACATAAATTGGGCTTAATGATATGTTTCGACACATGCGTGAACTACATCCTGATGAATTTCTGTCCTTATTTACTTCTCACTGTTCCACGCTCCTCATTGTCTAGTAATCACTACTATACCTGGAGATCGGCTTGTTGAAAGAGAACATATGAGATTTGTGTTTCAGTGTCCATGTAGTTTCATCTAACATAATGTCCCCAAGTTCCACAAGTGGTCTTTTTGTCTAAGAGACCAGGATGGATATGACAAGTAAGTTCCTTCTGTCTCTATTTCTACTCTTATTAAACATGAATTACAGTGTCTACTTAATATGGTGATTGAAAGAGCAGAACCAAATAATAGAAAAGTACACAGCACAAAAGGAAGCTAGTGTGTGACCGAGTGTGATTCTTCATAGCATCAACACAGCTAACTTTGAAGTGAATAAAGATAAATTAGAGTTTTCTGAACTGAGATAGCTGCGACTGTAGCAGGTTGATAAGTTTATGAAAGAGCATGGAAGGCAGGAAATATAAGTAGAACCCATGTTACTCTAGCCCAGAGCAAGGAGATGGACAGAAACAGCAAATAACAAACAACAAACAGGCACACAGTCCTCATTAGAACTGGGCTCAGGTGAAGGAGGAGTTTTGCTGTTTGTTTGTTTTTTTGTTGTTGGCTTCTTTCTTTACACAGGGTCTCACGTAGCCTGGGCTGCTCTCAAATCTCAAACTTGCATATAGCATAGGATGGCCTTGAACTTCTAATACTCTTGCCTCTGTCCATGGAGTACTTAGATTACAGGTATGAGTCACCATGAACATCTGTTTTATGCAGTGCTGGAGATGAATCTGTGTACTTTGCACATGCTAATTAAGCACTATAAAAATTAGGCTACACCTGCAGTTCATGAGGGAGTTTATAATGCCTGAGTCCAAAGAAATAGCATATGATATACTGAGAACAGGGCTTGTTTATTCCAGAATATAAACTCCAAAAGGTTTCTAGAATGACTTTGTCAAACTGAACCTCCAGAGCCAACACAACACAAAAGTACAGGAACTGAAGACACTCACAGATCTTGAAGAGCTTATTGGATCATTTCCGCTTATCATAATGGCCTGAGACAGTCTAACAGCCACATATTCTTGGATCTCAGCCAAGTATTAGATATACTGGTTTCTGATTTAGGATACCTCTTGGTATTGTAAAATTAGCCTTTATAAGGACTGGATTAAATCCTCAAACTTCTACCTATAAATTTCAAGAAATAATCTTGCTTTCCTCAAACCAAAATTTTCTCATGTGTAAACTAGAATAAGGAATATTAGCATCTCAGAGTTATAGGAGAATAAAACTATATTAATAAAAGTGGTATCTTTCATCTAAAGAGTAAATTGTGCTTATACAAACCCTTAATTTATTAGTTCACTGAGTACAATTTTCTAGCAAAATGCCAAAAAAGTGATCTTTTCTTGGAGGGCAGCATAACATGTAACACACCTTAGAGTCTGATAATAAAGATCTGGTACAACAAATACCTGGAACTGTCCCTTTTTAGAAGATAAAAGGAGTGGCTGTAGTTGCTAGGATTGTCAGAGGTTGAAGGTGTTGTTTCTTGGTCCAGTGCATGGCTTTATATTCACAAAGCTCACAGTTCAATCCCCAATACTGTAAAAGAAACAAATAACAAAGATTATGAAAATTTTCTCCCTGAATAACATTTGAAATTAAGGAAATAAACAAATTCCGTTAATGAACTGGAAAGACTGAAAATTATGAAATATTTGTTACATGAATTAAAAATAATTACAATCACAACTTGAGAAAAATGTGCAAAAATTATAAGTAAGTTAGCTTTCTATTGGTTATGCTTGTCATTATTGTTATTAAATGGCTCAGTGGTTAACAGTATGAAATGTTCTTCCAGAGGACCCAAGGTTCCCAGAACCCATGTCAAGCTGCTCACAATTGCCTGTAATTCCACTTCCAGGGACTGATACTCTCTTCTGGCCTCCTTGTAACTTTCAAACATATCACACTCCCAACACAATTACACACAACATTATAAATAAAATCTTTTTGTATAAAGAATTATTTATAAATATGAAGGGATTGTGACCTTGGCTTGCACATTCTGAGGCTGACTTAGTGCCACAATGGCTGTTTGTGGGCTGAACAGTTTATAAAACCAGTAGCTCTTCATTCTAAGGAGCTGGAAGCCTCAGAGCAAGGGGAACTCACAGTGCAGTCCCTAGTCCCAAGCTAAAGTTCCGATAGCTCCTGAGATAGTTGTTTGTGTGAGCACATGTTAAAAGGCTGAAGAAACTGGTGTCTGAAGTTTATAGCTCATGGTTGCAGCCTCTTCCACTTGAGAAGAATCCTGCTCAGGCACCGAAGCTAGCTTCCTATTATTCTGTTTTTGGTTCTAGCCTACCAAACAGGACCACTCATATCCAAGAAGAACCTTTCTCAGGTAATTCTCCAGTCATTACTGGAAACCCCCTCACAGACATACAGAATGTGCTTTATCAATTTCCTAGGCATAACTTAACCTAATGATGTTGACCACCAGGAGATCTGTCTCCAATAGAAGCTCTGTTGCTGAAAACTAGAGAAATAGGAGGGATTGTTGCAGCCTGCCTCAGCACCTGAAAAGATGTCCTTTGAACAGTAACATTAAAGAAACAATCAAAAATAAAGAAGATATAATTTGGAGTGATGTTCATCCGAGTGATTAAAAAAATAGAAAAATCAGTATTGGAAAGTGGAGAGAGGGCCAGGCACAGTATCACACTCCTTTAATCCCCGCACTTGGGAGACAGAGGCAGGCAGCTTTCTGTGAAATAGAGAGGCCAGCTTGGTCTACATGATGAGTTCCAGGCCTGTTGGGGCTACAGGCAGACCCTGTCTCAAAAAGAAAAAGAAAAGAAAAAAAGAAAGTGAAGAGAAATTGTAACTCAATCTTTCAATCTTCTTAAGATAGCCGTTGTCCAGTTTATGATGGTAATGATTAAATATTTTTCATAAGAATATACAAAAAAATCACCTAATTTAAAATACAAAGCAATATGAAATTATCCATACAGTTAACCTCATGCATATTAGAAATATTAATAAACCAAAGTATGTATGTATAGGTACATATAATTTGAATTTTGCATTTGTTATTATTGCAAATTATTTTTAAGTTTTCATTGAGTATATTTATTTTACTTGGTCCATGTTACATGAGGACATTTTCCCTGAGGTATGTATTGCACACTGAGCCTATTCTCCCACACCTTTATACCCTTCCTTTTCTCCCCATTCTCCTCCTTTCAGTCTCCTCTGTTCTCCCAGGCAGCCTCCTTTCTACTTTTATGTAATATATGCACACATGATTTTATATATCTGCGTAAAATATAGAAACAACAAATGAGAGAAAACATGACGTTTCTCTTTCTGAGATCAGCTCAGTTCCCTGTTAGATTCTTTCTAACAGATGTGACTTCAATCCTTATGACTGAAAAATTTCATTGTGCATATAGTTTCATCTATTTGAACTTGTATTCCTTTGGTAAGTGGAAATTTTAAACTCCAAGCAATAAAACAGATAGCGAGTATCTGTTTCATTTGGTTGAAGCTATCATGCTTTTCCACAATAATTCACAAAGTCATATAGATATGGTACAATTATTGGCAAAAATAAGGTTAGAGGTGTTGTAAATTCCTCAATGTATTTTGCTTAGTTGGGCAAAACCAACATGGGAACAGAATGCAGGATGTGGTAGGTGACAGAGTTGTCCTGTTGTCACGCAAACCAACCCATACATTTTGTCAATTTTCCTTGGCCTATATCCAGTCTAGTTTACTGTCACGGGTTCATTTTGGGTTACCTTCTGTTTTATTTTAAATTGGTGTTGTCTACTTGCATTATTCTGGGATCCCTCTTTGAAGAATAAATTTTCAACTATACATGTCCTAAACCTTTCAACCCTTTCCTCTGTCCTTCTTAGGGAATCACTTTGGGATTCTTCTTTTCCCCCTCACACTTTGTGTTTGGAGAGCACTTAACCATATACTATATTGGGTACTTTTAATTATGTACATTTCATTCATTCATTCAATTTATTTTTCTTATTTGTAAGACATGAAATATGTGGGAAAATAATGCAAAAGAATATGAGTTTTTTGTTATTAAGTGAATCGGCAGGTATTCACATCCTAGGTAGATGGACCCTTAATTGGGGAATTAACTCCTTTGGACTGGCCTGTGGGAATATCTGTGGGTCATTTTCTTTATTGTTGAGTGAGGTGGGAGGGTCCAGCCCACTGTGGGCAGTACCACCCCTGAGCAGGTTGTTCTGTATCATACAAGAAAATAGCTTGAGCATGGGCCAGCGGAGCAAGTCAGTAGGCAGTGTTCTTCCAAGTCCTGTGCTTCAGCAGCTACCCCAAGTTCCTGCCCTGAGTTTTGATATTGGTCAGAGTGTTTTGTCACAGCAATTGGAGGCAAACTAGAACAGAAACTGGTACTGGAGAGTGGACTGTGAAGAACCTAATCATGTGAGGGTTTAGAGGAATGTGGAAGACTTGGAAGTTTCAACTAGAAAAGTGGTCGATTGCTGTAAGCAGAGCTTAAGAGGCCGCTTTACTAGGTGCCTGGAAGAAAGCAGTACTGAGAACAGAGGGAAATAAAGACTTAAGCAGAAATTAGAATATTTTGGCAAAGATTTTGGCTAGAGTCTACCCACAGCCCAAAATCTTGCCTGATGCTAAGTTGAAATGCAATGGACTAACTTCTTTAGTAGAGAATTTTTCAAGGTGGCCTAAGAGAAAATGGTGATGTGGCTATTAACGGTGAATATTATGCAGATCTCACGAAAGAGCAAATGGGGCAAAAAGAAATGCAGAATATACAGTTTGGATTATAAAAGAGCATAAAGAAGATTAGTCTTAGAGCCAATCCATATGTTGAACCAGAGGATCCCTTTGTGAAGATTAAGGAAAAGCTTAGAGATCTGCACTTTAAACACTATAGAGAGTGCCTCCAGGGCAAGACCACAACCAGCTAAGCCTCCAAATTGTGAGGAAAAGGCTGCAGGGGGTTTCCACTAGGAAACCACTGCAGACAAAAGTTTCAGAATTGGATGAAGTAGACTGGGGCCCACCCCAAATATGTAGCCAAACTTGGCAGTGTCTTTCCCCTGATGCTGACTTTAGAGGTATGAATGATGCAAGAGTGAAGGCGTCATCAGTTCTTCCTCCAAGCTTTCAAAGATCAGTTAAGACCAGGCAACATGTAGCAGGACCATTCCTATATAAAAAGATCCTGGTAGGCCATGAAGCTGTGATGGTGAAGCCTGGTTGGGAATGGAGAGGTCAAGAAAACGTTCATGGTGTCAGAACTGTGAGACATCTGCCAAGAACTGCATATGGGGAAGTGGGACCAGACCCAGAGAGAGATGTATGTTTCACACAGCAAAGCTAGAGAGACCAAATCATCCTAAGCCTTTTGAAAGAAAAGTCCCAGAAGTTGGACTTGGAGCTACTGGATTTGATATTTGCCCTGTGGGTTTTCAGACTTGCATAGTCCTGGTCTGTTATTTCCTCACTATGACTCTATTCCACACTCTTGGAAATGTGGATAGGTATTTGGTTTGACTGTGTGTTGGGATTCTGTAAATTGTCTTTTGATTTTATTGGGGCTTACAGTTAAGAGATTACCCTGAGTCTCAGAAGAGACTTTGAACTGTGGACATTTGAATAGTACTTAGACTGGTAAAGACTACCAGAACTTTGAAGGTGGACTAAATGCAATTTCATTTCATATGGTCATGAGCCTATGGGGACCAGGAAGTGGAATGTGGTGGTTTGAATGAGAATGCCCCCCACAGGCTCTAAGTATTTGAAGATTTTGTCCCCAATTGGTGGCATTGTTTTGGAAAGCCTTATAAGGTGTAGGCATGCTGGTGGAGGGTTTAGAGAGTTGCTCTGTTTCCTGTGCCTGTTTGAAGATGTGAGTGCTCAGCTTCTGTTTCAGCAACCTCTGATACCATGCCTCCCTCCCTGCAAGTGATGGACTCTTACCTCTTTGGAACAGTAAGTGGAGATTATCAGGGCTGTTTCTGTGACATTTTGAATTAGGAATCTGTGGTTTCTAGTTGGCTGGGAAGGAAGAATGAGCTATGATTAAGAAGAGACCAGAACCTGAAGTAAAACCCTTGCTTTAATGGGACAATTAATGCTGGTTAGCTGGGGCTGAAAAATCAGCTATAAGTAACAAGAGACCATCATCATCAAGGCAAAATCTTCTGGAAAGTATTTCCTTAGAGTCAACACACAGAAGCTATGGTCCAGAGGGTCTAGTACCTCCACCTCAACCTGGAAGCAGGACTTAGTATGTGTAAGAGACTCCTGCATGGTTCTGGTGTTGAAAGTGTGAAGGGGTCACAAAGAACAGCTGAGTCCTTGCACCCTGAGAGGCCAGGAAAGGCCATTGGTGAAAGTGCAGTCTCAGTTGCCTTGAAAATCCCCAAGATTAAGGGGTCGTGGGCAGAATATGAAGCTTCCTAAGAGGTCAGAAGAACCCATTCCTTAAGGTACATGTTCAGTTTCCCTGGAGACTTCAGCTTTTGGGAGGTGCTAGGCCCATGGGACAACTACCAAAGGCAGTAACAGATGTGGAACAGAGCCAGACTGTGCCTGCAAATGAGCTGTGTATGCTGTAGAGGGCAGAGCCAGAGAAACAGAGCTGCCCAAACACATTTGAGTTCAGAAGATTGTGAGTGAATCCCAGATGTCCAGCCATGAGCTATTTTCCTGGACTTAGGTTTTACTTAGTTGTGTCTGATTCTTTCCTTTGAAATAAGATAGTATTTGTTTTAGATCTTACAGAAGTCCACAGTTAAGAGACTTATAAAAGTCTTTTACAGTCTTTATAAAAGAGACTAAACTTTTAAGTGTTTGGATTTTTTAAGGATTGTGAGGCTTTTAAGGTTGTACTGACTTATGTTGTGATAGTAATCATCCTTGGGGATGATGGAAAGTTTGACGGGAAATGGAAAGTTTGTGATTTAATAATGATGTGTTTGTGTGTCAAGTTGACAAGGAGTCAATTGTGGCAGATAACTTTAGTTGTCAACTTGACACACCTGGGTAGAAGGAGCCTCAGTTGGGGAATTGCTTCCATTGGACTAGCCTGTGGACATGTCTATGGGGCATTTTATTACTTGTTGAGTGATGTGGGAGGGCCCAACCCACTGTGAGTGATGCCATTCCTTGGCAGATTATTCTGTATTGTATAAGAAAGAAGGCGAGCATGGACCAGAGAGCAAGCCAATAAGCAGTGTTCCTCCATGTCCTGTGCTTCAGCTCCTGCCTCCAGGTTCCTGCCCTGAGTTCCTACCTTGGGCACCCTAAGTGATGAACTATGACCTGGGAGATGTAAGCCAAATAAACCCTTTCCTCCCCAGTTTGGCACTGGCCAGAGTGTTTTTTCATAGCAATTGAAGGCAAACTATAATACCATACCTATCAAAATATTAGGTATTCACACCTGCCCCTAACAATCATCCTTCACTCTAAAATTGACTGTATCCTGACCTTTGTGGAAATGATTTCGAGAAATATATATTTTTATTTTCCTGATCATGATATTATTTATAATAGTTCAAAATTAAAGGCACACTGTGTTAATACTTCTGCCTTTTACTCAGCATGCTTCTGAAACCCACTTGAATGTATAATGGTAATGTGTATATTAATGGATATTTCCTACTCAATTGGGTAACTATATAGTCAACTATTCATTGTACTTTTCTTGAAAGCTTTGATTTCTCTATCTAAAACATAATTTTGTTAAATGTAACAGAGTGTGCACTAGGATTATTCTTTTGAGACTCAGTATTGTATCAATCTTTCCTTGAGAGTTTCAGGAAACCATTGACCCCAGATGAGCATCAAAGAAAAGCCATAGTACAAGTTCACCAAATTCCAGCGAGATAAGATATGTTGGACTTTCTTAGAGAGCATGGGTGAAGGATTTTTTTTACCAGAATATGGGTGACACCTAAACATTTGTATTGCTCCAAATAAATACCGATTCCATCACATATGTTGATTCATGAAAACTGCATGCTAGAGTCCAGCTTTCAGTTAGCCTTCTACATCCCATATAGACTATATCTCCACAAATCTCTATAACCGGGTTAGAAGTTAGAGGAACACTAGCTGAAATATCAGGTAAGGGTTTTCTGGCTTTTCTAAATCTACAAGAGTGTGTCAGTAACTCGATTACCATTACCACAGATCTGGCTACCATCTTATTGGTCTTTTCTAGTTGGATAGCTACTGAGGAGAAAGTTCAAGATGATTTTCAAGTTGTGCCCCTCAAAATTCTGACATAAACACACTGGTACTTATCTTCTTTGATATCTACTTAAGAGTAAAATTGTTCTTTCATAGCAAATGTAAATAATGTATATTCTGTATATATATGTATATATATGCATATATGATATTAAATAATGGTAATGTCTTAAAATTACTAGAAAGTGTAAAAAGTTTCCTTTGTTCTGTTTTGCTTTCCTGTCTAGATTGAATGCTATGAGTTAATGTGATAATGTTAAATTTTGTCATTTGCAATGGTATGAGTTTCTTTTCTGTTTCTGTACTAAAACACCATGATCAAGGCAACTTATAGAAGGAAGAGTTTATTGGGCTTAAAGTGGGTAAGGGTCCATCATGGTGGAAAGGCTTCATAGGAGTCAGCTGGAGCATAAAGCTAATTGCTCATATCTTCAAGCAGTCACAGAGAACAGAGAAAGACAGAGTGAAAATGAGGTAAGGCTATGAACTCTCAAAGCCTGCCCCTAGTCACATGCTTCCTCCATCATGGCCACACCTCCTAAAGACTCCTTGACCATCCCCAAATAGCATTACCGACTGACCAAGTCTTCAAATACTTGGAGCCTATGGGTGACATTCTCATTCAAACTACCAAAGGGACCAAGTATACATTCAAAGTTTTCAAAGATGGGAAAACAGATCAAAACAATTTAAACATTGATGTCCCTGATGCTGTCTACCAAACAGTGAATCCAACTCTAGAGAGGCCCTCCCTTCTGGGCTTCTTGTTACAGCAGAAAATATATGTTGTATTTTCCTAAGTCAAGTTGATTCTTAGCATTCTAAGGTACAAGTGGATGAATCTTACTTCCTAAGGATATACCCTAAATAAAGTTTATGACTTCATTTTGAAGAACAGTAATAGAAAATGTTATGCTTCTCCTTATCCTCCAAAAGTAAGGAAATAATAAACTAAAAAAGACCTCAGGGAATTCATTGTCACTGTGGTGCTCCTGAGAAATAAAAGTTACAAGAATTTTACCAGAAAGAAGGGAAACTACATAGGTCAGGAACTCTGATCTGTGCAATGAAAGAAGAGCTCAAGAGAAAGAAAAAATGGAGAAATGAAGGCGAAATTCTTTCTTGTTCTTCATTGATTTCATAGATAATTCTATGCTCAAAGTAAAAATATCTATAACATTTTATTACTGTGTGGATATAGAATACAATAATCCTTAATACCATCACCTCATCACAGAATTTCAAATACATAAAGCAAAAGATAATAACACTCAAAGAAAATATAAATAAGTCTAATTTGCAAAAAGTTTAGATTCCGCACCAAAAGCAGAACCTAACATGCACTGACATGAATTAAACAAATACTAAGCTGAACTTCGCAGCAGGAGGACATGGAGTAAAGGAGACTTGGCATCAGATCATGACCCATTCTGCTTTGTTTCCCTTCACACTTAGGATGCTTAAGATTTTGCTTGTTGGGGCTGGAAAGCTGTCTCAATGGTTAAGAGCACTATCTGTTCTCGTGAAGGAACTGAGTCCAGTCCCCAGCACCTACATGGTAGTACTGTTTTTGATCCCATTTCAGGGAATCCAACGCTCTTTTCTGGCCCCATTTCACACATGTGCAACACTTATATACATGCAGGAAAAGCACTCATACACAGAAACAGAAATAAATAAATCTCAAATTTCATTTTGCCAAGTAAACTTTAAAATATTTTGTGTAGATTAGTAGTAAGCAAGAAAAACTTTTTAGACATAGAATCTGTGTGATATGTTGAGTATGAAACATGCATTGAGGAAACAGCTTATATATAAAAAATAGAACGAGCTCAGGGGACTGAGAGACAGTTATGAACCAAGAGTCTGTGCTTAGAATTCACCCAACTGTTATGGGTGCTTAAGGTTCAAGGGGTTTAATTCAGCCGCATACCCCCCCCTCCGATTCTAGTCCTGTGTGCTCTCTGCTCAGAAGCTATGAGCAAATTCTAAGCTATTCATAGACTAATTGTCAAATTACAGCTTTGCCAAGCCACTCATGCCATGCCTCCTAATCAAGCACACGTGTCTTTGGCCCAGGGCACTTTCCATCTGCAGGCCCCATTATCTGAACCTAAACTCTGTTTTTATGTCTATTCCACAAGTTTTCACACAATCATGGAAGATAGAGATGGGACATGGGAACAATGTGCAGCCCAGGACTCAGATGGTAAGGGTCTCTCATCTCATTTGCTCTGATAAGAGTCCTAACCTTCAGTCTCTTATCTCTTCATTCATTGTTTTAAAATGTTTCAACAGCTGTGTGATTCAAGTGCTTTAATTTGATCTGTAAGCTTCCCTTCTCAGTGTCTTCTGGGATCATGTTTCCGTTGCTGTGCTTGGAGGTCTCCATTGTGCAATGATTTACCACACAGTCGTCACCTTCCATATTATGCATATTTGCTCAGTTCAAAGCCTAGAAGAATTAATGGAGAACAAAACTTAGGAAAGAAATAGTTATAGAATGGCAGAATAAAACTCTGATAGTTATTCCCTAGGATTCACTTTGTTTTGACACTGGGGGTATTTGTACAACGTATTCTTGAATCTCTAATAGAGGGGGCAGAGATGACCCATTTGGTAAAGGACTTGCCAAGAAAGCATGAGGAACTGCGTTCTGATCCTAGCACCCATGTAAAAAATGGCTGAGCGCAGCAGCACCTGACCATAATCCTAGAACCGAGAGCCTAAGACAGATGGATTCCTGCTGCTTGCTCACCATCCAGCCTAGCCAGTCCGTGAGTCCCAGGTTAAATGAGAGACCACATCAACTGAGCAAGACACCTGGCTCAACTTCTGATGTCTATTCCCACGCATATACACAGACATGTACACAGATATTCATAAACATATACACAGTTTTAATAGAAATTTGAAGCAGCTTCAAGCTAAAAACACTTGCTCATCTGTATATCCAAGTGTATAAAATATTTGATAATCATAGAATCAGTCCTGTATTTATGATAGAAAATTTACATATAATGAATAGTCATGACAGCAGTGCTTTGATATATGCTAGAATTAATTCCTTTCTACACATCAAAAAACTGTAGCCGGGTAAGGATTTATAGCTTTCAAAGGTCATGAGAGATAGGAATAAAATCTCAAAGCCATGTCTGTCATTATTTATTGTGTATGCATGCACACATGCTCACAAGCTTATGTAACATGGCACACATGACAGTAAGAGGACAGTTTGAAGGAGTCATTCTTTCTACCATATGGGGATTGCTCTGTGGCAGTAACTTTTATCTGCTGAGTCATCTAACCGGTCCAGCCCCATAATTTTTAACATTTATTCTCCAGTGGTCATATAGATTGGGATTAGCAGATATGACACTAAAAGATAAATTCTATTTTTTATGCATGTGTTTTTCCAAACCTGTAACAACCCTGAACATTTCCACAAACTTTATCATGGGTGTGTAAAATTATAAAGTAATTTTATAATAATAAAATACCATGAATGCTATAATTTTTTGAAGCATAAACAAATGTTCTAATTGTTAGCAAGTTTGTAAAAATATTTTAACCAGGAGTGGTGGCACACTTCTGTAATCCTAGGTACTCTGTAGGCTGAGGAAAAAGGATTACAAATCAAAATCTAGCCTGGGCAACATAGTGAAATGTTGCTTAACTTAAAAATTCACAAAGTGGGGACTGAGGATGATACTCAGGTGTAGAGTGCTTGCCTAGCCCCCATGATACACTATGTTCAATCCTCAGTGCTCCAGAAAATGTAAAAGGAAGTCAAACAAAAATAACAACAGCAATGCCCTAACTGGGGCACTTTTACTTTGTAGCACATCTCCTTGTAAATGGCAGTAAATTTGGAATTCATGTGTTGACATTCTCATTTTTGCCATGTGGAGATATAATTGAACATCTTGATAACAGACTGCACCGTACTCTGAGCTTTTACAGGGAGACGGGAGGGGAAGACAGGAGAATCCATAGAAACTTATGGGTCAACTACCCCTAGTGTCATAGCTGTACAGGAGACCCTGTCTCACGGGAGAAGGTGGGGACAACACCTGAAGTTGTCCTCTTTATGCACAGGCCATGGCATGTGTGTGCATGCACTTACAAATATGAACATGCACACACATGCACACATAAACACACTGAACTAAAAATGTAAAAAATGAGATTTAGACATACACTCACCCACTGAGCGCTATGGCTTAGAAAATGGGGGAGCATGTTTGTAAATGGTGTGTTAAATTGTGGGCACTTCTTGTGTGATCGTGGTGCTCAGTCAGTCCTAAGATTCACAGCCTGCAAAGAATCTCAGGAAGAGCATTAGAGTGGTTTGAATAAGAAACACATCCCATAAACTCATGTATTTGAACACCTGGTCCCCATTGGGGATGTTATTTGGGGAGGTCATGGAACCTTTAGAAGGTGGAGTTTTGCTGGTGGAAGTTTGTCATTAGGGGTGGGCTTTGGGATATTATAGACTGGGTCCACTTCTTGTTCTCATTCTGCTTCCTGTACTGTGAATAAAAGGGTGACCAAGGGCTGGAGAGATTACTGAGCTGTTGAGAGAACTGGCTGTTCTTGTAGAGGACCTGGGCCTAGCACCAACATGGTGGCTAACAACCGTCCAATTCCAAGGGATCTGACACCCTCTTCTGACCTCCTTGAGCATTTTATACATGAGTTCACTTACATACATGCAGGTAATACACTCATATGCATAAAATAAAATAAAAATAATAAAATATTTTTTAAAATGTGATCAGCCAGCTTCCTAATCCTGCGGCACTGGTAGCAGGACTACTGACAAACACTGCCACGTCTACCATACCATGGTAAAATCTATAGCTCTAAAATCATAACACAAGATACACCCATTTTCTTTAAGCCAAGATATTTTATACACAGTCACAGAAATTTAGCTAATCTAGAGTCCTGACTGGATAGGATTTACCACATATGACAGTTTGTCTGAAATCTGTTGATGGGAAGGAGGCGATGTGGGTAGGGAGGAGTCAAGGGTCTAAATTTGATTAAGATGCATTATGTGAAATTCACAAAAACTCAATAATAAAATATTAAATATGAAAAAAGAAAAGTAACTAATCCAAAAGTAGTGTGATAAATCAAAGTCTCAGGTCTGCGAACCGGGGCATCCATCAGTTTTACAAGTCTCTGTGTAAGTCTGATGGCCTGAGAATGAGGAACATGAATGGTTGTTGGAAACAGCAAGACAGCTCAGCCCAGCAGGAGGGAATTCACCCTCTGCCTTTTTACTCTGTTCAGGCTGTCCTTGGATTGGAAACCCCTCCACACACTCATGGCAAACACTGTTCTCAATGTTAAGTCTACTGATCCAAATACTATGTCTGCTTCAGACAACTCCCCTCCCCACACAGAAAGGTAGTTCACTGGATATATGGGAATCTTAATATAGTCAAATTGACACATAAAACCTGCCATCACACCACACTGAAAAATGTTTAACTTCCTTATTTTAGACACATGGGTAAAACACTTACCTGTAAGTGCACACATGCATTAGCTGCCATACGAGTGCTGGG
The DNA here is from genome assembly GCA_035773235.1 of Eospalax fontanierii. Lineage (NCBI taxonomy): Eukaryota > Metazoa > Chordata > Mammalia > Rodentia > Spalacidae > Eospalax > Eospalax fontanierii. Next base: position 114,387,170 of record CM069524.1, read on the forward strand.
AACCAAACCCAGGTTCTCTGCAAGAGCAGTTAGAACTCTTAACCACTGAGCCATCTCTTTAACCCCTTCTCTAACATTTTAAATTTAAAAATTACCGATATATTGGAGACCTATAACAGCTATCCGTAATATGAAATGGGCCGTAGCAGCTCGTCTTTCTGCGAAGATTGCTTTATTTTATCATATATGTCAAATATGTTGAGTTGTTCTTTTGTAAACAAAACATTACTTCGAGTGTTCTATAGCACAACAGGTGGAGCACAGCATTTAATAATCATTTATTCATTATATACATTCATGAAAACATCACAATATACTCCATTCGTATATGATTCTATACTTGCATCAGGTTTTGAAGACCTTTATTCCATCAACTTTCATTATTTTCAGTTTTAGTTTTTAAATTATTTATTGTGATTCTATGTTGAAGAGTGTTTAGCCTGCATATGTTTTGCACACCACTTGCATGCAAAGCAAGGCTAGAAAGAGGGCATTGGATCCCCTGGAGCTGGAGATACAGATGGTTGTTAGCTACCATATGGGTGCTGGGAACTGAACTGAGGTCCTCTGCAAGAGCAGCCAGTGCTCTTAACCACTGAGACATTTCTGCAGGCCCTGTTTTTAATTTTATCAATCTGTGATTTTTTTTTTAAATTGTCCTCACTTCTGTTGTTTTGGGTTATATTCGCAATTTTGTTTTCCCATGAAAGTCAAAAAAGCTTAAAATTTTACCCCATTCAACTTTTGTAATTCAATGCTGATATTTTCACCCAGAATAAATTTAGCACAAGTGTTATATAATGTGTTTATAACTCAGTGTGTTATTTTTTCTTTTGACATCCTTTAGATTCACTATGTATTTAGAAATATAGTTTTACAGGGATGGAGAGATGGCTGAGTGATTAAGAGCACTGGCTGAGTCTGGAGACGACCTGGGTTAGATTCCCAGCACCCACATAGCTGTTAAACAACCATCTGTAATTCCAGTTCCAGGATAATCCAATGCCTTTTTCTGACCTCCATGAGCATTGAATGACATGTGTGCACTTACAAATAAGCGTGAAATATACTCATACACACAAAAATTAAAATAATAAAAAAGAAATATAGTATTTTAGTATTATTTTTAAACATTTGTATTTTATGTACATGAGTGTTTGCCTAAAAGCATATATATATATATATATATATATATATATATATATATATATACACACATATGTATGTATCACCCACTGAGCCATCTCCTTCACCCTGGTTTTACGTGCTGAAGGGTCTCTTCAGGTGACAGTACAGCAGAGAGCCTCAACCCCCACTTAGTTCTACTCTCTACCTTTTACTCATAGTCTGTATGGTCAACAGTGGTCTGAAAATATTTAATGGAAAATTCCATAAATGACAAAAATAAGTTTAAGATCGCATACACTCCCATTCTGTGGCATAGTAACTTGAATCATCCTATATATCTACTGTGTATATGCAACCCACCTTCAAATCACTTAGCAGCATGATTCCTATATCTGTTGTCATAGTGTCACAGTATTTGTGTTCAGAAAACTTTACATAGGAGTCTAATGTTACATCTCAATCCCCACATCATGTTACTACATCTCACCACATAGGTATTAGTTCACATCTCATATCACCACAGAAAGAATGGATTCAGCACAATAAGGTATTTTTAGGGAGAGAAAAATCATTCACATAACTTCAACTGCAGTCTATTTCTACAATCATTGCATTTGAACAGTATTGTTAATATTTACTTACTTGTGTTAGTTACTTTTATCTTTGCTGTGACAAAGTACCTAACAAGAATTTCCTTAAAGGAAGAAGGATTTATTACAACTCACAGTTTTATTCTATCATAGTGGGAAAGGCCTGGTGACAGGAGCATGAGACATTACATCTACATTACATCTACATTCAGGAAGCAGAGAATGACTAGGAAAAAGTAGGGCTGGACTACAAACCTCAAGTCTCACATCTTCCAGCAGGGCTCCACCTCCTAAAGGTCCCATACCCTTCCCAAACAGCACCACTATCTGGCTACCAAGTTTTCAGACATATGAGCTGATGGGGAACATTTCATATCAAATCAGTACCTAACTTACAAATTAGAATGTTTAGGTAGTCATGAGCAGGAAAAACATTATATGCATAGTATTCAGAATTATGGTTTCAGATATCTATTGAGAGTCTTGAAATGTAATTCCCATGAATAAGAGAAACTAAAAGTTTGCAGTATTTTCTATAGTAGTTATAGAAAGCCAACTCAATATTCTCTAACAGACCTGATTTGGCTTATTATTATTGAATTTTTTAACATTCCTTGTGACTTCCTGATTAAGTTTTGGGAAGGTCAATTGTTTCACCCACAATTGATTGTGGGTGCATTGTTACAATACCCAGGTCCTATGGGAACTCCTGGACCCTGATCTTCCTTAGCCTGGTAGCAGACAGCCTCTACCCCAGAGTTGCCTCAGCAGAGTGATCTGAGTCTTACTCGGCATTACATATTCCTCCTCCACTGAGCAGCCAGAGTGCCCACTGCAACCTAGGTTGGGAGTTTTACCTTTAACTTCTGCACAGTCTGCCAGGGACCTGTGAACACATAGGTTGAGTGAGGGTAACAGGGCCTGGCTGCAGCAGCAACCCAAACTCCTAGAACAAAAGCATGCTTTGTGGGAGCCTATGTAAATGAGAGACACATAGCTGAAATTTGTGCACCTTCAAAATGAAATCCAAAAGAACAGCAAATAAAGTTGAAATTTATCTGAATTTCATGACGTGCACTCTTACAATTTAGCTTCAATTGAAGTAAAATTTCTTTGTTCATTCTTTTGAGGAAAGATGAGATGGCTCAATAGAATGGCACAATTGTAGGAGATTTAATGAGAAGGAAATAATAAAAATCTAAAGCCAAAGGCTTTAAGCATTATTTGCAGAGGAATGTGACTAATTCTGTAATAAAATCATACCTGATATGGTGACTCCTGCTTTAGAATTCTAATACAGGAGACAAGAAGGCAGAGAAACCAAAACTTTAAGGCCAACTTGGTTTGCATAATAAGACCTTGTCTCACACAAATAAACAAAATCCCCAAAACTGCAAACAAGAAACTTTTCTATAATCCTTTTTCTAATTAGATTGTTTATAAGCTAGGTTATTTGAACTTATACAAAGGAATGTATAGAGCTGTATAGAGATGCAACAGAGATTATTAGAATCAATTTTTACCACTGTACTTATATATCTTTTAAAATTTTTTATTTTTTTTATTTTGTGTGTATGACTGTATTGTTTGCATGTATATAAATGTACCTTTATCATGCAATATCTGCATAAGTCATAAGAGGGCATCATATTCCCCTGGAACTGGGGTTAGGGATGGTTGTTAGCCACCATGTGGGGACTGGGATGGAACCTGGTCCTCTGCCAGAGCAGCCAGTCCTCCTATATCTTAAACTAGCTGACATACCCAATTCCATGTCATGTGTTACTTAAAAGGAGTCCTGAGATGGAGACAGATCAGTTGGTAAAATTCTTGCCACACAAGCATGAGGACTTGAATACAAACACACACACACACACACACACACACACACATACACACACACACACACACACACACATACACAAATACACAAGAACAAAATAAAAACAGGGCACAGTTGGACATGGTTGTAATCTCAACACTTGAGAAATGAACAAAAGCAGACCCCTGGGGCTCAGTAGCCATCTCACCTAGCCTAACTGATGACTTCAGGATCAGGTAGACTCTGTCTCAAAAAATAAGGTACAGAGTGACCAGGTAAGAGAGTCAACATCCAATTCTACCTTCCACACATGTATACATACCTACACATACACAATCACACATATATACATATAAACTAATATGAACATATATATATCCCCCCAAAATAAAGATCTCTGGACAAGATCCTTCAGCCATGGTGAGTGATTACTTTATGTTTATGTCATTTTACATGCTTGAAATCTCTCTGAGCCAGTTACTGGGGATAAGAATGATTTTTGTCTTCCAATAATTCATAAGTTGGGGATGTTATTCTCAGAATGATAATTAGAAGTGGCCCCTTCAAGAACTGAAGCATATGGGAAAGACACTGGAGGTTCTTTCTCTCTTTAGAAGATATTAGATCGTTCTCATGGGACCTTGATTTAGTTCTCAGTAGACTGAATTTTCATGGAAGCAACACTGAGACTTGTATCATTCTTTGTTTTCTTGGCCCTGTATGTGATCTCCTCTCCTGATGTGCATATATAATGTCCATGATGGCATCACTCTTGTGGTCTTCTTCATAAATCAAACACATAGGGCTTTAAGGTCATGGACTTTTCATCTCCCAAACTGAATTTAATAAGCTTCTTTACAGATCGTGTCATCTAGCCTTATAAATTCTAGCCCTTCCAAGTCATGTGCAATTAGAGCCAACCTGTCTGCCAGCAGTTTTGAGATTTGAGTGGGTACCCAGGTGAGAGTTCTGTGACTCTCCTTGTCCCTCCTTCTATGTTTGGAGTAGAAGGGGTCAACAGGCAGCTAGACGAGCTGAGCTCAGGAAGATGGCCACTCTCTGACTCAGAGGACAGTACAACACTCTGCTGCTTCCTCAGGCTCTTACATTCTTTATGCCTCCTTGTTCTGACAGAGTTCCTGAGCCTTACAGGGGGTGAAATAGATATCTGACTGTTCTCCACCAACTACAGGAAGATACTGAAACCATGTGTCCTCTTATCCTCTGTTTCAAGTATGTGACTGTTGACTGGTCTCAGGAATATTGATCCTATTACAAAGCACAAATGAAAAGGCATAAAATTGGCAATAAAAATATTTAAATGGACACTGACTGCAGTAATAATCTATAGGTATAAACACAGATGTTTGGGAGGTACCTTAGTACGTGCAGGATATCCGTCCAACAAAAAAAGTGCAGTAGCTTCCCCACTGGAGCCTAAACTTCTCTCTCCACTTGAGGATGGCCTAGCCAGTAGTACCAGACACGGGTCCCTGTCTCCTACCACCACCCACTGTGGAGAAGTTCTTAAATCAAATCGAAAATGTGTTGGTCTGTTTTGACGTATCTTGTTCAGTAAGGCAATAGTGCAGCACCCGGTATCCATCATTAAGCAGGACTGTTGGGGATAGCTCCCCCCTAAGGTTCTTCATAGAGCTTTGCAGCTCTATGGATGCCACCAGGTGGAGAGTTTCCAGTTTAATCCGAGCTTAATCTCTCCTTTTCTAGGGCTCATATCATGCAGACTCCTCAGCAATAGGGTCTTACTGGGTACTTCTGGCAGGTAATGTGATAGAATACCCCAACTGCCCTTGAGACTGCTGCTGCTGGCCTTATAGATCAGCCACACCTGGAACTCAGGGAGGAATGTTTGCTGAGACAGTCTTCTTCCAAAGACAGCCTGTCTCTATTGGACAAACAGGTCCAGGAAAGAGGGGCCATAAGTCTCTCAAGAATATCTTAACCTGTACACACCCTCTGCAGCTGTTTTAACTTACACATACCTAAGCCCCTCTCCCCCTACTATAAAACCTTTGAACAGGTTCATGCCCAGAACAGTATCTTTCATCCTGTCAGAAAGCTGCTGCCTCACTCTGTGCTAAATAGTCTCCTGTTTGAGGTCAGGTGTGGTCTCTTTCATTCTCTCCTATTATTCCTGTATTCCAAGTTCCAAAACCCAACACATCCAACATCGGTCGCAATAGCCTTTATCATTTTGGTGGCCTCTAGGACCTCCCTAGCCAACAGTTCATGGGGGCAACCTACCTCTGGCAGTGGGATTTTCATTTAATAATTGTATACCTTCCCAGAGGCCCTTCTTCCACCCACACAGGGTGCCTTCTGAGTTTAAGACTTTCATTTGCTGCTTCAGCAACCCATTCCTTTTCTTGATTAACCCTGTCTTTGTAAGGCTATAGGGAAGGTGGAAGCACTTGGTTATCCTCAGCCAAGTTAACACATCAGTGCTCAAAAACGAATGACAGTGCTCTGTCATTATCAATTCTCCACAGCCACCTATACATGGCACTGCCTTTATTAAAGCCCTTGATGGTAGTTTTTCCTGTTGCTCATTATCAGGGAAAGGTCCATGGCTGTGCCTATGAAAGTGACAGCAGACTTGCTCCATTCACTGGTTGATGGGGGCCTTATATACTCTCTTGCTAGTCCCTTACAGGAAAGGTTGACTTATGCATGCTTCCCATCATATATACGATATTCTGTTTTTTACAGTAGCCAAGGTACCTGTAATGGATTCCACCTGTTGCAATGCATTTTTTACCACTAGCAATTGCTCTTCTTGGGCTTCTGTGGTTAACAATTCCCAGGGAGGTGACCGACCCCTAGTACTAGAATTTTCAGCACCCTTATAACTCTGGGAGCCTCTGTTTTTACTCTGGTAAGAAACACTTGTTCACTCTTTAGCATTTATAAGTACTGGCTGTTCCAGACTTTTCCCAACTACCTTGTTAAGTATCATTTGTGGCTTACCCAACCATAAGGCGTTGAACAATTTCACAGCTGCACCTGGTCCTTGTATCTCTCATGAGCAAATTTCCAACCATTGCTCCTTCAGGTGCCCTTGAACATTTCTCAAATGGGTTTCCAAATCTGTAAACCACTCAGAGATTAACACTCTGTCATTTCTATAATGAAACCTTTATCCTGAAGATGGGTAGGACAACAATGCAAGACCCTGAACCACCATTTCATAATGAATAGTGGGGTTACAAGGATAACCTTGGTGAAGCACTCTGAAAGTCCCCTGTCCTCTATTCCAAGCAAGTGTTAGGTGATCTCAAAAATTCAAAACTAAGAAGAAACTGAAGTCAAACTGTGCATAAGCACAGTGTAATAAGCATGTGGAACTCTATTCTTTTCTACCAATTGTTTCTTAAACAGATCCATGTTGGGTGGACTAGGATGGAGAGGAGGCACTAAATTTGCTCTCCACATTCTTTAGTTATTTGCTGAGGGATTCTATCTCCATATACTAGATACATGGAAGTTCCCTGCATTTTTCTATCTCTCATGAACTCATTGGCGCTGGCTCAGCATGACATGTCCCACACAGGGCCAAGGAGGAATGGGGTCCCACTCTCTCTTGCTGTGCCTGCTAGTTCCCTGAATCCAAGAGGCCCTGTGCTGGGGGAGTGTTGCAGAAGACATTTTGACGTGGTGGGCTATCTCCACTGGGTTTGTGGTAGTAGCAGCAATGGCATGGTCGTGTAGTGGGTAGAGAGATGTGTAACTAAGGTGAGGCCACCGAGACAGAAGATGTCTGTGGGGGAAATCCCAAGCTGGCAATCTATTTCTAGGGAGTATGGAGTTTTATGATGGGTGTGGTCTGTCACAGCACTATGGAAATGTTTTGAGAATAGAAAGATCTAGAGAAGACTTTATAAGCCCTAAGAGTAGTCGCAGTAGGGGAGGAGGTCAGCAGCTGTAGAGGCAGCCTTGATGGGTATGAGGCTTATTACTACAACAGTAATAATGCTTGTAATTCACACTTATTTAGCTCAGTTATGCTAAGCAAGAATTGATAATTGTTCTACATGTGTGTATGTGTATATGTGTTTAAATGTTTGGGGGACCATGCATATGCAGATACGTGGATGTGCATGAGACCAGAGATTGACATCAGAGGACTTCCTCAGTCACTGCTTACTTTTTTTTACTGAGGAAGGGGCTCTTGCTGCACCTATAACTTGCCAGTTTTGGCTAGTCTGGCTATCCAGCTTGCCCCAGGAGTTCTCTGTCTCTACCTCACAAAGTGTTGTGATTATAGGTGAATCATCACCTGTGGTAGTTTGAATGAAATGTCCCCCATAGGCTCTAAGTATTTGAACACTTTGTTTTCCGTTGGTAGCATTGGTCTTAAGAGGTTTTAGAGGTGCGGCCATGCTATAGGAAGCATATCACTGAAGGTGGGCTTTGAGAGTCTATGGCGCCAGCTTACTTTCAGTGTGTCTCCCTCTCTCCATTTCCTGTGCGTGCTTCAGGATGTGAGTGCTCAGCTTTCTGTTGCTGCCGCCTCTGTTTGCCTTATCCGTCTGAAACATTAAGCCAAATAAATTCTTCATCCTATAAGATGACTTTGTCAGAGAAGTAACAAATACCACACTCATCTGACTTTTTACATGGGTGATAGAGATTCAAACTCTGGCCCTTATGCTTGCAGAGCAAGCACTTTATCAACTGAGCCATTGCTCTGAAAACCAAGAAACTTTATCATTTTCGTTAGATATCTCTGTGTTATAAGTTCTGACAATCAGACAAGCTCTAACAATAGAGCTTCCCTTGACTTTCTTCATTCGCTGTCTGAAACTGCTAAAGTCACTAAGAAGAAGGAGGAACTGACAAAGTACCACAGACAAGGGCATCATTCTGAAGAGACTGTCAACTAAACGTCACATCCTGCAGCTGGAGAGATAACTCAGTGTTTAAGAGTAAGTGCTATTCTTCCGTCTTTTAGTTCCTATCACCCTCAATCTCTTTATTTTCAGTTTCAGGGTATTCAACACCCTCTTCTGGCCTCTGCAATCACCAGGCATATGCATGGTGCACTTACGTTCCTACAGGCAAAACACACATACACATAAAAAATTAAGTCTTTAAAAATTGTTTCTAAAAAGTCATATCATGCCCTGGCTGTGGTCCTGGAATAATGAAAAAAGCATCAGACAAAAACTAAGAACAACTAAACAAGCTATAGAGTTAAGTTAGCAGTACTTTGACAGTTTCATTAACTCTATGAAATAATATCATACTAAAGTAAAATACTAATAGGAGAAAAATTTTAGCTAATCTGTAAACCTTATCTTCTGAAAGTCAAAATCTGGGGCTGGGGATGTGACTCAGTTGGTAGAATGCTTGTCTCATACTCTTGCCTGCATGAAGCCGGGAGTTGCATTCTCAGCATCACATAAATTGGACATGGTTTCAAAAACTTGTAACCTTAGCTCTTAGAAATTGGAGAAAGTATGATTAGGAATTCAGGGTCATCATTGGTGACTGTGAATTTGAGACCAGCCTGGTCTACATGAGATCTAACAAACACATAACAAAAAATAAAAATGAATAAAGAAAAGCTAAAATATACATAACATTAAAAACCAACTACCTTCTTGGTTTTGAACAGAAAACATTTACATGTTTCTGCCTTGAATGTTAATATTACTGTTACTTCTTAATTCCTCTTTCCTTTGCTTTGCTGTTGGTAACAGCACTGATTCCCTGTATCAGTAGATATGGGCTCATATGTGGATGACCAGTGCCATGCAAGGATGAGGACTATGTATTCCCTCAAATATCTGCCTCTGGAGATCCCAGGACTACTTTGAATTCTGTTTTACTCTCTGAGAGTTTTGTTACTTGTTTTGTTGATAATCAACTATTTTATCTCTCTATTCAAGTGACAATAATTTATATTTCTACAATAAGCTGATAAAATTCTTAGAAAGGGAGTTACTTAAAACGTGAGCAGATAGATTGAGAGTTTAAGATTGTTAAAAGAACATGGGCTTTGTAATTCAATCATATTGCAGCAAAGTTTTCTAGTGCAACAAAAGAGAAAACCCTGAGTCTTGATTTTCCCTTCTATAAAGTGAGGATAATGACAGTTCCAGATCGTGAGGACAATTACTGAAATAAGGTTGTAGCTCTTATGAGTGATGAACACCAGCTTTGAGAAAGGTGGTAAATTGTTCAATCAGAAAAAATACCTATTGAGCAAGGACCAAACAGGATAGTATATTGCTAGTTGTTGTGATAAAAGTTTGTAAAGGACATAGTTCATGTATTTAACTGTTGGTTGAGACTGGCAGTTAATAGCTCTCTTAGTTTGGACTCTTTTCCTGTTGCTGTGTAAAATGCCCAACAAAAGCAACTTAAGGGACAGGATAGATGTCTCAGCCATACAGAGGGTGCACAGCAGCCTGGTGTGGTGCACGACTTCAGTGTCGGCTCCGAGGAAGTACAGGCAGGCAGATCTGTGTAAGACTAAGGCTGGCCAGCCTGGTCTACATATAAAGTTTCATGTCAGCTAAGGAGAGAGAGAGAGAGAGAGAGAGAGAGAGAGAGAGAGAGAGAGAGAAAGGAAGGAAGGAAGGAAGTAGGGAGTGGAAGAAGGAAGGACAAAGGGAAAGAAGAAAGGGGGAATGGAAAAGGGGAGGGGATGGAAGAAAAGAAAAAACAGAATAGAAAAGAAGTTCATAGCTCTTTTGTTGGACCTGAGTTGAATTCCAGCACTCATGATGGGTGATTCGTCTATCTGTAACTTCATCCTCAGGGTATCTGATCCCCTCCTCTGGCCTCCACAGGCACCTGACTCAGATGTGTATGTACACACAAACACATGCAGATTTCAAATAAAGAGAATTTAATAAAACAAACAAAAAAAATCACCTCAAGGGTGATCAGATTCATTCAGGCTCATGGTTCAGGAGTACAGCCATTGTGGCATTGAAAGCAAGGCAGCAGGAGTCACACCCCATCTGCAGTCAGAAGCACAGGGAGGCTCGCAAGCTGCTGCTTGGCTGCCTTTCTCCACTTACATCATCCAGAACCCCAGTCCAGAGAACAGAGTTAGCCATAGTGAGCAGCGGTTCCTCCTTATGTAATGACACCATCAAGGTCATCCCTCACAAGCATGTCCAGGGTTCCATCTCCCAGATGGTTCTAGATTATGTTAAACTGACAATAGACAATGATCTTCATAACAACAGTCTAGCCAATCACTTAAGTGGAAAGTTATTAGGACGCTAAAATATTCAGTGACAAAGGGAAAAAGAAACATATTATATAGGAACTCAAAATTTGAGCTTTAAGACTTTCTGAAGAAAATTGACACTTAGGGACCATTAGACATGTGGCTGAGTTCACCGAAACAAATAGAGTAAGATAAGCCAATGGATAGAATCTAGAAACAGCACAGGAGATTTGAGAATGCTCACATGATTATATCATTTTAGAGCATACCTCGAAATGAATGAGTGATAACAAGATGCTGAAGAAGAAGGCCGGCACGCAGTGCATTTGTGGGGAGAGACCCAGGCCAATACAAACTGTGAAGCAGTCTACAAAATAGTCTAAATTATACTAAATTAAATGGGAGTACTTTTTTTTCCTTTGAAGGACTCGGTTGTCATAGAACTTAGTAGATTATACTATAAAGAGATGCTGTCTAATTCAGGCCCATTTGGACATTAAGGATCAACTGCCATGTCTTTGTAAAAAAAATGAAACTGCATTAAATAAAATAAAACCAAAAGCCAAGTATACTTGATTCAGCAAAAATGTCAAGTATTGAATACTCTTTCTTGGATCACCTTTTTAAAATGTATTTATATGTATGTATATGTGTGCCTGAATGAGTTTATGTGCAGTTTGTGTGCAAGTGCCCTTAGATGCCTGGAACTAAAGTTACAGGCAGCTTTGAGCCACTTGATGTGGGTACTTGGAACTGAACCCTGGTATTCTGCAAGGACTGTACATGTGACCATCTCTCCAGATCATTGGATCACCACACTAATAAATACATTCACTCTTCCCCAAGGCACTTTGTCTCCAATATAACTAACCCAGAAATTCTGAACCCAGAGTAAGATTTTCAACTGAAGTTAGGATAGTCAAAAATCCATATAATGGTCATAATGTTCTGGTTGTGGTAAATATTCTTGTGGGTTGGAACTGTGAAAAAATAATGAAATTTGGGAAAATATTTCCTATGGAAACTGTAAACTGGATGTTTCATGGAAAGTAGTGACTATAGTTTTTATTTTGTTTTGGAGAGATAAGGAGGAATGTTTTAGAAAATAGAAATGGAAAGGAATGAAACTAACACTTTGTTTTAGACTCATCAGTCTCAGAGCTGGAGAGCTTAGCTGATTTTTCAGAAGATACAAGTTTGGTTCCCAGCATACACATTAAGTGGCTCACAAGTGCCTATAACTCCAGTTCCAGGAAATCTAACATCCTCTCTGGTCTCTGTAAGCACCTGCACTCAGGTAACACACACACACACACACACACACACACACACACACACACGTAATATATATATATATATATATATATATATAAATTAAACAAATATTTAAAAATCTTTAAACTTGTCAAACACATTTTCACTTAAGTTGTTAACATTACCTCCATGAGAAGAGAAGAAAAGCTTCTCAAAGTTAGTCCACCTTTGTATGTCATTGGTCCATTAGAGGAGAGTGTAAACTTAGGTGTCTGATCTCCATCCCTATTCGGTTATCTGAATGGATGTGAACTATAACTGTGGTACACATATTTCAGACTCAGGGATGGCAAAATATAGACAGTGCCCTCTGTGCTCCAATTGTAGATCTAGTTAGGAGAGAAATAAGCCTTATTTTACATCACAGTCAGTTTTTTCTGAAAAATCCACAGTCAGAGTGAATATTAGTATGCTGGACAAATTACACAAATCATATTCCTGTGGGCAGTATTTAGAATTTAGTTAGCACATAGTCCTGTTTAACCTGCATTATTCAGATACTATATACATTGACTTTGGCAAACTTTACCTAGGTTTATTTTTTATACTAAATTTTATGAGGATGAATTCATCAAGAATAGATTACTTGTCATGGTTTTATGGCTGGAATTATGCCTTCATCTAAGAAGCTCACTGAGTTTTACAGGATGCAAAAACCAAAATTGAACTGAGAATGTGAGCAACATGTTACAGTGTTCTCTTTTCCAAAACAGAAACATAGATCCTGCCTTATATAAAACCAGTTCTGACTAAAAGCAAGTTCACAAAATTAGCATTTTTAAAGATTTCACTTTTATTTGTGTGTGTACACACTTGTGTGTGTGTGTGTGTGTGTGTGTGTGTGTGTATCTTTGTGGGAGTGTCCATGCTATTAAGATAGCACGTGGCTGGCTTCATTAAGGGAGTGCTTGGCAGATACTCCATCCCAAAGTAACTGCCTGTGTTGGCATTAGATTCCTTTTCACTATGGAAGGTAGGTCAGCAAAGTGCTCTGCCAGCCACCCATGAGACATCTATATGACAGTCTCTCAAGAACTGAGAGACCAGATCTGAACAGAGGTTGGAAAGATTCTAATAGTCTGAGGCTGGGGAGGACCAGACTGCAGCAATGCCTTCCGTACGTGACAGGACCACTGCAGTCACTGATCCACAGGACCTGTGACTATCTGCAAAAGGTCTAGCCAGTCAGCATCTTGGTATGGGGTGGAGAAGCAAAGGCCACATCAGCCCCCACCCATAACTGAGGAGTACTGTCAGTTTATGGCTCCTAGAGGAGGAAGAATCAATTTTCTTTAAGATTCTTGCTCCAGGTAGGTCAAGCATACTCTAGTGAATGGTCTCACACCCATGAGTATATAGGCAGAACGAACTTTTCTCAGCAAGTTATTGGAAAAAAGAAGAGGGCAAGAAATTGGTAGGGAGTGGGTAGGTGGAAAGTGAGTCTGGGATGAATTAGGGGGAATAACCAGGGTGACTATGAGCAAAATATAATGCAAGGACTCTTCAAAGACTTCATTAAAATATTATATTAAAATTAAAAAATGAATTCCTCTAAGGGACATGGTTATTGCAGAAAATTTTTGTAAAAATCTATATTTTTAAAATCCAAGCATATAAAATAGCCTGTACTTGAGAAGAAGGTATATGATCCTTTTATGGAGAACACAGTATTTACATAAATTATTTGCACACACAAAGATAAATACCTAGTTTTTAAAGATTTACTTGACCTTTTCTTCAGAATTTGAGAAGCTGAAGCAAAATGAAACATTAGGCTTCATGTATAAGTTGGGAGATTTATATGGAAATTATTGCCCTTTTGTAGGTAGGATAAGTAATATTACCCCAATTAATTAAAGATAGATAAAAGAATTTTTAAGAAGAGATAAAATTGAACAATTTGTTACCTCTAAGTCTAGAATTTTCCTATCCTATTACTTTCTAATGGAGAAATATTGAGAAAGTTTGGTCTTTCTTTAAAGTAAGTTGATTTGTGTCCAAGTTTGCTAATTCCCTGGCCCTGTCTTGGATCTCCAGATGGTTCTACAGCATTGTGGGACACCTAGAGCTAACACAACCATCCCACACAGAGTGCAGGTGTACTACTCCTTGGCAGGCAGCATACACCCTGCAGCTGTGTTAAGGGAGTAAGGGATGAAGAACCCCTTTCTGTAGTCAGAAGATGCCCCTGTTGCCTTGGGCTCTCACATCTTCAGTAAAAGAGCAAGACTGCCAGTTGTTGGAGGAAAGAATAGGAGGGATCATTTAGGCAATGAAAATAAAGAGGATGTGTGCTCTGAAACAAGCAAAGCTACTTCAGAGTGTTTATGTCATAGGACATGGAGAAGAGGGACTCAGTGAGACAATGACAGAAGAAGAACAGCAATGAAAGAGAGGAAACAGCTCAGAAGGTAAGGAAACTAGAAACAACAGAGGGGGAGGTTCTGGAATTTTGACCAGTGAAAGCAATAAAATAGTATAGATTTATGTACACAATTGTCTACAACAGAGCAAAATCCCACAGATAATAGCAAGAAATATAATGCTACCAGTCCATTTTTTTAAGGACAAAGACAAAATAAAATAACACACTCGTATTTTGTGCTATTTGGTGTATTGCCGTCAATTAATCAAGACAGTATTTGATAGCAATGCTTCTGCATTCAGACTTAGACAAAAATATCACAACTACCATAGATGATGTATTTTCTCTCCTGTGGCTGTGATAAAATATTCTGACAAAAGCACCATCAGGGAGAGTGTCTTTGTTCTGGCTCAGTGTACAAAGGCAGAGTCTATCATGGCTAGAAAGTCTAGGTGGCAGGAATCTGACACAGCTGGTCACATCCTGTTCACTTTCAGAAAGCCAAGAAAGAGGAATGCTTGTGTGCATGTCATTTTCTCTTTATTAGGCAGTCCAGGACCCAGTCCATGGACTGGTGTCACCCACATGGTCATGTTATCCCACCTCTATGAAGCTAATAAAGAATACTAAGAGGCCTGTTTCAAGATTATTCTGTCTCTCATCAACTTGATAATTGAGGTGAATCATTCCAGTAAGTATGATACTCTGTATGTTTTCACCTATAATGATATTTAGACACTAATTAGAATACAAGGATTAATTTACTATTAACCATAAATTGCACAATTCTTGATGTCTTTGTTCCATAACGTTATATTAATATGAATCTTACCCTTTTACATTGCTAAAACGTACTTTATGATTGAAATTCACTGCAAAATTGAAAGATTTCCCACATATCTCCTGCCTCCACACGTGTACAGCCTCTCTCACATATTAACCTATATAATACAATCCATGAACCTATGTTATTAAATCAAATTGTCCAAAGCTGATTGTTCACATTAGGAACGCTTAGTTTCATTATATGAGTTTGAAAAGGTAGACATTACTGAGACTGGCAAATAACCTGAGAGCTGCCATAAATTCGTAGTAAAAATTCAGTAGTATATTCTAATCTGACTGAATTTTGCATGCCTGAGGACTTATAATCTGCTACTAACACATAACAAGTGTAAGTACTTCATATATTTATAAAAAGATCCATTCTATTTATACTCACAGTTTCTATCAGCATGTTTAAGTCAAGTGGTATCTTTTAAGGTACATTTTATAGTCTCAGAAAGAGAATTATTTAGCATTTCCTTCTTTCCAATTAGGAAGAAGGAAGTCTTGCTAACATGTGGAGAACTGTTTTTGGAGTAAACATTTTGAGTAGGTAAAAGTGATGGCACCAGGCGTACAGGCAGAAACAACAGGCTTGAGAGGCAGTATAGCTCAAGCAAGATGTGTGGGTCTACAAACGAATAATAGCAGTCTTCTGTAAATGTGACAATAGAACATATTCAGTGCTTGGTGTTGGATGAGGGGTTCAGGAGAACACTTACATAGATTGGTACTGTGTAATTAAAAAGTTTATGAGGAAAGTTATCAGTGCAATTGATGGACAGATGAAGAGACAGCAGCATGTTGGGTACTCCAAGGAAAGTGCAGGCTCCAGTGCTAGAGCTAGCATGAGAGGGCCTCTGGAGAGAGAAATCAGAGTCCGCATGCCAGAGAAGAGAACTTATTGTAGCTCTCTGAAGGGGGGGGGTGTTGCTGTTGAGGGTTACATCAAACCCTGTAGCCAGGCCCTTTAATTTCCAGGCAAGAGACAGGGAAGAAAGTGGGGAGCAGGGTGTGTCCAGAGGTCAATATTCACCTTTACCTTTGCTCACTTCCCAGGTGAGAGACCCTGACATGGAACTGTACGTCAGCTAGGAGTTCACAGAGGAAGTTATAGTCCGGCATGTCTGTCGATATATCTGAAAAGCTAGATTAGAAGACGCTGCTTCAGATATTGTGTCTAGATCCTACCACCACGTTCTTACACTCATCTGATGTATTATATTATTTCTACAACATTATTAGGAAGTTATTTGGTGATACTAAGCAAAACATTGGTTAATAGTTACCTCGGGCTGTTGTGGCTGGAACACACTGAGACCTCAACAGGGAGAGATGAAAACTCAGCTGACATCTCCTTTAAATTTTAAGATATTCTAGTCATATGTGCACCTGAAAATGTATCGTGATCTTTTCACATTGTTATGATGGGAAATTCCATGCCAAAAGCAAGGTTCACAGTTCGAGTGTACTGTTCATCCTGGTGGGGAAGTCAAGTCAGCTGGAGCTTAAAACAGATGTTTACACATCATATCCAGGATCAGGAAGCAGAAAGAGATGAATGCTTGTGCTCATTTCATTTTGTCTCATTCTATAGAGATCCAAAAATGACCCCTTTCAGTTAGTATGGGCTTTCCTACAACAATTCCTCATAGATGATACCAACCTTAGTCTAGATTGTCCCTCACAGATAAGCCTGCAGGTTTGTCTTCTAGGGAATTCTAGGTTATACCAAATTGACAATACTAACTATCACAGCATATATTAGCAATACTATATTACAGTCAACTAGATTCATTGCACATGAAACATGTACTATGTATTGTAGTCGTGTTCGTTTCTGTCATGTCTCACCACTCGGACCGGCCTGAGGGGTTGGGGGTGAGTAGATGCAGAGTCAAGCCACAGACTCCAGGAGTTGGATGGGAAGCAGCCCAAGCGTGTGGCACCACTTGCAGCTGTGACATTTCCTGGTGGGAGGAGAAACTATTCATCATGGCCAAATGAAGGCTAATAAAATAAAAACTCAAGGCCGCTATAATCAGAACACAAGCCAAAATGGCCAATACCAGAGCCCAAAGAGACATGTAGCCAGAGTGTTGGGGGCCTGGCTGCCCCGCAACCCACTGGGAGACTTCCGTGGATTTCCACACCAGCCTCTGGAGTTCACTGGGCTGAAGCCACAAAAAAACTGTCCAGAAGGTTTTAGCCAATTTTTAAAAGCCAGGCAGGGTCAATTAACATATGAAAGGGGGCATGATTCTTTGCCACGGCATTGTTGACCCCAGGCCCTTAGGGATCACCTTAGGTGATGGTGCCTGTCTTAGGTTGCCCCGGCCCCTGAGGTCTTACCTGTCACTGGCTATATATTGCTAAGATCCAATATATATTATCTCTAGTAATCATATATAATTATGTAACATATATAGCATATTCAATATATATTGCATACAGTATACATTTTCATATGTATACATGAATAATAATAATATCCAATTCACCAATAAGCTAAATTTTTGTAAAGTTGGATCCAATGGTATATTCCTTTTAATTGGCTTGATTTTGGTTAAAAATGCTTAAAAAGTAGAGAAAGAGTAATTTGTGAGCAGTGACAGTGTATTAAAAAGAAGCATTGTTAGTGTCAAACTACTGAATCTAAGCTGGACTTGAAGAAAATAATACAAAGAGCAGAGTATTGGTGAATAAAATAGTTTTAGCCTTATTCTAATAATGTCGCTAATATACTGGAAATTAACCTCTAAGTGAAAATTAAAGCCAAGGTAAGAGCAATGCTTACTTTATACACTGCTGAATAACAAATACCTGACAAAAGCAACTTAAGGAGGAAGAGTTTATTTTGACTCACAGTTTAAGGGTACAGTGCAGAAAAGTGACACTATTAGGAGCATGAAGCAGCTGTCTACACTGCAATCAGGAAGCAGAGAGCTGAATGCTAGTGCTCACCGGGCTTTCCAGTTTAATTCAGTCTAGGACCCCAGTACACAGAATAGTGTTGCCCACATTAAGACAGGTATTCCCAGCTTAATTAGTCCATCTAGAAACACTTTGGTGGACATGTCCAGAACTCTGTCTCTTAGGCGATTCTAGATCCTGTTAAGTTGAGCATCAACATTAACCGTTGCAGTAAGATGTTCAGAAAAAAAGAAAAGGAAAATCAAAGTGTCAGAGGTACAATTATTTAGTGGTAGGCATGAGCCACGGGATGGGGGTGGATTAATACAAGGGAAAGAATGAGCAGAAACCAAGTACAGTGATGCCTGTGTATGAATATGCCACAGTGAAAGCTGTCAGTTTGTATTACCATTTAAACAATTAATTAAAAAAGAACAGGAGCAAACCCAACAGACCAAAATTTAAGAGTTAGAAAAGTAGATTTGAGGAGGTTGACGGTTTAAGAATCAAGAGGACTAGGTGATGTTTTATGACTGTTACTGTCATGAATAATGAAATTGATGTACATTACAGAAAGTCACAAAGTGAGACATTGAACCATTTTATGAACAAAATAATTGAAGTTCTATATTTTACTGCAGTATGGAGTAAAGCATATCCACTAGTAGTCAATTGAAATTATACCAGAGGACAGTCATTTAAGTGAATGGAGGCAGACTTCTTATAGGAGAAATGAAACTGGGCATGCAGTCACTATGAAAACAGAAGACTGAAAAGTGACTATCTGTAAATCTCACATTTATATCATACTTTTACAATCTGCTAAGTCAGAGCCTATATATTTACCTTAAATAGTTCACATGTATTATTTAGGAGGACATGGAGACCCAATGTGTCTTTCTTACTCAACAGAAGCAGATCTCAGTTTGATGTTTCAACCCCTTGGTGGAACAGACAGACAGTATATCCGGATTTTATAAACAACCTGCAAGGATTCTGTGAGTCTTCAGCATCTGTTCCACAAGTCAACAGAGTGTGTTAAATACCTTTTAAGCACGCAAAGCTTCTGGGATCTTCTCTAGGGACCCACCAGACTTTTCCTAACAGCTGTGTCTCATTGTTAAACTGCTGTTCTTGGATGGATGTAAAGAGTTTTGAGCCCTTTACCCTGCCTATTCCCAATAGAGAGGCTGAAATCCATTTCTTATTCCTTTTAATTGAGAAAAAAACTTTAGCACTTGGGGAATAAGCATAACAGGTAACAAAGAATGAAAGACTTTCTAGTACTACAGAAGACAATCATACAAGAAACAATAAAAAATAAGAATTGTGCCTTTGAGTCTTGAGTTTGAACAACTAAAGTCACCTGAAAAAATTTTAACAGTATTACAGAATTTAAAGCACTTCTGATAGGAGATAAAATAAAAATTTTGAAATTGTTTCTAGTGGATAAGAGATGACTCAGGCATTAAATTCACTTTTTGCTCTTGTATCAGACCCAAGTTTGCATCACAGCATCCAAATCAAGCAACTCTCTAAGTAAATCTGTTAACTCTAAGCTTCATTGGATTCCAGGCGCTCTTCTGGCCTCCCATGGGATCCTGTACACACATGGTGCATATGAACTCACACTGGCACACACACACATACATAACTAAAAATAAATCTTTAAAAAGAAGAAATTTGGTCAAGAAAGCAAGAAAAAAATACTTAAGCAAAATTAATATTTAGCTATAACAACAGATTATAGCTTCTCCAAGCAGGAAAGATTGCTTTCAGCTGTTATTACATTGCTCTGAAGAAATTCCAGGCTCTCATAACCTGCTGTCCATTCCCAGACCTTTTCAGCCAACCTGAGAGTAAAATCTACATGGAACGTCCCAGGTAGGAGATGGTAAATTCACATTTTAGCTATGTACTGCCAAAGAATTCTATTATGGAAAGAATTTTGATTTTGTTCATAACAACTTTAAAGACACAAATAATAATCCATTAAATTGACTCTCTTTCTCTTTCACTTTCTCTCTCTCTGTATGCATCTACAAGTTGTGATACAGGCACAAGTTGTTAGTTGATCTTGTCCTTGGCAAGGGAAGTCATTCCTAAGGAGTGATTTTAATATCCATTTGTGTGTGTGTGTGTGTGTGTGTGTGTGTGTGTGTTTACATGTATTGATGTTTATCTACACATTATTAAATGTATATGAATCTGGGCAAGGCAACCATTCATAAGGAACAATATCAACATTCACTTGGGAAGGAAGGCTCTAAGAATTTCACATCCAGAAGAATCATGCACAGGGTACTGCTACACTACATCCTGGGATGCTGTCTCCTTGTTCAGTGTGTATGCTTCTTATCCATTCTTCTTTTTAGTTGAAGACTGTGTTTTTTTATTTGATTTTTTTAATTTTTGCAAAGAATGCATCAAATCTCCCTATGAAATGTGATCAATATTTGCAAGAATGAAACTCCTTTTCTTATAAGGGTTCAACTGTAAACCAGGAGGCCATTATATGGAATAAGAATATGAAATAAGAGCCTCAACATTTTTGGCAGTAAGCAGCAAAGAAAGACTAGACACAGGAAAATGATACTTCAGCCCAAGTGGTCTACTTTATTTGAGTTCTGAGGGTCACCAATGAGCAATATCGGGGCACACATGGTTTCCTCTTGGTCTGAGACAAAGATTTGGAGGCTTTTTCTCCCACTCACAAGGTGACCTTCTAGATGACCAGTCCCAACTTGTTCAGATAGGACCAAGTCCAGTCCTAGACAAATCTCATCCTGGTTTTATAGCTTATTAGTTCTCTCTTTGTTTAAGTTGACCAATCCCAAATTAAGGATGGAGGACCCACAAAAATCATATAAAAGACCCAAACTCTCCTGAGGTCTTTGCATTGTTTGGTTTCTGAATCCCCTCTACACTTGTGGAGAGTATTTTATTCTCTGTGTGACTGTGTGTGTGTGCATGTTGCTTTACTTTTAATAGTTTTATTAATCTGTTGTTCTCCACTGTGTCTGAGATTTTTCTTCTACTTTTAAATTCTGTAATTGGAGGATAAAACAAACTCAATCAACACCACTAGACTTCAACAAGGAGTTTTTTCCAGTCATGAAGTTTATCTCATTTTCAACACATTTTAGGTTTCCATGTGGTGTTTTCATAGCCCCATCACTTTGTTTAGCTCTCAATCCCTCCCATGCCTTTACCCCTTCGAATTTCATCTTTCCACCCCCAGTACTCCTCCTCCCTCCTTTGTATTACCCGTGGCCAATCATTTCACATTGTAACATGACAATTGTCATTAACAAAATGCACACTTGATAACTGTGCAATTGAATTACAAAGAAAAGTTAACATAAAGTGCAGTGATTTTAAGCAAGTTTCCAAGCATGTATTGGGACATTCATAGCTGTTCAATATCACATGAGGTTCACAGGCCCCAGGTTAGACACATCAGCCTAGAAGCCATTGCTGATGAAGAACATTGTAAGTGATACAGGTCAGTAAATTGTGAATGGCAAGACTAGATAGATTAAATAGAAGTTGACAGGAGCCATGTCTTCCTTTACCTAATTTAGGGAAAAAATACTATTCTTCAGTTTATTTACCCTCAGTGAGATTATTTATTCGATCCATTGGATGATTATATTTATGGAAAGGTGATAAAAATAGCATATTTATCAAAACATTCTGTATAAGCTACTTTTCTGTTGCTATGATAAAACACCATGGCTAAGGAAACTTAATAGCAGTGAGAGTTTATTTGGACTTGCAGTACCAGACTGACAAAAGTTTATCATGGAGGGGAGGCATGGCAGCAGAGGCAGCCAAGGCCGAAATCTGAGTGCTCACATCTTCAAGCTCATAAAAAAAAAAAAAATACAGAGAAAGCAACAGGAAGTGGGATGAGGCACACACAGATACACTCAGACACACAGGCACACAGACACACACACAAAGCACACACATTTTAACATTTATTTAATGTTAACATAGGTTTTATCATACAAGTCCACTTATACAACTCACCATTCAACTGTCAACAGCCTTTAAATATGAACATGAGTATTCACCAGTGACTGTCAGAGTCCAACTTGCAGTCCTCTAGCTAAAGAATGATTAAGAACCTCAGATTAATCTAAATCTGGTGTTGCTGATTTGTAACCCCGACACTCAGGAGGGTGAGGACAGAGGACTGCAAGTTTGTGGCCAGCCTAGGGACACATACTGAGGCTTTATGACAGACAAGGAAACAATAAAACCAAGCAAAAGGAAAAAAGATTCTCAAATCCTATTCATTCTTTGGCATATTAAGCCCGAAGGCTTTTCAAAGTATCATGACTCACAAATCTCCCTGTGTTCCTGAGTTGTATTACAGGTTTATTTTATCTTATAAGCATAAAATCACAACCATTTTAGGAAGCTGGAGCTGGGGTATGATGATTACTCTTGATTGTTATCTTGACAGAAATATAAACTCACAATGGAAACTCAGCTGAATTGACCCATGAAGGTGTCATCAGGAAGATTTAACTGAAGCAAGAAGAGTTACCCAGCATCTGGAAAACTGTTGAATTGGCTGGGGCCCTGGACTGAATATAAAGGAGAAAGTGAGCTTACCCCTGGCAGTCCTCTCTCTCTGCTTCCCGAGTAGGGATACAGTGGGAACCAGCTGTCTTATACCAGGAAAACAGGCAATGCACCTTCCCTTGCACTAAAGCCTTGTAAATACGCCTCAAGTGCAAAGAATGATGAGAGTTGTTAGTTTGCAAGATTGGACATGATGACACACACCTATAATCCCAGTGCTCAAGAGTTGGGGGCAGGAATGTTACAAGTTGGATATACACCTGATATACATGTATGAGGGTCTCAAAATCAAAACAAAAAAGGATAAAATGAACTTTCTCAAAATAAAAAGAGAAAAACAAAATATCTGATAGTTTGATCTCAATCTGAATTATGAGTTCATCTTTCTAAAACTTGGCAACATATTTCTACTATAGATAAATATGAAAAGAGACAAACAGAAAAGGTTTTAAACAAAGCTAATTACAGAAGGCAAATAGTATATCATATAAAAATGAATTAGAAACCTGTACCCTGACTCTTTATAGATTCCTGACAACAGTCCATTTTCCTTGGATGTGCTCCATCTGCTAGCTTGTAGAACGGGTGTACAATCCCAGAGCTCTGTATTGCCAGTGGCTAAGTAAATGGCATAATTCTGGCTTCAGAAATTCATAGATTAAAGTAGCCACTTTAAGTTAAATGGATCTGACAGGACTGTTTGAAAAATTAGAGAGTAAGCTGAGTCCTTCTTAGTCAAAATATTTAGATAAAAAGAAAACACATACCTGTATCTTCCATATGAAAAATAAAAGATAAAACTCTTCATAGTAAGGTCTATTTCAGCCAGACTTAGAAACAAAAATTGAGTAGCTTGGACTAATGTGTACAAGCAATTTATTCTTTCATACATTGAAAATAACTTCCCAGAGGATATACTGTGAGTTTTTATCATACAACTTATGGGATTTCATTTTAAAAAGAGAAACACAGGGAAAAAGACTGTGGCATAGCCTACAGAGAAATTGAAAGAGGATGGACTTAGTATGCAAAAACCAGATCTTCTCCATGTAAAAAACAGAGAAAAGATTGAAATCCAGATGATATCCTCCACCTTCCATATCCTATAAAACTTAACTATCAGGCTCAAAAGTTAAAGTGTGAACTTCTCTTGCACAGGACATGAGCTCAATTCCAAGCACCCATGCTTGATCTCAACCACCTGTCACTCCAGCTCAAAGGTATTTGGTATCCTCTTTTGGCTTTCACGGGCACTTTTACATACATATATACATGCACACACACACACAGTCACACACACAGAGTTTTGTTTTGTTTTTTCCTGTTTTTGAGACAGGGTCTCTCTGTAGTGCCAGCTGGCCTTGACCTCTCCATGAAGAACAGGCAGGCTTTGACCTCACAGAGAGCCACCTGACTCTGCCTCCCAAGTACCAAGATTAAAAGATTAAAAGGCATGCTGGACCTCTTTGGGTTTTTTTTTTAAGAAATAAAGTTTTAAAAATATTTAATTGAATCATTCTGTGTTTCACACAGAACATCTCAATCAGTCTTAATAATCTTTATACCCCTTTCCTCACCAGCACCTCCCACAGTCCCCCAACTGGAATCCATGCATTCTTTCATCTGTGTTAAGGTCTATTTTGTCAAGCTAGTGTCCCCAAATGACTTACCTCAATGCAGGTTCATCCACTGAGGTTTAGTTAGCCTACCCAGAGTTCTTTGCCCTAGGAAAACTAGTTCATCCTCCACCAACAGCAGTTTAAAACAAAATTATAAGAGACTTCAATCTCTGTGACAGCATACTTTGAGTATGCTCAAGGGTAGCTTTACATGGTACATATAGAATCATAATATTTCAGATAAATGACTGGAGAGATGGTTCAACACTTAAGGGCACTGGCTGCTCTTGCAGAAGACAGGGATTTGTATCCCAGCACCCACTTGGCAGCTAATAGCCATCCTTAACTCTAGTTCCAGGGGATTCCACACCCTTTTCTGACCTCCTAGGATACTACCTGACATGGTATACTTATGTACAGGCAGGCAATGCACTCATATACATGAAATAAAAATAAATAAATAAAAAATAAACCAATAAATGCAGATAGCTTTGTAAATGTGTGAATCATTCTTTTTCTCATAATCACAGGGTCTACGTCTCTATACCTGTACTCTAAAGGACAAATATCCCATGCTAAGTGTAGAAACTCTTGTCCTGTTTGGGGAATTTCCAAGACATTGATTTGTCATCCTTCCTTACCTTTCTCTTCACCATGTCTGCTCCTTTTATGTCTCAGGTGTGTGAACTGTGTTGCAGCAGCACAGATCTGCACCTGGGTTTGAAGTTTGATGAGAAGTAAGTAAGCTCATAAGACACGCATTGCAGGGAATTGTGCCAAGGATGCTGAGGAAGGTACTGGTGGTTTTGATGATTAATCTTGATTGCCAACGAATAGAGAATCGCCATGGAAACCCAACCTTGAAGCCCATAGGATGGGATATTGGGCTGAAGAAAACGGAGAAAAATGAGCTGAGCATCACGTTCATTTCTCTCTGTTTCCTGACTGAGGTTGCATGGAGCATGTTGCTTCCCACTCCTGCTGCCATAATCTCCCCACCACGATGGAATGTACCCTCAAACTGCCAGCCAAATAAATACTTTTGTCTTCCCTTTAGTTGCTTTTGGCCAGTATTTTGTCACAGCAATAAGAAAGGTATCTAATACATTGGAAGTAGCAATGAGATCTGAGGAGGTCTTAGAGATATGACAGGTATTGAACCTCAGAGAATTCAAAGAAAGATATAGTAAGGAATTGAAAGGAGGTTTTATTACAGAAGTATGCATTCAAGACAGAGTGCAGCTTTCTCCAGAGAGTTACTCCTTGTCAGCCTTTCTGGTGGACTTTATCCTAAATCTGAGTGTCCACAAGTTTCCATAGATTATTTTATGATAGATATAACTTGGAAAGGAACATTTTATTTCTTTCTCATGTCCAAGTGCAGGGTTGAATACTAGATATAATATCTGTAGTTTTCTTCTAATGAAAAGCCCAGTTTCACAGTTTTTTTCTCACTTTTATGGCATGTATGTTGCTATGTACTATGTAAGCCAGAAGAAAACTTTCAGGAGTTGGTTTTCCTCTTTTCAAACTATGGGTCCCGGATATTTAATTTAGGACATCAGCCTTGGTGGCAGGCAACTTTACGAGTTGAACCATTTGACTGGCCTCATTCTTCTTTTACTTTAATTTTTCCCTTTGACCCTTTCCTAATACCCTGTCCACATCTATTTCAGCACATGATGATGTACCCAGATGATATGAAGGTTTTTATGTGTAAATATATGACATAACAGAACTTTCATATTTGATCTATTCTCAGCAAGAGTTTACTATGAGAATCAAGACAACGTTTCATCTGTTGGATTATAGAGGATAACACAATAGCTTAGCCCTCCTCACCCCTGGAATCTTTCAACAGCACCACTAACCCACTCTCTGTAATACAGGCAGTTTGAAAAGGCAGAGCTTAGAGAGAACTGAGGCCCAGGGAGCTTCTCTGACAAAACTCTTTTTCTTCAAGGTCACAGGCCACCTGTCAATACTATACCTTGAGGGGTCCTGAACTTTATGAAACAAAGTAATAAACTTCTGAAATCATGTATACCATTCACAAGACTGATCTGCTGTGGAATGGTAAAGCTTCTGGAAGAGCATTATATCACAGAAGAGTTTTAAGTGTTACCACATTGTTTGATGTTGAAAGGGAATTGATAAGGACTGAAGTAAAGATGTGTGAAAACATTTAAGTTAATCCTGGAAGAACAGAGGAAACACAAAATTTATGGTCAAGTAAACTTAATTTTTCTATGTTAAAATATTGTTTTTACTTTTTAATAGTTTCTTCAACTTGTATATTTTAGCAGTATTTAAGAGACATTACAAAAATATATATATTTCTTTCATGTGTAATGACTATAGAAAATTTTTCCATAAGAATATGCTAGAAACATTTCTATTCCCCCAACTGTTCCTACTCTCTTTTGCTCTGGTATAACAGATATTAAATTACATATGTAAATATTTCTTTTTAATTTTTATTGCATTTCTGTGTATGTCGTACAATGTATCGCCATCATATTTAGATCCCCTTCCTTGTCTGTACTCCGCAATAACCAGCCACCTGACAATGGATTTCATGCATTCAGTCATATATGTTAAGACACAAATCAAATTTGTGTCCCCAGGTGACCTGTGGTATGAGTCCATCCACTGGAGTCTGGTCAGCCTTTCTAGTGTCACTCATAAAGAACACCACTCCATCACCCAGCACTGGTCATTTGCCAATATTTTCTCAGAAAAGTTGTGATCTCCTGAACATTTCCCCAGTTCTAGACTGGTAAACTGGACAACCAGAAACCATGTCTCTAAAAATAGAAGTCAACAGTGCCTGAGGAGTGTCACTGAAGTTTGTCCTCTGGCTTCCACATGTGTGAATATATGTATGCAAAGCCAGCACCCCAAGCACAGATGAAATAAAAGCTGTATCTATGTGACTAAGCTTCTTCTGAGTACCTGCAGGTATGTCAGGAGTGTGTTTTGTTGCTATTTCATAATCCTATGAGGCTTATTTTCAGTCTATCAATGTTTTCCTTATGGAAGTCACCAAACTGTTTAAAAAGAATTACTGACATGAGTTTTAACTCAATAGGAACAAGTCACATTGAACCTACAATGCCACATTTAGATAACCTTAACACAAATGAGAGAATGCACAAATTCCAGTGACGGGGATGTGGGAGGGTGCCAGTGGGGAAGGGGGATAAAGATGACTGAAGTCGATGGAGGTGTTTTATATGAAATATTTAAAAATACAATAAAAAATAACTCATTTTGAGAACCCCCTAAAAATTGCAAGGCTCCTAGTAGAGCTTCGCCTCCAAACATTCTAATAACATTATAGTTATTAGAAGCAAGTGTGTTTGGCTTTATTCCAGGTACAAAAGACAGATGAAAGCTCAGTCTGACAACATTTCCATTTCCTTGGAAAAGATCACTTATGAAGTGCCTTTAATCATTTATGAGTATGTTTCATTTTCTGTTTGCTGCAAACAGTTTGCCTCTGCTGAGTTTGACAGCTTTTCGACATTCTGCAAACAGCTGCAATAATAGCCTTGACAATGTCATTTACAAATGAGGTGCAGGCACTACAAACAAAGTGACAGGTACACTCTAAGTAATATGATAATGGAATAGCAAGGGGGATGGCAAGCAAGATGGAAATACAACTGCATCGTCCTGGGGGCGAGGTGGATTCCTGGACAGAGAAAAGAATTGCTGAAACACCGCTTTGAATCCTGTAAATACCATCATCCCCCAGTTTTCTGGAGTGGGAATTCTGAGAATACAGGGTTGATCACACCTCTTACTGCCAATGCTGATGCCGCTGACTGTCTTTATGTTGCCCTGTTTTCACAACCAAACTTTGAAAACGTGTACCTTACTCTTTCTTTTTTAAAATTTTTATTTATTCTTTGGCAATTTCATTCATGAATAAAATGTATTTAGGTCACACCTGTCCCTACTCCTTAATGGTGATAATCTACTTAATAATCACAACCTGTTTTTCAGCACATGCTTTGCCTGTAACATAAAGCTTTTTAGTGCCTTTTTCTCTCCAAAACTGTATAATTTGTATTTCTTTCTGATCAACTTGCTCTTTTTCATTGTAGACCTGCATAAGCATTATTAGTAATAGCTATTGCACAGACACAATGTTATGCTGTCTTGAAATTTCCTCCGCCAAAGAAGTTAGTCCATTACTTTAAATTTAGCCTCTTGGACTAGAGACATGACTTAGCAGTTCAGAGCACTGGCTGTTTATACAGAGGACCCAGGTTCAATTCCCAGCATCCATATGGCAACTAACAACCATCCTTAACTGCAGTTCTGACCGTTCTTGGCATTGCCTGACAGGAGTGGTACTTATACACATGCAAGCAATATACTCATACACATAAAACAAAAAATTAAAAAAGATGTAAAAAACAATTTAGCCTCAGCACTCCTGTCTTTCAAGGTCCTATTAGAATGGCCCATCAGCATCTACTGCAAAACTCAGTTGCTTTTCTAGTCCAAAATTCCAAGTCTTCACAATATACCAAGAAACAACATTGTCAAGTTCTTCACAGAAGTTACTTTTAGTTGCCATGATAAAACACCATGGTCAAAAGCAACTTACAGAAGAGCTTGTTTTGGCTTCAGTTCCTGAGGAACAGTCTATAACAACAAGAGAAGCATGTCAGCAGGCCTGCACAGTAAGCGCATCAGGGTTGAAAGGTAACGTCTTAACTGCAGATAAATAACATGGAGAGTGAACTGGAGGTTTGTGAGGCATGAACTCTCAAGGCATGCCCCCTGTGACAAACTTCCTACAGTATGGCAGCACCTTCTAAACTTCCCCAGGTAATGCCACCACTGGGGACCAAGTGTTCAATCCCTGAGCCTACAGGGGACAGTTCTCGTTCAAACCATCACTATGTAAATACCTTTTCAGTATTTCATATACTGAAAACAAAACTTTTGACTATTTAGATTCAATCAAGGACATGTATTAACTTTTATATATGGGTAACTCCTTGAAATAGTTAGTCAAAAGAGTGTGTATGATTTTTAAAAGTAGAAAGCAAAGGACAGGAAGGATGGTCCAGGGGTTAAGTCTCCTTGCTCCTGTTGCAGAAAACCCAAGTTTGGTTTCTAAAACCAATTGTCTTACAATTGTCTGCCACTCCAGTTCCAAGGAATTCAATATCCCGTTTATTCTCTGCAGATACCTGTATTCATGTGCACAAACCCTCACACAAATGCACCCACATACATGTAATTTTAGATAAAATCTTAAAAACAGTAATATTAAATAAAACACAATGATTTCATACCTTATGTGTCACATATGAAATGTAAAATACCATGCAGGTAACCAGACAAATAACTGTTTTAGTAGCTTTATAAAGCATCTTGTAGAATAGTATCTGTGGTGCTTTGAATGAGAATGTCCTCCAAAACGTCCAGTTTGGACATTTTGTCTCCAGTTGGTGGTGCTGCTTTTGGGGTCTTCAGGAGGTGTGGCCCTGCCAGAGGAAGCATGATACTGGGGATAAACTTTGAGTCTTCTAAAGCCTTGCCAGATTTTCAGTCCTGCTTTGTTACCTGTGCCTGTTTGAAGGTGTGAGTACTCAACTTTCTGCTCTGGCCAACTGTTGCTACCATTTCTTCTTGGCATCATGTACCATGATCCCTCTGAAACCATAAGTCAACTCTTCCTTCTGTAACTGAATTTGGTCATAGTGTTTTATCACAGGAAGAGAAAAACAACTAATACAGAAGTTGGCACCAGAATTGGGTACCACTGTGAAGAGCCTGAGTCAGTATGTTTTAGAGGAATGTGGAAACTATAAATTCGAACGAGAATAGCAGTTGAATGCTATAAGCAGACCTGAAAGGGCCGTTTTAGTAGGAGCCTAGAAGACAGCAGTGCTAAGAGCAAAGTAGTTCAAAAGGGAAATACAGACAGCAACTAGCATGTTTTGGCAAAGCATCTGGCTGCCATATGCCCACCACCAAAGTTCTTGCTTGAAGGAAAGTTAAATAGTAAGGGACTAATTTTTTTGGCAAAGAAAATTTCTAAACAGCCTAACATTGAATTACTGGAGTTGGTATTAATGGAAAATATTATGGAAATCTGCAATGAAAAATAGAAAGAGAAAAAAAACACAATGTAAAGTTTGGTTTTAGAAAGAACACTAGGAAGATTAATGTTGGGGGCAAGGCATGTGCTAAAGAAGAAATTTAAGCCATTACGGAAAGGCCTACAGACTTGTACTTAAACAATGGAAAGAGTATCTTCAGGGCAAGACCACACCAAGCTAAGTCACCAACTTGTGAAATGAAAATGACAGAGGGTTTTTCTCCTAGAAAACTACAGCATAGAAAAGCAGGTAATGTGGATGAAGCAGGCCAGTGTCCATCAAAGGCAGTGCCATTCACATGCTGACTTTAGAAGCATGAACAATGCAGGAGTAAAGAAGTTATCAGTTATTCCTCCGTGATTTCAGAGATGCACAGAGACCAGGCAGTGTGCAATAGGGTCAGCCCTGCATAAAAATCGACCTGACAGACTGTGGTGCCCTGACAGGCCATTTTATGAATTTGTGAATGTGAAATCTGATTGGCAGTGGAGACCCCAATACACTGGAGATGCTAGAGTCATTAGATATATGCCAAGAGGCATTACATATAGGCAGTGGTATCAGCCCAGGAGAGAGATTGATGCTACATGCAGCAAAGCTGAAGGGGCTAAGCTATCTAAACTGTGTGGATGTAATATCACAAAAGTCAGTCATGGAGCGATTGGATTTGGTGTTTGCCCCATTGGTTTACAATCCTTTTGGGTTCAGTATTTCCTCACTATGCCCCCATTCCTCTCTTTTGGAATGGGAATGTGCATTCAATTCCACTGTATACTGAATGTAAATAATTTGTCTTTTAATTTTGCAGGGCTTAGAGTTAAGAACTTTCATTGAATCTCAGAAGAGACTTTGGCCTCTGTGCTTTTGAATATTATTAGATTGGTATGGAGAATGTAAAGTAATCCAGGGAGTGGAATGTGGTGATTTGAATGAGAATGTCCCCCAAAGATTCCAAGTATTTTAATGTCTGGACCCCAGTAGCTGGTGTTGTGTTGGGAAGGTTTATGATTTGCACCCTTACCAAAGGAAGCATGTCACTGTGGATGGGCTTTGAGGTTTCGTTATGCTTGCCAGATCACCAGTTGCTTTCTGCTTCCTGTGCCCACATGAAGATTATAATCACTCCGACTTCTGCTCCAGACACCTCCTCTGCCATGTCTCTTCTGTCATTATGGGACCTTGCTCTGGAACCATAAGCCATATAGTCTCTTCTTTCTGTAAGTGGCCTTGACCATGCTGCTCTATCATGGTAACAGAAAAGTAATTAATACAGTATCTTAAACCAATGCTTTTCTGACTTTACTTTGTATTCTATCATTATGTACTTCTAGTTACTTTTTTGCATGTATTTATGTGTATGTGTGGTGGAGGGAGGGATGGACTGAAGGAAGGTGAGAGACAGAGAGTGCATGTGAACACCATAAGAGAATTCTGGGTGTCTTTCTCTGTAGCTTTCTGCCTTACTGCCTTGGGAAAAGATCTCTTACTGAACTATAATAAAGGCACCATTGCAGCAAAGTTAGTTGAATAACAAGCTTTTGCTATGTACCTGTCTCTGCCCCCTCAGTGCTTGGGTAACAGGCACATGCAACCATGCTCAGATCATTACACATGGTCTGTGCTTTTTCTAACTTGGGTCTGCGTATTGGATAGGAAGTGGTCCTATCCACATAATAATCTCTCCAGTCTCTACCTTTGTATTTCTAGTTTTCATTGAATCACTGTATGTTTCATACAAAGTGTTTCTATCAATGTTAATCTTCTTTATATCCCTTTCCCCACTGGTTTCCCTCCCATAGCCTCCTAACTGGAACCCATACATTCTTTAATCCACATTAATGTCTATTGTTTAAATTAGAGCCCCTGAGTGACCTCATTACAGATTTGTCTACTGAGTTCTAGTTAGTCTACCCAGAGTCCCTTGCTTTAGGAAGACTAGCTCATCCTCACCCAACAGTAATCAGTAGTCAATATTTCTTCAGTAAAGATTGGGGACTGCTGCCCATTTCCCCGGTGCCATGCTGGGGTTTGTCTGCTTGAGTTTACATGAGTCTTGAGCATGTGGAAACAATTGCTGTAGGTTCATATGATCAGGGTGCCAGGAGCTTGCTGGATTCTGTTTTCATATGATCATGCACCTCCTCACTGGCTCTTATAATTTTCCCAACCTCCTTCTGCAATGAACTCTGAATCCTGAATTTATTGAAACTTAATATAAGACTCCTGTCCATGGACCTACACTCTCCAGATTCCTAATCTCCATGACTTAACCATTTGTGACCTTGTGTGTTACTGGTCCTTTGTTGCATGAAGAAGCTTCATTAATGAGAGTTGAGAGATTAATTAGTGTCTTCTTTATCCATGTTCTTTATCCATATTGCATGAGCCTTAGGTATAGAGGTTGCATTGTAGATGTGCCATTTAGGCATGGGCAATTCACAGACAATGTGTGTGATCAGATGTGATACTCTGTATTAGTTTTCATCTTGCTCAAAAGAAACTTCTTTGTTGGGTTGCTTACAAGGATACTTGAATGTGAATATAATGATATATATTTTTTTAATTTGGTAAGAAGTTACATTAGCCTAGAGATATGCAGCCATGGGGATCCCTCTAAGATCTATGACCTCTTCAGCCATGTGTATTTGGCTACAATAACAGTACTATGAGTTTCTTCCTATTGACTGGGCTCTAAGACCAATTTGATAGTGGTTGATTGACCTCAAGATAAAAGTGCCACTACTGCACCATTGCTGAATGCTGTGCCAGTCATCAATGTGGTTGTTTGGTCATGAAGCTGATATTGGGTCATTGATTGATGTTCTCCCTTGGCTGCTTGCATAGTGCTCTCCAGAACTCTTAGCCTTCAGGAAAAGTGGCTTCCATGTCAGTTCTAGCTCCATTGCTCAAAATGTAGTCCCTTAAATATGTCCTGTCTTCAGCAATAGCATCTTACCTTCAAGTTCTGGAGGCAATCAAGGTCTGTGGCAATTGTCGATATAATTTGGGGAGTCTGTTAGGCCAACCTGGCCCACAACTACTCTAAGGGAGGTTCTCCTGTTTGGAACTTTCTTGGTATGTAGCCTTTAGGCTACATGAGCCCATATGGGCTCCTGTAGATATATTATATGTAGAATTTGTCATCTGTTGTTAGACTAATATGATATCCTTTGGTATTTCATACTAGCTAGGCATTACTTATCTCTTCAATTTCTCTCTCTTTCTCTCTCTCTCTCTCTCTCTCTCTCTCTCTCTCTTCTACCATCTAACCATCCATCCATGCTCTCCTTATTTAAAGTATCCCCAGTTTTCCCTATTTCTCCCTTGGTAATGCCAGTTTCCTAAGGCCCCACCTCTCTCGAGCTCCTTCTTTCCCTTTACCCCATATTTCCTTGTGTAACCCTCCCCGCTTTCCTTTAAATACCCTCCTTTTGATATTTATGTCCCCTACTCACACATCTTTCCTATTATTCTTCTCTCTTAGATTCCTTCTGTCCCTTTACCTCCCTGATTCCTTTCCATTTTCCTGGTTTCTATGGTTATATCAGATTACACACTCACATATAAGGGTTTGGTACTAGAATCCTTACATGAGAGAGAACATACACCATTTGTTTTTCTGATTCTCTGTTATGTCACTTAGCATGATGCTTCCTACTTCCATACATTTACCTGCAAATATGATGATTTTGTCTTCTGTTATTGCTGAGAAGTCCATTGGGTAAAAGTACATTTTTTTTCATTATATCCACTTTTCAGTTGAGAGAGACTTAGGTTGCTTCCATCCCTTAGCTATTGTGAAAAGAGCAGCAATAAACTTGAATGTATAAGTATCTCTGTAATAAGACGAGTCCTTTGGGTATATGCCATGGCATGGTGTAACCGGGTCAAATGATAGAATCATTTTCTATTTTTTAAGAGTTCTCCACACTGCTTTCCACAGGAGTTGCATGAGTTTACAATCCTTCCAGCCACAATCTTTCCCCACATCCTTTCCAACATTTGCCATTATTTATTCTTTTGATCTTAGCCAGTCTGACTGGGACAATGGTGAAAACTTAAAGTGATTTTAATTTGTATTTCCCCAATTATTAATTATTTTGAGCACTTTTTAAGATTTTTCTCGCCCATCTTTATTTCTTCTGTTGAAAAAATTCTGCTAAATTCTTAGCCCTTTTACAATTGGGTCACTTGTTTTCTTAATTCTTTGTTTTTTGAGTTCTTTATGTATTCTGGATGTTAAAGCTTCATCAGATGTGTCACAGTGATGATTTGTTCCCATTCTGTGGGTTTTCTCTTCACTTCTTTGGTTGTTCCTTTTGGTGTACAGAAGCTATATAGTTTAATGTAGTCCCACCTGTTGATTATTGACCTTAATTCCTGAGCAAATGTTGCCTGACTTACAAAGTCCTTTCTTACACCTCTATCTTGTAGGTTACTTACTGCCAAAGTTTTCTTCTAACCTTTTAAGAATTTCGGGATTCATATTGAGGTCTGTTTTTCATTTGGAGTTGACGTCTGTATAAGGTGAAAGATAAGGGTCTACTTTCATTCTTCTACAGGTGGAGATCCAGTTTTCCCAACACGATTTGCTAATGATGCTATCTTTCTTCCAGTGAGTGTTCTTGGCCCCTTTGTTGAATACCAAGTGGCTGAAATTGCATGTTCTCACATTTGAATCTTCCGTGGTATTCCATAGGTCTATGGGTTTATTTTTTTGCCAGTACCATGCTGTTTTTATGACCACAGATCTCTGTAATATTGTTGAAATCTGATATAGTAATCCCCCCTGAATTGCTCCTTGTTCTCGCTGTTTCTTTTGCTATCCAGGGTCTTTTGTGCTTCTATATGAATTTCAGGATTTTATTTTCTAATTCTGTAAGTAATGTTATAGGGATTTTCATTGGGATTGCATTGAATCTATATATTTCTTTTGGTACAATGGACATTTTCACAATATTAATTCTACCAATCTATGAGTATGAGAGGTCTTCTATCTTCTGGTGTCCTCATCAATAGCTTTCTTTCAAGATCTAGAATTTTCATTGAAGAAATTTGCGATATCTTTGGTCAGTTTTATTCCAAGATTCTTTTTTTGGAGACTATTTTGAATGGGATGCTTTACTTGTATTGTTTCTCCAATTGTTTATTATTGGTATATAGAAAAGCTACTAATTTTTGTAGATTAATTCTGTAGCCTGCCACTTACTGAAAGTGTTAATCATTTCTGGGAATTTTCTCATGAATTTTTGGCATATTTTGTACAAGGTAGTGATCTAAGTGTTTAATATAAAACTTACTGAATGCTTACAACAATCTATGTGGCACCCACATTACCCAGATGTTGCATGAGAGAAAATTTGAGATATTGGGCATTAAATAACATTCCCAAGGCCATACTTTTTATGGAGTTGACCTTAGACCATATGCATCTATTCTCTTCAATAGCATGCTCTGTTATTTATATAATTTTAATTTAATTGTGCCACAACTAGTTCTTAAAAATATTTTTATTATTTTATTTTATGTCTATGAGTATATTGCCTACATGCAGGTAGATGCATCCATGTTGTGCAATGCACATGGAGGTTAGAAGAGGGCACTGAATAACCTTTAACTGGAGTTATTGATGGCTATTAGCCACCATGTAGGTCCTGAGAATCTATAAGAGCAGCCAGTGCTCTTAACCACTGAGCCATCTCACCTGTCCCCCATTAGTATGTTTTACATGTGGTACTAAATGATATTTTAAATAAGATGGAATCTAAAGATGTATTAATCAATAAAATTGGTCTTTATTTCATAATATAGAAAGTATCTGAGACACAGTAGTCAATGAGAAACAGACCAGCTCTATGTGCTATAAGTACCCTGTCTACACAACAGCATGTGTGAGAATTAAAGCTAAATTATGATCTGGTGAGATGGCACAGTGAAGAAGGTGCACTTCACAGAAGACTGGAAGCCTGAATAAGATCTCCAGAAATCCCATAATGGTAGAAGGAGATAACTGACTGCAAAAATTTGTCTTCTGATCTCAATTCATGCATAAACTACATACACACATGTGCACAAACATCATAATCACACATAATACACACACATAAAATATATAAACAATATATACACACATCATATGCATATATCATGCACCCACAAATTGTAAAAATTAATAAGTAAAACTAAATTATGTACAAGATGGAAAATCACTTTCATGGAAATGTAGCCAAAGGGACCTTTCTTCTTTGTTGAAGAAGAAAGTAGTACTGAATCTCTTAGACACAATGACTTTTATATAAGAAAGAAAAGGTATTCTCAAGCATATAAGAATATATTCCTATTTGTTGTATTTCCTACTTTCTAAACTCTTAGAATCATGGGCGTTTGGATAGATCTACATTGTTCATCATACTATCCTCATAACATAAGGATCAACACATACCAAACTTCAAGTGTGGCGTTAACAGACATTTGTAAAGTTAATTTTAATTACATGGCAAGTTGCTTTCTTAAAGAAAAAACTGCTGAAACTGAGATGAAATACCTGCAGCCACATGACTTAGTAGGGCAGCTGAGTTTGGCTGCATGATCCTGGCTCCGGCTCAAGAGTGGGCACTGCTCTGAAGCCAGCTAGACCTTGGCAGGGCTTCTGGTCCTTCTTAGCAATGAATGTGCCACCTGTCAGATGAGGCAAAAGCCTTCACCCCTCACTGAGCAGCATTACAGGAAAGAATGAAGGTAGACCGCTCATGGAGCCCCAGGCGTGAGCCAGCTCTGCAGCAGTTCCTCTCCCATTGCTGTGGGAGCCTCTCCAGAAATGCTCATGAGAGGTAAGCTGAAGAGGCTTTCTTGAGTTAAACACAGAATGCAAAGGAAATCACCTTCAGAGAAGATATCACATTTTCAGGAAAATGGATGGAATAGGAAATAATATATTAAGTGAAATAACTCAGTCCCAGAAAGAAATACCACATGTTCTCACTTGTAGTCCCATCTCAATTTCCAGTTTTAATTTATGGCTGGGAATGAGTATTTGTAGAGACCAGGAAACTAGGAAGAAGTCCATGAACGGAGAAAAGGGGCTATAAGGAGGAGATATGGCAGGGTGATGGAACATATGTGATATAAAAGTGTAGGATAATAGCTAGTTAGAGGGTTTAAAATGAAACAGAGGAAATGAAGATGGGACAGGGAAAATGTTACCTAACCTAAGTATGTTAAAAAGGCCAAAGAAAACTTGATACTTTATAGACTAATTAAATTATAGCAACAACAATAGTAAATTTTGGAATAAAAGAACTGTGTTTGCCTAGTCAGAGCTATCAAGTATAAAAGACATCTTGGCAAGGCATGGCCAATGAAACAACTGTACTGAGTGATTTAAATAAATTCTGACATCATGAAAAAAAATGACAGAATGGACAAAATGGACAAATGGAGCTTTCTAAGAACAGTCCTGGCCTTCTAGGAAAAAAGATTGCTTTCTGTTCCAGTGATAATACATTCTGACCAAAGGTAACTTAGGAGAGGAATTGTTTTATTTGGCTTATACTTCTGAGTCACAGTCTATCACTGATGAAAGTCAAAGCAAGGAATTAAGGCACAAGTATAAATGTAAGACTGCTTGGTGTTCCCCAAAGCATTACCTCCAACTAAGGAACTCACTTGCAGCCAAGGAAGCACAGCAGAATTCATAGTGGTAAGATGCTAGTTGGCTCATCCATAGGCTCAAGAGTAGTTAGCTTTCTATGCCCAGAGAATGATGCCAACCATAGAGGGCAGGGTCCTCCTATACCAACTGATAATCAAACAATGTCCACAGCCATGCCCACAGGCCAGTCTGATTGGGAAATTCCTTAATCAAGACTCTTTTCTCAGGTGACTCTAGGCTGCATGGTTACCAGTCAAAGCTAATTAGGGCCTTTACCTTGCAACAGAATTCTCTTGTCCTATCACAGGCTTGGAAAAGCTACCTCCTTTACAGATAGTCCAACTGCCCGTGGCAAGTTTCTTTACTTAACCAAGAGTTTTATCTGTGGAATGTGTAGATAGTGATAATGATTAATAATAATAATAATAATAATAATAATGCCATCCTTCATGGGAATATCAAGCCATTCATTAAATAACTCTGAAGTGCTTTAAAAATATGAAGCACAGGATAAATGGTCAGGACCATTAATTGTAATCATTGTGGCTGTAATTGGAGTTGGCATTTAAATCTAGGAAGAAAAGATTATGATTATGAGCTATCATCATCCACTAAGTTCTTTTCTATATTATCAGGATCTGTACTGAGCATTCTCCTAGCATTTTAGAACCATAACCATTAAAGGTAAAAGGCACAGAAATGTTGAGGAAATGAATTTTCCAGGCTATATAGTACACAGCATGCTCATAGGAGTAGTGGGGTGTGTGTGTGTGTGTGTGTGTGTGTGTGTGTGTGTGTGTGTGTGAAGTGAAAGAGAGAGAGAGAGAGAGAGAGAGAGAGAGAGAGAGAGAGAGAGAGAGAAGACTAACTCTTAAGCTTGGTGCTCTTAACTCAGCTGTTCATTTAACAGTTATTTAAGATATAGAGCTATAGCTCAGCTGGTAGAGTGCTTTCTAGTATGCAAGAGATCATGGGGTTGATCCTTAGTATCTCTTAAAACTGGGTGTTTTCAAGTTGCTTTGCAACTATTTTCTGAGTTGAAATATTCCATCCTGGAGTGAGACTCCTAGACCCAGGGAGTTCTAAGTTGAAACATTCTTTCCAAGGAGGAAGCTGGGAGACTCATGAGATTCGGGTTACAAAGAAATTTACAAATCCTAGAGTGATGACTCTTACAAGATCTTCAAGGCCCCTCCCCAAACTAAGGAAGCAGTAAACTGCTGGGAGTAGGGACTCTTCCAGAATCCAGATACCTGGAGAAAATCCTGTGAGCAGTTTAGCTACCTGTGTGTCATGCAGCGAGCTCCAGGATTGCAGCTTTTGTGAGTCATAACCCTTGTTGTGGTAAGCTGTTCTGTGATGTTGTTGCTTTAAACTTGTCCCTGCTCCTGTAAGTAACCCCTCATCCATACCCCTGTAAATAACCCAAATAATTATTCAGGTTGGACTTTGGTATAATCTTTGATGGGTTGTGGGTTAACTTTATGGACTGATTAAATGTATACCTGTGCCTTTTCATCCAAGGAAAATTCTCACACAACACATGACTGTAGTACCAGCACTCGAGGTGGAGTCAGATGGATCAGGAGTGCAAAAATCATCCTTGGCTACGATGTTAAGTTCAGAGTCAGCCTGGGCCATAAAAGACTTTGTCTCAACAAAAAGAAAACAAAAACCGAAACACAACCAAACAAATGAACCAAAATCAGTGCACTAGTTGAGTGAGCCCTATGGATCTGCCTGTCTCCGCTTTCCTGGGATTACAAGTGCTTTGTACCTTGCCAGGTATTTTTAGGTGGATTTCTGAGGGATGAAACTCAAGTCCTCATGCTTATAAGGTAAGCACTTTATCAATGGAGTAATCACATCAACCTGTTTATCATGAAACAATATTCCTAGGCTATGCTTTAGAGTCTTCCCTTGGGAAGACAATGTTTTCATTGAATGTGCTTGAATCCTCATAGCATTGTGTTAGGAGAATATGCACAATTTAGACTCCACCAACAGTATTTTTCAACCCTCCAATATCAGATAAGGTAAAGCATGATATACATTTCTTATATCACAAACAAAATTTTGAGGTCCTTGGGCTGAAGAGATGGCTCAGTATGCAAAGTGCTTCTGCATAAGCTGAAGATCAGAGTTCAGATATCCAGCATTCACATATACCATGCCTTCCTACAATCTCAATATTCAGGAGAAACAGGGGATCCTGGGAACAAAATGGCTAGTGAAACTAGCTGAATTGGTAAGCTCTTGGTTTAAGTGAGAGATCCTCTCTCAATAAATAAGGTGAAGAGTGATTGAGGAGGGCATACAATGTCAAGATGTCAACATCTGGCTCAGCAAGCACAGGGTAACATGCACACATACCTGAACAGCACATCTGCTTTCACACATATGAAAACATACCCTCCATACACATATACACATAATTTGAGGCCCTAAAATAAACTGCACATTTGATTCAAATCTCATTGTAGCCTTACAACTATTTATCTGTTGATACTAGCTCCTGCTAGCAAAGCTTAGACCAACAGCATTTTTTACATACAATATATACACAGAAATCGCTAACATGGCAACAGTGATAATCTCACATTAGCTTCCAATTACATTTACATTTCAATTTTAGGAGCAAATGGTAAGCAGTTGGGGATTGTAATATGCACATATAGAAATGTGAAGGGCTTCAAATGAAATCATAATAACACAGTGTAACAGATATCTTTTCTGTGCATTGAGGGATATTATGGGATGCAGCATGTGATTATCAGTTTAAGATTTTATGACATGAACCCACAGTCTGCCCCCTGCTTTCTCCTATTCTCCAGTCCACTTGGAATTTAGGCAAAAGGAATGATGGCAGAAGTTGCTGAGTTGTCTAACAGCAGAGTTTAATCACACACAAAATTCAAAAGGATTAGATATCCCATTGGTCATTAGCTAACATCTCCCTTACGAGAAACATAATCAAATGTACCAAACAACATTTAAAACAACTAAGACAGTCTGTAAGAAAACCATTCGGTATCATATTTAGGGGCTGGAGAGATGGCTCATCAGTTAAGTGCACTGGCTGCACTTGCAGAGGAACAGGTTCAGTTCCCTGCACCCACATGGCAGCTAACATATCTTCCTAACTACAGTTCCAGGGGAATCTGACACCCTCTTCTGACCTTCAAAGGCATTGTATGACATTGGTGCTCTAACATGCATCTGGGCAAGACACTCATACACATAAAATAAAAAAATAATAAATAAAATATTTAAATTATTACATTTTTATACGTTCTGTTTGTTTAGACAACATGTACCACAGCATACATGTAGAGATCAAAGGAAACTTGGGAATTCTGGTCCTCTCCTTCCATCATGATTATCCCATATATTGAACTCAGGTCATCAGTCATGGTGCCTATCAGCTTTACTGGCTCGGCCTCATCACTAGCTCCTTTCTAAATAATTGCACGCAGGGATTACTCACTTAGCAACGTAGCAAACCACACACCTCATTCTCTTGGCACATCTTGGTCTCACAAAATGACTGGAATTTAAAAAAATAAGAGCAAGATTTAATCTTGAAATTTGAATTGACATATACCATGACCATGGCAGCTTATAGAAGGAAGAGTTTATAGAGTTTACAAACTCCAGAGGAATAAGCACGTCATGTCAGGGAGCAGAAAACTGAGTGCTCACATCTTAGAGTATACAGAGAAAACAGAGAGATAAACTGAAAATGGGGCAGGGCTGTCTACTCTCAGAGCTCACCCCCAGTGACATGCTTCTTCCAGCATGGCTATACCTCCAAAAGGTTCCATGACTCTCCCCAAACAGTGCCAGCTGCTGACCAAACATTCAAATACTAGGAGCCTATGAGGGATGTTCTCATTCAAGCAACCACATTTTGTATTCTGGTTTTAGGGAAAATGAGGAGAAAAGCTAGAAGACATTATCCTACGAAAGAATCTACCAAAAGCGAGTCCTTCATACTGTCATTACCTTAGTGAAATACTGAATGTGAAACTACTTTTGTTAATACTTGAGAGCCTCACTTTTTGAAGGTGACTCATGAAGGTGTTCAAGTGGTGAACACCAGTCTATGTATTCCTAGTAGTCTCTGTGCAGTCTTCAATATATTGTCTCATTCTTCCTTTAAACATTGTACTGCATTTGTTTATTTACTGTGTATGCATCGGCATGCCTCTGCCATGGTGTGGGTGTGGAAGTCAGAGCAGCTTCTGGGAATTGCTCTCTCCCTACACCATGTGAGGCCTGGGATTGAGCTAAATTCATCAGGTTTGGCGGCAAACAACTTTCCCCATTCAGCTACCTTACTGGTCTTCATTCTTTCTTTATACTGTGCTACTTGAGTCTCTATTTTCAAGTTGAAAACAATCTCCATAACATAATTATTTATCATTGAAATGAAGAGAATATTTATTAGTCATCAGAATGGTACATGTACCTTTATATCACTGTTATTAGAGTGGAATAACAATGTAGAAAGAAGCCATGTTTTATAGTCTAGAACTGCTGCAACCAAATAACTCTGGGGTTAGAAGTGTACAAGCAGTCATGCCAGGATTTTTATGTAGAAAGTCAAATCCAAATTGAGATTCTCATGGTTGTAGAGCCAGTGTCCTTGGCCCCAAGACCATGTCCCAAACCCAGAGATTCTTATAAGGAAGAAAAATTGTACATAAAGTATCAAATATTTACTAAAGAAAAATTATGAAAATAATTTAAAAATTATTTCAATTATGTAACTATATGAACTATGTAACATAAATTGGAACAAATAAATTAGCAAATGATTTTTATTAATAAGTGTAAGGCTTCAGAATTAGCCATTTCTTAAAAGTTATAAGACAACATATCAAAAACAAGAACAGATTGTTTTCAAAAACAAGGCAATTAAGACACTAGAAAATGAAAATGATCACTAGTGAAGGGAAAGATAAGAGTAAACTGACTGAGAAGTAAGCGCAGGATGGACTAAAGGACCCCCATGGGACACAGAAAAATACAGAAGTAAAATGTGAAAAATGTGCAGAGTAATAAAAATCTATAAGGCACTGGACACATTTATCATAAGGATCTTTAGGGTAAGTCAGCATACACAAACATTCTGGGGCATGTACTGCCCTAGTTAGCATGTTCAAATTTTCTGCATCT
Source organism: Eospalax fontanierii (assembly GCA_035773235.1). Lineage (NCBI taxonomy): Eukaryota > Metazoa > Chordata > Mammalia > Rodentia > Spalacidae > Eospalax > Eospalax fontanierii. The sequence continues at coordinate 114,430,509 of CM069524.1, forward strand.
TTCTGAAGTTCAGAGTGGCTGTGGCTGACTCTCTCAGCCATCCCTCTCAGCATCCCATCAGCCTAGAGGAGCATAAGTCTTCCCCCAGGAGTGCACATCAGGGATTTCATGGCTCATATCTTTTCAATTATAGAACAACTGCATGTCTTAGCTGCGCAGCAACAGTGAGGAGGGCTTACCCCCACCGCAACCCTGGAAGGAAGGCTGCTTAAAAATCTTGCTTTCTACTATTCTGTGTGTAGAGGAATAAGCAAAAACTTTTGAAACAGTAGAATATTATTAGTCATTAAAACATTACATCTTCTTGAAAATATTCATTGAAGATTTTGTATAAAAATCAAAATATAGATAAAATATCAAAAGATATTGATACATTTAATCTGAAAAATGATAAACTATCATCAATTAATTTATATAGGAAAATGTTATCAACTTAGAATTCTACATCAAAGCAAAATAGAATTTATAAGGGGGAATGAATTCACGGCATTTTTGATAGAAAAAGAACTTAGAAGCATTATGTGAAATAATTACAAACAAATATCATCCAGTTAAATCTAAGATGAAAGGACAAAAGAAATTGTCATACATGGTATAAATAGAAATCTAATATGTGTTATAGAGCAATTTCCTCTATATCGAACCATTTCCTCCAGAAAGGAGTCGGGTGGTTTAATGAGACTCTGGAAGTAAACCACTATCATGTCCCTGAAATCTGAACCTTATAAGACTAATGAAGTCTCTCCCCAAGGTGATGGAGGTAGTCAGCAGAGCTTTCAAGAGAGTTTTTCTCTCCAGCTGAATGTGTCCATCAGAGAGCTCCAGAGGTCCAGAGGGCTTTGTGAGTCATGGTCCATGTTGGAAGGAGATTTTTGCTGGTGCAGCTACTTTTGAGTTTTCTCTGCTGCTATAAGTAACCATAATATACTCATTAAGTCACCAAGCTGAACTGTGGAACAATCATTGCTTTAAACTGTTGTGGTATCCGTATCTGTCGTGAATAGGTGTATGTCCTGCCTGTAGAGTAAAAGGTTCCCAGTCAACATACTGATGAGATGAAATTATACAGTCAGGTGAGACTTGAAGATATAGGTAACCTGGAGAGGAAGAAGCATTCTGTCATAGAACTGTGCGTAAAGGGATTCCATTTAGGCTTCAAAACAGAAATATTTGTTAGTAGAAAGTGTGGTGTGCATTCTACAAGCCACTAAAGAAACAGTAAATGAAATCCACATCCCAGAATTGAAGGGAAGATTAATATGACACTATGATGCATCTATATTTAGAAACAATAAATAATAAGGTCATAAGGCTCAAAGTTTTCCATACATAGGGATCTCTGATGTGAGAGATAAATTATGGAACCAAACAGGCAAGCATACCTCAGGGCTACAGAGGTTTCTCAGTGGTGAAACACACTTCAGGCCTGAGTTCTGTTCATAGCACCCATCTTGGATGGCTCATAACTGACTATAGCACAAATGTCAGTGGATCTGAGGCTATCTTCTGACCTCCACCAGTACCTGCACTCACATGCACATATCCATTACATACATACATACATAATACATACACATACATACACACATACATACGTACAAATAATTATAAATAAAAATAAATCTTTTAAAAACTAAGGAAAGGAAATCTAAATCTTCAACCTCCAAATGAATGTATTATTGGGACAAAAACCAAGCTCTCCAAGATTTTACAGAAAAATATTGTACACTTTCTAAAGTACAGATAAAATTTTATTTAAAGTACCCTTTTAATGTTTTAAAATGATGAAGGAATGGAGCTTATCACAGCATTTGGCATACAGTTAACCATAAATGCTTAGCAAACATCACACACTTATTTTTTTTCTTTCTTTCTTTCTCTTGATTCATTAATTCTTTTCTGTGAAATGTGTCATGGCATACTAATTCCAGGTGTCTGCTTTGGGGGCAGGTGTGATGGCTCATCTCTAAGCTGTGAATTAAAGGTCTAAGTGGAAGACTAATTTCATGAAAGAGTAGCTTTTAGATGTCTGAGTCCTTTGTTCTGAAGTATGACTACCTCTCATGGGGGGACAAGAAAGAAGACAGTTTATGTGGATGAGTATACTGATGGTAATGATACCCATTTTATATAAAGCGTTATTGATAATTGTTTTCAGAATTCCTGATGGGATGGCTGAGTTAGAGAAAAGACTTACCCTTTAAGATTAGACCAAGGGCCTATGGGCAATAAAACTCATGGAGAGTGTGCTGGTTAAGTTAATGCTTCATTGTCACAGCCTTAAATCACCTGGATAGAGTCTTCATATGGAATTATTTAGATCATATTGGCCTGTGGGCATGTCTGTGAGGGACTGTCATGTTTTTGTTACTGTTGTTGTTGAGGCAATGTCTTCCTATAGCCCCAGAAGGTCTTAAACTCATTATGTTGACTAGGCTGTCTCTGAGAGATCCACCTGTCTCTGCCTACCAAGTGCTTGGATTAAAGGTGTGATCTACTGTGCCTCATGTTGTGAGGGATAGTCTTAATTGTTAATTTATGTGGCAAGACGCAGTCCACTGTGAGTAGCCCTGTTCCTGAGGCAGAGAGTCCAACAGTATAAGAAAGGAGAACAGTAATTGAGAGAAAGCATGCAAGGATGAGTTTATTCCCTCTGGTCTTGGTGAATTTGATGTGGTCAGCTGCTTGAGTTTTTCTTTGACATCCCCAAGTGACAGATGGTAACTTAGAAATGTAAGCCAAATATACTCTTTGCTTCAATATGTTGTTTTTTGTCAATGTATTTATATTTATGACAGCAACAGAAATGAAACCAGGACAGAGAGGAATATCCTGCTTCAGCTCTGCTGTAGAGATGACAGGGATTGGTGGAGGATAGGCCAAGGGGATACAGAGAACAAGAAAGACAGATGGAGAATGAACTCTAAGTACAATAGTGTCTAACATACAACGTGACAGCATCAGTCTCATGATGGCACAACCCCTCCATTTTCAGAACTTCCCTCATGTTTAATATGCTCAAAAGCACTATCTGGCTTAATTTTGTTGGATAACAGAAAAGCACAGCACAGAGAGGGATAGGAACTGCCTTCAGAGGATGGTAGAACTGTTCAACGAGGGAACAGTTCCATCAAAGAGGGAAATCAGGCTGGAAAGACAGCTTGGCTGCTAAAAGCACCTTTAACAGAAACATGAGGGCCATTGCTTAATCTCCAGTACCCACACTAAAAAAATATGCATGTCACTACATACTTATAATCCTAGTACTGAGTAGGTCCATACAAAATGATCCCTAAGGCTTCATGACCAACTGGTGTATTTGAATATGAAAGCTACAGGTTCAGTGAGAGACCTAGTGTCAAAAATATAAAGTAGAGAATACTAGATGGAGACACCTACCATCAGCCTCTGAAATCCACACACATGTGCAAAAATGTATTTGTGTACCCACACCACACGTACACACAAATTTCAAACAAACACAGCACATATACATAAAAGTGACAAATAGGTTGGGGTTGGAGAGATTGACTCAGTGGTTAAGAGCATTGGCTATTCTTGCAGAGGACCCAGGTTTAATTCCCAGAGCCCACTGGCAGCTAACAGCCATTCATAACTCCAGTTCCAGGAGATCTGATGCTTTCTTTTGATCTCCAAGGGCATTGGTTTACACAGGCGCACTTACACTCATGCAGGCAATATGTTCAGACGCATAAAATAAAATATTTTTAAAGTGAAAAAATGGCATATTTAAATTGTAAGTGACCATTAAAAAGAAACTATCCTAGAAACAGAAAAATAGTGCCTAGAAAAGTAAAGAATGATGGTATATATTCAGGTTGTGGGGTGGGAATCTTAGTCTATGTTCTATGGACATTACAGGGCATGTGGATCAAAGTTCCTTATCAATACATTCAGTGTTGAGTATTTAGCTAATCTTACAACCTCCCAGATTGAAATGAAATTGGGAGTCAATTGTGAGGAAGTATTTAACTGAAATGTTTGCATTACGAATGCAATTTTCTCTTTCGTGTTTTTAATTTTAAAATTCAGTAAAATTCACATTTAAATGCATACATGCCACTTGTCCTAGTATTTGCAGATGCTTCAACTATCTGTTAGCATGTGTTATTTCAGGAGTTTCTTGAACTACCTTGACCAACACCTCAAGGGAGGTTTTAACTGCCTGGTACTGTATTTTCTGTTTTAGAACCTTCAGTTATGCACATGCACTCATATATTTAGTGAATGTGTATTGTCCAGTAGGACTTTGAATTACTACATGTCCCTACGGATTTTCACACCATCAGTCATTACTTCTACTTTCTCTCTCCCCTTGTATAACCCTCCCTAACCCACCCCTAGTTAAAGCACCCTACCCTTCTCCATTTCACTCTTGATAACACCTGTCTCCTGCTACACCCCTCTCTCAAGCTAATTCTACCCATTTACTCCCAAGGTTCTTTTCTATTTTCCTGGCTCCTGCAAATACATCAGGATACATACTCACATCTAAGGATTTGGAGGTAAGATCCACAAATGGGAGAGAACATGAGTCTCTTGTTTTTATGGGTTTGTGTTATTTCACAGTATAATAGTTTCCAGTTCCATCCATTTACCTGAAAATTTCATGATTTTATTTTTCTTTACCAGTGAGGAGAACTCCATTGTGTAACTGTACCACATTTTCATTATCTATTCATCAGTTGAAGGGCATTTAGGTTGTTTCCATTTCTTAGATACTATGAAAAGAGCAGCAATAAATATGGCTGAGCAAGAATCTCTGCAGTTGAATGGTGCCTTTGGATATATGCCAAGGAGTGGTATAACTATTGGATCACATGGTAGATTTAATTTTAAAGCTTTTAAGAGTTCTCCATACTTGTTTCCAATGTGGTTGTACCAGTTTGCAATTTCACCAACAGAATATGAGAGTTTCTCCTTCTCCCATCTAGGCCAGAATTTGGTATTATTTGTTCTCTTGATCTTACCCAATCTGACTGGCGTTAGGTTAAGTCTTAAAGTAGTTTTGATTTGTATTTCCCTAATTACTAAGGATTCTGAACACTTGTAAAGGTGATTCTTAGCCATTTGTCTTTCTTCTTTTGAGAGCTCTCTGTTCAGATCCCTAGTCTATTTTTAATTCGGTCATTTAAAAAATTCTTTGTTTATTGAGTTATTTGTAAATTTCTGGTATTAATCCTCTATCATATATATGGATGGTAAGGATTTTCTCCCACTCGGGGCTTCCTCTTCACTCAGTTGGTTGTGTCTTTTGCCCCATTTTAGTTTAATGATGCCCCACTTTTCAGTTGTTTACCTTAATTCCTGAGCAACTGATGTCTGATTTAGAAAGTCCTTTCCTGTGCATATATCTTGAGGGTATGGTCTGTTTTCTTTTAGCAGGTTCTGAGTTTTAGGCTTTGCATTGTGGTCTTTGATCCATTTGTAGTTTATCTTTTGTACAGTGTAATGCATATGTGCCTAATTTCATTGTTCTACACATGGAGACCCAAATTTGACAGCACCATTTTCTGAAGATGCTGTCTCTTCCACGGTGTATATTCTTGGATCGTTTGTCAAATATCAGGTGGCTGTAATTATGTGCACTCATGTTTGGGTTTTCTATTTTGTTCTATTGATCTACATGTCTGATTTGTTGGCAAATGCCATGCTATTTTTATGACTATATGTCTGTATATATTTTAAGGTGTACTATGGTAATCCCCCAGCAGTGCACAGAATTGTTTGGTTCTCCAGGTGTGTGTGCATGCGTGTGTGTGTGTGTGTGTGTGTGTGTGTGATTCCCTATGAATTTTAGAATGGATCTTTCTATTTCTATTAGTAATATAGTGGGATTCTGATTGAGATTGTCTGAATCTGTAAATTGCTTTTGGTAGGATGATCTTTTTCACAATATTAACTGTACCAATCCATGACCATGGGAGGTCATTCAATCTCATTGCATCTTCTTCAGTTTATTTCTTTAAAGGTTAAAAGTTTTCAGTGAAGAGTTCTTTAATGTGGTTAGCCATGTTTAACCCTTGATTTTTTATTAAGACTCATAACAGGGAATGTTTCCCTGAATTTTTTTCTCTGATTGCTTGTAATTTGTATATAGATATACAAGAATACTTGTATGTCTCTGTGGAGGTGTATACACATGAGTGGAGGTGTCCTTGGAGGCCAGAAGAGAGCCTCCAATCCCCTGGAACTGGAGTTATATAGGCAGTTGGGAGCTGTTGAACCTTGGTGCTGGGAACAGAACTTTAGGTCCTCTGTAAGGGCAGTTTGTGTTCTCTTAACCATTAACTCATCTCTCCAGCTCCTATTATAAATTTGTTTTAATTGATATAGACTACACAACAAGCAAATTTAATATATGTATGCACTCTATGATAGTTAACTCAGGATACACAAAGGTCAAATCTTTTGTACTTCAGTTTGATAACAGTGTGGTGTGGTATAGCTCCATTTAAGGGTTTAAGTCATGGCTTAGTAATGAAATATTCACACTAACTTTGTAAGCTCTGCTCTTTCTTTTGAGAAGAAATAGGTACAAGTGATTCTGGATCAATGTTTTCCACAGTTAAAAGCACTCGCTGCTCCTGTAGGGCACCCAGGTCCAATTCCCAGGACCCACATCAGGCAGTTCACGGCCACCTGTAACTCCAGTTCCAGGAGATCCAACAGTCTCTTGTGGCCTCTACTAACGCTGCACATATGTGATGCACAGACAGACAAGTGGGTATACACACATACACATAGGTAAAACTAAATAAAGTACATTTTAAAAAGGAACAATTGAGCCTCCCCTGTTTGGTGCACTGCAGAATTTTACAGATTTGGGAGGAAGGAACACGAATTTTGCAGGAGGTGGCACATCTTCAACTCCTTATCAGAGCATGGTTCTCTCAGCCGTAATTCTCACACTAAATCATTTTCAGTGTTGTCTTCATTCCCCTTCATTTTTTTCAGGTCAGGTTTAATAAGCACCTCATGCCATTCAGTCCTTCTGTGGAATCTTATCACAATACAACAGTATGGTCTGTGACCTAAAGGTTCCCATGTGGTCAGTCTTACATGCACATGTAAGGACTATGCACATGAATTTTGTGTGTCCATTTGCATCTTCATTTGAATAGATTAAACTTAATAAATCAAATACTATGGAACATTCTATTCTATAATTTTTACCAAAGCTGATTATTATCAAAAGTAAACATTTTTTATTATATTATACCAAGCATAATGGTAAATTATATATACATACAAGCACACATACATAGAAATAGTAGATGATGTTGGATGTAATAAATTTAATATAATTTTATCCCTAATAGCTTTCATTCTGTTCTTCATATATCTCTTAATTAGCTGATAAGCCCAGACAGCATTTATACTATGCATAACATGTTTTATGGAAAACCAGTCTTGAAGTATCCTAAAAATGGAATTAATACTGAGTTCTTGGGGTTGGAGAGATGATTTAGCAGTTTAGAGCACTGCTGCTCTTGCCGTGAACCAGAGTGAAGTTCTCAGCGCCCATGTCAGACAGCTCACAATAGTCTGTAACTCCAGCTCAGGGGGATCCAACTCCCTTTTCTGGGCACTGATAGCACCCACACTCATGTATTTGCTCACACAGGGACAAACATTCATGGACAAAATTAAAAATAATAATAAATCTAAAGACTATTACTTTATCCAGCATAGCTCTCTAAGAACACTAAGATATTTGGCAACATGAAACCAACAATCTATATTTTATCCCTTACCCTGTTTAAATGACTAAGAAACAAATAGGATTTAAAAAGAATGATTCACAGAATAGCAGCAAAATTATACATGGCCTGTTTTTATGTTTTATTCACAGAAGATTATTCAAGGCTTCATTGGCAGATAATTCTGTTATTGTTCAAATTTGCTTCTCATTCCTGCCTTTATTCCTAATACTGGTCTTTTCATTCTCACTTGTTTTCTGTGTGAGAAAAAAAATTTTTCAGAAGAAAAAAATCTGGAAAATTATGAGCACTGTTTGTTATGTGACTGTCGCTTTTGGAGTATGACTCTTGTGTACCTCACTGTGAATGCAGCATGTATAACCATCGTGACTAGATTGTGTGAATCCATTAAAATGTGGTAAGTGTGCCCCATAATGAATAAAATATGTGAACCCATGTTGAACTCAGCATGTGACTCTTATGGTGAATGGGACATGTGTACTCCAAGATGAATGAAGCACATGAACCCCATGATAAATGGAATATATGCACCCATGATGAATTTTGCATAATGTTCTCTGATTAAGGAAGCATGTGAACAACACAGAAAACTGAATCCTTTGGAGATATGGAGTGGACAGAGATCTGCCACGTGCTCACCCATCAGATCTTCTTTGTTTGGTGGGGGTAGATTATAAGTGATATAAATTTACATGTAAAATTTAAGTGTACAGCTCAAAGTTATGATAAAATAAAGGCATCAGAACAATTGTGACAGGAAGCAGCAAACACACTGGCTAGTAGACAAGCTTGTTCTGCTTGGAAGACAGGGCAAGATCAATATGGTGCATTTATTTGTCTGTATTATGTTTATTTATATATTTATTTATCTTATTAGAGTCTTCCACATGTTATACAACCGATATATCACTAGGTGAGTTTGCCTATTACTGATCCATAGCCTTCTTATTAGTTTTTATTTTGAGAAGGACAGCTAAGTTGCTCAGACTGGCCTTGAACTCATTGTGTAGCTGAGCCTGGCCTTGAACTTCAAATATTCCCCTGCTTCAGTTTACAGCACAGCTGCATCAGGAAGGCAGACTGGCCAATCTCTATCTTTTAAGATTAGTTGGATAATAAGCACTCACGAAGAGCTATTCTTAAGCAAAAAAAATGATCAGTGTTTACTACATGTACTGAAACAAGACAATCCATGGAGAATGAGGTTTCAACTTGGCCCACCAGAAAACAAACCAGCAAAAGAGGAATTTAATCACTTTTTGCCAAATGCAAAAGAACTGAGAAATTTAAAGTAAATTGAATACATGGTGAGATAGCATGTGTGCAAGCATAATATATGTTACATATTTTATATATGATATATGTGTTATATTCATGACAGTCATACTTTACATATAAAATATTCTCACATATATAAAAAGAATAACATGCCATATGCCATTCAGTTCTCTCTCTGTATCTCTGTCTGTCTCTGTCTCTCTATATATATATTGATATATATATGAATAATGTATTAAATATGCATGTATCTATGATTATATATGATTAATTATTTAGCTGTGTACACATGCATAAGTGCAATGACTGTATTTGAAAATAGACTGGTGCTTTAAACGGTTTTCTGCCTTCTCTGCACATCTGTTCTTGTTGTCAAATAACAATTATATAAATTATATCTAATTAAATTATTGTCAATGTCCACAACACTCAAAGTAATTAAAAAGCATTTTTCAGTTTGCTGTGAAAACAAAACTCATTTTAGTAAAATGTCACATTCCCAGCAGTCCAAAAACCGCATTAAAATTAAAATGATCATAGGAAGTGTTGTCTCTTGTCAACAGATTGGATTTGGAAATAAGGCAATGCATGTCCAATTAGGTAATGAGCATGAGCTAAACGAAGGGAAAACAATGTACTGTGAGCTTCCAGACCGTGGAAATGAGCGATGTCTGCACAAGTGTCATATTTACTTACAAATAATTGAATTGGTCATTGGATTGCCTAATAGACAGAACAGCTGACCCTCAGCAATTATAGAATTTGTTTGTAATTACTCAGAAAAATGCTTCTATGATCCTTCTCCTTGACCCTACTGCTAAAGCCAAATCAAGCAACGTAAAATAAAAGTTTTCACTCACTGCTATACTGCTTACTCTGTTCTGATGAAGACAATCAAAGGGTATACTTAATGCCTAAACACATTCTTAATGATAAATGCTGCAAACAATTCTTTCTTTTGTTCTAAAAAACATTTCTTTAACTTGTTTTCTTTTCTTTTAACTTTTAACTATTTTTTTCCCTACTTAACATATGAGAAACACTGAGGTTTGACATGTTAAGTAACACAGAGGGAGAAACAGATTTTCCAACATTAGTACATTGACATTTCCCCTAATAAATCCATCTCCTTCTTCCCTCCCCACTCCTTCTCATTGTTATCATCATCATCATCCTCATCCTCATCGTTATTTTTTGCTTGCTTGCTTGTTTGGGAGATGGGGAAGTCTGAGACAGTCTTCTGTAGCTCAGGAAAGGAGAGAAGGAGAAAGAGGAGGATCGGGAATGAGGGGAATGGGGAGGGGAAGGAAAGAGAGAGGAAGAGAAAAGAGGGAGGGGAGTGGAGCATACAAGCCTAGGATGACCTTGAACTTCTTATTTTCCTGGATCCACCTCCAGTGTGTTGGGTTTACAGGAATGAAACATCATACCTAGCTCTACTGGCTTCTATTTCTAGAACTCATTTCAGTAGGATATGATATTTTTTAAAAAAAAACAAGGAAAAGATTAATTTAGTTTTAGATGAGTAGAAACTACCATAGAGTCCATAAATTCATAGCAAATAAAAAATGTGCATGGAACAAGTAATAATTAAAATGGTAATGAGGGCGTATTACTGCAAAGTAAATAAAAGCCAAGGACAGGTTAGTTTATAAGGTACTGTGTCTACTACAGAGAGTTGGTGCCTGGGTTTCATTGTGAGATACAGTATGTGCATTTTCTATGAACAGAAAGAAATGACTCAAAGACAGAGTTATTGGATTTTATTTCACAGTTCTGTAGATCAGAAGTTGGAGGCAGTCTCATTGGGATAAAATCAAAGAATCTACAGGATTGTGTTTCCACCTGCACAACTTAAAAGTTCTGCTTCCTTGACTTGTCCAAGTCCTAGGCATGACTCCCTTTGCATGGCTTACAGGCCTTACTTCCAATGAGACAACCAGGAGGGACAGATAGAATACTTCTGATGTGCCCCGACCCCAAATTATTTTGTTTGAATTGATTGATATGTCAATTATCCAACGTATATGTGGATTGAAATAAACTACTCTGTAGGCATGTATAATTAAGTTTGCCATAAAAATTAATTAAAACTGGACATGATAGCATATGCCTGTAATCTTAGACTCAAGAAGTCAATGCAGGAAGATTAGAAACTCAACATCTGTCTGGAATCATTTCTGTAATCCTGTCTCAAAAAGAAAAATTCCTTTCCCTCGGGATCTAGTGCCAGATAAAGGTTGCTAAGGAAAGAGAAATAATTTCATTCATTTGTAAGTTACCCATTTTCCAGTAAATAATCCCACGCTCATACTCATGAGCTGACTTAAACTCAGTGTGTCACAAAAGGGAGACAGGAAAGTAACATTTACTTATCAAGAAGAAGAATTAGACATCAGTGGGAGTGGAGGGGAACAGGAATGAGTACTGGGGTGAATGCGATAAAAATACACTGCATCTACATGGAAATTTAAAGAAAATTATGAATATTTTAAAATAAAATGTAATTAATTACTTTAAACAATAAGTATTCATGTAAAAATAAGAAAATAAGAGAAAGAAATATATTTTGTGCTAATATTGGTTAAAAGAAAAACAGAAGCCATGCCATTTTCAAAGAATGAATACAACTTTAAATAAAGAAAAACTTTCAGGGGGTCGACCAGGTATTCAAGCAGGTGAAGGTGCGTCCTACCAGGCCTGATAACCTGAGTACAATCCCCAAAACCCACATGGTGCAAGGAGAAAAGCAAATCTGCAAGTTGCCTCCTACCTACAGATGTGTACACTGGGAATATATATGTATATGTGAACAAGTAAATAAATGTAATAAAAACTTTTGGAACTGGCTGGGCAACTATTGCTATTGACACTGTAATGGCATCTTTATCTTGGGGATATTCAAGAGCTGTCTAATTATAATAAAGTCCTGATCAATGGGAAGGAATTTGTGTGGTAGTTTAAACACAGCCAAATATATAAGGCTGGAAAGGTTATAGATCCTAGAGAAAAACTTACTTTTGTCACATCCCTAGTCCAATAAATTTCTTACTGTATTTTAAATATTCATCCTCATATTTACAAACAAATCTGCCTTTCACCACGTATCAAAGAAATTTCTTTTTGCAACACTTGGAGACTATTACATAGTTCCATAACTGGTCAAATGCAGAGAATAAGTTTGTGAGAGGCCCAGCCCTGAGTGTCATATCTATACATAAGACTTAGGGAACATAGTGAAACAGAGAGCAGAGAGAAAATTAATGCATCTTTCAACTCTCATCAAAGAAATTTCCTCATGCAGCAGATGGTGATTAGCACAGAAACCTACAACTGACCAATGTGCAGAGAAAAAGAGGCTGTAGAGTGCTTGTCTATGAATAGAACATCTATTTCAAACTTCTAGGATTGTTGTTGAAGAGGGGGCAGAAATATTGTAAGAGCCAGAAGGTTGCTCCTACACAAGGAAGCCAAGTTTTCCAGAAAGCTGATCAGTGATTCATATAAAGTCACAGCAGTGGTGACATCATGTACAAGTCCTGTGCAAGCTCAAACCAGACAAAACCCCAGTAAATACACGGGGAAGTGGGTAAGAAGTCCCAGTCCCACCTATAGAACTTTTGGCAATTGATGGCTGCTGGGAGGAAGATACACAGTCTCTTACAAGGATGGAACTCTTGGTAGGTTAAACAGGCTCCAGTGGATGGACTTAACACTGAAGGATATTTGGGGACACAAATAAGACTCTATAGACTGTATTATATATGTACAGAGTATTAAAATATGGACACAAAATAGACATGGTAGAACACACTTATAATTCCAACACTCAGAAGTCAAAGGCAGAATATCAGGAGATTGAAGTCAACATGGACTGTAAGGCCAGCTGAAGTTCAGAACAGGATACACATGAGACACCGTCTTTTTTAAATGCTCTCAGAACTGCAGGGAAAAGTACACAAATCCACTATTATAGTTAGAAGCTTCCAAAGAAGTCCACGAGTATTTGAAAGTTCAAGCAGGCAGGAAATCAACACCCATGAAGTTCATATGAACAGTCCTACCAATTCACTTAATCTAATGGATATTTATAAATCCTAGCAGAATACATATCTTTCCTAAATTTTATTTTGAGTTTTTTGCTTGAGTGTTTTGCCTCCATGTATACAAATGCATCCATGTCATACAATGACAGTGGAGGCCAGAAGAGGGCATCAGATTCCCTGGAACAGGATTTATGGACAGTTCTAAGCCATTTTTTGGGTACTGGGAACTGCAGGTTCTCTGCAAAAGCAGATAGTGTTCTTAACCAGCTAGTGTTCTTAACTGGTTGAGCCATCTCTCCAGCCCGATAATACACATTTTTAAGTTCACAAGGTCATTCCCCAAGATAGATATATCTGTAGGCTAAAATAATTATATATATATATATATATATATGTATATATATATATATATATATATACATATATATGTGTGTGTGCATGTGTGTGTATGTGTGTGTGTGTGTGTGTGTACCCTTTAGTAACACATGAATCCAATTTGAAAAATCAAGAAAAAATGAAAATTTACTTTATTTTTAATTATTTTTGTCTATGTGTGGGTGTGGACACATAGTACAAGTGTCCTTGGAGTATAGAAGAGGGCATCCGATCACCCAGAACTGGAGTTACAGGTGTTTGTGAACCACCTGATATAGAGGCTGGGAACTGAACGCCGGTCCTCTAGAAAAGCACTGCATACTCTATCTGCTGAGACATATCTTCAAACTCTTCAAGAAAATTTTTGAAAAAATATGTTCTGAACTAAATGGAAATGAAAAAGCATATGATCAAAATTTGTGAAATAAAAGTGCTATTTACATGGAAATTTAATGGAAAATAAGTCCAAAATTAATCTACATTTCCTTCATATGTTATTAGATAAGGGATAAATGTAAGCTTAAGGCAAATATACAAAAGTAAATAATAGAACTTAAAAGATAATTCAATAATCATTCTTGTCTGTCCCTATTAAACTATCTTTTTTTATTGAATCATTCTGTGTTTCATACAGAATATCTCAATTAATTTTAATAATCTTTATATCTTCTTCCATACCAGCACCCCACCACAGCCCCCCAACTGGTAATGTATACATTCTTTCATCTGTGTTAAGGTCTGTTGTGTCAAGTTAGTGTCCCTAAATGTTCCTCAGTACCGGTTCATCTACTGAAGTCTACCTTACACCTTTGAAATTTGTCTATATGGACAAGTACTGAAAGGTAGAAACACTCCTTCACATCCCTCTCCTACCCCAGGACATCTAGGGAAGTAGTAGCCATAGAAAGAAACAGGAACATTTGTCAGACTACTTGATTATACTATCTTCTCATTTCCAGTCAATTCCCATCCCTATAAAAGCAAAGTTGTCGATTTTGTGTTTTTGTTGTTTCTTTGACTTTGAAACATTTATATATCCTAGTTTGGTGATTAATCTTCACTGCCAATTTACCGGATTTTTTAAATTTATTGTCTTTACCTTTTGTGCATCAGTGTAGTTCTTGCATGTTATGTAAGTGCACCCATGTCTTGCAATGCCCGTGAAGGTCAAAAGAGGGCTCTGGATCCTCTGCAACTACAGTTACAGATGGCTGTTAGCTGCCATGTGGGTGCTGGGAACCAAACTGGTTCCTCTTAAGAGCACGTGCTCTTAACTGCTGAGCCTTCTCTCCATTCCCCATCCTTACAGGATTTTAATCATCATGAACTCACACCTCTAAGTGTGCCTATGACTTTGATTTCAGAAAGTTCTAACTGAAAAGGGAAGGCTCACTCTGGATGTGGGCAGTGCTGTTCCTTGGGCTGGGGTTGTGCACTGAGTAGAAAGGAGAAATCAGTGAGTAGCATCATACATCTCTCCTTCTTGTCTTCATACACAACACGACCAGCTGCCTAGTGCTCCTGCCACCACACTTCCCCTGACATGACAGACTGTGTCCTTAAGCGGTGAAGCAAAAACCTTCCTTCCTTCCTTTGCTTCTGTGGGGTATTTTATCACAGTAATGAGAAAAGCAATGCATACAATACCTTTAGATTATTAAGCCTATTGAGATGGTTTTAACAGTAACACTTTTTCTTATCTGAATCTGAATTTGTTTTCATTTAGCAGCAAGGAAAAGAGAAGTTGGAAATAGTCATTACCAGAAAGAAAATAAGAATCATGAGAATTCCTAATTATAGAGGCACTAAAATGATAAAGGAATATGGTTACCTGCAAACACAACCAAATACAATACATGAGATGCACTAAACCTGACCAAATACTACCAAAAATAGATATAACTGTTAGTAAAGATGCTGAGTCAGCCTCTGCCTTTTGGAGGCAATAAATCACAAATGAGCAGTTTTCCAAACAAGTAGGAAGGAAGGGAGAATATTCCAGAAAGGATGAGTGTAAACAAAGTTTCTGAGACAGGAATGAACGGAGCTAGCATGAGCAGGAGAACAGGAAAGGGCTGTCTGCCTACAGCAGAACACATGCCAATAAATAATTTCCTCCCCACTGGGCTTGGAGCTAGAGGCCAAGGGTTTCTCTAGGGGGCACTTCCACATGTCAGCATGAAGGAGTTACTCAGTAGGACCAGTTTTAAATGATTGGCAGTTTCTCAGCAGGCTAACAAGAGAAAAGGAGAAGGAATCATTTACTCACAAAATATGACACCTGAAATCCAACAGGAAAACAGGAATTGGGGAAAACAAAGCAGACGAATTTTGCAAAGGAGAACCCCCAAATGGCTTTGGTTCCTTGACAAAGGAATATTGTGAAGCTGACATGAATTACTACTGGTTTGAAAGTTCAAACAGGGTGTGGCAATGTGGAGCTTGTTTGCAAGCATTAATTTCTTTGCGTTTCATTACAAATCAGTTATAATCCCAAATTCTTGCCAGGTCATTACCCAGTAATTTTATTCCATTGTTATGGGCTTTTGGGTTTACTGTGTTGTTTTATAAGGTTTTCAGTATCAGAAGAGTGGAAGTTGATACTTTGAGTGATTTTTGGACCAAACCTCTATGTGTTTCACACATATTTGTGAACATGCTCTCCTGTTTATAATAGAGGTGGGTTGGCACTTCCATTTACTGTGAAGAGGGGTGATCTTATCAGCTAGCTACTTAAATTCATGGCAGAGAGTAAAATCAGAAAACAAAAGATATTGGGGATTATTAGACTAGGAATTTAGGTGATGTAGTTTAACCACAGCATTGCTAGGACTGAGAAAATATAATACCTGAAGAACACAACTATGTGATAGGCAGAGGTTCAAGGCCCATCCCTCGCTCCAAAATTCCCATTGCCTGGCTAACCAAGCACTAACTAAGTGAAATTAAAGAACTGGCAGGTGTAAATACTCGATAGGTTGATCTTGAAACTTGGAGGCTCTCCAGGTGAGTCTGATGTGATTACACAAGCTCTTTAGGAGAAAGAGGAAGTTGGAGAGCTCAGAGACACAAGGACTCAAAGTGCCATTGTTGATTTAGGGTGGAGAGAACCAGGTGAAAAGGAAAAGGAATGGTTTCTGGGAACAGAAATTAAGCCCAAAAGCCCACAAGAAAGTGGGTACCTCAGTCCTACAGTCTTAAATAAATTAATCTATCAACAACCTAAATGGATTTGAAAATAAAGTTTTCTAGAAATCTTCTAGACTCTAATTGCCTACCTTTTTGACATTGAGATATGATAGTACCATCTACAAATGTATTGGGCTACATTCATAGCTATACTGGGGTGCATGTTTTCCATAAACTGCTGGTTGGACTTGCTTTTTCAAGATAGAATCTTAACTGAGTTTACACCTCTTCTTCATCCCTGAGCAGATACCAGCTGTGCTCACCTGACTTCTAAATTGCCCTAAAAGATAATAAATGGGTATTATTTTAACCTGCCATGTATTGATAATTTGCTATGCAAAGCAATAAAAAGTAAATACAATATCCTCTTGTTAATGTTTAATTATACATCAATTAGTATATATTCAGTTAACGATCATGTAGCAGGTGCTCTACCTATAGTTGCTAAATAAAGGTTAAATCCTAAGGATATTAAAACACTAATCTATCTTTCTTTCTTCTTTCTTTCTTTTGGAGATAGAGTCTTTCTGTAAACACAGATGGCCTAGAACTCACTCTGTAGACTAGGCTGGCCTTGAACTCACAGAGGTCTGCCTGCTTCTACCTCCTGAGTGTTGGGATTAAATGAATGTGCCACCACACCTCGTTAACTAACCCTTAACTGAGTAAACTATATTGTCTACTCTATAGGTAAGTTCTATGTTGTACGAAATGTGTGACTTTATTATATTTTAACACAACTTGATCTCTGTAATGTGTTACTCAGTTGTTGTAAAGAGATACTACGTTCTTATAAACCATAGAAATTCTTGGTCTAATTAAATCTCTATTGTTGGGCATAATGCAGGGTGGGCCTAGCTAGGCCACCTGCCAGGAGGAATAAAGGAATGGCTCACTCCACACAGGTTGATTGTGAAGCCAGTTTCTGCCAGGCACCTGGAAGGAACCTGATCCACCTGGGAACAAACTGCAATTGGCTATAGTCAGGACCCCGCCCCATAAGGCCATTGGCTAACAAGACCTATAAGACACTCTGCTCTTTCTTGAATAAATGAGTTTGCAGCAGACCACCACTGCTGGGTTTCGGTTCACTCCTGGAGTCTGTGTGTTGACTCTGTGCTTACTCACCCCTCCCCGATGGCTGAGATCCTTCGGTCCTCCTCAGGCTGATCCTGAATGCTGGGACCCACAACATCTGTTAGTGTGTATATGTGTGTATTCTTGTGTCTATATATGTATGTGTACATGTGGTGGAGTATAATTGCATGTGTGTGCTGAGGCCAGTGATCAGCCTCAGGTATTGCTCTTCAGGAGTCAATAATTTCGTTTTTGAGAGTTTCTTTCTCACTGGGACTTGGGGCTCACCAAGATGGATAGTCTGGGAGGCCAGGGAACCTCAAAGATCCTTATGCCTCCCAAGTTCTGGGATTACAAGCACATGCAAGCATATCCAGTATTTTTACATGGCTTCTGGGGAGCAAGCTCGGGGCCTCATACTTGCATAGCAAGCACTTTTGCAACTGAACTACTTTAAAATTGCTAGGAACATACATCTTTAGAGATAGGCACACTATAAAAGTCTGGGATCTCATTGCAAAGAAATGTATAAAAGACCAAGAATCTCTTCAGAAATGACATGTGTGGGGAGTGTTTCTTGGGGGAAAAAAAGTGTCCCGTGCCAGTTCCCACTTTGATGAGTTTTGGTGTGGCAGTTACTGCAATTATACTGGAGCTGTTCTACTGATCTAAGAGTAGTTTAAAGAAGGAATTCAAAGGTAGGGATTCATTTCTTGGTACCAACAAGCAAAGGTTCAGTATAAGCCCAAGGAAAATAGTACACTTTGCCATATGCATTAATTTTTCTGCAGTTGCTGTGATAAAATACTCTGAATAAAGAAACTTACGGGAGAAAGGACTATTTTTGGTTTAAAGTTCCAGAGAGATCGAGTTCATCACGGTAGGGAAGTCATGGTGGCAGGAGCCTGAGGCAGCTTGTTACATTTCATCTGCAACCCGGAAGGAGAGAAAGAACTTCAAATGTGGCCAGAAACCCCCCAATGGCATATTTCCTCTGGCAATTTTCCTCCTTAAAGGTTCTATAATCTCTTAAACAACACCACCATCTGGGGACCAAACATCCAAACACATGAGCTTATGGGGGACATTTCACATACAAACCACAACACCATATAAGTAAAGCTGCATGTTTCCAGTCATGGGTTCGGTGAATTACTAGGAAAGAAGATCCCTATTCCAATCGAAAAGCTTTCTTACATTTGTGAAAATCAAACCATGTAATCATAATCTGATCCAAGAGCATCTCCCAGGGATTCATAAACATTAAATGTTTTATTCTCCTTTTGAGGGTAAAAGACATTCGTGTTAGTGCCACCATAGGGAATTAAAGATGGTGAGGTTCAGTCAAAATAACCTGATTCTTACGTTTCTTTTTAATGTCTCTTCTGGTGTGCTTGTGTCTGTGTGCTTGTGCACATGGTGCGTTGTGTATACGTGTGTATGTGTGTGTCATATATACATACATCTGCATGAGTAAATGAGTATCTCCCTAGGCAGGCTTGTTGGAGCATCACTGTCATCCTGTCTCGTTATTCACCATGTATTTTCTGACCTGGTCTTCCACTGAACCTGGAACTTGTTGTTCTGTCTAAGCTGGCTGGCCAGCAGGCCCCCGGAATCAGCCTGTCTCCATTGCAGGACTATCACACCTGGCTTTTATGTGGGTTCTGGGGATCTGAATTCAAATCCTCATGCTTTGTGCACCTAGCCTTCTTCTCAACTCTATATTCTTGCTTCTATCCAAATTATTGGTGTGGCAATCGGGTGAATGTTAAAGCAAACCTCAAGCTGTCTTACATTTTCTCTGTGAAGTCCTAGAGCAAATGAAAATCTCCTTCCATGCTTCCTTTGTTATTACCATGTTCTCTCATTCCAAACATGACGAAAAGCAAAGAACATGGTCATTCTATAGAACCCAGAGATAGTCTTGAATGTGTTCTCCCTTTCTTGACAAAATTTCCTCCATAGATAAGAGACTTAGCAAAGAATATTGATGTTCTACAATTTTATTAGATGGATATATTTTCCTTTTTCCTTAGACATTTTCCTTTCTCCCATCCTCCTTTCAGATATCTTTTGCTCTTGAATGGGTCGTGTTCTAGTTTCATGAATAGCTATCAGTTTGTCTGTCAATCTTTCTATAAATCTATAAATCTATCAACCAAGTATGTGTTGGAAAACTAATTTGACCCTATAAGCTAAAGACAATAAGGAAGGGCTGAAGATGTGATTCAGTTGGTAGAGTGCTTTCCTGGCATGTTCAATGTTTACTGTGTAAACTGGGCATGGTGGCACACAACACACCTGTAATCTCAGCCAGTACTTAGGAGATAGAGAGGAGGATAAGACTTTGTCATCCTCAGCTACATAATGAGTTTGAGGCCAGCCTGGGCTATGTGAGATGCTGTCTCAAAAAAAATGTGTGAGTGGATATATCTAGGATATATACCAGTGTGTGCCATTTCACACTGAAGACATGAGCATTTGATAGCTTTGATATCCACAGGGAGTCCTGAAATCCAGTCAAAGTGTTTGACAGATGACTATAGCATGCATTTCTCATACTGCCTGAAAATGATTATTGATAATTATGCCACATTTAGGACTGAGAAGGCAGAAACAGTGATTTTCATGGTTCTCTTATCCAAAGTCAAGCCTTCTCTCTTAGAGAGAAGGAAGGCTCCTAAGAGTCAGGAAGTAAACCAAGCTTTCTAATCTCAAGATGCTCCTGAAATATACAAAATTCACAAGGCCCCTCCCCAAAGTTATCCAATGATAAACAATAGATGTGAAGAAGAGACTGACTCTGACCAACCAATTTGCCTGTAAATTGTGCAGAACACTCCCAGTGGATTCAGCTTCTTTGAGTTGTCACCCATGCCCAGATGGGATTTGTGTAGATGCGCCAACTTTGAGTCACTCTGCTCCTGTTAGTAACCCTAATAGACCCAATAAATACTTCCACAAGCTAGACTTGGATGGAATCATTTCTTTGGTCTGTCATTGATGTCACCTGGGGTGAATAAAAGTTTGGTGAAATCTCCGAAGGAAAATTCACACAGCAAGGATAAAGCCTAAACACAGCAGATGAATCTGATCCCAGCATCTCTTCTGACTTGCAGATTGCAGTTTGTACTCTATTGCTGTGAACACACATGTAGACCTTGACTTGTGCTGAGAACAGTTGAGAATGAAAATAAAACTAATGAACCCTTAACAAAAAATGTGTACAGCATAAATAGGTCATATTTCATGTTTCTCTTTAAAAATGCCTCCCAATTGAGAAAAAGGGATCTATTTCACTGTGAATACAGCACATTACAGTTTTGTCATCTCTAGAGCTCTATGAACCTAATTTTATTTTTGTCATCATATATTATGTTTCTTAGAGAGAGTTCAGAACATTCTATCACCTTCAGGGCCTACTAAACATATATCTGCTCCTACCAAAGAAGTATACAGTTTTGATCTGATCACTTAGTCATTTCCAAAAGCAGTGGAGCCTTCTGCCTAGGTAATCTCATTTACCAAATGTAGCAATTCACAGACCAGTTGATTTCAGGTCTGTCTTTCTTCTTTTCAGAGCATACAAACAAGACATTTCTGATTAGAAATTGTATTGAGTTCAATGATGTTGAGTGCACAAATTTCTGATTACCAAAGCCTAAAACTGAAATGTGACTTTGTGCCACTGGAAATTTTTGCAAGTACTCTTTTATGTAGATGTTTGTGCATGATGTGTAGATTCTTGTTTGGGTCTGGGTTTTTGTGAGTGTGGGTGTGTGAGTGCCATAGTACATATATGGAGGTTCATGGACATCCTTGAGTATAGGTTTTCACCTTCCAACTTCTTTAAGGCAGGGTCTCTTGTTTATGTCTTTGTTCACCAACCTAGCTGCCCTGAGAGCTTTGGTGCCTTCTGTGTCATCTCTCCCTACAGGAGTGCTAGGATTACAGATGTAATTTGGATTTACATGGGTGATGGGTTCTCAATCTTATTTAATAAGAACTGTAACCACTAAGCAATACCCTACTATGAATTCTTTGAATGGAAAATCTCAGCTTGGTACCAATCCATACTCCATTTCCAGTATTGATTTGTTGCCATTTTTGCAGTCCAGCATAATATTTAGAACATGTCATTCAATGAATAATTAAGTGTCGTTGGCTCTATTAAATGTGAATTAAGTTAGCATTCATTCAAGTTGTGATTTGGATATGGGCTGGGTAGTCCAACAAAGGTTATTTTTACACTGGAAAGGCTGTTAACACACTATCTACTCAGGCCATGAGTCTGGACTTCTCAGCAATGCTGTTCAGGGGCTGAAGTCCTAGAGGATCCCCGGAGAGTCTCTGTTCTCCAGCCCATGCTAGAAGACCAAAGAAGCCGAGTTCTGATTCCAGCGGTGGCGCGCAGCAGTAGCGATTAAACGGCTGCCCTCATTCGCAAGAAGCAAAAGCAGGCAGCTCTGCTTTTCCCGTGCACCCCTTCACATCTGGCCTGACACAGAAAGGGGCTGCCTAGTGTTGGAGACGGTCTTCTCCCATAAATTTATCTTTCTTGAAAGTGTCCTCATAGACCTGCCAAAAGGTATGTCTTTTAGTTGGTTCTTGATCCAGTCAGCTTGACAATCAAGATTAATCACCATACCCTCTTAAATATAAAGCAAAGTGTTTTTTTGTTTTTGTTCTTGTTTTGTTTTGTTTTGTTTTCTGGGTAGCTTTCCTTTATATTGCTAAGGTTTCAGGTACCTTGACATAGAGTACTGGATTAGAGAGTTATGTATCCTCTAAACATATAGGGTATCTTCAGAAAATTTGATCTCTATTAGCTTAAACTTCATCATCACTCAAAAGAAAAGAGCAGTTTATATCAAAATGAAAATGAATCAACCACATGTGTAAAGGATCCAGAATACAATTACCACCATCCTAGAGATCCACAGACATCAGCCTCATATCTTGGCTTCCTTGTACTTTCCATATCAATGATATTTTGGTCCTAGGACAATCTATGAATCCAGACATCTGGCATGGGATGGGAGGGCAGGCAGAACTGAGACTTCACTCAAAGAATATGAAGCCAAAGGTATAGCGCATAAATCTACCAATCGATTTTGAGTGTGAAGACTGTAAGAAACACTGTTGTTTTCTATATTGATATTTTCTAAAAGAGCAGCTGAGGGTATTCCTACTATAAAAAAGACAGATATAAGGAGTTGTGCATGTGTTAATTTACTTAAATATAGTATAGCTATTTATGCACATCAAGACTTTCACTTTGCTGATAATAACAGTGCTCACTTGGACCAAGGAGATGGTTCACCAAGGTAAAGCCATTAGCTGCCAAGTATGACTACCTGTGTTCAGTTTCCATTATACACATGGTAGAAAGAGAGAACCTCAGATTCTTGAATGTGTGCCTTACCCATGTGCACACCCACACCAGCAAATAAATGCAATAAAAATTTAAATAAATAAAATCATTTTCTCCTTAACTTCTTGTACACACATCTTTTCCAATTCTTTAAATAAAACACTGGGAACCTGGAAGCACCAGGTCCAGACAGAGATCCCCCCTCCCCAGAAACAGATCTAATGTACATAGCAGCTGGCTGTCTATATGTAAAATTTATTCAATTTATCTCAGGCTCAGTACTGAATGTCTTGACAGGGTAATGGTTGTACATACTACCAGGTTGTTGAAAAAGTTAACTTAATTCATGTATACAAAGTGCTTAGCACAACCCCTGGAACTTACATTAATACATAGGAGATTGATTTGACTCCCTGGCCAGTGTGAACTACTTGTGAAGAATGGCTTTTACTTCTTCCTCTGTTCCACTTTCCTATCCTTGGCCTTGTCTGACCTTTCAGTCCAAATGCTATAAAGCAGTCATGGAGAAGGAAAATGAACTACCTGCGCTAAGCACTTCACAAACTATTTTTCCTCCAAATTGGCTTGAAAATTTGTCCTCTAAGATGAACTGGATTGAGGCCAAGGGGGTCAGCAGGATTCTCTCACAATGGCTCCAAAGTAAATGAGGATTGTGGGAGTGATTTTGAGACTTGTTATGGGCATATTGACTGATAGCTGGTTCAAAGGGTATCTATTAGCACACACAGAACAGCCAGCATCAGGGTAACAGAGAACTAATGGTGCTCCTGGCCTGTGTTTCCTTTTTTCACTCTGTCAAACAGAAACAGGGAACAGTTCTATAATAACTTCAAATTCATGGAAGGTCCTGAAGTTATCGGAAATCATCGTTGAAATAAAAGTCTGAGGGTCTGGGGAGAGGGCTCAGTTGATGAGTGCTTGCACAAGAGGACCTGAATATGATTCCTAGAATCCACATTAAAAGTTGGTGCTGCCTTGTGCTTATAATTCCAGTGCTGGGGAGTCTAAGACAAGCAGAGCCCTGGGGATTTCTGGCTAGCCAGCTTACCCAGTCAGAAAGTTCTGGGTACCCAAGACACTGTCTCAAAAAACAAGGAGAATGGAACCTGAAAATGATGCCTGAGATTGGCCTCTTGCCTCTACATGCATGTGAATACAAACACATACACACACACACACACACACACACACACACACACACACACACCAATGAGATTCAACCAAAAAATTAAAGTCTGAAAGTCGGTTTGTTTCCTTAATTGTGTTTTCAACCCCAAAATTGTATATCAACAAATCTCTAATATTCTTGTCACTATCATGACATAAAAAAGTGACAAGTGCTAAGTGATTACAATGTTTTCCAATCTTTTATATATTTCATATCATCTGATCCTCTTACTCTTTTTAGGAGACTTTTATTGTTCCCATTTCAGAGATCAGAGAGCCCTTGGAAAACATGAGAGGTACCAATTTCACATGTGCACAAAAAACAAAACAAAACAAACAAACAAAAAAACCCCATATTTTAGACCTGAACAAAATTCTTTTTTGGAGAATAAATGTGTCATGAAAATACATAGTGGGGAAAACAGACTCTGTTTACACAAGAGATGTCATCATGATCTGATGTCTGCTGTTCATATCTACAAAACAATTTATGGCTAAACAATGCTCACTACCTGACATACAGTTATATTCATGGAAAAAAAAAAAAAAACTAAAAAAGGTGTAACCTGCTTGCCAGGAACGAAGATGTTCTAAAGAGACACTTGACCCCTCCCTTTGACTATCAGAATATTGAAGCAGTGGGCCCCCCAAATAAGTTTCCTCTTCTCTGGGAGTCTCATGCTGAGAGAAGGAAGAGACTGAAATCTGGTGCCAGTCAGACTGGTGGGGGCCGGTCACCAGGAAAGAGATTTTGTACAGTTCTGAGAACTTGTCAGACCTCCTCTCAGCAGAGAATGGATCAGAGACAATGATGGGTCAGAGGTGGCCAATACCACACCTTGGCCAGGACTTAGCTATGCACACCTCCTGCTGTCTACTTAAACCTAAACATGATGTTAGGATCCCTGAAGATGGACTTGTATGCAGGAGAGGCCAGGAGGGAACCACTGGATCTCTTTGTGCCTCTTCCCAATGTGGCCAGAGTGAATAAATCTTCTTTTTCTGCTTTCCATATTAATTTGTCTCTGTAATTGGTCTACTGTGGAGAGTTGGCCAAACTTGGCTTTTTAGGGTTGCCAGAGCCCAGGCTCTGACCCTAATAACTCCAGTTAGGATGATCTGATCTCCCAGTCTAAGTACAGACCTCCGATTAGCCCCACGCAGAGGACCTTTCCTTTCATGTCTCTGTCTGTTTGCTCGTTATATTCCCTGATAAACGAGCTACACATATTTCCTCACTACACTGAAATTCTGAAGCTTCTAACATTTTCTAAATAACCTTGTGCAATTCATCACCTTCACATCATTGCTCCCCAAAGGCAATGCAATCTGCCTACCTGGCATTGAACCTCAGTTCCGTCCATCACTGTTCACATTGTCCTACATGCTTTTTCTGAGTCTAAACTACTGGTGCTGCAACTCTTCTTGGGACAACCCTCCAGTCCCTCCACATTGCCTTTCAAGACACTTAGATCTGATGTCAGCTAACCCCATGAATACTCTTGACGCACACTGGGAGGTTTGACTGCTTTACTTTTGAGCTTATAAAACATTCTGAGTTATCTCTCTCACAAAATGCTGATGTCAGGCTACAGTGATCTGTTTCTTTCTCTCTTCCTAACTCCATTCTGAACTTCTGAACCAAAGGAATTATAACAATTTGTCTTTGTATCCCTGACCCTTAACACATGTCTGGGATTGAGTGTTACTAGCTTTATGTTAGCCCTGTGTTCATGAAATGACTTAGTGTGTTATATAGATGATGTAAAGGAGTAAAAGTAATATCTTTCCCTAGCTCATCAGAAGGTTCATGGCTGAGGCTTCCACAGCAAAAGACAGATTAACAAGAAAGGAACACAGAAGCTCAAGTACAGGCCCAATGAAATGGGGTTTTCTGTTTATCTTTATACTTTGGTTTGATACTGAGTAGCTGTAATCAGAAATAATAATCAGAGTAGGGAAGGGTGTGACATTGGCAATAATTTATTCTGAGCTTATCAATATTCTCTTCAGATTCATCTTTGTCTATGGACTTCCCTGAATTAGAATCTGCTGACCTCCTATCAAGAGAAAATCAGCTAGCTTTATGGACTGGTTCATGGGAGAAATGCAGGGGACAGTTTCTGTTTTATATGTTCTGCTTATCCTGTTTATTAATGCCACCTTGTCATGTTTTAGAGGGTGTCCCGAACACTGAAAATGAATGTGATTTTAATTGGTATATTTCATTTATATTTTTAAAAAACCTACCTATGTCTCATTACATTTTTAAAATTGTTTTTTCAAGGGGGCTCTTTTTGAGACAGGGTCTCTCTGTAGCTCCAGCTGGCCTGGAACTTCCTTAGTATATCAGGTTGGTCTTGAATTCACAGAGATTCACCTGCCTCTGCTTCCTGAGTGCTAGAATTAAAGGTATGTACCACTATACCCAGCTTTTTTTTCCTTATAAAACAAGGACTCCCTCTACAGTCCGGTATTACTAGCTCTCCCAAGGTGATCTTTCTCTCACAGTGGTTCTCAGACCTCAGTTCTGTAGTGTGAGGGCTACAAGTATGAACTGCCATTCCTGGCCTTCATTATATTTTTGTTTAGTAGAAGAGAAAATTTCATTTTTCTTGTGTGTACATGTAAGTGTAGGGGGATGAACATGCACGAGGAACTAGAAGTTGATGCTGCTTGTCTTTCTATCACCTTCACTTTATCACATTTGAGACAGAGACTCTGATTAAACCTGGAGCTCACCAATTTAGCTAAACAAGCTGGTCAGATTGTCCAAGGATCCTCCTGTCTTGGCCTCCCCAATGATGCATGCCCCCCACCTCCCATGGACACAGGGGATTGAACTCATGTCATCATACTTACACAAGTGCTTTACTGACTGAGTCATCTTTCCAGTCTATAAATTTCCCCTTAATAAAAACATTTAAAGTTTTAAAAGAAAGATATTAGGATTAAATTCTGACAAATAACATTATTTCAAGGGTCAAAAACTGTGACTATTGTGCAGGATGTGAGTGGCCCTGACTCATGTTTTCTAATGTAGAAATCTTGGTGGGTCAACAAGGGATGCATTTTAGAATAAACAGTGCTTTGGAAGACCATGGCATCTAATTTCAAGAGGTTAGTGTGACCTAGAAATGCAATACTTCCACGAGACACACAGGCTTATCTCTGGACAGTTTCAATAAAATAAATGTTTAAATTGGATCTTTACCCAGGTTTCTTTTGCAGAAGCTATAGTGATAGTACGGGAAAGCTATGGGCATGCTCTGTCAAGAATTACATCACTATGGTGGCATGTACTTACAGATCTGTGAAAGCATCACTCAGGGAATTTTAGAAACAGAGAACAGACTCGTAGACTTCTGTTTGCCTCATACTGGATCCCTCACAATATCACCATATTCAGGGAAGGGAAAATTGTAGACTAACATTTCACAGGCCAGTCTGATTAAAGAATTCCTCATGTGAAATAACTTATTCCCACATATTGCTAGTTGTGTCAAAGTGACAAAAACTAGCCAGCCTGCACACTTACCTCCACCTGCACAAGAGTAAGTGCAAGCAATGATCAGGGGTTTGACCTGGTAAAAGTTCAGAGAATCCCATGAACTGATTACCAAAGGAAAACAGGGAAGGCAGCTAGTTGTGGAGGCCAGAGGGCAATCTCCAGTGCTGTATCTCAGGAAATATCCACATTTATTTTGTTTGTGAGATAGTGTTTCTCACTGGCCTGGGAGTCACTAAGGAGGCCAGGCTTACTGGGTGGCAAGCTCCAGGCATCCTCTGCTCTCTCCCTCCCTAGCTATCGCATTGCAAGCTTGTGCCACCATGCTTGGCTTCTTTAACATGCTTCTGGGGTTAAAACTCAGGTCTTTCTAATGAACTCTTTGCAGCCTCAGGCACACTTGTTCCTGCCTGCAGGGCTTCAGATTCAAAGGGTAAATCCACTCTCCAGAGTTACTAATATGATAGAAATGGATATGAGTCCATCACATATTTTTTAACTGTATGCTTTCTCATGTTACACTCAAAAGAACATCCAAATTTTCCCGACAGTCAGTTCTTCTAGCCTGATGAAAAATGACACTGAAATAAAGACTCCATTTTCACAGCCATTTCTTGTTTTTTTTTTAAGTTTTTATTTATGTTAGTGTTTGTGCATGAGTTTCTATGTGAGTGTATGTGCATATATGTGTACAGCTACCCATGGAGACAAAAATTGATTTTTTTTGATTTGCTACATTTACAGGTGTTTGTAAGCTCCCTGACATGGATGCTGGGGTCCAAGCGCCTTTCCTCACAATTTAGCAGTGAGTACTCTTTTTAAAAATATTTTCATTGAATCATTGTGTGTTTCATACAGAACATCTCAATCAATCTTAATCAATTTATACCCCTTTCCCTGCCCACACTCCCACTCAAGTCCCCCAACTGGAATTCATACATTTTTTTTTCATCTGTGTTAAGGTCTATTGTGTCAAGTTAGTGTCCCCAAGGCCAGATTCATTCACTGAGGTCTAGTCAGCCTACCCAAGGTCCCTTGCTTTAGGAAGACTGGCTCATGAGCAGTGGGTACTGTTAACTACCGAAAAATCTCTCCAGTTCACAAATGCTAGGTTTTGACATTGAATAGTCTTCAGACACAAATAATTTAAAAGCAATCTTTATTTTCTGATATTGGAAATCAGTTCTCTGAATTGGGCTTTATGGTGCACACCTATAATCCCAACACTTGAGAAGTGAATACAAAAGAATCAGAAAATCAAGATCATCTTCAGTTATGCCATGATTTCAAAGCTAGTCTCAGCTACATGCGATTCTATCATTTTTAGAGAGAGAGCGAAGAGAGAGAGAGAGAGAGAGAGAGAGAGAGAGAGAGATTCAGTAGTGCAAACACGTCTTTGTGGGTTCCAGGCCAGCAAGGGTTACATAGTGAGAAGGAAGGAATACTTTTTCTGTGCCATCCTCCTTCCACTGAACTCCTGCTAAGTGTACTCAATTGCTAAGTGCATGTGTGGATTTCCAGAGGTCTTCCTGATCTGGCCGAAAGCCCCATGTTACTTAGGCAGAATTGTACCTGTAGAAAAGTGAATGATCTCCTTTTGCTGGATCTGCTCTTTCCTCTGGAGAAAAACAAACTCCTTCACAGAACCTCAAGAGAATTTGAAACATGAATCTAACTTCATTACAGCTACTTAACTGTAGACTCTCTCAAACTTTGCAGGACAAATCCGGAAATGACGTCTCAGCCTTAATCTTGCCAAGCATAATCCCAAATTCCATCCTATTGAATGTTGAAGTTCAAATGATTAAAATTCCTCACGTTTAAATCCTGGAGGAACAAAAGCACAAAAATATAATTTATTGAAAAGCATCTTCAAAAATCATTTAAAGGATAATTGATTGCTTTTCAAGCAAGTTTATTTGATAAATTTATAAAATAGAGTAGAAAGTTTCATAGGCCCACAGGTATATAATAAAACAGGCAACAATAGGTAGATATATTTTGCATGTATAAGAATTTGATTATATTACTGAAGGTCCCACAAGTCATAAGCTTGACAGGTCACACAATCTTATGAGCAAATGAAAATTACTCATGATGAAATAGGTGAAAATATAAAATAACTAAATTCTTGTCTCCAGACCTAGTGTTGCAAGCACCTAATTTTCTAAGTTTAGCCATTGAAACACTACAAAGGGCGCCGTGGACACCCAGAGACTTTGAAGAGACCGATTCAAAGCCATGCTTGTTTACTTCATGTATACCACCTATGCAGTTGCAACAAAAGAAAACTTGTTATTGAAATCTTAAAACTGCATTTTAATTAATATATTTGTGTAACTTGAGGGGGCATGTGAGTGGGTGTGTGAGTGCTAAAGCATTTATTTCTAAGTCAGAAGACAATTTGTAGGAGCTGGTTCTTTCCTTCCTTCTGCCATGGGTCCTGGGGATTGTACTGAAGACATCAAGGCTTGATGGCAAGCCCCTTACTTGCTAAGCCATACCAACAGCCTGCAAAGAGAGATCTTGAAAAAGATACCTTTCACAAATTCAGAGATGAAAAATGTGACATTTCCATTTACTGAAGAAAGTTCAGCTTTTCTATGAACACAATTCTTTAAAAAAAAAAAAAAAAAAAAAAACTTTTTGCTTCCATATAATACAGGTGAGGATAATACTGGTGTGTACTGGTGTATACTGGTGTGTACTGGTGTATATGTTTATGCATGTGTGCTCTCATGTGTGAGAGCAAAGGTGCGCATCTGCCAAGGCACATGAATGGAGGTCAGAGAACAACTTCAGAAGTCACTTCTCACTTTCCAGTTTGTTTGAGGCAAGGGTTTTATTTGCCACTACATACAACAAGCTAGCTAGCTCACAAGCTTCAGGGATTCTCTGCTCTCTGCCTCCCATCTCACTGGAGAAGCCAGGAGATTACAGGCACACACTACTATGACCAGATTTACATGGGTTCTGCAGACCCACACTCAAGTGTTTGTGCTTGGGTGGTAAACACTTTCCCCACCGAATCATCTCCGTAATATCCCCTCCAGTACTTACACAAGAAATTCACATTTCTACAATGTGCTTTCATTGTCAATTTGAATAAGATGAATTAGAACTCTCTTGAAGTCTTTATGGAATTCATGCCAGTGATCCCGAAGACAGTGCAAAGAGGACGGCACAGTTTAGTGGATTACATAAAGTCACGCTGACATGCTGGTTATGCAGTATGCTACATATTTAGGAAAATGATTCAAATGTATTTATAGAATATTTACTCCAGAGCCTGTGAGAAGGTCAAGCATAATCATTCATGATGAAATGAAGAAAAGAGCAAAGATGAAGTCTTCATCCTTCCTGGATATTGAAATTTAAAGAAAAGACAAGAGAGTAGGGTTCTACCAGTCATTAAAATAACATATTGTTACACGGCATGTGAGGATCAACATAAGGAGGCTGTAAAACCAAAGAACAGATCTGCTCAATGATATTACATTGATAAAGTGTTTTCAAAACTTATTACCTCTTTTGTATTCTTCAGCTTTTATATTCCAATAAATTGAAATCAGTGCACATACAAGATATTGTAATCACTGGCTAAGCAGCTAATGACAGTGGAAGAATATACTTGTACTTGAGCATAATTCTTTGTTAAGGTTTTATATTTATATAGAGAATTCCAGTGTAAACTGCAATTTGAGGGAATGTTCTTTCAACACTTGGGATTGTAATCCTTTGGGATTATAGTTTGGGGGATTCTGCAATTTAGAAATTTCAGTCTTCCAGGATTTGAACATTTGAGATAATACTGTAGAGTGTTAAAGATTATTCTATTAAAATATTCTCACTGTGAGGTCATAAATCCCAGAGAGAACACTATCTCTGTCATATCTCTAGACAAATGAAATTTTTTACTATATGCTAAACATGGATCATTATACTTACAGACAAGTATACCATACACCACTCATCACCAATGGTGACTACACCACTCATCAACAATGGTGACAGCAAGCACAAGACACATGCTGACTCAATCAGACAAAAACCCAGCATGGAACCAGGCACCAGGCATCAACTCTAGCCAAGGGACTATTAACAAATGATCTCTGTGGTATGAGGAAGAGTAGATCTTCTTTAAGGGAGTGGCTCTAGATAGGCTGACTAGACTATAAAGGATGAACTTGCATCAAGGAACATCTGTGTACAAATGCTGGAACAAATAGGTCTTAACATATATGACAGAATACCTGAAATCTAGTGGAGGGAGAATGTGTGTATGGGGGGGTGTCTACATTTAATTAAGATATATTATATGAAATTCCTAAATCTCAATTAAAATATGAGGAAAATTAAAAATATGTGGGAGTTTCTGTCTATGTCTGTTTCTGTGTGTTTGTGTGTGTATGTGTGTGTGTATGCATGTACCTGGGTGCAGAGGTGAGAGAAGGATATATTGTTCTATCACTCTGCCTTCTTTTCTTTCTCTTTTTTTTTTGGAGAAGGGGTAGGATTTGAGACTTCATCTCTCCATAGCCCCAACTGGCCTGAAACACTATGTAGAGCAGGCTGGCCTTGATCTCACAGAGATCTTCATGCCTCTGCCTTACACGAGCTGGGACTAAAAGCATGTGCCACCATAACTGGCCATGCATCATTTTCTTAAGACAGTCAATCACTAAATCTGAAGCTCACCATTTGGGGTAGACTAACCAGGAAAGCTTTCTTCCACCTACACCAGGACTAGATAGGCTGACTATCTAGGTGTGCACAGCCATACTTGGCTTTTTATGTGAGTGCTGGGAATCTAAACTCAGGCCCTTAGGCTTGCACAGTGAGTGCTATTATCCACTGAGTCATCTCCACAAACTTCCCCAACCATTGTCTCTGTTTATTCAGCTGCTCTGAGCAGGTGACCCTTTTTCCTGAAGTTCTGATTTCATACTTCATATCTGAGAGTTACATATGATCTCTCTCTACTGCTGTTTTCCAGCTTGGAGAAAATTTGACCAGAGAATAAGGCATCAAAGTTCCTTGTAATTCTCTGAGTGTTTTTCTTTCCTGCTAATAATGGATATTTTGTAGGAACCAATGACGCAACCCAACAAGTAAGGATTTGTTACAAACTCAAAAAATATCTGACAAATGAAACTAGAATTGAACATCCATAGCTAGATATGGTCACACAAAGGCTTGCTCCCAGCACAGTTTCCATGTGCTTTTGTGCCTGTGTTGTATATGTGTGCTATATATGCATTATATGTGTGATTTATGTGTATAGTATGTGTGTCAAGACTGATGCTCATCAGTATTGACAAAGAAACTTATATCAAAGTGCCTTCCTCAATCACTGTCCACCTTCTGTTTGGAGACAGGGAATCTCACAAAATCTGAAGCTCCGTGTTTCTTCTACACTGACTGACTGGTGAGTCCCTGAGAACCCCTGTCTCTACCTCACCTCCCACCCTACTCTGGTAACAGGCACATGCCATCATGCCTGGATTTTCCTTTAGTTCTGAGGATCCAAACTCAGTTCTTTAGGCTTGCAGAGCAAGCACTTGACCCACTGAGCCATTTCCACAGATTGCATGTATATTTGATATACAGTTGCACATGGAAAAGCAGTGCCAGGGTGGCAGCTGATCAATAGTAAGTTTGTCATTTCTTACAAAATATTTGCTTGAGTCTCTGCATTCTTATTTTATCACAGATCAGGGAATGGCCTTATACATTGACTCTTATATGAAGGTTTTTGGCATTCCTAGACATATTGAAAATTGACTGTAAGGAAAGTAAACATTCACAAAAGTTCCATGGTTGCTCCCAAGTTGGTAGACAAGCCCAGGGAAACAATACGACTTAGCATAGAAGCTTTTCACATTGTTCTCCCGTAAGTGAGTTAAATGGTGATTAACCCTTTTCCACATTCCTACCTGGTTTCAGCATGTGTTAAATAGTAACCTCGAGTTAACAAAACTGGACATTAACTCTGCTTGGCCTCAGCTTAATGCCTTTAGTGAGGGACAGTGATGTCAGAAATTAAGTAACTCTCTAGATAGTTACAGGTTTGAAATGCTATGATAATAACCTCAGATCTTCTTCTTTGGTCCACAATAACTTGATCCCCAACCATGATTAGATATAACAACTGAAAGAGCAGGAATATACATTGGTTAACAATAAACTATAACAAGATCTAGGAAGGAGAAAGTCCAGAACCTGCATTTTGTAGAACAATATCATGTGATGCAAAACAAAAAAATTATAACAGAAGTCTAATGGTCACATTGCTTTAATGCAGGACCCTTAGGCCACTCTGCTAAAATAGCCTTACCTGGTAGACCATTAAAGTGATGTGGTCTGCAGCTACCTACAATTGTTTTCTGGAGAGACAGTTTTTCTTGAAGAGCCTCCAGAAGTTGTTAGTCTCTTTTCATTACTTATTACACACTTTAGAAGAAAGGCTCTTCAAATTTATCTTAAGGAACAATTGTCTTTAATACTGCTCAAAGCAAAGGAAGGAATGGTGGAAACCCTTGATAGTTCATTTTTGATTGCTGTTTATTGCTTTTAGAACACCATGAATCCTGAAACGGAGAAAGGGCAAGGTAGAATGGACCCCCAAAAGTCCTCAGTAGAATGCACAACCTTGAGATCTGCAATGATTTTTCTGCTGTCTTTAAAGGAATATTCAGATACAAGAATTAGTTTTTGGGCAAATCTAGAGTAATAAGACAGATTAAGTATAGTCTGTATATAATACAGAGGTCACTTTTCCAATCATGATTTTTTTAAGCATGGTTGTGTTTTTCTGTTGTTGTTTTTAAATATTTTCAAATTTTTCTTTATCTGTACATGTGTGTGCTCACACTGGAGTGCAAGTATTTATATGTGTGTGCATATGGAAATCAGTAGTTATTGCAGAGTGTCTTCCTCAGTTGCTCTCCACCTTAGTTTAAAATTAATTAAATTACAGCTCATTTATTTATTTATTGTGTGCTTGTGTGTGTGCTCACACGTGCCACAGTGTACATGCAGAGGTCAAAAAACTTTCTGGAGTTGGTTCTCTCTCTCTATGGTCTAGATCCTGAAGATCAAACACAGGTCTTCTGACTGTGACTTTACCCACTATTTCAGTAGCCCTCCACCTTAATTTTTGATAGAAGGTTTCTCACTAAACCTAGAGTTCACCCATTTAGAATCAGCTATGCTGGCAGGCCAGCAATTCCTAAGGGTTCTATGTCTCCATGTCCCAGCACTCAGATTCCAGTCACCTGTCCCAGCTCTTTTACATGGGTTTTGAGGACTGATTTCAAGTCCATATGCTTGCATACCTCTCACTGACTGAGACATTTCCCCAGTCTTCAAGGCTTCTTGACCTCCTCTGTTATGATCATTCATTCTGATAATGCCTCCTCTCTCAAGTGACTTAAATTTGCTTAAGATTTGTATTAAAATAACAGGATTACCTAAATTTCACACATTATATTTCAGTGTTTAAACAACAGTTTCTCTAAGCTTCCCTCTCCAGACCTGCCAGTCATCATCTAGATCCACTGACTCCTAAATATGCAAAACTCACCTGTGGTTTCTAGGTGCTCAGGAAAAATTCATCCTTATGCCTCGGACATTTGACAAGAAGATACACATATTGAAATGCCCCTTTATGGGTCTGTTTGGTCTATATATAATATGTATGTTATATTAGAAACTGGGTAACATATTGACTATATGTTACATATGTAACATATGACTACTAATTTACCTTACTTAAACATTATAACCTGTCAGTTACATAGCTTGACTCTGTGAATTCCTGTTGGTCTATAACTTCCCCTAGAACAATACAGCTCTGATACTGTTGTAGTCATTCATATCAGTTGAGAAGCTGTGTTCCAAACAGTAGCCTTTTGATACCTTTTCCTTCAATGCTCTTCACATTCAACCTTGATACAAATTTAATTAATTGTGAAGCTTTGATATTCGATTCTCCTTGTTATATCTGCAGCTTTTCTGTTTATCTTTGTTTAGATCATCTGCATAACACATGCCCTTTTGTAGCTGAGAAGTTGGTTAATTTGTTTTGATGGAATGTCTTGCCATGTATAACTTAAATTACATTGGTAAATTGTCATGAGCTGTTTAAGCTTGTTAACAGAAGCCTCTGGGATCAAACAGGATACCCCTGTCTGCTCCAAAACTCCCTGACTTAGGTCAAGATGGTTCTTTGGCTCTGAAATGTGAAAGGGAAAAAATAGCAAGCAGATAGAAATATTGAATGCATGGAATCTTTGGGCTAGAGAGATGGGTCAGCAGTTCAGAGGGCTGGCTTCTCTTCCAGACTATCAGAATTGGTTCACAATATCTATGTTGAGCAGTTTACAAGCCCCTGTAATTCTAGCTCTGGGAGATTAAGCATCTCCTTCAGACCTCCAATGACACCTGCACACACATGAGGCATGCACTTACACAAATACATACAAAAAGAACCCCATTCCATTGCATCCTTAAGAACAGCTAGAAGGTAAACTATTTCCATTAGAAATTACTGTTGCAGTGGGAAAGCAAAGCAGGAAGTACATCCATGAAGAGAAAGCTCAGTTGGGAACTGTAGTTGACTACCTCAATTGCACAGGAACCAGAGACAGTACATGAAGTCACTTTGACCACAGCTTTTAAGGCACTCTCTTCATTTGCAAATCTCTTGGCTACTCCTTAATCACTGTAATCTCTTTATGAAAGGGATGCTTTCCTTCAGAACATGGCTTGGCTCCAAAATTCTTCTTGCTGGTGACCTTTTTTCAATCCAAACTGTACATTCTGCATTTTGTTCTTTTTCACTGCAGATATACATAATATTCACAATTAATAGCCATACCACCATGTCTACATTATACATTAGGTATAAATGTCCTTGAGATGTCCTCCCCAAAGAAATTAGTCCATTGCTATTCAACTTAGCCTCAGGCAAGCTTTTTCTGGGAAAACTCTAGCCAGACTCTTTGCCAAAATATCTCAATTGTTGCTTAAGTCTTTATTTCCTTCCGGAACTACATTGTTTTCAGCACTACTTTCTTCCAGGCCCATTCTAGAATGATCTGATAAACTCTCCTTACAGCAATCAACCTCTTTTCCAGCCCAGACTTCCAAAGTCTTCCACATTCCTCCAAAACCCACATGTTCACGTTTTTCATAGCCATGGTACCATATTAGGTACCATATTAATTAGTATATACTTCTCTGTTGCTATGACAGAAACACTGACCAAGGGAACTTATAAAAAGAAGAGTTTATTTAGTTTATGGTTCCAAAGGGGCAAGAATTTATCATGACAGGGAGGCATGGCAGCAGAAGTGGCTGGACACAGAAGCTCAGTGCTCACATCTTCAAGCAGGTACAGGGAGCAGAACATGACTGGAAATCTGACAAGGCTTAAGAACTCTCTAAGCCTGGCCCCAGTGACGAGCTTCCTCCAGCATGGCCACACCTTCTAAGACCTCCAAAAACAACACCACCAACTGGGTACAAAATGTCCAAATACTTGGAGCCTATGGAGCCTTCTCATTCAAACCATCATGGCTGTGAATTTCATTTTTAAAGATTAATATATTTCATTGTCCATTCATCAGTTGATAGACATATAGAGTTGTTTCTAATTCCTGGCTATTATGAAATGGACAGTAATTTACATGAATGAATAGGTATTTCTGTAGTGGAGATTAGAGTTTTCTGGGGATATGATCAAGAGTTGTGTGACTGCATTATACAGTAGATTAATTTCATGCTTTTTGAGGATCTCTACTGTGATTTACACTGTGACTTCGCTGGTTTGCAATCCCTCCAGCAGTGGATAAGAGTTCTCCTTGCTCCACATCCTCACCATCATTTCTCTTTATCTGTTTTTGTTTTGGGCTCTTTGCCATTCTGATAGAGGAAGATAAAATCTCAAAGTGGTTTTAATCTGCATTTTCCTAAGGACTAGAGATGCTGAATATTTTTAAGTATTTCTCAATCATTTACATTTCACTTTTAGAAAACTCCTGTATAGCTTATTGCCCTATTTTAATTGGGTTGTTTGTTTAATGTTTAGCGTTTAAGTTCTTTGTATATTCTAGATCCTAAGCATCCCTGATGTTAAATTATATTACAGAGCTGTAACAATAAAATCTGGCTTAAAAACAAACAAATCTATCAGCTGGATAGAACTGAGGACTCAGATTCCAATCTACACATTTATAGCCACCTGGTTATCGATAAAGGAGCCAAAAATACACACTAGAGAAAAGACAACATATCCAATAAATGGTACTAGTCCATATGGATAAAGGTATATAGAAGAATAACTCTAGATCGCTATCTCTCACCATGCCCCAAACTCAACTCCAAGTGGATCAGGTACTGCAGCATAAAACTTGATCCTTTGAATCAGATAAAGGAGAATGTAGGGAATACACACTGGAAATTATAATCACATGAAAGAACTTTTGAGCATGATGTTTATAGCAAAACATTAGGTCCAACAATTAGAAAATGGGACCACGATGTGGTGGTTTGCATAAGAATGTCCCTCATAGGTTCTAAGTATTTGGACATCTTGTCTTGAGTTGGTATAGTTGTTTTGGGAGGTCTTGGAAGGTGTGACTGTGCTGGAAGAAACATGTCACTGGGGGTGGGTTTAGAGAGTTCTTAAGCCTTGCTGGATCTCCAGTCACTCCCTGCTTCCTGTATCTGTGTGAAGATATGAGAACTTAGCTTCTGTGTCTACACTAGCCACCTCTGCTGTCATACCTCCCTGCCATGATAGACTCTTGCCCCTTTGGAACCTTAAATTAAATAAACTCTTCCTTTTATAAGTTCCCTTGGTCGGTGTTTCTGTCACAGCAACAGAAAAGCAACTAATACACGCCTGAAAATAAAAAGCTTCTGTACCTCAAAGGACACCATCATTCGAGTGAGGAGGCAATCTAAAGAAAGGGAAAAAAGTTGTCTTGTACTTTGAGGGTACAGTCCATCATGTTTCAGAAGTCATGGCAGCAACAGTGTGAAGAGGTAGCTGATCACATAGCATCTAAAGACAGGAAGCAAAGAGATAAAGAGAGGAAGAAGGTCAGAGAGAGAAGGTCAGAGAGAGAAGAATGATGATGTTCAATATTAATCATCACAATAGCTAAATACCTGAAGTATACATGGAAACACACAAGTATAAAAATGCAAACAAAGAGAAACACGTTTAGAAAGAACTGGTTCTTTGGCTTGTTCCATAAAACCTATGAGACCCCTTTGTAGATATAATGAAAAATGTAACAAAAAAGAATAAGCAATTTATTTAGACTAATCTGCAGTACCTAAATTTAAATTGCTTCATTCTGGATGTCCAGGGAAACAAGGGGTTGTACCTAACAAGTTATCAGTGGGATATAAAAAAAAATGACCTGTAGCAGTAAAAATTATGAGGAAGCTTCTTACACCCCCATCAACCTTGTAAGTAAATGTCATGTTTGACAAAGTATCTCATGTAGGGACACACCATCTGTGAGAAATATCAGAGATAGGAGATGTCATGCTTGATAAAGCTACTAATGCTGATGGCCATTGAGAGCCAGCTAATATTTCACGAGCTCAGAGAGTCCTGAGAAGAAATTGATGCCTTTGAAGAAAACACCTGAGACAATTGCTAATGAAGATCACACTTGAGAATCCTGTAATAGAAATGTTTCTCATCCAAATGAGATAGTCCCAATTCTGGTAAGGAGCAATCTTCTTATATTTTCTGATATTTGTTTTCTCTTCTACCAGCTAACATCTTGATTTCTCCTTTGCCACTCTAAACATTGTTTTCTTGCACATACTAATATATGTCAGATTTACAGAATAAACAATAATTAAAAGCTATCAACTTTCATCCCGCTACTCTGGAAGGCACTTACAATTCAGTAAATGTGTTTTGAGGACATTTCTGAGGCACATACTCTGTTGAACTTTACAGGTTTTATGACAGTTTTCTTTCCCAAACTCATGTTGCAATTTAATTGGCATTAGGATGGCATTAAGTAGTCTGACTTTTGAGAACTGAAATTCAGAGTTCTCAGAAATCCACCCTTGTATATAGATTAATGTACTTATTGTGGGAATGAGTTTATCATCTCATGCATGTTCACTCTTTTTCTCTCCTCTCTTTCCCCGTGTTCCTCTGTGTCTCTTTCTTTCTTTTATTCTGCCCCTGAATATGTTTTAGCATGTGATGATGCAACAGGAAGGCCAATACCACATCCTGGTACCCTTATATTGGACTTCTCTGTCTACAAATAAGTTATTGTATAGGACTTTCTTCAGACAGGTAAGCTTCCCAAGCTCAGTTATCCTGTTTACCTAAGTTCATCATTGTTAAGTGTTCACACCCCAGCAAGGAAAAAAGGGGTAGAGAGTCAGGGGATACTTGCCTGCGAATTCAGCCACACCTTCCAACTAACCCTTAGGCCCCAGTTACACATGCACTGGGTAAGAGGATAAGAGTATATAGATTGGGGAAGCCTACAGGAATCCCAGCTGCCATTTTTTGCTGCTATGGGAAAGCTACTATTCAGACTTGGATGACAACTTTTCATTGTAGCCTTAGCAGGGGAGATCCCTATAAGTGAATCATTTCCCACTGCTCTGTAAGTAAGTCCAGTAAACTTGCTGGTTTTCCAGACTGAAGTTTGGGGAAATCATATCTTAGTTTGTCATTAGGACCAAAGGAGGTGGGGTTGAACATCGTTTACACCTGCCCTCAAGAAGGAATTTTGGCATCATATTTAAAGCAATAATTCCATTTTCATTATACAGAAGTTTGTCTATGGGATTCTAATAGCACAACACAAATCAGACCAAGAAAAGGCACATAATTGCCTCAAATAATCGAATACTGCTCCACCAAGAAAACAATGTATCATTACTACTCACAACAGCAAAAGTTCATAGATAATGTCTATACAATGTGGTGGTGAGATGACTCGGTGGGTTAAAAGCACTTGCTGCCAAACCTGACAACCTGTGTTCTGTCAGTGGAACTCACATAGTGGAAGGAAAGAACTGATTCCCTCAAGTTGTCCTCTGAACACTACAGGTACCTGGAGGCATGCTGTGGATTAGTGGTAGAAGCTGTCTTTGGTAAGCTAGTAAAAACCCACTACTGTATTATCATCGTGTCTCCTCCCCTCAAAATCCTAACATAGTAAACTATATTAGTTATTATATAGTAAACTATATTACATATAGAAAGAATAATACTAATTTAAAAAATTTTTGTTACACATACATATCTTTAGCTAAAGGTTAATTAAAGCTTTTAGAATAATACAAATAATGTTGAAATAGTCATATTTATTGCCATGTAGCAAAATTTGATAAGAATTCTTCCAATAATTTTTTTCAATCATGATGGTAGTTCAGCCTAGATCATTTTTATTACATAACTACTATGTCTCCTTTGCTTCTATTTTTTTCTTTTACCAGAAATGGTTTCATTTTATCACCTAACTTCTATTGTCAACAATATCTACA
Source organism: Eospalax fontanierii (assembly GCA_035773235.1). NCBI lineage: Eukaryota > Metazoa > Chordata > Mammalia > Rodentia > Spalacidae > Eospalax > Eospalax fontanierii. The sequence goes on from CM069524.1 coordinate 114,471,837, forward strand.
TATATTTTTCCTTCCTTACACATGATGACCTGACTACAGAAATAGATGTCCAAAGATTTAATCAACATATAAATTCTGTTTATACAAAGGAAATTATTTCAGTGTACTGTTGAGTTATATGCTTTGTGATTTATCTAAGGTTCTTATATCTATGCTTGTATGATCATCCTATCATTACCCTCTTTTAAAAATGTAGTTCATTATCAAGGGAGAAATGGGGAAATGAGGACACTTTAAATGGGGAAGACACAAAGGGGGGATTAGACAGGGAGAGAGGGAGAGAGACAGAAAGAGAGAGAAGAGTATAATAATGACTACCTAGTGTAAAACACAAGAGAGTATCATGCTAGCCTAATAACCTAATGAAAAATTCCACATACAATATCTCTACATAAGCCCATGTGCATAGCTGAAGGCTGCATGACAAGAAACAGAGTCAGACAGGAGAAAACTTACTTTGAGTTGTTGTCCAGGGCAGACCAAGAGACTCCCCAAATTACATAGGATATTCCCACAGTCCTTGATTGCCTCCTAGAACTTGAAGGTAAGATCATATTGCTGCAAACAGGACATACTTCAGACACTGGATTTAGAGCAGTGGAGCTAGAACTCACCTACAAGCCACTTCCCCAGAAGGCCAGCTTTCATAGCTCTGGAGAGCACTATGCAAGCAGCCAGTACCAGTTTCCTGACCAAATAACCACATCAATGACCATTACAGATTTCAATACTGGTACAGTAGTGTCACTTTTGTCTTGAGCTAATCAATGGGGCTACAAAATTGATCATAGACCCCACTCCATGAGAAGAAACTCATGTGTGGTATTGTAATCATAATCAAATACACATGTCTGAAGAGGTCATAGATCTTAGAGTGATTCCCAAGGCTGTCACATCCCTATGCTAACATACCTTCTTACTAAGTGCAAAATATGTATCCTATCCTTATATACACAGTCAGTTATACCAGTCACCACTCATCAAAGAAACTTCTGTCGCCCCAGATGGAGACTACTACAGAGTACCACAGCCGGTCACGGACAGACATTGTCAGTGAGTTGCCCATGACTAAACTGTACATCTACAGTGCAACCTCTATAACCAAGGCTAATGCAACGTGGAACAATGGGTAAAAAGTACACTAGTGAATCTAAAAACGCTCTGGGTTATTTAGAGGGTGCAATCAGAGGTCATGGACTGAGCCTTCCTAGATGTTCAGTGATGGCTGATTGACTCAAATCACTTAGAGAGCAAATCTTTATGGAACTGAGACTAGTTAAATTCCTCAATTCTTATCAGCAAGTAGACATTGCTAGGTGAATTTCAATTGTTATTTCATATAATCCCTAAATAACTGTAAAATATATCTTTTTTTTCACTTTTGCTACTAAAGAAACAAGCAGACAGAGGCTAATTAATATGTCCACATGCCAAATCTCTGTGTGTGATAGGACAAATCTCCAGGAGATTTCATAGACTTTATCAACAGCAATTCACTCCCACGTTTTAAGGTGTAATTTAGTTTTTAAAAGGTAATATTTAATATGCTGGACCAATTTTAAAACATGATAGCATGATAGACATGTATGAAGATGTAATTAAACCTATCATTCTGTAACATGAATATATGAAAAATTTTAAAAATTAAATTAAAAATTAAATAAAGTTTAAAAAATACAAAACTAAATTTTAAAATAAAATGTGAAACCTGGGCATGGCTCACCTTTAATTCCAGCTCTTGGAAAGCAGATGCAGGCATATCTCTGTGAGTTCAAGACCAGCCTGGACTACACAGCAAATTCCAGACCAGCTGTAACTACTGGGAGATCCTGTCTCAAAAAGACAGAAAAATAAAACAAATTTTTAAAAAATGTGAAACTAAGAAGATTTTAAATAACATATGAAACAAAACAATTAACTAATTTGAAAGTATCAAATTAGGGCATTCCACCAGTGAATAAAAAGATAATAATGTTCTTCAAAGACAGTAAAGGAAATTATACATATACATGGAAACTTATGAATCAAAAGTGCGCTTATAAATAATATGATAGAATAAGAGCCAAATATCTGAACACAGCATTCTTGAGAGAAAAAGTACAAATAATGAATTTATCAAAAAGATACTGGTTTTCAAATATTATGTTTGTCTAACATAATAGAAAAATGAAATATTTATAGTTGTGTTCATTTGGTAGCATGAAACAAAATTGCCAAATACTTTAGAGCTATATATAGAATGTTACAAGTTTTAGAAAGCACTTTATTGCCTAAGTGTAAAGTTCTTATACTTCTGAACTCCAAAATCCCACTTATAATGGTTTGGTTTACCTAAAATAGAGATAAGTTACATACAGGTCGCTGTTCTTAGCACCATTTATAATACCATATAAACAGAAAAATTCTTACAGTCTGTATAAGTTGCTTTTCTGTTGCTTTGATAAAACACCTTGACTAATAAAACTTATAGAAAGAAAAGTTTATTTGAGCTTATGTTCCAGAGGGATCGGAGTCCATCATGGCAAGGAGGCATGGTGGCAAGACACAGCCAGAGCAGAATGTGGAGCACTCACACCTTCAAGCAGTCACAGGAAACAGATCAGAACGGAAAATCTGGCAAGGCTTTAGAACTCAAAGTCCACCCCCAGTGTGGTGCTTCCTCTGGAATGGACACATCTAAAACTCTTCAAAACAACACCACCAACCGGGCTAAAAATGCGCAAATACTTGGAGGCTATGGGGGAAGTTCTCATTCAAATCACCACCACATTCCATTCCCTGGTCCCCAGAGGCTCACGGCATATAAAATGTAAAATGCATTTAATCCAACTTCAAAAGGTCCCATAGTCTTTAATAGTCTCAATAATAGTTAAAAGTCTGGAGTCCAAAGTCTCTTCTGAGACTCAGGGCAATCTCTTAAATATGAGTCCCTGTTTAAAAAAAAAAAAATCAAAAGACAAATTACATAATTCAAGCATACAATGGAACAGAATACATATTCCTATTTCAAAAGGGGGGAATGGAGGCATAAGGAGGAAATACTGAACCAAAACAAAACCAAGAACCAGCAGGCCAAACATCAAATCCAAAAGCTCCATGTCTTGGTTATGGGAGCTGACTTCCAAGGGGCTTATATGGCACAGCCTCTCCAGCTTTGCTGTGTATAAAAGATCTCACTCTTGCTCTGGTTGCACTCCCTATATGCAGGTCTTCTTGGCAGATGTGTTATGACTGTAGCCTCAGATGTCTTCTTGGGATCTCCACTGCCAACCAAGCCTTACCTTCACAGCTTCACAAAATGATCTGTCAGGGACTTCATGCAGGGATGCCTTGCTGCTCACTGCCTGACCTTGGCGGCTTTCTGAAACCTTGGAAGGAGAACTGATGACAACTTTATTCATGCATTTTTCATGCTTCTAAAGCCAGCACCATGTTTGATTGCCTGCCTTCCCGGATGGACCACTGCTTACTTCATCCACATTATCAGCAACTTTTTTATGCTGTGGTTTTATAGTAGAAAGTCTCTCTAGCAATTTTCTTTCACAACTTTTAGGCTTACTTGGTGTAGTCTTGCTCTGAGGGTACTTCTTTCCTTGTTCCAGAGCAAATATTTTGGTCTCTTCTTAATCACTCAAATCTCCTTATTAAAGAGCCTCTCCATCAGCACATGCTTTGGCTCCAACATTAATCTTCTTAGTGCATTTTCATACTAAACTGTGTATTTTACATTTTTTACTGTTCCACATGCTCCTTTATAGGGCATAATATGCCCTATTAATAGTCACTACACCATGTCTACATTAGGCTATCTTTGAAATTTCCTTTGCCAAAGAAATTAGTTCATTATTGGTCAACCTTACCTGAGGCAAACTCTTAGACTGGTTAAACTCCAGCCAGACTGTTTGCCAAAATATCCCACTTGCTGTTTAATGCGTAGTTCCATCTGGAACTATACTGATCTTGGCACTACTTTCTTCCAGGCTACTACAAAATGACCTTTTAAGCTTTGCTCAGAGCATACAACAACTTTCTAGTACAAACTTCCAAAATATTCAGCATTTCTCCCCAGACTCACATGGTCAGGTCTACCACAGCAATACCCTACTCTCTGCCAACTTCTGTTCTAGTTTCTGTCAATTGCTGTGGTACAAAAAGTGGCCATCATTCTCCTCACCCCCTCTTCTGCAGTGGTCCCTGATCCTCGGGTTCATTGCCCTCTGTTGCATGTGAGAGCCTCATTGATGAGAAATGAGGGAGGCTTTAGTATTTTCTCTACCCTTTGTTCTACTATGTACTCTACCGTAAGTATAGTAGTTTCCATTCTTGCTATGTCACTTAGCATCAGACATTTCACAGATACTAAATCTTTGTGTGTGACCAGTTGTGGAATTCCATAATAGTCTCCATCTATTACAAAGGAACATTCTTTGATGAGTGGTGACTGACATACTTGTCTGTAGATATAAGGATCCATATTTAGCACATAGAAAGAAATTATATTTGTCTAGGGATGTAAGAGCCTTGGGGCTTTCTCTAAGATCTATGATCTCATCAGCCATGTGTATTTGGCTGTTTACAGTGCCACACATGAGTTCCTTCCCATTGGGTGGATTTTGGGTCATATTAAGTAGCCATTGATTCTCCCAAAGATAAGAGCGCCACTATTGTCCCAATATAGTTGCTGTGCTAGTCACTGTTGTAGTTATTGGGCCTTAAAGCTATGGTTGAACCATCAATTGATGTTCTTCCTTGGCTGCTTGCATAGTGGTCTCCAAACTATGAGAGCTAGCATTCAGAAAGGTGACTTCCAGCTCAGTTCCAGCTCCATTGCTCTAAGTCCTGGTTAAAAGTATGTTTTGTCTTCAGGAATAGGGTCTTACTTAAAGTTCTCAGAGGCAATAAAGGACCTGTGTGATTTTGGGAGTCCCTTCTAACACCCTGACCAACAACTCAAAAGGGAAGTTTCTCCTGTTTGGCAATGTTTCTTATTATATAGCCTTCAGTTATGCACATCAGCTAATTTGATATACTATATGCATAATTTTTCAGTAGGTTTTTGAACTAAAATGAATATTTCTGGTTTTGTTCACCAGCTAGGCACTATTTATCTCTCCCCTCTCTCTCTCCCTGACTAACTCTCCCTCTTCCCTTCCCCAGTTAAAGTATCCCCATTTTTCCCATTTCATGCTTGATAATACCTGTTTCCTGTGGTACCCTCTCTTGAGTTCCTTCTTCCCCTTTACTTCCGTATTTCCTTGTATAACTCTCTCTCCTCCTCCCATTTAAATACCCCCATTTCCCTCTAGGTAACACCTGTCTCCTACTGCTCTTCTCTCTCAGGTTCCTCCTTTTCATTTACCTTCCTAGTTCCTTTTCATTTTCCTGGCTCCTGTGGTTACATCACATTTAAAGATTTGGTTCTAGGATCCACAAACAAAGGAGAACATACATAATTTTTTTTGATTCTATGTTACTTCACTCAATAACTGTTTTTAGTTCATCTTTTTACTTCCAAATTTCATGATCTCATCTTTCTTTACTACTGAGTAGACTGTAAGACCCAGGGGAGGAGGTTCATGACCAAATGAAAATAGTATCTTATAGGCTTCTCGGACCTTGCTCATGTGGACTTACAGTAAGCGCAAGACCCATGCTAACTCAAGACAACAAAACCCAGTGTAAAACTATGGAAATCATTCTTAGCTGAAGAACTATTGGGAAGTTGGTTACTACTGGGTGAGAAAGAGTTGATCTTCTTTAAAGGAGTGACTTTAGACAGGCTAAGGAGACTCCAGTGGATGAACTTGCACTGGGGGATGTGAGGGCACACTATCTTGACCCATTAGACCTCACCACAAATGACAGAATGCATGAAATAAGGTGGTGGGGGGGGTGCTATGGAAGGGTGATGATGAAGAAGAGGATATAAAGATGATTAAGATGTGTATAAAATATACAAAAAGTCAATAACATTTCAAAATATAAATTTTATATATAAAAATATAAAACAAAAACACTGTACAAAAACAACTTGGGGAAGAAATGGTTTATTTTAGCTTATATCTCCCAAGTCGCAATTCATCACTGAGGGAAGCCAAAGCTGGAACTCAGGGCAGGAACCTAGAACACAGACCATGGAGGTATATTGTTTATTGACTTGTTCCCCTGGCCTGTTCTCAGCCTGGTTTCTTATAAAATACAGGAGTGCCAGGCCTGGGATCACATCATCTACAGTAGGCTGGGCCTTTCCACATCACTCAAAAATCAAGAAAACACCCCCAAAACATGGCCACAGACCAATCCATTGGGGGAAACTCCTAAATTGAGGCTCTCCCACTCAGGCATGTCAAGTTGATAATTAAAGCTATCTAGCACAGAATCCTCAATATATGAACAGTTGGAAGGTTAGTGTAGGTGCTCAGGACATGGATCATTGGTACAGAACTCACCATACAAGTGAGAGGACCTGAATTGGGATCCCAAGAATCCATAGCAAAAGTGAACACAACTGCAGTGATCTGTAATCTCAGTAATGAGATTGGGAAATCCCTGGAAGTTCGAAGGCCAGACATCATGAGATATGCGGCTGTGAATCAAAGATTCCCTGACTCACCAAAGGTAGAAGGAAAGGACTGGCCTTGGAGGTTGTCCTCTGACCTCCACACATGTGCTATGGCTTATGTATATACCCCAACCCCACTCATAACCTGCAGAAACCACACACATGCAGCTACAGACACACAAAGATGTTTTTAAAGTTGAGGTAGAGCTACATTATGCAATGGAATTAAATAAATAAATAAAAGTAAATAAAAAGGCAACTGATATAAAGTATCACCAAGATCTTTCCTCTGTGACTCATACTGCTGATCATGCTAGGCAATCTCTGTTTTGGCAAAGTGTCAGCTATGCATCTGTGTAGACATTCAGAGAAATGGCTAAACAGACACTCACAGGTATAACCAAGGCTGTCTCAGACTGAGACAAGAATGAATGTCATGCATTTTAGGTCTACAGTTGCTAATTTTTGGCAAAAACTAAGTACTAGTTTTTATTTAGAAATGAGAGCATTAAAAGTAAACAAATAGAATTAGGTAGCTATTTAAAGGAAGATGACTGTAAAAATTCTGACATTAAAAGACATAATTTAGAGAGAGAAATTTTTGTTTCTGATAATATCTCTACTAGTACATATATCATTTACTGTTATAATGAATGCATTTATATACAACCAATGAATAAAATTTCATGTTCCAACAATCTCTAAGTAATTCCTTTCAATGTACAATTCATCAATATTATGAGATTTTTCTTTACCCCTTTTCTATCTTACTGGAAATAATCGTGGCTTCATCAGATGATCAGGAGTTGCTCTTAAAGAACTCAGTGAATTAAAAAGAGTTAAATGGACAGGCCTAATGCATCAAACTAGAAGTTGGATTACATCCGTATGTCAGGTTTACCTATTAATGTGTAATATAGACTATTTACATATAAAGTGCAGGGAGAAACTGATTGTATTAGATACATTCTTCAGAACTGTAAGATATAAAGACTGCTAGAATCTTGCCAAGGATTAAATTCTAGAATTTTGTATCTCTAAGGGAAATGGTTTCCTAAAAATAAAATGCAGGCCTAGACTTACTTTCTCCTCTAAACAGATCACTTTTTTTAGCATATATTTCTTCAGAAAAAGAACTTGAAAAGGACTGTAAGAAATAGTAGCTGATTTGTGAAGTAATTTCAGGAAGTGTCAATAAGGAAGTTGTGTACTGAGAAACACAATAGCAAGAAGAAGAGTGTAATGTGTTACCAGCCCTGTTATAAGTGTAGATATGGAAGCTGGATTCCAGTCACACTGACCAGAGGAATCTCATGTGTATATAACATTTCCTGATCTTCAGTGGTGAAAAGCTGTGACTGACCCGTTTAATTAATGCTTCAACGCTTCTATTAACCCTTTCCCAAGACTGTGCTCCCAAAGCCATATTAAGTACCCTGTGGAGAAGCCTCAGATATTTCTACTTAATCATCCATCAGTAAACAAAGGATGCTTGATCAGGGGGTATAGTCTCTGCTGTACCATCTTGGTGTGAGTACGGGCACTTAACCAGCTCCAAGACACTTATTCTCACATGTGGTTGCTTTCCTCAATAAAATCTAGGTAAATTTCTAATTGATGTGTTTGCTATAAGTTTCAATTTATGCTAACATCTAAGTACTGGGAAAACCTGGAACTGTTCTGGATCACCCACTCATTAGTGTTTTGGTAAAGTCTTTCTGCCCTGCCCCTGCTTTAGCAAATACAGTGTTAAAATCTCTCTTTTTTTTTTTTTGTAATCATTGTGGATTTTATATAGAACATCTCAGTCAGCCTCAGTCACTCAATAATCTCAATAATTTATATTCTCTTCTTTACCAGCACCTCCCCCGGGTCCCTCAATTGGAATCCAAACATTCTTTCATCTATGTTAAGGTCTATTGTGTCAAATTAGTGTTCCCAAATGTTCCTCAGTATGGTTTCATCCACTGAGGTCTAGTCAGTCTATTCAGAGTGCCTTGCTTTAGGAAAATTAGCTCATCCTCACCCAACAATAGTCAGTTGCCAGCATTTCACAAAAGATTGGAGTCTGCTACCCATTTCTGCTTGAGTTTGCATGGGTTTTGAGAATGCCAAAATTATTGCTGTAGGTTCGTATGAGCAGGGTCTCAGGAGCTTGGAGGATTCTATTCCCATATGGTGATGCACCTCCTCACTGGCTCTTACAGTCTTTCTACCTACCCCATCTTCTGCAATGAACTCTGGGCTCTAGATGAGTGGAACTTAATATACGTGTCCTTTCCAGGGACCTATACTCTACAGACTCCTAATCTTCTTATTATCGCCAGCTTTCAGGGTATCATTGCTATTTGGATGGTACGAAAGACAAAGTACAACTGAATTTCTAAGATTTTTGGCTCTTAGAGCCACTTCTGTAGAAATTTTGGCTACGGTTCTCACTAAAGGCAAGCTTGGGCTAAAGATTCTAGTGCTAAGCCAGCCATGGTGGCACATGCCTTTAATCCCAGTACTCTGGAGGCAGAAGCAGGTGGATCTCTGTGAGTTTAGGCCAGCTTGGTATCAATAGTAAGTTCCAGGTGAGCTAGGGCTACAGGTAACCCTGTCTCAAAATGGCCAAAAAAAAAAAAAAATTCCAGTGCTATGCTATAGCCAGGACACTGCACACACAGGGATTTGACCTTAATACTTCCTCACAGAACACTGCAAGGAAGACGTCCTAGGATTAGCCAATGTGTGATGCTGTAAGGCCATAAGTAAGACTTCCCATGATGGATGAAGTCCTGACAATGGCCAGTTTGATGCTGTAAGACATCAGCCACAGATAAGAATTTCCAATGATGCAGAAAGACTTGAAAATGGTCAATGTGACGTTATAAAGCATCAGTTACAGATACGGAGTCCCTGTGATCTCACAAGAAATGACCAGAAATTTCAGTATTGGCGCAAGTCAGTTCCATCCCTTCAGAGGTCCCAGAGAAGGTTATGAGTTTCTGACTCTCAAGCTTTCTCAAGCTCAGGATTCTCCTCCTTTCCTCTCAGTGTCCTGACTCACACAGGAGACCTCTTGAAACTGTCATTTAGCCACCCTTGATGCTGCCATTCTCCCAGTCATACCATGGACGTGGCTTTAGGCATGATCTACTGTCTAGTTCCAGGATGGGATGCACTCAAACTCCAACTATCATTAATATTTGACCAATCTGAGGTGCTACCTTTTGTCTCCCACAGATAATGACAATTATTGGTAGTAAATAAAACCATACACCCAATGTTCACTTCCTACATCTTAAGCACTAAAGGTCCCCCATCTGCCTCCACTCTATCACAAATTAATAGTGGTAAGAACCTTAGAAATTTTGGGAATATAATGTGACAAAGGGCCTGGAATGATAACTCAGTAAAGTGCTTATCATACAAGCATGAGGACTTGGGTTTTACTCCCCAGAACACATACAAATACTATTTATGGTGGCACATGATTTTAATCTCAGCACTTGGGAAGCAGATAGATACAGGTCAATCTCCGGGGCTTCCTGACCAGCAAATGTATCTGAACTGACATGCTCCAGGCCAGTGAAAGTTCCTATTTCAAAAGACAAGGTCAGCAGAGACTGAGAAAGGACACCTGAGCTTGTCCATGGCCCTATTCTTATACACATGCTACACATGCACCCAACATGCATGCATGCATGCACTTGACACACATACATGCACTTACACGCATGCACCTATACACACATGCATCAGTGCACAGATAAAAAGTCATACACATGTACACACACACATGCAAAATATGTTGGGGTTAGCATTCATATTATCACCAGCTTTAAGAGTGTCATTGCAATTTGGGTAGTGGGAAATTCAAAGTTAGAATGGATCCTAAGATTTTGCCTTCTGGAATCACCACTATTTCTAAAAGTCTTGTATGTGTTTTCACTAAAGAATAGCTTGGGATGAGGATTCCAATGCTATTGTCTATTTGAAATCTAATCCTAGAAATACCAGTAGAGTAATGGGAGCCTGAGATGGAAGAGGACTGTAGAGTGTGCAAGAGGGCTGGAGGCAAGTGAACACAGAGCATATTGGGATTAGTGAACAGAGAGTCAGGGAAATGGATTTCATAAGGCCTTATAGGCTCTATTAAAATTTACCATGGTGTTCTGGATTAGATTGAAAGATATAAAGTTATGATCATAGAAAGAGCTGATATGTATAATGCATTAATAGGAAACCTTGAGTTTCTTTGGTTAAAAAGTTAACATGTGACAAAAGTTGAAGCTGAGTTGGGGAGTTTAAGAGAAACAAAACTGGAAGTTCGGCTATATTTACTAGCAGTAGCTATGGGGAAGAGTAGCTGCATTCAGAATATATTTCTTGAGAAAAGCCAATGTGATTTTTTTAAGGATTTAATATAGAATTTAAAGGAAAGACTGCTGATAAGAACAGGTTAGTGATTTTGATCATAGCAGCTTGAACTCACCGTTAACCAAGATGGGTGAAAAAGAATTGTTTTTATTCCTTAAAGTTTTAATTGCATGTAACTATTTTATGTGGAGGTGTGGAGATGTTCATGTTCTACAGAACACGTATGGATGTAAGAGAGTAGTCAGTAGGAATCAATTTTCTTCTTCTACCACATGTGTTCTAGGGATTGAACTCGGGTCTTCAGGCTTGGTTTTGAGTACTTTTACATATTGATCTATCTTGCCTGCCTGAAATTGGGCTTGATATTCATACTATTAAACATGTCAAGGATGCTTCTGGATATCAAAGCATGAGCAAGAGAAAGCTGGCAAAGAGTGGTCCCTGCCAGTCAAGATAGTACCGAAGGAGAGAATTCAGAGAGCAAAGTAGTTCGGTGACTGAGCCCTGGAACATTCAGGCTTGACAGGACAATGGAATGAGGAAGAAGAAACAGGGCAGTGCACCTTCAGAGGTAGGTAGAGAACAAGGATGCAGAGCTTCCTATTTTAATGATGTCTCAGAAGAGACTGTCAATCACAGGGCATTGACTGACTGAATGTGGAGCTCTCCCCATGTGTTTAATACTTTTATCCTATCAAATACTATTTGAGCCTTTATTGTGCTTCAGATATGAGAAAACTTAAGCCCCAAACTTTAGGCACATTTTCAGCACACTGTGCTAAGTGTGGAAAAATCTAATTTGAACATAAGCAACTGTTATTCAAGTGTGTTGTGGACTGCCGTCCTCCAGGCGTGACATCAGTAGCTGTGATTATCTAAAAGAGACCTGTCCAAGAGGGGAACCACTACATTTCTGTCATAGAGTGGGATTAGGCACTCCTGAGGCTCAGAGTCACCTTAATGATAGATACGATGTTAACATTTGCAGGGAGAAAGAGACTTTTTCTTCAGTGGTGTAGCCACCTGTAAGAACCCTGGCTCCTGTTAAGTAGTCCAGTTCATTAGCATACCAATATATATGGCTGGAATAGTTCTCTGTTTTGTCCTTGGTGTCCTATGTCTGGTGAATTGACATTTTTCATGTTTTCTTAGAAAAAAAATCACACAACAAAATAGCTGAGCTTTCATATCTACCCACTCTCTCACTTCCCAAGTACTTTTTTCTTTGCCCTCTGTTTCCTCCACAAATCTCTTTATATGTACTTAGACCTACGGGCATCATACAGTGGAAAGGCCCTTGTGGGTCATCTAGCCCTCCCCACTGTAGTCACTTGTGAATGAAAACATAAAACCATTTGTGCTGTAAGTAAGTCAGTTGTTAAATATCAGGCTTTCAGTCCTGAAGCTACACTTACTAAAATGTCCTCAGAAGAATTTACCTATTCAACTCTAATTTCTCATTAATAAAAGATACTAACAATAGCACCTACTTCATGGGGTTTTATGACTAAATTAGTTAATTGGTATAAAGCAATTAGAACTCTCTTAGCACCTCTTAATGTTATTATAACTTTATAGGATTATTTAAGATACAATTAACCCACTGTAAAAGTCACTTTCTCATGTGTACAATTTCATGGTCATGAAAATAATAGTGAAATTATTCAACTGTCACAAATGTTGTATTTTCAGACCCTCAAAATAAAGTGCATATCATTAAAGATCATTCCCCATTCTCTGGTCTATTGGACCCCTGGTCACAGCAATCAATTCTCTTGTGTCTATGGATTTTTCTGATCTGAACATTTTATGCAATGGAATGATAAAATTATAGCTTTCTCTATCTGGGTTCTTTCGCTTTACCATAATATTTACAAGAGCCACCATGTTATTGCATGTTTTGTATCCATTCCTTTTATGGCTGAATAAAATGCATTGTATTCAGCATACATTTTTGTTTTCATCTTCATCAATGGATTCCCATTACCACCATTTTTTATTATTTCAAATGATTCTTTTAAAATTGTAAATGTACATGGACTAGGGAGATGGCTCAATCCATAAAATGCTTACTGTTCAAGCATGAGGGTCGGAATTAAGATCCTTACCCACCCCATGTAAAAGCCCAGCATGGCAGCAAGTACCTGTCTGAAAGTCAAGGAGGCAAAGACGGGAATCTCAGGAGCTCACTGGCCAACTAGATCACTAAAATCTCTGTTCAGTGAGAGACTCTGTCTCACAAAATAAGGTGATAAGCAATTGCAGAAGACACATGATGTCAATTAACCTCTGGCATGCACATGTATGCACATCTAAGCACCTGCTGATACACATACATACATGCTCCCCACACAACTACAAACACATATGTACACACACCCAAATTGTAAGATAAGTTTTGTGTCTATTTTTTTTTACTTTTCTTGGATATATACCGAGCAATGGATTTTCTGAGTGACTTGGTAATTCTATGAAATTTTAGAAGCATGAAAATGATTACTATAGTAGCTCCATACATTCCACGCCTACCCACAAGGCATGTGGTTACCCATTTCTCCACATATTTGCCAGCACATGCTGTCATCTTCAGATAAAATTTCACAATACCAGAGGATGCCAAGCAGTGTCTCAGTAAAGTTTAATTTTCATTTCCTTAATGATTGATGAGGTTTAACATATTTCCATGTGTTATAAGTCATTTGTACATCTTCTAGGAAGAAATGTGCTATTCAAATTATTTCTCTGAAATTTAGTTAGGTTATTTATCTTCCTCCTCTGTTTACTTTTGGAAAACATCTACTCTCATTCTTGTTTGCACTTTTTATTTCTTGACAGTTTTCTTTTGATCACACTCTAAATTTTTTTTTCAGTGATTTTTATCTACTTGGTCTTTTGCTGATATTTCGTATAGTATCCAAAAATGTGATACCTAAGAAATATCATGAAGGTTTGTATTTGTGTTTCCTTCAAAGAGATTAATAATTTTATTTTCACTTATAGATAATAAGTTTGAGATAATTAAAATTTTGTTGTTTTTTTGCTTAGTTCTTTTTATGTGTCTGAATGTATTGCCTCAATATATGTAAGTGCACCCAGGTCATGCAATGCCTGCAGAGGTCGGAAGAGGGCATCAGATACCCTGGAATTGGAGCTATGATGGATTGTCAGCTGCTGTGTGGGTACTACTAAACAAATCCTGGTCCTCTGTAAGAACAACCAGTACTCTCAATTGCTGAGCCATCTCTCCAGCCTCAAATTTTAAAATATTTATTTACTTTTGTATATGTTTATATGTGAAGTATGTGTGTATGTTTATATGTGAAATGTATGTTTGTGTGTGTATGTACATGTTTCTGTGTGTAATGATATGTACATGTCACATAACTCTTGGTAGAGTGAGAGATTATGTCTCAAAAAATAAAGTAAAAAGTAATTATGGAAGACACTTGGTCAAGAAAATCCTTCATAGACATGCCCAGGGATTTGATTCCGGGGAAAGTCAAATACTTGTTAAACTGATAAAGTCAGATGGTGTGTAAGGATATGTGTATGCCACAGTGTATATGTGGCGGTTAGAGAACAGCACTGAGTACCCTTGCCTTCCAGGCTGTTTGTGGCAGGTTCTGTTGTTTGCCATTGTGCTGTGTTCGATAAGCTAGCTGGTTCATTAGCTCCTGAGGATTCTACTGTCTCTGCCTCCTTTCTCACCATAGGAATGCTGGAATTACAGATGTGAACCACTGGGATTTTGGTATGGGTTCTAGGTCTCCCACCTCAAGTTCCAAGGCTTATGTAGCTACTCCTTTTACCTGCTTAGCCATCTTCCTTATCCAAATTTCACTTAATTGGTAGGTGTATTATGAATTCTCTCGCAGTGAGGCCCAGTGTTCAGCTCCACCCGCTCCAACCCTAGGTTTGAACCGATTGAGCAGAGAATGCTTTCTTAGAGAAATTAATTTATTCTGGGGATGTTGGGGTTCCTGAGCTCAGGGCCAGCCTGAGGGGATGAAGGGTCTCTGCCATGAGGGGCCGAGTGGCCTGAAGTCAACAAACAGACCCCAGGAGCTGGGTTAGAAGCATGTGGAGAGCAAGCCACAGCAAGCTCAGTTTAGTCAAAGAAGTGCACAGAGTTATATGATTTTTGTTAGCCAATTGCCCTATAGGGTGGCTCCCGACTGCAGCCAATAGAAAGCTTTCTCTCAGGCAGATAATCTCAGTGTAAGTTCTCTCCAGATGCTGGGCAGAAGCTGGTATCATGCCTAGCCAGAGCAGAGCACCCACATCCACAGGAGCCACTCCCTTATTCATCACGGCAAGTGGCCTGGCTAAGGCTCACATTCGATTGTGCCATACACGGGTTACTTACAAAGGATTCGTCCCGGGAGAGACAGATGGAGATTTCCTATGGTGGAGCCTGCATTATGATCATAAGTCCCCACCACCACCTCTAGAACATGCGCCCTATATGAGCCCTGGCACCACACCCACCTCTCTTCTTCCCAGACTTCCATGCACTTCCACTAGACCTCCCCCCTTAAGTCATTGGTTAGTGGGCTGTCAATCACATTGGGAAGCCTGTCCCTAGCAGCAGAGGAAACTATGGATCTATCCAACACCCCATCCCTTTTTGTCTCTGGCTTTTACAGCACTTTCTGCCATCCTCTTCTGCGATAGTTCTTGAGCCACAAGAGCGAGGGGTTTGGGGAGGAAAAAACAGGTACAGGGTGATGTTCTTTCTTCTGTGGCCTGGATTATCATCTGGCTTCAGTGATACTCCTTCTACTATAAAAACACAACAACTGTAAAACAACAACAACAGCAGCAAAAGTAACATCCACACAAATACCGAACGACCTAACCTACAGTTTTAAACACAAGTGCTTAGGCAATACCTAAGTAGGCACATCATGTTTTGCTGTTGGAAGAAAAAAAGAAAACATAAGCAAATCTCTTAAATTTTAATTTTATTTCACCCCTTTAAATGGAGAGATGGAGCTTTTTGTCTTTGATTTTTTTTCATGATAACTCTGACATCTCTGGTGTGCAGTGTCCATTTTAGACATAACCTCAGGCTAAATGATCAAGAACAAGGATGGCAATCACTTTGCATGAAAGAATATTTTCTATTATTTTTTCCTGTTGGAGTTATATATGAGCTTTCAATGGGCCCTATTGAGGGCGGCCTTCAGAAAGTATCAATTCTTTGGCACATGGAATATTGGCTGTGAGTGGCTCACCAGGGTCCACAGGCCAGCCCATCAGAGACTGCTTCCCCTTGCACTGCCTCAGGCTATGAAGTCTGAATCTCAAGGAGTGGTGAGCTGTTATATTGCTCAGCTGTCCTGCCTTTGCAGCATTGAAAATAATCTCATCTGCTCGTATGTCTCACATCTTGCAAGCCAGGTAGCTAAGGGCTCCTTCATGGTCTGTTTGAACGTCTTTCCTAGCTCCAGCAGCTCTAGGGCCAAGAATGATTTATTCACTAAATTCTTATGCTTGTTAAGGCCTTTATTAGCGTTCAGAAAGGTTGCACCTGAGGGGCAGTTTCAGCTCCTTCATGGTTGCTTGCTTCTTTCCAGGGGTTCCAGGTCCTAGGGTCCCAGGATTATTAACCTGACCTTGGTTTTCATCCCTTTTTGACCTCCTAGCTATAAAAAGATGCATGCTAAAAGCTCCATCTCCTTTTCTCTTTTATCCAATTTGCTAGCAAGCTCAGAGGCTAGTACTGAAGAAGAAAGCATCATATCGTTCTCTCACTCTATTTCATCTCTCACACTTTGAATCTCTCTCTGTGCTAAGACCTCAGCCTGAGACTGCCATCTCAAACTGGAGCCACATGCCGTAGACTCCTCCATGGCGTCTCCATCAGTGTGCGCCAGCACCACCCGTATTTGTCCCACCAACCTCATCTGCTCAGGCAAGTTCACCTTAACTACATATTTCACTATAAACCACCCTAACCCTGCAATGGCCGCCACACACACCAAGGCCTATGGGGATAATCCACCATATCAAAATTTCTTCTGCCCATACTCTTCCCTTAGCTGGTCCCCATATTAGTGGTGGCTCCATAAATCCTTTTCCCGGAAGCATTCTCCTTTTGTCAGTTGGTCCTGCTCGACTATGCCAACTTATTAAGAATTCTCTCGCGGTGAGGCCCAGCATTCAGCCTCACCCTCTCCACCCCTAGGTTTGAACCGACTGAGCAGACAGAGAGTGCTCTCTTACAGAAATTAATTTATTCTGGGTTATTTACAAAGGATTCATCTCAGGCAAGAGAGACAGAGATCTCATGGCAGAGCCTGCATTTTGATCATAAGCTCCCCCAGACCTCTGGAACACATGCCCAAGATGGAGCCCTGGCACTGCACCTCTCTCCTTCTCAGCCTTCCCTGTGCTTCTGCTAGACCTCCCCCCTTAAGTCATTGCTTAGTGGACTGTCAGTCACATTTGGAAACCTGTCCCTCACAGCAGAGAGGAAACTATAAATCTATCCATCAGTAGTGTATAGAATCCAGATCCATTTACATGGTTTTCAAGAAAATATTCCACTTTCTGTGTTGTTTTTTTAAAAGGACTGTTTACCTAATGACTTACTCTAAAATCCTTTGTATCTGTTACTTTATATATTATAAGATCAACATACCTGACAAAGGCAACTTAAGAAAGGGAGTTATATTGGCACAGGGTTCAAAGAGAGAAGGGATCATGGCAGGAGTATGAGGCAGCAGATCACATTGTGTTCAGTCAGGAAGCAAGGAGAGATTAATGATAGTGCTCGGTGCAGTTTCTCTTTTTTATTCAGTCCAGGACCTCAGCACATACAATGATAACATCCTCATTTAAAATTAGTCATCCCACCTCAGTTAACCTATTCTAGAAACCCCATCACAGCTACACCCAGGAATTTGTTCCTGCCATGATTCTAAATCTTGTCAAATTGATAACCAATATTAGCCATCGAATCCCAGTTAATAAAACCATTGGTCTTCAATATAGATTTGTTTTTCACCTCTCAAGTACATGGCATGTCTCACCTGTTTAGTATTATGTTATGACCATGTGTGATAATTGTGTGATAATTCTGTGGTGGGTTTTGAAATCCAAATATTTCAATCTTTAAGTGCACTTCCATTTCAAGACTTTTGAGCTATTGAGTTCTTTATGAATTCTTATTATTTTAAGGAGAAGCTACCAATTTCTGACAAAAAAAAATGCACTGGAATTTTGATAAAATGGCATTGGGTCAATAGATTATTTAACAACAGCAAATGTTCTAATCAAAGAACATGAAATGTCTTAACATTTGTTTAGGACTACTTTAATTTATTCCAACAGTTCTGCAGCTCTGTTTAATTTGTCCCTGACTTCATTTGATGCTTTTATTGTTGGAATTGTTTAGTGACTTTCATACTTGGACTGTTACATCAATATTAGAAAGACATTTTATTCTATGCACTGGTACTGTTATCTGTATATTTATTAAGGTAGTTTATTGTTAGTTATAGTTTTGAATGTATATTCTTCAGAACATTGTTTATATAGCAACATGTCATCATAATATAGCTTCCCTTCTTTTTCCCAGTATAACATTTTAATTTTTCTTTCTCTTGCCCTTTTTATGCAGCTAAGATATCTAGTAGAATGTTAAGTTGAGGTGCCAAGAAAATAAATAATTGTCTGGTTCCTGACATTACAGAGTAAACTATCAAGTGTTTCACCACGAAGCATGTTACCTGTGGGCTGTTTATAAATACCCTTAGCATACAAGAGAAGTTTCCTTTGACTGCTACCTGTCAACCACCCTAGCCAGCTTAAAATTCCATTAAAAAGTTATGTAGAGTATATAACTGGTCTTTATAATAGGAATCTATCACCTCATGGCTCTGGAGGCTAAAGTCTTAGGTCAATGTTTCAGTATCTAATCTTTAAGGATATGTCTATTCAAAGCTTATTTTTTCCATCTCTCAGTTTTATTAATTTGTGTCTAGAAATATGTTTATCTGAAGTATGAATTTCTTAGTAAACCGTTGTCTATAATACTTTCATAGAGTACTTTATTAGTTTTGCTCCTGGTTTTAAAAAATCAGTCTTTTCCCCAAGTCTAGCTAAAATTTTTCCAATTTTACTGATGATTCAGGGAACTAATCTAGGGTTCTCATGAATTTTCTGTTGACTTTCATTAAATTTAACTATAATCTATAATATTTCCCTCCATTTACTTTTAACTTTCACGTTTTTGCTTCTAGTTTCTTAATATAAAAGATAAACTATTATTATCCTTTCTTCCTTCTTTTCTCTCTTTTTCTCTCTCTCTTTCTCTTTCTTTCCTTTTACTTTTTCTGTTCCTCTTTGTAGCCTAGGATGATATCAAACTCCTGATCCTGAATTGGAAAAACTAGCTCCATTTTGCCCTAGCTGACTTTGGCTTTACCCTGTGTTTTCACTCATCCTTCCCCACAACAGCCAGCCAGCCAGAATGTCTCATGCAGGCAGTTTCAGGAAGTACATTGTTTCTATGATATTTAAAAACTTGCAAGTATCCAAGTAGCACATTCAGACAGCATGTCCTATCACCCAGCCTAACCAAAATTTCTTGTTTACTGAAAACTTCTCTGTAAATTGACCTGCCCTTTGTCTGGTGTAACTACGCTGATCTCATGTGCCTATGATTATTGACTTAGACCTTGGCATGATGTAATCATGGTTTTAAGCTTTATGAACCATAGCCTGCTTCTCTGGGTGGAGAGTTCTTTCTGGACCTTATCCTACTCTCTGACCGTCGGCTACTAATAAACGACTCTTAATTCAGCCATCACTGTCTGGCATTCCTCTGTGCATTTAGTTTGGTATTTTAATCCTCCTGCCTAATCACTTAGAGCAATAAGATTACAGGTGTACCACTGTGCCTACTCTTTCTTTTGAACTATAGCAATTTACATTTTAGTTACTTCTTTACAACTGTTGCTTTGGGAGATTTTCAGAGCTACTCTGTGTCTTCTAGCAAATGTAAGTTGTTAGACTGTTTTGACTATGGGAATATGAGTGTCCAAGACTACTACCATGAAGGTGGAACATGGTGATGAGAAAAACAAGTGAATTTCTAGAAATTTTCCTCTTTGGTGCTGGGGAGATGGCTCCGTCATTTAAATCCCTGCTACATAGACATAAGAACCTGAGTTTTGTAACTAGAACTCAGATAAAAAGCCATGTGTGGTGGTGTGCTTGTAATCCTAGGGATGGGAAATAGATACAGGTATTGGGGTTTTACTACTAGTCAGCCTAAGTTGTGTGATGAGATCCAAGGCAGTGACAGATTTTGTCTCAAGAAACAAGAGTAGTCAGGGTAGAGTATGGAGTATAGGAGGGCTGACTAATACCAAAAGCATTTTACAAAGTCATATGAAAGCCACACACACACACACACACACACATACACACACACACACACACACATATATATATATACATACATATATATATATATATATATATATTTTT
The DNA here is from genome assembly GCA_035773235.1 of Eospalax fontanierii. Taxonomy (NCBI): domain Eukaryota; kingdom Metazoa; phylum Chordata; class Mammalia; order Rodentia; family Spalacidae; genus Eospalax; species Eospalax fontanierii. Next base: position 114,492,265 of record CM069524.1, read on the forward strand.
TTTTAATAAACTTCCCCTTTAAGAAGGGGGCAATGCTACTACCAGACACCAAAGCCCTCATCAAATTAAAAGCCCAGTGCCAGTAATGGGCTCTCTCTTTTGTAGTTATTTACCAGGAAGGTTCCATAGACTCTCAAATAATACTGGCTATTCCCATTGCTCTTAACTGTGCCTCCAGATGTTATTGATAAGACCTTTTCGCCGAAGACTACATATGTGAATCAGAAAACTACCATGGAGAAATCAAGGAGGAAGCAACCTCAAAGTGTCAAATTCCTCACTATTGACTAGTTTTCATAGAACTAGAAGGTGCTATACATGATATTGGAAGAAAAGGAAACATCACCCTTACCCAGTTGTGAATCTTGTGATCTACAAAGGCAACTGTCCTGACAAGAGATAGGCCCATTCATACAATAGTGGTACAAATGTTATTGGAGTAACCAACCACCTTTTGATTAGATTTAGGGCCTGCTTCACAAGATGGAGTCAATATCTGACATTGTTATCAGGTCCAAGAACCTGTGACTAGACAGGTCACAGGCCACAGGCAAGAGTCTACTAATGCTATTCTGCTAAATAAACATAGTATTAAATCACCTCCTAATGACTTATTGATATTTCCATAGACGAATGCATCTCTCAACTCTCAAAAGAGATACTTCTATATTCAGAAGATGGTTATTAATAGAGTCCCACAAGTGGTCAATATGCAAAGAAAGGAGATTCTAGAAGTGCTCAGCTCTAAATGAGACACTTATATCACACCCTTTCCTCTTAAGAGTCAGAGATCCTTAAGGAAGAGGAACAGAAAATTTTCAAGAGACAAAGAGACAGGGGTGGTGGATAAATATAAGGAACACTTGTTTTCCAGATACAACAATGCGATTGCATATATGAACCCACAGCAGGTACGACAGCACCATAAGACTTGTGCAAACTGAAACTAGCCTGAAACCCAGCATGGAGCATGGAGGTGGGCAAGAACGTCCAGGCCACGGTGCAGAACTACTGGAAACTGATAGTTACTTGGGGAAGGAGAGTTGGATTTCTTGAAGGATGAGACATGGAGTATATTGACTAGGCACCAGCAGATTGAGCCAAACTCAAGAGCATATGGGGATCAGAAATTAGACACCACAGGACTTGAAAAAAATAGTAGAGGACGTGAAGTGACAGGTACTAGGGTGGGAGGAGTGGATCTGAGAGGAGATGGTGGGGGGTGACTACAACAAAAACACAGTACTTGAAATTTTCAACAGATCTACAAAAATGCTATCTTTAAAAAGTGAAAGTACCTGAGAACAACACACACAACTATATATGTGTGATGCACATTTCTTCTTACTTACATCTTTGGTAGGGATGATCAAAAGGGGCTGAGGTCTGCTTTCACCAGGCAATATTAATGGATAAACTAGGACATTCAGGAATGGTGTTAGTGGTGTTTATGTCAGGAAACTGACTTTGGGAAGTTGAAAGTTTGGCCACCGGCAATGGGGGATTGTTCAAGCTAGCATGCTGTACACAGGCTGGAACGGGGTTGCCTCTGATGCATGTTCTTTTTTTCAGACTTAAAGATTCTGATACATTTACATCTCTGCTTGTGGGACTCTTTTCGAATAAACTCAGTATTATCTCCAGAATTACTTTCATTAAAATTTTATATAGATTTTATTTTTAATTATGCGTATGTGTGCATGTAAGTTTTGCATACATGAATGCAATGCCCAATGAGATCAGAAGAGGGTGTCTGATGCCGTATAGCTAGAGTTAGTGTCATGTGAGCTGCCATAAGTGGGTTCAAGGAGCTGAATTCTGCTCTTGTGTAAGAGCAGTTAGTGCTCTTAACCCCAGCTGTTAACTCCAGGATTTCAAAAGATTCAGTCTGAAAAATAAGGTAGCATCTTGATTAGGTGCTGTCCATAAGGGGCCGCTAGCAGAGGTGGCTCCTTATATGAGTGTTCAGGAATATACAAGTGCTAGACTTCCTAGTATGAATTCTCCCCATGTGAGAAATTCTAATTTTACAACACATTTTTCCACCTTTTCCCTAATTAAAGTACAATTCATTGCCATTACTGATGTACATTATTTTCATAACATGTGATAGTACACATAATTGTCTCTGCTGAAATAAACTATTAAGCTGAGATCTGTGCTGTCTATGCCTTTGGGAGGGAAGAAAATGATTAATGATTGGAAAACTGCAAAAATAAACCTGAAAGAAATATAACAAAAACAACCCTGCCTTGAGAATAAAGGTCATTTCCAAATAGGATTTTATGTTACAGTATGACAAGGAAAAAAGTACAAATTAGATATAGTGCAGCAGAATTGCAAGTAAATGCAGTTTCCTCAAAATAAACTAGGCTTATCCTTTGACTATTTAAATTTAACTAGATTATCTTCCTATTTCCACTTGTTTATCCTGTTCTATCAATGATTTTTATATTTACTGAGGGTGTTTTTGTTTCTTTTATTGGTTGTGGGGGTCATGCTTGTCACAGTTTATATGTGGAGGTCATAGAACAACTTTCAAAATTTGGTTTTCTCCTTCTGTAATGTGGATTCCAGGGATCAAATTCAGGCTAGGCAACAAGCACCTTTGACCACTACACCATCTAGCCCGCTTTTCATCAGAGACTTCAAAAATATGAAATGTAGGTAAAAATCCAAAGTGTCAAACTGGTGTGTGTGTGTGTGTGTGTGTGTGTGTGTGTGTGTGTGTATGAGCCCATGTGGAACATGCACATATGTGTCAGTTTACTTAACATCAAGCCAGAGATTGATTTGTGTTTTTCTCTGTCCCTTTCCATCCTATTTTCTGATAAATAGGTTTTTTATAAACTGCAGGTTCCTCACTGCAGTTAGAGTTCACTATTTCTGAAAGACCCAGGAATCCCCCTCTCTTTGAGCTAACCTACCTGCTCTTCAAAATCAGATTTGCATTACCACACCCAGTTTCTTATGTGATCCTGAGGATTTGAAATCAGGTCCTCATGCTAGTGCAATCAGGAGTTTCGCCAAGGAACTATAACCGCTGTCCCAGAGATTTTTAGAATGTGAAATGTAAGGAAAATGTTTATATCTTTCAACAGTTTTTTAGCAACATAATATTGCTTAAAATTTATGGCACAGGCAAATACATAACATTGATTTTAAAGAAGAAAATATTTTCTTTTTGTGGTCAGAAGCAAAAAATCCAATTGAACTTTATGAAATCATTTTGTTGAAAGTCAAGTTCACAAGCGCTGCAAGTAAGTACCATTGATTTTTAACAAGCTGTATGTTTCTCGGTCTCTTATTTCACTCATTTATCCAACAAGCAGTATATTTATAAATGCAGTACTTGTTAGATGTGTGAACACTATTATAATTCCCAGAGTGTTCAATCAATCTTCATTTTATTTAGACACAGCATTGATTCATTTGTAATATTTCTTTATGCCATTTAAGACATATATTCTATTCTAAACATGAACTTAAACCAAATCTTTAGCTCCAAGGAAGGAAATAAAGAAATCTGTCCATTTCCATACTGCCTCTGCCTTTGACATTGTAATATGACTTGAGCTAATTTAGTGAATTCCCACGTGATTACTATGTGAAAGAATTCTACATTCCCCTTAGAAATCAAGATTCTGAGGCTGGAATGATGTTCTTTTGGAAAAGTATCAACCTTGCAAGCATGAGGAACTTACTGTGAATCCAAAAACATTAGAAAAAATAGCTGGGCATGTTGATGTGTGCTAAGTATATAGAGGTAGGTAGATTATTAGTGTCATTTGTCCTGGTTGAATCAGGAAGCATCAGTTAGGTAAGAAACCCTAGCTCAAAAAATAAGGTGGTGGCTCATGAGGAGTGACATACATAACTAACCTCTTGCCTTCACACACACATATGCACACATAAAAGAACACAGAGAAAGGGAGGGAGATAAGTTCTATACCCCCCCTCAAAATTTATTAAAATGAGCTTTGAGAGTTAGAATAGTTTGTTGCCAGTGGGTAAAGTGTTTTCCTGATGTGCATGAAACCCTGAGTTCCGTCCATAGAACCACATACACCAGGTGTGGTGGTTCACATCTATAGTCCCAGAACATCGATGGTGAAGTTAAGAGGATAAAGCAGTTCCAAGTCATCTTGGAGTATATAGACAGTTTAAGATCAGCCTATGACATACATGAAATTGTCTAAAAAGAGAAAATGGAAAATAATTTAATATTTAAATATACTGATTTAAACTTAGAAAAGCTAAAATTCAGGACTTGAGAGAAGGCTCTGTGGTTAAAAGCCCTGACTGTTCTTACTGAAGACTGGGTTCAAATCCCAGCACCCATATGGCACCTACTAACAGCCATCCATAACTCCAGTTCTAGGGGATTAAATGCCCTCTTTTGTCCACCACTCATACTGCATAGTATGGATTCACTTGCTTACATGTATCCAATATACACATACACATAAAAATAAAATCTGAGATCAGATATCCTGATCATACCAGCAATGTTCTTTCTTCTCAAGATTGTTTTGGCTATCTGAGGTCTTTGTTGATTCCATATGAATTTTAGGATAGGGTTTTTTTTTCTAATTTTGTGAAGAACATCAAGGGTATTTTGATTGGCATTGCACTGGATCTATAGATTGCTTTTGGTAAGGTGGTCATTTTCGTAATATTAATTCTCCCAATCCATGAGCATGGTAGGACCTTCCATCTTCTGGTGGCTTCCTCTACCACTTTCTTTAAAGATTTAAATATTTCCTTGTAGAGATCTTTAATATCTTTCGGTAGGTTTATTCCTAAATATTTGATTTTTGAGGATATTGTGAATAGGAGGGTTTCCTTGAATGCAATTTCTGATTGTTATTGGTATATAGAAAGATTACTGATTTTTGAAAGTTGAGTTTGTAAACTGCCACTTTACTGAAAGTATTATTCATTTTTGATTTGCTGGTGGAATTTGCTGGAATCTTTGATATAAATGTCATATTGTCTGCAAATAATGATAATTTGATCTCTTCTTTTCAAATTCTTAATGCTTTAATTTCCTTCTCTTTTTTTATTGCTCTTACAAGAGTTTCAAGCACTACTATATTGAAAAGGAGTGGAGTTAATGGACAAGTTTATCTGGTTCCTGGTTTTAATGGGAATGCTTCCAGGTTTCCCTATTTAGAATGATGTTGGTTGTAGATTTGATGTATATAGATTTTATTATGTTGAAGTATGTTCCCTCTAGTCTGATTCCTTCTAGGAATTTTAACATAAATGCATGTTGGATTTTGTCAAAAGTTGTTTTTCTGCATCTGTTGAGGTGACTATGTGATTTTTGTCTTTGAGTCTACTTATATGTTTTATTATACATATTGACTCCCATGTTTATACTTGGTGCCAGACAGACTCTGTGGACATTTTAACTTACAGCTTCATTGTCTGAAAATGAAATTTCTTAAATACATATCCATTTATTTTTGGTTATATGTATGTAGGGGCGGGCATAGGTGCACATGAGTACAGGTGCCTATCTGGAGAATCCACAAGAGGTCATTGGATCCCCTGAAGCTAGAGTTACAGACAGTCTGAGCCACCAGACATGGGTGCTGGGGACTGAACTCCGTTAAGTGGTTAGTCTTCTTAAATGCTGAGGTGTCTCTCCAGTTCTATAAAAATCATTTGTATTTATATATCAATATTATGTGCTTATAATATATATGCGTACATGTGTATACCATGGCAGTATATGCATATCAGAGGACCATTTTGTGGAGTTGGTTTCCATTTCTATTTTTACATGGGTCCTAGGGATTGAACTCAGGCATCCAGGCTTGCATGGCAAATATCTTTATTCACTGAGCCAACTCATTGACCTAGGAAATAAATCTTAAACAGAAGCCCCCAATGCATCTCACCAGATTGCTTGCAAAAGTAAGAAATATAAACACTGAAGGACAAAAGCTTTCCTAGTTTGTAAGTAAAGATTCTGAAAATGAGGATGAGTTCAGGGGTTTATATGTTACTTCTTTTCTCTAAATCTTGTAGTTTCTTTCCTTTATTTTTCATCTACAATAAAAAGGATTAGTATTCTAGAAAACAAAATAGAAAGTGGGATGTGGAGACCCATGCCTATAATTTCAGTGAATCAGTAGTAGAAGCAGGATAGAAACTTCCAGGCCAGGCTGACTTATATAGTGAATCTGAGGCTAGGATGAACAATACAGCAAAACACTACTTCAACGATGGCTCATCAGCAGCTAAAGGCATTTGATGCCAAGCTTGATAACTTGAATTTGCTCCACAGGCCTCACATGATAGAAGGAGAGTCACCTGACTCCCAAAAAGTTGTTCTCTGACCTCCACACAGACTGTGACACTTTCACGGCACATACACAAATAAATAAATAAAATGTAATAAAAATAAAATAAAACTAAATAGGTTTTGCCACAGACACTGTCTTTATAATGTGAATATAGAATGTCCCCTGGGCTCATGTGTTAGAACATTTGGTCCCAAGTTGCCGATGCCATTTTAGGAGACTGTAGAAACTTTGTAAATGGGGCCTATCTGTCAGAGTTTTCAAATGGGAGTAGGCCTTGTGGGGGACAGCTGTTCCAATTGATGTCCCAAGTACTCTACTTCCTAAATACAGTATTATGTGACCAGACTCCTCATACAGCCCTTCCTGCCACCATGAATTTCCTGCCATGACAGACGGCTGCCTCTATACTGTGTGTCAAAGTAAGTCATTCTTTCTTTACCTGGCTTTTGTCAGTAATTTGATAGCAATAATGAGGACTACAATCAGCACATATGTACTCGAAATCACAGTCAAAACCACATACCAAACCAGACACAAAGAGCCTATAACATGAACTTCCATGTTCATCAAGAACTGCAAAAGTGCATGTCAGTATAGTCCAACCAACTCTTAAGATTTTCTATTTCTCTCTTTAGAAAAGAGATAGCTCTAGCTAAAGACCTACAATGCTTAGACACAACCTAGTACTGAAAATCAATTTGCAAGATCCTTTTCTTTCTTGTTATTTTATTTTTCGTTGATTTTTTACAATTGTCATACAATATATATTGGCGGTATTTAGAGCTCCTCCCCTATCCGAGCCTCCTTTCACGCCACTGGTCCAAATATCCATCCTCCACTGTGCATCTATTCCATTCCCTCAGTCTACCAAGAGTCCCATCCCTGTAGGACACTGTCTCTCCCCCATCTGAGCAGCCTTTTTCTTTCTTAATGTAAGCTTGGCTCTCTAAATTGGTCTTACAATGAAGTTTGAAACGAAATTGGTCTGTGTATTAGTTATTTTCTTGTTCTTTACTGTGATAAAAACAAATTAAGAGAGAAAGATTTATTTTGGTTCACAGATCCAGGGAACAGCACATCATAGTTTGAACAAGGTGACAGGAGCAGAGGGCCAGCTGGTCACACTGCATCCACAGTCAGGAAGCAGACAATAAAGTGAAACTGATCAGTTCTATACCCCTCAGGGCCTGTGCAGTTGACACATTCCTTCTAGCAAAGGTTCACTTTCAAAATGTTCCATAACTTTCCCATACAGCAATACCAGATGAGAAACAAGGGTTCAAGCACATGAGCCTGGGGGGCAGGGAGGCAGTTCACATTCAAACTATAAGAATCAAACAGTTAATTGTTTTTTTCTCCAGCTGGTATCTGCCTGTGTTTATTCAGACCCTTTGAGAGTTGACGCCAAGATCTCAGACAACCTATGCGTACCTTAGGGACGGAATGGCAGGAATGAGAGTCACTAGGGAGGTGCACTGAGGTGGTGCAGAGAAGACAGGAGGAAGACCTCGTAGAATGACTCTAAACTCCAGCACATTTTCCCAAAAAGGCAATGAGGTTGATTGATCCTAAATCCCAAGTTTTTTAAGATGTTCTTACAACAGTTGGGAATGAATCCGCCTCAACAGCAACACAACTGTATTGACTTCCAGACTTAAAACATATTGTAGAATGTAAAGACTTTTTTATATCAGTGAGTACAGTGGAATTCTACTGCTCTAACAAGAAACGATGCCTCACATCTCATGGTATAAACAGTAGAAATTGATTGCCTTATGGATTAAGGTCAGAAATGCACCCAGATCTCAAAACCAAACTCAAGATTTCATCAGGGCTGTGATCCTATCTAGGTGCTACATGAAGAACTGGATTTCTTGCTCACTCAAGTTTTTAGTATAATTTAGTTCCTGGAAGCTATAAGGCCAGTGTTCCAAGTTTTGGAGAACTGAGAGCCATTCTTAGATGTGAAAGCAGGAATATTTCTTGATTCTTGCTAAGGTCCTTGAGTCTTCCATCAACAGAGGTTTAAATCTTACATTTTACCTGTCTGACCATTTTACATGTCAGCCTTGTACTCTCACTCAGACAAGAGTTCTGGAGACACAAGTGTTTATACTGGATACACCCAGCTACCCCACTGTTTATTCTTCTTCCTGTTGTGACAAAAATACATGACCAAAACAGCAAAAAGAAGGGAGGCATTTTGGGACTCACAGTTGCAGGGAACAGTTCATAATGGTGGGGAAGACATGCTGGCAGGAGTGTGATGCGGCTGGTCACATTGCATTTGCAGCAAAGAAGCAGAGAGAGATGAAGGCTGGTCCTCAGTCCCCTTTCTGCTTTTTATTTGGTCTAAGACCCAAGACCATGGAATTGTGTGGTTCACATTTAGTGCCTCCTAGGTGACTCTAGATCCTGTCAAATAGGCAGTCAAGATGAATCATCTCACTCAGGATTATTTCCCAAACTTATTTGACATTAACAGGCAGAAGAGTCACTAAACTTAAGGCATTTTATCAATACTAAAATAGATTGCTTATCAGCATTATTTCCTATTTGATATACAATAGAACATAGAGGTAGAAATATGTATATATTAATATCACCACTGAGTTTTTAAAATGGAAGCCAATTTTAAATTGGGAATTTAAAAATGTGAGAATGAGGGTACTTAATAAATTTTCTTAAGACATTAAGATAATCATCTAATTACAAAAAGATAACAGTTACTTTAGTCCTCACCAAACAAATCAATACAAACTAATCAGCCTCATAAGTATTTAGTCCTGAAACTGAAACAATAACAGAAACAGAGGAACATAATTAAATAGAATGAAAATCTTTAAGTGGGAAAGTTCATTATATCAGGTTACAAAATTCATGACTATAAAATAAAAGGAGAAAAGAAACTTAGAACAAAATAAGAAGCTATTTGTTTTCTGATGAATGAACAGTTCATTTGATTGAGAAAGATGTTAATGTACTCAATGAATGGGATAGGAGATATAAAGCCCTCTACCATATTTTTTATTCTTCAAAATTTTTATTTTCTATCTCTTTAACATTTCCAAATAGCTTTCAAATCCTATGAAAAAGTTCTTAAATTTTATCATAATTATATTGACTCTTATTTTTATATCTACCATATTTTGAGTAAGAGGCTCATGGTATTATCATAGTGTGCATCATGTAAATATTGCATTTAAAATCATATGCATACATATGTATGTGATTATTGTGAAAAAATACCTGAACCCTTTAGCAAGGATTTTAATTATATCTATTTATTTTCTGAGAGAGAGTCTTTCTAGCCTTGCTGGCCTGGAATTCACTATGTAGATCAGCTTGGCTTCAGTCTCAGAGATCTGCCTGCTTCTGCCTCCAAAGTGCTAGAATTAAAGTCATACCGCCATGTCCAGGGTGGATTTCATTTCCATCTTGAGAAATAAAAGTAAGCTTCTAATCTGTTTTTCCTGGTCTTGAAAATTCATTTTATTGTATATATGAATTGTGGAACACATTTTTATATGGCATTTCCAAATGTGGTTGTAATATATTTTGATTATCTTCAAGCCGTTCATTAACTTCTGTTTGCTAATTAAACATCTTCTTTGCCAATTTTGCATATGTGTCTAATTCATTCTAATTGATCTCAAGCACACCTTGTGTTACATTTCCCATCCTCTGTCTATCCCTGCTTCCATACTAATCTCTTTCCCACATTCCTGTCTTTCTGTTTTGGTTGCATCCCTATGGGTTTCACCAGGGCTGTCTATATAACCTTGCTTTTGGAACTATCAATTGTAACTTGGTCCACATTAGTTACATAACTGAAGACAATGGCTCTCCCTATTCCTAGGTTGATCAGTTTTTCAGATAGGTTCTTACTTTCAACCTGCCTCATTCCCTAAAAATTTAGACTTATGGAGCAAAATAACTGGCTAAAAGTAGGTTATTTTTAATGCATTGTTGTAAATTTCATACAATATATTTCGATCATATTTAGATCCACTCCCCTCTCTATACCCCTCACATAGTCAAACCCTACCAGATTTCATGTACCCTGTCATATATATTAAGGCATATAGGGTCAAGTTTGTGTTCACAAATGTCCTTAAGTTGTGTCCATCCACTAGAGCCTGGTTAACCTATCTAGGAAAATACCCATAAAGCAAACCAACTCACCTTCTCACAGTAGTTATCAGTTGCCAGCAGTTCCTGAGCTATGATTGGGACTTCTTGCCTGCTTCGCCATTTCTATGTAGGATTTTGTCTGGTTTAAGCATGCAAGGGTTTTGTGTATGTTGTTACTATTGCTGTAAGTTTTTATCAGCACCTTCCCAGCTGTCTGGAAAACTTTGTTTCCTTTGGTCATCCACGACCTCTGACTCTCATACCTTTTTGATCACCTCTTCCACAGTGATTCTTGAGAATTGTGTGGCAGAGGTTTAACAAAGGTGACTTATTCAGGGATAATTTTTCTGCAGTCTCTTATTCTAGGCATTTTGGCCAGTTGTGACTCTGGATTAATCACCATGTGTTGCATAAAGAGTCTTCACCGGTGATAGTTGGGAGATGCACTAGTTTTCTTTCTGCACATCTTCCACTATGCTCTCCGAACCTCAGGTGTAGAGGTTACATTGTAGATGTGTCACCTATGGCTAGGCACCTCACAGACCCTTATTCTATGACTTTGACCAGTTATGAAACCTTGTGATATTCTCTATTGCAAAAAAAAAAAGATTCTTTGATGAGTAATGAGAAGTGCATTTGTCTCAAAATATATGATACAAATTAAGAATATATTAAGAAATTACATGTGTCAAGGGATGTGACAGAAATATTTTTTTTCTCTACGGTTTATGACCTATATAACCATGTGTATTTGGTTGTTTATAGTACCATAATATTGTATGTGCACTTTTTTCTGGAGGCTTTTTAACTAATACATTTCCCTCTGGTTTTTCTTCACTGTGCTAATCAATGTGGAAAACTCTTTAAAAACTCAAATTATATCTGCCATGTGATCCAAAGGACTCCATATCTTACTTCAGAGAATCATACACGGCCATAATGTTTTCCTTTTGAGAGTCTTGTGTTGCAGCTGGCCTAGAATTTGCCTTTTTTTTTTTTTTTTTTTTTTTTACTATTGGTTCATTCAGTGGGAAGTCCCTCCCTCTGACCAATAAGGGGGCAGGAAGGTGGAGAGAAAGAGGAGGAAACATGGCAGGGAACCTCTGCAAAGGGCACAGAGAATACTCAGAACCATGCTGGAGGAAAAGTGCCCGGGCCTTGGACTCCCACGGAAGGCCAAGATTTAGGAGGTAGCGTTCCAAGTCCCCACAGTCCTAAGAATCGTGTGAGTGGAAGTGAAATTCAGGCTGGAAATGGACTAAGAGTCCTGTGCGTCCTGTACCTTGCCAAAGAAAGGGTGGCAGGTGGTGGTGAGCATTAACTTTGTGAGTCACCATGAATAAATCAGTCTCTCTTAATGGAAGATCAGTATCTGTATTATCCAGCAAGATTAACCAAACCCTGCCTGCTAAGGTGTGGAAAATAAATTTCATGAGACACCATTGCTATGGAGATGAGCCTAACTTTGAACTCTCAGTTCCCCTGCAGCAACCATTCAAGGCAAAATTAAAATCCTTAAGGACTAATGTCAATGTTTACTATTTTAACTAATATCAGGATAGATAAACTCAAAGAGGAACCATTGTATTAGTCAGCTGTATTTGAACTTACCACATAGACCATGTTGGTCTAAGACTCACTCACAGTAAACCTCCTCCTTTGCCTCTGGAGTGCTGGGATTAAAAGTATATACTATCATGCCTAGCTACATAAATTTTTAAATAAAACATGCAGTCTATGTCTCCTTTTAATTTCATTCGACAACATCGATGGCGTATCTTTTCATGATTCTGATGTGAATTCATGAGCATGTTGGCAACACACTCAGTGGGTGATTGATTCTAAGAAGATAGTTTCTGTTCATCCATCTGTGTACTAATCCACACACAGTGCTGTATTATCACATGATAAAAACTAAAAGGTGATATCTGAAAGACCATGAGCAGATTGAAAAACTAGCAGCAAAGGTTTGTGAGGTTTTTATAACATCTTATTGAGCTCAATGCTTTATTGAAGAATTTTATCATTGGATTTGTAAAGAAAGCCCCTAACTCAACCCTGTCATGAGGCATCATGTTCATTATTATATATCATTGTTATTATTATAACAAATGCCCCAAATTAAATTATAAATATAAAAATGGTTATATTTTGGCTCGCAGTTTTAGTACTCCAATCCATGACAAACTGAATCCATTTATTGGATCTCTCCTGGGTAACAAGATGGCAGTGAAATGATTGCAGGATGGAGCAAAACTTCTCTCTATATGGCCAGCTAACCAAAGAAAGGAAGTCCTACCACCCCAGAAGGGCATCCCTTCTATGAAGACAAGAGTTCACATTAGGCCTCAATTTTTTAAGGTGCCTTCATTTCCCAATAGCTTCTCCCTAGTAAACAAATACATAAAACATGAGCTTGTAAGGAATATGCAAGAACAGAACTATATTAGATACAAAACTTGCTTCATTACTGCTTTAGAAAACAGTGCACTCTCAAGGTGGAATTAACCATTGTTCATCTTTCTGTTTGAAACATATTATAGGTGACAAAAATGTTTCTCATCTTTCACTGTTGGCTGGCTGAAGAGACATCATAGGACCTAAAATTGTTCTTATATTGACAAGTCTATTACACTTATAATTAATATGAAACCAAAGTCTTCATGCAAATTAAATTTCAAATAAAAAAATAGAGTCTTAATTTCAAGACCACTAAACTGTAAATGAACCACCAATGCAAAACTGCCTGGAGAAAAAGACTTTTATTTCACCTTCATGTTTCTTTGTTTTCCAATCAGTAATAAAGACTAAATGAAAAAGTTTAATATGATCCTAGTGTAGAACAATAGGATATGCATTTGCTTGAATAAAGATGGATGAGTTAGGTGACCTACTATGAAGATAAACAGTAGTAAATTAACCAGTTTTATTGGAGTCTTTGGCTTTTGTTCCACATCAGAAATGTCAAGTCAGTCTGACATATGTGTCAATCTCTGTTTCATAGGAAATAGCACTTGACTTTTTAATCTGCCAAAAATAAGCCTTAGTATGTTCAGTGATGCCAATCAAAGTTGTTTTTGTTTATTTTTAAAACCTTCAAATGGAAAAAATTTCTACAATTCTCTTTGATTTGCCAGATTGCCAAGTGTCTAAATTTTAAAACAATGTAGATTGCCTAGAAAAGAAAATGTCAATCAAAAAGAATGTTTTTAGGTTTTTATTCTTAATTAAATTATTCAGTTACTTCTGGGTGCTCATGCACATGCAATCTGTGCTTGTGTATACAGAGGCCATAAGACAATCTTGGGTCTTGTTCTTCAGGATGTCATTTACCTTATTTTTGTTACCAGCCTGTGGGTCCTGGGAACTAAAATCTGGTTTTCTGCGAGGGCAGAAAAAGTTCTTAAACTACTGAGTCAGTTCTCCAGTTCTACCAACTCATTTTTGAGGCAGGGTTCTGCATTGATAGGCAACTCACCAAGGACTAGACTGGGTGGCCAATGAACCCCAGGTATCTCCCTGTACCTGCATCCTCCGTTTAGGATTGCAAGCAAACAGGTAAGTTGCTTTTTTTTTATGAGTTCTGGATGATCAAACTCAGGTTCTCATACTTGCAAAGCAAGTTCTTTACTGACTAAGCCAACTCTCCAGCTCCAAAAGAGTATATTTTAAAGATCACAGTGATCAGAAAGAACTTGGGAGTGCTATCATGGTCCTCTCCTTCACCCATGTAGACCCCTGTATCCTATTGTGGGCACATATCCACTGGGAAGACCAGCAACATTTGGTACACTGATGAATCCAGTCTATTGTCCATCTTTTAATGTGCTTAACTATCCCAATGGATGCTACCTGTTTTAATAGTTGAGAAGTAAAAAGTTGATTTTGTGGCATTTCAAAGTCCAATATAACCACAATTTCAAACTCTATTAAAAATAAATAAATAAAGAAGACCAGATTAATTTGTTGTGTATGTTATATATGTTGTATATGTTGTGTATGTTGTGTATGACAGCCTTTCCACTACAAAGGTAAACTGATGAATTGCTAAGTCTAAGGTATTTAATCTCATGCCCTTGACATGCACAAACAATGGTGACAAGCTCTTCCCTAAGGTTGGAACATCCCCAAGGATGCCAGACTGAATCATGCTTGGCTTTCACTGCTTCTGACTGACTTCTTCTGCTCTTTGTTTGCTGTCCATATTCCTATATTTGGCCTCCCTTAGCACTCAAGAAGGTGTCCAAATGTCTTGAGTTCTGTTTGTGTCACATGATCACATTGGTGGATGGTTAAATTAATTATATTGTGAGTCATACAGGAAAAATCAAGATGTATAAATTCTATTCTTAAATCTTCCTGCTTATCTTCCTCTTTGTACTTTCATAGCTTAGGAGATTGTAGAGGATTTTAAATTGGAAGACTGTCTGCACCCACCTGCTCTGGGTGTTTCCAGCCCAATCTTGATCCTTTCCTCTCAATCTTAATAATAAAGATCCATTTGAAAAAATAATAATGACAGTGGTCTGTTCCTTCACCATTCTGAGTTACAATTTACTATTTGTTATCTGATCTTTTCTTCCTGGGGGAAACAGTGGTATCATTTATACTCAGATCAGGCACTGTCACAACTGTTGCTTTGGGTAATTGCTTTCTCCTTCTCATAGATATCAGATTCCTTAGACAGAGGACCTAGAATATAAAATAAAAAGTTTTAAGAAATAAAGTGTGCTTTTAGAAGATTTAGAGAGAAATAAGGCTTTTTTCCTACATTAAATCTTCTAGATACCATAATTTCAATTATTATTTTATTTTGGGGTGAGAAAGATACCTCAGCAGGTAAAGGCACTTGACACCAAGACGGACCACCTGACTTTGATCCCCAAGACACACAGAGGAGGAGAGAACTGATTCCTGCAAGTTGTCTGCTGATCTCCAGAAGTGTACCATGACACATGTGCTTCCCATCACTAAATAAATGAATATATATATATATATATATATATATATATTTAAAGGTTTGTTGTTATTTACTTTATATTGCCCAAATATCTCAAAATTTGTAAACATTTGTATTTCTTTCACAATACAATTTTGTATTTTATATTGGCATCACATCTTTCAAAATATGAATTTACAAATTTAAAAATAAACATTTTCATTTTAGAATTAGGATATACATTTTTCCTGTTGCTTTTCTATATGTACATGCTTATGAACAAGGTGAACATTTGTAGAAACCAAAATGGACCTTTGCTAACTTTATTACTCTAAAGTTTTGTTTGTTTTTAGCTCAGGCAAGATCTTCAAGACCAAAGACCAATTAACAACACTTGGCTTTGCTTATAACCCTGTTTTGCCTTTAAAAGGATGCTAATTTTCAAACTCCCTGCAGATTGATCTGGAGCACAGATGTGCACAGCAGTAAGTGCACACTATGTAGGCATGCACCTTATCTTCCAAAGTAGCAATTGAAAATGGCTCTCAGGATAATTAGCTTTCAAAAATGATTTAGAAGGGCAAGAATTGGGAGGAGAGTCAGAGCCTGGCAATATGTTACTGAATTTTCAAATACAAATGTATCTTCAGTAGAATCTTTTAAAGGGTTTTTAGAAAGACATGTGAATAAAATATTATTCAGAGGTCAACTATCAGTCCCTCAGCTTGTCTTCCAAGACTGTGCAATTAATTATGATTGGGATGAGAACTGGGAGTTTAGGAAATTTGGTGCAGTACTTGTTTAGAATTCACAAAGCCTTGGGTCTAATCCCTGGAATCACATAAAGTAAGCATAGTGGTACACGTCTCCAATCCCAGCAGCAATTGACATGTGAAGGAAGGAAGATCTGAAGTTCAGACTCATCTGTGGTTACATAGTGAGGTTTGAGGCCAAACTGAGCTATGTGAGACCCTGTCTTCAACAACTAAAAAAGACTAGTTGGCTGTGTCATACCACACCACCCTGGATTATATAGGGGTGTATCCCTTCAGCCTCATCCTCACTTTATTCTTAATCTCAGCCTATTGTGTGCCAACTTCTTTTAGTATATCCAGTTATCATGACATTTGTTAATACCCATCGATGCTCACAGTTGATTTTGCTATCTCAGTCTTTGTTCTGTTTAAGAATTGTGGTATTGTGGTCTAGGTGTTGAAGAGATGACTCACTGGTTAAGAGCACTGACTGCTCTTGCAGAGGACCTGGGTTTGATTCCCAGCAGCCACATGGTCACTAACAACAATCTGTGACACCAGTTCCTGGAGAAATCAATGTTTAGTTCTAACCTCCAACCTCCTCAGTCATTTCATGACACAGTGCAAAGGCCTAGGTTCTACCCCAAGAGAGTCAAGCAAAAAAAAGTAATTTTGACATATAATCATTAATTCACTAAAATATGATTGACTTAGAATATTCTAAATTTAGACAAATGCATTTAGTTTTATTCTTTCATCTGTAAATTAAAAAGCATTTTCAAAAGTAATTTAAACAAATTAAAAGAGGTTCCTTAGACATGAAGACTTTTTTTTTCTGTTTGGTATATTATTTGACCAGGTCTATATATTAGCAGGTAAACAGAGTCTTTTCTCAACATGAAGAATCACTGACATTGACTAGGGTGTTAGTTATGTTTCATGTTGCTGTTACAGAATATCTGACAAAAGCTTAAGGAAAGAAGAGTTTACTTGGCTCACAGTTCAAGGGTGCAGCCTATACTGATGGAGCAGCCATGGTGGCAGGTGTGGGGCAGCCATAGTGGAAGCTGGTCACATTGCATCTGCTGTTAGGAGTCAAGAGCAATAAACACTCCTGATTCCTTACATTTCTCTTTTTTATACAATCTAGGACCAAAGCCTATTTCCATTCAAGTTGAGTATTGCCCCTCACTTAACCTCACGTAGAAACTTCTTCACAGACACACCCAGCAGTTTGTCTCCAAGGTGAGTCTAGATTCTATGAATCTGGCAGTCAATATTAACCTATACAGATGGCAATCTCAGTGTCATTCTGCTCCACTCTACCAGCTTTGTGTTCATGGACACTTGGCCTTTTATCACTCTGTTGCTCCGTGTTAAATCATAGAGTTGTTCTTTATAATCCATCAGTGGTTTGTTTCAGAACACAAATCCTCAGATACACAAGTTCCTTATTTACAGTGACATAATATTTACATATGCATATATACACTCACCACTCTAAGCATCTCTAGATTACTTATAATTTGTTATGCAATGAAAATGCCATGCACAGTCATACTAGCCTGAATGAGCCAGATTTCATCTGATTTCAGAAGCTAAGCAGGATTGAGTAGCACTTAGATCGGAGAAAATATCATTTAATTAATTTTCTTTCTCTTAACATTTACGGAATAATGATGTGGACAAAATGTCTGTACATATTGCACACAATTGTTTTCTAAATATTTTCTCTCAACAGTTGTGCAGTTCCTCAGATGTAGAATTGAAGTCTGGATGAGAAATTTCCCCAATAAGTCAGATATTTGAACAGTTTGTCTCATGTGTGGCACTGTTTGGGAAGGGCATAGACCGTTTAAGAGGTACAGCCATCCTGGAGGAAGTATGTCACTCGGGGCAGGATTTGAGATTTCACAGCCTTGTCCCACTTCCAGTTTGTTCTCTCTGCTTCATTTGCTGTTGTGGATACGAGCTTTCAGGCCCTCTGTCATGCCTCCTTGTCATGATGGACTTTTATCCCATTAGAATCATAAGCCAAATAAGCTAAAATAAACTTTTTCTTCCATAAGTCACTTTTAGTTATTATGTTTTGTCCCAGCAACAGAAAGATTAACTAATATAGGAATCCAAAGATACAGAAAGTCAGTTACTTTGCAAAAGAGTATGGTGTGGATTGTGTTATAGAATGTCTCATAAGCACATTATAAATAATACTTAATAAATGTTACTCTGAAAAATAATTATTCTATGTATCACTTTACATGTATACTTGGAAAGTCTCTGAGCACCTTCTTAGCTCTCAGATATATACTTTGTGTTTTTGCTTGCTGTTCAAACTAACCAGAAGTTTATACTCCAGGATGAGTTGGCTTTTGTATGATGCCATAGATGTATTTCCAATATCACAGAGGGATGCTGAGCCTTCTTGCTATCCTTATATTTCTATGTAAAAACTTGCCCTATACTAAAAATTCTCATACCCATTTCATTAAGTAACACACTGTTGGCATGATTTCCTCAGAATTTTCTCAGTTTCTCAGGGAGACACTTCCTATATCAGGATCATATTATATAGCTGTGATAAAATGTATTCCCGTATTTCTCTTTAATCAAGCTTTTGCATTCAGTAGAATCTAAGACAGGAAATTTTATGCAAAGGAAAATATTTATGCTCCATTCTGCTCTGACTAATTTTGGAGATAAGCAAAATTTCTTTTACTCAGCATTATAATTGACTTCATTTTATTCTGTGGTGCTTCTATCAACTGCATCAGCATATATTCACCCCCCCCACACACACAGAGACAGAACATACAGAGAAGAGACAGGGAGATTTAATATAGTACATTTTATAATGATTACTTTTACAGTTGAAATCCTTATGAAATAGCTCTTCTAATTTGGTCACACATTAGTTAGATTTACTGATACATAAAGTTTCAGTGTGTTTATCTTTCCTTCTGATTGGCACAAAGTATTTAGATGCTAAGTGTTCTGTTTTTTTCCTCTCTGTTGAATGCTTTGACTCTTTGCATTGGAATTTCAACCAGAAATCCAGGCTTGCATTGGCCTCTATTCAAGCAGCAGAACCAAAAAAGTCATTCAGTACAATGGGTAAGAATTCCAGCCTGGCATTTCCAAGAGAAGCATATTAATAACCATGAAGGGATCTTCTCTGCAAGCTTCAGGAAAGACGAGAAGGGAAACAGCAAGGAGACAAATGGCTCTGTCATGCTGAACTCCACACCCTTCTGTATAGAAAGGTGGTTCTGCCTCATCCCAGCTGAACTGCCATCACCAGGTGTTTGCAACTATCTTCTCAGAGATTCTGACCTGGAGAGGTCAGTAAACCCGGGCCACATTTGCCTTTAGATTTTTAAAACAGAATTGATGAAAAAGAAGTTTCAAGGCCTTTTATTAAATTTCATTCTGGATCTGTTTTAGATCTTTTGCTTGTAAATAAAACTTGAGCTAATGGACAAGTATGTGTTTTATTTTCTTTACAATATAAATTTAACTTTCTACCATCTTGAGTTTGTCAGTGTTCCTTTCCTTTCTGAGGTCCTCATGCCCTCATTCATTTTATCTCTGTAAGGTGTATCTTCCAGTCAGTACATTACAGACATCTTGAATACTAATATTAATAGGTGCTATAACCCTGAAGTTTAGAGAAATATGAGAATGAAGTGAAAATAATATAATTGTCTTTTATCTTGTTGGAGAATATTTCAAGAACAGAGTAACATAGGGATTGCCTGAATTCTCCAGGTTCTTCATCCTATTTGCTAATGTATTTTTCTTTCTAAAATGTAGATATATCTGTTTCACATATGAGAGACTGAGATGACTCAATTTTAAGAAATAAGTTGCATTTCTCACTAAAAGCAAATGTTCTATCCAGATATAAACTTAAGTATGATGATTTGTTTTAATTGTCAGGTTGACATAATCTGCAATCACCTTGGAAGAGTCTCCATGAGGGAATTTATTATTCATGGATCTATCTATCTTTCTATCTATCTATCATCTATCTATCTATCTGTAAAACAAAGACATTTATTAGATTGGCTTACAGAACACAGTCTGGGTAGACCAACTATGGCTTTCATGATGGAAAGGCTGAGAGATTCAAGATGTGCTCAGGCCATGAGGCTGGATATCTCAGAATTCCCAATCTGGCACTGGAAGCCTGCAGGATTCCTAGAAAGGTGCTGGTCATCAGTCTTTGTTGTAATCATGAAGAACCTGGTTCTAATGTCAGTGAAGGAATGCTGAAGCAACAGAGGAGCTGAACTTGCCGAGAAGACTGAGAAAATACAGGCAAAAAATAAAGCTTCCTTCTTCAACATCCTTTTATCTGGGCTGCTATGAAAAGGTTCCTCCCACACTTAGGATAGATATTCTCATTTCAAATAATCAAGAAAGCTGGCAGTGCCTATAGGCTTGCCTCTTAGTTGATTCCTGATCTAGTTATATTAACAACCAAGATTATTTGGCTCAGGAATTGTCTATCAAGTTAGCGTAAGGGCATTTATTGATTATCTTGATTGCCCTAATTGATGTGGAAAGATCCAGGCTGAAAGTGGACAGCCTCATTCCCTGGTTTGAGGCCCGGAGCTATGCATGCACTTCTTTCTTTCTGCTCGCGACTGTGGGTGTGGTGTGGCCAGCTGCCTCATGCTCCTTCCACTTAGACTTTCCTGCTATGACGGGCTGTAATCTGGAACTGGGGGCTAAATCACCCCCTTTTTTCCTAAGCTGCTTTTTGTCAGGATATTTTATCACAGCAATAGAAATAAAAAAAGGACACCAAGGAATCTGAATTCAGAGTCCAGTGTCCAAACTCCGTCTAATGAGAAGTTGCTTCTTATAGAATAATGAAGACAAAGTGATTCATTAAATCCTGCAATGTCACATCTGAATAAAGATGTAAAGAGTACTCACTTTAGGCAGCATTTCTTTGTTGTGAATATACATAAAATAAGGGTCTGAAGAGATACTCATTGGTTAAGAGTGCATGCTGCCCTTCCAGAGGACTCAGGCTCAGTTTCCAGCACCCATGCTCAGTGGTTCAAAATCAACTGTAACTCCAGATCCAGGGAATCAGACACCCCCTTCTGTCCTCCACCAGCACATGCGCCTTAGTGTGCATACCTTTCCCATGAACATAAATAAAGTAAAAATAAATCTTTAAAAATGCATAAGTCAAGTAAGACCCTTTAAGATAGTCATAGTAATGGGAGCTATATACCTGTCTCAACAGAAGCTTGATTTGTCATAATGCTGTGAGAGATCACAAAAGGCTATATACTATGAGAATGCTAATCAGATCCCTGTCCACATGACAATGAATGGTACAAGGGGTCAAAAAAGATATTTCAAAGTTCCCATCTTCAAGTAAGTCAAAAAGACCGATTTTGCAAATCAACTTTCAATGTTGACAATTTTATTTGCTTCATTCTGATTTTTATAAGAGAGATGTTGTATAAATTTCATATATTATCAAACACTTTCCTTCTCTGTGTTTCAAGGTAATTATATACTAGAAGAAAAATAACATTTTATTAGTTCCCTCGTAAGTCTAATATTTTAGTGGACAAAGCAAAACTGAGAGAATCATTCCTCTAAGAACTACAGGATGTGAGATGTGATAAATTTTATAGAAGCTTAAATAGGGCTCTCTTAGCTCCATTTTCTCTTGTTCTGATGAAACACCAATTAAGGGAGAAAGGGTTATTTTGGCTCACAGTTCCAAGTTATAGTCCTCATGGTGGGGAAGTCTCATTGGCAGGAGCTTGAGGGAGCAGGTAACATTGTATCCACCATCAAAGAGACATCAATGCTTGCTTAATGCTCAGCTCTCCTCCTCCACTTAAACAGTCCAGAAGTCCTTCCAGAGAATTATGCTGTCTACAGTGGGCACAACTTCTAACTTCAATCAATGCAAGCAAGATAATCCCCCAGACATTTTCAGTAGCTAATCTTAATCAGAAAATCCTTTACAAGTATGCCCAGGGGCTTATTTCCTAAGAGATGCTTAATCTCATGACAAGGGTTTGTGTCCTCTGAGCTTGCATATGTGGCTTATTAGGGAATTATTTCAAGTCAGCTTTGTTATTAGATGAAGGCAAAGAAATTGTCACATTTACGTCTGCATTTTCCAAGTCAAGTGACCTTCAGTAGAAAATAATGATGGCATCTAAATTACTCACCAGTTCCTCAGTAAAGAACTAAGACAAGATGTTTCTTTCATTGAAATTCTCCCTGAAAGAGTGAGAGATATTCCATTTAAGATTAATTTAACTCCTACCTCTAATTCCAATAAAGAGGATTCTATGGTCTACATGCAAGGATAAAGGGAAAATATGATAAATGAAGTCAAAGGTTTTTTAAAATTATTTTTATTTTACATATATAAGTGCATTTTCTGCATATGTGTAGGTGCACCCATGTTATGTAATGCTGGCGGGAGTCAAAGTAGGGCACTGGATTCCGTGAAACTGGAGTTTATGGACAGTTGTTAGCCATCATGTGGGTACTGGGAATAAACCCTGGGTTGCCTGAAAGAACAGCCAGTGCTCTTAACTGCAAAGTCATCTTTCCAGCCCAGAACTCAAAGTTTTAAAGAAGAAGAGATTATGAATAAAAGGGGAAAGACAGATTGGAGAGAGGCTCAGTGTGTAAAGTCACTGGCCACCAAGCATAAAGACCTGACTTCCTTCCCTAGGACTCACAGGGTAGAAGGAGAGAACTGACTCCAACCTCCTGCCTTTCAATTACAGTACTGGATGAACCAAAAGAAAATTGAATTTTAATGACCACTAATAAGATGGATAAATGATCAACAGTTGGATTCCAAGATTTCTTCTCATCATTTTTATTTTTTTCTATTTTCCTCAAAGGAAGTGTGATAAAACATTTCTGACTCCTGCAAGTTATGCTCTGACCTCTCACACTTGCTGAAGTATGTGCTCCCCAAACCCATGCACTAAAAATTTAAGCATAACAAAATGATTTTAAATTGGGAGGGGAAAAAAAGCAAATTAAAACAATCTGTCATGACATATCAACCAAATGCAACATGCTGACTTCATTTGAGCTCTGAGTTGAACTGACAAAATTAAGAGTCATAGTTGAGTTGGAATGGATGAGAACTCCGGGAATCTGAAATTTTACTTGAGATTTTATCTGTGTGTTTTAAAGTGAAAGACTTCATATTCTTTTACACAAATATAGCCGTTCATAGATAAGATGCAATGCCTGAGATATGATTCCAAATAGGCCTTAAGAGACTATGTGGATGTGTGGGTACAGACAAAATAAGCAGATCATGTATGAGTAGGTCTTGAAGGTGAGTGATAGAGTACATGAGGTTTCATTATACAATTTTTGGTGTTTTTAGTGTATCTAAATTTCTACAATTGAAGGTAGGAGAAATGTACAAGGGCCTAACCAGACAAAGTAATGTGTGAGAAATGTCTACAGTAAAGAAGCATGAGGTCTGAACATAGTATGAACCAGATGACAAATAACACCACATCTGTTTTTGTAAATGTACATTGATATTGCTACAGGATTATTTAAATACCTAAGCTGGAAATCAGGTCCCTGACCTTCCTAGGTAAGTACTTTAATACTGAGTTATATCTCCAAACCCTTGTATGTTCTTGACCCTTAGAATACAGGAGGAAATGAACCTTCAAATCTCATTAGAATCAAAGACAGATGCTACTCTGAGATTTGTTCAAAGTATCATAAGAAGCAGAGAGATGGGAGTCCAAGTCAGATAGGAGGACTATGAATAATTGAGAATGGGAATAAAAGCATAGGTAGGTCAGCAGTCAGTCAAAGGATGGTCAGAGCCTAGGGATGTCAGACTGAGAAGAAAACATTCAGAAAGCTCATGCCAATGACTCTGGGCTTTCCTGGAGCATGAAACACTTCATGGTCTGTGAGTCATGCTGTTGACACAGTAAATGAATCAATGTTTAGTCACCAAGCTTTTTAAAAGATGTCCCCAATCAAAGAGCTGGAATAGTGTGATTTCCTCCCTTGGGAATGTGTGATGGGTTGGATAACTCTTCCTTTTCAGCTTTGAAACCCAATGTCATTCTGGAAATGGTGATTATCTGTAATGCTAATAGAAGGTAGGGGATTAAGGGAAGTATGGGAGTTCATTAGCAGGCGAAAACTTTGCTACACACTTCCTTTGAGGGAGACTAGGAACATAAAACTGAGGAGAAGCAATCATGAAATCCAATAGTTGGCCGGTTATTCACCTTACTGGTAGTTCAATAAAAGCCATTTTCTTTTGGTTCATCCAATAAGATAATTAAAAGGCAAGATTTTGGATACTGGTGAATATTTTCCTGAGACTGGCTTTTGAGGAAGCTGGAACAAAGACTCTTCTTGCTAATGAGGAATGAAATATAGAATCTGAGCTGGGACAAGAGAGACTCTTAAGCTTTTTGAATTATCTCAGAACAATCTGGGAGCATTTCATTTTGGAAGGTCGAGAAATTTTGCTATATGCTTCCTCCTGCAAATGTTAATCTAAAATAGTTTCTAATACTAAATTAATGCTTTACTTTTACACATGGACAAATATGCAAGTCTCTTAGTCATGTTTTCCCCAGAACAAATAGGCAGTTTCAAAAACAGTGCATAAATCTGGGCATTAAGTAAAAAGATACTTTATGGAAGATGAAAATACCATTGAGGGGCTGGAGAGATGACTCTGTGTTTAAGAGGACTAACTAATCTCCCAAAGAACCTGGGTTCAATTCCCAGCACCACATGGTGGCCAACATCTGTCCAAAACTCTAGTTTCAGGGGATCTGATGCCTTCCTCTGACCTCCATGGGCATTGCACAACACAGATGCACTTATACAAATGCAGGCAATATCCTCATACACACAGAAACACACAGAGACACACAAAATATCATTGAAGATATCATAATTTTAAATTCTTATTTTTGCCAGATATGTCACATCACTCAAGATGCAGAGGCAGGTGGATCTCTGTGAGTTCTAGGCCAACCTGGTCTACATAGTGAGTTCCAGGACTGTTGGGCCTATAGGGAGATTCTGTTTCAAAAAGCCAAAAAAAAATAAGTAAATATTTCTTTTATGTATTTGAGGGTGGGGGTCATGCCAAAACATGCATGTGGAAGTCAAAAGACAATTTGTGGATCCCAACTCTATCATTCTAACAAGTGGGACCCAAACTCAGATCATGATCCTTGGTGGCAAGAGACTTTATCTACTGAGTCATCTAGTCCAAACAAGATCTCTGTTCAGACATAAATTTCACCATGAATAATAAAAGTAGAGATTGAATTTCAGAATGAAAATATTCAAAGAAAAACATGTCAAAAGGTAAACAAACCAATGTTCACTACATAGGGAAGATGGTATTTAACTTTTTCTCTTTCATTTTGGAAATTACACTTTGAAGTTTGTGACTATCAATATTGGTCAATCATGAAAATTCAAGTTAGAGCACATACTAAATGGATTAACAAATTACTGTTCTCTTTTACATCTATTACAGTTTGGAGACCATGGTTGTATTAAAGACTCAACAGGGTGGGGACGATCAAATAAGGGTGTAAATTCTGGCAGCAGGTTTGGGAGCACTAAATACCCATACTAACACCAATTTACAAATACCATAAGCCCCAGCTGAAAGCAAACTCCTAAGGGAGGAAATGTCATCTCCCTAATTCCTGACTCCATCCAAACAGAGAGTGCAGTTCACCACAGGTATTTGTTTAGCTAGTTTTCTTGTGCTAAGGCAGGAGGGATTTACTGGGGCTCATATTGCCAGAGCTAAGAGTCCATCCTGATGAGAAAGGCTTGTCATCATAGAGCAGGGCAAGTCGAGTGCTGTCACTCAACTGGCTTTCTCCTTCTTTCCATCCTTTTACAGAAGATTGCATTTTTATTTTTTAAATTACATACATGCGAGAGCTGCGTGTGCATGTGTGTACAGGTGCCCAGGGGGGACAGAAGAGGGTGTGTGAACCCTTGAATCTGGAGTTACAGGTGGTTGTGAGCTGCCAGTCTAGGCACTGAGAGTGGACTGAGTGCAAGCTCAGCTAGTGCTCTTAACCACTGCACCATTTCTCCAGCCCTCTTTTAATCTTTTTATTTTAATTTTTATTTTGCTTTTATATTTCCTGGGTCCCAGATTATGGGATTATACTACTGGGCTTTCACTCCTCAGTGAAACCTCTGGGGACACCTTCCAAGGCACCCAAATGTGTGCCTCATTTACCTCCTAAGTGGTTCCAGATCCAACCCTTTAATGGTGAAAATTTGTTACATTGGTATTTAATAAGTGAGACAATGATCTTACAGAAATTGCTTAATCTTATCATCAGTTGCTCTCCTATAAAAATGAAAACTCTATGTCAACAGGTAAAAACAAATGAAACGATAAATGCAAAGAGTTATCAGGGCATGGCATAAAGATAAATGTTGCACAAATGGTTTGCTGTGAGAGAGAAGTGAAGAGGAACACCACTGAAAGTAGACGAGAGATACTGCAGATAATGTCCTTTGGTAATTTAACCAAAATCAAGCATGAGATTGAAATTGCAATGGAAATCCCACATGAAGCTTGTAGGCAAGTGGGAAGGGTGAACAGCTAAACTCAGGCATAGAAAGAGTGCATTGGGTTGTATGGGTGTATCCTTAAGATGACAATCTTTACAAAGAAGTTGGGTCTTCATCTTGACAGACCATGAGACACATTTGCATGGTCCTCCTGAAGCAGGTGCACAGCAATGAGGCAATGAGCTCAGACTTCACTCAAAGATATTCAGTGTCAGTAGATGGAGATGGAGACAAGGCTTCGCCCTGTCACTTTCAGTAGCCTGAGGATTTCCATTTATATTTAAGAACCTAGACCTTGGTATAAACCAGATTCTTGGCTTCCAGGCCAAAAAAAAAAAAGATTTCTTTAAAAGCCGATAAGAAGCAGTGCTGAAGATTTATTAAAATAATTTTAATATAGGTAGTGAGCACAAAGGTTAAGAGAGAGAGAGGGAACCTTGGAGTAAAGGCATACCTGAGCCCATGGCTGTCAGCTTCTCAAAGAGAATGACCCTTTATTTTCCTTACAACAGGTATAGAGAGGCTTCATGGTTTAAATGAGACGGTAGTGTGGTCCCTGTGGTGTGCCTGAGAACAGGCATTGTTAAAATAAAAGTCTAAGTCACAGAGATACGGGAAGTTAGGATATCTTCAATATGAACAAAGATATTAATTTTCTTTGAAATTCTCAAAAAATATCTTGGAAAAAGAGTGATGTCCTACCTCAAATCATGTTATTTCAGGCCTTAAGCCTAGTTCATTGCTATTTTAACATAAAATATCTGTTCACAACATGCAAACTTCACAGGAAATGAGTTTGCAGGAATTCTTGTTCCTCAGAAGGAGAGAGGCTTCAAGACTTAGTTCTGGCCTTTCCCTTCTCATGTTCTATAAATTTCCTTGTCTTTCAATTCGGCTCCACTTAGTGTTTTGTCCTACAAAACTTCTGAATCTGAAAGACTAAAATCTATTCATTATTTTACAAGGAGAAAATCCGCCTCCCTGGAAAACCGGTAGTCTAATCTTAGCAATCGTAATTCCACAAATGATGAGAACACATGAACCTCATGTCTGTTTTCTAGCACTCTGCTCTTCTGATGCTGCCTTTCTCTGAAGCAACAGTGGAATTAGAACCCTGTCCTGGACTTAGACAGATGGGACAACCAACTCCATTTCCAGTATGTGCTCACTGTATGGCCACAGCAGATTGCTCAGTCTTTTTAAGGCCCAGTTGCTCTGTTTGCAAGTGGAGTTAGTGATATTCCATTAACCACGGAAAAAAATTCTGATTAAGTCCTTAGTTCTTTTTGTGGATTTTTAGTCTCCCAAACAATAAAATTTAAAAACTATCTCAGACAAAAGCTCAAGGACCATTTTATTAGAATAGAAGAGAAGAACATCTATGCAGGCACGCTGTGAATATTGGTGGCTTCCTAGAGGAAAGGGATGGTTGAGGAAGAGAGGAAGCCATGCGTTTTGAGTTAGAGTCCAAGAAAGCAGATGCCTTCACTAATGGTGTAGCACTGGAGAAAGGGAGGGCTTCAGACGAGGAGTGAGATTGTCAAAGGGTCAAGGAAAAAGACAGCTTATTAAGAAAGGGAAAGTTTGGGCTGGAGAGATAGGTCAGAGATGAAAAGCACTGGCTGCTCTTGTAGAGGACTCATATGGCAGCTAAGAACCATCAGTAACTCCAGTTCCAGGGCATCTGATGCACTCACATACATGCAGGCAATACACTTATAAATATAAAAAATAAATAAATAAATAAATAGAATATTTTAAAAAAGAAAGGAAAGCATGCCTAAGAATAGAAGCAGGCTAGGGAGCCGAGGGAAAACCCCAAATATTGATACATAACCCTTATTGGATATTTTCATAGCATTCACATCCCCCATATTTGAATATTAAAGGATTTTCCCATGCATGTTCTGTTACAGAAAGCTAAGGTGGGAATAGGTTTCCAGCCTTTCTCTGCACGTTGATCTGAGCATGTTCAGTATGTTGTATAAGGCCAGGTGGGGGAAGGTTTCCAGTCTTTCTCACAGACTATTTTTGTTTTGTTTTGACATTTACATTTACATTTTAGCTTTTGTTATTTGTTTTGTGTGTGTGTGTGTGTGTGTGTGTGTGTGTGTGTGTGTGTGTGTGGTGTGTGTGTATGTAAGCCAGAGGTCTATGTTATATCTGTTATATCTTTCTCTGTTGCTCTTCACCTTATTTTTTGAGACAGAATCTCTCACTGAAACTAGACCTTTTCAATTATGCTAGACTGGCTGTCAGTCATGCTAGGCTGGCTGGCCAGAAACCACCAAATGTCCTTCTGTATCTGCTTCCACAGTACTGGGATTACAGGTACCTGCCACTGTGCCTAACTTTTTACATGGGTGCTAAAAATCCAAACTCAGGTCCTCGTGCTTGAACAGCAAACACTCTTACCCACTGAGCCATCTTCCATTTCACTTGACACAATGTCTCGCATAGAACATAAGAAGTCCAAAGGCCATATTAGGTTTCCCTTCAAATGACATTAATTTCTGCAGTACATGCAACTCTTAATCCTTACATTCATTCAATTAGTAGCACTACTTAATAATATTTTATTATTTTTTAGTCTTTGACAGTGTTCTTTCTCTAACTGTGTGTGTGTATATATATATTATATATAAATATATATATATTTCCAGGATAGCCTCTGAATAGTCAATTGTAGAATAGAATAATGAAAGAGACAGGAAAGGAAGAACATTTTACCTAGAAAAATGATACATGGGTAAATCATGCTGTCTCTATATTTCTATGTTTTTAAATTTACTCATAATAACACATTTTAAAAGTGTCTTTGTTATCAGTGGTTTCATATTCAAAACACCTTCATGGCCATTTGTGTAGGAAAGATTTCAGGTAAGAAATTATTTCTGAATCATTGTGGCCTGAGCTGTGGGTATTAGCATTAATTAGAATAATATTCAAACTGACTGATGAATTAACAATTAAGTACTCAAGTATCTAGATCTTTCTTTTTAAATTGACTTCCCAGACACTGATAGAAAGAGGACACCACCTATGAATCTGATGGACAGAGCTACCTCAAAGAGAAAGCATTACCAGAGTAAAGGAAATGAGAAAATAATCTGTGTAGACATTAGATGAATGAATGATTCATTCAGCAGAAAGAGAGTGAAACGGTGTGCTGATGGAGAGTGACTGTTTGAGTGTCAGGGAGGCCACTGAGGCACAGTGAGTGAATGAACACTGACAGAGATGGTGAGGTGAGGCCAGTGCCAGAGCATGTAGTATGTGGATGAACTGAAGGGACTGCAGACTTTCCATGAAGGAGAATGATAGCAGGGTTGGGATTGGGAACAAAGGAATGAAATGAATTGGTTTGAGCTTTTAAAATCATTTTAGATTCCTATATACTTAGGATGTTTTAAAAATGATAGGAGCCTTTTCTTACAGTGTTCTGGAGTCTTAATGCACTGTGTTGGGATAGTCATGTGGGTGCTAACAAGATAGAGAGTGGTGTATGTGTGTGTGTGTGTGTGTGTGTGTGTATGTGTGTGTTTATTTTTGAGTGTGTGGGAGGGTGTGAAGTACATGGTACAAATTAGTGGACTTCAGGAGTCGGTCCTTGGGCATCTTTCACTATTTGTTTGAGATAGCCTCTCTAATGACCTAGGACTTTACCACATTCTACGCTAGGTCACTTACCCCCTAAGCTCCAGGGATTTATCTCTCCTCCATTGTGAGTATTACAGATGTGTTCCACTATGCCTGAATTTTTGCATGAGTTACCGGAGTAGAAATCAGGTCCTCATGCTTGCAATGCAATCACTTTACCAAATGAGCCATCTCCCCAGCCTCAGAGAGACTTTTACTTGATTTCATACAGGTAACTCAACAACAATAAATGCCACACAAAACTAAAGGTTAGCTTCACATTCCTGCACCCAGGCCCACCATCCTGCATTTGGTATCCCCATAGGTACAAGGGCTGTGATGGAAATCTATAGATGTGATACAAGAGTCAGAGGAAACATACTTTACAAGCACTCGCTTTATATTACAGAGGAAATAAAAACTAGTTTCAAAATATCTTCCAACATATCTGTGACTCTGGAATTTGGTACAGATCCTAGCAGATGTAACCGGTCATTTTTATAGAGTCAATATGCTAGTAGATGAAGTAGATAAAGTCAAGGCCCGTTTATTTCATATAAATCTTCATGTAGGAATAGATCCATGAATGATATCATAGGGAGACATAAAATATGTTGGTTATGTAGTAAGGGTGCCATAAAACTTGTTTAATTGAATTGGACAACAGCCAAAGTTCGTATCAGATCCATCAATAGGGGAAAAATCCGTACCACATTGCTTAAAGAATCTGAAAAGTTGCCCTAGCAACTCTCATCTATTTAGTGGTCACATTGATCCAGCATTATGTTGATTTCCTGCAGAGTTAATTTCTCACTTTTTGGATTGTAATGTCAGCACAGTTGCACATCTTTTGCTTCTTTTCCCCCAAATATAACCACAGTCCAACTTCCAGCAGCTAAAATGTTGGAAAATTATAACTAAATTAAAATTCTGTGTTTTGTTCTAACAATTACAAAAAGATTAATCAGTTGGAAACTGGTTTTGTACTGTAGTGTGAGTCAGATCACTTTATTTTATGGCATTGTCAGGTGTGAGCTCTTCGCCGATAGCTTTTTTAAATGAAGATTTATTTTGTTTTTGAGAATTTCATCCATGACTATTGTATTTAAATCCTCAGTCCCCTTCAAATCCTCTCATGTACCCCACACACTCCCTCACCATTTCTTGTCCTATTCTTTCATTATTTTTAATTATGTGTATGTATGTCTGTATATAAGTGTATGAGCGTGTACATGCAAAGCCTATGGAGGCCAGAAGAGGGCACTGAATATCTCCTGGAGTCTGAGTTATAGGTGACTGTGAGCCACTTGATGCAGGTCCTGAGAACTGAACTTGTGTGGTCTTCTAGGGTAACGTGTGTTCTTAACCACTAGGTTATTTCTCCAGCTCTCTAATAAGGTTTGATATTAAGTCTCTGAGGATGGAAAACACTACTAGATGAGTATAAAAAAAGGATAATATCATAGATTACAGGACTGGCTTGTACTTCCTTACTTTCAGGAATTCCTATACCATGTATACTTTTTCCTAATTTACAATGGAAGGAGAGAACTATTTCTTCAAAGTTGTTCCCTGACCTACATGAACCCTTGCACACCCCCAAATAAATAAATGGAATGAAATTTTAAAAATGAATGTCGTTTCTGCTAATCTGTATGGAATAGCAGGCATAGCCCATATTGACTTCTTTCTTAACTTAATTATTTTAAAAATGTAGGTGTATGTTTATGTGGCTGCTTATCTGTATGTGTACTATATGCATGCAATGCCTAGAGAGTCCAGAAGATGACATTAGATTCCCTGGAACTGGAGACATAGAAGGTTATAAGCTGTTACCTGGATGCTGGGAACCAAACTCTAATTCTCTGAAAAAACATCAAATGCTCTTAACCACTAAACTATCTCTCCAGCCTGACATTTAAACTTTTTAATGACTTTTGGAATTCTCTCTCTTAGAATAAGGCTCAGATAGTTATTTCTTTTTTCTATTTTCTCAATGCTCAAACAAAACATCTGCTTTATAGTAAGTAGTCAGTAATTGAACCAAGTGTCCTCTACTTATGGTACCACACTGTGCATAGTCCTAGGGGTGCACACATCCTTAAAATATGGTGTTTTCTGCGATCTTCTGGGTTACTTTCCATAGGTCTGGGCTGGGAGCGCAGATTTGTGTGCTCCGTTTCCACTTTATATTAGATTATTTCCTCAAAGTTGATTCTTTTTCCTTAGTTGATTCATTTGCATAAGTATTCAAGAAAATTGTGATGAAACTGGATATGAATTTTATTTCAAAGGCAAATGTGTTCTTTGGATAATTTTCAAGTTAAAACTGGGGAAAAAAGATTAAATTTGTCTCTTCCTTCAAATATGCTAGGAAAATTGATTAAATCGATATCAGCTGGATAATAATCGTGAGCTAATTAGAAGAATAATCAAGGAAATTGGAGTCAATTAAAATTGAATATTTATGCAAAACACAATTATTTACAAAGTTTAGTTCCAATAAGGGATGGGGGAGGTGCTCATAAGTCCTCCCTGAGGAGCAGCAGGATGTTAATGGTGGCTGGGCCAGTGAAGCATCCCAGTCCTTGGTGGCATAAACACTGGTAAGTTCCTTTTGTGTGAATAAATGACTTGCTGTTCACCATCACGCAGTCAACACTAATTAAATGAAGTGGGCCACAAAGTAACTGAACAGGCAGGACAATTGGAGGGGGACCTGCAGGGAAGAAAAGGTTCGGTGAGCAGAAGGTTGGGATAGGAGAGGGCAGCAGTGAACAAAATGATCAATGTACATTTTATATGAGTGTGTGTATCATAAAAGTGTGGACTACTTTTAAAAAGAGAGAAAAGAGAAGCTGGCGGTGGGGGGCTGGGGAGAAACAAAACACAAATACTGAATGCTTGTGCTTGGTATGCCTTTTCCAAATCATTTCTTGCAGCTACTGATGCTAATTTTGGGAATTCCTGACTCAGTACTTGGCCTCTGTACAACTTATTGTCATTTATGGATCCAGCTAAGTGCCTATTGAAAATATTTGAAAAATCATTGGATGAGCTCACTCACCTGCAGAATCTGAAAAGCTGGTATCATGGAAATTGAAAGTAGAATGATATTTCCTGTAGCTTGGGAGGTGGGAGTAAAAGGTAGGAACTGGAAAACGTGGGGCAGAAGATGTTAAGTTGGGCTGCAGATGTAGATCAGTTAGTGGAATGCTTGTCTGGCATGCATAAAACTCTGGTTTGATTCTCAAGCACTATGTTAACCTAGCACAGTAGTACACACTTGTCATCTAGCATTTGGGAGAGAGCAGGAGGATCCTAAGTTAAAAGTCATCCATTACAGAGTGAGTTTGATGCCAGCCTGAACCCTTCTTGAAAGAAAGAAGAAGGAAAGAAGAAAGAAAGAAAGAAAGAAAGAAAGGAAGGAAGGAAGGAAGGAAGGAAGGAAGGAAGGAAGGAAGGAAGGAAGGAAGAAGAAAGGAAGGAAGAAAAATGCATTTTACTACATAGTTAAGGATGCTGTACTTTATAGTGCAAAATCTCTAGGAGAGTTCAAGTGCTTCACTACAAAGACATGATACATTTGAGAACACAGATGTGCTTACCCTGATTTGCATGCTCTTCAATGTAAAGATGTATTAAAACATCACATGGTACCCACCAAATATGCACAATTTCATGTGTCATTTGAAAAAAAATCCAAAAAAGAATATATTTGAAATATATATTAGAATATATATTAGTTACTAATTAGTTTTCCCTAAATTAGTAACGTTTTACATCGTATTTATATTATGTGAAGTATATCAGTTGAACTCTTTATTGCCAAGACAAAATACCTGACAAAAGCAATATAAGGAAGGAGTACAGTTTATGTGGCCGATAGTTTGAGGGTTCAGTCCACCATAGTAGGGAAGTCATGGTGGCAGGAACTTCAGATGGCTAACCACCTCAAATCTGCAGCTGGGAAGCCGAGGGGGATGAGTGCTGGTGCTCAATTTTGCTGTTTTACTCAGCCTAGTACTCAATGCTATCCACATTCGGTCTTCCTACCTCAATTAACCCTGTCTAGAAATCGCTTCTCAGACATCAGAAATACAAATAATTTTCAGTTTTGTCAATCTGACAATATCAGTCATCACAGTATGTAATAGAAATGGGTCGAATCATGCAAGAATTTGAGGGTGCTTTATGTGAAAATTCTATAGTCATGTATATAAGGAACCTGAGCATTTTTAGAGTTTGATACTGTAGGGAGTCCAGAGACCATTTACCAGTCTCTCTCTCTCTCTCTCTCTCTCTCTCTCTCTCTCTCTCTCTCTCTCTCTCTCTCCCCCTCTCTCTCTCTCTCTATATATATATACATATATATATATATACACATATATATATTATGTGTATGGGTATTTTGCCTGTGTGTATGTAAATGCATTTATACATGCAAAGTCCACAGAAGACAAAAGAAAGTGTCAGATTCCCTGGAATGGGAGTTACAAATGGTGGATAGCCCCATGAGGGTGCTGAGAACTAAATCTCAATTCTCTGCAATAGCAGTCAGTGCTCTTAATCACTGAGCCATTTTTCTAGTCCCAAGAGTCTTGTGTATAGAGAACTGGGAAAGAATTTGTGAAGAATTGGTTGCACTCAACTTGAAAGAACTTGAGAAATACAGGGAAATCACTCTTGACCTGACTAGGATACTCTCTCCTTCCCGGCTGCCCTTCAAATTGGTCAAAAGTGATTGGGGAGAAAAACCATAAATGGCCTTACCTGGTGCTGGACCCTACATGTTACAGTATGGATCTGCTAGATAAGATGTGTCCACTGGTGCAATAATGGCAAGACTGAGGCTAGTCAATTGCTCCCTTGACTAGATTTGATCCCTTCTCAATGGAAGATATTTCATGCCTGTTATTGTAAACATGGTCAAATCAATGGTTAGGTAATTCATAGGCTCAAGGGGAGAACCAATTGATGTTGTTCTCTAATGGTTAGGTTGTGAAACACTTTCTAAATATTTATGTGTGTGTCCTTAGATTTGTGCTGTTCTCAACATTGTTCTTATTGTAGTGGTTAATATAGAAATGCTTAACTATTCAAAATGCTGTAAAATAAACAACTGTAATTGCTCAGCTATAGATGGAACATCTCTGTCACCCTGTCTTCTCAAGACTCAGGAAATATCAAGGCAGATGGGATGGAAAGAATGAAAGAGCTGGAGGGTGAGGACAGTACCATGAAATGCTGTCCTCCTGATAGCACATGGCTGTTGCATACATGAACTCACAGCAACTGTGGTTGCATGTACAAGATAGAGTCAGTTAAAAATTTCAGCCTGAGGGAAGGGCTACTGAAGTCCTAGCCGTATCTGAGGGGCTATTAGCAATCTATGACAGCTTGGGGAGATAGAGTGAATAGCTTCGAGCAGAGGGCCACATG
Organism: Eospalax fontanierii; assembly: GCA_035773235.1. Taxonomy (NCBI): domain Eukaryota; kingdom Metazoa; phylum Chordata; class Mammalia; order Rodentia; family Spalacidae; genus Eospalax; species Eospalax fontanierii. Next base: position 114,528,114 of record CM069524.1, read on the forward strand.
CAGGTGCTCATGCCCCAGCGGTGACCCCATATACCCATGCACATGTGGGCAGCACAACTGAATTCAGTAGGTGATGAAAACAAAACAAAAGGAAATGAAAGGAAAAACCTTTTCATGAAGTTTGGAGGAGAATGCATTGGGGGAATCATGAGAGCTAGAGAGGGAGAGTGTATTGGGTAGACTTGAACAAGATACGTTGTATACACATATGAAAATAAAGAAAAACTGACATCTAAACTAAATTTTCAAAAGAAAGAACCAGGACAGTATGTACATGATGAAAGTCCTCAGAATTATCTTTCTACTCATTAGCCAGTATGTTTTTTAATGAGAAAGTGTGTCATAAGCCTGTGATGGTTGAATTGTTATATTTAACTAGAATGTTCAGCCTTTTCCTGAACAATGGCATGTAACAGGAAGTAACTGAAATGAATCACCAAAATGTAAACATTATTAAAGTGCAAAAGAATTTTGCCGTGGGGTGGGCCAGATGGTTCAGAAGGTAAGGGCACATGACACCAAGCCTGATGACCTGAATTTAATCCCCAGGACACACATGTTGAAGGAGAGAGCTGACTCACACAAAATGTCCTTAGATCATCACATGTGCACCATGGCATGTACATACATGATAAATAAATAAATAAATAAACAAATAAATAAATAAATATTTTTTCCTGCTATTTTTCAACATGATTCATGTCATTGCTATTTTATATCACCTATGAAATTCTGAAAATCAGAATAAAACTATTTGAAATGCTAATGCTATTCCGTACTGCTGATTAAGTCAACCAGATTAATTTTGTACTTCTTTGAAATTTATAGCAAAACCTATATTCATTTTTGCCTCTCAGCCTACTGGATACAGTTGCTAAACATTCCTATCAATATTTCAGACAAGATGGAGCACCTGATTAATCCAAATATCTAAACATAGTTTGCCTGATCTTAGCTAATTTATCTTGTATTGAAAAAATCAAAAGTACTTAAGTAATAAGCATACAAAATGTTACTCACCATCTTGTAAATGTCAACTGATTTGGGAAATGATACTATGTGTATAAATCTTGCTTGATTTAAATTTCCCAGTGTAATTGAAGTATGTTTTAATAGGTCTTACATATTAAAAATAACCTAGTTGCAACAGGACAAGAAAAATTAGGCTTGTTTGATAATGTCCTCATTTAAATACTTAGCAGCATGCTGGTACTCAATGATTACATCAAGTAAATCCTCCAGATTTGCAGTAAAAATGCAATTGCCTGAGAAATAATATAATAAAAAGTGAACAACAAATTTACGGAGTCTGCATTACAATTATAGAGTGAGTCAATAACCACAAAATTGATGGTGTTTTGTTTTCATACTTTAAGATTATAATTTGAAACTGCTTTGTTGCAGCTATTTAAGTTTAAGGCTTATCAAAAACTAACAATGTTATAGAATTCCTTCCTTGCCACCTTTTAAAGGCACAGAATAAAATTGCCACATTGAACTTCTATTGCAGGTTAATTAAAGAATGGCAATCTTGCCATTTAAGTATGAGGACATGATTTTCCCCAACACTAACATAAAATGTTTAGCAAACCTGTGCACATCTGTAATCCCAGAGTTAGAAAGGCAGATACAGGTATATTTGCTGAACTCATTCATCAGCAAGTGTAGCTGAATTGGCAAGCTCTACTTTCAGAGAGAGTCTCTATCACAGAAAAATAAAATAGAGAGTAATTATGAAAAGATAATCAAAATCATCCTGTGGTCTCCACACATAGGACAGAGGGAGGGAGGGAGGGAGTGAAAGAAAAGGAGGAAGGGGAGGAAGGAAGAAAAGATAATCTCCATGAAAAAGACATATTCAAAATAATTACATATATTTTCTCCAAATCTATCCGTTGTTGCTTTTTAAGGTGTGGGACACAAAATTATTATGAACATCTTAAAAGGAGACTATATCTTCAGCCCAGACTACTTGGCTGATCTTGCCTCAGTTTACAATCTATGTCAACATATCTACCTTGGCTTCATATATCTCTCTTGGGTTGACATAGGTACATATAATTAGTAAAGTGTTTTCTTTTTTAAAAGTTAGACGATCTTTTTTATGAGTCATAAGAGAGTTCTTCACAAAATTGAAAGTGTTCATTCTCTCTAAAACCCCTTAACAAAGACCAACTTTCCCTTACTCAGCAGTGAAAATTCCTCACGAAATTTGGGGATACAGTCTTGGCTTGATAGACTTGAAACGTTTGACAGAGTACATGAAATCCAGAAGGAGATCTACATGACGGGTGCAGAGATGGGAAACTCACAAAATTCATTTAAAAACTATGGAAAAATACCTATGATTTTCTAATATCAATTAGGAAAAAATGATTCATAGACTCTGACAATTAAATGAAAAGAGAAAAATCATAAAGCAATAAAAATGTAGCATTTTTTTGGTGTACTTGCTGAAGAAGATCTCATTTGACATTCCCAACTTGCATAATGAAAAATATCTTAGAGATGCAAAGATTTGACTGCATCTTATTGCGGTGAGGATAAGTGAGGCCTGATAAGAGGCGCTAAGGAACCCAACATCACCCTGCTGTGCGGGTCATTTAAAAGATGTCTAGACACTAGAGTTTCATTTTGTTTACTTTGTGTGTGCGCCTGTGTGTACATGTGTGTGAGTGGGGGAAGGGTTGAGGCGAGAGCACCTCATTCAGGTTCCATCTACTTTATTTCCTTTTCTTTTTCTCTTCTCTTTCTTTCTTTCTTTCTTTCTATTTAATTTTTCTTCCTTTCCTTTCCTTTTCTTTCCTATTTTGTAGCAGGGTCTCTCATTGCACATTAATAGACTATCAAGAACTTGCTGATTTGATGGAGGAATTATCCAGAATCCCCACAGTTGAAGAGCCACACCTGTTACCATTTGTTAGAGTCTGGGTCTGGTGTTTCCAAGTCCTTGGTCTCTTATTCAAGAATGATTTTTAAACCCATACAATTGGGCATAGAAACAGAAAAGCCTTATTCAGAGCAACGTGATAGTACAGAACAGAAAGTAAATGCATTATCAAGATTGGCAGTAAACCACATGAGTGAAGACACTCAAGGGCTCCGATTACTGTTTGGGGCTTCCTTTTATAGGGCTCAGGAAGAATATGGTCACTAGAGGTGTAGCATACGCAGTTCTCTGATTGACAGGCTTTGTTCACTAGCATGTGTTGCTTCCCATAATACACCTGATTTTAATCATATGCATGTCCAGTTTTGTTCAGCAATTAAACTAGTCTCCCTTGCCAGGCCAACCAGCCTCAGGAATCTGCCTGAATCTGCCTGACTCTGCCTCCCCTCAGCTCTGTAATTACAAGCAAGTGCTGAGATTACAAATGAGGACTTGCCACCACATCTTGTTTCTTTTATGTGGGGTCAAACGCAGGTCATCATGCTGGTTAGACTGACAATCAATTCCCTAGCCTGATATCAGAGTTTTGTCAAGTTATGGTTCTATATTTCATTAAATATCATTACAATAATTCTGTTTTTTCTAAGTCTGATTAGAATGCAGGTAGTTAGCACTCATCTGAGTTTTTTACTACTTAAAATCTACATGTGGAAATCTTCCTCATCTTTTATTTACTCCAGCATTTGTCTATTTATATTCTCATTCTCTCCATCAAGCAGGGAACTGGATTTTTGCCACAGATGCTATTATATTGCAAACCAAGGAGATATCTTAGGCTAACAGTGTCCTCATATTTACTTTTGATAAGCTCATCTTTCAAATCCTAGTTACATTAGATTAATAATCTAATGAGTGCTTAGAAGACAAAATCATTGTATGCTGATACAACTAACAGACCACTAAACAGAGTCTAAAACTTTAATAAGTGGTAAGAAAATTGTTTGAACGCAAGGCAAAGTGATGTATGCCTATAACCCTAGCACTCTTAAGTCTGAGGCAGGAGCATCATCAGGAATTAAAAGACAGTTTGGGGTAGACAGCGAGACTCTCATTCTCAGGGAGGGAGGGTGATCATTTTCTCTAGTGATACAGCTCATCCTTCTGTAAATAACTCCCAATCCAAGATCATGCAAGAAACCTGAAGTATGATCAGTAGGGCCCCTGAAAGAATACATCCAAGTAAGAAGATAACTTCATGAGAAGAAGGAACTCAGTGGTAGTTTGGAGAATAAAGTGTACTAGAGGTGAATATAATCAGAATATATTACACACATGTATAAAATGTCAGAGAATATATTAAAAAATAAAAATTTCTGAGTTAGCATGTGTACTGAATAACTTCGCTTGTCAACTTGACATACAGTGGTAGAGGGAAACTCAAATGGGGAATTTCCTTCCTGGGACTGGCCTGTGGGCATGTCTCTGAGGCATTTTCTTAGCTGCTGAGTGATATAGTAGGGCTCATCCCAATGTGGGTGATGCCAGCCCTGGGCAGGTGGTCCTGGGTTCTATAAAAAGCAGGCTGAGCACAGGCCACAGGAAGAAGCCAGCAGTGTTCCTCTATGGTCTGCACTTCAGTTGCTGAATCCAGGTTCTGCCCTGAGTTTCTGTCTCGGTTTCCCTCAAACATAAAAAGCTGTGATAGAGATTTGTAAGCAAATAAATCATTTCCTCCCCATATTGGTTTTGATTAGTATTTTATCACAGCAACAGAGAAACCAAAGGACAGAAATTGATACCAGGATCATGAAAGATGTTGTGAAGGATCTGTGTTCTTTGGGGCAGGATTATGGAACTGTTTGGAACTTTGGGATGGAAAATCCTTTGAATGCTTAGAGCTGGGCTGTTCAGAGGGAGCTTGGAAGATAGATCAGTGAGAATAATGCAGAAATGGAGAAGTGACTTGTGAGAGTTCAGAGGGAAGTTTGAGAGAGCAAAGACTCTATCAGGTTGTGCTATTTTGAATTGAGAATCAGTGGTTTATGATCAGTTAGAGCTGCAAAATGTGAGTGATAAGAGACTGGAAACCTTGTGAAACTTTCACTTTACCTTGGCCCCTCCTTGACTGCTTCCCATTTGACCACTACGTGTGCATATTCTTTCTTATTGATCTGCGAGTCTATCATCAGCTCAGCATTTAGGTAAAACCCATTTTGAAATTAATTTATTTGTTTTTCATGTGTGTATTCTTATTTGTGTGTGTGTGTACATGCACCCATGATACATGCTTTTGGAAGCCAGAGGTCAATGTTAGGTGTCTTCCTCAGTTTTTTTAGTACTGGTTTCGCCACATATTCTGGAGTTCATTGATTCATCTGGGTTTGTTGGCCTGGGTGTCCCACACTATCCTGCCCTTGCCTCCTTAGTGCTAGGATCACAGCCTGGACAGCCAGGCCTGCCTATTTATGTGGCACCTGGGGATGAAACGTGGGTCTTCATGACTGTGCATTCAGTACTTTACCTTCTGTGCTGTCTTCTCAGCCCCTGAAGTCTATGGTCTCCAGAAGTCCTTGGTGGTAACTGCCTCCCATCATGGGCCTCCATTAGGCACATCAGGACGCTTTACAGACCTTAAGCATGGGTGCTGTCACCTACATTTTGTTATTCTCTCTGTTGGTATAGCATGGCAGCCTCCCTGTCTGGTTGTCCGTGAATTTCTTTTGGGCTCTCCTGTCAGATCACTGTGACAGTTTGATTCAAAGAGATGAATGAAGTCAAAGATCTGCCTGTATCTGAGGTAATGTTGCTGGACACTGCATTGATAGGGCATGGTAATGTATTAGGAGCTAATTTCAAATATCAGCAGCAGCTCAAAACCACACCCATAAGACAAAAGAAAGTACTGAGTCATTAGATGATATTCATACTTTTGGGCACACACTGCAGGTGAAGGTCCCAGCTTTCAGAAGATGGGTTTTGCATTCAGACACTCTAGTTCCTGCCCCCAAATCACAACATAAGGATTCACTGCATTCTACCAAAGCCCAAACAGTTTCAGTTCAATGTCTATTCTCTTTTAGAATTTGAAATTTGGAGGACAACTTTGTGAATTTATTTTCATTTGTGTAAGGGTACATGAGTGTGTACAAGTGTGTGAAGGTGTGTGCAGGTGCCTGCATAGACGTATGCAGGTATGTGAAGGTATATCCAGGTGTCTGCATGGATGTGTGAAGGTGCTGCATGTATGTGATTACGTGTGCAGGTATTTGCATGTGTGTATGCAGGTATGTGCAGGTGTCTGCATGTGTATACACACATGTGTGTACAGGTGTGTGTTGGTGTGTGTGCAGGTGTCTGAATGTTTGTGTGCAGATGTCCACATGGGTATGTGCAGGTGTCTGCATGTGTGTGCAGGTCAGATACAATTCTAAGTGTCCTTCAATCACCATTCACAGTTCTTGTAAGATAGGGTTTCTAACTGAACTCAGAGCTCAATGATTTCAGTTAACCCAGCTGACTGGCAAGCCCCAGTTATGGGACTGTTCCCATCTCTTGAGTACTGACATTGGAAGCACACACCAACTTCCTTGTTTCTTTTCTTTTTTTTTTTTAAATTTGCATTATGGGGATCAAACTCAGGTCCTTGTGCGTGTAAGTCAAGCACTTTATTAACTGAACTGTCTCCCCAACAAAAATATTTTTTTCTTGAAAATATATTTATATACTGTATAATGCAAACTATAATTTCTAAATGTAGTTTGAGCTTGGGAAAGACTTTAGAATCCTGCAGATTTTTTGGACAATGGCTTCATGTACAATGGAAAACTTGTCCCTCTTCAATCGTAGGGAAAAGCATTGTAAATGGGCTTCCAGTGGATCCAATTCGCTTTGTGCAACAGGCTCAACCAGTAGCTAGGATGAGAGTTACTGAAAGGAAGCTTTCACATGTTCTGAATCGAACAAACATATCTCTAACGGCATGCTCAAGAAAGCAGTTCACTGTTCTGCCCCTCCATTGTAATTAGCCAAATAGTGTTGTTTAATTAAAGTAAACATGTTCAGTATGTTTTAATTAATTGTTGGTGAGAAAATTATACTCTCTAATTGAGTATTCATTGGAAATTTTAAAAATCATTTAATACTAGCAATTAAAACTGCAACTGTAAGTCCAGATTAAATTCCAGCAAACTAATGTACAGTGCTCCAAAATTTACTTGAATGATAGTAGCTCTGGATGGCACAGAAGGGAACAGAAAATTTCAGACTAAATTGACAACTGATTGAGAAAGACATCCCACTATTAATCTCTGGTTTCAACTTGTACCTGCATGGTCAAACACATCACACACGTGTGCGTGCATACATGCACACAAACAAATAGGAAGAATAGATGTACCACATAGAGAAAGAAAAAAAGAAAAGAAACCACAATAAATATTGAAAATCTCATAAGGTAAAATAACAGCCTGTCACATAGATAGAGATGCTGAGCATAACTGTCATTTCCAAGGCTCAGCCAGTCTGAAAAAAGGAAGGTTTCAGGAAGATTTGCCAAATATGCGGGTGTCCTTTTTGTGTGTTGTTTGCTTTTGAGTAACAGAAGGGAAGGACACTGCATTCTTAAGTGGGGACACAGAGTCACATACATTTGATATTTTTACGTATGTATCTTTATGTATTTTCAGATGTGTGCAGATATAGGTGTGTGGGGAGTGCCTAAGTACATGTCTGTGTGTATATGTGTGTAGCTTGATATTGGCTGTTATTCCTCAGGATGCCAACCCCCTTGTGCTTTGAAACAGGCACTCTTTCTTTTATCTAGAACTCACTGATTTGGCTAATCTGACTGGTAAGTGAGCCCCAGCCAGGGAGCCTCCTGTCTCTGGCTCTTCAGCACTGGAATTACAAGAATGCATTACCACACCTGTTTTTCTTAACATGGGTTCAGAGGATAAAACTCAGGTCCTCATGTGTACAAAGAAAGGCATTTCACCAGCTGAGTTGCCACCCTTGACTTATCTGGTAGACTTTAAGTATGTATCTGGGTTGCATTGGAAATCCAGCTATTTCCAGTTTTGTCCAGATGGCTTTTTGCCATACAGTTTGAAAGAGAAATCCTTTCACTACAATATGGCATTGGAGAATTTTTTCTAGAGCAAACAAAACACAGCAAAGTGTAAAAGTTATAACTCTGTTTGTGTAGAGGTTGGCTCATACGCCTCCTCATTTGGATTTCTCCGTCTCTCATCATGCTTCCACTTCTCTTCCATAGAAGCTTCCAGAATTGTGTGTTTTCATCAGTGGAATGAAGTGAGCATATTTTGCTTTTTCTTTTAAAACTATGCCAAGCTCTGGTGGCAATTTCTATTCACTAAGCACGCTATTTTCTCTTTAGACAGACGCCACATCTGTCACACACAGGCAGCTATTGTTCCTTTTCTAATAATCCTTTCCTATGCCATAAATCTTAGCAGAGAACAGCTATGTCTCCACATACAGCTGATGTAAGTGTTTTGACTGAACCAAGGAACTATCACTTGCTAGCTGATAACTTGGTTAAATAACTGGTTGTCATGTTGATTGTGTGGCTGGATGTTAAAGCACAACAGAGATCCTAAAACAGGCTTTCTTTACTGTTGGGTGAGGCTTCTAATGAAGGGACTGTGGGGTTTATATGGAGCTGCATCGAGGGCTGGAGATGTATCTCAACTGATAAAGTTCTTGCATAATATGCAGAAAGTTTGGTGGTACGTGCCTGTAATCCCAGCACTCAGGAACTAGAGACAGAAGGAATTTGTGTTCACTACCATATCTGTTTATGCAATGCTGACAGTCGAGCTGGGTTTTTTTGGTGCAATCTATAGTAAGCACTGTATCAACTGAGTTGCATCTCCAGTCTTCAATACTCTTGATACAGCCAGTTGCCCCCTGCTCATGCCTTGTCAGTGGCCTGACTTCTTTTTTCACACTCACATGTCATGAGCAATGAAGCGCTATGGAAGTGCTTTAGACCCATCTGCTCCTCTATTCTCAGCACATATATGGTGTCTCAACTAGTAACTTACATTGGAGCCTAATAAAGCAGGACAGGGTGATCCTTTCTCAGCTGTACAAGAGAAGTGAGTTTAAGTTTCCTCATGGCACATCTGAGCTAAACAGTCAGCATGGAGGCAAATAGAATCAAAATGTCTCCTATACCTTTAATGAAAGATCATAATGAAGACAGTTACTGTGTATAATGAAAATACGATTATAAAAACATTAAAGAACTGAAGCCAGGATGACAAAGTGATGCAGAGGGGAAGGATGCTTCCTGCCATGCTCTGTGACCTGAGTTCCACCCCTGGGATCCACAGGAGTCAACCAACTACTGTAAGTTTATGTCTAACCTCTATGAGCATGCCATGGCATAAGCTCATGCACACACACACACACAGACAAAAACACATATGCACTCACATGCACAAATACACAAACAAACTAATTAGAAGGTAGACTATTTTAATGACATGAAGCCAATATACTGGAGACATCAACACTGTCATGTTTATTGCATTGTTATTCATAAAAACTTCAAAGTGGAAATAATTTATTTGTTCAGTCACTGATGAATAGATAAATTGTGGTCTACATAGAGAGTGGAATACTTTTAAGAGATTTTAAAAAAAAGAAAGAAATCGTGCCATTCTTGGTAACAGCAATGGTTCTGGAGAGGATTATGCCAAGTGAAACAAGCCAGGTTCAGAAAGACACACACCACTTAATTCTACTTACCAGAAGAATCTCAAAAATGAGCTTATGGAAGATGAAACTAGTTTCCAGGGACTGGAGAATGTATGGAGAAGGAGATAGGGAGAGGTTGATCCATGAGTACTAAGTTACAGTTAAGTCAAAGTAGTACATCTGATGTGTTATCATCTAGTACTGTAATTATACATGATAATAATGACATATTGTACCTTTCAAAAAGATAAAAGAAAAAATCTTGACTGTTTTTGCATAAAGATTTTTAAGGAAATAAATGTCATAATATTCTTAAAATACTGAATATTTTACGTGAATCAAAATTATGTTACCTTATTGATATGTAGTGCTTATGTTTTTATGTGTGTTTAAAATAAATTTGATGCTGAACTGGAGATGGATCAATGTATAAAGTACTTCCTTTGCAAATATGAGGATCTGAGTTCAAATACCCAGCACCAGACACCACAGTGCTCTTATTCTAGCCATCTTATTCAGAGATGGGAAGGTGGACAGGAAAGTCCCTAGAAGCTTATGAGAAGTGGTGACCAGCACCAAGGTGGTCCTCTGTCCTCTACACATGTACCATTGCATTCATGCACACACACACACGTGTAAGAATGTGCATATACATGACACACACAGATAAAAGAAAACAAATAAATTTGCTGTAAAAGTGAAAGGGGGAATACTGGGGGTGGATTGGGTTCATAGAACAGGAGATGGGGAGAGGAGAGGTGGGATAATGCCAAGCCAAAACTAAATATGTATGAAGATGCCATAAGAAAATCTGTACAGAAAACTAAATGAATAAATTTGGAAATAAATATGCAATTCTATTAAAAGTTAAAAGTATGGTTATGCTTCAAAGTAATTCTCTATAAAATAGAATAGTTTATAAAATGACCTTACCTCAGAAATAGGTAGTCAAACTCATAAAACAAAACCTGGTTTTGTTCCAACCAAATGGATGTCTGACAGTCATAATGAAATTCTATGTGTGGGAGGAAACTGACCATTGAGTCTGTTGCAAGATTCATCACTCATCTTTAGCTACACATGAAGCTCAGTGGCTTCCTCACAGAAGTGTAGAGAGAAAAATCCACTGCTCCATCCCAATAAAAGCACCTCGCAGTGACTGCTTCTTTGCTCCCAAATATCTGTAACTGATAGGGGTTTGACCAAGCATGTGGGCTCTGGAGACATGAAACTTAGCTAACTAGAAAGAAGTGGAGTATGGGAAAGCAAGTGAATCCGAAAGATTAGATTTGAGGGAAAAACATTTCTCTTCACTCCTAAATGGAATTGAAACACAAATTCAGAAAGCACACAGATAATCAAAATTAAAGTAAATTTAATAATAGCAACAGTGAGTATAAAGAGGAACCTAAAATAAACCAGTGAGAGAATAAAATGGGGGCTTGGACTGGCATTTCAAAGCTGGGTGTTTACTGCTTTTGCAGAAGACCTGAGTTCAGTTCCCAACACCCATGCAAGCCTGTCACTCCAGGTATCTGACATCCTTTCATGGTCTCCTCTGGCTCCCGTAAAAGTCCACACACAGAGACACATGTACACACATAATTAAATATGAAAATAAAATGTAAATAAATATATATTTATATATATAATGGGATATACTTCAATTATGTACTAGATAATAAGCAAGCTGAGGAATAAATATAACAGTATAGTGCAGAACGTAATTGTGTGTAGAAATTTAACAGTAAAAATTGTTATGGACACAAAAGTTTACTTGAAAGAATATGAGCTGGGTTTAATAGAATAACTCAGTCTCATAAAGTCACCAGCTTCTCTGCACTTATTTATAAATTACCACTAAGTCAATGAAGGCCCCAAGATTTGTTTCTGAATCAAACAAGCTTGTATACTAAAACTCATATTAAAATGAACAATGTTGTAGCACTGGAAGTAAAAAGGCAATGAGGGTGCAGTCTTAAGAGATGCTAAACATACTGCAAAGACTCCATAAACATAAGATGTGGTACTTGGCAAATAAATAGAAAAATCAAACAAATAGAGTAGAAAAACACCTAGAAATAAATTCATATGGTATAGACATTTATATAGAATGGAGTATTCTGTATTCAATGAAAATAGCTTTGAATTTGCTTAAACACCATTAATGTAGAGATTCCAAACTCATCATGACAAGAAACAAGGAAAATATTTCAGTATTATCAGGGTACCTGTTGTGAGAACTTCTCCCCAGGGGTGACCCTGAGGCAGCCACACAGGAAAGTTTTACCCCAGCATGAGTGATGGTTTTCCCACAGCTACATACATGAAAGCCCCTTTCAGTAATCTCCCCAGACTATGTACTCTAGCACATATCAGAGGCTCTGAGGTCATGAGCCATCAGGTCAAATTTGGAAACAAATCACAGGGAAGGGACTGGTTTAATTTAAGATGAGAGTAGAATGGCTCACCCTATCCCTTTTGTTTTTCTTATTTGTTTATGTGAATATGTATGAGTCTGTGTCTGTGAGAGGGAGCACAACATATATGTGTGTGTGTGTGTGTGTGTGTGTGTGTGTGTGTGTGTGTGCCAAAGGAGGCCAGAAGATGGCCTCACATCACATCCCCTGGGGCTTATGTTTACATGCAGCTATGAATCACCAGATATGGGTGCTGGGTTCTGGGAACCAAAGTTTGGTTCCAACTACTCACAACTGCTGATCTGCTCTCCCACTCCCCATCTTCCCATGGGAATGTCTTGAGACTTGAGAATGTCACATGATTGACTCCTACAAGCTGATGAGTCAAATGAGCTGATGAAGAGTGTGACTGTTTTACTTAGAGGACCTGATTCTATAGTGGTAACAGTTTTGTAATGGCATCAAATCAGCCTACATACCCTCAATCTGAGTTTGTTAAACTATGCTTTACTCACAGAGGGATGCTAAGTATCTAGGAATTATTTGACCTCAATGAGAAGTGATACAGACTATTACTAACTGACCAATAAGTGTGGGTGTGCACATTTTGCTCCCTTTGAGTAAGCTAGAAGAATATATGCATGTCTGTTTACATTTGCTTCAAAAAGCTGTGAAAGGTTGCACTGTGCTCTGATTTGCCACCTGGTTCTGCAGTTCTGGTCCTCTGATTAGATGAGTTTTCTTCTATTACTGTTGTTTTAACAATTCCTAGGGAGTCCAAAAGGAATGTCCAATCAGTCCAGATAGACACCAACAATTGACCAAAGTACAATTTATCTGAAGTTCAACTTAGTGATTGGTACTAATAAGTTTGTTGGGATTTTTATAGCACACAGGTGAGATAATACTTATAGGATAGCTTCCTCGCAGCTTAAGTCCTACCCTATCATGGATAACAACCTCAAAGAGACTGTGTCATGGAGACCTACTTTTAACTAAATTCTATTTTTTATATAGACTAACATAGATCCCAAGATCACTTTGACCTGGGATAAAAGCAACAGTATCTGGAATCCCAGGCTGGGGACCCCTGACATCCATTAGGAAGTATCAGTACCACCATTATCATTACCATAGACCCGCTGACTTCTGTACTGCTCTGCTGCAGTTGTCATGGCTACCGGGCAAAGCCCAAAATGGCAGCTTAATAAGACGTCAAGGAAAGCACCAGAGTTACTCCCTATACTCCTCTGTATCCTGTGTCTCCCTTGCTGTTTATATTTCTTCATAGTTTCTGTGGACCAATAATTTGTTAGAACCTGTCAATGCTTTTATCGTTACCTAACTTAATTTATCCTTCTCACACAAATGTTTAGTTGTGTATTTGTTTTCCTCCTGAGTGCCTGAATAAACAACCATCATTTTGATCCCTGTGGTGTTTCTTCTACCTACAGAGTACAGAATAAAAGACTGAATAATTTCCATCAAGGAATTACTATACATTAGTAATACAATATAAATCAATTGTTTATGTTGAAGCGATGGCTCAGCAGTTAAGAGCACTTGCACTTCTTGCAAAAGCACTGAAGAGTTTGGTTCTCTGTACCCATGTCAGGTGGCTAACAAGTGCCTGTAAAGTCAAGCTCCAGTGGATCTGACAAATTCTTCTGGTTTCTGCCGGCACTCTCCTCCCTTGAACATAACCAAACACAACCACATGTGCATACATATAATTAAAAATTAGAATTAAAAAAAATTAAAATGGTGCTCATAGGAAAAGTTACATAGTAGCATTCTTGGGGAGGCAGGAAAGAAATCTTAGGGCATGTCTCAGGACACCTTTTCCATTTGCATCCACTTTTCCCTTCCAGAATAAGTTAGTGATTTTAAAGAGCTGAGTGAACATTAGGAAAAAGTGTATAAGGTCTGTCAAGATGTACATATAAAATATGTTTCCCTAACTAATGAAATATTGTGTAGTGCACTCATTTAAGGTGAGAAAGCAATAATCAATAATGAGGATAAAGCTACAGTCTAGGAACTTTGCCAGGTCTTTTACATAAGTTATCTCTCTAAATTAAAACACTTTCTGCATGGAAAATCAGAAAGTGTTTTCTAACTAGAGTAACCAACTGGTTAACTCATGAAGAATGTGAACTTTTCCATCTTTGAGACAATTTCACTCTGGTTTATGTCAAAAAAAGAAATTCTGTTGCTTCCTTTTCAAAAAAAATTTACAAATTGCTTATTGTTTCCTTATTTGTGTGTGTGTGTGTGTGTGTGTGTGTGTGTGTGTGTGTCTGCATGCATGTCCACTCCAGAAGACAACTTGCCAGAATTGTTTTTTTCTGTCAACCATGTTGGTCTCAAAGACAGAACTTAAGTTGTCAGCCCTGGCAACAACTTACCTACTGAGTCATCTTGTTGGCTTCTGTTTCTTAACTTCATTAATCTAAAACTTTCTCTTCTGCTGTTATCAAAATCTCAGAAGTCACAAGATCAGAAATGGTCATTGTTTGAAAATTGTGATGGCTAATCTTGATTATCAACTTGATCACATTTGTAATCAATTAAGAGATGAACCTCTGTGTGGATCTGTGAATGCATTTCCAGGAAAGACTGAGAGAAGACCTTTCTCTAGTGTGAGTGGAGCCTCCTCATAGTGTCCCAGATATAAGGAGGTCTGTGGAGAAAGCATTGCTGCTTGCCTGCCTGCCTTAGCCTCCTGCTGGTGAGTGATTCTGTTTTGTAACTGCTGCCACCATCTTTTGATGACATCAGAACTTGATTTCTTCAGTCTTCCAACAAGCCTGGATCAAAGACCAGCAGTTCTCCAGTAATTAATTAAGCCTTCCTTGCCATGTGGGGTCTGAAGTATCCAGCCTAATGAACTGAGTAGATACTGGGTTCCCCTGTTTCAACATGTACTACCCAAAAGTTTTGTGTAAGCCAATCTAGTAAATCCTTTTTCATAATATCACATTCATTAGATAAGTTCTCTTCCTCTGGAGTTCCCTGGCAATTACAGAAATTAAAAAAATCTCCTCAGCATACTCTATATTACTTTTCTGGAGTTTTTAGAGATTTGGAGTAGTTTCAGAGGTTCTAGATATGGTGTCACACACACACAGCATATGTGAGCATGCATACACACATACAAATAATGAAATAGTACACAAGTTATAATTTTTAAAAAGAAGTGGCAGAATTGTTTTACTGGAAATAAACCAGAGTGGGATTATCTCCTTGAGGATGGAAAAGTTCACATTCTTCACTAGTTAACTAGATTGCTACACTAACTATAATAGTGTTTCTCATTCATTATGTTGATCTGACCAACAATATGGCCCCACTTAGAAATATGTAGAGTAGAAAAATACTCAGAGTTGTGTCCCCAGGTAACTGGAAATGGATGGTGTGGGTAGGAACATGAGTGTGCCATCTCCTATAACCACATCTTCACTGAAAAAAGAGAATATATACACACATACATAAATAGGACTGGGATGTAGGTCAGTGGTGGAGTATGTCCCAGTATTCAAGAGGCCCTAGGTGTGATCCTCAACACTGTAAAATAATTGTCATAGTAGTATAATAAGAGCTATTCCTCTTATACCACATAGCTTTTAGGTGCCTTTGAATTAAGGTCAATTAATGTCCTTTTTAATGTTCTCATACAAAGTTCTTCCAGTAGAATCTTTTTTATTTTCATATTTTTTAAATTAATTAAATGCACTTTACTTAGCTATCCAAAGTGGTTTTCAACAGGTTTATAGTTATAGTGACATAAATAATTATCTGCAGAAATGGAAGATATCTGTACTAGAAAAGACCTCACTTGGTCTTTTCTTGAAGTCCCCTCATATGTCCCTAAAGGGCCAAACAAGAACCTTATCTTCATGCTGGGTAAATGGTTCTCCTGGAAAAGTGTTCACCACATAAGCATGAGGACCTGAGTTCTATCCCCAAACCATCATAAAGAAATCTAGGTGTAGAAACACTGCTTTTAATCTCAGTGCTGGGGAAGCAGAGATAAGTGGATCTCTGGGGCTCTCCGGCCAATATAGTGGAATCAACAAGTTACTGGAAAGTAGATAGCTCAAGACACCATAGGCTAGCAAATAAAAAGCTCAGTGCCAGTAATGGGTTTCTTTGGAATTGTTGGCCAAAAGGGTCTCATAGCACCTCCAGGCTTAGTGGCTATTGCCATTACTTAGTTAACCCCCAGATCTTGATAGTAAGACCCTATTTGTGAAGATACTACTTACTATATACATAAAGAAATCAATCTGGTCCTGAACTGGAAGCTTAGCTTCAACTCTCCCAGGCATCTTTCATAATGCTAGAGTATGCTATGCATGCTACTGGAAGAGAAAAATAATCAAATTACCTTCAAAAAACTAAGTGGAGGGGATTGGAGAGATTGCTCAGCAGTTAAGAGCACTGTTTGCTCTTGCAGAGGACCCAGGTTCAAATCCTAGCACCAACATGTTGGCTAACAACCATCTGTAACTCCAGTTCTAAGAGATCCAATGCCCTCTTCTGAACTCTGCAGGCATTGCACAACACAGGGGCACTGACACATATGGGAATACTACACTCAGATACATAAAGTAAAAATAAGAAAATATTTTTAAAAATTAGGTGGATTGCATCTTGAGGAACAATACTTGAGGATGACCCATGGCTTTGACATGCACACACATGCACATGTATCCTTCCCTAGACACACATTAAAAAAAAAAAAAAAAAAAAACAGAAAAATAAAGAAAACCTATATCTCCTTTCAGATAAACAGAACTGGGTCTTCTTCATAACAACAACAAAATACTAATAATGAAAAAATGCTTTCTTTGTAAACCTTTGAATACAGCTTTTCTTCACGTAGGGTAAATTTACAGAGATTTCTATGTGCTTTGAGGGACATGTCTCCATGAATGTGATAGACAGCCAGCCAACCAATGACTTAAGGGGGAGGGTCTAGCAGGAAAGCAGTGAAAGCTGGGAAGCAGAAACACTCGTGGCACTGCAGGTCTCCATCTTGCGTGTGTGTGCTGGTCCACCGAACTTCTCATCAAAATGCTGGCTCCGCCAGGTCTCCAGCTTGCGTGTGTATGCTGGTCCACCGAACCTCTCATCAAAATGCTGGCTCCGCCATATAAAATATCTGCTCCCCCCAGGACGAGTCCATTGTAAGTAACTCTGAATAAAACTGGTTTCTCTAATTGGAGAGCATTCTCCGTTTGCTCAGTAAATTAAAACCTAAGGGCGTGGGGATGGACACCAGGCCTCACTGAGAGTCAAGAATTCATAAGACAGAATGGCGTAGTCAAACAGGACTGGTGAAAAAAATGGAGAATGCTTTTGGATTGTGGCTGCCGCTAATGTGGGGACATTAATGTGGGGAGAAAGAAAGAGTGTGGGCAGAGGAAATTTTGACATTGTGGACTATCCCCATAGGACTGGTGTGTGTGGTGGCCATTGCAGGGATAGTGTGGTTTATAGTGAAATATGTAACTAAGGAGAAATTGCCTAAGCAGATGAGATCAGTGGGGCAAATACCAGGATGGCAATCCACATGTAAGTGGTATGGAATGGCACCTCTGCTTGACTAATGGGGGCCACCTCGGGAATATGGCAATGCTTTGAGAACAGCAAAAGCTCCAGAATAAATTCTATAATCCCTGGGAGTGGTGTGCCAGAAGCACAGATATCAGCAAGCCATTGCTGAAGTGGCATGGCCATTGCTATGCCTTGTGAGAGGCTTATCTCAGGCTGAAATCAGTGGCCCAGAGAGAGACTCAAAGTGTGAGAGAAGAATTTGATCGAGAGAAAGACATGAGGCTTGCTTCCTCAGTATTAGCCTCTGAACTTGCTAGCAAATTGCATAAAAGAGAAAGAGAGAGAAATTTTAGCCTGCCATTTTTTACAGCTAGGAGGTCGAAAGGGGATGAAAACCCAGATCAGGTTGATAATATAAAACCCATCCTGGGACCCTGGGACTTGGAACCCCTGGGAAGAATCAGGCAGTGATGAGGGAAGGAGCCCAGAAAAATCTAAATGTGCCCCTCAGGTTTGAACTGTAATACAAAGAAAGGAGAAATCCCAGTGTCAGAATGGAGGCCTTAATGAGTGTGAGAATTTAGTGAATGGAGGGTATTCAGGCCTAGAGCTGCTGGAACGAGGGAGAAACTCAAACAAGCTGCAAAATAGCTTTTCATCATCTGGTTCCTGAGAATATGGGACACAGGAGCAGATGAGATTAGCTTAAATGCTGCAGAGGCAGGAAAACTGAGAAATATAACTCCTTATCCCTCCTTGATATTTAGGCTGTGTGACCTGAGGCAGTTTCGGGGAAAGCAGTCTCTGATGGGCTGGCTTGTGCTAGTTGTTAGAGATACTTGGTTATCACTGGTGAAGATTCCGATGGATGTCAGGAGCTGGAGAACAATAAAAGGGGGACAGGCACTGCTGAGAGAACTGGGTCTGAGGAAAGCCACATAGGGTGCCCCATGTGCAGGACCAGATAGGACTGTGTTCACTAGAGATTTAATGAAGGACTTCACTGAACAAGGACTTCAACATTGGTATGGAGGTTTAGTGTCTCTGCTAGATCCCCTAGTGGGACAAGAGCTTTACAAGGCAGTAGAGGCTTTAACAGATTTGAGCAACCTAGACCAGCATGTAAAGTACGTCTGTAGAAGAGTAGAACAATGTAAAAGATGTATAAAAGAGACAAAACAGAAAAGGAGATCTGCTTGGGTTACTAGCAGACAAATGTGGCAAGACTTGCATCTAGCCCAAGTTCTTAAAAAAAGATTGATAAAAAAGCCAAATTTTGTGCTAAAGTGCCTCTGGGATGCTTTAAGCCCAGAGAAACAGTTTAAAAAAGGTACATAGAGCTTAAAAATTATCCCAGGGGTGGATACTAACCCCCCCGCCCCACAGAGTAAACAGTGTACATTTCTCCCCTCTGAATGGTGTTTCAAGGGGTAATGACAGTTTGCTCTACCAGGGCCTCTCCCAACAGCCAGTTGTGGTCAATGAAGAGAACACAGGTGTGGTTAGAGCCAGGATTCAGACCCAGAGTCTACCAGACCCTGTGAAACAACAAGTGTAACAAGGCAAGAGAAGCCTTATTTCTCCTTGGGCCTATGTAGGACCAAGCAGTTTGGGCCAGCCCCAATGAGGTTAGCAAGGATAAAGTGATGCATGGAGGCTCCATGTAAGAACTCCAGGACACTAAATGGATTCCAGACAATAACTAAAGATAGTAAAGGACTAAATTACATTCCATTGTACCCAACATGGATCTTTTAAAAAGAAAAACAGCTGATACAAATGGAAAGGAAGTTTCCATGCTGTGTTAGACACTATGTATGTATATAATGTTAACTTCTGACTATTTTACAAATATGAAGCCCAGTTGAGAGACGTCAAGTACACATGATGAAACAAGGATGGAATGTAACTCATACAGGGTATATGGGTAAAGTATAGCTGTGAAATTCTGGGGAGCTCTATGGACCTAGGCCTTTACATGCCAAAGAGTAAAGGGATACTTTATATAACTGTTAACTAGCAATTCCAGCACCATTCGTAGGTTGTTCCCCCTGTGAGTTGTTGGCCAGGGGAACCTTGGAAACCCCCTTCTACAAAAAAGGTAATTGACATATTATAATGCTGGTTGCCCACTGGAAGCAAATGGTAAAGCCCACTCACTGAAGATGTGGCATGGTTTGAGCATGAAAAAGAGAGATCTAGCTGGGACCAAGCTGGAAACTCCCTGAAAATGGATGGCTGACCTTCATAGTGCTAGAGGGCGCTATGCAGACCACTATGGGAGAATGGTTTCTGAAAATCTCTGCTTAATGACTGCACTTGTGTTCTTCACTGTCAGATGCCAAACAAGATGTTCCTGTTGCTGTAATAGAGGCTCGTCTAGTATGTGCTCCCCCAACATATTTATAATTGGATTTAATGCCCGCTCCTCAGGGAGGGAACACAGATTGTTATTAGGCGAAAAGTCAACTCCCAGTGGTAATGGCAGGATTTATAGGCCCCTGTAGAGAAGCTACTATAATTGTTTACAAGATGAATGTGTTGTGCTTACTTAGGTACTGCCTAAGCATTTGTGTTTATGCCCATAGGTTAGGTCATTCAGTATTTGTGTGGAAGTTACTTTTGTTTTTGTTGTTGTTTTCACAGTTGTGTTCTTAAAGTAGAAGGAGTATCACTGAAGCCAGATGATAATGCATGCCACAGTTTAAGGAACATCATCCTACACCTGTTATTCCCTCCCAAACCCCTTGCTCTTGAGGCTCAGGGACTATTGCCAAAGAAGATGGTGGAAAGTTTTGTAGGAGCCAGAGAGAAAAAGGGTGGCATGTAGGGTAAATTTACAGAGTTTTCTCTTTGCCTCGAGGGACATACCTCCAAGAATGTGAATGAGAGCCAGTCAACCAATGATTTAAGTGGGAGGGTCTAGCGGGAAAGCAGTGAAAGCTGGGAAAGAGATGCATAGGCAGCACTGTGGATCTCCATCTTGGGTGTTTGTGCCGGAGGTCCACCAGACTTCTGATCAAAATGCCAGTTCCCCTATACAAAATTTCTGTCTCTCCCCTGCACCACTAATCCTTTGTAAGTAACTCTGAATAAAGCTGGTTTCTCTATTTGAAGAGCAGTCTCCCTTCGTTCAATCGGTTCAAACCTGGAAGGATGGGACTGAACGCTTGGCCTCACTGTGAGAGGAGAATTCATAAGAAAATCCACTTATGAGATTTTTAGTTCAGGGTCAGAGATCATATATATTTGTCCTTCATAGCTGTTATGGTACATAAAATTTCCATCCCAGTGATCATGCTTGTGGTACTTGTTACTCTGTTGCTGCTGCATGGTAGAAAGTGAGAACAAACACCCAAAGTTGTCCTCCAACCTCCACACATGCAGAATGAAACATTCTCACCAGAAAATACACTCATGAACATACACATACACACATACGCAGATGAAGGGGTACAGAGCTGGGGGGTTGAGAGAGAAAGAGAGAGACAGATTAAAAACAAAGTTATGTGACATTGACTAGTCTCCTTCTTGACCTTTCCCATACTCTGAAAGTGTCCGTGTCCACGTGTAATTCAGACATTGGGATTAGAGGTGCATTCTGGCACATCTGTCTCTTTTTAGTGAGGATGCTGGAGGCGTAGGTCCTCATTCCTGCACTGCATGCCTTTTCCTCCTTTGACTTTGCTGCTTTGTTTCTCAGCAATTTTGTGTTTTGATGCTGTTTTTGTTTGATATTTTAAACTTGTATTAAATATGACTATAGCTCACATGGCATCTGTTCTTAGCTGGTCAGCTGTAACTTGCAAAATTTTAACAGTGTGGATACTGGTTTCAGGTGGCAAGAAAGAGGTAAGGGGATAGATCAGGACCAAAATGTGTTGTCACAGACAACAGAGAAAAGTAGGAACCCCTTGGGAGATGTGAGAAAGAGCTCTGGTCTAGATGCTACTATCCTTTGGGCTTTCTATGAGGACCATCTGGTGGCTGATAGAAGACAATAATGTCCCATCTTAGAAGATAAACAGTAGCTACAGGATAAAGTCCTTTTGTGACAACCCAGTGGAAAGCATCTCAGATCACAGAACCTGAGAGTAGAATTTTCCAGTGAAAGGTCACTGAGAAAATCAGAGTGCCCAATCCAGAAAAGTCAGTTCAGACAACATGTAACGGACAGCATCAGGAAGTGGGGACAGACTCATTCCTGGGGGCTGTGCTCCTCCTTTCAGTCCCCTTTCACCTCCCTTAGAAGCCAGATGTGAGTCCCCTTTTACCTCCCTGAGGAGCCAGGTGTGAGTCCCCTTTCACCTCCCTGAGGAGCCAGGTATGAGTCCCCTTTCACCTCCCAGAGGAGCCAGATATGATCTACATAGAAGAAACAAGCAGTGGAAAGTAGAACGTAACTCCAGGCCTACCCTAAAGTCTGTAGAGTCTTTAAGTTATAGACTCCCTCTACTATCCCTCTACTGTCAAGCCTCTCCTCTGTAGTGAGGCTATGATCGTCACTGAGAACTCCTTATAATGGGATGCGTGAATGATGAAGGATATTAGTAGCTCTTAAAAGCTCAGCATGTGGAGTCCTGTGCATTGCCCAGTAGAGTAACTTACCTGCACGTTTGTGTCCTCAGGGTGAAGTAGAATTCTATGTTCATCTGTATATCCCAGTACCTGGCACTGTTAGTGGACTTGAGGTCACACATCCTGTGCTATGACAAGCCAGGTTCAGCTACTCAATAGGCCAATCAAAGGAGCAAATAAATATTGGATCCAGAAAAAGAAGATTCAATGGACAACATTGGGAAGAAAGACAAATAGATCCAGTGACTACCAAGTCCAGTCTTCAAGATCCTGAACTGAAATTGAAGTTTAAACAGAGGGCCATGGATATGCACATCTAAGCAGTCCATGTCAAGCTGCAGTCCCATACAAACCAGTAATTTTCTGAGGCTTCAGTCTCATCCTATAAGATGATGTGACAAGTTATTATTAGAACTATGTGAAATTTGTTTCAAACAAACAAGTTCTCTAGCTAAAATCTTTTCCTTCCCTGAGCATAAGAGTCCACGTCTCCCATTTATTGGGATTCATTGTTTCAAAGACTTTATCGCCAAGTGAAGGGCACAAGTGCCTCTTCAGATTATGTTTCTCCCTGCCAGGCTGGTTACAGCGCAGGGCAGACACTAAATATGTGCTAATTCAATTTTCTTAACACTTTTGCTTAAACGGAAATGTACTATCTCTTTCACTCAAAAAACTACTGAAAACACTACACTTGGGTTATCTGAAGCTAATTGGCCACCAAGTTATCAAAAAGGCAAAAAGGAACAAAGAAATCCTTAGCATATCGGTGGCCACAATAACATCCCTGGCTTGGATCTAAGGTATTTGATCTTTTTGAAGGAAGCTTCAAGGTTTATTCTGAGTTAAATCATACTGCTATTGGAAGAAGCAATTCCAGTTTCAAAAAAAAAAAAGTGATCTGGGTTAGACTAGAATTCTCAAACAGTGAAAGAAAAAGAAGATAAAAATTTCTTTGAAGCACTCTACAGGAAATTATTATTCTTGAATTTCTCACTTCACTTCTCATAGTACAATTTCAAAAATGGAATGGGGATTTGTCTATCTTCTTCCCCTTGAATTATCCAGGAATTTCCCCTGTGCAATCTCTACTCTCGGCTTTGATCCCATCAGGGTTCTGAAGTTCCTACAAGTCATTTGCGCTGTTATCTCCTGGTGAAAATAAACAGCTCAGGTGTCCAACAGCCTTTATCAATTCTGACTGCCAAGGTTACAGGCTTTGGGAAAAGAGAGGCACCCTCTGATGGAGATAAATAAATGGATTCACCCTAGAGGGCTCTTTCATAGGGTGCAGAGAGGACTACTAATGAGGAGTGAGTTGCGAAGGCCAGAAAGAAAATACTTCCCGCTGAGCTCTCTCCATGGCAAGTCTTGCAGGTTAGCAGGTGTCAGACATTGCTGGAGAACACAGATTGGTCAATAAACACATCGGCCCTTATTTGGTACCTCCATCGTTTACTAACTGTGAAACTTGAACAAATTCCATAAATTTGTGTGGGATGATGTATGAATGCATGTGTATCAACATACACGTGTACACATCCTGTAGAGTGCTGAGATAGATTTCAAGTGTCCTGCCCAATCATTCTCTGCCTACTTCTCTGAGACAGGGTCTCTCTCTCTCTCTCAACCAGGAATTGATCAGTTTGGCAAGACTATATCCCCAAGGTGTTCCAGCAAGCCTCATGTCTTCACTTCCCCAGTACTGGAATCACAGACACACTCTGTTGCACCCAGCTTTTTTTTTCTTAATATGAAGGCTGTCAATCTAATGCATGTCCTCATGCATACACATTACAGAGAAGGTCCCAAAGACCCTGACTCAGAGAAGCATTCTTTTTGCCTAGAGCACATGCCTTTGAAAATACACTCAGACTTTCCTGAGGATCACACATTAAGTCTTCATCAAGGCTTTTGGTAGATACCTCCTTACTGCTCAAATCTTCTTTGTGGAATAACACATTAAACCAGAGGTTTCATATGTATTCAGCTGTCACTCAAATTAACAAAATTTTATGTGGGAAATGTATTAGAGTTACCTGGTAAGTCAAGTCAGTCAATAGCTTCAAACTCTGCATGTCCTTAAAAATATGAGCACGGAGGAGGAAATGACTTAGCTGGTAAAGTGCTCACTGTGAAAGCATAAGAACCTGACTTCAGTCCCTAGCATTCATGCACAAAGCTTCATATGTCATTGTGCATCTGAAATCCCAGTACTGGGAGGAGGATCCCTAAGGCTTGCAGGTTAGCTACTCTAGCAAGATGGGTGATCTTCAGTGGGAGACATTGTCTCAAAAATAAGATGGAGACCTCTCAAGAAAGGGCAATTATAAACCTATGACCACCACATGCACTTGTATACACATGTGTGTGCATTTGCAAATACATGTGCATTCACGCATACATATACCACACATGCAAATGATGAATGAAAGTCAAGAGTTCAGCATAGAAACATTTCTGTGTGCTACACTTGAAACATAAGATTTTCATCCTGGCCTTCAGGAGTGAATTCCTGGATACTGACACTTTAGTTCAGTTAGTACAGCACTGGCCTAGCATGCATGAAACCCTAGGTTCAAACCCCAGGATAGCATAAACCCAGTCCTGTAGTAACAGCACTCATGAGTTGAAGGCAGGATTATCAGAAGTTAGGATCATCCTTCTCTACCTAATGAGCTCGAGAGAATTTGACCTACATGGGACTGCGTCTCAAAATTAAAACTTGGAGCCTGTCTACCTTTTCTCCCTCCCGACCCAGCACTATTTATTCAGTGTAGGAGCTTTGCACTTGCTGAGCCCTCTTTCTGCCATGCTCTCTCCCAGATGTTGATATAACTCCTTTATTCTCATCATTTAATGCTTGACTTATCCCTCTAATGTTTACATATGACTTTTATTGTCATTTTATGTGTATGAGTATTTTTCCTGCATGCTTGTCAGTACATCAGGTGTATGTAATACCTGAGGAGGCTAGAGATGGGCATCTGGGCCTCTGGAATTGGAGTTAGAGATGATTCTTAGCTACCTTGTGGGTGCTAGGTGCTAGGAGCCAAACTCAGGTCTTTTGCAAGAGCAGCCAGTGTTCTTAACAACCTACCCATCACTCCAGCCCCACTGAGACAGGGTCTCGCTAAGCAGCCCTGGCTGAGCTAGAGCTCAGTATGTAGACCAGACTAGACCTGGCTTCTTACACACATCTGATTGTCTCTGATCTTCATTTTGTTAGTGTCTACACTTCACTATTCTAAAACGGGGCAGACTACAGATTACAATGAACAAAGTTAATGCTTAAAATATCAACTTAGGTATTTTATCATCAGTTCTATATTTCCAAAAACTTAAAACACCCTAAGATACAAGTAGTTAGGTTTTCTTAACTTCTGTGTTGGAATGCTGCGGGTTGGCAGCCTGTCTACAGTGATAAGGATACTCTTCTAGTTCTTATCAGAGACTTGCTACAAACACAGTGAAGGGAAAGAAAATCAGTAGGAAAACATCCCTTTTCCATGAAACTAGAAATCATGGGTTTGTAAGGCAGGGGAAGAGGAAGGGAGGGCCACCTGGCGGCTGCTCAGAGGCTTCAAACTTAGCAATTCATGTCAGCCAGGTCAATGGACTGCATATAAGAAGACATAAAATTTCCTTTGCAGAAAATGAGGATGGAAGTGAATGTTTCCACAAAACCTCATGGTACAAGCATGAGAGGCTGAGGCCCTTAGACCCGGTAGTCGCAGGCAGCAGCCTTTGGACTGGGGCCCTGGTCGTGGCTTTTTGTCCATATGCAATTCCTGCAAATGTAATATAGAACATTTTGTCTTGTTTTTGTTTTGTATTTTGGCTTTCCAATATTTTAATATTTTAAATTTAATTCTTTTCCTATTTTCTACTTTTGGGGGAGCAAATTTTCCTGTGTATGCCAGGCTGATTTCAAATTCTTTATGTACCATAGGCCTCAAACTCCCTGATTCTCCTACAGATGTGTGCCACCATTCCGAGTTTACGTGTTATTGTGAATTAAACCCAGGGCTTCATGCATGCTAGACAAACACCCAACCGGAGCTTATCTCAGCACGTGTTTGTTTTGTTTTAGAGACAGAGTCTCATGTAGTCCAGGTTGACTTAAAACATTAGATTCTCCTGCTTCCACATCCCAAGTGCTAAGGTTACATGCATGCACCACTATGCCTGGTTAGAGCATTTTATCTGATTCAAAATGAGTATTGTGAGAGGGGGAAAACAAATGCTACCACTAAATAACTGGAAACTATCACACTTGCTGTAAAATAAGATGGGGGAGACAAGAGACCAGTAACAAAAGGATCTTCCTAGGAAGAAACAAGGACTTATAACTGACAGTTAACTATGAAATAAAGAATGATGTAGGGCTGGAGAGATGGCTCAGTGGTTAGGTGTGCTTACTGCTCTTGCAGTAGAACTGAGTTCAATGCCCAGTACCCACATTTAGCAACTCACAGCAGTCACCAGCATCAGGAGATCCAATATCTTCTTCTGCTCTCTAAATGTGCTGGCACACAATTGTGGACACACACACACACACACACACACACACACAAACAGACAATTAAAAATAAAATAAATCTTAAGAGAAAAATATGAGTAGAAAATCTAAAAGGATTTTTGTAAGTATAATAAAATCAATGGAAAAGGTAGATAATTTTTTTAAATAATGTGAACTGAAACGAACGTTACAAAGAGTCAGACATTGCTGGATAGAACATGAAATGAAGCAAAAGGGAAAAAAATTACAAAGGACTAAGAAGTCATCATTACATTCTAGTGGAATGATCCCAACAGCTACAGGAGACAGATAGGGGTAACAGTTGTTTCCCAGGAACAAAATCATTGCTTCTGAAAAGTACAAAAGAAACAGAATTAGAGTAAAATCTGATATTTTCTCAGATAGAAAAGAAAACTGGATTTTAGATATTGAAGAACAATTGAATCCTCGGAAAGAATTGACATCTAACTGCTAACCCTGAAACATGCCCTAATAAAGTTATTGAACGTCAAACTAAATCTTTTAAACTAGCATTTCTAGAACTCGTACAAAAAAAGTAGAGCAATATCTAAATTCCCAAATAAAGTGTCCCAAGAATTTTATGCCAAGCACAAAAGGGCTTATGAATGAAGGTAATGGAGGCATTTCAGTTACAATTTCTATGAACAGATAAAGGACTTGGGCTGTTAGATCAGGAACTGCTCCTTTAAGACACCCAATATTCACCCTCTTGCAGCTCTCTGGACCAGGTGTTCTGTGCTGTGGTTTTTAAAGCTCTTAATTTATGGTCCTGCCCAGTACCTGACTACTCTGTGCTTCTTGTCATGTGGGTTATCCCGCACTGCATCACTGGTGTGGAACTTCCTGCCGCCCCTGAAAGAACAGAAAATCCAAATGTCTTCTTTGTTCATAGGTTTCTCTGTACGTCCTTCTCTGAGCCTTTCCTATCATCCTGTCTCCATGACAGCTCTGTCTTTCTCTCTGTCTCTCTCTATCTGTGTCTCTCTCTCTCTCTCATACACACACAAACACACTCTTAAAGTGTCCCTCTTAATAAAGCACCTGAATGTGGGGATCTTTAAAGTAACTCTGCTTCCCTTTAAGACCGTGTAATGCTGTTTCTGGTATTTTAGACCCTTCTGTATTCTCCCACCTGAAGGCCTGGTCATGGTGTCCAGCCTCCTTTCTCCCAATAAACCTCATTCCTGAAGAGTGTCAGTTCCTTTCACAAACCAACCTTCCTGTCATTCCAGTTTATACTCTACTGAACAGGAAACTCTGATGGAAGGAATATAGGGCAAAAGAGACAAGCCTGAGAAGTTACTTTGAATGTCTACTCCTAAGTGGGAACTCCATTTAACTCCAGAACAAAGGCAAAAGCCAGGAGGATGAACCTGCAACTTCGGTGTGGAACCTAAACAGAATCAATTTTACGGAGTAGAAGTTATATAAAGGGGCCAAAAGACGGAAAAATTACTTCTGCCAAAAATTACTCTATGGAGCCCGCAAGATGACTCAGTAGACAAAAAGCCCTTATGCAAAGTCTGAATATCTGAGCTCCATCAGTGAGACCAACTGAGGAAGGGAGAGTTGACTCCTGTGAGTGGTCCTCTGACTTTTCCAATGCACCTGTCATGACTTTCATGTCCCCACGCCAACACACTGTGCTCATACATATGCTAAATAAATAAAATGTAAAAAATGCACTGTAATGAAATCTCAGTTAAAATTATCCATGGTACAGCCAAAGCTTTAAAAAGGCATGACTGATTATGTTACAAAGTCTGACCACCTCGGAGATGTTTTAGAATACTGAGTATGGTCTGTTAGGACCTGCTGTTAAATTTTACATTTTTAAATTTTATCTCCTCATCTAATTAGTCATGCAATTGAATATTTTGTAGGAGTCTCTCTCTCTCTCTCTCTTTTTTTTTTACGTTTCCACAATTGACTATTTCCATTGATTTTAATTCTGATACATTTTGTCTTTAATTAGTTCTCATTACATACTTTTATACCTTCCAATAAAAATCTAAACTATTGACAAAATAAATAAAAATTGTAGATGGTTCCTGAGGAATGAAACCAGAAGCTGTCCTCTAGATTCTGCAAGCATGAAAACACAGCTGTACCTTCCATACATATATACATACATGAAAATAAATATTTAATAAAATGTCATACCGTGCCCTTGATATCATCTGATATGTAATAATAATGAGAGCCTAAGCCTTTTAGAAACCGAGAACCATGCTGTAAAATCTTAAAAAGGAATTTTGTGGGTCACAGGAGCTTCATGAGGAAGAAACTTCATGCAGTTTAAGAGTTCCTCAAGTTTCAGGGCCAAGTAGATGAAAATAATTTATGTTATTTAAAACTATAAGTCTCTACTTACCTGGCAGAGGAAACACCATGATTAAGAAAGTGGTTTTCCCAGGCTTATTCATTGCACTTGATTTGTCCTGAGCCCTGAGATTGCTCCAAATGTGGGAAACTCAACAGCAAATTTTGTAGTAGGAGACTGTGCTCAAGTTGTTCCCTAATAAAGGTAAAAACCTAAATATACACAGAATGTAATCATATGAACATTTAGAAATGATAAAGAAAACTGGGTGTACGTAGGGGTGATCACCTGAAACTCCTGTGTTCAATTGGCCGAGGCAGGAGGATTGTGAGTTGGAAGCCAGTCTGGGGCAGAGTTGTGGTGATGAGAAGGAGAGCTACTTAGATGGACTCCTGTACTTAAACCCTGGCCCCCGTTTGGCAGTGCTGGTTTGGGAGTTTCAGGTATTGGAACCTTGCTGTCACACATAGTTCACTGGAGGTGGGCTTTAAGGGTTTATGCTTTATTGCTCTGTCTGCTTCCTGTGTGATTGAGATGTGATCTCTTAGCTTCCTATTTGGCTGCCTGATGTCCTTCCTCTCCAAGCATTGTTGACTCTCTCTCTGGTACTGTAAGCCAAAATAAACTTTTCCTGCCCTAGGTTGCTTTTGTCACGGGACTTTATAACAACAGCATAAAATCATTAATACAATCGTGAATTCAAGGTCAATTGTAAAGAGAGAGAATTTTTGGTAAATTTTTTATTGAATTTTTAGGTATTTCATGTAGAACATCTTAATCATAATCATCTTTATAACCCCCTCTCCTATGGCACACTCCCATAGCTCCCCGCCCCCACTGGAATCCACACATCCTGTCATTTGTCTTAAGGCCTGTTGAGTCAAGTTAGTGTCTCCAATGTCCCTCGGTACAAGTTCATCCAGTAGGGTCTAGTCAGCCTTAGGTGTGCAAGTTGTGTTTTCGAACTGCCACTTAAACTTGGGCAATTCACAGGCAATGTCTGGGTGTGACCAGTTATGGAACTCTGTAATAGTCACTATCTGTTGCAAAAGAAGCATCTTTAATGAGTGGTAACTGGAATACTTGTCTAGAAACATAGGGATTCATATTTTGTACATAGTAAGAAATTATATTTTTCTAGGTATATGACAGCCTTGGGGTTTTCTCTAAAATCTATGATCTTTCCAGTCATGTGTATTTGGCTTCATTTAGAGTACCTCATATAGGTTTCCTCACATTAAATGGGTGTTTAAGTCCAATTGGGTAGCTGTTGATTATCCCCAAGGTAAGAGTGCCACTACTGCACCAATGTTGTTTGCTGTGCCTGTCATTGATATGGTTATAGGCCCAGATGCTGGGGCTGATTGATGTTCTCTCTTAGGAACTCTCATAATTCTCTCCAAAATTATGAGAACTAGCCTTCAGAGAAGGTGACCTCAAGAACAGTTCCATCTCCATTGCTCCAATTTCTGTGCCCAAAGTATATTCTGTCTTCAGCAGTATGGTCTTACATTTGAGTTCTGGGAGGCAATCAAGGGCTGTGGCAATAGCCTGTATAATTTGGGAAGTGTAATGGACTACCCTGGCCAAAACTCAAAGGAAGGTTTCCCCTGTCTGGCACTGTTTCTTGTTATTTAGCCTTCACCTATATACATAGACTCATGTAGAGATATTGTATGTGTTATTTATCAGTAGGTTTTTGAATTAGTATGATTCCCTCTGTTTTTCTTTACACTATCTAGGCATTATTTATCTTTCCTCTCTCTCTCTCTGTCTCAACTTCTCTCCACATGCTCCTCATTCAAGGTATCTTCTTTTTTTTTTCAAATTCTCCCTTTATAATATCAGAGGTGTCAGAGCAAAAAATATCTGGCTCGAGCAGCCCCAACAGTCACCCATCTCAATGTGCTAATTAAACAGACAATAATTTTGAAAAACAGATAATGGAAATGTATTCGATGTTGTCACATTGGGAAGAGGAACAAATAAAAAAGTTAGCACATGAAATCCATTATCTGGACTCTGACATGAGCTTTAGGTTGAAAGAGAGAAAGAAGCTGGGGAACAGGTAAGAGTTGTACATAATTAAGGAAGGTGTGGTTTTGTAATGTGGTGCTAAGTCATTCTTACTACTAAGGGAACAGGATGACTCTCAGAGGACCACAATTTCCACTCAGAGGCACAATTTCCTCTTCATGGAGAACTGTTGACACTCGGGGAGTATGAGGCTGTGTCTGCCCTCTGAGGCTTTGCTGTTCTAGGACTCAAGGTGATTCAAGAGGAACATTTGTTGAGAATGATTTATCTCTGTGCCAAAGGAAAGGACATGCAAAATCAAGGCAGAAGCTGTCAGACTTTTAACCAGGTTTTTCTTACTTTGTGAGCCTAAATAACCAGTCAATTGTTTTCAACAAAAGCAGTTTCTAAGCACCTATTCATATCCTGAGATACATACTGAGATTCTGTCTTGAGAAAAGGGGCAGAATGGATATGTAACTCCTTGATAGAGTACTTGTCTAACATCTACCAGATCCCAGGTTAGATTCTCACACTGAATAAGAACAACAAAAAAAGTGAAAGAAAGAAAAAGGTTAAGAGTGTGATTAAAAACAGGCAATACAGAAACATGTTTTTTTCTTTAAAAATTGCTCTGATTAATTTATTTTTGTTATTCTGTATGAGTATTCTGTCTGCATGTATGTGAGTATACCTGTGTCATACAATGCTCTCAGGAGCTAGAAGATCCCCAGGAACTAAAATTATAGATGATTATTAGCCTTCTAGTGGGATCTGGGAACTGAACAAAGTACTCTGAAAGAGCAATAAGTACTTGTAACTGCTGAGTCATCTCTCCATCCCCTTTTCTCTTTTTATAATTAATTCATTTTTGTGAGTATATATTTGTACTTCTGTATATATTTGTACCACATGTTTGCAGGAGCCTGTGGAGATGAGAATGGGACAGCAGATGCCTGGAAACTGGAATTACAAGGAGTTTTGAGCTGCCTGAAATGGGTACCAGGAATGGAACTCTGAGCTTCTGCAAGAGCAGTATGCATTTCTAAACCACTGAGCAATCTCTCCAGCCCCCACATGCAGTTTTCCATTATCTATGGAAGTGGAATATTGCAACATGATTAAAGAAAGAGAGAAAAAGTGGTAAATGTAAATTTATTTTTATGAACCTAACATCTAGCTCAAAGTGTAAGAAAATATACCCCAAGATAACAAAGCTATCACAGATAGTAGACAGATAAAACAGAAGACCTACAAAAAGAAAGAAAGAATTATATTGAAGTAAACTTTTTCATACATTTAAAAAATTTTGTGCATTTCATACAAAACTTTTCAATTTTCTTTGCACCCTCTTCCCACACCCACCCTCCCACACACCATGCATTCTGTCATTTATATTAAGACCTATCAAGTCAATTTAGTGTCCCCAGATGTCCTTTGGTGCAAGTTTATCCATTAAGGTCTAGTCAGCCTATCCAGAGTCACTCCCTTTAAAAAGAATAGCTCTCCCTCACCCAGCAGTAATCAGCTGACAATACTTCTTTGGATAATATAGGGAACTTCTGCCCATTTACCCAGTTCTATTCAAGATTTCTGTCTCCTTGAGTTTGCTTGGGTCTTGTGCATGCTGACACCATTGATATAGATTCATATAAGAAAGGTCCCAGGAGCCTGTATGATTCTGTTTCCATATGGTTAGGCACCACCCTCCCTTGCCCTTAGCAATCTTTCTGCCCCCTCCTCTGCAGTATTCCCTAGCCCTGGGTAATTGCAGCTTAATATAGGAGTGCTGTTCAAGGACCCACACTCTGCAGACTCTTATTCTCTATGCTTTGAGCATTTGTGACATTTATGTTCACTACCTTCTGTTGCATGAGGGAACCTCATTGATGAGAGTAGAGAGATACATTAGTATTTTCTCTATCTCTTGTTCCACTATGTTTCATGAGCCTTAGTTGTAGAATTTCCAAGAATAAGTATCTGTGAAATGACCAACCTAAGTGGCACATGCGGCAAAAGTCAATTTTTCTCTAGGATCTACGTTCTCTTCAGCTCTGAGTATTTGTCTGTTTACAGTACCACACATGAGTTCCCTCCCATTGACCAGAACTTAAGTCGAATTTGAGAGCTGTTGATTAACCCCATGATTAAATTTCTTTTTAATGCATCTGTAAAGATCGTTTGTTGGGCTACACATTGTTGTGGTTCTTAGACTTTATAGATGGATGGGATGGATCATTGATTGACTTTCTCCCTTGGCAGTTTGCATAGTATCCTCTGAAACTATTAGAATTAGTCTTTAAGAGGGAGGCTTCCAAATCATTCCCAACTCAATTGTTCCAAGCTCTATGTCTAGAGTTTGTCATGTATTCAGCAGTAGGGCCTTGCCTTCAAATTCTGGGGGCAGGGGGGGCAGTCAAAGGCTGTAGCAATAGCCTGCATCACTTTGGGTGTCATTTGAACTACCCTTACCTACAACTCAAAGAGATGTTTCCCCTACCTGTCATTATGGTTTTTGTTATATAACTTTTAGTTACACACATGCATTTCATATACATAATGCTTTTAAGTAAAATACATAAGAATCCTGGCACCTTACTTAATGTAATTAAGTATAAGACTGAATCCATGAACCTGAGACAGTAAACCCTACAAAATACACATTTAAACATGAAAGTAATTGACAAAAATAAAAAAAAATAGCAAAACCTTCTTTGTTTATTATTTTATTTTGTTTTTGTTGTGGTTTGTTTTAGAAATCATAAAGTAGAAATGACTGACGCTCTATCTGGTGATGAACAATAGAGAGAATTAACATTTTTGCACATTGACAGCTATTCAGTCATAAAAGTACTGCAGCTGCTCATACACAGACATTGTCTGTGAACTGCCCACACCTAAGGAACATATCTACAGTGCAGCATCTACACCCAAGACTCACACAGTATGGAACAAGGGTTAAAGAAGACACTAAAGAATCTCTCAACTTTGTTTAATGAAGCTACCTCATGCAATAAAAGGCCAGGAACACAGAATGTTAATTCATGGAGACTAGGAATCTGCAGAGTGTAGGTCCCTGCACAGGATTCCTATATTAAGTTTCACTCACCCAAGGCTCGTGGACCGTTGAAGCAAAGAGGGCAGAAATATTGTAAGAGTCTGGAAGGAGGTGCATGGCCATACGTAAGTAGAATTCTAGAAGTTCCTGGGACCCTGTTCATATGAACATACAGCAATTGTTTCAGCATCCTCAATACCCATGCATATTCAAGCATACAAAACCCAGCATGGAATGGGGGAATGAGTAGCACATCCCAATGTTTGCTTAAGAAATGTTGGCAACTGATTTCTGTTGGGTGAGGATGAACTGGTCTTCCTAAACCTAGGGACTCTGGTTAGGTTAACTAGACCTCAGTGGATGAACCTGCACAGAGGTCACATGGGGACACTAACTTGACACAATAGACCTTATCACAGATGAAAGAATATATGAATTCCAGTTGGGGTGCCATGAGGGTTACCAGTAGGGAAGGGAATACAAAGATGATTAAGACTAATTGAGATGTTCTGTATGAAATACACAATGATTCAATAAAAAATGATTTTTTTACAAAAGATAATCATGTTACTTGCATCAACATAATGGGAGATCAATATGTTAAGTGAAAAAAATGCAAGCCCAGAAAGACAAAAATGATGGTACTAATAAGTAAAATTTGGAAATTTTGATCTTATGTAAGTTGACGAGAGAAGAGTAGTTATCAGTGCCTGTAAGAAGAAGGAAGATAATTTGGCCAATATATACTAACTTAGAGTTTGTATTAGTTACTGTCAGATTGCATTTGTATTAACATGACAAAATAATAGACAAGAAGAAATTTGAAGAAAGAATGGTTTATTTTGACTCATAGTCCAAGGGGATAGTCCATGTTTGAAGGAAGTCAGTATCAAGAGTATGAAGTGGTTGTTCATTTTTACATCCACCTTTGGGAAGCACAGAAAGATGAATGTTGGCATGCAACTTTCTTTCTCCTTTTTTATTCACTCCAGGACCCTAGCCCATGGGATGGCATCATTCCCATTCAGAGTGGGTCTTCCTACCCTTAGTTAGCCTGTTCCAGATACTCCCTCACAGACAACTTGTCTCCTAGGTGGCCAAGTTAGAGATAAATTCTGGTATTCTATTACATAATAAAGTAGTGAAAGATAATAAAAGCATGCTTTATATTTCAAAAACATCTAGAGGGAGAATCTGAATGTTTTCAGAATGGAGAAATTACCATACTAGAGGACATAATTTATATAATTTGATTTAAGAAATTCAAGATGGGAACTAGAAAGATGGCTCAACAGTTGAGTGCTTGCTGCTTTTCCAGAGGACCCATTTAGGGTGACTCATAACCACCTGTAACTTCAGTTCCAGGAGATCTGGAGGCCTTTTCTGGATTCCACGGGCACCTACACATACATAACATACATATGCCTGTCCCCACTGCCTCATGCAGTTAAAACAATGGAAAATCAATACGTACTTGATTTGATACCCAATGATAATCTGTGAATACATGCAGCATTTCCATGTCAATTTTGAAAGCTCAGCCAAAGCTTTGTATAAATATTATTATTCATTCTTGATAGAAATGCTATAATATTGCTGTATATTAGTCTACATATACTGAGCTCATTATATTCTAAGCACTATTCCAAGAGCTTCATGTCTATAACTCAACCATTTACTGCTGCAATTTTGCAGAGGAATGAACAGCTGGATGCCTCTGCATTTGAACCTATAAATCCATCACTGCAAAGAATTTACTCTGAGCCAGGCACTGTTCTGAGTGCTTTCCATATATTATGTCTTTTAATCCTTACAACAACCCATGAGGTGGCATTACTGCCCCCTCCTTATCCACATGCACAGGAGTTATATAAACACACTTAATATGTCAAACTTAAAAGCTTTCCTCGGGCTTTAATAAAAAGGCATTAAAACTTTCCCATTAGAAAACAGGAAGAAGACATGAGCTTCCATTATCACTACAGTTATTTCACCTGGTGGTGCAGTTATAAGCAAATACTACCACACAGGTAAGAAATATGAAAATCAGATAAACAATGTGAATATAAGAGAATTTGATTATATATGACTTATACCTGAAGTACCAACTAACTTCAACTGAGCAAACTCATTCCAATTGTAAAAAATAATTCTAGACCATTGTTTTGTATTTAATATACAGAAATGATCAACTTTGTCCTTGTCATAGTCTCCTTGCTTGCTGCAGTCATTAAAATACACTGACAAAAAAGCAGCTTAAGAAGGAAAGAATTTATTTGGCTCACAATTCCAGTTACAGCAAATCTCTGTGGGAAGAACGTCAAGGCAGCAAGAATTTGAAACACATGATCAGATGATATCCTCAGTCAAGAGCATAGAGCAGTAAATTAATGTGTACATGCTAACACCCGCTTGTTCTTACCTTTTTATTCAGCCCAGGGACCTCCTCATTTATGGTGGGTCATCCCACCTCAATAAACTTACTTAAAATTCCCTCATAAGCATGCTCACAGGTTAGCCCAATATAGACAACTCCCCACTGAAACTCTCTTCCTGAGTGATTCTACATCTTTCCAGGTCCACAATCAAAACTACTTCCCATAGCACTTAAAGAGTTAGAAAAGACAGTGGAAGCAAAGGTCCTATTTGTGTAAAGACTGACAGGGAGGAAGCTGATGAGGAAACAGATATAAACTATGCACAAGGTCTATACTGAGATGAGCTGCAGACTGGAACAATGTCTACAATGAAAATGATACTGAGGGTTCATAGACACACAAACCATGATTTACACAAACAGAAATCCTCACAGTATATATATACTTTTTTTCTGAGATAGCATCACATGTATATGAGTCTGGCCTTAAACACACTATGTAGTTCAGGATGGTCTTGAACTTTTGGTCCTCTAGCTTCTACCTCTGAAATGCTGGGATTACAAGTGTGCATTACCATACCCAGTTTATATGGTGCTAGGGGTTTAATCCAGGGTTTATGTATGTTAAGCAAGCACTCGACCAGCCAAACTAGATCCATAGCCCTAGCCTTACAACATTTATAAAAGAAAAAGAAAACAACTATTTTAATGATCTCAGTATACAAATTTTATGTTTCTCCTATAAAATCCAACATTGCTTTTGAAGTAAATTTTATTTCCAAAATCATTGAAGCATTCTTGTAAAATCTCTTTGATAAGAGTTGAAAATCCTGAAAAGTATCAATGAGAGATGAACTCTAGATAATCTTAAACATAGTTAAAACTTTCAATAAAGAAAACTATATTATTCTTATATAAAGTAACAGATTGATTAGAGAGTCTAGAAACCAAAGAGAAAAGATATTCTTGTTATTGGCACTCAGGGTGCAAAGGGAATTTTGTATTTCCTTTCTGGGCCTTAGTTGCTTGTTTGGAGAATGAGGTTAATAATGAGAGCCACCCAGTCACTGTGAGAATGCATTACCAGCAGAAAAGCAAAATGTATAGACAGAGCAAGTATCTCATCAGAACAAAATGCTGCCCTTCTGTTATGGAAATGTTCCAAAGGCATTGGCATGGCAGTTGGCTGATGACTCCAAAGACTTATGGCACATGGAAGAAATAGTTATTGTCTTTGCTTCTGGCAGACTTTTATACTCAACAATGACTGGAGCCAGTTAATGTAGGTGATGTTTAATAATGATTCTCAATTTGACAAGATCTAGAATCACCTAGGTGATAAACTTATCTAAGAGAAATTATCGAGACTAGGTTAACTGAGGTGAGAAAACCCATCTTAAGTGTTGGCAGCACCATTCCATGGACTGGGATTTTTCTGCTTGCTGACTTAGACACAATGTGACTGACTAGCTGTCTCATAGTTCTGTCATTGGAATGGACCATTTTTTTGAGCTGTGAGCCAAAATAAACCCTTCTTTCCTTAAGGTGTTTTTGTCAGATATTTTGTCCTTGCAAGGAGAAAGGCAAGTAATGCAGTGAGTAAATGTGTGTGTTACAAAGCCTTTAAAAACCTCCATGTCTACCTCAATGGCTACTGCTCATGAACTCACTGGGCAATGACAGCAATGGGTGGTGAAACAGGTTGACTGTCACTCATTGTACTTCACAGGACCTCCTATCTGTTAGATTTCAAGGAAGGAGAGGAGGTTTGAGAGAAAGGAGATGGGATTATTGCCCTTCTGGAAAGATCTTTAATAGGAGAGTTATTAACAGTGAAGTTAGTTCAGAAAAGTTTTAAGGAAAAAGCTCTCAGTCCTATCAGACAAAACAAGGTGTCCATTCTTCAGGTTTTCCAAGAGACTAGAAAGGACATATACTACAAGACAGCAGTGTTAGTTCAGTAGACTACATTGTGTGTGTCGGTGGTCAGATTGTCTCTGTTTCCTGGGTTTCACATGAAGGAAGAGGATTCAGTTTGTGAGAGCTGTGAGACATTACAGAAAATAAGGTCCCAGCAGGTAGGTGCAAGATGTTCACAGAGGGTTACCTGGTCTGTGAGGCAGCAGCACCCGTGATCTGTTATTACCCACTTAGTAAACGGCTCTTCTGCTGAAGTTCACCCTTTGGTGAACATTCACAGCAGACACAAATACTTTCATAGCTTCTTTAATTCGGACAAGTCCATCTGCTTACCTCCTCTGTATTCCTCCTAGTCACCAAATTTACAGTGATTTCTTCCACTTTTTTTATCAAATGTTGGCTACAACCACAGTAGATAAACAGAATCACATGCTGTTACTGGTGTTGTTAGGGTCAGAGCCTGGACCCTTATTGCTCTAACATCCTAAGCTCAGCCACTTGTCTTCAATAATTCAACTAGGGATAAATGTAGAAAAAAAAAAACAGTTAATTTAAAGTCACCACCACCTTGAGAAGAGGAATGTAGTGGTCCATTGACCCTACAAGTTCATGTTTAGGGTCCTAACATGAAGTTTAGATTTAAAGAGAAGGCAGAGTTATTATAAGCAGTGTTGGTCCAGGTGTGGCTCTTCCAGTCCCTAACCCACCATTGCCTCAGCTCCAGTCTTTCTTGCAACGTCTGGCAAGTTGCCAAAACTATATGAGATCTCCTGAGAGAGAAGCTTCCCCTCTGGCTAGCACCAGACTTCATCCTTTTCTTTCTCCCAGCATGAGATTCCTAGGTGATTTCCAGTTTCTCAGGTCCATTATTTCAACAGTCTGATAACCAAAAGTAGAGGCAAAAGTGTCTTTACAATAACCAATTGCAGCAAAAAATGGTTTTGTGCATCTCTCTCTCTTTTCAATAAGAATAAAAATCTTCATGGACAAAGCAAAATTCTGCCTACTAGGAAGAATCCCCTTTAGAGATGTTTCACTTAGGACTGGGCACCTCACAGACACTTATTCTCTGCATTTGACCAGGACTCTGTAATAGTCTCATCTGTTGCTAAAATAAGATTCTTTAGGAGTGGTAAGAGGTTTACTTGTCTATAAACATAAGGCTATATATTTAGCATACAGTAAAAAGTTACATTTGTCTCCAGCTATGTATGTTTGGCTATGTGTACTGTAGCACATGAGTTCTTTCCCACTGATCAGGCCTTAAGTCCAATTATATAGCAATTGATTACCGCCAGATAAAATGGTCCCTACTATACCAAGAGAGATAGTTTGCTATGCCAGTAATTGTTGTGGTTATTAAGCTTTACAACCGTTTAGACCAATGATTGATTTTCTCTCTTAGCAGGTTGCATGGTTCTCCTCTGATACCATGAGAGCTAGTATTCAGGGACAAGTCTTCTAGGCCAGTACTACTTCCAAGTTCTGTTTCTGAAATATATCTTGTTTTCAACAATCGAGTCTTACCTTCAACTTCTGGGAGGCTATCAAGGGCTGTGGCAATATCCTGTGTTATTTTGGTTCTCTCTTGGATTGCCCTAACCAACTCAAAGTGAGATTGCTCCTGTATGGCACTGTTTTTCTTATTATATAGCTTTCAGCTATACACATGCATTTATATATGTGTGTGTATATGTGTATATTATGTGTATTTCAGTAGGATTTTGAACTAATACATTTCCTTCTTTGTTTTTCTTCTCTCTCCACCTGTATTAACTGTCCTCTTCCATACTCAGGAAAAGTACCCCATTTTCCCCCTTTTGCTCTTGATAACACTTATTTAGCATGTGTAAGACATAGCCCCACACATATGGTTAATACTTAAGAAATTGACAATTAGCCATAATCTAGTGATATCTTCTATGATGAATTTTTCAAGACAATTTTATTGACATAGTGAAATTTTATCTCTTGCCTTTATTTTGTTTTGATAACTTGTATAATTTTTTATATTTTAATCATAGATTTAATGGATGAAAACGTACCCCATAGTGTATTTACAACAAATCGCTTATTTTTTCCATTATCTTTCATTTGTGTCCTTTATTTTTATTTCTTAGGCCAGTTCTTAGCCCCAAACTTACTAAATAGTCAAGAATAACCACGCCCTTTGGTCCTCATGCCTCTACTTCACAAATTCTGATATAATGTCTTATAATCATTTTTATCTTATGCTGGGAATTTAACCCAGGGCTTCATGTATACCAACAAACTTTTTATCAAGTGAAATACATGTCCAGACCCAATTTTTCACTATTGTAAACCATGTAATGAATTTTAAATGAGAGTCTGCATCAAGTTTTTATTTTTATTATTACTCTACACCACATTTACAGCTTCCCAAATGCACATATTATGGTGTTTTTTAGAATGTGAATTTGAGCCTCAAGTTAAGTCTAAATTTAATACATTGGATGGCTGGGCATGGTGGCACATACTTTAATTCCAGCACTAGTGAGACAGAGGCACAGAAACACCTGGATCTTTATGAGATCAAGACCAACCTCAACTACATATTGAGTCCATTCTGTTCTAGAATCATTATCAGAACTCAATTTCATGTCTTCCCAACATAAAAAGCAAGACAGTTCTTTTCCTGCTGTCTCTGTTACTTTTCTATTGCTATAATAAAATATCCTAACAAAAACAACTTAAGAGAAGAAGCTTTAGTTCACAGTCCAGATACTGTCCATCATGGTGGGGAGTTGCAGAGTTGGGAGCTTGAAGCAATTGGTCACATTGCACCCAGACACTTAAGAAGCAAAGAACAAGAAATTCCTGGCTCTTCTCAGTTACCTTCTCCACTTGCACAGTCCAGGACCCAGTGAGGGAATGCTGTCACCGAAGGTAGACAGGTCTTTCCACCTGAATTACTGGTGTCATCCAGAGTAAATGATTTTCCTACCTCAATGATGGGCCTAGAGGCCCATCACCTAGATGATTCTAGATTTATTCAAGTTGAAATTTGACACTAACCACCGCAATTAGGAACTGGTATGGGTTTATACATGTTTCCTTTATAAGAAAACAGTTAAATGATCTTTCCCAAAATCTTTGTTTTGAATAAAAGAAAATACTTAAAGGTGTCCTGAAAGCATTTCAGAATTTCTCCTGCACTTGCTATTCTCAAAATACAGCCAATTAGATCAGAAATATATCTCCGGAAGATAGGCCCATATGAGCAGGAGAATGCAGTGGAGACAGAAGCATGATGGATCATCATGATGGATTATTACGCCTATCCACAGGCAACGTTGCACAGTAAATTATAGTTAGATACAACTCTCCCCTGACTATGCTAACCTTCGTACTCTGTCTCAGCTTAAAATGCCCCCCTGTTACAGCACATAGATCCTAAAGATTTCTGTGATGATCCTTTCCAAAGGTGAAGAAAATGCAATAGAATTTATTCAAGCATGATTTTAAAAAATGTGCCTGTCACTCCCCATGCCACTGCCCTGCATAGTCTATCATCACGTGGGAGATGCACAAGTATGATGCACCGAGAAAGTATCCCTTTGTGATTTTGAATATTTGTGCCCAATTTGAGAAACATTCAATGAAGATCACAGACCCAGCCAAATTATATTATACAACATCAATTTCCTTCTTTGGTCTTGTCATTTTAATGAGCAACACAGTGAGGAAAGGAAGATGGGTCACTTGAATCACAACCTTGTGTTCTCCTTTAAGTATTCTGAAGGAATTCTGTTCAACTTATAAGTGGTAATCAGAAATATATTGTATCAGTTGCAATTAGAAAAATGCTAGAAGAGCTGGGGAGATGGCATAATCACGAAAGCACTGGTCTTGTAAACAAGGGAATCTGAGTTTCATTACCGACACCCATGTAAAAATTTCTGGCACCCGTAAAACTAATTTTTTCTTGAAACAAAGATTCTAGGGAAAGATCATTTAATTATTTTCTTGCAGAGGAGGGGGATCAGATCTTGGGGCTAAGTTTTACCTTGCAGAAATCCAGGCTACTCAGATCCACAGAGAGCTCCTGTACACTATTCATTCTTCCAGAGCATTCTTTCATTACCATCTCTCTGAAAGATTTGGGGTTAATAGCTGACCTCTCTTTGATCTCCTTCCTCACTTCCTCTATTGTAAAATGAGATGAAACAACATCATTCCACAGGCATGATCACCCTTAATATGACCAAAGTATCCAGGATTATTGTACATCCAGGTATGCTTCGTATGACCACAATTGATCTGATGAAGTTTTCTTCTTGTGAATCTTGTCAAATTGGCAACTGTTTGGAAATGTGCAGCTGAAACAGAAGGAGCAAGGAAGAAAGGCAAGTTGCTCACAGGCAATGTTGATTCCTCCAGTTCTCCTCAGGGGACAGGCAACAAGTGTGGTTGGGTTGTCATTTGCTCTTCTGTGTTTGAAGAGCCTAAAAAGTATGCTCACCAGTTGGTGTATATAATGGAAGTTCAGAAATGTCTGGATCTCATGGTAAACTCTGAAATTACATATTTTAGCGCATTTTATCATGAAAAATAATGAAGGCTAACTTCTCTATCTGCACCTTTTGTCTGTGTGCTGCTTGTGTGTGTGTATGTGTATGTTTGTGTGTATGCACTTGTAATTGTATAGATGCACATTTATTTCTGTCCCTGTGAATGTGGAGGCCAGCCACTGAAGTCAGATGATTTCCTCAGTCACTCACTATGTTATTTCGGTCTGTGTCTGAACCTGGGTCATACTGATTTGGTTGGACTGACTGTCCCTCAGACCCCTGAGATTCTTTCATTTCCACCTCCTTGGTACTGGGATTATAGTTTTTCCTTGCAATGCCCATGTTGCATGCGGTATTGGGGATTGAATTTAGGTTTTCCTGCTTAAGCAGCAGGCACCATGCCAACTGAGCCACCTCAGCATCCCATACTACCTCCGTTTAGAAAGAAATGCTAATATACGGACAGCCGGGGTGCCCTTACTATCTTTCCCAACTCATTGAAAAATTTAAGAAAACAAATCAGAATATTTATTCAGATCACTGATGGGCATTCAAATTGCCACCACCAAAACCAATATTTAGATTTAAATTTTAATTAGAAATTATGTTTATCAAGGAATTAAACTCATTTGGAATAATGGCTGGGCAGGGAAAGGGGAATGTCACATAGTACATCAGTGTACCTGGGAGTTCATACACCCAGTGTTGTCTCCTTTTCCAGCACCTGGGAGCAGGGAGATTGGATGTGGGATTTATGGCGGAGTATATGTTTGGAGCACCATAGGAGACTAGATACAAAATGCTTGTTCTGTTGACCTGCTATACTGTTATGCATGGGATCAGTGGCTATTTCCAGAAAA
Organism: Eospalax fontanierii; assembly: GCA_035773235.1. NCBI lineage: Eukaryota > Metazoa > Chordata > Mammalia > Rodentia > Spalacidae > Eospalax > Eospalax fontanierii. The sequence goes on from CM069524.1 coordinate 114,571,916, forward strand.
AGTAATCTAATTTTCTCCCAAATCTGTTTGATTATTGTTTCTTTGAAATAGGGGCATCTCTTATGACTCATAAAACGACATTATTTTTCTTTTGTAAACTACTGCACTACAGAAGATAGGATATCTTGAGATATTCTCATCCTCACTGCACTCAAATCTGGGTTACAGAGGCAGAAGGAATCAAGAGTTGGAACAAAGGATGAAGTGCCATGGAATACTGTGTACTAGGCCATCTGCATAGCCACTGTGCTCTTAAAATCAGTGCAGCTTTGATTACCTTCACAAGACAACACAAGATTGGCTCATCAACATTGCATCAGAGGGTGGGGAGAGGAGAGGAGGGGAGAGGAAGGGAGGGGAGGGGAAGGGAGGGGAGGGAAGGGGAAGGGGGGGGAGGGGAGAGGAGGGGAGGGGAGATGAGGAGAGACTTTTTTCAGTGGTGTAGTCACTAGTAAGCTGTTTATGCTTCTGTAAATAATTCCTCACCCACATTCCTATAAGCAAATCTGTGAAATTCACCGAGTTATCAGAGAGAAAGAGTGAGACATGAAAGTAGAAAGGTTTGGAAGATGAAAGGGATCCACAGGAGTGAGAGAGGGACAGCTGAGGGTGAGAAGTACATATGATCAAATTACATTGTACACATGTATAGAAATGTCATACTGAAACACATTATCAATGTAATTAATACATAGTAATAAAAACAGTTAAAATTTGGGTTACATCTACCATAGATCAAGAAGAGTCCCACATCCCATGAGGAGAAGAGACTGAGATGGTCTCTCTCAGCCCATTGGGGTGGGAGTAAAATTAAGGAAGTTGTAGTCAAGAACAAAGCCATCCTTCTATGTTGCCCTGTGGAAACAGTTGCATGATTTTTAATACGTAACTTCTATTTTCCACTCATCGTACACCAGTGAAATATGACACGTGGGAGAAGAATGACAGATTCCTCAGTAAACAGCCATTCTTTCTTTCACTCCACATTCACTGTGCTCCAGGATTAATGCTTCCCTTGCTGCCTTGTCTGAGCCCTCATAATGGAAGGGAGTCATTGCTTGCTGCCAGGCTGGTCAAGTTTATGCGTAGTTTCGAGTTTCACAGTTGCATGTTCTGCTGCACAAACATTAAGGAAAGAAGAAGGAAGGCCATAGTGTCTGTCACATAGCAATGTCCAGTTTTCACTCTAGGGACTTAATAGAACACTAATGTTTACTTTAAGAATGCATTTGTTTCAGTCCTACTGTTTTTGTTTCTGATGCTTTGGGGGCCACATAGTACTTGCCATGAGCATTTTCATCTCATTCTCCTGAATTTTCAAACACTGTCTTACAGTAATCCCCTATAATTATATAATTTCTGTCACTCAACTAAATCTTATTGTATTAAAGACTGATTAATTCTGAGGCAATTTTGGTCATCTACTGAATTAATTTCTTATTATTCTCCTAACAGATGATCTCAAACACAGTCACTTAAAGCCATACAATTGTAGCTCTGGAGGTCAGAGCTACATCAAGGGACCAGCAGAGTTGCATTCCTTCAGGAGACTTTGGGATATTGAACTTTCTTTTCCTCAAGTTATTCAGCCTATTCTAGGGGGTGCCCAATTTCTGTAGCTGACGAATTACTGTGGTTTGAATGTGAAATGTCCATATTAGACTCAGTATTTGAACACCTGATTCCTACCTTAGAGCACTACTGGGGACGATTGTGGATCCTGTAGGAGAAGGAACCTTGCTGGATGAAGTAGGCCACTGGGATCTGCCCTGGAGATTTTATAGCACAACCCCGCTTCCTGTTCACTCTGCTGTCTGAATCTGGATGCAGTGACCAGTCAGCCTCCTGCTCCTGCCACCAGGCCTTCCCCATCCACTGCCATGCCTTGCCTGTCTGACGGAGTAATCCTTTCGTACTGGAAGCCAGAGTAAATACCTCCCTTAGATTGCTTTTGTCAGGATATTTTATCAGAGCAACAATAAAAATAATTAAAAACCTAAACTGAATAACGTCCTTTTCCTGGAAGTGTTCATCCTGGAGGCACAGAGGAGACGATGCCAGGGAGAGGAGAATGGAAGGCCCCAGTTGCCAGAATTTGGGACATTGCTACCAGACTTGGCCCACTCATTCCTGCTTCCTTGCTTACTGAAATTAAACTCTGGCTGATTGCTTTATCGCTATGTTTAGTTTGAACTTTTTGCTTTGAAGAACAAAAGAACTTAGAAGGTCACTGTGATTGAGGCCAAAATAAAACCGAGACCTCCCTGAAACACCCCTGCTTCCTTCCCTCCAGATTTGAACACACTGCCTTCATTTCCTCAACTTCACTGTTCAAGGCTTAGCTCTCTCTCTCTTTCTCTGTCTCTGTCTGTGTGTGTCTGTGTGTGTGTGTGTGTGTGTGAGAGAGAGAGAGAGAGAGACAGACAGACAGACAGACAGACAGATAGACAGAGATACACACGGAGAGAGAAACACAGACAGAGATAGCATGCATATGTGGGCTATGGTGCACAAGAGAAGGTCAGAGGACAATTTCCAGAAGTCAGTCCTCTCTCCTTCCACCTTGTTGAGGTGAGGTCTCTCTTGTTTTCTGCTGTGCTGCATACTTCAGACTAGCTGGCCCACTAACCTCCAGCTGATTCTCTTGTCTCTCTAGATCACTGTCAAAGTGCTGGGATTACCAATGTGCATCAACTGTGTCTGCTTTTTCATATGGCTTCAGAAAAATCACTCGGGTTGTCAAGCTTGTGCAGCAAGTGCTTTTAGCCCCAGAACCATCTTCCTGGATCTGTAAGGCTCTTTTATTAAGACATCTGCTGCAGGTAGTTTGGAGATGAACCCCTAAGAGCAAGTCAGACCAGTTATCCGAGCAAGGAAAGGGGCCAGTTGATATTGATGTATTCCCACCAAAGATTTTCCTCCAGGCCCTCCTTTCAAATAAAGGATTCAAACTGGCAACAAGTGTTCATTCTTGAGTTGGTCAAGAACTGAGCCAGTTCACAGGTCATCTTTGACTACTAATGTAAGGCAATTTTTTTGTTTGTTTATTTGGTGTGTGTGTGTTTGTGTGTGTGTGTGTGTGTGTACTCGGGAGTCTGTATGCACGGATGTCCACGCATGTGTCTATGCATAACTGATGAGACCAGAGGTCAAATCCAGATGTTGTTCTTCAGGTGATATTCACCTATTATGTCAGACATGGTCTTTCATTGGTACTTAGATCAGCCAACCCCAAGGATTTTCCTTATGTCACCTTCCTAGCATTGGGATTACAGGTATGCACAGACTACCATTCTAGGTTTTTTCATGTCTGGTCTCAGAATCAAAGTTAGGCTCTCATGTTTACTTACAAACTAAGTCATGTCTTAAGTACTAAGGCAGGTTTGTAATAAGCTGCCCTTTGTTTATGTCTGTGTGAGGATTGTGTTTTCAGTTATCGTATTGTGACTGTTTGAAAGCCCTTAGTCTAGGTTTATGTTCTTGTTTGGCTTTTCTCTGAGAGCCCCCAAACAGGTACAATCACTGCAAGATCCCTTCTCAATGATGATTTAGCCCTTTTGGATGATCCCTGTCTGTTCCACAAGAGCTATGCTGGCTGCACTGGGGTTACGAACTCTAATTCAGTTGGTAACCCCAGTGATAACAATAAATAATTCAGTATTTTTTTTCTTCATCTCAATATCCTTCATTTCCAGAGCCTCTTTATTCACAGATTCCTGGTATTTACAAATGGAGGGGCCACCATTTAACCACACAAGGCTACTTAACACTGGTTGTTAAGGTTTCTTGGTTCTCAGTAGCCTTCCTAGGGGAAATCCTACTAGATTAGTAGCAGGTTACTATATCTTTGCTTGAATCCAAGAGGCAATACCTCAATCAAATATCTTTTAATTTTTTTTCAGTTGCCAGCGTTAAAGCTTGTAGGGGGTCTTTACAAAAAATTACTGGGCTAGAAAGATGGTTCAGCAGTTAAGAACATGTATTGCTCTTCCACAGTACCAGAGTTTTGTTCTTAGATCTCAAGTTAGGTGGCTCACAATTGCCTGAAACTCCAGCTCCAGAGTATATGATACTTTGCTTCTGGACTCTTCAGGCATCTGCATATGTAGATACACACACACACACACACACACACACACACATGCACACACACATACAGAGAAAGAGAGAGAGAGAGAAAGAGAGAGAGACAGAGAGAGACAGAGAGTCACAGATAAAAATAGAGAAAATAAATTCTATTTTTAAGGGTCATGGTATATGCATGTGTCTACACAGGTATGTGTGCTTGTGCACATATGCAGAGGCCAGAGGACGATGGAATGGGACACTTAGCTCTCAATCTTATTCTCTTGAGACAGCATCTCTCATTGGACACAGAGCTAGCCTGGCAGTCAGCAAGCCCCAGCCATCCTCCTGCCTCTGTCCTCACAATGCTAGGATTATAGATATGTGCTATCACATTCATCTTTTTACACAAGTGCTGAAGATTCAAAATCAGGCCCTCATGCTTGTTCAACAAGTGCTCTTACTGTGTACTGAACCGTGTCCCCAGATCTATGAAGTCACTTTTTAGAATGTTGAAAAATATATGTATGTGCCTTGAGAATCTAAGCTTAGCTAAATAACATGGCAGGAAGCAATGACAGAGACAGGCATGTATTTTTCATGTACCACAAACCATTCTCTGCTGATTTCGGAATAGATCCCGGGTTCAGCTTGGACCTTTGTATTAAAATCTTCATTGACTGCATTTGTAACACATAGAAGGCTATAAGCACAGTAGGCCTCCCTTTGAATTGCAAAACAGAGGCATGTTTTCATGCATATAATTATGTGTCTGTTTTTTGGAGCTTGTAGGAGGGAGAGTTCACAACCAGCAGAAGTAGATGAGAGTTTACCCACTGAATGAGGGAGAGGACAAGCAAGGAGAAGTTCTGGGAATGAAGGTGAACTTTACAGTGCAGCCCTAGGCCATCCCTGAAGGACATTTTTATGGGAAACCAAAACTATGATATAACCAGTAAGACAAGGCCTGGAAAAAAATGTTTCTCTTCATATTTAGTGGCAAACACTCATCCACTTCAAGTATTTGAGGCTTGCTGCACAAAACAGTAAGGGGAAATTGCAGAGAACTTGCTGGTTGGTTTCTGCTCTTTCTTAACTCATCACATGTGGTGGTTTGAATTAGAATGTTCCGACAGGCTCTAAGTATTTAAACATTTGACCCCAGCTCGTGGCAGTGTTTTGAGGGCCAGGAGGTTAGGCCTTGCTGGAGTAAGCACTTGAGATTCATAAACCTTGCCCCATTTCTAGTTTCTCCCTCTGCGTCCGGTGCCTGCCTGAAGATGTGAGCTCCCAGCTTTCTGCTCCTGCTGTCTCCTACCTTCATTGCACCCCATCACAACAGACTCGTAATCCTCTGGAACTGTGATCAAATAAACTCTTCCTTCTGCTAGCTGCCTTGGTCATGATGTTTATCACAGCAACAGCAAAGTAAATGGTATATCACTTGGATGATCAGTTTTAGTTGTCAAAGTGATACAGCCTAGAATAACCTGGGAAGAGAGTGTCAGTGAGGCATCTTCTAGATCAGGTCATCCTATAGAAACGTCTGCAGGCATTGCTGTGATTACATTAGGTGATTTGGGAAGAACCAGCATGAATTTTGGAGGCCTCATTCTCAGTTTTATATGTATATTATATTTGTAGAGAACACTAGCTCAACAGTAAGTATGCATGCATTCATTTCTCTCTTAGCTATAAATGTGATATAGTCCAAGTTCCTGCCTTGACTTTCCTAAAATGCGGACATTAAACTGGATTGTAAGTCATATAAACCCTTTGTTTTCTGTTTCTTTTTGTCAGGGTATTTTATCACAGCAACAGAAATGAAACTATACAATAGTTTAGTCAAGAAACATAAGTATGTTTAAACTAGTTATCTAAATCCTTATGGCAAGTTTCCAGTACTGATTCTGAGGCCTAGCAACTGAGAGAACGTTATGAAACTGAAGTAGAAAGCATGAGCGACCTACGTACGGTAATGTGGACAACATGGTTCAACTCCCAGAAGGTTAGTCCTTTGGTGAGAATAACATGGTGCTGAACATTCATAGAATTAAAATTGAATCTAGAAAATGCAGGACTGAGGATGTAGCTCAGTTGGTTGAATTAGCAGGCATGAGATGCTGAGATCCAGCCTCAGCACTGACTACATAAACTTAGTGTGGTGTTCCATGCCTGTGATCCTGGAACTCAAGAGGTGGAACCTGGAAGATCAGAATTTCAAAGGCCTCTGCTGCATGGTGAATTTGAAATCAGCCTGAGTTACATGAGACCCAGTCACCAGAAAGGAACAAACAACAACATAAAGTATAAAATGTTACAGGTTTCAATGAAATGACTCAGGCTTTAAAAACTTCTGTTCTTCCAATGATAAACAATAGGTTTGTTATAAAAACTGAGTGAAACAAAGTACGGCAATCTCTGATAAGTAGTCAGTACTGATTCTTAGCTTCTTTCTTAGTTGTATGCTAGGTAAAATCTTTTGATTTTGGAGAATTTTACATTCATTCCTTCCCTCTTTCTAGCATCCCCCATAGCTAGCCTGCTTATTAATAAGGTAATAATGAATTGTCTTATTACTCCCCCAATTATAGCATAAAAATCCCATACACAGTGAATGGCATCTCACATACAGAGTGGATGGGTCTCTCCCCCTCAATTAACATAATAAAGATAATTCCCTATAGCCATGTCTGGAACCCCCAGTGATTTCAGATTACACAAGCTGATGATTAATAGTAACTCTCAGAGACGAGGCTTTGGAGGGTATGTTTGAACTTTGAAGTCATTCAGTGTGCAACCAGTTAATTGTAAGTACCTGCATCAAGATGGTAGCTGGGAGTTTCAGCTTTCTCAAGCGGGAAGCTCAGGTTTGTGGGCTGTGTGCATGTGTACTGCAGGCATGTGTTGCATTTGTGTTGGTGTATGCTGTGCGTGCTTATTTGGAGGGCAGAGATCAATGATGGGTATCTTCCTCCTTCACTCTCCCACTTACTTCTGAGAACTGGACCCTCTTTGAACCTGGTGCTCGCTATTTCAGCTACATCGGCTGGCCACTGGCAAGCAGTCCCAAGTGATCCTCCTGGTTCTGCTCCTCCAGCACCTGCGATTCTAGGCCCTCACCACCATATCTAGCTTTACATAAGTGCTGGGGTCTGAACTCAAGTCCCCATTATTTCAAGCAAGCACTTTACACATCGGAACTTTTTGCCAGGACTGATCTCATGTTTCACCAGAGTTTAAAGGAGAGGTGATAAAGTTCAGCTCCTCAGCTTTACCATGGAGACGGTGTTCATTCCGTCCCTAGCCTCTCCAGTGTTGACATGATTCCTCTTTCTTGAGGTCAGGGTCTTGAGGGTGCCTTAAAACTAAATGAGTCACAGAGCCCCCTCATTCACACACCCCAACAACTTCCATCCTGATGCAGTTACCCATAATTAACTGTGTGCAAACTGAATTCGAAGTTCAAACATACTCTCTATCTCCTTGCCTGAGACAGTCTTACTTGTCATCTTGACAGAATTTATAATTATCTGAGAGATGGGGGCACAAGGCTTGCCTAAAGGGAATTACCTTGATTGCGTTATTTGAGTTGGGAGGACACACCCACAGCGTGTGGTGCCATTCCCTGAGTAGGGGATGTTGGAAAACTGTATAATTCCAGGGAAAGGGTTGGCATTCATTCAATCCTCTGCTTCTTGATGGCTGATGTCATATGACCAGCTACTTCAAGTTTCTGATGCCCTAACTCCCTTTGCCATAATTGGATGATACTTTGAACTGTGGGATAAAATAAGTTCTTTCTCCCTCACGTCTGTTTTGTCAGAATATTTTATTACATCAATGGGAAAAGAAGCTGAGACACTGCCCTCGTGGAAGCAGATGCATCTGTTCTCTCTCTCAGATTTTATGTGCCTTCTGTGTTTTTCTCCAGTCACACCTGTTGTGGCCTACAACTTGTCTGTGCAATGCCTTTTCAACTATAGTTTTACATAATGGTTGAGATTAAATAAAAATAAATATATATTTAATGATACTTTGTATGTACAAATTGCCCTCGTTAATTCATATTACTCAGGGTCAGATTCTGCTCTATGATAGAGAACAGAAACAAGTTAAGCATGAGACAGGAAAAAAATATCCACTGAGCTGAACATGTGCCTGCAATGAGATTTCAACCTTTATTCTGCTGTCACAGACTTTCCCTGCCCAGATATTCAGAAAGCCCATGAAATGACTTGTTAGAAACAAGATCAAAGATGTCTATTGAAAATGGATACGCTGAGGCTGGGGATGTTGCTCAGCTGGTACGGTGCTTGCCTAGCATGCACAAACCCTGTTTCCATTCTCAGTTCCACATAAACGAGATGATGCATGCTATCTGTTGATACACCTGTAATCTCAACACTTGGGAGGTATAGGCAAGAAGATCAGGAGTTCAAAGTCAACCTCAGCTACACAGTAAATTTGAAATTTGTCTGAGACCTGTGGTCTTATCCTTATTTTGGTGTGTCTTGAGTACCCTACGTAGGTACTGTGTTACATCTCCCCAGGAAAACCACTACACATAGCTGTTCCTTGCCTTGAGGCAGCCCATTCCCATCTCTCTTTGTAGCATTTATTTTGCTTAGCTTTGATTAATAAATTCTGCTTAAATTGTCTGTGTCTTGATTACCTTCAAGAAGAAAAGAACTATCCAGGCATGAGGGTGCATGCTTTTACTCCCAGCATTTGGTAGGAAGTGATAGGCAGGTTTCTGTGAGAGCTGGGTTAACCTGGGATGATCTTCATAGGGAGTTCCAGGACATCTCATGATATATAATGAGACCCTGTGTCTAGCAAACAAAAGAGTAAGAATAAAGAGAAGAGAAAAAAGAGGAGGAGGAGGAGGAGGAGGAGGAGGAGGAGGAGGAGGAACGATAGGAGGAAGAACTGAGACCCCTGAAACAAGATGAATCGATGTGTAGCCTGGTGATAGGTACACAAGAACATCACCACCGTGTAAGTGATATTACGGGGGAAGGCAGGTATAAACAGAAAGATTCTCCTACAACACAAAGGCTGGACTTTTAATCACTACCACGGATCACGCGGTAGAAGTGAATTTCTAATTCTCAGAAAAAAAATCTTTTTCCAAGTACCTCAATAAGAAGGCTATCCTTCAGGACTCACGAAGTTGGGTTAATCACATGCTAAGATCTAGGTATAAGAAGACTAACCAAAGAGAATATTGGGAATTTTCAGTAGTGTAATGCAGGCTATGCCAACTGGGAGAGGGAATAAAGAGAGAAGAATGGTAGCAAAGGAGGAACCAGAAGGACCACCAATTCTGTGAAACATCATCTCTATTTCTCTACTTGAAACAACTTTCTGAAACAAGATGAGATGGAGAGCAATGCATGTGCTCAGGCTCCCTCAAGAGATAGCCAAGGAGAGTCCAAATAACGGCAATTGCTGAACCTTTCCCTTCTTTGCTATGTGTTCCCTGAAGATAGCACAGACCTGGCATACAGATAACTCCCAACGTGTATTTAAATTTGATTATATTCTAACTGAAAGCATATTGCTAGAAATTGATCTCACCCCCAAGACTTATCCAAGTACATGAAAGTAGAAGGACTTCAATTTATTGATGAAATATTATTAAACTATTTACATTCCTTATGAGATTCTTGAAGCATTAGCTCCTAATTATACACAAAAAGATTCTGGTTGAGATTTTGTGATTTAGGACAGGTACATAATAACAAGAAATTAGGGCCTCTTAAAGCAATCAGACTTGACATTAGAAGTAATAAAAATTTGTATAGATAAAATTTTAACCATTTTGTGTTTGCCTAGAATCAAATACAGATTCACTTAGAACCTGAAAGACTCTTCTTGGTTGCTTCCAGACTACCTGTGTGTATATATGTGTGTATGTGTGTATGCGTGTGTGTGTGTGTATGTGTGTATGTGTGTGTGTGTGTATGTGTGTATGTGTGTGTGTGCGTGTGTCTAGATCAGAAGTGGACACCTTGTTTTGTGGAGACAGGGCCTTTCAGTTTTACCTGTAGCTCGCTACTTCAGCTATACTGGGCCATCAGACATCAGTAGTCTGCCTGTCTCTACCCTCATGGTGCTGGGATTACAAATGTGAGCCACTGCACACAGCTTTGTAAGTGTATGTTATGGGGATTAAACTCAGAGCCTCAAACTTCCATGACAAGTACTTTACCAACTAAATTTCTCCCCAGTCCTCAGGTTACATTTCTGATTGAGTCTTGATTTCTGTGCCTGTACTTCCAGGTTGTGAGTTAAAGTCAACCAATACCAGCTCTCATTAATGTATCCATTTAACAGACATGACTTGAGATCTCTCTATGTGTTGGTTTTAGACATCATAGGTAGCTGTGCTACTTCAGCCAGGAAAGAAAGCAGTATTCTGCCTCATGGAGATAACATTATATGGATGGAAGGCTAGCAATTGGCAGTAAACTTAGTAATAAGTACAGTCTAGAGTATCTTAAAAGACTCTGGGGATGGAGAGATAATTCAGTGTGCTTCTCCAGAGGACCTGCATTGTGTTCCCAGAACCCAAGGTGAGCAGCTCATAGCTTCTGCAACCCCAGCTCCAGGGAACTTTGAAGCCTCCGTCCCTTGCAGGCATCTGCACTCACAGGCACACCCCTCCCCACCCACACACAGACAAATATACAAACTTTAAAAACAATAGTAAATGCCTTTTAAAAAGTCTGTGACTTCAACAAATTAAAGATGAAGAGCAACCGTAGAATACTAGGACAAGTGATAGAATTCAATCTTATCTTAACAATGTGTAGTTAAATCAGAAATAGGAAGGGGGCGCCTAAGTAGGCCTCTGAGGGAAGAAAGTAAGTCCCAGGTTGAGGAAACAGATGACTCATGTATCTGTAACTTACATGGAGTACCGCGCTATCAGTGTGGAGGAGTAGAGTGAGGCCTAAGGAGGAGACATAGAAGTCTGAGCCAGCCAAAGTCAGACTGTGAACAGCTTGTGGATCTGGCCTCCGCTCTGGATAGAGAGCAGAAGATGAACACAGTAATCAAATAAATGAAGGCTCAGTCCCGTTTCCTTGCTGAGAGCAGATTTCGGCCAAGGCAAAAGCAGGAGCGGGAGACCTGGTACTAGGCAGAAGTCATCATCACACAGCGGCAGGACTCCTCACACAGGTGGTGAAGAGCCTTCCCTTTCAAAGAAGGTGGTGGTAGTGCACTAGGGTTCCTGAAGGGCATTGCCACAGTGAGGAAAATGCCAAGGTGCTGCTACGGTTTGGGACTAAGTCATACAACACATAGCTGGCAACAAAGATGAGGTTCCAGGAAGGCTTAAACACATTTGGACTGTGACTCGATCAGTCATGTGCAATGGCCGCTGATGCTCAGAGCCTGCCCTTCTGTGTCTTGACTCAGACTCTGATGTTCAACTGGGATCCCCCCACCATTTCCAACTTTTTGTATCTAGTCATTTATTCTTTAGATCCAGATCAAACATTGTCACTTATGAAAGCCATCTTTTATGATACTTCTGTAGGGAAAATTTTCTTCTTTATTTCAACAAGAGTAGTTTCATTTACTCACACATCCATTCATGCTTCTCAATTTCTCTCACCTTCAGCGCGGATTGAACACCACTAGGCCATGGCTGCCTTTCCAGAAGCTGCAATGCAATGGTAAAGAAGACTGACTGCCTTGGTAGAACTTTATCACTAGATAGAAGAAAGAAAGAAAAAAAGCAATAGATAAAAAGAAAGAGAAATCCTTGAACTGCAAATGAATGTTTCAGAGAAATGAGATTATGACATTGTAAAATGGAATGCCTCAAGAGAAAGGTGTGGTGATGCTGTCAGAAGGCTTCTGAGCTTGTGATAGGAAAAGCAGAACAGCAAAAGTGGAAAGGTATTAGACCTTCAAAGAGGGGAAGCCAGGATGCCCAGGCAGTGGCATATGCAAGTGCAGAATGAGTCGTGTTGTAGAAGACTGTGATGTGTGAAACGCGCTGCACACAGGTGACTGAGCAGAAGCTAAATCCCAAGGGCACCGATATGGGTGTCTAGAAGGTCAGAGAATTGCCTGCACCTAGATTCCACAATGCAGACAAGCAAAGGAGGGGTCTATGTTTTGCCCCTGCAGGTGGAGGAAGTCCATTTCCTCTTCAAAAACAGAACCAACTTCCCTCCAGCCTTTCTTGGCTCCCCCTTCTCTCTTCCTGTCCCTCTCTCCCTTTTGACTTGCTCTTCTTTCTCTTTCTTCTTCTTTCTTTCCTCTTTCATCTTTCTTTTTGTTGAGGAGGTCAAAGAGGTAGGGTCTCATTATGTAGCCCTGCCTCAGCTTTCATTCCCCGTCTTACTGTGTAGCTCAGGGTGGCTTCAATCTCACAGCAGCTCTCCTGCCTCAACCTCCTCAGTCCTGGTATCCAAAGTGTACACCACTATGCAGCTATTTGGGAACATCCTTGATGGCAGGGACATGCATAAATCTGGACACACATTAACTCATAGTTACCACTTAACTATATTTATTTTGGGTTAGCACATTTCATTCACTCTAGCAAAACTGCCCCTTGATGTTGCTGCAACCTCATTGTATATGAAAATGAGTCTCAAATAGGGTTGATGACACACAGAGTTTACAAAGAAGACAAAGCTGCATTCTGGGTAAACTGTAGGTGACAGCGACTGGATAATAATCACAGTGTCTTTCCACAATCCCTGCCTCCTCACCAGGGACCAATGTTGCTTCCTCTGCCCTAGGCTCTTGCCTCTGTACTCTGTATCATTGTAATTAGGCATGTAATTAATACTTATGTTGAGCTAAATAATGCTATTTTCTAAAAGTAATGCTGAATATATAGGATAAGTTGTTGAACAAAAGCCATCTACTGGGGAATGTGAAATTAAAATCTTGCCAGAAGGTCAAAATTAATTTTGGAAACATGGGTGGAACAGAGAGTTTCACAAAGAGAACACTGAGAAAATAGAAACTGCATGAGTTGAGTTATAAAAAGGCCAAAGCATATATCCGGGGGTCTTTGCCTTTGCTGGAATTCATTAACTTTGACTTTAACTTCAACTCTTTGAAAAGTTCTGCCTAGAGGAGTTCCTTCACTTGGACATAATATGTTCAATGGAGACAAAGTAAGGTTGGAGGGGCTCAGAGGCCAAGCTGTGAAGAGTCCATGACCACCCAGGGATATCCAGGATCAATGGATGCTAAGGGCAGAGCAATAGGAAGTTCTTTTTGATGTTAGACAGGGTGTTAATGACTACCTGTGAGCCACAATCAATCTCTCCTCTAAAGACAGATACCCTCAGAGCACAAGTACACAACGTACAGAGAGTTTAATAGTTCTCCTGTCTTCTTTGACAAAGTCTTACCACCAGGACAGTTTCTTAACTGAAGACTCGGGATCCAGTTTTCAGGGTCTCATATGTGTGTGTACTCATGTGTTTACTGATACCTGTGTGTGCAGGTATGTATACATAAGCATGTAGAGACCCGAGTACAACCTCAGCAGTTCTTCCTTCAATGCCATCCAACTTGTTTTCTGAGAGGGAGTCTTTCACTTGTCTGAGACTTGCCAAGTAAATATGTTGGCTGGCCACTGAGCTTCAGGGATCTGCCTGTCTCCACCAGTCCAGTGCCAGGATTACAAGCACATGCCACTGTGCCCAACTTGTTTTAAAATGTGGTTGCTATGAATCAAACTCAGGTCCCCAAACTTGTAAGACAAGTGCTGACTGAATCATCTTCCCAGTCCCAGTGTTTAGCTTGCAAGGGTTACTTTCACTTTGCCTATTATCTTAATAATAATATTTGAGACAGTAGAGATGTTAATTAAATTGATTTATGCCACTTAAATATATACCATCTTCTATATTCATGTACATAGGTATTTATATTCATGTGCTATAGCATTACTTTGTATCCCATAAATATATGCAATTATAACATGTAACATAAAATTTCAAAATAAAAATATGCACTCAAAGGTGTATTTATTTTTATTTTTGTGCATATGTGCATTTGTTTGTGGATGCCACGTGTATATGGGTAAACACTGAGTCTGGAAGAGGATGTTAATTCCTCTAGAACTGGAGTTTACAGGGGGATGTGGGTGCTGGGAATTGAACTCATGTCTTCTGAAAAAGCAGCCAGTGCTCTTAACTGCTGAGCCGTCTCTCTAGCGCCCAAAGTTCATCTGTATCTTTAAGACAAAAATTTAATGTTATACTATGTTCATACACTCATAGAATAATTAAATTTATCCATAGAAGGAAAAAGGATGCAAACAGCAAGCCGACCACTGAGGCGTGTTTGCAGCACGTGCGCTCTCTGTGACATTCGGTACTATGCTTATTTACAAATATGTTCATAGGAATGCTGTAATATTTAGGGGACTTGAAAGAAGAAAGGTTATGCTCAAATTAAAGCTTACAGTAACATCCTCTTCTATCAGACTCTGAAAGCCAGCATTTTCCACACAGTCTATAGAATGTGCTGAGAATTCTCAGAATTATCTTTAAAATTCTTTTTAGATCTATTATCTATCATCTATCTATCCATCCATCCATCCATCCTCTGTGTGTGTGTTTGTGTGCAGGTGTACACCCCTGTGCATGTCCTGAAAGTTTAGAAGAATACATCAGGTGTCCTCTTCTATCACTGCCTATTCCCTCAAGGCAGGGTGTCTCCCTGAACCTCAAGTTAGTTCCCCTTTGCCTAGGCTGAAAGTTAACAGTATCCAGTGGTCTTTCTGTCTTCCTCATCCTTTAGAGCTGGAGTAACAGGCACTGGCAGAGACTCCCAACTTGTTATATGGGTACTACTTACAAACTCTAGTCCTTGAAACTGCAGAGCAAGCCGTCTTAACTGCTCAGCAACCTTTCCAGCACCTCATTCTCAGTGTTCTGTGCATTGTAAACCCAGGGTTTCTAGATAGCAGCCATCCAGAGTCTTAAGCTAGATCATTCCCTTGCCTGCAGAATATACGTATTCTTCACTAGGTGAGTGATAAATTCTGTAGAATTAATGTTCATAAGTAAAGACTCCCTAGAATGATAAAGCAGGTGTAAAAATACCATAGATCATGGCACTTTGGGTAGTTCAAATCTGAAAGATACTTGTGCAGTCCTCCAAAGACATATTGAGCCTCCCCCAAGGAATTTCTGAGAGGAGTAGCCCTAGTTGCCATTTGGCAGTTTTTTAGGAGCTTACACAATATTCTTTCTAGTTATATACTCAACGGAAAACATCTCTTCATGGATATTTCTAGTATCGGAAATCACATGCATATCCTTCAGTGGATGAAGAGCAGAGTTTGATGGTGCAACCATACAATGGACTAGTACCAAGCAATAAAAATAACTATGATTCATGTGGTAATATGGTCTAATCTCAATGCAGTAGGGTAAAAATTTGCTAGATTGAAGCAGGTACATAGAGTGGGAAGATGATGTTCCGGAGAAACAGAGCTACAGTGAATGGAAGCTGGAGTGGTGTCCAGAGCCCGGAGGGTGATAATAGAGTGGAGGGATGGGAGTTCTGGAAAGAGATTAAAATGTACTCTACTTCATTGTGTATTCTGGGTCAAAAAGGTCAGCCCTTAAATGTCCCTTGAGTGCAGATTGTCAGGTCTGCTTTCTGGAATTAGTCACTCTTCATTCTGGCAAAGTAGCTTTCTCTCATTTGTGATATCATTGATCTCACAAAGTTTCTGGGCTCCTTTCAAAGAATAAATTTATTTCCCAGTACCCATTTTAAATTTAGAAGGAGACAGAGAGGATGATGGTGATCAACTCTAACATGGGAGCTGATTAGCTGAATCCCAGGGCTGCTTACTTTACTTTGCATTCCTTTAACATTGGAACTTTCTAGCAAAGACTTGTTGGAGGATTGCCAGTTAAGTCCTCCAAAAACTCACTATCCCTCTTCCACATAATCCATGGCACAATTCTTATGTTTTTGGTTGTCATTTCTCACGCACAGTCTCCTGGACAGGATAACAATTACGTCTATGTGGATATGGTAAGATATTTGCATAAGCCAAATTTGAAACAGAATAAGAATTTTACATTTGTTTAAGGAAATATGTATCTACTGTATAAGAAAATAATTCTTTTAGCAAAGATTATTTTAGTTGTAAGATTATTATTGTTGTTGTTACTATTATGACATTAAGGAGATGGTAGAGAAAATTATATTAGTATCACTAAAATTAAAGCATCTACTGATCAATTGAAATATACCAAGAATTTCCCATGAACTGATTTACTAGTGATCATCCTGCAGGGTAAGTATTCCGTGCCAATCTGTGGGTGCAGTGTATTGACTATCGTCCCCTCAAAAATGCCCGTCAAAGCAGAACCTGAGGATGCATTTTTTGGAGAAAACTTTATTGAGGAATAGAATATCTGTAAATGTAAATTAAAAGTCTTGAGTTAAAGCAATCCTGGATTTAGGGAATGATAACCTTCCCACTAGCCATTTTCAATGTCTTCTTCATTTGTCTCACTTCTTAGGCATGTGATCAATTCTCATATAAACAACTTGCACAAATCCAGAAGACTCCCTATAAGAAGAGGAGTAGATGAAAACATGAAAAAGAAACTCATGAGATGGAATCCAAGCTGCAGTCATACCACAAGCCACAGAAGGTCAGGAGCTATCAACTCCGCAGAAGCAGGAAAGACTCTTCCCTAGTTCTTTCAGAGGAAATGTGGGTGTGCTTCCTCCTTGATTTTGAACTTCAAGCCTCAAAAGCTAAAGGAAATCAATTCTTTTAATTTAAAGTAAAACAAGTTTGTGACCATTTTGTAGTGGCCCAAGTGATCTACTATAATGGATAGGGGAATAAAGCTCTAAGGACATCACTTCACGTCTCTGAGCTGCCATGTACTTGCAGGTGTGGGGGAAGCTTGGGTTTCCCGACCTTTCAGGACAAATGCCACATCCTGTACCAACTCCTCACTGTTGTGAGCAACAAACAGCTGGCATCCTTCAGCATGTGAAAAGAATGTGGTAGACATCTAACAAATGATAACAGAACTCACGTCCCCTTGTCTCATGTAGATACAACTTTCTCATTTGAGGAAAAGCTAATGCTAAATCTTCCCAGCCTCAACTCGTTGCAATGCTGCCATTATGTTACTACATAATTAACTTTCTTTCTGATTATGTAGAACATTGATCTTCTTACTGTGGAAGAATTTCTGTGCTCAGAATTTCATATGCAAATGTGAATACTTGGTCCTGAAGTCAATATGTAAGCAACTAGATATGAAAATCAAAAACACAAAGGTATGAACTAGGAGGTAAGGTGGTAGAGGACTCAGGCAAGATGGTTATGATCTAAGGCAGAAGGGAGCCATGTGTTCCTGCATTTGCAAAGGAAAAGAGATTGTGATTCACTCCCTGATCCTTCCTATCTTAGCTTACTTGCAATGCTCAGAGAGAAGAATCTCTAATTTTTTATTGAATTTTATACATTTCATACAACAGTTTTTAATCAAATTTAGACCCCTCTCCCATCCATCGCTCCCACCCCTACCAGACCTCATGCATTTCGTCATTTATGTTGTCTTATCCAGTCAAGTATTTGTGCAACAATGTACTTTAGTAAAAATTCATCCACTGGAGACTGGCCAGGCTAGCTATGGGTCTTAAGTAAGGCATACTTTCCTTCTCCCAGTAGTACTCGGTCTCCAATAGTTTTCAGTCTAGATCTGACTAGCCACGAAGTTCTATCCTTCTACTCTAGGCCCTTGTCTAATTTGAGTTGGTGTGGGTCCTGTGCTCAATTTTATCACTGCCACAATTTCACATGTGGAAATTTCTAGTAGCCTGAAAGACTCCACTTCCCTAAATTCATGAATTAGTCCTGGCTTTTACAATCTTTCTGTCCCCTCTTTGATAATGATCCCTGAGACATAGGTGGGTGAGGTTCAACATAGGAGCCCTATCCAGGGGTATACATTTTGCAGTCTTTATTCTATAAAACTTGGTGAGTTGTGGCCTTCTTTGAGTGTAGCACTATGTTGTTTGAGGAAATTTCAATGGTGAGAGTTGAGGGATGCTTCAGTTTTCTCTCTACCCCTTGTTCTGCTGTGTACTATGAGCCTTAGTTGAAGAGGTTCAACTGTAGATATTGTCACCTAGGACTTGAAATATCTAAGTCTTATCTGACCAGTTATAGAGCTCTTCTGTAGCCTATATCTTTTGCAAAAAGGATAAGTGGTGTACTGCATGTTTGCCTGTAAATATAAGCATTCATATTTAGCATATGGTAAGCAATTTCATTTCTCTAGAGATATGACAGAGATAGGGCTTTCTCAAGGATCTATATTCCCCCCAACCATGTGTATTTGGCTGAGTCTACAGTGCCACGCATGAGTTCACTCCTACTAAGAAGGTTTTAAGTTCAATTCCATGGCTGTTTGTTGATTACCCCCTGATGAGAGTGCTAATACTACACCAATAAAGGTAGTGCGCTGTGCCAGTTGTTATTAGAATTTGGGGTTGGATTGAACCATTGATTAATTTTCTCCCTTAGCAGTTTTCATGTTGTGGAGCTAAACTTCAGGTAGAAGAGTTCCAGGTCGGTTCCTTCTCCATTGCTGTAAGTCCTGTATCCCAAGTATATCCTGCTGTCAGCAGTACGGTATTATCTTGCAGTTCTGGGAGATAACCAAGAACTTTGACAATAGCCTGTGTTATTTTGGAAGTCTCTTGGACTACTCTCACCATTCATACAAAGGGAGTATTTTCTGGCTGGTTCTGTGTTCCTTGCCAACTAGCCCCCGAGTATATAGTTGAATTAACGTTTGCACACTCTGCATTTCTCTGGATTTCAGTGGCATCGCGTTTCCCTTTGGGCTCCCTAACCCTCCAAGATTCATTTATCTCTGCTGCCTTTCTTCCCTTCCAACCTCTGCCCTTCCTTCCCAGTTCCAGCACCTGCATTATCCCCACCCTCCCCCACTAACACAGCCTCCCTCCATCCTCACTCTCCTGACTTTGCTCCCGCTCACAGAAAGCCCTTTCATGTCCTTCCTTCCTCTCCTCCCTGACAAACATTCCCACTTTCCCCATCTCCTGCCTGGTAACATCTGTTCCCTGGAATGATGTGGAATTCAGTTGGAAAATAGAGC
Organism: Eospalax fontanierii; assembly: GCA_035773235.1. Lineage (NCBI taxonomy): Eukaryota > Metazoa > Chordata > Mammalia > Rodentia > Spalacidae > Eospalax > Eospalax fontanierii. Next base: position 114,591,148 of record CM069524.1, read on the forward strand.
TTAGAAAGGAAGCAGCTGGACACTCTTCACAGCTAACCCCTATGTTGGGTTCATCCTCCATCTAGTCATGCTCAGCTACTTCTGTAATTCTAATTTTTTTTGACAATCAGATATCTTTACTTCTTCTTTATTTAAATAAAACAAATCAATATCCTTTGCTTTTATGTACCCAGTAACGAAGGTTCCAAGTGCTTCTCAGAACTCGAATGCAAGTGATACATAGAGAGCTGATATTCAGCACGTACAAGGGAAAAGGGCCGCCTTCTCTTCAAACTCATTTCTTTTCACAAACAAAAATCCTGAGAGTATATTATTTACTGACACTAAGCCTTCATCTCCTGTTTTTGTTAACATGTTTAATCTAGATATTGGCCATTATAAGAAAAACAAGTGATTTTATTCATAGGTGAGGACAAGGAGTACAGTTCTTTCAAACATTGTGTGTCATCAATAGATAGCAATGCAGATTTAGAGTGCTGATAATTAGATGTTTAATAGGCTTGATTTTAGTTAAGAGGAAGATTATCCTCAGTCTATTGCATCATAGCTGAAAGACTTTAGTCAGATCATTGAAATTGATGTTTAATAGGCTTGATTTTAGTTAAGAGGAAGATTATCCTCAGTCTATTGCATCATAGCTGAAAGACTTTAGTCAGATCATTGAAATTGCATCAGTTCTGTTATATACTATTGTGGGTGCGTCTCCATCTCCAGCATGGCTGTTGTGCTCCAGCCATGCCAGAGAATGGAGGACGATGGAACAGGACCTCAGGTGGCTCAGAGTGCGGCGGGAGGAGTTCCCTCCCGGGAGACTACGTCGGTGGGTAGTTCGGTTATTAGAGCCAATGCAGGGGCTTATATAGGGAAGCCTCTCTGACCGTCACAGAAGGCGGGAAAGGTGGAGTGTTGGGGTAAAGGCCGGAAGGTTGTGGAAGTTCAGGAATGAGGAAACGAAACCCAAAAACCTGGTTCTGGTCTGGGGTGGGGGAAAGGAAGATTCATATCTACAGTAGCTTCCTGGGGCCAGGTTATCACACAGGCAGAGCAGGTCAGACACCTGCCATCCCTTTAGGGTATCAGGAGTTGCTTGCCTTGCTCAGTGACCAGATCCCCACATCTCCCCCTTTATATATATATAATGGGGAGGTATATAAGGGCCCAGTAAAGAGAGGAGCCAGGCCATGAGGGGATTGGAAAACCAGGGGAGATAATGGGTTTTAAGTTCATTTTTGAGCTTATGAAAGGTATAAGTGAGAGAATTTGTAGTCTCTCAGTTAGCTGTTTGTTTTCTAACGTTCCCCTTTTGAAGAGGTAACCCTAAAATCTTTTAGTAATTAGATAAGAGCCCTCAAATACTTTAGACATATTTGGCCTTTGATATAGAGTAGGCTGCTGAAGGACACAAGGACAGTTTTTGGTCTTTTGGGGTCTTTTTACCCTAAACTGCCTAGCCAAATTCTACCTCCTATTCTCATCACATCACCCTCTGAAGAGGTCACCCTAATTGCCAATAGGGAATCGGGGCGCTGACCACTCTGGCTTCTTCAAGGCTGAATAGGGTCGTAGATTGTGGCAATAGGGGTACCCCTTCAGTGAGTGTAACTAAAAGACCCCTGAATTGCATAACTGTTAGCTGTAGGGGAAAAGAAAGTCCTTGACTGGTCCGTGGAAGATGAAATTAAAATAGTCACAACAGGGAAGAGTTCAAATGTCCAATTCAAAGTCCATTAGAATTTTTTGCTTAAGGACTTTCAAAGGCATCCATCTTTTGGGTTCCTCTTTGTTTTTCTTTTTACTGCCAAGGCTGAACTTGAGAGTCTTGAAGTCAGGATTAGTTTTCAGGCACCTTGATAGCTGGAGTGGCTAGAATCAGGGTGAGTTCACTCCCAAATGGCTTCTAGATAAAGAGAGAAAAGAAATCATTTAATTTTGGGGTTAGAACAATGGTGGGCTTGCCTTTCTTGGCCACAGGTATGCACTGCAGTGTTAAGGTAGACCAAGAATTGAAGTCTTACATCTGAGTGGCATTTTCTTATTAACAAAATTATTAGTGAGAAATTGTGTAAATAACATTTTATATAAACTTAAACCTAATGTCTGGGAAGTGTAATTCCTTATAGTCTTAAAGAAGCATACTAATCATTTTAATTTTTTGGTTATACTTTCCTTTTGGGTGTTTAAGATCATATAATTTGGCCCAAATAAACCAACTTAATTTGATTCTTAAGGTCAGTAGAGTATCTGTTCCTCAGGGGGATCACATGGGCTTGAGGAGCCCCTGGCTCCATAGGCCTTTGTTTTACCAGTTCCATCTATGTGAAGATAAGTCAGAAAGTCTTGCTAGACCTTAGCTTCACTTTGAAGCAAATGAAGGAAATGTTTTCCTGTGCTGACCCTCTTCTTTGTAGACTGGACACTGGTTCAAGTCCTTCTAGTGGGGTCTCCATGACCTCCCTGAACAGGAAGACAGGTGACACATCACAGTTATAGGACATTTCGAGAGATGCCCCATTGTCCCCTGGAACTTAGTTGACCTTGGAGGGCAAGAGACAAAAAATTGTCCCTTTAAGTCCTTTTGACCAGATTAGAGGCCATTAAATATGGTGGTTAGCCACCCAAGAAGGTTAGTTCCACCAATACTGAACTGTTAATTACTATATGTTATGTAGCTAAAGCTTGGACAAAAGTCAAACATTCTTTAATAAGTCTTGACTAGACATATATTTTATTCCTTAAAGTATTTGACTGAACTATTACTTTAGAAACTATAAGACTTTGTATACATTATTTATCTAATGTTTTTTATATTATAACATATAAATTTAGATCTTTAATTACTTGTATAGATATTTTATACAAAAACCCCTTTTAATAAAATATACATATTTTTCACCTTTTTATTTTATTTTTTTAAGATCATGAGACATAATAACATTAAGAAAATTTTCTTCCTGGGTGCATTAAGTAATGTTTATTCCCTTTTTAGGGTTCTAGTATCAAACCAATGTTTGATCATATTAAAGTTCACCCTGTGGAATGAATGACTTTACACATACAGATGGGTGAGGTGTTACTAACAGGTATATAGGTAACCTGAGAGCAAATGCACCGTAGTCTTTAGTATGGAGTTGATTTTTTTTTTATAACCTCATAGATCAAGTCCTTTCTTTTAGCCTTTCCCAAATTTCCTCCCCAAATGCAGGAGACCATTTGTGATTAGGGGAAAATTACATACAGCTGGCTGGGAAGAGTAGCTGGATACTCAGGTGGGGGGTCCAGCTTACTCCTCCTTCAGTTGAAGAATACAACCTTTAGCAAACCCAACTGTGATGAACTTCTGTAAGTAGGCACAGCTGAAGTCACGAGCATGGCAGTTACTCGACTCAGGAGTGCTGTGCAGCATCATCTTAATAAAGAACATGGGATGTAAATTACATACATAAGATAATGTACATTTTACTTTATAAGTTTCTAGTAAAACCTTATAGAAAACATAAAAACCATTAAAATCCTTTTTACTTTATCTATTTTAGTGAGTTGGTCTACCAACACCTTGCTTTAGGTCTGGAGAATGTAGATACTAGATAGAGAGAAGCAATTGGTACATAGTAATACATTATCAACTTGAGTTTAGAATTTCCAGTATAAATCACTAACTGAGGAATTTTTGACAAAGGGTGCTGTCTGTCTATACATTTGCATTAGTCTGTGTTAGTGACCTTTACTGTTGTGAGAAAATAGAGAATTTTATGAGTTACTTTTTTTATAGACATTTTAAATCATAAGATGAATAATCATAACCTTGTTGAAATTAGTTTATCCCTTAGTTAATCTTAGTAGCACAGTGACTTTACTCAGAGGCTGTATTGTTTTCCTTTTCACAGTCAGGGGGCCAGCCTGAAACTAGACAAAAGTCATTGCACAGGAGAGCTGTTAAGTTTAATCATTACTAGTATAAATGAAAACATCTGTCCTTCTTATAACTTGTATACATTTATCTAGGCAGGAGAGTCTTTCTTCTGCCAGGTCCTTTATCTAGAAAAGGATTCCATTAATTAAAACAGAAGAATTACTATTAAGCCATAATAAAGAACACAGAAAATAATGATACCTAAAGGAACCTGGAAAGAGTTGATACAAAAATGTTTTTCTCTTTTAGTTTGTCTAGGACATTGTAACTAGAAAGCAAAAAGCAGTGATGCTCAGGACATGGAAAAGCAAGTTTGAAGCAACTTAACATCAGAAAAACAGGCTTTGAATCATAATGCAAAAAGCAGGAATTAAAACCAGTGAAGGCCGAATCTCATATCTGCCATCCAAGCAGGCTATTTCTCTTTACTTCCCAATTGGTGTAGTTGTTTTATGGTAGTAGCTTGTCTCGTGTAAAGTTTGGTACTGGAATACTGCAAATTTACATGAGATTTATAGGTTTAGCCATCACAAAACGTCAGCTTACTTTGTACCTAGGTAGTCTTGGAGGTCTATGGCTAGAAAAACTTTTTTAAGTTCCCATTTAGAAACTGACAAATTTATTATGCAAAACAATATAAGATTTTAAATAGCTACATTTAGAAACCAGTAAATATGCCATATAAAGATGTTACAATCCAAAATAATTTCCTTTAAAAACAGATAAAGATGTTATATAAACAACAGAATTTAAAATAGTTCCTTGTAAAAACCAGTAAATGCATAAGACAATGTAAAAAGAGTCATTTAAGAACCAGTAAATACCATACTAAAAGTTAAAATTTAAAATACTTTTAAATGTATTAACCTTGTGACAAAAGACCATGTGAGAAATTGCTTGCTTTTCTATGATACCATCAAGAATCCAAAAATGAAAACCAAAGCAAAAACATAAATTGTAAAAGGATTAGGACATGTGATTAAATGTCTGTGGTCCAAGAAATTCCCAGATTATCATGATCTTCTGGAGTTCTATAGAACCAGTAAATTCCTGAGTGTGGCCATTTTGGATTATGCCATGTGGCTGGATTAAGATGGTGACAAGGTCAAGCAGGTCAACGCCATTTTGAAAATTTTTGTCCAAGGTGGCAGTCAGGCCATGTGACTGTCACCATATTGATGAAATTACATACTTAAGATATGGAGACCAGACCACATGGTTGCCTCTCTCCTAGTAAGGGCACCAGCCATGATCATGAACAAACGCATGGTATATCATAGAAACCTCTTTTTTACTTTTAAAGGCATTTAGTTAAATGTTTTATACAGTATGGTATATGACTCTCCTGTTCACGAAAACTTAAAATGCTTAGCTCTAGTTAGAAAGGCAGCTGTCTGGGAACCATGGTGACTGAGGTCCAAAGTTTAGGCCCTCTAACGGCTCTTTTCTCCTATCCATGAAGAGAAGCATGGTGGAGTAAAGGTCTAAGGTAAGAAGTAACTTTTAAAATCTTTTTTTTTTTTTTTTCTGTAGAGAGGTAATCACATTTTCAGATAACAAGCTAGATAAAGGCATTTAGAAAAGTTAGTCACTATACATTTAAAAGTAGTGACATTTTGACATTTTTGGACTCACTCTGGCCTACGACTAAGCAATCACAACACTTAAGACAAAACCAAAACAGACACAGACAGTAACACAAGCTGGATTATTGCCAAGTCACAGAAACAGGATCTGACACAGGAACCAAAAATAGACATGAAAACTCTAGGCTAGCCATTTTTACATATGTTTGGTGCTTACAGGTGCCTGAGGTTTGAGGACTGAGCTCAGTCCTCACCTGCAGCTTGATAGAAAAGACCGAAGTTAGAAAGAAACCGTGCCTGTCCTCAGGGTGGGATGGCGGGGCCGAAGCCGATGTCCCTTGTGGGGAGCACTCACCTTCTTCAGAGTGTCCTGGAGTGTCCCTTGTTCAATCGCCATTGTTGGTCTCTATCCACTCACGTTGGGCGCCACTTGTGGGTGCGTCTCCATCTCCAGCATGGCTGTTGTGCTCCAGCCATGCCAGAGAATGGAGGACGATGGAACAGGACCTCAGGTGGCTCAGAGTGCGGCGGGAGGAGTTCCCTCCCGGGAGACTACATCGGTGGGTAGTTCGGTTATTAGAGCCAATGCAGGGGCTTATATAGGGAAGCCTCTCTGACCATTACAGAAAGCGGGAAAGGTGGAGTGTTGGGGTAAAGGCCGGAAGGTTGTGGAAGTTCAGGAACGAGGAAACGAAACCCAAAAACCTGGTTCTGGTCTGGGGTGGGGGAAAGAAAGATTCATATCTACAGTAGCTTCCTGGGGGCCAGGTTATCACACAGGCAGAGCAGGTCAGACACCTGCCATCCCTTTAGGGTATCAGGGGTTGCTTGCCTTGCTCAGTAACCAGATCCCCACATACTATCAGGCTTTAACAGTGTCTAACCAGGTGCTGGAGAGATGGATCATCAGTTAAAAGAGTACTGGATGTTCTTGCAGAGAACCTGGGTTTGATTCTCAGCAACTACATGGTGGCTAACAACCATCCTTAACTCCAGTTATGGGTGAATCCAATGCCCTCTTCTGAGCTCTACAGGCAATACATGACATAGGTACAATACACTCATACAACTAAAATAAAAATAATAAATAAAAAATTTAAAAGCTATATCTATCCAAACCTCTATTAAACTTAGGACTCAGACTCTTAAGTGCAATAAAATAGAAGCTTAGATGACTTTATGTGTGTGTGTGTGTGTGTGTGTGTGTGTGTGTGTGTGTAAATCAGAGGTCAATGTTGGCTGTCTTCCTTAATCACTCTCCACCTTATTTTTGTAAGACAACATCCCACATTGATCCTAGAGTGATCAGTTTACTTGACTGGCTGACCAGGAAGCCCCAAAGGTCCTCCTTTCTCTGCCTCTCCAACATTGCAAACACATGCCCCTCTACCCAGATTTTATATATGTCTTGGGAATCAAACTTAGGTGCCCAACCTTGTGCACCTAGCACAGAGCTACCTCTGCAGTCCCTTTCATTTGGCTTTTAGGTTTGCATTTAACTCTCCGTCTGCTACATTTTAGTCATGGATTGAGCTATGGTACTTTGGATTGTCCCAAGATAGGCTTTTTGCTTTATATAAGATGAGGATAGATAACATTCTGCATCATTCTTTTCATGGATGACTAAGAAAGCATGTAAGTATACCCCAACTGACCAAGTAAGTGGCTTCTGTTTCAAGTGTGACTCAATTGCTAAAGAAACACCCTGAAAATAAAGATTTAAGGATTCTTAGAGAAACACATTGCCCATAGGAAGCTGATATTTACTGTTACATTGTCAAAAGGTAGTGCTATAACAAGAATTGCTCTCAGATCAGACACTGGAGATTGAATGGAGAAATTATGAGCTTTTTTTCCTTTTGGCAGAATGTCAGGGCCATAATCTCCAGAGCCTGAGCCCCAGGTTATATTTCCTGCTAGGCTACAAACATTCCAGACCCAATGGAAGATTGGGGTGTTTGTAACTGGGGGTCAAGCACAGGATTCACAAGGGCCTTCTAGCCTACATGACCAAGAAACATAAATTGGAGTTTTAGGCAATAAGCAGAAGTGAAAGTTAAATAAGCAGTTGTTTTCTTAGGTAGAGAAGGGGCTGCTTGCTGACCAGCTCTGGGTTTTCCACAATTAATTTTAATTTTTTTCCTCAATAGAGTGCACAGATTGCTATCTGGGTGTTTGGAGCCAGCTTCCTCCAGGCCCATCATCAAGCAGATGTCATCAATGGTCCGTTTCCAAAGGGCTCTACCTCAATACATTGCTATCAGAGGCTGTCTGAAGTCCCATCCAAATTAAGGAATCTCTGTCAACATGGACCTAGTATGCAGCAAAAAGCATAGGGAATTTGAAATATATCACCTGCTCAGACATATTCATGATGGTGCTTATGTATGGGCACAGGGCCCATGCCATCAGTTACAGACATCAAAAGCATTATTACCTTTATGCTCAATTGTATTAGCTATACAGATGTTCTCTACATATTTCTCCACGATCCTTATTGCCCTTTATAACCACTCACAACTACTGTCGTGCCTCTTAATTTCTATGAATTTCTGAGTATCTAAAATAAACTCACTTTATCGGTACTCTGTCACATCCACCACTGTGGACTGTCAAATTGGAGATATCATGACTAAAGCAGAAACATTCTTCTTAATAAATGTAATCTAGTAAATTAATATGATTATATGTGTAAGGATGCATGCCTATATATCATATCATATACATGAATATACATAATATATTGTATGGCTTATAGAAAACATCTTCTGTGTATTTATATGTTGTATAAATGCATATTTTGTATATGTCAAATAAATGAAGAAAATCTTTCTGTGTTCAACTGTCCTCACAGCAAACCTACAGATGTTGCAAATATATTAACTGAAATTGGAGTAAAAAGGCTCACTCTATTCTAATACGACTGATGTATATTTAAGAATGAAAGCTAAACATGGATCCATACACAGGGAGAAGGCCACATACACTTGAGGATAGGGATGGACAACATCCATCTATCACCAAAATCTTAGAGAAATTCCTGGAATAGACCTTCTGTAGTTCCTTTGAACTGAACAAGGTCCTATGAACATTTTAATCTGGACTTTCAGTCTCCAGACTTCAGAGACAATGGATTCCAGTTGGCTAAGTCACTTGGTCTATGATAAAGCAGCCCTGAGAAAAAGAGCACACAAAGGCTGTTTATACAGAAATAATACACATGCATGCACGAATATGCTCACATATGCAAAGCAAATATGGCCAATGCCAAATACCTCTACGATGTTTGTTTTATGAAAACAGGGCTGAATATATCAAATTCAATATGTCATGAGACATGTTCTAATATGAAGGAAGAAAATGATCATTTCAAAAGAACAGTACTGACAAAAATATTGAAGATTTTACTTAATATTTTAAAAATAAAATATTAGATATTTATCTCTGAAGTACTGAATAGTGACAGACATCACAACTCTCAGAACATTACTGAAAGCTTAGCATTTGGATGCTGAAATGATTGGAGTGAAATGATAACAGCTTAGGTGCTTCTTGTACCAGAGATTGCCTTAAATGATTTGCATGTGTTATCTCAAATAATTTTCAACTTGGGGGAGAGATGAACACAAATATTTTGCTAAATTGATAGCTATGATAGGAGGTCTATGAAAATGTAAGTCATGTATTCATTTGAAACCCATCAATGTGTGATAGATAACCTTTAATTCTCCTTTGCTTTTCATTCTGAAGCATTGGGGAGGGAGGGCTATGGAAATGACTCAGAAGTTAAGAGAATTGGTTGTTCTTGAAGAGGGTCTGCATTCAATTTGTAGCACCCACATGGTGACTAAAAACCATCTATTACTCTAATTCCAAGAGATCTGATAACTTCCTCTGTGAGCATTACCCAATACGGATATCCTACATACATGCAGGCAAAACACTAATATACAAAAGTAAAATAAAAGAATTTTGCACTGTACTATTTCTGTTTAAGTCATGAATCTGCAGGGTACAACACAAAGACCTAAGTCTGAACCTCAGAACTCATGTTTAAAATGCTCGGTGTAGAAGGGTACACTGCAATCCTAATGCTAGGGAGGTAGAGACAGGAGGATTCCTAAGGCTTGCTGGTCAGCCAACTTAGTCTACTTGGCTAGCTCCAAGCCAAAAAGAGACCTTGTCTCAAAATAAGCCAAAGTGTAGGGCACCTGAGAAATGACAGCCAAGGTTCTCATCTGGTCCCTATATGCATGCACACTTGTGCACATGCGCATGTGCCTGTTTATACATACACACAAACAGCTATACAGTGCACAGCTCCTTCAAACTGTCTTCATTTTTTACATTTTTTACAGGAGGGCCCAAGCCTCAGCCAAATAGGTAATGCAATACCTGCTTCCTTGGGATCTCAGAGAAGCACCCGGCAGCCTCCTGTCCCAAGTCCGGTATAACTCCCCATGCACTTCCTCCTGTACTCCATACCTATAAGCTGATGTTATTGGGAGAAAAGTTCAGTTCTACTTCCCACAGACTGTAGATATGTTATTTAGTGCTACTGAATTGTTTTTTTTCTTTTCTACTGTGTGTTTAAAAAACTAGAACTTTGATATGTAGTGTAAAATGATATCCAAAGAGCTCTTCTAAGCCATGGTCTCTTAATTGATAGACCTTAAGGAAGGACATGTTGGGAGGGAGTTGTCCAAACTACATGCCATTTGACTGGAGATGAGTCCTTCAAGGAATCTTGAGAAAGTAAATTCTTGGCTGAAGTTCCATGGAGGAGGAAGGGTGGGGATTACTAGAAATGACAATAATAAAATGTTATATGAACTCTAATGGAACTGATAAAATTATAATCACATGTAATACATATTGGAATTTGTGATGTATTTGATGCTTTGATAAAGCAATTGTACTTGTTCCTTAGTTTAATCCTCATGGGAGATTTCTAATACAATGCACTAAAGAGATGCCTGAGGTACTGGGATGCTCAGTCACCTTCCCAGGACACGTGTATCACTCCTAATGCTAAAGTACGTTTCCAGTCCACGACATCCTAACACATAAACTTGAGCACCATTCAATACTAATATCTTATGAAGTTCCTAGAATCCTAGCTCTTTGATAAAATTTAAAGAATGACCTCAGGATCACGAGCACACAAAATCAACACTAGGAACCAATACCTACAAGTTATTCTTTTATGTAACACGATGAGATTGTAACAGATATCTGTTCTAAAACAGCTCAAAAATCTCTCTAGTACTCATAGCTCGCTTTGACTGCTCAAGGCACTGTGTATACATGAATAGGCTTGGTAGTCTGAAGGCTCTGTGGAGCAAAAGGTCAGAATGGCTTGGACACATTGTAATGGGTTGGTCATCTGGCATGTGCTTGAGGCATGAAAGAGCAAAGTTGCTAAAACATCAGTGGAGTAAATTAGAAAAATCATGTCAGTTAACACAGGCTCCTGCACACAACTGAAATAAATGGCAGAGTATAAAACTGCTTTGCCTCCTGTAGTGGAGACATAATAGATCCTTATTATGAATATTAAAATGGAACAGGGAGAAGTTGTCATTTGTCATAGACCACTGCCTACAGTAGAGGGAGAATCCTAGTAAACATATGATCTTCCTTTTACTGAGGACAAATAAAACACTTTATACTTTAAAAACAGAAGCATTTGCTACTCTGAAAATGATTTGAAGGAAACAGATGCAGAAGGCAAACCAAAGAAGCTAAGGCAAAGTAGAATTTCCATGGGAAAGAAACTGAGGCATTTCTTGGAAGAAATAAGGAGAAAAAAAGATGTCAGCAAAGAGTGCGGAGTTTCCTAACTGTTCACAGTGCCGAGAATAAGCAACTGCATGTACACAGCCACAGATGGAACATAGATGGGACATTTGTATCAAGTACAAAGACTCGGGGAAGATTGCAGAAGAAGAAAGACTGGAAAGAATGTGGGCCAGGAAATGGTTAGGCATCCCAAAATACTGTCTTCTGGACATGATATGGCTGTTGAATGCATTAACTCACAGTAATTGTGCTCATGGAAGGGGGATTCCTCTGGTAGGTTTTCCTTTCCTTGTGGGTGACCTCATATCTTTGCACATATGAGCAATACTAATTAGACCCAGTGGGTTTTTAAAAAAAAAGTTAAAAAAGAACCAGGAGACCTGAGCACTAGGAAGGAAATGCGGATACTGGAGAGTATGCAGCTGAGTTCTGGAGAGGATCAGCCTGGTGGGAATGGTACTGCACAAGTTCAAAGATGTGTGCTGTCCCAGGAAAACTTGTCTTCTCTCCCTCACCTGCAGGATCTTCAACAAGGCACAGTGCTTCCTAATGTTGCTAGGTTTATTTTGATGCAGTTTCATTTAGAGGCTCCTGAACAAGTGGAAATGTTACTGGAATTGTTGGGCTAGAGCCTGAGCTCTGCCCGTCCTAACAAAGTGAGGCCGGCTACCAGTTCTGAAAAACCCAGTTAAAGACAAAGTAATGAGAAACAGGCAAAGGGTTTATTTAATGTGGACACGTGGAGGAGAATGACACGGAGATCCACTGATAACACAAGTCCATTTTGAGGGCTCTGACATGACGTTTCAGATTAAAGGAGGGTAGGAGGGATGTATAAGCAATTCTGATCAAGGTATAGGCCTGCCAGTATCAATCACTGTCTGGGCTCCAGTCTCTCCTACAAGGCCATCAGGCATGTTATCAAAACTAGACAAAAATTCTTTCCCAGAGACAAGTTCCTCCTGTAGCTGGCAGCAGGCTCACCCTTTTTGTCACCCCTTTTGTCTTATAAGACTCCTGTGGAAATTCTGCTTCCTGGGCATGCATTGTCTTCATGAGATTCCTGTGGAAATCTGTTTCTTGGATTAGCATCACCTCAATAGTCTAATAGTCAAAAGGAGTGGCATAAAGATCTCTTAAAAATTTTTACTTTCTCTCTCTCTCTCTCTCTCTCTCTCCCCTCTCTCTCTCTCTCTCTCTGTGTTTGGATGTGTGTGTCTGTGTGTGTGTGTGTATCGTGTATAAGTGAGTGCCCATGGAGGACAGAAGAGAGTGACAGATCCCCTGGAGTTGAAGTTAAAGTTAGCTGTGAGCAGCCTGATGTGGGTTGTGGGAACTTAACTCTGGTTCCCCGCGAAAGCCATAAGTACTCTTAACCACCAAACTATCTATTTAGTTTCAAGTGTCTCTTTAGAATACATTTTTTCTAGGTAGTACAGTTACAGAAGAGAAGATGTATTTTATATGAGTAATAAACATATTGATGAGTATTCAGTTTAGATTCATTGGATATCTGATTTCTATCCTATTTCCTATAACAATGATTTGAACAAGATAGGAGACTACAACCCTTGCCAGGGCACTTTAAATTTCTATTTAACCTCAAACAACAGCTTGATTTCCAGAGAACTTGACTGTGACAATTTCAAGGCACTAAATAGGAAAGACCTATTCTATTCTATATGAATCCAACCAAGCAAGAATAGCATGGGCTATCGTTAAAACTGCATTCCCATGTCATCGCTACATGTGATTTATTCTCATAAAAATTGAAGTTCTTGGGATGGAGTTGTCTCAGTAGTTATGAGCACATGCTGCTCTTGCAGAAGACCTGAGTTGAGCACTCAGCACTCACTTCAGGTGGCTCACAACCACCTACATCACTCCAGCTCCAGGGTATCTGACACTTTCTAGCCTACACTGGCACTTGAACAGGCATATGTACTCATATGCACACACACACAGACACACAGACACACAGACACACACAAATATACTCATAAATACAAATAAATTTTTGTAAATGGAGATCTTCCAGTTTGCATGGAATTTTGTTGGATCTGAGTCCCTTTGTAGGATACTTAATGTACAATGGGAAGTAGACAGACAGTACAGAGTAGACTAATCCAAAGCTGTTGCAAAAGGCATAGCAAACTGATGTAGGCCACTGCAGTGCCTTCCTCGGCCGTGGAAAACTAGTTATATTCTGTACTTTGAATGTTATTTTTCTCAGCAGGACGAAGGCCAGTAACTCTTTCTGAAACAGAAAACAAGACTTTGAAGAAGGGATGGAGCTATTTTTAAAACTATAAAATGATTGTAAAGGAGGCCCTATTGGAAGTTTATGTAGGAGGAAGTTACAGTATTTATTCCCCAATATGTGGTCATCCAGAAAGTATGTATTATACTATATGATGGCCGTGAAGGAGGAACATGGAGCTACCAGCTTGAAGTGAACAAAAGAGCTTCCACTCCTGCTGCTAATAATCATAGTCACTGCAATACAGCGTGGAGAGAAATTTTTCCATTTGTGCTGTAATTGGCAATTAAGGCCTGCATTCAAAAGGGAGCCATCAACAAATGGGGTCATATGATGTAGTTCCCACCAGAGATTTATGGAGATGGATGGAAATATTTCTGGAACACTCTCTTAACACTGGATAATTTGTCAACCTAGGGCAAATGATGGATGACTGAGGAAGGATGTGCCAAGGGGAAAAGGACGGGTCATTTTCTCAGTGTTTTTGGTCAATGCTAGACCCCCAGTTAAGTAAATGCTCACAAGGTATTGTGCTTATCACTTTGGTTATCAGACTTTTGAAATAATGCATCACACACACACACACATACACAAATCAGAATTTCCCAAGAATCTCATGCTGGGAAAAGAAAAAGTGTGAAGTATGGTACAACTGGAGCAGGAGCTTGTGTCCTGGAATGAGATTTCTCTCAGTTCTAACCACTTGTCAGATGACCTAGCAGAAGAGACTGAAGTCCAGACAGTCACTGGTGAGTGGGACCACACTGATTCACCAGGACTGCTTAGTTATGAATACACCCAAATAAAAGTCCGAATCCTTTCAGAGTCAGGGGTCTCCCCAGGTCTGAAAGGTCCTTATCCACTCAAAATATCTGTAAGGACTGCCAATAAACTTGAACTTTTCTCTGAGCTGTTTTTTCTTCTAATTCTTTAACTAGCAGAGAAAAATAATCTACATGTTAGCAGGCATCAATCACAGACCGCTTTTCATCCTTTTAGGCCCTACATTAACTTATTCTTTTCCCACTCACCAGGTATTCCTTTTATTCAATGGTTTGCACCTTGGACCTTCACTACTGACTCTGCATCTGTAGGCAACACACACAAATAAGAGCCTTGGGAAGCAGCAAAGTCTGATAACTGAAAGGTCTCAAACGTGGGGCTCAAGGGGACACTAATATGGATTGTTGGGGGTAAGAATTTTCATTGGAGAGTTATTAAGACCATAGGCAGACAGACAACAGCTCTGCCTAGGCCCCGAGGAAGAATCAGGTCCACAGGGCGGAGTAAGGGACTCTTACAGCTCTGGGGGTGGGGGGAGGCTGACAACGTAGACCATGGCCATGGTGGCACAGATCTGCCGGTCCCTTGGATTCCCCTGCAGGGGGTGAGCGGGATGGGGAGTGGGATGGGGAGCGGGATGCATTGCCACCGGGATCCTCAGTGACAATTCCTGGAAATGTGTAAACTAGAGAGTCATAGACTGTCTCAGTCGGTGCCTGTCAGTATCTGTGAGAGGGGAATGAATGCTTCAGGGATTGTGGCCTGAGCAGTGGTGAGGTCTGCATTTTCCACAATATTCTGAGAGAGTCCACTACACCACCACAAAGCCTCTCCACTATAGCAAGGCTCCACCCAGTCCTCAGCAGAACCCTGGGCATCTGGAAGTCAATGTCATTGCCTACGTTCAACAACTAAAGGCAGTGGGAATCTAGTAAAGCTTAATAGCTTTCCCTATGATTCTGCTAGAAGGAATCTACACAGACATCCATGCCCATTGAGTACTTTTGTCTGAATAATTTACCTGCCCTGCTGAGCTCTGCCTCTTTGTTTCCATGGGAAGTAAGTTACCTAACTCAGGTTTTTATGTATAGCCTCTGAAAGAACTGAAACAGACTTTAGATTTGGTATAACCAGTAACACAAGATTATGTCCATAACAAAACAATCGCATTTGGTATTTAGAAACATGTGGACAGGAGAAAGCATGGCAATAAGTAGCTACAAAGAAGCTAAAGCCACTGCTAATTATTTATTTCAGGAAACATTGAAAACAAATACACAGTTGTCAGAGCACACTGCCCACTTCTTACTGTTCAAAAGGGTCATAGAGAGAAACAAGAAGAATGTACTGGAATACTGAAAGACTCCTTTTCAAAGCCAGCCATGGGGGCTCATGCCTTTAATCTCAACACTGGGGAGGCAGAGGAGGTAGGATCTCTGTTAGTCGGAGGCTAGCCAGGGCTACATAATGCAACCCTGCCTCAAAAAGTTTTTAAAAGATCCATTTTCAGATATTTCAGAGGAAAATTTATCATTAAATCAAAGTAACTATTTCTTAAATTTATTTCTTTATATATTTAGTGTGTGTTTATGTGTGTGGGTGCACAGATGCTATGGTGTACATGTGGAGTGAGCAGACAACTCATGGAAGTGTTTTTTTTTCCTTCCACCATGTGGATTACAGGGATGGAACACAGGTCATTGGGCTCGGCAGCAAGCAGGCTTACCCAATGAACCATCTTGTTGGCCCCAAAGCAGGCATTTACTTGAGTGTATTGACCTTTGTCAGGAGCAGATAGTACAGGGATGTATTAATGTACTGATGGTATGTAAGTAATCTTAATGGAGTTTACAAAAATCCTTTGTATATCTTTCAGAGGAAGAAACAGAAGCCCAGAGAAGTCAAAATGTCACTTTAATATTCAGAAGGGGCTGAAAATCTCCACATTCTGTTCCATTTGTATTCCACCTGCAATGCTGATGCTAGATATTGTGATACATTGGAATCACGTTCATGAGTCCCATATGTCTTACGTTTCCATCATTACTGCTTAGAAATGAGACTATCAGAGAGGAGGAACTGTCATGTTTACTCTGAGGTTTTTCGTATGTGTATATGTTATTCAAGATTTATGAAAGATGTAGATTGTGTTGGGTGCCATTATTCAAAATGAGGCTGAGCATGAGCAGTCAGTGATGGGAGGACGCTAACTTGGATAGCAGTGGTAATGTGACTGCTGCAAAAAGCTGTTGCAACTTGAATTTGCTTGGGAAAGGAAGATTGCAGGAATCAACTGAGACATTTGAGGAATTGTTTGATACTTGTATCTCATGCTATGCAGGGTCTTTGGTGCTCAGCCACTGTCATGGTAGCACAAATCTGCCAGGGCCTTAGCCTTTTATGTTGCAAAACAAAATAATATCTGTATGTATGTACGTGTGTGCTTATACCTGTACACATACATTTACATATACGTGGAGGCCAGAGGACAATCTTGGGTTTCATCCCCCAACAGTCACCCACATTATTTGGGAGATGGGGTCTCTCACTATGCTAGAAGGCACCTATTTGTCTAGGTTGGATGGCCAGCCAGCCCCAGGGATCCATCTGCCTGTCTTTCCCTATATTGGGATTGTAAGTGCTAGCTGGATTTTTGTTGTTGTTCTTGATATTGTTTTCGGTGGGCTCTGGGAATCAAACTCAGGTACTCGGGATTGCACGTCAAACAATTTAGTGACTTACCTATCTTTTCTATACATTTTACTTTTTTCTGGATTAAACACCTGCAGGGAAGACATAAAATACAAAGACTTTCATTCCTTTTTCAGGGATTTTGGAGAAGATGTAGGTAAGTGTATTGTTCTGAAGTTTGAGATGTAGTTGACTAGGAACTGATGACAAAGTACAGGAAATATAACTGCAGGATATGAAATAAAAAGTAAAAAAAATGTAATGAAGAAAGATTAATGTGAACAAAGCTTTTAAGGTTTTATTAGAAAAGAAATAAAAAGCAATGTGTTGACTTTGCTTTCCAAGAGGTTTATTGCTAAGAAAATAATCCATGTTTTCAATAAATTTGTTTGGTGTTTGATATATCAGAAAAATAGATGAAAAATTTAAATAATTTCCATTATAATTGAAAACTTTATGAAGCTTCATACATGAACTTTACATGGTTTTATATATATATACATATATACATGTACACATGTTTATGTAGATATGCACACATGTCTATCCATCTTGAAATCTAACTCTTTTGATGACATTTTATTTTTTTCTTCTCTCCTGAACTATTAATCAGAACACCTGTAACTTGATTATTTTTTTGATATCTAGAGAACTGCTTGCTTCCTTTTTTCTACTGTGTTAGTCTCCTGACTTTTGGGATATAGTAATTGAGGCTAAACAGCTTCTTGCCAGGTTTGTAGAGCCTAAGACCCTGGAGTTTGTTTTCTGCTTCCTTCTGTTTGTTCTATATATTGCAAAGCTCTAGCTAGCTCTGACAGAGTATAAAGAAAATATTTTTTAAAATTAAAATCCCAAGCTGCATATAAAACTACAATCTCATTTTAAAAATAGCAGGCTCTAATGAAAAGCAAAGAGGTTTGGGGATCATAGATATGCAGATATTAATATTAGGGATATTAAAATTCAACTTCTATCAGTCTTAGAAAACTCTGGCTTCTGAACAACAAAAAGGACCATTCAAAATTCACTTTTGAAGCTACACTACAAATAGAAGTAATTACAAAGGAAAAAAAGCGCAGATTTGACTATATAAACATTTGGGGAGAGCAATTTTCTGTAGGAATGGTAAAACAAATTAAAATGTACATGCAGACCTAAAAAACAATATTTGCAGCAAATATTGACAAGTGAAGGGTCGTTAGAGCCAAAATATGAGATGTTCTTGCTGATGACTAAGAAAATCCTACATCGTCTGATGAATAAATAAGCTGACAAAAGATGGGATAGAGCAATCCCAAGGAAAGCAAAGTAGATGGCTGGTGAGTGTCGGGGAAGGAGTACTCTGACTATGCTGAGTGAGAGCAGTACTGAGCCCAGCCTTCATCAGAGAGGCCTCTTACTGCAAGATGTAGCAGTAAATGCAGAAACTACAGCTGGCTATAGTGCCATGAATGGTGAAGGGGTGGGACCCAAATGAAACAGCTGGACCACTTTCCATAAGGCTTACAGAATAGTGAAGAAGAAAGGGTGAAAAGAATGTAAGAGCCCAGGGAGGGGACATGTGCAGTTCCCTGAGGAACTGCTGACCGTGAAGAGTTGAGGGAGAGTGTCATTTTCTTCCATGGTATAGGCATTGATAAATTGTCCTTGCTCCAGTAAACAACCTCTCATCCATGTTGAGGCAAGAAACTGTAAACTCAGTGGGCCACACACACAAAAGAACTCATCCATGCGAAAAAGCCATGAGTGTGTATAATTCTAACACTGTGAGAATGGGGACAGATGAATCTCAGTCCCTTGTGGATAGGTACTCTAGCCAAAATAATGAGTTCAAAATTCAGTCAGAAAACCTGTCTCAAAACTAAGATAGCAATACAGGAAGACATATGATGTTGAACTCCAACATTCACACCTGTCCACATAGGCAGTAGACTCACCCACATACATGCATATACAAAACACACCAACTGCTCACACATACGCACACACACACTCACACACACACATGCACACACACACATACACACACACACAGAGTAAAGAAAAATAATTGTTCAAAAACTGAGAAGTAGATAAATAGTGGTATATCTCTAGTACGGAAAATTATCATTGAAATTTGTGTTTGTGGAAATTATTTTAAAACCAAGAACATTTTTTAGAACATTGAAGTAAGTGGCTGGAGAGATGGCTCAGTAGTTAAGAGCATTGGCTGCTCTTGCAGAGGACCTATGTTCAGTTCAGTTCCTAGCTCCCTCATGGCAGTAAACAACAGCACATAACTCCATTTCCAGGGGATTCAATGTCCTTTTTTATTTCAATGGGCATTGCACATGTCGCTGCACATACATACCTGGAAGCAAAACACTCATATATGTACAATAAAAGTCAATAAATCAGGAGACAGATGTTACCAAAGGGGAAATGTGGAAATGAGGGGTATTCAGCTGGAAAGGGAGGAAGAAAGGCTATACAAAGAACTGCATGGGTAAAGTGGAAGAAGAAGATCAAGAGAGTGTGGATAATAGCAGACAGGTATTATCAAGGGGAAAATGGAGGCTCTTTCAGTGGGGAGAGAGGAGGGAAGATTATATAGAGAGAGAAAGAGATGAGAGATAAATAAGGGTTATGTGGTGTGAAAAATAAGAGGGAAATATATTAGGCCCAAAACCTACTGACTGTGCACATACAATATCTGTTCATGGATGCATGTGTATAGTTGAAGACAGTATAACAAGAAACACAGTGCTAGACAAGAGAATCTTCCCTTTGAGGTGTTAGTCATGTAGTCCAAGAGACTCCCCAAATAACATAAACTATTGCCACAGTCTTTGTTATCTCCTAGAACTTAAAGGTAAGACCCTATTACTGAAGCCAAAATCAAACACAGAACTTGAAGCAAAGAAATTGGAACTGACTTGAAAGCTTCTTCCATCAAGACTAGCTCACATAGTTTTGGAGGCACTGTGCAAACTGCTAAGGGAGAAAATCAATGAACCAATCCCAGCTTTAAAGCTTAATTACCACAACAACGACTGGCACAGCAAACTATATTTGTGTAGTAGTAGCACTTTTATATTGGAGGTAATCAGTATCCATATAACTGGACTTGAAGCCCTCTCAGTGGGAGAAAACTCATGGGTGGTACTGTAAACACAGCCAAATACACATGACTGGAGGGGTCATAGAAACAAGAGAAAACCCTTTGTGTGTCATATCACTAGACAAACCTAATGTCTTACTGTATGCTAAATATGTAGTGTTCTATTTAGAGATAGGTATACCAGCCACCACTCATCAAAGAAGCTCCTTTTTGTAACAGATGGAAGCTATTACTCCTAAGGCTCATGGAACAGTGTAACAGAAGTAGAGAGCATACTAATGCACCTCTCATTAATCATGCAATGAACAAAACAGGCCACAACTGGCCAAAAAGTAGAGAATAAGAAACTGCAGAGGGTGTGTACCTGGAAAGGTCTCATATTAAACCTCAGCCACCCAGGATTCAGGAACCATTGTGGAAGAGTGGGTGGAAAGATTGTAAGAGCCAGGGGTTGTGCATGAACATAAGGAAACAGTCCTCCAGGCTTCTGGGAACTTGCTCATGTGAACTTACAAAAGGGGTGATATGTACAAGACTCACAAACTCAATCAGACAAAAACCAACAAAGAACTAGGGAAATGTACAGGACACCCCAAACTTAACTGAGGAATTATTGGCAGCTGACCACTGCTGGGCAAGGGAGTAACACTAGATCAGCTGACCAGGCTCCTGCAGATGAACTCACACCACCACCAGAGCATCTGGATACACGAACTTGACTCAATAGGTCTTAATATATATGATAGAATGCATGAAATCCTGAGGGTGGGCTGTGGGAAGGTACAGATAGGAGAGAGGTCTAAATATGATTAAGATATATTGTATGATACGCACAAAAATTCAATGAAAATTATACATTGGAAAAATCAATAAAAGGAAAATTGAAATAAAATCACAGTTTTATTGAAAACCACTGGCATTTATGAAAATACACATACACAAATAAAGATATACTATCTGTGTGATAATTCACCGGCCTTTAAGGTCCTGATTTCCTTTGTGCCAGATTAGAATTACCCAAGTGTTGCATGTGGTTGCTGAAAGGAATCCTGTATTTTATCACATTAATTTTCCACATAATTCCTGGGCTTTCTGTAAAGGCTCCAGCTTCATGAGTTCATTCCAGCTTTCATTTGACCATTTATTTCCTTCTGAGGCACCAGCTTTGCACATCTTGATTGTTTTACTCTTTCCTCATGAATCAGTAAAAGCAAACTGCTGGAAAGTCCATGGGTAACTCCTAGCTGTCTGCCTCATTGCTCTTACTTATTTTTATTGCATTGTGTGTGTATGTGTCTAGAGTATGAGCACGTGTGAGCAAGTGTGTGTGTAGGTCAAAAGTCAACATAGGATTTCGTTCCTCATTGCTAACCACTTTTCTTTTTGAGACAGACTCTCCCACTGGCCTGCAGCTCACTGGTTAGGCTAAACTGACTGGCTCAGAAACCCGAGGAAGCCTATCCTCTGTCTCCCTTGTGCTGTGGTTATGTGTATGCCTCCTCATCCAGCATTTTTTCCCACAGAAGTTCTGAGGTTTGAACTTAGCTCTTCATGTTTGCATGGTGTTCTAGTTAACTTTCTGTTGCTGTGTTAAAAAACGTGACCGAAAAGCAACCCGAAGAGGAAGGGTTTATTTTGTCTGATAGCTTAGAGTTCATCATTGAGGAATATGAGGGCAGGAAACTGGAGGGAGGAACTGAAACAGAGCCCATGGAAGCATGCTGCTTGATGACCTGCTTCCCCTGGTTTGTTCAGCCCGAATCCACCTGCCGATGAATGTCACTACCCAAAGTGGGCTGAGCCCTTCTATGTCTATTAATAATAAAGAAAATTCCTCACAGACATGTCCACAAAGCCAGTCCAATGAGGTGAATCCTCAGTTGAGGTTATTTCTTCCCAGGAGACTCTATTTTTGTCAAATAGACAAAAACTAACCAACTCACATGGTAAGCATTTTATCACTGAACCATCTTCCCAACCCTACTTACATTATTTAACAAGAAGGTATGACAAGAATATTGTACCACAGGCATGGCAGAGAAAATAATTCCCAAACTTTGTTTCTGATTGTACTCATTGGTAACAGATTTTGAGACAGAAACATGTGCAGAAATTCCACTGAGGGATGTTCTTCTGAGATAAACCTGTAGGAAAGTGAAGATGGTAGACACAACAGAGAGAGAAGCTGAGCTATGGTTACATTTGCAAATAAAGTTTCCTTTGATGTTATGGGGAGCTATAGAGATGGGATGGAAATCAGAGGTATCCCATATTAAAATCAAGGTTGCAGCCTTTAATTCTACATATCCTTGACTATATGCCCCACCCTGCAGAAAAACACATTCATATTTGAATATATGCCCCACCCCGCAGAAAAACACATTCATATTTGAATATATGCCTTACCCTGCAGAAAGACACATTCCTATTTGAAGTGATTCCTTGTAGCAGTAAGGCAGATAATGATACCCACTGAGAGGCAGTGGGCATGTAGGGGAATTGTTCTTCTAAGGTATGGACACATTTGTGCTGAAGCAGATCCTGAATAGCTCCCCACATAGCCATAGTAGACAATATGTGTAAAAATAGCAGACATTTTCTTCCTTCTAGTCCTAGGATCTAGAAGTCTAGGATCAGTTTTCTTGAGAGTAAAGTTTCTGGTGAGCACTGGCTCAGATACCTGCCTTGCTCAGTCATCATTGTGAGCTTTCCTCAGTGGGCAGTCAAGGAGCAAGAGTGAGAAGTCTCCTGTTTCTTCCTGAAGATGCTAATCTTACTGGATTGGGGCCCTCCCCTCTGAGCTCATGTATGCTTATTTACTATGTCAGATGACTGCTCTCAAAATTCAGTCATACTAGAGGGTTATTGCTTTTGTCTATGAACTGGAGGACACAAGCAGTTCATTAGTGCCACTGAGATTGCCACAGGCTGCTGACAGGCTTGGCAGTCTTCTCAGGCCTCCTAGTCCATGGCCCTTGTTGCTTTGCCCCTATCAGATGCCAGCTCTTTCTATCCAACAAGCTGAGATTTAACTTCATGTCTCTTTATCCCATGGTCTGGACAAAGGCAAATCCTGTTTCTTAAAAAAAGGGATGCGATTTTCCCAAAGGCAAGACACAGGAACTCTATTCCCAATAGAAAAACTTCACTTATAGCATGTGTATGTATGCATTTATGTATCTGTGTGTGTACTTGTGTGTGCATTCATGTGGAGGCCAGAATGACGACCTAAGTATCACTCCATAGGTACCATCCACTTCTGCCCTTTAATGAGACAAGGTTTCTCTCTGACCTGGAACTCTCCAGGTAGATTATGCTGTCTGGCCAGTGAACCCCAGGGATCGACCTGCTTCTGCCTCTTCCTAGTACTGGGCTTGTAAGTATGTGTCACCATAACTGTTGCATTTTCTTTTTTCCTCACGAGTTCTGCTAATCAAGCTCAACTCCTCACACTTTCAGAACAAGCAATTTACTGAGTTTTTCTCAGCCCCAGAAACAGTTCTTTCAACTTTGAGAATCTCTAGGCCTGCATATTATTGCTAAGTACATATCTTTAATTAAACCCTTTAAAATTATTTTAAATCTTGAAAGTTAAAAGTTTTGATTGCCATAAAATAATTATATACTATCCCAATACACTACATGTTATTTCAATATATGTATGCATTATATAATGATCAAATTAGGGTAATTAACATGTCAATCTCTTTAAACGATTATCATTTTTTTGTGGTGAGATCTTTCCAAATCTCTGTTCTAGGTTTTTTAAATACCTACTGCACTGTTAACTGTAATCCCCCTACTGCAGAACTTACCATTTCTCTATAACTTTAGCTATTCACACTGAGGGCCTTTGCCAGTCCCTATTGTAATTCTGGGAGCACAGCTTTGTAACTTTCACAGATAAGTGTAATAATCACAGAACCTGGATCTGAGTGTGTGTCTATGTGAACACGTGCATGTGAAGGCCAGAGGTGAAGTCAGGTATCTTCCGCATTTGCTATCCATCCTAACTTTTTGAGATGAATCTCCCTGAACCTGGGGCTCATTATTCAGCCCCAGGGAGCCTCCGGTCCTCCCCTCCCCAGCACTGGGATTAAAAGCATGTACCACTGGACCCATCTTTGACATGGGTGATGGAGATCCAAACTCAAGTCTTCATGCTTATGTGACAAACACTCAACCAAATGAGCCATCTCCTCCTAGCCACCCAGCATTTGCTTTTCTGTTCTCAGTGATTTCATGAAACAAAAAAAGAATATCACCAGGTCTTGAACATTTCTTGGGGGCTCAAAGAAAGAAACAACAATAAATGTATGACTTTCCTAGTTGACCAATGTGAGGCCTGACAGAGACCAGTGGAATGCAATACAAAACTACAAAAGATAGCACTGCTTTGCAGGCTAAGATTTCTATGGCATGAATGGTCAGCCCTGGACCATCTGCAGTGGGACTCAGATGCACAGGGGCACTGGAGCCCTGATGCTGGAGTCTATTTATGTCTTCCTTTTATTTTTATTATCTCTAATAGTATTCAGATTTGCCATTTAAACTGTGTTTATTCTTCATTAGACTGATACTTTTCTTCTCTTTCCTCTCCTATTTTCTAATGGATATAATCAGATTTCTTCTGCTTTTTGAAAATCTCTACTCTTCCCTTTCACTTTTCTACTTGCTTTATAAATTAATTATCATTCATACTTTATTTTCCCTTTGATATAGACGTCCATGTTTATGTTTTCTTTGTCCCTATAACTTTGCCTCTTTCTTTAAAAATATCCCTATGTGTGTGTACATGCGTGTTCATGTGTGTGAGTGTGGATGCATGCATGCCACACTATGCATATGGAGTTCAGATGACAAGCTGGAGTATCAGTTCTGGCCTTCTACCTGGTTTGCAGCAGAGTTTCTGTTAGTCACCACTGTAAATGACAAGCTAGCTGACCCCAGAACCTCTGGGGATTCTCCTGTTTCTTCCATCTCCCCATAGGAACGCTGAAATTACAGATTTGTGCTATGGAATCTAGCTTTAAGTGAACTCTGTGGAATCACGCTCAGGTCCTCACATTAGTGTGCGAGGCAACGTACCCATAAAATGGCCATCTTCTCTGCCTTTTACCTCCCTGAATTAACCCAAACACATTGTCAGGTACAATTTTATCTTAGAATATGCACACTGAAAGGCTTGCTATAGATTTTTAAAATTATTTATTTATTTTTAAATTTGTGTATGAGTGTTATGCTTTTATGCATGTATGTGTACCTGTATTGTGTAGTGCCTACAGAAGACAAAGGAGGACGCTGGATCCCCTGGAACTAGAGTCATGGGTGCGGGAATTGAACACTGGTCTTCTGCAAGAGCAGCCAGTGCTCTTAACTGCTGAGCCATCTCTCCAGGCCCCCAAAAGACATTTTAACTTAAACACAAACAGCTTAAAATAATGTCCATTAGAAGTATATATACATAAAGAACTTTGTAGATTATTTACCACCTCAATTTTGTTTTCTCTTACATTATTTTTTCTCTTCTTCTAGGTCCACTTCCTCTGTGAGAGATGCCAAAGGCAAAATTTTAAAGTTATAAACTAGATAAATATTTTTGAAATATCTATGGTATAATATCTTTTTAAGTAACACAGATACAAAATTCTTTTTTTTTTTTTTTGAATTCCTTGACAATGTCACTCCAATATTCCTGAATGCTCAAAGGTTAAATCGAGATGAATTGCCTTCCATCTGGACAATCTGCTTCCATGCTCGGGACATACTGGGATGGATCTATCATATTTTCAATAGGCAAAATGAAGATATGACTCAGGAGACATTCTAAAAATGATTAAGCATCACATGCTATGTGTGAATATTAGTTCTTACTCACCTATGCAGCTTTCTATACTTCCTGCCAAATGCAGGAATTCTCAGATTATTGGTGATTATACATTTAAATCACTTTCTCCACTTAAGCATTTCTGTTTTATAGAAGTTGGTTTTAAATTTTATATTCCTAGCTCAATATATCTGTTTTTCTTTGCATTTCTTTATCCTTTCCTGGTTCCTTCAGGAGAATTTGAACATGATGATACTTATTCTTTCTATCACAGTTTACCTTTCTGAACTTATTGGTGCTTCCTGAGTTCATCACGCCAACAGTGCTGACTTTAAGCCTTGTGGTTGGTCTACCCAACTGTGTTTGGATTTTAAACAAGAAGGTAACTGCTTAGAACAGGCATCTGATCTTTGGAGCACCTAGATCTCCAAATCTGGAGAATTTGAGCCTGAATATGATGTAGGTCCCAAACTTCTTGAATGCAGACTTGATGCTATGATTAAATGAATTTACATAGTCCTTTACAGAATAATTGATGGTATGCAGTACTTGGAAGTAACAGGAATAATTTGGGGCAAATATGTGGGCATAATAAATTAAATATCATCAATTATAAATTTCTTTAAAAATAAGTATATTCATCTATTGGGAATGGCTTTGTGGTGTACATGTTTTAACTTCACCTCATGACATCCTTTGACAATAAAATGTTCATTAAGGTTCTCTAAACAAACAGAACCAATAGAATGAGCAAGTATGATAAAAAGGGGTTTATCAGATTAATTTACATGATAGGGGCTGGTTAGTCTCTGCATGGCCATCTGCATGCTGGACAGGATGAGAGCTCAGTAGCAATTTAGTTCACAGAGCTGGATTCCTCAGCAATTTCAGTCTGGTACAGAAGGCCTGGAGGATTCCAAGAGGGCTGTTGGTCTTTGGTCCACATTAGAAAGCTAAAGAAGCTGATGTCTGATGCCAGTAAAGGGTGGTAACAGAGATGGTAGCTATTATGATACATGCACTCATCAGCAAGAAGCAGATACAGGCAGCCTCGTCACTTTGTCCTTAGACCTCTATATGTCTGCATCACTGGAAAGTGCCACTGCTCATTCTGGGATAGGATCTTCCCTGACGAGTTAATTCTTCCTAGAAATGCCCTCACAGACCTTTGCCAAGCATATCTCTTAGTTGATTTCAGATCCAATCAAATTAGCAATCAAAATCATTCATTACAGACTGTTAATGGCCATGATGTAACCAAAGCCTAATATGCATAAACACAGGTCTGGGTACACTTTTGGAGTGTGAAGGCAACAGACAGAGATGTAAAACAGACTTGCAGACACCTAAGGCTGGGAGCTGATTCCAGCCATGACTGAATACATAAGCAAGAGACATAACTTGTTGAAAGCAATTACATTATGAAGCTTCTAACAGCATCATTAGATGATAGTTGATGAGTCCATGCAATATGGCCAAATGATTGATTTTAATGGCTGTATGCTCATGTTCCATGTAGGTAGTATCCATGTTTGTTAAGACACTTACTTTATTAATCTTATGTCATTATGCTGCCAATTTTCCTAACACTTATAATATCTTCTCCTTTGTACACCAGAGGGGCTGCATTTTTAAAAAAAAAAAAAATCTATGTTGAGACAGGGTCTCTCTGTAGGCCCAGCTGGCCTGGAGCTTACTATAGAGATCAGAGTGGCCTTGATCTCACAGAGATCTGCTTGTCTTTGCCTCCCACATGCTGAGATTAAAAAACTGTGTACAACCACACCCAACATGGGGCTACACATTTTTTAGGAGTACCTCTGATGAATGTCCCTAATTGCTCAGATGGTAAGAGGAGGCGATGCTCAGAGTCAGCAGTGTGTGTGCTAACTGGGCTCACTCTGGTGCCCTCCAGGCTGTGCCCTGCTCAAACTTTATCTAGAAAAAGCCTGGATATTCAGGAATTTCTCGAGGCAAACACTACAAACACACCAGTGCTGAGCCACTCAATGAAGGGTCAGAAAGCACATTTAGAAACTTCTATAGAGTCCTGTTCTGCTACAGAATTTTCTCCTCTAAGCTGCCCACGCTTGCTAAGACACAGCTGTGCTGGGCATTTTTCTCAGTGAAAATCCCTTTCCCTATTCATTTTCTCTTTGTGTTTAGAAAGTTTATATTATAAGGTTAAAAATATGGTCTCCCTTCTGGTTCTTTGTACACTTAACTTTATGTAGTGAAAGCTTAATTTGAAAACCAGAAAGAGTTTTCCAAATATCTTGAAATGTGAATAATGGCTTCATAGTTATAAAATTTACTGAAGTTGTAAATACTAGTTCCAATCATTTTTCCTAATTTCCTGCACAGGAATGTTTATATAGGATAAACATAGGGAGTTTAATTTCTTTTACAGAAATATCTGTCATTTGTTTCTTTAAATGCCTCTTGAACATTTTCTTTCATAAAATAGTTCCCTTCTTTCTGTGTTGTGTGTTGATGGTTTCAAATAAACACCATTAATTTCTCTTGCCAAGATGCTGAACAATTAGTTTATTTTGTAAGCAATCAAAATTGCCCCTCCCCCACTACCTCTTTTGTGTGTTTGAAATTCTAGCACTAGCACTTCTAAGAAGATACTAAATAAATATAAACAAAATTCCAGTTCATAAGAAATATAATGAAGGAGTTGGAGAGATGGTTCAGTGGTTAAGAGCACTAAATGCTCTTGCAGAGAATCCAGGTTAAATTCCCAGCACACATGTCATCTAAGTATCATCCATAACTACAGTTCTAGGGGATCTTCTGATATCTGAAGGCACTGAATGATATGGGTACACTTACATACATGTAGACAATACACTTATACACGTAAAAATGAAAAAAAGAAATATAATGAAAATTGATATAACCAAATTGTACTTTGGAATTATAAAAATGTAATATAATGCCAATAATTGTCTTTGATATCCAGATCCATTGACTCTGAATAACAATCAGTTCTATGCCCAAATTGTTGAGATAATTCAGGGGGCTTTGAACTCTGAACCCATGGTCACTGCATTCCTTTGGAGCTCACAATTTCTCTACCTTTTTTCTGATCAGTTAGTTATAAAGACAGTGAACAGTTTTTCTTTTTTGTAATTAGTGATTTTCTAGCATAGACACACTTCTTACACTTTCTGTCCAAGTTACTGTACTAAAATTGTTTTATTTTTAAGTATCAAAAGGAATTCCCAGGCATTACTTGAAGTTTCCTCTCCTTACCAATGCCCAGATAGGCAGGTAGCCTTAGGATTTCAGGTTGTGATCGTCAACAATTTGGTTGGTGAAACTGTACTCATCTTTCAAGGTCCAGTTTAAGTGTGACTTTTTCAGATAGATGAAAGAGCCATATTTCTATTATCCTTGTATTCTGCTCCTTATATTCAATAAGAAAATTAACATTAGAGAAGAACTGTGCATGTATATCAACTATATGAAGTCTATAAGACATACAAAAGCTGTTAGGATACTCAGAGTATTTAATCCTCACCAATTTTTGCCATCATCATACATAGAGCTAAATAATTTATGGGATTATATGAAGGATGCTAATTGGTGATGGAAATCAAGCTTGAAGCAGCAGGATTAAAAGACTGTAGAACAAGAAATGCATTTGTTAGGGCACAAGGTCGAAGAAGCTCAAGGAATTAATGTGGGTCCCTGGAGAATCCAGGAAGATTGAGGGAATGTGTTCAAATCCAATCCTGTAACATAAAGGTACATCTCCTGTATTCAAAACCACATCTAAAGAAAAGTCAAAACTGCATACATATATTGAAGGGCAGAATTTGGATTTCTTTAAAAATGTAGACCATATTTTTGGAGTAATTGTTAATCAAAAGCAACAACAAAAGAAAGCAAAATGAAAATGGGTTTTTATAGCATAAATAATTCAGAAATTCAAAGTGTAAAACTGAAAAAAGTATAAAGAAAGAATCCAAGACAAACTTGACAGAGTTAAAAATTGCCAGATTCACATGCTGAGGGATGGAGGGTAGACTCCTTTCACACTGCATCTTTTTGGTCGGGGTCATGAGGAATAGAACCACAGACATGCTGAGTTTCAAATTCTACATAATGAAAACTGCAGGATAAAATTCAGAGGGTATTCTAATTTACTTTCTGTACCTGTAAAAAAAACACTCTGATCAAAAGCGTATAGGGAAGGAAAGCGTTTATTCCAGGTTGCAGGAAGGGAATTAGGGCAGGTTCTTCAAGCAGAAACCTTGGAGCAACATTACTTTCTTGCTCACAGATTCATGCCTAGATAGCATTCTTATATAACCCTGGACCACCTGCCCAGGGAACAGAACCACTCACAGTAGGCTGGGCCCTCCTATATCAACAATCAAGGCAATCCTCTACAGACATGCCTACAGGCCCAAAACAGAGACAATTTCTCCACTGAAGATTCCTTCTCAGATGATGACTCTAAGCTGTGTCAAGTTGACAGTTAAAGTTTAAACTATGGTGGGGAGGGGAATAAAGAAATAGTAACAAAAACTTCAAGAGAAAAAGACAATATTTAGATTCCAGATACAATGAATGATAAATGTACTGATTCCTGGAAATGATGATCAAAGCTGTTCCAAAATGTTATAAAACTGCAGAAATAAGGAAAACAGAAAGAGAAAAGTTTCAAAGGAAATGTTTTATACAACACTCTAGAATAAGTCTCACATCAGCAACACTACTTTTTGAGGTAAAAAAATCAAAATAAGAGCAAAACCAGCAAAGAAAGTGAAAGCAAAGAAAGACTGCAGCAGAGATAAGTAAAACAGGAATAGGAAATGCAGAAAGAAAATCAATGAAGGGCTGGACTGGAGAGATGGCTCTGTGGTTAAGAATACTGGCTATTCTTGCAGAATACATGGGTTCAATTCCCATCATCCACATGGTGGCTATCATCCATAACCCCATTCCCAGTAGTTCTGATACCCTCTTCTGGCCTTTGTGGACATTACACACAAAGTACAGTTAAACACAAGCAGAATGCACATACACAATAAATATATAAGTAAATGAATAAATATTTTAAAAATAAACAAATTTAATTGAAAAATAAGTTGGAAGATATTGAATCAGTAATCAAATGTCTCCCAGCTTCCAAGACAGACAAAGACTGAAGCTTACAGTTCTAGGGGCAAAAGAAGCCAAGATGCTCTTGAGAAAAAGCAGATGAATTGGACATTTAAGATGCTTTACGATGACAACTGATAGGAACCACGATGGCTGAATGAGGTGTGTCCCCAGGCAGGTGACCTGTCTGTGATGGATTGTGTGAGGAACCCATTCAGGACAAATATTTTTATGACGTTAGGTGCTTTTATATTGATCTCAAAATTCTGAACTCGGGATTTGGCAAGTAAGAAAGAAAATAACCAGGAAGCTAAGAGGTGACTGACTGGTGACTATGAAGAAAGATATGAAAACAGAAGATATCAAAAAAGTCAACCAGATCCATGATCATGGAAAAGAAAACACTCCATCTATCTGTCATCTTGAGCAAACATGAAAATTGTTTTTCTCCAATACTGATGTACCTCTAGCAAGAAAGTCAAGCCAGCAAGTAATGGTTGCCTCTGCTGCACAGAAGTCAAAGTGCTCTTTTTAAACACAAGTATATTCATGTGGACAGAGCAATAGAGAAAGAAAATAACAGGAACCAGAGTAATTGCATTGGTTACTTATCTGTTTTTTATGATAAAAACACCATGACGGAGGTCACTTATAGTAGGAAGAGTTTATTTGGTTTATGATTCTATTATACAAAGTAAGGAGATCAGCAGCTAAGGTCAGGTGAAGGGAAGATCAGTAGAGGCCTCCACATCCATCATCCTGTCCTCTGTGGATACATCTGAATGCAGCAATATTATGGATCCATCTTGTGAAGACAGTACAGTCTATTCTCCCAGCCTTGGCAGTCCCATCACAACATGAAAGGTCAGTGGGATGATCTGCTGATCCCAACCAAGGCAGAAACACCTTCTAAAGGAGACAAGGCATGTCCCTTATGGGGGCAATTAGTTGTATTGATAGGTACATGGGACTCTGGGCCATCTTGCTGGCCTTCCAAACCAGCTCAGTCATCAGGGTTATGGAGGTTGGGTGGGAGCCAGTCTGACTGGGCTTCCATGGAATCACCAAGAACATTAAGATATGGAGTGGACATGAGTTGTCGCTCCCATCTGGAGGTCACTTTGATACTATCAACTGCAGAGGCTGGTCTTGGGCAGCTCTCATAATTCACTCCTGTCTTAGGTGTACTGCCACCTTGACATTGGTATGATAGATCCAGGGCTTAATGCCTGTGATATTGAGAGCTGAGCATGTGGTCAGTATGATTTGAAATGGCCCTTTGAATCTTGGGTCTAAGTTTCCCCAAACCAGAACCTTGATCTAAACCATCTCCCAAGCTCTAGGAATGCAAAAGATCTCTGTACTCCTGGGGGCAGGGGTAGGTTCAGGTGCTCAGTGATCTCCTTTATAGTGCAAGTCTTTCAAAAACTGTAGAAGGTGAACATGCCCAAACTCCCTATGATCTCCAGTGTTTCTTGGGAAGAGTTGTGGAAGGTGTCCAAATAGGAACTCAAAAGGAGAAAATCCATACCTGCATGGAGCATATTGTGTCATGATCAGTACAAGTGGCAAGATATTCATTTCCTGAAAGAGCTTGGCTATCACAATTTTTATGGTTGTAGTCATTCTCTCAACTCAGCGCAAAGACTGTGGGTGATATCACATGTGTAGAGTCCAAGTTAATCCCACTGCTTTAGATACCTTGAATAATTTTGCTGATGAAGGCCATGCCATTGTCTGACCCAATGCTGGTCAGGACCCAAAAGCGTGGGATGATTTTTCTGACCAAGGCTGGAGACAATTCCTGGGCCTTCTCATGGAGGGTGAGAAAATTTCTCACCCAACCCAAGGAGGTGCAAACAATAACCAGTAGGTACCCATACCCTTTATTGGGCTGGATGCTGGTGAAATTTATTCCCAAATGTTCAAAAAGGAAGATCCCCATTTCTGTGACAATAATGGGGCCTAGGGGCCCTGCTCTACATTGTTTTGAGCACCCTCCAGACAAGCTTCACTAGCTTCTTGGGCTAGTGTTGTCAGCTCTGAGATTATCAGATATCCCAGTAACAAGTTTCTTGGGGCTGTTTTTTCCAGAGGAGTTATCTTGTGAGCTTGCCAACTCAAACTGTGCACTGATTCCTCTGGGATTATGATTTTACCATGAGAGGTGACCAGTCAGCCCCTCTGGTCTTCAGTTATACCTTGGTCTATGGCCAGTTTTCTCTCCTCTGGACAGTATCTGGGCTGTTGAGGGGAACTAGAAGTGCAAAGCAAAACTTCCAGGGATGGTAAGAGCAGCACTCAAGTCTACACTTTTACAGAGGGCTGCCATTGGCTGCCTGGTCTCTTAGCTTATTCTCTCGACTTTTTCGGTCCTTACTTTTACTGTGAGCCTGGCAATGCACCATGGCTAAGGCTCAGAAAGTCAAGAGAGCTTCTAGAAGTTGGAGGATTTAGTCATTGTTTTTTTATTTCTTTTCCTCCTGATGTCAGCAATCCCCTCTCTCAGTATATAGCTCTGTGGATATGCAGTATGGCAAAGGCGTACTGGAAGTTGGTGTAGATGGTGACCTGTTTTCCTTCAGAGAAAAAGAGAAGGAGAGAAAGAGCTCTCATGAGGACATTGGAGTTCAGCTTTCTGGACAGAACAATGACTGGGGAGTCGGCATTCCTCCAAGACTTTGTCTGTGGAAGTTACTACAAATTCAGTGCGATACCCTCCCTGTTGCGAACTGCTCCCAACGGCAAAGAGTTCCAATTCTGAGGTAGTAGGGAGTGGCTCATCCTTTAAATCCAGACAGGAGGAGAGCACTTCCTCCTCAGCCTGCAGCTGTGGAGAGGCTGCCCCTCCTCTTTTGGTAAGTATGTGGCCTGGTTTGGGATTTGCTCTATCTACTCAAGGATTTTCCCTTAGCATGGCTTAGTATCAAGCCTCGCTCCAGTCATCCAATGGCTGGCCATTCTATTTAACACAGAGGTGACTCGGTGCCATATTCTAAGCTTATCTGCCTCTTGTACCAGCACTACCATGTCTGCTGCTGCCTGGAAGCAAGGGGCCACCTGAAGCCACAGGGTCTAGTCTTTTGGATAGGTACGCTGCCAGTCAATTCCATAGTCCCAACTGCTGGGTCAGCACTCCCAGCTCAACTCCTGTTTCTCGTGCATACAGAGGAAAATGGGTGGCTGTCACCTGGGAGTGCCAATGCAGGAGCGTCACTCAACCTTTTCCTGAGTAGGTTAAAGGTATTTTCCTCCCCCTTCCCCCACTGTAGTGAGTCTATAGCAGGTCTTCAGACGGAATTGTGGAGGAGTCAGGCAATGGCAAAGAACTCTGGGATCCAGAGCAGGCAAAATCCAGCTGCCTCTAGGAACTCTCATAGTTGCTTCTTGGTGTTGGGTAAGGGATACTGATGATTACTCACTCTCGTCCTCCCACCAGTTTCCTCTGTCCCTGACGGAGGTGATAACCCAATAAATGACTTCCTCTTGGCAGAGCTTGGCCTTTCTCTTTGAGACTTTATATTCTACCTCTTGTAGGAAGCTCAGCAGTCCCTCAGTCTCCTTCTCCCAGATCTCTGTCATTGGAGCTGCTGGCAGCAGGCCATCAACATACTGTAAAATGGTGCACTCGGTGGGTTGTCAGTTTTCTAGGTCCTTGGCTAGTGCTTCCCTGTTGGGGGTCCCTGAGCTTGGGGCCAGCCCGAGGAGATGAAGGGTCTCCACCAAAAGGGGGTGAGTAGGCGTGGAATCAAAACACACAGACTCTGGGAGCTGAGTAAGAAACAGGGAGTGGCAAGTCGCTGCAAGCTCGTTTATTCAAAGACATGCAAGGGCTCTTATAGGTCTGGTTAGACAGTGGCCTTATGGGGTGGGGTCCCCATTGCAGCCAGTAATAGTCTGTCCCCAGGTAGATCATCTTGGTGCAGGTTCTTTCCAGATGTTGGGCAGAAACTTGCCTCACGATTAGCCAGAGCAGAGGGCCATGCCCACGGGAGCCATTCCTCTATTCGTCATAGCAGGTGACCTGGCTAAGGTCCATCCTGTGTTCTGCCCTACACTTCCCCTAAAATGATACAGGAGCTCTTGAGCCCTCAGGGGAAGCCAGTTCATGTCAATTGCCCATTTGAACCAGTTTCTGGGTTCTTCCATTCAAAGGAGAACAGGACCTGGCTTACTTCTGCTAACCTTAAGCAGAAGAAGGCATCTTTAGGTCTAGGAAAGTGAAGACAGGTGCTGTTGGGGGTATCAGACTCAGCAAGGTGTATGGAATGGGGACCATGGGGTGTAGAGTCTTGGAAGCATAATTAATTCAGTAGAGTTCTTGGACTGGCCTGTAGTCATTGACCCCTGGCTTCTTTATTGGTGACAAAGGAGTGCTCCACGGAGACTGGATTCCTCATAGCACCCCTTCATCCTTGAGTCTTTTGTTGTGGGGAGCTATCCCAAGTCAGGCTTTCCATATTGTGTATTATCGCTGCCCCACCAGAGCGGCACCTGGTTTTAGCAACACCATTACCAGAGGGCGCCCTTTCACAAGGCCAATTCCTTCCTGTATGTCCCAGACTTAGGAAAAATGCCCCAAGTACCAGTTAATATCTGAGAGATTTTTGTGCCTTTTCTCTTGGTGCCTCTTGGTGGAGCTTCCACTCCTCTTCTGGGTGATTTCCAGGGTCAAACTAGGCAAGAGGTTGGGAGTGGTTGTGGGACCTACATCTATAGTCACTATTGTACTGAGCTTGGACAGCAAATCTTCCCCTAGTAGAGGCCCTGGAGCCTTAAGCACACACAGGAATCATCGTTGGACCCATTGGCCTCCCACAATGAGGTTGTGTAGCCTATAATACTGGTGTTTCTCAGTGGCCCCTGTAGCTCCTGTAATATTGAGTCTTCAGTGCATCTTCCAGTGGGAGAGGTCACTGTGGATGCAGCTGTGTCAGCGTTTAGTAAAAGGTATATGATTTGCCCCCTCCCCATGGGCTTATGGAGGCTGATTTTAATTGAGTCTGATGATCTTCAGTTTGATTAAAGTCCCAGAGAAGGCTCTCAGTGTGAGAATTTTGTTGCATTTGTTTGGATACAGCAACCATCATGGGTCTGAATGCCTTTTGTCTTTGATGTCCTCTTTCAGGCCCCAGTTTTTCACCTCCCAGCTTGGGGCATTAACTCTTCCAATGTCCATTCTTGCAATATGTACATTGATCTTTCTCTAGGGGGTTGAGTGCTTTCCTCCCTGATGACTGGACTGGGGCCTTCCTGGGTTTCCTGATTTGGGGAGGCCAACAGCCAGTCACGATTCTTTTTTTCTCTCGATTTTCTTTTTCCCTTTTAGGGGCTATTTCCCAATTGGCTACCACATTAGAGGCAGTGTCAAAAAGCTGACTTATGTCTATTCCAGCAAACTCTTTCAGTCACTTTAGCTTCCAATGCACATCATACACTGACGGCTGGACAAAGATTATGTTGACCATTGACTGGGTCTGTGCGGCCTCTGGTTTGAAGGGAGAAAAGTGACCATAAGCATCGCCATGTCAGGTAAAACTGCCTGGGAGTTTCCCTTTCCCCTTGAATGCCTTCACTTATTCAGCTTAAATTTATAAATCCACAAAATGCTGCTCGAGCCCTTTCAAGGAAAGCCTACCACATATGATCAAGAGCCTGAGGTCTGTCTTGAGTATTGGGGTTCCAATGAGGTGTTTATCTGGGAAAGTAGTATCAACAAAACATCCTGTATTTAGTAACCCTTCAGAGGCCTGGATAATGAGCCATGCCCTGGGTGCCTGGAGAAGGTGGAGCTCCTTGACTGAGTCAAACAGGATACTAAGGAGTTGGTGACAATCATCCCAGGTAAGGTATTGAGTTTGCATGATGGAATTCAGCAGATCTATCATGGCTTGGGGCTTTTTCTTAGTATGTGGGCTCCAATTGAGAAAGTCAGATGTAGTGAATGGTTGATATATCAAGGTGGGGGTGGTGGTAAAACGGGTCCCATCTTCTTGTAGGATGCATGGTGCTAGAGCATGGCAGATTAGGCAAAGGGGCAGCAGACCATGCTCAGTAATGAGGCTCAAATGAGGAAAATGTCCCCACTTTTCAGGCAGCAAGGGCAGGGTGCACAATGGTAATAGTGCTTGTTCCTCAGGAAGTGTTGAGATTTCAGGTAAAGGCAATAGAGTTTACAGTATGGGATCCACTCTGGTGAGCCATCCTGGAGCTTGTTCACCTGGAAATACTGGAGACTCAGGTAAGGGTTAATAGAGATTGGAGTGTGGGGCTGCTTTGTTTCTGGGATTTCAAGTGTTCTGGGGCCTTCTGACCTGGCCAATGAGTTCATCAGCAGCAAGTATGGGGTGGAGTCAGGGTCTTGTTCATGTCCTCAATGGATGGGAGGACCTAGGGCCCTCTAAATTAACATAGACTGGGAGTGGCCAGGATAGTGGGCACTGGGGACTGCTGGAGGACATGGTATCTGAGCCAGTCCGGTGGGTGGAGTGCCAGCCCATATCAGGAATCTATATAGGGGAATTGACCAGGATGTCCCGGGCTATTAATACATACCTCTCTCACTCTTTTAATGATAGGCAAGTCTAGTGTGCCACCTAGCAGTCAGTCTATATCAAAAGAAGGTCACTCAACTTCTCAGATGTCCTCAATTTGGACGGTTTCATTTTAATGCCATAATCTCCTGCATAGCCTAGTTTAAAGTTGTCCAATTTTGTCTGGAGGACAGTCTGGTTTTAAACATAGTCTGGGAGGAACCCATTTGAAATTGTATAGGTGCCTAGAAGAAATATGCACAGGAGAATGTGAAGAATTCCAGTCTCTCCCTCATTCTGTCTCCTGCCTGGCTAGTCACCTCTCAGTGATTTAAGAGCCTTTACCTTAGGGCCACATTTATAAACCCAGTGCTTAGTCACCTCCAGTTACAGGAGACGAGGTCCATTTAGGTGAAAGGACCTCAGTGGGACTGCAGTGTGTGGCTGAATCAGATTCTGTAGTCACAGTTATGAAACTACTGCTTTCACTCTCACATTCATGAATAATAATCAGTCAGAGTTTAAGATGGTTGTCCCTAGTTATTCCATTAAATTTCTGTTCCACCTAAAAGGGACCAATATCTTGGGTCACATCAGGTTCAGTTGTTGCCTGTTATCTGCCTGGTTGAGTTCAATGTCACCACGGTATCATGTCAAGGCTTTGTACGTGACCTCCTGCAGGTGATCAGTTCATGCAGCTCCTATCTGTCTGTAGGTGGAGGATCTTTCCTGGTCTGGACATCCACTCTTGGATGTCTGGTTTTCCATCTTGCTTCATCTGGTGAGAGCTCTGGCTCTTCAGCACTTGTCTGTTTGGCCTCTGGAAGAAGGCCCCGGTAACTCTTTGGGGTGTGCAATTCTCTGTTCCAGGGCCTGCAGGTGGGCTACAGGGCCCAGGGGCGAAAGTTCCTATGACTAACAGGGATACAGTGGCTTGATCACACCGGGGCATCCAGAAATGTTACAGAAAGTCGGGAGACAAGAAGTCAAGGTTATTTGAAGGAAAATGAGTCTGATTCACCCTGGTGGACTGGCACTGGGGTCACTTTGTAGTGGTGCCATTCCCTAGCTCAAGTTTTTGGGGAAAGTTATAGTCAATTCAGATGTGAAGAGTACAAGTAAAGGGCAAAGAGCACATACATGGTGAGTGAGTGAGGAGTACAAGTAACAGGCAAAGAGCACATACGTGGTGAGTGAGTGAGTGCTTGCAAGGAACATCTGCTGTATAAAATTTGGTAACAAAGGTTACAGAAATGCAATGGTTTGGGGATCTAAGACTTCAATTGTGAGTTACCACAGGGGGCAGGGAAAGATTTCTGTTTACCCCACACACACCTTTCTTTTTTTCATCTTATCTTGGGATCTTCCGTAGTCCAAAGTTCTTAGGAGCCATTCTTAGAGCTTCATTACCATCACATCGCAAGAGAGAAATGATTTCATGTTTAAGAGGGATTGCTGCTCTTCATATGACCAAAGTTCAGTTCCCAGCATCCACTCTAGTTGCATGGGATCTAATGCCCTCTTTTGGTCTCAGAGGACACCCATGCACACAGAATCATAATTTAAATAAAATAAAATAAATCATTAAAATAATGAATAGCAATCAATTCTTTTCAAACTCTTCCAAATATTAAAAGAGCTGTGAACACATGCAAATTCATTCTATGATTCCCTTGACATCTCTGATGTGTCATTTTCTTCAGTGGTGTAGCCACTGATAAATTTTACTTTCTCTACTAAATAATCTCTCACCCAGGCTGAGCAAGAAACTGAGCATACTCAGAGGGCCACACACAAAAAAGAAGATGGGAAAGTGGGAAGGGACTTGTGAGACTCTGGTTCTAGAGGGAGAGGGAGGGGCATGAGAGACAGGAATGGGGGGTAGAATTAGAATGACTAAAATCCAGTATGTAGACATATTAAATCTCAAAAAGATTTTAAAAAACATGTAAAAATTTATATTTTCATGAATCACTTATAAACTAAATGCATTCTGTAAAAAACAATGAATTATGGTGGAAAACAGCATAAACTGCAAATGACCTAGGCTTTTGGAAGCTTCTTTCTGATGTTACAGGGTTATGCATTTTTTGTATGGATTTCCTCCTGTGGGTTTATCATTTCCAATGTTAGAATAAGAGTTATCTCAAGAAGGTTTCCAGAACCATTCTAAGAGGTTTTATAGCATCATCCTAAGAAGGTTTGCAGAATCATTCTATGATATGTAGAGCCCTGGCACTTAGCTACGTCAAGGCAACAGGTAGGTATGGCTTTGTGATAACCTAATAAAAACAACTTATGAGATTTCAGTTATCTACTAATATGTAATGACATGTGATAACTAGTGAATATGCCTTAGACAAACATAGCCCTGATATTATCTAACTAACTGTAGAAAATTCATGGAAATTTACACCTAATTTCTTTTTTATACAAACAAAAATGTTTGTAACATGACTCTAACCCAGTTATGTTTTTGTTTCTCTATGTTATAACATATTCTTTTTACTACGCTTGTATTTTACATATTGTTGTAGCGCATTTTCTCATTTTATTACCTTTGTTCATTGTCTGCCTACATGTATGAATGTGTGCATGTCAAAGGGCAGGGGACAACTTTGGAACACTGGTCCATTCTTTCTACCATGTGGGTTCGAGGTCTCATGGATTGATTAACACTGACCTGTCTTGCCAATCCTTTATTTTCTTGTGTGTGTGTGTGTGTGTATGTGTGTGTGTGTGTATGTGTGTGTGTGTGTGTGTGTGTATGAAACGCATACACACTGGAGGGTGTGGATGTGGAGGCCAGAAGTCAATTTCAGTGGTATTTTTCACTATCACTCTCTTGCTTTATGAGGCAGGATCAATCCTGGAACCTGGCACTCATCAGTTGGCTAGACGGGCCAGCCAGTGAGCTTTGGGTTTGCTCTTCCCTCTTCTCTCCCTCCCCTAGCACTAGAGCTACAGATGTGCATGTGCCCATGCCTGGCTTTACACCAGGACCTCATGCTTGCAGAGTAAGTGCCGTACCCAAGGACCAATCTCACCAGCCCTAGGTTATATTATATGAATTGTTTTTTTTTTCTATTGCCTCAACTGGTTCAAAAATCAAACACTTTGCATATATTTTTTGGTACTTATTCTGCAACTTTTTGACATTTTCTATGAAATTAGCAACATTTATTTCAGTCAATACTCTTTACCTTGAAAGTCTTATAATGAGCTTAAAATGCTTTGGTAAGTGATATTCCCATCTGTCTTTATTAATAGTAGTAATATTTGAATATTTTAGTTATATCTGGTCTTGACTCTAAGGAATCCTATTTCATTATCTCACAATCACTGCAAGTACTGTTATTCTAATAGAATATGTTATATTATAAATACATATTAATTGCAAACACAACTTTCATGGCATTTTTTCTTATATCTCATGTCTTCCTGATAACACAGTCTTCTTTAATATCAAAATCATCTTCTTTAACATCTACCTTAAGAAGCATATGATTGGACTAGTGAGATGACTCAGCAGTTAAGAGCACTTGCTGCACTTGCAGAGGACAAGAGTTCAGTTCCTAGCACTCACATCACAGGGCTTAGAACTGCTTGTGCTCCAGGTACAGTGGATTTGTTCCTTCTTCTAGCCTCTGGGGAAACCCACACACATGAACATACACACATAATATAAATAAAAATAATCCCATTGACAAGCACAAGGATGTGTTCCATTATTTTTCTGTTACTCTTCTACAGCCTCAGTGTACCTTCACCTGTGGTCTGCAGAAAATGGGAATCTAATTGAACTTCTAGAGATTAAAATATCACAGTCTAGAAGTTAAGAGAAAAAAAAGAAGAAAGCCAGGGATGCAGGGCTGTAGCTCAGAGGTATAGACTTTGATAAGCTTAAGGACCAGACCTCAGTCAATAATGGGATATAGGAATGGGCTTGGAGAAAATAAACTATTCCTAGGACTGTGTGTTGCACTTAGCATTTCCAAAGATCTGGGTTCTGCCACAATAAAGAAATAATCTTATTTTGCAAAATATTATCGTTTGGAGAACACTGGTCAAAATGGACAGAGGAGAATTGTGTTTTCTTCCTCGGGATTCTCTGTAAGGTCACAATTATCTAAACAAGTTGGAGGAGGGAGAATATGACCAAAATATATTGAATGAAACTCTCAAAGTATCAATAAAATATTTTTAAATAATAATAGTAAATCTTTATAAAGAAGGGTAACTAGTAAGCTCACTTATTTTTGTTAGTTAGAGCATCCTATTTCTGGAACATTCTTTCATACAGACATAGAATCAACAGTTGGGTTCTTTTCCCCATAGAATTTCAAGGACTTATTTCAGTGTGTTCTATTATGCCTATGAGAGATAAAATACCAGTCACATATTTTTCTCTTTCATGTGTGATGTTTTCAGCATGTTGTTATTAAGAGGTCTTCACTGCTTTTGAAGCTCTGTCCCAGCATTTGATATCCTTTGCATGCAATTACTTTCATGGTGCTACTCAAGACCCACAATGTTCCTTCTATGAGGCTGCAATTTTAGAAAAATATAAAGACATTTTGCCCTCAAATATTGTTTCACCATTATTGACAATAGTTTATTTTCCTGGAAGTCCAGTTCTTTTGCATAATGAGTCTTTTCCATGTATCCTCCTGAATCCTCATTTATATTTCTCACTTCTGTATAAATGTCTTTCAGGAAAATTTCCTCAGATCTCTATTAAAATCTACTTTTACTTTCTACGTGTTTACTTCATCTATGGAGGAGTTTTAAATTTGAGAGGCTGTATTTTAATTTCTTCATCTTTATGTTACGTGTGTGGATATTTTGCTTGAATGCATGTAAGTACACCCAAATCATTCATACAAACTTTTAAAATTTTCCAAATAGCATTTGTACTTTTTCTGGCTCAATAGTTTTTCATGCTATTCTTTTCTTGCTTTGTAATTTCTTATCCTTCTATCATGTCTTGGAGCACTTTACACATATTTAGAAATTCCACCTCTAGAATCAACTGGAGTCAACAGCAGAGAATCTTTGCTAATCTAAAACAAAGTTCTAATTTTTTCTGGATATAAATTCATTTGTTTTTTAAAGAAACCATATGAATTTTACAATAATTATCAGATTTAGGAAGGAAGGAACCAGATATAGAACAGAAAAAAAATGCTCCAAGGTGACACAGTTGGTTCCCAACAGAGTTTAATTAAATCCTATCTTTAGTCACTAGGTTATAGCATGTCCAAGTACAGTTGAAGATGCATAATGTGTAATGCTCATTGTTTTTCATTGACACCAGCAAAAAAGGGGGAAATATTAAAATGGTTCAACATTAGGAAATGCTCAAATAAACTATGAAATATTCATAGGTCTGAATATCACAAAAGTTCAAACAATTCTATGAATACTTTATCATTTTATGGAGAAGGCATTGAATATGTTGTTGAGTAAAGCTTATTTGCACAGGAAGATAGCAAGGTTTAAGATTTATAGAAAAAATTGAAAAGAAAAATACTAAAACAAAGAGCAATTATGAGTTGTTCTTTATACATTTCTTATGCATTGAAAAATGTTCCAATGACAATGTATTATTTCGTAACAGTAAACAATATATTAAAAGTCTAAAGTTTTAAAGAGATTATATCAGCAAGATAGAATCTACTCTCCCACATAAATACCAATTTTAAAACAATATGGTTTGAAAGGCCTATATAAGAATTTCAGCAATGATGTGAAGAGCCACAGCACCCCAAAGCCACTAATGACTGCCTTGAAATGAGTAAGATGCCTTGTCAAGTTCACCCATAACAGCCTTTCACCTAAGCCAGTGCAGGTTGCTGCAATTAGGAGGAAATGTTCAATTGCAGCTTGTCTTGAGGAAGACTTGAGAAGAGTTCCTGCACAGTCACGGCCCTAACTAGAAAACAAGAGAGCTTCCCAAGAACAGTTTCTGTCTTACTTCACTCAACACCTATACCAAACCAGCATCCTTTGGTGGCCCTGGGGCCGCCGAGAACTGAGGATAGCTCTGTGGCTTGTTGTACCACCAGAGAGCCTATAGCATAGCAGAAAGAAACCAGAAACAGGAACAGATTTCCATCCTGAGAAAGACACACATAAACATTTCTAAATGAAAAACCACACTCACATAAACTCAGAAAAAAGATGCATTTCCACTGAGACTTTGAGAGGTCCACAGATTCCCTGGCTTGCACAGCTGGCCAGAGTCTTATCCTGAATAGTGTCAGTCTTACAGGCTTGGAGATGTGGGATTGTTTCTTTGTTTGTTTGTTTTTGTTTTCATGTAAACAAACCTAACAAAAACTGACATATAAACAGGAAAACATGGCCCAATCAATTGAGCGAAACATATAATTATAAATTGCCCTTTGATAAAAAAGATATTTTAAAAATTCCCACAAAAAATAGAAAATAACATCCTAAGGAAGTCCAATGAACTACAGTGGAATGTAGAAAACAAAAGATGTAACAAATAGAGGCCAAACAGAATGAAATATGAACAAACAGGTAGAAACTACAAGATAGATGTAGATAGATATTGTGTAGATGGAGAATACCATAACTGAATTGATAATGTCACATGAAGGTTTCAGTAGCTGGCTTTATTTAGGTAAAGAAAGAATCAGAGAATTGAAGAAAAGCTGTTTTAAATTATTGATTCAAAAAACAAAAAGTTGAAAAGTTAAGCAATCCTAAAGGACTCATTTTTAAA
This sequence comes from Eospalax fontanierii, assembly GCA_035773235.1. NCBI lineage: Eukaryota > Metazoa > Chordata > Mammalia > Rodentia > Spalacidae > Eospalax > Eospalax fontanierii. The sequence goes on from CM069524.1 coordinate 114,635,509, forward strand.
ATCCTTCAAGTAGTTAAATATATCTACTGCAGGCAGGTTTCAGGAGATAATATGGAGAGCATAGATTATTTGATGAAGCAATGGCTAATAAATTTCTCAATTTGATGGGAAAATAGATATCTAGATTCAAGATAATCCAAACTAAGATGAATCCAAAGACATTATAATCAAACTTTCAGAAGACAAGAAAAAATGACTAATACATGCAAGGGAACTCACATGGTGGTACATAAGACATTAAATTCTGGCACAGAATTTAAAAAGCTAATAGTGTAAAAACTAAGAGTTGGAGAGGTGGCTCAGAAGTCAAGAGCACTTGAAGGTCACAAATGGAGATTAGGAATTTGCAGAGTGTGGGTCCCTGGACAGGACTCCTATATCAAGCTTCACTCACCTAGGGCTCAGAGACCATCGTGGAAGAGGCCAGCAGAGAGATTATAAAAATCAGGGAGAAAATACATGACAATATGGAAATAGAATCCTACAAGTTCCTCAGACCCTGTTCATATGAACCCACAGCAATTGTTTCAGCATGCTGAAGACCAATGCAAACTCAAGCAGGCAAAAACCCATCATCACACTGGATTAACCTTGGCTACTCTTGGCTGAGGATGAGCTAGTATTCCTAAAATGAGAGACTCTGGGTAGGCTGACTAGACCTCAGTGAATGAACCTGCAATGAGGTCACTGGGGGACACTAATGTGACAAAATAGACCTTAACATGAATGAATTTTATGGATTCCAATTGGGGGCTTAGAGGGTGGTGCTGATGGGAAAAGGGATATATAAATAAGATTGACTAAGATGTTTTGCATGAAGCACACAATGATTCAATACAAAGAATATGTTAAAAATCACAAAATTCAATAAATTTTTACAAAAAAAAAAACAAGAAATACAGCTATTTATACTCACAATTTTGAACAAATATGTTAGACCAAGAATGTAAACATAAGAGTTCATGATGCACAATTATACAAAATAAAGTAAAAAAGAATAAGAAGGATATGTTATGAGTTTTACATTTGCTTTGTTGTAATAGAAAAATCACAGAGTTGGAACCTGAACCACTCATTCTACATGAACTATTTTCCCTCCATATTTCTGGCTTCATTCCAGATGGATAGCCAGTATGATTAAATATTTGCAGTTAATAGCAAACCCATGGACATGTAACTACAAGGATTTGAAGATTAGGTTAAGTTCCACATCTTTAGGAAGTAATAGCGCTGCCATACTTTAGTAATAATAAGTTTCGAGGTAAAAACATTAAATAAATGTTGTTTCTTTCCTAATAATAGGCCATGGGGCAGGTCCTAGAAACAATGTTTAGCGTGAAGGAAAAACAAGAAATGTTTGTTGATAAGGATTTATTATAAAAATGAAAACTCGGGTTATAGAGATGGCTCAGTTGTTAAGAGCACTCATTGCTCTTGCAGAAGACCCAGGTTCAGTTCCCAATACCCACATGGCAGCTAAAAACTGTCTGTAACTCCAGTTTTAGGGGATATGACTACCTCTTCTGACCTCCTTGGGTACTGTATGGCATGGGTGAACTTACATAGATGCAGGCAATGCATTCATACACATAAAATGAAAATGAATAAAATATTAAAAATTACTCACTTTGTGACCTATTTTAGGATGAAACATAAGCAATTATATCTGAACTAAATGGTTGCCATTGTGCATATGACCTTGGTATAGATACATGTGAGTTACAAGTCAGAGGCTGTACTTTCAGGATTTGCTTAGAGATCCTGAAAGGGTGCCTGTCAGACCTGGTGTTGAACATGTGAAGTAGTATCTAAGCTTAGAATCAATCCAAGAAATTCATGCCAGAGACACTACTGTGAGGCACCAAGTCATACTGAAGACCTTGAAAACGGACAGGACTTCCAAAGAGTGTGAAGACAGGAGCAAAGCCATAATGTGAAGCCTTAGTCAGCCTTAGATTATGGACTTTGAGGAAATGACCAATAGAAATTGAATTCTCATAAAAGAAAATGAGGATAGTATTCAAAGTTCAAGACTGTAGAGAATCTTCTTTCCAAATTCTGAAAGTATTTATTTCATATATTGTTAAAGGCCACCTGTTTGTGGAAATTTTTAGAATTAAAAACTTTAGATGAAAATATATTTTATGAGGCAAATAAGATATCTTGATATATGTATATAACATGGAAAAATTAGTTCAAGATAATCAACAAATTACACATGTTGACATTTCTAATATCTTTTACAGAGCCCCCTCTGACCTTAGAGATGTAGATATGTTTACTCCACACTCTTTCTGGTATGTTTTTCTACTTTAAATTGAAGTTACTAGGTTAATGAGGCAGAGAATTAACCCAGAAAAACAGAGATTCTTAAATCTGCCCCCAGGGAACATTTGCCAATGTCAAGAGACCTTTTTGTTGTCATTGTAACAGCTGGGGAGGGATTACCAACATCCAATGAATATCTCAGACTGCAAAAGAAGGCCTCCACAAACAAGAGCTATGCAGCTTAACCTGCCAGCCATCCTGAGGGTGATTCATTCCACATTAAAATGAAGACGTGATCATATGAGAAGAACACAAAGCAACCCTAGGAGACCTGCCCTATGCTGACTGATGGTGTAGTGAAGAAAGCTCCCATGAAGAAAGGAGCTGAGACCAGAAGACAGAAGAAAAAGCATGAGGAAGAAGTCTAATGATGTGGGGCAGAGATGGATGAAAATGTCGGAGAGCGTATTACATGCATTTGAAAAAAGAAATGGTGTTTCAAGAAGTCCATTAGAGACGGGTTCTGGAATGAACTTCTCAGGGAGCCCCCATTCTGCCTCTCAGTGCACATTTCAGTGCAGTCTGAGAAAAGCTGTTGTTCCTTTTCACTTCTCCATGAGCATAGAATGGACTAGTGATCATGAGGGCAGCTTTTTTAGAAATAAATTGAGTCAGTTGTCTTTCATTTTTATAATGGGGACCTCCTGGGACCAGATCCCTGTCTTACTATCTTGGAAATTTCAGTACATACTGCCAGTGGACAGCGCAGATTGCAGAAACACTTGGCAGCCAACGTTGGCAACAAAAGAAGAGATGTTTCTAAGTCATCAGTGGCATTCTTATACCTTCATTCCAAGCTACACTGTACCTGTTTATGGCCTCTACTTCTACTGCGCACTATACCATACTCCACGCCTTGCTTCCTGCTTGTCACTTCCTTCTCTCCTCTACTACCTATTGGGAGTATTTCCACTCCAGAATTTGCTACACACATCACTATCTATTCAGAAATGGTTGGTTACAAATGCTTTATAAATACCTGATATACTTATCCATTCTACTCCTGGTGCCATAACATTATAACATTGCAGATAAGGCACTTTGAGGATCATTTTGGTCAGTGCTTTGGAATAGCAATTGCAAGAAAACTAAAGCAGTAGGTTTCCACTTTACCTTTTTAAGAGACCTTTACTGTTAGTACCACTCTCCATAGCCCCTCCTCCACCCTCTCCTCGCATTCTTCACCCCATTTTTGTTTATTTTTAAACATTTATTATTGTTATTATTAATTAGTAGTAATAGTATATTTTAATTGATATTTTGTGTTTGCACCAGTTTGCACTCCCACCAGCAGTAAATAAGTGCTCATCTTTCCCTGCATCTTTGACAGCATTTGACATTTTCTGGTTTTTGAATCTTAAACATTTTGACTGGGATAACATGAAATCTCAAAGTAGTTTTAATTTGCATCTATGTACTTAAAGTCCTTTGGTTTTGAAAGAGGGATCAAAACTGAACATTAGACAAAAGACAGCATCTTCAATAAACAGTAGTCGTCAAAGAGAAGAATTAAACTAGATCTTTATCTCTGACCCTGCACAGAACATAAGTCCAAATGAATCAAGGACCTCAAAATAAGACCTAATGACCTGAATCTGTTAGAGAAGAAAGCAGGGAATGCACTGGATCTTATACTCATATAAAATGGCTTTCTGATAAGGACCCCGATAGCTCAGGCATTAAGACCAAACATTTACAAATGGAACCTCATGAAACTAAAAACTGCTGTATAGCAAAGAACGGTATCATTTGAGTGAAGTGACAGCTTATGGAATGGAAAAAAAACATCTTTACCAGCTATACATCTGACAGAGGGTTATTTTCTAAACTACACAGAGAACTTAAAATAGTAAACATAAAATAGGCAACAAATAACATGAGAAATGGGGAAAGAAACTAAAGAGAGCTTTCAAAAGATGAAACACAATGATTGAGTAATATTTTTTCAATGTTCAACATCTTTAGGCAAATTTCTTCTAATATCCAATGGTTCGGAGCTCTTGAGTTTAAAAATACTTTCCTTTGTATATTCACACTATCTGAGCATCAATTTATTTTTGCTTTTGAATGGACTGATCCACAAAATTAGGACATAACTCACCTAGGCTATTCTTCTCAGGGTTGTGGAGACTGTCCTGATTTTGAACAGGTCCTAGTTAAGGAGCTAAGACTTGCAAAAGGGAAAAGAGTAGATGATCTCTTTATCTGTTCTCTTTTCTTAAACAAAACCCCACAACAAACTAATACAGAATTTCTTAGCTAACAGAGGCTTTCCAGTGTCTAAGTTCAAGGCCCAATTCTTATCCCCAGATGTTCTGTACCTAGGACTCATCTTACCTCCAGGGTACAGAACTCTTTCATCTGGTCATACTTAAACCATCCAGGTACTTCTACTTCTCACTAGGAAACAGCTCAGTACCTACCGAGGAACTACCAGATGTTGACTTTGAATTCTTGTTTATAGCCTTGTGACTAAACCATAATTTCATTAATGTGTCATGTACTCTAAAGAATCTACAAAATCAAATTCAAATTACATTAGATTCCATCTTCCTTTTTGGAAAACAGTTTTGGAATTGGGCATCCTGATTTTTAGGGAGATAACATGTCTGTTGTAAACTTAGTGATACTATTAGTCTTTAAATCTTGTATAATTAACTATTGTATTTACAGTATGTCCTACTTCATATGGTCCCTCAGATGTCTAACTAAATGTATCTGGGTCCCCTAGATTATTCTTTGAGATCTAAAAGTCAGCAAGACTGAAGACCTGAATCTTTCTATGACCTATCTCAGCAGTAAGTAGCCAGACTGACCAAACCACATCTCTTAAATAATTTTAGAATCTCAAGGTGATTATTAGTTGGATATTTAGATATTAGAAAACACGGAGGTCATTGAAGGTGGAATCCAGACATGTCACCCAGAATTGTCCGGGAGGTAAGTAATAGATAAGTATCTAAATTTTATGAGATTACTATCTAGCCAAGGCTTTATGGTAAAAAACATACTATTGCGCCTTTCTATAAGAGTCAATCCATATGGGATTGTCTATCACTTAGAAAGGAAAATACATGTCAGAAATAGCTCTCTGTTCTGGAGACTGTAAAAATAGCAGAAAGCTTTCCTAAAGTGTCTGTGATCACAACGGTTTGCTCTGCTGCTGTCCACTCTCATCTCTTTATAGTATTTTGTGGCAGTGGTCTTTCAGACCATTGTTGACTCTTACTATTTGAGTCTGACTTTCTTGTCACTTTGGCCAAAAATCTCTCTCCCCTTGAGAGCTTGCTTTACTTAGTGGTGTCTGGCCACATTCTTCTCTCTTCCCTGAGGAGAGTGCTCTACATAATGGTCCCTGATCATTTTCCTCTCTCTCCCCTCATGAGAGTGCTCTATACAATTGTCTCTAACCTTTTCCTCTCTCTCCCAACAGGAGGACCCCTTACAGAATGGTTTCTTTTACTGTTGTCACTTCAAAAGGCTACAGTCCTCTTCACTATGCTCATGTGTCTCATTGGAATGTTTTTGTTGGAGATCACAAGGACAGTGGAGGAAACTGGAAGTCAGACTGAGTTTCCTGTGATACTTACACCTAAAGAGACACAGGCACATATTCTCTGACTGCTTGCTCCTAAATTCACCTATTAATTGTGGCTGTGAGTTCGATCAAAATAATCCAGGCTTTTCAGTTCCAATACTAACTATTACTGACATCAAATAAAGGTGTTTTGTCTGTCTTAATTTTATTTTCTTTATCTGTAAAGTAGGGATTTAGTAATGTTCACATATACTGCAACTCAGAATTCTGACTTTTAGATATGACTTTTATTAGAAAACTTTGACTCAACATAAGTAAAGATATTGAAATTTATGGAAACATTGTATACTATAGAAAATTAGAAATAGGTTAAATATTCAATAACAGGGAACTGGATAAATGGATTGCATTGTGTTCATGTCATACTGCACTAGAAGGAATAGTGCAAACATAAATGCTTAGTATGTAAGAAAATGGCATTTTTATTTGGGAGAGAGTGAAAGAACTCAGAACAAGCTAGAATATCAAAGAGGGTCCAACTATCATATTGATATTTCTTAAAATGTGGGGCAAATATTTCAATATATGCAGGTGTCTCATATTTAGAAGCTGTCTTAGTTTCCATTCCTAGTGTGATAAAGTACACTGCAAAGCAATTAAGGAGGAGCCAGTTTTATTCAGCTCACAGTCCATCACTGTGGGTAAGGCATAGGGTCAGAAACTTGAGCCAGCTGGTGACATTGCATCCATTGACATGAAGCTGAGAGGTGAATGCGTGCATACTAGTGTCCAGCTCTCTTTCTCTGCTTATATAGTACAGGATCCCAGTAAGCCAATGTGCCAGTTATAGTGAGGAGATATTTCCACCTCAATTAGCATAATCCAGATAATCCTCCACATGCATGTCCAGAGCCCCATCACCCAAGTGATTCTAAATTCTACCATGTTGACAACTGGCAGTTATATTCACTGGAGATTCCTCCTCTTCACTGGCCTAAATCTCATCATTTTGTCCAAGTTACTAGTAAACCAAATCTTTTTTTTTACAAAAGTAGTTTGTAGTTGCCATATTATTTACTTTTCAAAATGACAGAATATCAGAGAAAAACAACTGTGTGAAGTAAGCATTTATTTTGGCTCACGGCTCCAAGATCCAGTCCCTTATGGTGGGGAAGGGTTATGAGGTTGGTCACATTGCATCAGCAATCAAAAAGCAGAGGGAGATCACTGTTGATTCTCAGCTCCCTTTCTCCCTTTTCTGCCTTCCTGGACTCCAGTCCATAGTCTGGTACTGTGAACAATTAAGGTGGACTTTCCTAGCTCAGTTAATCTAATCTAGAAACTCCCTCATAGATTCACCCAGAGCTTTGTTTCCTTGGGGATTCTAAATCATTAAACCAGAGTAAAATAAAGACTGATCACCACACATGTACTTTATAAATACTTTGTAAATGTTATTATCTTTTTTTTGTTTTAGTTTCCTAAAAAGCAAACTGGTTAGCAAATTAATTTTAATTCTTAAAATGGTTAATTATTTCATAATTTTCTTCTGTGTGGAATCAAAATTGTCTATGTTGGTTCCTACATTCTCTTTACTTACCTGTAAGTCTTAAGTTTTGCTATTCTTAAAATTTTTTGTATCCTCTTTAAGACTGTTGTGAGTCACATATTTGTACTTTTGAATAATTGTGAATTATTCCTTTTTGCAGATGGTCTTAAGAAACACTGAATGACATAGCTTAATTTCCTATATGTAACCTTTATTTTCATAATGTAAATATTAAACAACCATATTAAATCTTCATTTTCCATTGCCTTTTCTATCTCTTCCCTTCCTTACTTTTCATGGCATAGGACTGTCCTGTGACCAGTAGACAATGAAAAGATGCCTTCTTCCCAGGCTTAGTTATACCTGCCTGCCTAGGATCATTAGAGTCAAACTCACTGATGGTTACACTTACAAGAAAGGAGTGGCAGGGAGAGTCGGTCACACTTCCCAAACAACCAGGCATTCCTAACTGCATGAAAGGGAGGGGCTGAGGGTGTACATACTGAGGAAGCCTTAGAGAGGCTCCCTACTCGCTGTGGTGCGCTCACTGTGCACATCTCACTATTCTTGCCTGGTGTACCCCAGGGCCCAAGGGTGGGCAAGGGAGGCCTGACGTTGTTTTCACCTCCCAGAAGGAAATTTAGCTACACTTTTCTATACAACAAACTTGCCCTTCATGTTTCAGTGTAAAGACCCCCTTGTTCGTCTTGTACTTACCCACTGGAATTAGACTGGTTTTGCCCATCTTTACACACACCGGATATCCTCAGGGGTTTTCCTGAGGATAAAGTTATTTTCCATGTATATAGCAATCTCAAGACAAACGTTAATGATAGGTGATAAATAGATGACAGATAGATGAAAGTTTAGATAGATGATAGATAGAAAAGGAAATGGCTAAACGAAGATAGGTAGATAAATAATAGATGATGTATGGTAGATAAATGATGGATAAGTAAGCAGGTAAGTTATGAATATTGTGTTGGATAGATTTTGTTCTCAACTTGACACACCTGGCTAGAGGGAAACTCCACTGGAGAATTACTTCTATTGGACTGGTTTTGTGGGCATGTCATGAAGCATCTTCTTGATTGGTGACTGATGTGGGAAGATGAAACCCATTGTGGGCATTGCCACCCATGGTCAGGTGGTCCTGTGTTGTAGAAGAAAGAAGACTGACCATGGGCTAGGGAAGCAAGCCAATAAGCTTCATTCCTCCATGGTCTGTGCTTCAGTTCCTGCCTCCAGGTTCCAGCCTTTTGGCTATAGTGTATTAGTGGCCAGCTGGTGCCACAAGAGACTCTGAATAAAAATTGTAAAAAAAAAAATCACAGACAACAACATCAAAAGACAATGAAGAAACAAATTATTAAGGCTGGGCTCAGAGCTCTCACAGAGCTGAGTATGACACTGTGCTCCCACTCTTAGTACGGACATTGGCCTTACACCCCACATTGATTCTTCATTTGTGTACATAGCTATTGCCAGTGGAACTTGCTTTATTTTCCTTAGCAATTTTATATCAAATATAATAAATAGAAGTAGCTCAGTGGTACAGCATTTATTTAGCAAGATTGAAGCCCTAGGTTCAATCCCTGTTACTAAGAAATTTGCAAAAGAATTACAAATGACCAATAAATATGTAAATATATGTGTGAAACTTAATTCTCATATAAATTAATCAGGGATCACTTTCCCCAAACACTAAAAGCAAGCATATTTCTAATATCATCGATATTAAGGTACCTTTGCCTATAATTGTATAATGTATATTGTTATAAGAAGAAATCTTGTAAAGAATTTAGAAATCTTTCTCTAAGTCTTATGTTTTGCATTTCCTGGTTTACCCATGCCTAGAAATATGCAGGCATGCTGACCAAACCATTGAAAAGTATTAAATATATTGTTCTAAGTTCATTTCCATTGTTGTGAGATGATATCCTGACAAAGTACATCTTAGGGGAAGAAGAGTTTGTTTGAGCTTACAAAGCCGGGATACAGTCTTCCATTTTGGGAAAGTCCTAGTGCTAGTATCTTGATGTACCTGGTCACACCACATTCACAGCCAAGTGTAGAGATAAATACATGCCTGTATGCTTAGAATTCAGCGTGCGTTCTCTGCTCCACTTTAAAAATATTTATTTGTATTCATTTTCATGTATGATTTTTTTCTGTACATGCATGTCTGGTGTCTGCAGAGGTTCAAAGAGGGCATTGAGTTCTACGGCACTGTAGTTACTCATGATGATAGGCCTCCATGAGGACTCTGGGGACTGAACTGTGGTTGTCCACAAGAGCAGAAAGTGTTCTTAACCATGGAGCGATCTCTCCAGCTCCTTTTCTCTGGTCTTATACAGTCCAGACCCCCAAACAAGGAACAGTACTACTCAATTTCAGGCTGGATAATCCCACATCAATTTAGTCAATCTAAACAATGCCCACAGACATTCCCATAATATAAAGCTGATCTAGACAATCCTTCACTGAGACACTCTTCCCAAATGATTCTAAGTTGTGTCAAGTTGACAATTAAAGCTAACCATCACAGCTATAAATATGATAATGAATATAATAGTTATTGGATAACTGATAGGAAATCATGTCATTTAAAATTAAGTCAATTCTCTACTTATTATTTATTATTTGAGGAGAAAGTATTTAAGACATTGTTCATAAAGCAATGAATTTCTCACCTGTTGATACATTCTCAGTGTTCACAATTGCTGCAAAACAGTGACAATAATTCTGAATCATGAGTTTGTAGTTAGTGCTTAGCCCAATACCAGAACATGATACTTGTGCTGCCATTAGGAGAAAGTGCTTTTTAGGGTACCAACACGTCCTTGTTTTATCTGGGTCAAGTGACATCTCTGTCAAACTGATCCAAATTATTCCTCTTTAGCATTTAAAAAGAAAATCACTTTTATTTTCACCTCTCAGTATCTTAAATTGATCGTTACAGTTAGTTCTGTCCAGAAATTTCAGGAAAACTCAAGATTCCCTTGAAACAGAGAAAAGGCATGTAGGTTGATGAAACTGTATGTGAATTAAAAATACAGTCTACAACTTTTTAAAGATTTATTTATTTTTATATTTCTGTGTATGAGTGTTTCACATGCATATATGTAAGGGCCTAGCATCTGAGGAGGCCAGAAGAGAACACTGGAGCCCTTGGAACTGGAATTAGGGACTGGTGTTAGTCACTGTGTGGGCCTGGCAGCTGAGCCCTGTCCTCTACAAGAGCGGCAAGTACTCTTAATTGCTAAGCCATCTCTCTAGTCCCCATCTACATTTTTTTAAGGTCATAATTTTTGAAATCATTTTACTAACTCCATTTCTATTACAGTCATAGTTCATTAACTGATGAAAGGATACTATTTAGTTACCTTCCATTAAGGTATTAATAACACTGAAATGAAATATCAATTGGCCCAAAATTCACTGAATAAGAAGAATGTGTATCACTTAAAAATTCACATAAGAAGAAATTATATTTAATTCTAATCCCAAATTAAAGCTTTGAAAGGAAAATAGCTAAATAACACCAAATCAAAGAATTTTACCTTTATCCTCTCCTCTCTGAAGACATAATTCACAATAAATTATTTCTTGAAGATTCTGCAAGAACAAATGACCTGTCACTTGACCAGACTCTTCACCTGCACTGTCCATTCCCCATTTCTTTGGGAGGATGATGTCATTCCTTGCTGGTACCACTCCGTTCACAGCTCCTGGCTGGCATCTTTGCTACTCATTTATTCAGTCTGGAGTAATCAGTGTTTAATAGTGTACTAGAACACTTCAGGATGAACAATTAGATATGGTGGTTTTCACTGACAACAGGTAGTTACTGTTAAAAATGTCCCCAGCAGGAATGTGGACATTGATGTATTTATTTTAAATCAAGGAAATGTTTAAATGAAGGAAATATCCCAGGTAGGGACAATTAAATGCTGCCGCTCAAATAGTGAGCTCTGCTTCAGAGTGACAGAAATACTAGCAGAGTTTCTTTCTTTTTTCCTCTCTTGCAGGTACAGAGGTTCTTTAACCTATCTGACATTTACTTGTTTATTTGTTCACATATTTATTTATTTAAATATTTCAATTATTGTTTTTATTTTATGTATATGTGTATGTTGCCTACATGTGTAGGTAAGTGCACCTGTGTCATGCAGTGCCCGTGGAGGTTAGCAAAGAGCGTCAAATCCCTGGAACTGGAGTTAAGAAGGTTGTTAGCTGTCATATGGGAGCTGGGAACTGAACCTGTGTCCTCTGCAACAGTAGTCAATGCTCTTAACCACTGAGTCATATCTCCAGCCCTTATTATTTATTCTTGGTACTGTGTTTGTGTGTGTGTGTGTGTGTGAGAGAGAGAGAGAGAGAGAAAGAGAGAGAGAGAGAATGGTGTACAGTGGATAAGCACAAGCATGTGCACACATGGTAGGGGATCAGAAGAGGACATCTAGTGTCCTGCTCTATCACAGTCTACCTTATTCCCTTGGTACAGGTCTTTCACTGAGCCTGGATCTAGTTAATGTCCCCAGACATCCCTCAGTGCAAGTTCATGCACTGATGTCTAGTCATCCTATCTAGAGTCCCTCCCATAAAGAAGACCAGCTCTTCTTGACCCCACCCCATTTGACCACCCTACCCCATTATTCCCCTCTTTCTCTTTATAGCACTGCATTCCATCTCCCTGCTCAAGAAGCATCTGTTAGAACATGAATTTGCACATTCATACTGGATCCCATAGACTGAATCAGGCCACACCACTTTTGTAGTATTTCTGGGACAGAGAGGTAGAAGCAATATGTTCATATGAGTAACTTCCCAGCTGTCTGAAAAACTCTTGTTTCCTGTGGTTATCTACCATTTCTGGCACTCTGTAGTTTCTCATTCTCTGTACATTGGATAATTGTGGCTGTCTATATTAATCACCATTTGCTGCATAAGGAAGCTTCTCCGGTGAGAGTTGAAAGATGAATTAATCTATAGATATTACAATAAGTCATTAGGAGTAACTTTAATTCTATATCTTTTCAGAAGAATAATATTACTAGATTCTCCCCTATGGCTTGTGACCTGTATAGCCTCAGGTTCTCATATAAAATCACAGCAATGGTGACAGCATGCACAAGTCCCATGTAAACTCAAGCCAGACAAAATCCCAGCATTGATGTTGGGAAGTGGGTAAGAAACCCCATAATATGAACATGGTATTTGGGGCAATCTGAATCTGTGTCCTTGGGCCGTAGGTATTTATATTTGGATCCAGAATAAATGATCACTTTTTTACTTGATGTTCTTTCTAAAAGCATAAGGCCAAACAATGTGGGCTGAACTCTCCAAAACCAAGAACCCAGTAAGTCCTTCCTTCCTGCAGTTGCTTATAGTAGGCATTCTGTCAATGATGAAATATCTAATAATTTTACCGTCTATGTGTATTAGCATGTGCATGTATGTCTCTGTGTCTATGAAGTTGTACAAGAGTGTGTGTATAAGGTTATTGGGAGATCAAAGGCAAATCTTTTTTGATTCTTTAGGAGTCACCTACCTTGCTTTTCCATTTGTTTTGAGACAGGGTCTCTCCTATGGCTCAGAACTTACTGACTGGACAACAAGCCTCTTGGATCTCCAGTGCTGGGAGAACAAACACACAGCAGAATACCTAGCTTTATCTGCAGATTTTGAGACTTGGACTTAGATCCTCATGTTCACACAGCAAAACTTCATCTACTGAGCTATCTCCCTAATGCTAAACTTATTCTTTCCAAAATAGTTTGATATATATGATATTTGTAGAAAGCAATGCTCCCTTCTGCTTGCGACACAACATAGATTTAGGATTTTCTAATGGCCCTTGGCATATGTTGTGAATCTTCCATAAATGAGAAAGTACACTGAAAGTTTTGTATGCTTTTGGTCTATGAACTTTGTAAATTTAATTTGGAACATACCTGGGAATGTCGGGACCAGTTCATGTCTGAGTTATGGAGGAGTGAAGCTCTCTGGATGTGAGGACGCTAGGTTCTTTTTTCAACACTTCCATTAACAGGGCCTTTTGAAATTCTTCCAACTTGCAAGTGATATTTCAAAAGCTAATTTAGATTGGAGTTATGAACAGCAAACACAGCAGAGTGTTCTCTTTCATGTAGTTTTCTATTCATGGACAAATGCCATTGGACTGCAATTTGCCTTTGGAAAATGCATGCAATTTGCTTAGATAACCTGAAAATTCCAGCTTCATGCTGTTCCTCAAGGGAGAAGCAAGAGGTTCCTGCAAGAACTTGTAAGCATTGCTGCAACTTATCAAAGGGGTACTAACAGTTGAAAAATTAGAATTATAATAATCAGATACATCTATTTTTAAAGGTTTCTGTGAAAATAATCTCCTAATACTATTTAACTCAAAAGGTTTTCCTGTCTTAGCTCTGCTGCCTTGCGGTCTACCATGCAGGGTCAAATGGATATGCAAGGCAGAACGGAGACCTGGAGGAAAGCAGGAGAGCGCCAGCAGTAGCCCATAACTGGGAGGGTGGAGTCACTCACAGTAATGGAGACTACATGGTAACTAACAAGTATCGTGCATCCCCAAACAGTGTAGAATAAGTTGTGAGGAGCACAGTAGTTGGGAACACTTCCTCTTTGTCTTTAACTTTGTTTCTTCTTTCTATTATCTGGACCTTTTCCTTGTATGGATTCTGAGTACATTTTATTACTTAATGTTAAACTACTGAATAGTATTTTTGTTCTACATGTAGACCCCTGAGGTATTTTTCCTGAACATTGCTACTTAAGTAGTGAATATTTTTCTGTAACTAGTACACTCAACAATGAAGATCGAACAGGGGCATGTTGATTTTATAGGGCATCCTCATAGAGACAGGTTTGATCACTGCACATTTCTTCTGCTTCTTACAGGCATGAATCTGAGTTCTGGAAATACCTGCTGAATTTCCCAGGGTCTTGTGTTTCAGGACAAAAAAAAATGTACCACGGAAACTTCATAAGATGATAGAAATATAATAGCTTATTAGGAGAAAGTCACTCTTGAGACTGGGAGTGGGCGAGTGGCCTGGGAAAAAGCATAAACTCAAAAGCACTGTCCACGAGGCTCCTGACTATCCATAAGTCATTTACACAGCACCCACCACTACAGCATTTGTGTAATTCAGACTTCTGTATCACATGTTCTGTTTGTTTCACGTAACTCAGGTAAGCAGGAGTTTCCTGCCTTCTGCCAGGTGATGTTTTATGTGTTAACCTTTTATAAAATTTTATTTACTTATTTTTATTTTATGTGTATGATTGTCTTACCTGCATGTGTATCAGTGTGATCAGTGTGCAATGCTGCAAGTCAGAGGTTGGTTTAGAATAAACAGCTACATCCTATCTCAAATAGCCAAGATATAACTCATTGGCAAACTCTTGTCTGGTACATACATGGTCTTGGGTTTTGATCCCCAGAACCATAAAAAAATAAACAAAATTTGAAAAACAAAGAAGTTGTATCTGTTTTAAAAATCTAAGATGTTATATTTAACAAAGTTAATTTGAAAAAGAAAAGGTTTGTAAAAGCAGGCAGCATTCCAGTTCAGAATACTAGAACATATGTTAATTGCATATATATATATATATATATATATATATATATATATGTATCTCCACAGTAAAGGATGTGGCATGCAAAAAGAATTTGATTTACTATAGTCAGCATTTGTTAGTCTTACACAGACAGGGTCTGATCAGTTGGCAGCCTGGGACTAGCTAACAAGCTAGAATGGTATGGATAGCTGCCACCCACTGTCTCACACTATCACTACCTGTTTCAAGAATGTATTATGTTAGTCTGACTTTTGTTTTCATACTAACATTGCAGTTCACTTTACAGTGAAGTAATGTAGGGTCCACATTTATCACTCAAGTATGGAAACAGACTTAGACTAAATGTACCAATTTAACAAGTCTAAATTCTCAGACCAAGGATTGGCTAACTTAATGAAGTTATATTTGCCACTGATATTTTTCATAATCAATAGCTACTACCATTTGACAGCATATCCTTTTTTTTTAATCATTGTCCCAAAGAAATCTTTAGGGATTCCCATTGTTTCCAGCCTGGAAGGGAGAAGCATAATAATTTGTATCCTAATTAATAGAACTGGTTCTAATATGAAAATCTGGGGTAAACTCTTACCTGTTTTGCTTTCCTTTTTGTCCTTTTGATTCAAGCTTTTTTTGCATATTCTGGAATCTAAAACACATGATTGCTTGGCTTATTTGCTTACTTCAATATAAGCCTTTTAAAATACCAAAGTGTTCCCCCAAGAGTGGAAGGATCCAGAAGTGCTCAGTGACTTGAAAAACTTAAGATCCTTTGCTTAGAGAGCTGAGGGAATGACTGGTATTCTTGTTTCTGGTCTAGAGAGACAACTTTGTAAAAAGAGAAACCAGTCAAAGCTGAAACCCAGTACCAAATTATCATTGTTTAGCACATTGTTTAACTGCACTTTTCACAGCTAAATTGATGCAATGGGTGAAGAGAGGAAACTTCAAACCAAGATGCTCTGTCACTAAGTGGGGAAATCAAGAGAACACACAGTAGGATCTCATGTTTTCAAGGAGAACTGACCACGTTGTGGGACCTCACAGAGAGAGAATTGGATTGGAGGGGCTGAGCTGTGGTCCACATTCTTTTCACTACCTCCTATGGACTTTTTCGCATGCACAGTTGCCTCTCTGATCAATGAGAGGAATTGATTACCTAATAATAGTAATGGCTGCACAAATTGAGACAGTAACTGCTGTTTATTAAGACCTGTCATTTTTCATTCATTATCATTGTAATCTTAACAATAGCCTATGTCCTTCTCACTTCCTACTTTATATGGGGTTAAGCTACTGGCCTAGGAGTACTGCAGTAGTAATTACAAATCTTTTCAACTCTCTGGTCATTAAAGTATGTTCCAGTTTTTCGCATTATTCCATTTCTCCCCTCATCTCACTAAAATTAGCTTCATTTCCTTCCAGTAAAGTCTTTTTTCTAAAAATTACTGCAATACTATAGGAAGAATGGTCATAATACTGTATCTTTGAACAACTGTACTTGTCAATATGCCTGGAAAAGTTTATCTTCAAGCTAGCTTATAAATCCCACAATGTGAGAGATTTACACACACACACACAGACCTTTGTTTTATAAATCTTTGTTTGACCTGGAGTGAAGCAAGCGCCTCTAAAGCTGTTTCTTTCAATTAAAAAAAAAAGATTTTTAAAGATTTTTTAAAATTAGGGCCACAAAGACAACTCATTGTTAAGAGCACTGGCTGCTCTTGCACAGGACCAGCGTTCAGTTCATAGCAGCCATGTCAGGCATGCTTTTTTATTATATTTATTCTCTGTTGCAGGCTCTCTCTCTCTCTCTCTCTCTCTCTCTCTCTCCTCTCTACCAGTGTAGAGGTCAGGACACCTTTCAGGTATGGATTCTCCTCACATAATGTGGGTCCCAGGGATTGAACTCAGGTTTCTGGTTATCAGGCTTGGCAGCAACATGAACAGAAACAGCAGGTACCTCGACTCACTACTTGGTACACGTACTCAAGGGCTTTTCCACTCACCCACTCTGCCTCTCACTCTCATGTCCTCTCACACCCACCTTGCTCCTTCCCAAGTTCCTCAGTATCTGACTGGCTCCTATAACTCCAGAGCACAAGAAAACGTTTTTCATGGGGCAGCACATCTGACAGCCTATATATAGGCCTTTTCCTGGAGTTTTTGTCACATACCAAAATACTCATGGAAAAAGTTCCACATAGAAATAAATCCTCTAAATAATCAATGGGAAATGACAGGTATTAATAACTGTGACGCTAAGGGAGACCTGAATAATCCCAGCTTCACTTGCTTTTATCACGAATTTTAAAGGCCACGAAGCTTAGCAGTAGACTCCTGTCACCTTTGCTGTAGATAACATGCCTGACTCCTACTCATCGCTTCTGGTGATAAATTATTCTTTCAGGGATTCAAAAGGCACGTTTGTCTGTTTCAAACCAGGAATGACCATCGATCTTTCATGCAGACATAATGGGTAACTTTTCAGATAGAAGGTTAAAAATTTCAGGGGCTGGAGTGATGGTTCAGCAGTTAAGGGCACTTGCTGCTCTTCCAGAGCTCAGTTTCTAGCTCTATATCAGGTGGCTCACAACAATCTGTAACTCTAGTTCAGGGGATCAAATACCCTCATCTGGCTTCAGTGGAAACCTGGATGCATGTGATGCACATACAGAAAAGAGGGACACAAATATATGCATAAATAAAATAAGTTGTTTTTTAAATCTCAAAAAACTCCACCCTCAGAGCACACTGGGGTCCCTATTTCTGGGCACAAACTCTATGAAGAGACCTGAGGTTAGACTACAGGGTCCCACAGCACTGACAGCTTCACTGTCTCCATGTGTCAGACTATCCTGTTTCTTTATTCCACAAACACCCCTAAAATCTCCCTTCAGGGATTTTGAGATCTCCCTCATCTCCCATTTAGCATTCTAGGGAATAAGTTATGTCATTTGCAAAACTCATCCATCATAGTTAAGTTACTTTTCTGGTTTCTGAGACAAAATAGCTGATGAAAGCAACTTCAAGAAAGAAGAATTTATTTTGGTTCACAGTTCAGGGGGTTCAGTCCATCATGGATGGAAGACATGGTGTCAGGAAGTGAGACTGCTGGTCACATTGTGTCCATAGTCCGGATGCAGACAGATGAATGCTGGTGTCCAGCTCAATTTTGTCCTTTCTACTTAATACCAAATCTTAGTTTAGGATGAGTCTCCCTACCTAAATTAATCTAATCTAGATATGCCCTCACAGAAACACCAAGACATGTTTCCATAGAGATTCTAAATCCAGTCAAGTCGACTATCAAGATTAACCATCACATCATCATTTCAATGATGGGCATGTCTCATGGTGTGCATAATGATGCTCTTTAGCATCAATATCATACAATGAAAAAGGCATTTGTACACAATGATTTAAATGTCTTCCATAGCTCATTGATTCTGTGAAAGAAGTCACAGTAATTCTAAAATGTGCTTCCATTTAAAATAATTAAGAAGCATCCTTCTCTCCATCTCTGGACTAGCTTCTTAATGCAGACTAGCTATAGGTCCTTCAGACACTTCCATCACCCCTATCTTCGCTGGCTCCTGATCAGTAAAACAGACCTGCCTTCCTAGGAGTTGGATAAGTCACATCTTGCCTACTGCTTCCCTATTCTATTCCTCTGGCCCACCACTACCCTGTCCCATTCTAACCCTGTTGCTAGCCAGGGTTCAGGCCCCCTGCCCCAGATCTCTGGTCTAGCTTTCTAATCTAGACTAGCTAGACAATCTGCCATAGATCCCCTAAATCGGCACCCCCCATCTTCCCTGGCTCCAGGTCAATAGGATTGACCTGTTCATCTAGGAGTCTGGAAAGTCAGAGCCCACCCATCACATCTTTATTCCTTTCCTCTGACTCACCCAGTCTTCTGGCAGCCCTGCCCCCAGCAGGGCTCCATTTCTTTCCTCCCAGACTAACTAAACTCCCTAACATAGACTCCACTGGCTTCTGATCTATCTCATACAGACCAGCCCTCCTATTAACCTGACCAGCCTACCCATTACTCTGTCCTACAAACTACCCAGACCACCCTGTAAGAACTTGAAACACAATGTATTTGAAATCAATGTATTTTCCATTCTTAAAAAAAAAGCAATCAAGCTACATAAACAAGAAAAACAGAGCCAAAACCAAATTAAACAAAAAGAGAGTAGTATGTATCCTAGTGGATGCATAACCAACAAATACATCCATATGTCCAAATGGCAGTGAAGAAACACAAATAATATGAAAAACCATGAGACAATGTCCTCAATGAAACCCACTTGTCTTACAGAAATGCACTACAGTGAAAGTACCCTAAGAAACACAAGGACACAGAATTTAAAATAGCAACCATAAACACGATCAAAGAACTTAAAGAAAACACAGAGAAACAACTCAAAGAATTCAAAGAGGAAAGGCACGCTTGTGATGGAAGCCCAATAATATATGAAATGGAATGTCAAAAACAATTCATGACGTGAAAAGTGAATTCACTAAAGAGATAAAAATAATGAAGAAAACCCAACCAGAAAATTAACATGACATTGAAAAATGTTATTATACATAAGAGATCTTCAAAATTCCAAAGGAAAAATGTTAGAAATGATTAACACTTTGAGTAAAGTGCCAAGAAACAAAATCAACTTACAAATTTTAGTAGACTTTCTCTATACCATTAACAAGTAATCAGTAAAAGCATTCAAGGATTCCATCCTATTCACAATAACCTAAAAAAAATAGGAATAACCTTAACTAAAGACATCAAAGTTCTCAACATTAAACATTTTAAGCCTTTAAGAAAAAAATAGAGAAAAACACTAGAGATGAAAGGTCCTAATCTGCTCATGAATTGTTAGAATCAATACTGTGAAAATGACCATTTTTCCAAAGCAATTTATAAATTCAATGGAATACCAATCAAAATACCCATGATATCTTTCATAGACCTAGAAAAAAAAATACAATAATTCATATGGAATCATGAAAGACCCTGGGTAGCCAAAGCAATCTTGGACAAAAATCAATGCTGGGGGAAATCACCATACCATATATCAGATTATATTACAGAGCTACAGGAACAAAAACAGCACAGCACTGACACAAAAAATAGACATGTAGATCAATGGAGCATAATAGAAGATCTGAACATGGGTACATGAAATTTCAGCTACCGTATATTTGACAATGGTCCCAAGAACTCACAATAGATGAAAGATAGTATCTTCAACAAACGGTGCTAGCAAGACTGGGTCTCCATCTGTAGAAGAATAAAATTGGATCCTTATCTTTCACCCTGCAAAAAGTCAACTCCAAATGGATTAAAGACCTTGATATAAAATGCAAAACTCTGAAACAACTAGAAGAAAATATAGGCAGTACCCTCCAAGAGACAGGTGTAGGAATGGATTTTCTAAACCGGACATCTGCTGCTCACTTATTAAGTTGATAATTAAAAAGTGAGAACTTACCAAGCTACAAAGCTTTTGTACAACAAAATAATCAACTAAAGAAGGGAAGGTGAAACCCACAGAGTACCAACTACACATCCGACAGAGGATTAATATCTGGAATATACAAAGAACTCAAAAAATGAACAAGGAAATAAACAATGCAATAAAATGATGGGCTAAAGACATGAATCCTTATATTTACAAACATACAGTACACCACTCATCAAGATGCTTATTTTTGCAACAGATGGAGGCTACAGCAGAATTCAATATAACTGGTCAGACATAGAGATATAGGTCTGAGAGATGAGAAGTCCTAGATGACACACCTACAGTTGAACCTCTATACCTAAGGCTCACAGAACACAGTGAAATGAAGGGTAGAAAGAAAACTAAAGCATCCCTCAACTCTTACCAGTGAAACTTCCTTTAACAACAGAGTGTTATGCACACAGAAGGCCACAACTGGCCAGGTTTTATAGTATAAGAGGCTATAGATTGTGTATCCCTGGATAAGACTCCTATATTGAATCTTGCCCACTTAAGGCTCAGGGATCATTGCAGAATAGGGTGCAGAAAGATTGTAAGCCCTAGGGCTGGTTCATGAACTTAGAAAACCAGAGGCTGCCAGGCCACTAGAAAGTTGCACATGTGGAATTATGGCAATGATGGTATTGGGCACAGGACCCACACCAACTCAAATTAGGCAAGGACCTAGAGTGAACTGGTAGAAATTGGTGGCAGGCCAGACCTAGACTGAGAACTATTGGAGACTGATTACTACTGGGAGAGGGAGAGTATGCCTTACTTATGATCTCTAGATAGCCTCAACAGACTCTCTAGTAAATGAATTTGCAGTAAAGGACATCTGGGCACAAATGCCTGACTGGATAGGACTTAGCAGTGTGGCAGAATACAAGAGGTCTAGTGTAGGATAAGGGGTGCATGGGGGGAGGGGTCTAAATTTCTCAGAACTGTCACATAAAATGCATAAGTCTCAAAAAAATAAATACACTTTTAAAAGTACTTAAGCAAATGAACAGACAGGCACTTAAAGAAAAATGAAACAAACATTAACATGCTCCCCTTCCTTCGACGCTTTTAACAACTGTTATTCAAATATATTTATACTATTAAGAGGCTTTCAGAAGATCTCTTTGTGTGTGCGTGTGTGTGTCTGTATGTGTGTGTGTGTGTGTAAATGTGGGTGCACGTGCATAGTGTGTATGCATATGCATACACTTGCATATGTTAGTACATTTGTGTGGAGGTCAAACATCCATCTTGTGTATGATTACTTGGGAACCATTACATTATTTTATCAGACAGGGTCTGTTACTGGCTTAGAGCTTACTGGATTGATCAGGCTAGCTCTCCAACTAGCCCTAGAGGCCTATATGTATCTAACACTGGAATTACAGGTTCACATCACCATGCCTATCTTTTTTCTTTTACATGTGTTCTGAGGATCAGATTCAGGTCCTTATGCTTGTGTAGCAAGCACTTTATTGAGCTATCTTCTCAGTTCAATATATTTGATTCTTAATAGATTTGTTCATTTCTTCAGTACAAAATAAAAGCAGATGTAGAGACAGAGGCACAGAGAGAGGCAGAGAAAGCACACACATTTTTTGTGGCCCCACAGAACAGATGCATTGATGAAAGACATGAAGAGGATGGGTTGAACCTGTCTCCAATCCCCCACTTCCTGCTCATTTACATAACTCATCTTCTCATTTCCCATCTCATAGAATGTGGGAATGTCCTGAATATAGTCTATGTATAACTATTCTTTCCCTACAAAGACTTGTCACCACTGTGGCTGCTTCCTTTTGCAAGCCATGGCAGGTTTTGCTCCTTACCAAACACCCTGCCCCTACTAGGCTGTTCTTCACAGCTAAACTAGCAGGGTTCTGTTTCTAGTCATCTGTTCCATATGAGATCTTCTGTCTAGTTCATATGAGCAGCATCTTTTCCAGGGATTCCTAGCCACATAGTGTGTGTTTTTGTTTGGATATTTCCTTATACTTTGGACTGTGTTAGTGTAGCTACCATGACTGTACCTTATTATTTTGTTTTTTTTTTTTGCTCTTTTCTACCTTGGGACCTAGTTATAGCTCACCAGCATATCCAGCAGATGCACAAAAACACACATGCAAAGAAAAAAGGAAGAAATCCTTAAAGACTGCCTATCTCAATGCTGTGAGGGCAGAGGAATAAATAACAGAGTATGGAAAGCTCTGTAAGCATCCACGCAGGGAGGGCTCCGCTCCTTATGTTCTCAGTTCCATTTCACCCAGGTGAACTCTTCAACACCAACCCTCAGCAACAATCTCAGTACTGGTTTCTGCTGAAGAGGAAGTTAAATGTAAACTAAATTTCAGGGAACTAGAGTTCTCTGTTACAGAGAACTATAGATCGACAGTAGAAAGATTTTTCACAAGTTGTTTCTTCACATTATATTCGTTTCCTTCTTCATTATTATGAAAAACAACTTGAGCTTGAGGTGTTGGCTTACAGTTCCAGGGGACATAGTCATGACATCATGAAAGGGATGTCATAGAAGTAAGATCAGAGGCTGTTGGTCATTTTGTCTTCAGTCATGAGTCAGAGAAAGATAAATACCTGTCTTAGCTTCCTTCCTGTTTTGTATACATCCAGGCTCCCAGCTATGGAATGGTGCCTTGCACAGTTAAGATGGGTCTTTTCTCCTCAACCATATAAAGAAATTCCATTACAGAAATTCTTAGAAGCTGTCAACCAATATTAACTGTCATATGACATTAAATGAGGAGACAGAATGAGAAAGAAAGGCAGGGAACATGGAAAAGGTAAACGGGACACATGTGAGTATGACTGCAGATCACATTGGAAGAATGGCACTATCCTCTACATTCTAAGAAGGAAGGACGATGAGGAGGCTCTCTGGTTTGGGAGAGAGAGAAGAGAAAGAAATCCACTGAGTGGAATGATCCTTCAGGCAAGATGAAGATGACAACCTATCCATTGAGGTGACATGAAGATCAAGGGAAGATTGCAGATAGCTCTGCCTTTGCCCATTCTGAGGTGACATTCCGACTCTCAGGGGAGGAGAGGTCTATTATTTTTCCTCTACTGACAGCTAGAAATCTGGAATAAGGAAAAAGGATGGCCTAGTGTAAGAACACAAAATTTACTCTTATATAAGAATGCGTCTGTTCACAGATATATTCATTTAATCTAAAACTGGTAAAAATTCTCTGTCAGAGTGGTTGAGAACAATGAGATAGTTGTCTGAGCAGTTACAACATTAATCAGATAAATGTGAGTTAGATGGCAACATACAGCTATATGGTGAACCAGTGGATCTCACTGACCTTTACCTTTCTATTCAACAGCCAACCCATACTTTTAAATATTCTCTATGAATCTGGCCTCTGACTCCCTGACTTCAATAGTTCCTACAGTATGTGTGTCTCACTGCTGTGACAAAGCACCTAACAAAAACAACTTAAGGAAAGGTTTATTGTGGCTCATAGTTTGAGGATACAGTCCATTGTGGTTGGGAAGTCATGATAGCAGAAGCTTGAGGTAGCTAGACACATAGTAGCCACAATCAGGAATCAGGGAGCTAAGAATGCTGGTGCTCAGCTCACTTTCTCCTTTTCTTTTTTCAGTCCAGGACCAATGCCCATGGGATGATCCTGCCTACTGTTATGGCACCTCAATTAATACAAACTAGATTAATACACCTTCTAAGACAAACCCAGAGGTTTGTCTTCTAATTTATTCTAGATCCTGTCAAATTGGCAAGCAACATTAACTTACATGTATCCTTTTAAATATTTTTGTTTATTTATTTTGTTTTATGTGTTTATTTTACCTGTATGTATGTAAGTGCACTACATATATATGCATATATATATTGCATATATATATGCATATATTACATACATACCACAGAGGCCAGAAGAGGGTGTTCCCATACCCTGGAAGTGAGTTGTGGATGGTTGTTTGCTGCCATATGGCTGCAGAGACTCAAACCATGGCTGTTGGGAAGAAAAGCAAATGTTCTTAACTGCTGAACAGCCCCTACATGTATACTTATTATCTGTGTTTTAGAAGGCATTCTGATGCTGTTCTGAGCAAAGGTGGTTCACAAATGTCAGCATGGGTGGATAGATTCCAGTGCTCCTCAACGTATAGAGAATTTATGTCCTCACAGCCCATCATAATATGAAAATAACCTAAGTCAAAAAGGTCTTGAATGTAATTAATATGAGCATCCTGGCAGGGAACACACACATTATAGAGTCTGTTATCTCTGTCATGACTGCAGAGCTGACTGGGACCTGAGATTGGTGCTACCATCAAGCATCACAAGGTGAGAGAGGACCAAATGTCACCAGCCTGGCAAAAGATCCAAATTCAAATCTATGGGTGCAATTTTACTGAGAATCATATTCACAGTACGTACCATAAAATAAAAGAAGAAAAATAATCCTAAATTATTGACTTTCTTAATCAGAACTTAAGTACTTTTTGAATTAATACCAATTATTACTTATTGCAACAATTCTAGGGAAAGAAAAAATGTGTAGACAACAATAAGGACCTGAAATTTTTACATTATTAGTTACTGGCAGAGCTTAAAGACTGGAGTAACTTTTCTCAGAAAATGAAAATGCCAATCAGGAAACCAGAACAATTGCTTGAAACACACCATTCCATACTTGAGAAAATAAGTAAAACCAAATCAGTTAGCTGACTCGGATCACATTAAAATTTCCAAAGGTGACTCAGTCCTTGTGTGTTTGATAAGGAGCTAACTAAGCCCATTATAGAGCAAGAGCCAGGAAACTGTGCAGTGTGAGGACTTAAGACCAGTTAACCCAGAACACAAGCCATGCTTTTGAGCCTTGGATTCAGTATGATGTGCTAGAGAGTTAAGAGATCATGTTCTCTATGTGACTCCAAGCAGCATAGCTATAATCAATAGATAGAGGTTCATAGAGAAAATAATGCAATTCACCTTTTATAAAAGAAGTTTTAGGGCTGGGGAGATGGGTCAGTTGGCAAAGTACTTGACTTGTCAGCATGAGAATGTGGTTCTACCCTCAAAACACATAAGAATACAGCCTGGTATGGGGATGTGCAATTCTTAGCCCAGTTCTAAAGAGAGGAAGACAGGAAGATCCCTGAGATTGCTGACCAACCAGACTAACCTCCTTGGCAAGTTTCAGGCCAGTGAGAGACCCTGTCTCAAAAAAGGTGGATAGTGTCTGAGAAATGACAGCCAAGGTTGTCTTCTGGCCTCCACTTGTGTCTATGCAAACACACATGTGTGCATACACATATACACACACACACTCACACATACACCTTAACACACACATAAATAACAGAAAATAAATTTTGATACCTTTGGCATTTCCTAAATAGAATTGTTAACTTACAAAACCGTGGCTTCCATGCCACAAAAATTGGACTCACTCACATTGGGGTTGCATTCCTATATACCTGAAGTGAAAGACACAAGGACAGGAAATGACCAATAAGAAATCTGCCCAATTCCATATTAAACAACAAAAGGTTGGGGAGATTGCTCAGTAGGTAATATATTTGCTGTGTAAGCATGGGGACCTGAGTTTGGATTTCTAGAACCTATGTAAAAGCTTGTGATTGATCATGCACACTCCTATCTCTAAACCTGGGGAGCAGGTAGAGATAGGCAGATCCTGGGAACTCCATGACCAGCCAGTCTGGCCAAAACAATGAGCTACAGATTGAGAAAAGAGATACTGTCTCAAAATCTAAGACATAAATTGACTGAAACAGACAACTTGACACCAACCTTTGATCTCTACAATCACACACACATACAAAGAAGAAAGGAAATAAAAATGTAGAGAAAAGTTATTTTCTGCCTTTTTTGCCCTCCAGTATACTAAGAATGTGTTATATTCAAGTACCCACTTACTTGTACACTATGGAAGATAGGAAGTGAACTGTTACACCGTTCCCATGAACCTATAGTTCAGCTCTAGAAACGTAGGGTAGTAAATGATGGCACTATTATGTGGCATCAGTACAGTGCACACAAAGTCTTCCTGAGAATTAGACTTTTAGCAAATAGGAAAAATTAGCCTGTGCTTTCACGGAATGAAAAAATAAGAAAATAATTAAGGGATGTTAAGTCAATTGCTTTTCATGTGCAAGAAAAGAAATGTAGGTCAAGGGTTGAGGAAATAGCTCAATGGGTAAAGTGCTTGCTGTGCAAATAGGGAGAAATGAATTAGAATCCCCAGAATGCAACTAAAATCTGGGTGAGGCAGCATAAATCTCTAATCCCAGTACTGGGGAGTTTAAACAGAAGGAACCTGAGGATTCGTTGTCCAGTCAGTCTAGCCAAAACATGAGGATGCGGGTTAAGAAACTATATTTTAACAAATACGGTTTAGATGTGATCGGTGAAAGACATCCTACATCAGTCTGTGTACTGCATGTATGCCACATGGGCAAGCGTATTATATTCCTCCACCTATAGATACAGACACATGCACAGACTCATACACACATAAAATAAAATAAAAAGAAACATGCAAAAGCTGTCTGAGCTGCACAATGGGAAAAAATATCAGAAAAAAAGACAATTTTGCTTTCATTTCTGAGTTTAAGCCACTGGAACATAATCTTGAAATTGTTCCCAATACTTCCACATTAATGGTCATTTAAGCCAACTTTAGACAAACTTTTTCAACAAATATCAGGAAAAATGAATAAATCAAAAATGAGTGAAAATTAGAATATCATTAGGTTGATGTCAAAAATATAACCTTTCAGTGTCTATAGAGATAAATAGATATGTATTTTATGTAATATGAATAATAAACAGTGATTATTATTGAAAGTTTTGGAGCTATAATTCACACATATTTAACCACTTCTTCCATAAATAAAAAATATTTTAGGATGCTAATTAGCCCATTTGTTTGTGGGATATATATATATATATATATATAAATGTATTCGCTATGCTAACCACTTTAAAGTATTACTTCAATGCTATTAAGTACAATCAAAGTATTGAATAGCATAGTGCAAAGTTTAATTAGAATTTTCTATTCACTGGGGAAGGGTTGTGCCACTAGATATATGGACATCAGAGGACAATTTGCAAGACCTGGTATTCTCCTTTTGGACTCAGGTTTTCAGGTATAGTAACAAATATATTTATCCAATGAGTCATTTTTCTGGACTTATAATATAGTTTTGAAATCCTTAATTGTTGGATTTTGAATTTTTCCTATTTGTTATTGCACATATTGCAAAAATGAACATGCCATTAAGTATAAATATTTAAAATTATAAATATAAATATAAAGGAAAATATAAATTTTCCTTCATTTATGTACAAAAGCATAATGTATTCCAATCTCTGTACATATTTGGAAAGGGTATGAGTTTCTATTATATTATCTTTATATGACAAGAAAAATGTCCATATTTCAATACTCTTCTAATTTGTATTTAACTATTTTCAAATAAATCTGAACATGTTCCATATTTGTATTAATAACAAAGTCTTAATTATCTTAGTTTTAACATATATTTTTTATATCTGTATGAATGAGAATTGTGTTGATTTTAGTTTCTATGATTTAGTATATTAAGATTTATTATGAAATTGGCTTATCAGTTAGTTTTCAATGAACATTCTAGCTGGATATGGTGCACACAAATTATCTGAGCCCTTGTGTGTCATGAATTCTCTCATGGTGAGGCCCGACATGCAGACCCACTCTCTCCACCCCTAGGATTGAACCAATTGAGCAGACAGAGAATGCTCTTGTAGAGAAATTAATTTCTTCCATTTTACTTAGAAAGGATTCATCCCCAGGGATGACGGAGCCTGCATTTTGATCATAAGTCCCCCAGACCAAACGAACATGCACCCAAGATGGAGCCCAGGTGCAGCGCCCACCTCTTGACTTCCCAGCCTTCACTGCACTTCCTCTAGACCTCCCCACTTAAGTAATTGGTTAGTGGGCTGTGAATCACATTTGGAAGCCTGTCCCTCGCAGCAGAGAAGAAACTACGGATCTATCCAACACTCCACCCCTGTTTTCTCTCTGGGTATTACAACACTTTCCACCATCCTCTTCTGTGGTAGTCCCTGAGCCACAAGAGCAAGGGGCTTGGGGAGGAAATAGCAGGCACAGGATGATGTTCTTTCCTCTGTGGCCTGGATTATCACCTTGCTTCAGTGATACTCCTTCTACTATAAAAACACAATTGTAAAACAACAACAACAGCAGCAAAAGTAACATCCACGCAAATACTGAATGACCTAACCTACAGTTTTAAACACAAGTGCTTAGGCAATACCTAAGTAGGCACATCATATTTTGCTGTTGGAAGAAAAAAAGGAAAACATGAGCAAATCTCTTAAATTTTAATTTTATTTCACCCCCTTTAAATGGAGAGATGGAGCTTTTTGTCTTTGATTTTTTTTCATGATAACTCTGACATCTCTGATGTGCAGTGTCCATTTTAGACATAACCTCAGGCTAAATGATCAAGAACAAGGTTGGCAATCACTTTGCATGAAAGAATATTTTCTATTATTTTTTCCTGTTGGAGTTATATATGAGCTTTCAATGGGCCCTACTGAGGGCGGCCTTCAGAAAGTATCAGTTCTTTGGCACATGGAATATTGGCTGTGAGTGGCTCACCAGGGTCCACAGGCACAAAGATTTTATATATATATATATTCAGAGCTGAAAGTTGGGAGAGGACTTGGAAGAGTTAAAGGTCTATGGGAGGAAAACACACCTTTATAGCCATGGGCTGGGAAGGAGCTCATAAGGCCCCACCCCTAGCTGAAAAATTCTGGGAAGTTAATGGATACTGAAGAAAGGATTGGGTCATTTATGCACCAAAGCATATATGAATAGTAATCTCTTCACCCATTTGGAAACAGTATGGTTTTTCATAATATTTTCTTTGTATGTATGTGTATATATGTTGTGTGTGTGTGTCTGTGTGTATCTGTGTATGTATGTCTGCCTTGCCTTGCCTTGCCTTGCCTTGCCTTGCCTTGCCTTGCCTTGCCTTCCCTAGGTATTGATGCACTCTGATGAAACACACATAGTGACTAACAACTGTCCATAACTCCAGTTACAGGGGCTTTGACAATTTCTTCTGACCTCCATGGGCACTGCATGAGATGGGTCCACTTACATATAAGCAGGCAGAATACTCAAACAAATAAAATAAATTCAAAACATCAGGTTTTTAAATCACTATTTGTGGTAATTACTGAGTTAAACATTTTTTCATTAGTTATTGAAGCGAGAATGCATGTGTGTGCATGTGTATGTCTATCAAGAAAATGACTGTTATTTTCTTCAATAGTGTAGCCATTGTTAAGTTTCCCATGTTCTAGATTCCAATGGGTCACTTATTAAAAGATTAAAAAGTAGGAAGGGGACTTATTAGGAAGAAGAATGGATTTAGAGGGAAGGGAGAGAAGAGAGAGAAGAGAAAGCAACATAGGGTGAATATGATTGGAATATGTTATACACATTTATAAAGCTATCAAAAATTAAATAAAAACACTTTGAAAAAATCACCTTGGTGATGTCTTCTGTAGCTAAGAAAATGTTTACTACCACAAGGAAATATTCTTGAAATTTTCTCTATTTTCTTTCAAATACATTTTTATTGTAAACATCAAGCATGAAGTTTGGCTGTTTTATTTTGCACTGGTTTTGTTAACAGTCATCCCACTGCAAAATCATTTCCACCATGTTAATGGCTCCCTAGTTTTAGCCCTTGCTTTACTACAGCTCATTTAACACAGTGCTTATCCACTAGCACACCACAGTAAAAGGCCATGGTGGGAAATCTTAGTAAAGAAATTATCAAAATGTGGTCATTTTATTCTAAATATATTTTATGACAACCAAGTGTCATACTAATGTCTGCTACTTGGAGCATAGAAAATAAACATAAAAAAGGGAAAAGAGCATATCAATTAATTACTGAAGATCATGTAGTTGTATAAGTGCTTAAAGTTTTTGTTCCCAAACTACAAATGCAATTGACAGGAAGGACTAAGGTATTCTCTTAGGGAGGAAGAGGAGATAAAGACTGACAAAACTGAAAGCATAGAAATATGCTACCAGTCAAATCCTTCATACCCACTTACTTCTAAGCTGCCAAGAAATGGTTATTTTGATCACTGCTAATCATCTCTCTATTCCTAACCATCTGGTTTCAGTTTCTTTTCCTATTGTTGTGATAGACATGTCCTGCCAAATCAGCTCAAGGGACAAAGAGTTTAACTCACAGTTTCAGGATAGAGTCCATTATGGTAGGGAAGTCAAGATGGCAGGAGCATGAAGCAGCTGGTCACATCTAGTCCACAACCATAAAGCAGGGCTGGATGAATACTTGCCCTTGGTTCATTTTCTCCTTCAATGAAGTCCAAAATCCTAGCATAGGGAATGGTGCTACCCACAGTGGGTGGTTTACCCCCTTCAATAAACATAACCTCTCACAGGCATACCAGAGGCCAGTCTCTCAGTAATCCCAAATGTCCTCAAGTTGACAACTGAGATGATCCATCACACATTTTTTTTTCTTTTACTTTGACTTCTTATGTAAAATTGAATTAAGTATAACTTCCTTTTAAGACACACAGCCATCATCAGTTCATAGACTTCCTCTTCCTTTCTTTCATTCCATTCTTCCTACCTCCAGATCAGTTCTACATTGTCTCATAGACACCAAATCCAACGCATTTGCTGCATATCCCTGCATATGTACCTAGCCTCATTAACATGTTGTGTTGTTTATCAATGTATGGCTACAGTATATAAATAGTTTTGTGCTAGAGAGCTGGTCTATTTCTGTGAGCCTAATGCTGTAGCTCTAAGTCACTCCTTTGTTTCACACACACACACACACACACACATTCTAATGCATTTCAAAATCTCTTTTGTGTCTTAATTATCTAAAATAGAATTTTGGAGTGGCTTTTTAACATACTAGTTTACGGACGTGTCATATTCTGATGAAATTACTTATTCTACCAGACTTTCAGTAATGCTTAACCTATAACTGCAAAATGCTAATTTTTGCCTGTAAGCATCTATCAATACCTAAATAATATCTAAATAATTGGGTTATTGCACTGTTATCATAGGAAAGTTACTTATGTTATATATTTCTTGTTCCTTTTGAAATAGTATTTTGTGCTTATTCCTAGTTTTTGAAACCCTAGTGTATTAGTTAATTTCCTCACTGCTATGCCAAAATATATCAAAAAAGCAGCTTAAAAAAAGAAGGGTTTATTTTGGCTCATATTTAAAGGATACAACCCATCAGGGTGGGGACACCATGGCACTTGGATCATGAGGCAGTTGGTTACACTGTATCTGCACTAAGGAAGGAGATAAACATATAAGGTATTCATTTCACATTTCTCCTTTATATTCTTCCTGGGACTCCAGCCCATGGAATCGTGGCACCCACATTCAAGGTAGGTGTTCTCTCCTCAAGTAGCCCAGTCCCAAAATTCTTCACAGAAATGCCCAGAGGATGTGCTCTAAGTAATTCTAGATACTATCATGTTGATGGTACTAGTCATCACACCTAGTATCCAGAACAATAAAATGGATCTAGAGCAACTCTTCTTAATTATAATAATGCCCTATAATCTCACCTGTACTTATGTTAATTGAGTTTATATGTTTTTTAAAAACCCCAGTGGATGAAGAGGCTGGCTGCTTGGGGGAAACAACCAAGTGACTGGATAATTGATACTTCCAGCTCCACATATCAAGCTTAGGAGACAGAAGAGAAAGACTGAATTAATTACTGATCCCCAGTAATTTAATCAACCAAGATTGTGCAATGATGTCATCAAACAATTTAGGAGTTGGGAAATCTGGTGAAAAGAATTTGCCCTCAGCCAAGAAGTGCTTCCTTAATTTCTTTGAGACATTTCAACAGATACAAACCATGTAAAGGGGCTGCAGAAGCCTGACATGGAACAACCTTGTTGCATGGAACGCCCAACTTGTGGGAACAGTACTGAATTACTATAGTTGACATCAGGGGCAAGTCTCACTGTAGGGTACCACCTAGTGTCTTTGAGAGATATAGAAAGCCTCTAAACATTTGGGGTTAAAATGGTTTTCCTCAACTGAGCTTTGTGAACTCAAGTTCATAGGGAAAAAGGAGTTTTACCTGTATAAAAATTTCTACTTATTTGAATGTCCTTGATTTTGGAGAGTTAGAATGTTGCATGTCTAGAGACAAAGTATTTTGGTGTTACTGCCCCCCGCCCCAATAGTTGCTAGTTGCCCGCCTCTGCACTTGACCTAACATCTTCGTGATTGTCCAGTTAAAACTTATAATAGACTTATACCTCCTATGAATGCAAGGCTAAGAATGCCATCTTCAGAACACGGGCTTGCACCTTTAATCCAGAGTCCATAGCCTGAATCAGGACAGGCCTCTCTACAGATACTCTGGAATAGAGAGGTAAGACATTCTCTGTGCATCCTAACAACAGCCCCTGGTTTATGTTCCTAACCAGCATCTGCCTCCTCTATGCTCTTTTTCACATATACTGTGTTGAAGTAAGTTACATGATATGAAACTGCCTGAAACCCCAAAAAGTCCTATTTCTCTAAATTCTGGTCTGAGAATTTGGTACCTACAAACTTCTCTGGGGGACTGTAAGGAGAAGAGCTTTGAAGACTGCTCTCTGAAAAGACTCCTCTGTCCTCTGACTCTCATTCCTCTTACATAATTCTCTCTGTCTCTTTATCTATGTCTCTCTTTCTTTCTCCCTCCCCCTCTATCTCTCTTCTTCTTCTTCTCATTCTTAATGAAAACTCCTCTCCAGGCTTTAAAGGCAAGCCTTTATTTCTCTTAGGGCCTCATCAAGTTTACATTGCCATATATGTAGTGTTTTGTCTAATGCTCACCCTCATGCCTCAAGGTCTAATCATGGGCTTGAGGTCCTTTCAAGCCAATAAATCTCACTGAAGGATATTATGTGTCAGCTTCCTCTGTGGATCCATTGTTGCTGTTCAACTTTCATTTACAGTCTTCAGATAGCATCTGAATCCTATAACAGACAACCCCTGCCTTGCTATATATAACCTGCCTATTACATATTTCCACCAATATACTTTAAAAGTGCTTGATTTATGATTTTTCTTTCATTATGTAACTATAAAAAATTCATGAATATGCTACTTTGCTGGAATACAGCATTATTCTCTTCAAAGTGAGAGTTGATAGTTTTCTTTCTTTTAATTTGTATGTGTTCATGTGTGTATGTATGTACTATGTACTATGTAATTTAATATTACTCATTCATATATATATAGGTATAGGTACACACATATATATATATATATATATATACACATATATATATATGTGTGTGTGTGTGTGTGTGTGTGTGTGTTTATATTAAGCAACTCAATTACAATTCTTAGCTTATCTACTGGTTCCTTAACTTTGTTTGTTGTTTAAAATGTCCCAAATCTTTGGGTCTAAGTTAAATAAATGCTTATTACATCTTTATGTGTTGCTCTTTATTACACTTCCTATAATGTTTTTGAACATTTTTCTATTTTACTTTTATAAAGTTTTGTAATATTCTGGACTAGATCTACTGAAAAGAATTATCATTTCCTTATATCCTTCCTCTTGATCTTTATGAATTCTACTTAATTTTTATACCCAGAAGTCCTCCACTATATCAGCTACTTATTTGGCAACATATACTGTGCAAGTTAATTTTGATTGTCAGCTTTATGGGATCTAGAATCATGTAGGACACAAACCCTCCTGTACATGATAGTGAGGGAGTCTCTACTCTCAGATAATCGAAGTGGAACGATCCATACTAACTATTGGAGGTGGCATCCCACATGCTGGATTTCTGGGCTGCTTAATAAGATGAAAGTGGGTTGAGCAGCAGCATACATTTCTGTTTTCTGACTGAGGACAGCGTGGCTAGCTGCCTCACCCCGGCTACCTGTTCTGTTCTCCCTGTCATGCTGGGCCAGGGCCTGGAAGTGTAACCAAAATAAATCCTTCATAGGTTTCTTTTCTCGGGCATTTTGACATGGAAACAAGAAAATTGATATATGTATTATTGGAGCTCAGTTTATGATGAGAGTGTAGATGGATTAAGTGAGTCTGTACTGAGCAGTACAACCCTTTAGCAACTATGGTCCTTCAGGAACTAGCTTGCCAGACTTGCCTGGTTTGCATTTCGAGTTGTGTGATCTGCTTAAACAAAGAATATTTCAGGGCTCAGGTGTTCTATCTATCATGAGATCTTTATCTGATCAGCCGTTGTCAATTTCTGCTCTGTTGACATCCCAGAATCATATATGTATTGTGCACCTATTCTAAGGACCAAGCAAGTTTGGTTAAACGATGGGCAGAATAAAATTTTGGAGGAAAGGAAGTCACAATGAAAATTTCTTCCAGGACTGGGGTCGGGGCAAGCTAGCAAGGTACTTGCCTTCAAGCACAAAGACATGAAGTGGATCAAAGAACCCACATAAAAAGGTCAGATAGGGTGTCAAGGTCTTGTAAATCCAGTGCAGAGGAGACAGAGAAAGGTAGATCTCTGAAGTGCACTGGCCAGCCTAGACTACTTGGCAAGTTCCAGGTCAATGAGAAACTGCCATGGTAGATAGTGCCTGAAAAGAAGTAGCAGAGGTTGTCCGCTGGTATCTATTTGCACACATACACATACATGTACATATGTGCTGCCCATATCCACTGCACACTCACAGAAAAAGAAGGAAAACATACGTTCCAATACATGCTCTAATCATGAGAGGTTTTTCATTTAAAATTAATAGTTTCAGACTGGAAAAATGGCTCAGTGGTTAAGACCGCATATTGCTTTCACAGAGGACTTGAGTTTGGTTCCCAACACCACCTTAGGTTGGCTCACAAACACCTATAACCCCAGCTCCCAGAGGTCTGATACATTCTTCTGGACATCATGGGCACTGCACTCACATGTGCATAAGCCCACACACAGATATTCATATGATACACACAATGGAAAAATGTATAAATAACTCATAAGTAAATTCTACAGCTTTCCCTCCAATGAAACTTGGGAACATTCTATCTTCACAGTGTTTTCTCCCAGACTTAATATTCATTTCTTTCTCTCACCTTCCTTTTTCTTCCTTTTCATTGCTTTATACCTGTCTAGTGTTGAATTGCTATGCCGTATTTTCTGGAAGAAAAACTTCAGAGAAATATTTCCAACCAAACTTTATATATGGGAGAGTTTAGGCACAGATAATTTAAATAATTTATCTGCATTACCCAGACACTGTGCAGGAGAGATGGAATATACGCTGTAATGTCTAAGTGAAACTCCCATGGTCTTTCTTTGGAATTTATATCATATAATAAGTATCAGGCAGAAATCACTTCTAAGAATACTATTTGCTCAGTCAATGAAAAGAATTCATCTTATTTTCACAAATACTAGAACTGGGAGATCATTTCAAATTTGCCCAACAAAATCAAACACACAGGAGATATTTTCATTCCCAAATGCTCATTTTCACTCGGTGGAAATGAGAAAAGGCTGTTGAATAAATGTAAAGAAAATGGTGAGTCTCATTTACAAAGACAACTCATGCAGAAATTGCATATATAAATCCCATAAGTGGACACTGAGCATTTATGGTTTAGAATGTCACTAGCAATGAGCAGTGAGCAAATGGAAATCTCTCACAGCTCTCCACTACAACCATTAGCACTCCTTCCAGGTAAGTGCTTTTTGGTGCAATGTCATTAACCACAGCCCTTGAACAATGCAACACATTTAATTTTTAATTACCATATAGTTTCCCATTATGAGAACAGACACATGAATGCCAAGTACTAGCATATAATCTAGCTAAATAGAAAATTTCACTGACTCTCATCTCTCTGAATCTTTCATGGCAGAGTTAAAATAAGTGTCTATGTGCTGGGGAAATGGCTAATTAGAGTTCTTGCTACATGGGTCCAAAGACAGGAGTTTGAATCCTCAGAGCCCACATAAATACAGAAAAGGTGCGGTACCTACCCAAGAATCCCAGGCTCAGAAAGCAGAGACATGGGATCCCAGAGCAAAATGGCTAGACAGACTAGCCAGATTAGGAAGCTCTGGGTTTGATAGAGAGACCCACCCACAATAAAATTAGGGGAAGAGTGTTTGAGTGTGTTTTTCAATACCAACCTGAGGCCTCCACATGCATGTGCACACATGTGTATGTACCACTGCACACATGTGCCCTCCACACATGCATACATGCCTATGCACACATATACACCACACGCACAAAGGGAAAAAAAGCTTCCTAGAGTGATTTTCATTTTATTGGATTAAAAGAATTCTGAACATTTTAATGCTGGCCCACAGGTGCTTCGTTATCACAGGTCTGACCACCACCCACACTCCCATCTGTAACCTCTCTACCCTCAACCTGGTACAAGAAAAGGGAGGCAGCATCACCTTTGGTCCTAAAGTCTCTCTCCTCACCTCTCTGCTCTCCAGTAATCAGAGACAACCTGACAGTAAGCACATGGTATTCATTGTACTTATTAGCTAAGTGATGCTAAGTGATGCAGGACACCTTTAAAAGAGGGAACTCCACTTTGTCAGGTGGGCTGAAAGCTTTCTCTGTTTTCACAACCCTGCCATACTCTCTGGACTACTAATAATCCCTTAATAAGGCTGTCTATTGAAGCTCAGAACTTATCTCTCTCCAACCACCTCTTATCTCTTATCCCAAACATTTTATTTGTAGTGAAAAAGCTTATTTGAAGACAAAGGGATTATTCTGAATAAGGTGTGATTTAAGTGTGGCTGAGTCTCCCCTTTCTAAGGCACTGTATTAGATGTTTAGATATTAAATTATTGAATGCTCATGAACCCCAATGAAATGCAGAAGTCCACATGCACAATCCATTTGTTTTTCAACCTAGTAGTCTATTCTATGAACACACAACAGACTTAGTTAAATCTTGCTACCACTTAGATCAAGGCTATTTGTTCCTAGGTAGAATTCATAGTTGAACACAGGAGCCAAAGCCCAGAAAAGAAATTTGTTTAATGTTCCATTAAAATAGAAGTCCTTATATGAAAGTAGATGGAAATGCCACATGGAACATCCTGGTGACTAGACATTTTGCTAGTTACCTCTCATTAGTAATTCAACTAGGTTGCTACAAGTCTATGATGGTGTTTTGGCTACTTGGTGTGTTACTATGATAAATGACCCCAACAAAATAACTTAACAGAGAAAGGGTTTATTCCAGCTCAGAGTTTGAGATGCTATGGTCTATCATAGTGGGGAAAGTGAGGAGATAGGAGTATGACAGCTCACATTGTATTCATAGTCAAGAAGTAGACAGTAATGATTGCTCATGTTCAATTCACTAATTCACTTTCTCAGTTTTTTTTTTTCGGTTCAGGACCACAGCCCCTGAAAGGGTACCACCCACATTCAGCATGGGTCCTCTTACCTCAGTTAGCTCCAAACAAGAAAATCTCTCAGAGGTAAGCCAAGAGTCTATTGCGGAGTTCCACAACTGGTATAAGTGTCAATGAGATGTCCATCCCTAAATGACACATCTACAAATGACACATCTTTACTCTTAAGGCCTGTGGAACATACAGTAGAAACAATATCAATGGATTTCTTACTTCTAACCAGTTAAGCTTCCTTATGCAAAAGAATCAATACAGAAAGCCACAACTGGCCAAAATATAGAGAATAAGAGGCTTCAGAGTACATGTCCCTGGATAGGATTTTTATCTTAAACTTCTGCCAGCCATTGTGGCAGACTGTAAAGAGCTAGCAGTGGTGGAAGACCACAAGGAAAGACAGTTTTTCAGACTTCTGGGAACTTGCTCATATTAGTTACAGCATTGGTGACAGAATGCACAAGACCCACACAAACTCAGACAAGACAAATCCCAGCATAGAACTGGGGAAATGGGTAAGAAGCCCCAACCTTAGCCAAGGAACTACTGGCAGCTGATCACTGCTGGGGAGTGAAAGTTAAACTTCTTTAAGGGCTAGATAGGCTGACCAGACACCAGTGGGTGTGGGGACGCAAATTAAAATTTCTAGGCTTTAACATATTTGGAAGAATGCAGGAAATCTGGTGGGGGGGCAATGGAGGTTGCAGACAGGGGAGGGAATCTAACTCTAATTAAGATGTATTATTTGAGATGCACAAGAATTTAATAAAAATATATATCAAAAAAGTTAAATATCCATCTATATTGTGAATATATTACAATTTAATGTTTCTGAAAGCATGAGACATTAAAAATATGGTATTTCTATATTTGTATTAGTGATTTAAGTGCTAGAGGAGCTGAAAGAAAACTAGCTAATATATATTGACTGTACTTTATGAGTTATAGTAGATATTCTATGTGTGATAGCTAACTGTATTTCTTTCTTTAACTCACAATTTGGGCATTGGGACATAGAGTTGAGACCAGGTATGGCAATCCACGCTTACATTCTCAGCATTCAGGTCATAGGGCCTGCTGAATCTGTGAGTCTGAGGTCAACCTGGTCTGTGTAGTAACTTAAGGTCAACCAGAGCTACATAGTGAGTCCTGTCTCAAAATAAAAAGAAAGAAAGAAGGAAGGAAGGACATAAAATAAAGAAGTAAAATATTATACACACATAACATATTCAATAATGCATCTAGAACCACAAAGTAGAATACAGTGAATTGGAAAAGACTTGATTTTCGGGCATCACACATAGTTGTGTTTAAGAGAAGAAATATTTTATGAAAAATAGTCCTGTTAGATAGCCTAGGCTGATGTCAAACTCATGATCCTTCTGCCTCAGCCTTTCCAGTACTGGGATTATAGGCCTGTGCCACCATCCCCAGAACATTAGATAAGATTTTAATTTGGACCATCCATCTCCAAAAGTCTTTCTCTTGACGAACAGCCTGCAGAGTTTCTCATAAGATGAGAATTGGCAAGTCCACACTTCTCACAATATTGACATATATGATTTGATCAACTTTGGCAGTCCATGGTGGCCTTGGCAGAAATATTTCTAAGTGAAACTACACATCCACACTCCACACTATAGGTATTATTGATTTTAACTTATGTCCCTCACAGAGTTCAACAATGACAATGGGTGAAAACATTTACTTAGAATCACCCAAGGTCAGTGAAAGTTACAGAGTGCTGTTAGCGTATTAAAGTGAGATCACGCTCTTACAGTGGCTCATAAATAAACCGGTCTGATGCACATCCTGTCCAAGAGCACAGTCACTAAACAGTGAAGTTTTCAGTAGTATGCCAGCTTTTAGCTTGTCAGAGCAAAAGATATGTTAAGGAATTTTACTATAAACTAGTTTTAGGGCAACAGAGATGGTTCAGACAATAAAGTAGATGACTAGTAAACATGAAGACCTGACTTCAGTCCTCAGAAGTCACATAAAATGCAAACCTTAAAGTTAGGACTCTCTAACTTCAGCTTCCAGAGTGGTAGAATGACAGTTATGTGCTACTTTTTGTGGTTACATACATTTTTTAAATCAAGAAAATATATAAAAATCATCAGGATTATTCATATTTATGACAAAATTTTAACAAGTGTAAGAATAGTATAAAACAATGCTTTCTTTGACTTTCATTACATTTAAGAAAAGGAGGAACTGGTAGCATGGCATGAGGGATGTTGGATTTAACTAGAATTATTTTTTATTTAGAATGCACTAAATATGTAGTGAAAGAGTTTCTCAAGAAACTCTTTGGGGAAAAATATACCACCAAATAATACAAGGTGGTAGACAAATATCTCTATATTTTAGACATGCACTTATTTCAAAATTAAAGTACCTCCAGTTCAGAACAAGCAGTCCTTGTACTTTGATTCTTATGTTAAAAGTTACTATGATATTTCATAAAAGACTCAGTGTAGAGAAAGAGGCTATATTGATTTTCAGAGGTATACCAATGGGAAATTCAGCATTTAAGTTCCTGGTCCTCATGCAGAAAGATCACAGCATTACTAGAGAAGAATTATAGACTGGAAAATGCTCAGCTTATGCTACTGAGCCCTGGTAGACACAGAACATCTGGTTATGGAATACCAACTAATCTCTGGAACTGATCTACCTTGAACTAGATTGAGACAATAAATTCAGCAGAAAATCCACAATGCAGGATAAAAGATGAATGGCCAGCATGAGCAGGACAGTATGACAAGAGGAGCGTATGTGCTTCATAAGAAACCAGGTTAGAATTTCCTGTCATCTTCTCCTCTTGGACCAGGGACAATGCCACGGGTCCACATACGTGACTCTGTGAGAGGATCTGTTCAACCAAATGACAGAGGAAGAAACATCAAGCTCTGGTGCACCCAACTTAATAAAAACAATACTACAGAACATTAAGACACAGATTAATCCCAGTTCTCTACTAGTAGGGGACTTCATTGCCCTACTGTCTCCATTTGACATGTCAACTGGACAGAGAATAAACAGAGAGACATCTAAATTAAACAATATCATACATCAAATGGACCTAACAGATATCTACTTAATATTTCACCCAAGCACCAAAGAGTAAACACTCTATTCATTGCCCCATGGAACTTTCTCCAAAATTGACCGCATACTGGGGCACAAAGCAAACCTCAACAAATACATAAAAAATGAAATAATTCCATGCATTCTATCAGACCACAATGCAATAAAGCTTAAAATTAACACCAGAAGAAGACCTAGAAACTTCACAAACTCATGGAGACTAAACAACATGTTCATGAATGATGAATGGGTCAAACTAGAAATTAAGAAAGAAATAAAAGTGTTTCTGGATAAAAACAAAAGGACAATACAACCCAACAAAACCTCCGGGACATGTTGAAATCAGTTC
The DNA here is from genome assembly GCA_035773235.1 of Eospalax fontanierii. NCBI lineage: Eukaryota > Metazoa > Chordata > Mammalia > Rodentia > Spalacidae > Eospalax > Eospalax fontanierii. The sequence goes on from CM069524.1 coordinate 114,676,987, forward strand.
CAAGAGGCAAGTTTATAGCTCTAAGTAAGAGCACAAATAAATGATTTAACAATGCGACTGAAGAATCCTAAAAGACAGTAACAAATGAAACCTAAACCCAACAGATATAACTGACAAACACAAAAGAAATAACTAAAATTGGAGCAGAAATTAACAAAATAGAAACAATAACAAAATGCAAAGAATCAATGAGTCCAAGAGTTGGTTCTTTGAAAAGAAAAACAAGATAGACAGACCGATTGAGCAGTTACCCAAATGAAAGGAAGAGCAACTTTAAGTCAACACAATCAGAGATGAAGAGGGTAATATCACAATTAGATAACAAAAAATCACAAGAACATAAGGGAATTCTTTAAAAACCTATATGCTATTAAATTTGAAAGCCTTAAATACATGGGTGCTTATCTAAAATAATGGGAATCAACAAAGCTAAACCAAGAAGAGATCAACAGCTTAAATGGACCCTTAACATATAAGGAAATTGAAACAGCAACACAAAACCTCCTTACCAAAAAGAGCTCAGGCCCAGATGGATTCACAGCAGAATTCTATCAGATATTCAAAGAATATCTACAGCCAATACTACTTAAACTATTCAAAAAGAAAGAAAGAAAGGGAGAACCCCCAAATTCCTTCTATGAATTCAGAATCCCTCTAATACCAAAACCAGGTAAAGATACAACCAAAAAAGAAAATTATGGCTCCATATCCTTAGTTAACATAGATGAAAAAAATCTCAACAAAATACTTGCAAACCACATATAGACCCATCATCAAAAAGATCATCCACCATGATGATGTTTGTTTTATTCTAGAGATGCAGGGGTGGTTCAATGTACATAAATCAATAAATGTCATTAAGCATGTAAATGGTCTCAAATACAAAAAGCACATGATAGTCTCAATAGATTCAGAGAAGGTCTTTAACAAAATTCAACATGCATTTATGTTAAAAATCTTAGAGGGAATTAGACCGGAGGGAACATACTTCAACCTAATTAAAGCTATATCCAAAATAGCATAGCCAACATCATTCTAAATGGATAAAAATGGAGGTATTCCATTAAAAGCAGGAACTACACAAGGCTGTCCACTATCTCCACTCCTTTTTAATATAGTGCTTGAAACTCTTGCTAGAGCAATAAGACAAGAGAAGCAATTTAAAGGTAGACCTCAACAGATGAACCTGCACTAAGGTCACTTGGGGACACTAGTTTGACACAATAGACCTTGACACAGATGTAAGAATGTATGTATTCCAGTTAGGAGATTATGTGTGGAAGTGACATAGGGGAAAGGGATAGATAGATAGATAGATAGATAGATAGATAGATAGATAGATAGATAAAAGGTTAAGATTTATTGAGATATTCTGTATTAAACACACAATGATTCAATTTTTTAAAGTTTTTTTTTAAAAAGTAACCTGAATGAGAATTGACTTCTTTGATTTACAGTTTCAGGTTACAATCTGAATTTAGGGGAAATTCAAGCAGGAATTTCAAGCAACTGGTCACATCTATAGTCAAGAGTAGAAAGAAATTGACTGCATGCATGCTTATTGCTTAGCTAGCCCTGTCTACTCTTATACAGTCTAGAGTCCAAAGCCAAGGAATGTTGTCACCTACTTTCAGGCTGGATCTTCTCACATCCATTATGATAATCAAGACAACACCCTACAGACATCCCACAGGTCAACATGGCTTACACAATCTCTCATTGACATTCTACTCCCAGGTGATTCTAGGTTTCTTCAAATTGACAAACTAACCATCACAAAAGTGTTCAAGGAATATTCCCCCCACAGAGAGATTTCATCCATAATAACTTGCCATCAATCTTGGTAAAAAATATGACCACATAAGACTATGATGTGTATCAATTTTCAAGTAGTGACCAGTATTTTCAAGCTGGTCAGAAAACTGAATGAAGAATGGCTGGAATATTGAAGAATGGAGGAATAAACCAGAAAAATATTCAAGTGAGAAGAAATTTTGAAGATCTCAATATCACATGTAATTACCTCACAGATCAGTGTTTTGAACAGACAAGATTTTGAACAGGAGTTCAGCAGAGTATCCCATAACATCATTGTCGCATAGTGATTTCCTCCAAATTGAAGCATTCTTTTCTGGATGGAAACTTATAAAGAATCATAAAGTCCTAAAGACAGTCTTTTTCTGACTGAAGAACTAAACAATTCAAAAGTCTCAGGAAGTATGTGAAAATTATTAGATGCCGAAGACCTTTCCTGCTCCAAGGTTATCTAAACAGATAGAAATGGTGAGAAGAAGCTCCCTGGCCTGATGAGATGCCTGACAGTCACGCAGAGAGCTCCCAGACTCCAGCTTTCCTACATCATCATCCATGCAGGTGTGGGCCTTTGGTAATGTAGCTGTTTCTGAGTCATCCATATACCAGTAAGTCATCCTTCACCTGATTTTCTGTAAGTAATCCCAATAAATTAATTGGTTTACCATCTTGCACCTTCATGGTTGCATTATTTTGGTCAGTCATTGGTTTCCTATCTGTACTGAATAGATGTTTGTTCACATCTCCCCAGAAAAGGGGCACACAACAATCAGCAACCTGATCTCTAACATTGGGTATCCAGTGTTGGCATGAAAGCAAAAAGAGCAAACAACCATGTTGGTACAGGTGGATAATATAATTGGATTCCTTTGTATTCACTCTGTAGTTAATATAGCTTCTGTATTCTACCTCATTCTCAGAAATAATTTCTTCTTATTAGGATTGACACTGGGATTATCCATTCTTTACCTATTTATTACACCTTCCCCCAGAGAAAAATGACCCAGACCTTTGAATACAAAATAAATCAATATACAGTTCCACACTGTGTCTCTGAGTAGGTAATTTACAAATGAAAGAATAGAATATTAATGGGATTGTGAAATCAAGACTCCATCCTGCTAGGAAAAGTATACTTAAGAATTGTAGTGTTTTGAATGAGAATGTCCCCCATAAGCTCAAAATATTTGGACTATTTTGGGAGGCTTTATGAGGTGTAGCCATGTTGGAGGAAGCAAGTCATGGGGAGGGAGAGATGGGGTTTGAGAGTTCGTAAACCTTGCCAGATACCTAGTTGCTCTCTGCTTCCTGTGCCTGCTTGAAAAAATGAGTGCTCACTCATCTTTCTGCCCCAGCCGCCTTTCCATGCCTCCCAACCAGGACAAACTCTAATCCCTCTGGAACCTAGAACTGTAAGCTCAAGTAAACCCTTGTTCCAATAAATTCCCTTGGTCACACTGTTTTATCACAGCATCAGAAAAGTAACCAGTACAGGAGTCTACAGTGTAAGTGGATGTTCAAAAACTTGCAAGGATATTTTTTAACATTTGATTTTATTGCTAAAAACATGTGCCCTTATTCTGAGTAAAGACATGCCCAGTGACTACATTCTGAAATATTTCCCAAACCACAGTTACCAGTTTTCAAAGCATTCAAATCTAGAAGGACTTTATAGCTCTTTTCCTATAGGATAAAGGAGTGATAAATTTCTTAGCATGACCAAGTGAACAGGAAATACTTAATGAATATTCTCTTGTTCGAACTTTAGGGAACTAAACGATCCATGTCTAGTTCCCCATCTGATTTTTTCCTAATTTAAGGTAATAAGTTCTTAGCTATATTAAATCATGCTTTCCAGAGGCTGGGGACATAGCTCAGTTGGTAATGTGCTTGCCTGACATGCACAAAGTCCTGAGTTGCAACCTCAATACCACATAAATGGGACATCGTGGTGCATGCCCATAATCCCAGCACCAAGAAGAGGCAGAAGGATTGGAATATCAAAGTTATCCTTAGCTGCGTATAGGGTTCTATGCCAGACTGAGCTAATGAGACTGTATCAAAAATATGTCATGATTCCATTAACAAAGTGGTCACATTCTTTCTTTTACTTTTTAAAAAATCATGGTGTCCACATATTTGCTATCTGGCATTATGGAGTAATTTTCAACTTGTGGCACTAAGAATAGAGACAGTCTTCATGAGTAATAAATTCACTCAAGCCAGAATGTTTCATAGTACACGCAGTAGCCTTTCTCAATGACTTTTCATGTCACTCTTTACCCATATCTGTGTGAAAATTTTCATTTCATAGTGGAAGTCAAAGGAGAGTCTTTGCTATGTGTCCATACTGACTGGACTTCAGGAGAATAACTTCTAATTCAAAAAAATGAGCTTTCTTTCAGAGCCAGAGCCATGACATGAAGTAAGTGATGGTTATGAAGTTTAAGAGCCTAAAGCAGATCATTGAGTGTGAGGGAAATTGCCCAAGGGCTCATAATTAGTTTCTTGTTTTCACCTGCCAACTGTGTTTCACCAGTTGACGTATAAAGTGCTTATCCAAAATTAGGAAGATTGTGAGTGACTATCACTTCCTTCCTGTCCTGTTTTCCTCATATCCAAATGGCCATTGGATCTTGCCGCTTTTGTTTTTAACTGCTCTCCAGTTTGTGTTCAGGGCTTCCAGAAAGTGTTTTCGGTGTTGCTGTTCTGGTCTGGAAATGAAGTGTCCATTTCCAAAGGTGCTTGTGTAGGGACCTGTATAGGACTCTGCTTTTATCAATGGATTAATTAACTTAAGGCATTATGGAGAAAGAGTGGAAACTTTAGGAAGTTGTGCTTGATTGGAGATGGAAGGGATGTGCTTTCAACAGGATGGTTTTGCCCTTGTTATCCAAGTTGTCACGAAGTCATCAACTATTTTGTACTTTTTTCCCAGCACCATGATATTTGGTCTTGCCTCAGACTCAGAACAATGGAGCCAGTGGGCCATGGACTGAAACCTCTTAAACCATGAACCAAAAAATACATTTTCTTCATTTATGTTTTTCTCAGATGTTTTGCCAGAGAATCCAAACACTGACTAAGCTAGTTTTATTTCCTACTGTTACGATAAAAATACCCTCACAAAAGCAACTTAAGGGATAAGCAATTTTGTTCATAGTTCCAGATTACAGTTTATCACCGCAGCACAGTCAAGGAGGCAGGAATCTGAAACAGCTGGTCATATTATGTCCAGGTCGGGAGAAGAGTACGTGCATGAGAGTGCTCAGGTCTGGAGAAGAGAGCGCGTGCATGAGAGCGCTCCGCTTCCTCTCCCCTTCACTCCGTCCAGGGCCCAACCCACGACAAGGTATTGTCCACAGTCGGGATCGGTTTTCTTAGTTAAACCAATTTTAAAAATTCCTTTACAGGCTTGACCACTGGCCAGTAATTGTAGAAAATCCCTTTTCAGGTGACTCTACATTGAGTCAAGTCAACAATCAAAACTAACCATCACACTAACACACCTGTTTATCCAAGACTAAAAGCACTCTAATTTATACTGTCTTCAATTCTATTAAGTTGCCTTTCATACAAGATCTGCATTTCACCTTAAATTTATTTCAATGTGTGATAAAAGAGAACTTCAGATTCATTTTTTCTATATTAGTATTCAGTCTTTATAGTATACTTTATTCTTTTCCCCTTTAGTGCTTTAGTTTTTGTATTTTTAGCTGTTATCCCCAGGTTTTCCTTATGCAGTACCATAATGAATCTTGAATTTTACAAAAAAAAAAAAAAAAAAACTCTTCAGTTTGTTCAAGATTGTTTGGCTTTAACCTGAAAATATTCACCAAAAACTGAAGCTTGGAATTTTTTTATTAGTTTTATTTTTGTGTATGAGTGTATGTGCTTCCAGGGAGGTATGAAGAATGTGTCAGATCCCCTGGAACTGGAGTTATGGATGGTTATTAGATGCTATGTGGGTGCTAGGAATTGTGTTTGGTTCTGCAAAAGTAGTCATCTCTCCAGCCCCCTGAAGCTCATTTTAGCTGTGTTGTAGTAAGTTAGCAGTCAATTTGGGGAAAGTTACAGCTTTATTTTGTTGAATATTTTGTTTGCTTGCTTAACACAAAGCATAATTATACTTGTTTGTTTCTTCTATATATTCTCTCAAGGCATTATTAATTTTGTCTGATAATGCCTTACAAAACTAGATTTACTATTAGAGTTAACTTATGGTATTACCAAAAAACTATCATTTGAAAATTAGCTTCTAATTATTTGTGGTAGTATCCACATTAAATCATTTCCTTTTATTGATTTGATTTTGAATTTGGTAATTTTATTAAATTCACTTTAGATTTTCTAAGTATATAGTCATGTGATAAGTAGGTAATACATTGCATCAAATTTTCAGCAAATGATAATAAATGATTGTGGGTGTTCACCCTAAATGGGACATATGTACATCACCTAAGGCTGAGAGAACATTGAAAAAGAAGGGACAGAAATATTTTATGAGCCAGAGAATAAGGAGTCCTATAGACATTAAAGAATCACATTTGTAGGCATGAATTCGTAATAGCTGTAGTTACATGCACAAGGTCATAAAAGTCAACATGACATCATGGCTGGAAAAGGAACTCATGAGTCAAGTACCCTCATAGTGGAAAAGAGGGAATCTAGAGTGAGCTAAGGTGTAATCATGGAAACAGAGGCCAATGAAATTAAAGACTGTTTCATTGCTGATCAGAAAAGACCCATAAACCAAGGAAAGCTGATAGTATTGAAAGTCTGGAAAGCCTATGGAGATAGCTCAGCAGAAACGTGTTTACAGTGTAAGCATGACCTGAGTTCCAACTCCAGAACATAAGTAAAAGCCAGGTGTGGTGTCTTGGGCTTTCAATACCAGTACTCAGGAGGTGAAGATAGGAGGATCTCTGGATCTCACTTGTTAGTCAGCCTAGATGAATTGGTGAACTTTAGGTCTTAAAAAAAAGTGGATGTTCTAGTTTGGCTTCAACTGCTGTGACAAAACACTATGACCAATACCAACTTGGGGAGGAAAGTGTTTATTTCGCTTACAGCTCCCTGGTCACACAGTTCATCAAGGAGCCCAATGCAAGAACTCAGGGCAGTAACCTGAAGGCAGGAGTTGGAGGACAGGCCATGGAGGAATGCTGCTTACTGGCTTGCTCCTCTGGCCCATGCTCAGCCTGCTTTATTATACAATACAGAGCAACCTACCCAGAGGTATCACGCCTACAGTGGGGCTGGGCCCTCCAACATCACTCATCAATCAAGAAAATACTGCACAGACATGTCCACAAGCCAATGGAGGTAATGCCCTGATTGAGGCTCCCTCTACCTGGGTATGGTCAAGTTAACGTTAAAGCTATCCAACACAGTGGACAGTACATGAGGAACCTCACTCAACGTTGTGCCCTTTTTTCCACACATATGTGCACATATGCCTGCACACACACACTCACTCCTGCACTTGCACATACATAAGCATTTATGCACACATAAAACAAGATCCAGAATACCCCTAGCAAAGCATCTTCCACTAGGGTATCCCTAAACTATCATCAATATCAACAGCTAGTCTTTAGTAGAGAATGAGTAATTTCGGATTCCAGAGCCTTAACATTACATGTTTTTATTGTTTTAACTTAATAATTCTCTGGACAATTTTGGATAGCAGCAGCAAAAAGCCAATATAACATGTTCGAGTATTTTTACTATTGTTTTAAAAGCTTAATTTTAATCTGTCTGGATGGCTGCTTACCTCAGCTATCTCTGTGTGTATGTGTGTGGGTTCTTCTGTATGTGATACATGTACATATGTGTGCATATGCATGTGGAGGCCAGGGGACAGCCTCAGCTGTTATTCTTGGAAAGCTGCCTACCATGGATTTTTTTTGAAAGAGCCTCTCACTGGGACCTCAAGTAGGCTATTCTGGCTGGCCAGAGAGCCTCAGAGATCTGCCTGTCCCTGCCTTCTCTGTGCTGGAATTTTGAGTATTCTTCACCATATCAGCTGTTTTTTCTTTAGATGGGTTTGGGAATCAAATTCCAGGGCTGTGTTGTAATCAAGCACTTCATGAACTGAGCTATCTCTCCATCCCTCGGATACATCTTTTGTTGATTCTTTGCAGATGAGTGTATGCTATAAATTGTTTAGTCTTTTTAACTTCCTAAATGATCTTGCTTCCATCTAATACCTATGACATAGTGTAGTATATCTAATGTAAAAGATTCTCAGTTAAACATAAATAATATCTTGTTTGGGGCAGAAAAGATTGTTCAGTGGCTAAGAGACTTATTACTGTTAAGGAGGATCAGTGTTCGCTTCCTACAATTCATGTCCAGAAGCTCACAATCACCAGTAACTCAGACTCCCAAGGGTATGATGTTCTCTCTTCTGGCCTCTGTGGATACCTACACACATGTACACTTGCACACAGGTATATAGACAGGCACACACACACATGCACATAAATAATAAAAATAAATGTTATTCATTTATATGCATGTGTGTATTGGACAAAAAAGGAGACATTACAGATAATGTCAATAAAGGGTCAACAAACTAAGAATAACTTACAATTTATCTGATTTTTAGAAACATAAATTAATGTTCATGGAACGTATAGACATGGAACATTATATAGCATATGTATTCCCAAGGTTGAAAGAGGTGAATATTTAGAAACACCAGCATAAAATAATATAGTGACTTATAGCTGAAGCTTTGAGAACTCAAGCTCTATCTGTTTCCAAATTTTCCTTCATTTCTAAAAACACAGGTCTTACACTTCAGTAATTATTTGTACATTTTCTGTTCCTCTTGTTAAATTTCTATTTGCCAGATCTATGTTTTGGATGAAGATCATTTTCTCCTGCTATGATTATTCAGACAAGAGTGCCTGGTGTTTAGCTTTGAATAGCTCTGTTTTATCTGTTTTCCCAATGTTATTAATAATATTGGCTCATCTTATTGTCATACTGTCTCAAATCACAAATTGTGCATAGTAACTTCAACAACTGATCCCAATATTTTGATAGAGTATAAGATTTTATGTAACAATTTGATCTATGTGAAAACTCAGGTTAATTTTGAAACTAAGAGTGCCAAATATGCAAAGTTATATGTAGGATTCTAATTCAGAATAAATTCTCAAATTCAAAATAATATGTAACAACAGCTCTTTAAATAATCCTGATATACAGTCATGTTGAACTATGGATATATTTTGTGAATCTATATAATAAACATCCATAACCTATGAAAATATTTTAAACAAAGACTATTTCATTGACCTTGCTTATTTTTAGTGATGAAGTCTGTTGTTGATATGATCAGTATTACATTGTAGAAAACCCTTTTCCTGTCTTCTGAGAGATATTTCAGTGATTTTCTCCTTGTTTGCTATTAGCAGACATTTCTCTTCCCCTTTTAAAAACAATTGCATTTTTTAAACACAGATTCATTTTTGTGTGCCATTTATTTTGCTTAGACATGTGTACTTCACTTTTTCACATGGGCACTAAATAATTTTAGAGATATTGAAAGGAGAATCAGCAAAGCTGTATTAGGAATTAAGATACAACAGTTCTAATTAAAGTCTCCTATTAAACTGAACACATTTGTACAGTCTTTACTAATAGGCAATTATCTTATTAGCATTTTTTCAACATCTCTTAGTGTGTCTTGTTCTGTCTTGACCTTTCTTGATCTTCTTGATCACTTTTCCTCAGGGCTCTGAATCCTTAAAAATCAAGTAAAATGTATATATACTTCAGCTGAGCAATAATATTTGCTACATCTGATTACATTTTGCAAAAATATCCAGGCATGTTAATGCAAGCCTTTAATCCCAGAACTAAGGAGGCTGAGGCAGGGAGGTCTCTATGAGTTCTAGACCAGCCTGGTCTGTGCAGAGATTTCCAGGCTGGCTACTATGGAGAACCAACAAAAATAAAATGTATATGGAGAAATAGGATTCTTGTTATTTTATGCCACAGTTTATTTCTTTAGACCTCAATTACTCTCTCTCTCTCTGTCTCTCTGTCTCTCTCCCTCTGTGTGTGTGTGTGTGTGTGTGTGTGCCACACCATGCATGTGGAGGTCAGAGGACAACCTCAGGCTTTGATCCTTGCCCTCCACCATGTCTGAGATGGGCCTTCTCTTGTTTACCACAACATACACCAGCTAAATAACTTCAGGCATTCAGCAATTGCCCTGTCTCTTCCTCCCATCTGCCCATTGTAGCTCTGTGATTACAGACACGTGGTATCACATTTGGTTTTATGTGGGTTCTGGGAATCTGAACTCAAGTCCTCCAACTTGTACTGAAAGATATTTACCTGCTGAGCCATCTTCCCAGACCCCAGTAACTGCATTTTAAAAATAAAGTTTGCATTTTCACATGAGGGGGAGAGTTAATATATGCACATGTACAGACATTCAACATGCATAGAAGGTAGGCTAACTGAAGAGAACACTTTGATTTAATTGTGTTAACTATCAAGACAATATCTCAAAGTTAGTATCATATATAACTCATAGGGAAACTTGACAGTACTGCCTGGGGCCACATATCGCAAATTTTGTTACCCTCTTCCAACGTGTACAAATTCCTCCTTAAAACATAACATTATTTTCCTCCTTAAATAATCAATTCAGACTGATTTCACAGATGCATGGATGAGAATAGTGGTCAGTAAAGCTATGGAAATCAGGGACTCTTGGTGTACACAGAGGACAGACTGACACCTTCTGTTGTCCTCTGATCTCCACACATATGTTCTTGCACATGTATAACCACACTTACACACATGAACAGACACACATACATATACACACATACATATACACACAACATTCTCACAATAAAAAAAGAATGAATCAGTAACAAAAATTGATATTTTTCCACTTTCCTCTTTAAAAGATGACATCATTTTATTTGCTGTAGGTAGTTGTATATACACAATGATGAGAATATTGGTTAATCAAGGTTAGGAAAATTAAGTAGCTGCAAGGACACTGGAAGGTCTTAATATTATAACTATGAGTTACATGCCGTTTTCTTGTGAAGAATGAGTTACTACATACCATTACTTATATAGAATTCATGTGAAACTACTTAATAATGTCTTAAGTCATATGCTGAGAGCTATTTTCTGGGCAAGTAAAGTGTACTGATGGAAAGGAAGGACTGATGATCATCCCAGTGTCTCAGAGAAGTGCTCCCTGAGATGCAGGTTTGCATCCTCAGCAGAATTCTGAACTCTGAAATACTCCTGGAATTCTTTTCGGACTCTCGTGGAGTCTTAACTCTGCAAATACCTTGTGTCAGTGGTTGCTGTAAAAGACCAAGTTATGTTAATCCAAAGAGGAAATAATGTAGAAAATCATGGTTTACGAAATTTTAACTCTGTAGTTGAAATCCTGATACCACTTAACAGTACAATCCTGACCTCTGCAGGTATTTATTTCTTTTAAAAATTGGAATAGAAGCTGGGCATAGTGGTACAGACATTTAATCCTAGCATGTGAGAGGCAGATAGACAGGCAGATCTCTGTGAGAGGAGACAAGCCTGGTACACATAGTGAGTTCCAGGCCAGGTAGGGCTACAGGGAGACCATGTCTCAAAAATCCAAATAACTAAATAACCAGTAAAGGTTGAGATAGGAGCTGGGGCTCAGTTGGCAAAGTGCTTGCCATGTAAGCACTAGGACCTGAGTTTGATTCCCCAAAAAAACATCAAAAAATTATGGAGTATGTTTAGAACTCTAGTTCTGGGATACAGAAACAGGCAAGTCCTGCCCCCACCCCAGATCTCAGTTGCAAGCCAAAACCTGTCTCAAAAAAAGGGGAAGATGTTTAAGGAAAAGCACCTGAAGCTGTCCTCTTAACTTCCACATGCATGAGCACACACATACACACATGCAAAATAGCGATAACACAAATCATAGCTTCTCACAGTAATACCGAGGAATGCATCATGGAATGTGTATGGAAATGGGCTGTATGTGAGATGCGGCGTTCTGGTAAAGTTTAAAGACACTCAATAAGGGGTTGAGTATTTTGAACACTGAGACTATGATATAAAACTTATATCATGCATGCCTCACTGCTATTACCTGTAGGTTATACAACTCTGTGATTGTTGACTCATAAAGCAGTATTCCCTAGAGGCACAAATACCTGTGCTGTTTTGCAAGATCTGGTGTCATTTTCTCCAGTACAGTATTGGAAGGCAGCATCAGCCACACATGATGGTTGATGGCCACTGGACACTGAAAGTCAGTCAGGACTCATAGACAGTAGGAGAGCTGATGCTACCAGTACAATATCACTCAGTGCCAAGGATGAATCCTCTGCTTTGAATTCCATGAGACTTGCTCTCGAGGCAACCCTTGCTATAGTCCCCTTAGCAAATTTGTTGTAATTCAAACCTTAATGACATTCAACACCACATTTTACAGAAATTAACAGCACTCCTGGCAAGTAGCAGCCTGCAGTTTATGTGGCACTAATATGCAGCTAAGTAATTTGAGCCACTCAGACATCTGGCCACATGGCAACAGCTGGAAAAGTACAGCTATTAACCTTTTGTTTACAGTGAGGGGCATTTCTACAGATGCCCAAGCATCATGGTAGACAGAGAAATGTGTTCTAATGGCTCAAGACAGCTTTTCTAATTGCAGCTGATGGCGGTGTGCTTCCTTTTCCCCATTAGTGGGGAGGAGAGTCTGGATTGGTTTATTCTAATCTCTATCACTTTATCTACCACCTGTTAAATTCAAGCTCATCAGATTTAGCCAGGCAAAGCTTTATAGACAGAAACCTTATATCAAACCTAATTTAGAACGCTGCCTTAGCCATGTGGAAATGTTGGGGAGTGAGGATAGAGGTGTGCATAAGTGTGCAGGCCAGAAGTAAATCTCAGATTTCATTTCTCTGTAGCCAATACCTTTTTCAAGTCTCTGTGTGTGTGTGTGTGTGTGTGTTTATGCAATGTGTGTGAACATATGTGGGTTTACACATGAAGAAGTCACAAGATAACATTGCAGGAGTTAATTCCTTCTACATTGGAGGTATGTCAGGGGTTAAATTCAAGTCATAAAGATTGGTGGCAAATGTCTTTACCAGATGAGCCACATCATAAGCCCCAGCTTGTCTTTTGAAGACAAGTTCTCTCGCTAAAACTGGAGTTTAATGATTTAACTAGGCTGGCTGGACAGTGAGTCCCAGAGATCTACCTGTTTCCGCTTCCAAGTGCTGAAAACATAGAAGCACGCCACCATATCTGGCTTTTTATATGGGTGCTGAAGATGAAATTCAAGTTCAAATGCTTATATAGCAAACACTTTACCAACTAAACCATCTCCTAAGTTCCCACTAAAATATTTTATAAAAGTGAAATTAACATTCGATAGGAAGATCAGATAAAAAAACTCATATTTAATGAGATCTTGCTAGATATATATTAGCTTTTGTTTATTCATTTTCAGTTTGTATGACTTACTGAAATTTTACTTATTGAAGAAATTGAAGCTTGGAGATCTCAGGTTGGATTCCCCTTGGTAGTATTATATGATGCCTGAATAATAACAGCTGATCCTTAGCATCCTTCAGAATTCTCACAGAACTGAGGTCTAGGAACAAGGATTTGCTCTCCCTCCCTCCTTTTGAAACTGTACATTCAACATGAATTGGGGAAGTAAAGTCAACCCTATCTTATCAAAAAGAATTTTCCCTTATTGACACATACTGATGTAGAGTAACACAAACCAGTGTTATCAATTTAATCCCTATTGTTGGTGAAACAAATGAGTTAACTTCATTGCTTCTAATGTGTATCTACTGTGCAAGGTACTTGCTTCATAAATAAAATACACACATACACATTCATACATTTGTTCTAGGTCAAGGGCAAGGGAGGATCATGAGGGATTAAGGCTATAGGCTTTAGGTTACAAGAGAAGTACAAGGTCTAGTACATGTTTCATAGTCTAAGCAAGATGAGAGAGTATTAAGTGATCTCAAAATATAAGGCTTACTTTGTTTTGCAAGGTTATGTAAAGTCATTTGTGAAGATCATGTCCATATTGTAAAAGTCATTCTCACATTATTCAAAAATCACACAGTTAGAATTTGATAGTTCTGTCATTAGAATCAAATAAATCCCTAAAAAAAATCTTCCTTTCAACTTCTCAAGTGTATCACATTCTAATTTTTGTTCACATTATGTTTAGTTTGATTCCATTATGGTTTACACAGTACTGTCTCCCAGCGGCCAAGGCACTAAAAGCTTTTCCAGTCCATGTTGTTACTAGGGGATGGTAGAACCTTTAAGGTGGGAATTACATGAAGGAAATTAGGTCTCTGGTGGTTTGTGCTTGACCTTGCTTCGTCTTTGCTTCCCACACACTATGATTTGAATAAACACCCTCTGGTTTGTATTCTTACCATAATTCACTATATTATCAGTGAACTGAAGCAACAAGACCAAGAAACTAGGGAATGAAACACTTGAACTGTGAGTCAAAACATGTCTCAACTCTTAGGTGTTTTGTCATAGCAATAGAAAGCTGACTCACACATTGTAGCCATGTGAATATAAAATGTCTCCAACAGCTTCATGATTTTTCTCTTTAGCTCCTAGCTAGTAGAACTCTTTTGAGACATTGTAGAAACATTGAAAGGTTGAACATGAATGGACTGAGTAGGTCATTAGGCATGCATTCCTGGGAGTATATTATTTCTGAATATTTCCTGTCTAGCTCTCTTCTTCCTATACACCATAAAGTAGCTCATCCCCACACGCCCCCCTCCCATGATGTTCTGCCCAAGCACATGGGACAAAGCAACCCTGGACTCAACCCACTGAAACTATGAGTAAAAATAAATACTTCCTCCTTTCAAATTGTTCCACTTAGGTGGAACTCTTAGTCACTAAAAGAAGAAACTAGAAGCTGGAAAGATGGCTCAGCAGTTAAAAGAAATGGTTGCTCTTGCAGAAGACTGGGGTTTGGTTCCCAGAACTTACATGGCAATTAATAACCCTCTGTAACTCCAGCTCCATGGGATTTCACGACCTCTTCTGACCTCCAAAGGCACTGCACAACATGAGTGCATGTATGTACATGCAAGCAATATACTCAAAAGATTAAAATAATAAAATATTTTTAAATGTTCAAATAAAAAAGAAGAAACTAAAATATATAGACTAAGTAAAATCAAAATTTTCCTACAAACTCTATGCTATATAATCACTATTGACATTGGTTAGCTTCCTTGGCTATCATGGGCTAACCCAACAGGGAACCCATCTCAGCCACATGTTCCTATCATCATATCTTTACTGCCACAATGGGATGTCCTTTCAAACTGCAGACCAGAATAAACCATTCCTTCCTTCATTTGCTTTTCCCAAGTATTTTGACACAGCAATAGAAGAGTAATTAATACAATAGCCTTTGAGTCATTTAATGTGACTATTAAAGACAAAGGCTTGAAGTTCTTAAAATAACTGAGGGAGGGAGGAAAACATCCTGGTAAGTTGGTGTCTGGATAGAGAAATACATGAAAACATCAAGAATATGTGACCATAGAAGACCATAAGAGACAGCATTTCAAGGAAAGTGGCTACAAGCAAAGTTAAAATTGGTCTCAATGGAATTAGAATGTCAGAAGCAGGACAAAGAAACTCATACTCATCTCATGCAGGATAAAAAAGGAGAGCAAGAGCAGCAGAGAAAATAGAGACAGAGACATAGAATCCCACTTTAGAAGTAAATGAACCAAGAACCTAACACATGAGCCTATGTAGAATACTTCTTACTCAGCTCATACCAGCTCTATTTGTTCATTTTCTTACTTCTGTAACAAAATACTCTGAATAAATAAACTTAAGAGAGAAATAGTTTGTCTTGGCTCACAGTGGGGATACAGTTTTCATGATAGGGGAGCCATGGTAACAAGAGCTTAAGCCATCTAGTCATGGTGCATGAGCCCCGAGGAAGCAGAGACATCGCTTCTGGTGCTTAGCTCTCTTTCTTCTTGTCATGTACTCTGAGACCCTTGCCCATAGAATGGTTCTTCCCACATCTATAGTGGATCTTCCCACCACAATTAACCTGTGGTATAAAATCCCTCATGTCATGATCCTGTTGCATCCAAAGTCAAGAAGCAGAAAGTGATGGAGGCCAGTGTCCATCTATCCTTCTCATTTTGCAATCCAGGACTCAAGCCCAAGGAGTAGTACTGTCCACTTTTAGAGTGGGTCATCCCACCTCAATTAGTCAGAGAAATTAGTCAGAGAAATTAGCCTATGCAGGACAATCCCTCTCTGATATGACCAGAAGCTACCTTAATCAAGATCCCCAGAGATGTGCCTCCAGGTTGGTCTAAGTGACAGTGATAATCATCACATTAGCTTTGTGCTTTTTGTTGATGCTTATTTGAACTCAAGTCATTCATTACTCCATAATTCTCATATTATACAGCTTTCTCCATCTTTTTCCCCAAACACAATAAAGAGGATATTGGTGAGCCATGTCTCAGTTGACTTCTTAAGCTTGTGACCCAGTGTCTACTGCACATAGGTGAGTAGTGCTCTGATGATGTAGGTTGGGATGTGTGAAAAAAAGGAGCATGGAGGCACAACTTTTCTTCAGAATAAGCTATTTTTCTGAAGAGATTGATAAGTATATTTTTAAAGTATGATTTATTGGCAATATTGCCTAAAGAATAGTCATCAATATTTTTGTTGTTTTTTTTTTTAAGTAAAAACTGTTAGTGGTGGCAAGGTTGAGTCACAGCAATCACTGGTTCCCTCAGGCTTAACTCTACAAAAGATTCAAGTCTAGAGAGAGTGTCATGGCCAAGGATTACAGGGTGTTTCGTTTCAAAACCAAAAAAAGAAAGTATAGTGTTCCATTCCTCTGGGGGCAAATTTCCATTTACTTTGTCTGTTAGCAATGTGAACTAAGATATGGTCTCTTTGCATTCAATAGCATTCATGAGAAATACCTGTCCAAAACCTCAAGATGAAGGAAGCTAGCTAGGATTGTTTTCTGATTCCAGGCTAGAGAAATGTCTTTGTGGTTAAAGCTCTTGCTGAGCAAGCGTGAGGATGAAAGCTTCATATCTTATGAACCCATACAAATGCTGTATGGGTATGGCAGCCCATCTGTAATTCCAACCTTGAAAGGCAGAGACAGGGTATTTCCAGAGCAAGGTGCCTAGTAAAACTAGCTATGTTGGTGAGATCTTGGTTTGACTGAGAGACTCTGTCTCAATGAATATGTTAGTGGGCAACCAAAGATGACTCCCAACATCCGCCTTGGGCCTTGACAAGTGGATGTGAACACACGCACACACACACGCACACACACACACACACACATACACACACACACACACACATACACACAAGAGAAATACTTTCTTATACCAGAAGAGATGATCATGATCAATGAAGTATTTCTCCAACCTCTATTAAACAAAATCTCTCATAAATACCACCTTCTAGAGACTTTTTCAAAGGAACAAACTAAAAATCCACTTTGAAAAGCTGCACTGTGGCACCTGCCTTTGCCCATTTCCATACAATCTCTGAGGATTCAACTTCTCCAGCCAAGGTGGTATAGCTTTCAACATCCCAAGCTATCTAAGCATTTCTTTTCTAGGGAAAAGATGTAAAGGAAGAGAGACATAGTGGTATTGATTGGGAAATTCTTGCTTTAGAACCCATTAATTATATTTGAATGTGACCTAGGATGCATTTATACATAAGAAATATTGTGGTTTGAATGTTATGGTGATTTGTATAAGAATGCCCCTCAATAGGGTCCAAGTATTTGGACATTTTTTCCTCAGTTTGGGGAGGTCTTAGAAGATGTGGCCTTGCTTGAGGAAGTATGTCTCTGGAAGTGAGCTTACAGCGTTTTTAAGCCTTGTCTCATTTCCAGTCACCTTTTGCTTCTTGTGCCTTCTTGAAGATGGAAGGGATCAGCTTTCTGCTCCTGCTCTAGCCACCTCACTATCCCTCCCTATCATGCATGACTGACTCTAATCCCTCTGGAACCTGGAACTATAAGCTCAAATAAACTGTTCTTACTATAAGTACCCCTGGCCATGGTGTTTTATCACAGCAACTGAAAAGTAACTAAATGTAAAATGTTCGCCACAAGTAACTCAATGTGAAATGTTCTCCACAAGTAACTCAATGTGAAATGTTCTCCACAAGTAACTCAATGTGAAATGTTCTCCACAAGTAACTCAATGTGAAATGTTCTCCACAAGTAACTCAATGTGAAATGTTCTCCACAAGAAACTAAATGTGAAATGTTCTCCACAAATAACTCAATGTGAAATGTTCTCCACAGGTAACTAAATGTGAAATGTTCTCCACTTGCTCCCCAGGTGGTATCACTATTTGAGAAACTAATGATGGATCTTTACAGAAGGAAGTGGGTCACTGGCAGGATGAGTCTTGAGACTGAACAGCCCAGCCCCACTTCCTATTGGCTCCCTCCTTCCTGACTGAAAACACTGTGACTTGCTGCCTCCCACTCCTGTCACCATGCCTTCCCTGCCTACCCCTTTGAGTTCCCCATAATGATGGGCTGCACACCTTCAAACTCTAACCCTAAATAAATACTTCCTCCCTTGAATTCCTTTTTGTAAGGTATTTTGTCACAGTGAGAGAAACAATTACTATTAGAACTTTTACCCAGTGATAGATCTATACCACCAGCCTAAGTTCATAGGTAATTAGAACAAATCAGGTCCTCATTGCTTGTAGAGCACTTTATTAATTGAACAATTTCAA
Source organism: Eospalax fontanierii (assembly GCA_035773235.1). Lineage (NCBI taxonomy): Eukaryota > Metazoa > Chordata > Mammalia > Rodentia > Spalacidae > Eospalax > Eospalax fontanierii. The sequence goes on from CM069524.1 coordinate 114,695,638, forward strand.
CAGTCCTGAGTGTTTTAATACATTGCTGAAGTGGTATGAGAAAGGGCAAGAAAAAAATCAGTATGTGCATCAAGGTTGGAAGACTATGCAGTCTAGGAACCTCTGTGGCAGATTTGACCAAATACTATACTGTCACTTTGAGGAAGTTGAACTGGCTCACTTAGCATCGCTTTCTCTTGTGTAAAGTAGTAAATGATGCTTTTATTTCATGTGGTGAATAACAAGAATCTGAGTACTGAGCACTTGGCACTGAGCTGCAGCTTGGGCACTGTGAGCATCACAATGCCAGTCTTGAAAGACTTTGCAAAATTATCTCACACAGATGATCTTACATTTGGCATGAAATTCCTGTCAGAAAGTTGGCTTCACAGGTAACTTTATAAAAATTAGACTTTGGACCAAACATTAGCAATAGAAGTGAGCAATTTGGAAAAGTGTACCTGTTAGAGAGTAACAAGTCTAAATTAGTTTCCACTTGACTAAAGTTTTTGCCCTCCATTTGTGAGACCAATTTTGAGTAAATGTTCAATTCATAAGGTTCTTTTCTTGAATCGCTAGAGATATCTTTCTAATCATTTAAAAATTCATGCGTAGTGATGCTTCTTACAATGCATTATGATATCATACTGTGCTATGTGAATGTAAAGCATCAGGTAATTTGTAATTCAGCTCCAGAATCCTATGGAGTTAGAAGAGGTTTAGAAATGGACTCTATAATCAGACCATCCAGAATCACAGGCAAAAGAGAACTGTTGGCATGTGGAATTTTACTCATAAGAATACTATATTCTAAATTTCTAATACATAAATGAACATGGTGTGAAGAATTATGAGAATTTTGCACATGCTTATTTTTGTTCTTGCCTTTTCTCATAGCACTTCAGCAACATATTAAAATACTCAGGGCTATTGAAATAGCTCAGTTGATAAAGTGTTTTCCTTTTAAGCAATGAGGACCTGAGTTCAGTGTACTCAAGCCCATGCCAAAATAAATCATGCCTAGTGGTACATCCTTGAAATTATACTATGGAGAAAACTATAGAGATGGGAAGAGCCTTAGTTCTTGGTGACCAGCCAGTCTAACCTACTGGGCAAACTATAGGGACATGAAAGAACTTGCCTCACAAAAAAAAAAAAAAATGAAGGTGGACAGCATCTGAGGTACAATAATTAAGGTATCCTCATGGCTCCTGCAAGCATGTATACACACATGGCTGTGCATAGACACACCCATAAACATTCACACACATGCATTCACACAAATAAAAATGTTACAAAATATTCAAAACAGGCAACAAGCGTACTTCCAAATATTATAGTATACTAAATATATTCATCTGCTCATATACTGATGAGATAAATATACGCAACTATTCAAAGTTACTATTATTATCTACTGATTAAAATTGAGGTATCAGAGAATACAATGGTAAATCCAAGATGGACTCTACCTGAAAAGAGTCTCTATTTGGAGCTTAAGGTTAATTGAAAAGCAATTGAATAGTGCTTATGTTATAATTTTTCTAGTGCCCATGGTATTTGTTTACTGAAATCATGCCTAAATGTTTCCTTTGGTGAATAAAAATTTAAACAAGATTTGATTCTTACTGTGAGGCACAAATTATACTAAATTAACTAATCACATTTTGCAGGTAAGAGTCATAAATTTACATCTTCACTTTCTAACAGTTAACAAAAGACTTCACTCCCTGATCTCCACATAACTACTGTGACTCATTTTACATATGAACAGGACTGGAATCTTGACCACAGTTTGGGCGTCATTTTCCCTGCTGCAGCATACTTCTACTGCAATGAAAAAGATATGCAAATGATATATAGAAACTGTGTGTCTTTTACCTCTTAAGACTTACCAAACTGTGCTGAATTTATATTTCAGTTGATAGGATGTCTGCCTAGTGTATAGGGCCCTAAATTTGATCTACAGCTGCATATAAAATCAGACATGGTGGTGCATGCCTGTTAGTTGGGAGGTAGAGACAGGATTATCAGAGGTTCAAGGACATCCTCAGCTACACAGTGAGTTCAAGACCAGTTTGGGATACACTGCAAGAGACCCTCTCTCATAAAAGAAAGAAGCAAAAAAAGAAAAAGAACAAACTTGCAATCTTATTTCATAAAGTCTCCTTTTTAGCATTACATCTGAAAAGAGGTTGCAGGACTAAAGGCCTTGACATTGTCTCATTAGAAGAAGGAATTTAGCTAGCCCCATGTAGACTTATGGAATTAGAAACTTTGTATGCCAGAGTTTAGAGACTTCCATTTTAACAAATACTGCAGGTAACTGAAGCTAAAATGTGAAAAAAAAATTATTCTCACCCAATGTGATCCCACTTGGATTGCCTCTAAGCCTATTATTCCCATTTATTAAGGGACTGCCTTCAAATGTAGCTGCCCTAACTGACATGTGCTAAAAGTGTAAAAACACATTAAGTATTAGAAACCATTCATGAGAAAATACAAAATATTTCAGTAATATTTTCTATAAATTATACATTAAAATTACAAAGTTCCTATATATTAAATGAAGTATATTTACACTAATTTAAAATTTCTTAAATCGTGTGTGTGTGCATGTGTGTGTGTGTGTGTGTGTGTGTGTGTGTGTGTGAGCCCGAGGTTGATGTTGACTGTATTTTTCAATCACTTTCTACCTTAATCTTTGAAACAAGTTCTCTCACTGAACCTGGTACTTACTAAATCAGTGGTACCAGTTGGCTAATGAGCTCCAGCGGACTGACTATCTCTACATATTCATCATTGGAACTAAAGCCATGCACTGCCCTATATAGTATTTTTTATGTGAGTCCCTGGATCCAAACTCAGGTCCCAATGTTTCTGCACTTTACCCGGTGAATTAAACCATCTCCTGAGCACCTTTCATTTTTGTTAATGTAGCTAGTAGAATATTTAAAATTACATATCTGGCTCTAATTTGAGCTCACATTGTATTTTTCCCTTCATAGTCTTTAGGGCATTTAGACTTTAGAAATATTTTTAGCTTATACAGTAGACACAAGAATAACATACATACACATTCACACATACACACACACACACACACACACACACACACATATATATATACATATATATATATATATGATGTATCATTGATTGAATAATGTTATAGTAAATAGGAGAGTTTATCCCTTCCTTTAAAATCTGGATTTTACATCCTTTGGGCAAATACCTAGCAGTACTGTCACAGGTCATATGTTGTTTCTGCTCTTGTTATTACTGAGGAAACGCATGCTCCTCTCCATGCAGCACAGATGGAAAGACATGCATTCTCATGGACTAGATTAATAAACTTTTTAAAATGTCTCTGCTTCATTGCCTAGTCCTTCAAATGTTTGATTATAAATACAAGCTGGAATCTTTGGCAGAAGAGAGAAGAGAATCAGGGAGAGGTGAGCAGACTGAGAGGACCTGGGAACATGAGTCATGAGATGGAGATGATGTGTAGAGTGAAAACAACAGAGAGATGTCTTCAGCTTGAAACAGGAGCTCAGAAATTGGCTTGGTTAGTAAAATGCTTGTGTTGTAAGCATAAGGCCCTGAGTCTGATTCTCTGAATCCATATTTTAAAAAGTTGCCAAGCGTGGTTGGCATACATTTGTAATTCTAGTGCTGGGGGGGTTCAGATAGGCAGGTCTCTGAAGCTCTCTGGCAAGCTAGCCTAGCTTGCTTGGTGAGCTCCAGGCCAGTGACAGACCCAGACTCAAAAAAAGATATTTGCCTCAGTGATTAAAGCACTTATTAAGCCTATGCATGATGAGTTGAGTTTGGATTCCAAAATAAATGCCTGGTGTCCCACCTGCTATTCCAGCCTTGGGAGAAGGAAACAGGAATCCCTTGAACAAGCTGGCTAGCATAACCAGCCATATCAAGGAGCTCTGGGTTGATTTTGAGACCTTGACTCAAGGAATAAGGTAGATGTGCAGTCAAAGATGATTCCTGACATAGATATCCACCTCAGACTCCCACATGCATGTGGACTCACATGCTCATGTACTCCCACATATGTGCACACACATGCATACCACACAAAGAGAGAGGGAAAACGGAGGAAACACAGAAGGTGGACAAGTCCTGAAGAATGATATGTGAGCTCATCTTCTTACCTTATTCACCACACATTCCTTCACATGCACACTTGCACATGCCTGCACCCATACAAGCACAGACACAAAGGGAAAATAATCAGTTTCAGATGAAGTCAATGTTCTTAATTTTATGCAAAATAAGGAGACTAACTTTTCCAAAGTTTATTTCCAAAATAGTTAATTTTCTTCAGTTGAACTAAAATAGCTTCAGTAAGTGCCAATTGACCCACTTTTTCACTTATATTTAGAGATAAAATAAGGTTCCTCCAATGGCAAGCTTCTCTGACTTATTCTTAGGTCATCTCCCGCTAGTTGTGAGTGTGACAGAAAAGCTGGTTCATTAGTACCGTGGCAGTGCTTGTGTGGGAAGACTTAGCATCCCATTTTACTTTGCTGTTTGACATTTTTCTCTCTAATGTGTAATCTACTGAGGGAAGCTAATCCTTAGCTCATCCTGCTCAGTGGGAAGCGAAGCAACTGCTAATTATCTCATCATGAATCCACAAGCACTGCAAAATTTGGTGTGGGTGTTTAGTGTGTGCCATTAATGAACAAACACTCATTCCTCAAGGTGGGGATGCAATGGTGGGACGTCTGTGGGTAAGTGCCTAATGTTGACACCACGGATAAGGCTATGAACACAGAGGGAAAGCTCCCCCACATGTCTGTAAGCGGACGAGGAACAGCAAAGCACATTCCCATGAGAGCAAAGCTAAAGAGAGTTTCTGAGAAAAGATACAACTAAAAAGCCAAAAGAGCCCAGACTTTCATAGGCTGCCTGAAACAGCCCTACTCCAGACTCTAGCTTCCAGACTCCAAATGCTGATAAGTTTCCTAAAATTTTGCTATACCCATTCCCTTACCTTGAGACCACCTGCAGTCTTTCCACTGCCCTGGGACTAGGCTTCTCTGTCAGGAAATTGGGGTTCATACCATTGCAGACTGCTTGAGAGTGCTCAATCCAGACTCTGCTTGGCAATGAGCTTCCCAAACCATGCTGTGCTCTTCTACCTACACAGTGACCACCTGAAGACCCTCCTACTGCCCAAGAGCTAATAGGGGCCCAGACCTCTGGACATTGCCTGAATTCAGCCTCTACCTAGCAAGCTTTCCAAATCTTGCTGTGCCTGGTGCCTAGTAGGGATGGAGACTTTAGGAGAAAGACTGAGAGCACCTGATGGTGCCTGACCTGGGCCTCTGCAGCGTGAGCTACCCAAATCACATTGTGCCCATCCACCTCCTCTGGGACCGTTTGAAGTCCTTCCCACTGCTTCAGAGCTCTGGCTTCCCTCCTGACAGGTAGAAATTAGACTTGGATCACCCTTCCCCTTTCCTTGGAACTTGGCACTTCCCATCTGAGGCCTCTAAACCACTCCTAACAAGCCATAAGAGCTTCAGACTCTTGGGGAGCTCCTGAGTAGCCATACTACAGCCATCAAGTTACTTACTCCAATTTAAAATCAAAGGAGATAACCTGAAGCCTAGAGCAACCAGCTTTTCATACTAAATCAGAAAACAACTAGGGCATGAAAATAATACAAACAAAATCAGACTTCAACTAAAAAAGGGAAAACTTGAGTTTCATACCAGAATCACAAACAACAAAAGACAGTCACATACCAATCACAATGAAAAATTAACAATATAAAAAACTAAAATAATTTGGGCCCACCAAACACTATCAGTCCTAAACAATAGTTCTACAATGAAAACCATTAAGGATAACCCAGGACACACAGTTCAAAAGGACAATCATAAACATGGTCAAAGAATTCAATAAATTTAAAGAACACACAAACAAAGCAAAGAAATAAAAAGACATAGGGATATACTTCTGACTGAATTCACAAAAGAGATGGAATTTTAAAGAAAATTCAGGCTGAAATGAAGAAGGAAGTGAAAATCTCAATAATCCAATTTGAAAGGACAGGAGAAAACTTCACCAACCGAACGAATGAAATGAAAAACACACTATCAAGAATGGATGATAAAGTCTTAGAAGGATTGGACTGGAGGGAACACACATCAACATGATAAAAGTTATACGAACACACCCACGGGCATCTTTTTAAATGGAGAAATGTTGGTAGCATTCCCGTGAAAATCAGGAACCAGAAAAAGATATCCACTATCTTCACTCAGTTTTCATATAGTGTTTGAAACCCTTGCAAGAGTACGAAAAGAAAGGTCAAATTATGCCTTTTTGCAGATGATATGATACTTAAACCTACAAAATCACAAAAATTCCATCAGAAAACTCCTTGAAATTATTAACATTTTCAAGAAAAGTGGCAAGCTACAAAATTATTCTACAAAAATTGGTAGCCTTTTTATATACCAATAACAAGCACTCAAAGGAAGAATACATGCAAATATTCTCTGTCACAATAGCCTTAAAATTTTTGGAATAAACCTGACCAAGGATATTAATGACCTCTATAATCAATATTTTACATTTGTAAATAAAGAGATTTAGTCAGACACCAGAAGAGAGAAGGACCACTCATGCTCATTGGTTGGAAGAATTAATTTTGTGAAAATGACCATCCCACCAAAAGCACCATGCAGATTAAATGCATTTACAATCAAAATCCCCTTGGCATTCTCACATAATTCCAAACACCATCGTAAAATTTGCATGGAAGCACAAAGACCCTAAATAGCCAATATCCTCAACATGAAAAGTAGTGCTGGAGAGATCACCATACCAGCTCTGGAACTATATTATGGAGCCATAATCATAAAAACGCACAGTATTGGCACAAAAAAATAGACACATAGATCATGGACCGTAACTGAAGACCCAAACATGAGTACTCGCAACTTCAGCCACCTGAGATTTGACAAAGGTGCCAAGAACAAACAATGAAGGAGAGATAGCATCTTCAGCAAATGCTGGTGGCAAAACTGGGCCTCCACCTGTAGAAGAATGAAACTGGACCTTTATCTTTTACCTTGCACAAAAGTCTATTCCAATAGATCAAAGATCCCAATGTGAAATCCAAAACTCTGAAATTTTTAGAAGAAAACATTGGCAGTTACCTTCAAGATATAGTTGTAGGAAAGAACTTTCTAAATAGGACATCAATTTCTCAGCAATTAAGGTCAACAATCAACAAGTGAGACTTCAATAAACTAAAATAAACTTCTGTACAGCAAAAGAAACAATGTAGGAAGTGAAGAAAAACTCCTCAGTTGGAAAAAAAAAAAAAACTTCACCAGTGACACATCTGACAGAGGTTTAACATCCAGAATATAAAGAGAACTCAAAACTCAAATAATCAAGAAAAGAAATGGCCCAATTAAAAGACGCACCAAGGATCTGAACAGAGAATTTTCCAAACAATGAATAAACACGGATGAGAAACATCTTAAAAAGTGTTCAACATCGCCAGTGAATCAGGAGATACAAATTAAAACCACTTTAATATTTCACCTTACCCCAGTCAAACTGGTTAAGTAAGATTAAGAAAACAAATGATACCAAATCCTGGTGAGGATGTGGGGAAAGAGGAACGCTCAATCACTGGTGGTAGAATCAAAATTCCTATAACACCTATAGAAAGCAATGTGGAGAGCTCTTAAAAGCTAAAAATGAACCTTCTACTCCTTAGTGTATACTCAAATGACTCAAACTACTGCAGAGATACTTGTACTTTCAAGTTTGTTGCTGTTCTTTTCACAATAGGTAAGACATGGAAGCAACCCAAGTGCCCCTCAACTAATGAGTGGATAATGAAAATGTGATTCATTTACACAATGGAGTTCTATTCAGCAGTAAAGAAAGATGAAATTTGCAGGTAAATGGATGGAAGTAGAAACTTATACTATATGAAGTAACAAACTCAGAAAAACAAACAATGTATATTCTTCATTTGTGAATTCATGTACCAAATCTTAGAACAAGGAGTAAAGAGAACACTAATGCATTTCCCAACTCTCATCAATGAATCCCTCCCATTCAATAGAAGGACAGTAAAATAAGATGACAGAAATAGCCAAAGCATAGAGAATAAAAGTCTGCAGAGTGTGGATCCTTAGACAAGACTCATATTAAACCCCACCCACGCAGGGTTCATAGACCATTGCAGAAGAGACAGAAAGATCGTAAAAACCAGCGAGGAGGTGCATATCCACAAGGAAATAGACTCGTGCATGCTCCTGAGACCCCGCTCATATGCACTTATAGCAATGGTGTCCATATGCATAAGACCCATGCAAACATATGCAGATAAAAACCCAGCACAGAACTGTGGAAATGGACAGCAGGTCCCATGTTATTAAAAGAATTATTGGCATCTGATTACTGTTGGGTGAGGAAGAGCTGATCTTCTCAAAGGGAGGGTGTCTAGATAGGCTGATGACACCCCAGTGGATGAACTTGCACTGAACATCGTCTGGGAACACTAGCTTGATAGGATAGCCAAGGCCTTAGCATAAATGATGGAATGCATCAATTCCTATGGGGGGGTGGCTATGGGAGGGTGCCAGTGAGGAAGATGATATAAAGATAATTAAGATGTTCGGTATGAAATATGCAAAAAAATCAATAAAAACTTTACAAAAAAAAACATGAAAATGTGATATTCTAGGATGGGAAGGTGGCCAGTGGGTAAAGCTTGTCTCACAAGAATGAGAAAATAGGATCAAATATTAGATCTCACATAAGCCAGATGCTGCCATAAGCATCTGTAATCCAAGGCCTCCTACAGTGAGATGGGATGCTTACACAGGAATCTCAGAACAGCTACCCTGATGTACATGGCAGGAAAAAACAAACAAACAAGAGACTGTCTCAAACAAGATAGAAGGTGAAGACCAACACCCGAGGTTGTCATTGACTGACACATATGCTCCATGACATATGAATTCACAGATTAAAATGCACAGATAAATGTGCACATCACACACAAAGACAAAAATATAAAAATAAAACGGGATATGCCAACATTTTATTGTTAATAAACTAACAATCTCCTTGGCTGATTCTGATTCAGATTTTCTTAAGCTTATTCAGTACATTTTATAAAATGAATCTGTTGCCAAATTTAAAAACTGGCAGGTTAAACATAAAATACAATCCATGTCTTCTACTTCCTTTGAAAAAGAGACTGAACTTACCACATTCCAGATGGCTCCCATTGGCTGGAGCACAAGGGAACATGCCTCTCCCCCATTCACTGCTGTCCCCACTTGACCTCTTCTTCCATTGGCCACATGAAGCTACTTCTAGTGTTTGGGTTTTCAGCCATACTTCTCTATATTTAAACTTTACCTGACTTGACAGTTAGAGCTTCAGCACTGAAATGTTCTTGGATAATGGTTCTTCAGGCAAGCCACACACTGGAATCACCTGTGGGGCATCATACTCATTGTTTCCTGTTGCTGTGATAAAATACTCTCATGGGAGTTGATGAATACTGGTGCTCAGCTGTCTTTCTCCTTTGTATTCATTCTAAGAATACAGCCCATGGAAAGGTGGTACCCACAATCAGGAATCATCTTCCTACCTCAATTAACATAATTAAGATAATCCTTTACAGACATTCTCAGAAGCTAAATTAATCTAGGTTATCCCTCACAGTTATGCCTGGAGGTTGTCCTAAGTGATTCTTAATTCTATCAAGTTGAAAAACCAATATTAACAATCACAGACAATATTTTTAGAAGCAGGCCATATACCATAATAACAGGACCAAATTTTTGATGAGTGCTTCTTGAAGATCGTTGGGGTCAACCAATAAGCATCTATGTTTGGAAACAGCAGTACCCGAGAACTTCTAAAGCTCCTGAAATAAATCTTTTGCACTGGACTCAGATAACCAGGGAACAATAAGAGCAATACAGTGACAGATAGAAAGGCACACAAAGGCAAGGGAGACATAAGTGGGTTAGTTCGGAAGTCAACAGTTCTGATAACTATTAGACCACAGGTCTTCCACTTGCTGCTCTCCTCGGTTCAGGACACACCCTTGGAATCTCTCTCACTGGACAGAGCTGATAAGCTGTCACCTTGTAGATATCCTTATAGACAACCTTGAATTGTAACTTTACTTTCAGCAATGCCTTGTGACTTCCAGTAGACAGGCTAGGTTACATGGTATAGAACTTATCCCCTACACCTTTAAAACCTTAAGGATCAGAGATTCCCTTTGTTTTTGAGATCTGAGGGGAACCAAGGTATCTAGAGGCTTCTGTGTCTTTTTTTTTAACAGAGTCTATGGCCATGGTGCTCTATCTCTTCTAATAAAACAAGAACAACGGAAGTTGTCTCTCTAATGAAGCCTTTCCTCATCCCTGAAGGCTCACTCTCCTACTTCAAGCTGTGATGCTGTAACTTTCCTAATAAAACTCATCTGAAGGGTACTTTTTCTCGCAGCTTCCTTCTATAACCCTTCTGTTTTTCTAAAAGTTACAGGTTCGAAATAATCTAGTGAAACCTTGATATCAATTGCCATCTTGGCCAACAGCTACTTTGATTTGAGTGATCTAACTTGTTCTTAATTTATTAGTAGTTTTAATATGGCTGCCTAATTCATTTAAGAAAGAGCTACGCTTGAACTTCAGTGGTTTAGGGCATTTACAGTAGCTTAGAATGCTCAACGGAGCTTCAGATATTTAATCATCCAATAACTCTGAGCAAACAGGCAGCCTGGATTTGGCTGAACCGGTCAGCAATATTAACTGGATTTCACTTTTCCAAGATGTCTTGATCTGACCTTCAGCTTTAGCTTTTTAATTCTCATGAAAAGTTGTCACATCTCTGAAATTAGAGGGTGAGTTTATAATTGGCAATATCTACAGTATCATTTAATTTCCAACCTATATTTTAGGTGCCGACCAGCTGCTTGTTTTCATCTTATTTCTGCTCTGCCTTGGGAACCTAGCAAGGAACTTGGCACCTGGCAGATTATCAAAAATGTTTAATTTGGAGGGTAGCGAGAGAACTTTATGAAAATTTTGTCCTTATCTCCAAGTTTTCTGTGACTCTATGCTCAGTTTTAAATGATCAGCATTTTAATGTGAAAACGTGTTCTTTCTTTTTATATTTTTAATTTACTGTTTATGTTATGAGATAGATTCTTTCTATGTAGTAATGATGCTCAGGAGGACCTGGAATTTGGGATTCTCCTGCTTCAGCCTTCAAAGTGCCGGGATTACCATAGTGAATAGCCATGACTGTTGTAATATTTTCTTAAACTATTTCCCCAAAGACCTAAAATGTATTCCTGTTGGTACTACAGTAGTTACCTATTAAATATTTGTCAAATTTTCTTAGGGTTTTTTTTCTTTAATCACTGAACAATTCCTATTTCACCTACCCAGAAGTCTTCTTTTTCTGTTTCTGGACTTCTGTCTCTCTCAGGGGTGACAGAAAAGGGTATTTTCTTTTCTCTCTTATCATCAGAGAACTCAAGATAATATTATCTGCAGATAAATACACTGATCAGAGAAGCAAAAGATGTAGTCAGGGCTTGTGACCTTGTTCAGCTGGTAGACTACTTACCAAGTGTTCATGAAGCCCTGGGTTCAAACCCCAGTGCTGTATAATGTACTGTGTTGGTACACAGAACTCCTATAATCACTTCTGATCCTAGTTTTGGAGAGGTAAAAGCAGGGGGATGGTTTCAATAACCTTCAGCCATTTGTGTACTCTCAACTGTCAGTCATTACAAGGAGTTGATATTGATATGTTCTACAAAGACTGAACCTTGGGCTGGAGAGATGGCTCAACAGTTAAGAGCCCTGACTGCTCTTGCAGAGGACATGGGTTTGATTTCTAGAGCCCACATAGCAGCTAACAACAATCTATAACCCCAGTTCCAGGCGATCCAACGTCCTCTTCTGATCTCTGCGGGTTTTACATGACATAGGAACACTTACATATATATACGGGCAATACACTCAAACACAAAATAAAAATAAGAAATAAAATATTTTTAAAAGACCGAGCCATCAACTTATGCAGAACTAAAGCCATCAGTTTAAGAGCTCTCTTTTTCTTTAATCTCCTTCATCTTGATTAGTGACATCATGGAACACATGATCTTGAGAATACCTGTGTCCCACCCTTTCTCTTCCAAGTCCAGGCACTGAGAAATCCTGCTTTTCTTTAGACCAGATTTCTTTCTCTACTCTCTTTACTTCACTTTAGTTCAGCTGTGATGATCATAGTACCTGTATTGATTCTTTCTTCATAGATTTCATGAACAGCTTCCCATTAAACCTCTCTACCTCCGTGCCTGCAGTTCTCCTTCATCTTGATGTCACTGTTACCTTTCCAAACACCTATTCACTTGTGCCTATTCATGCATGGCTGGTAGGAACAATAGTACTTACATCAAACACCTCTTCTTGGTGAATCCAGTGTCTAGAAGATGAAAGTAAAAGCACATACACCTACATATGTGGCATCTTAATTTAGATAATGTATTTACCCTAACACATAGCTTGAATTTCTCTTTTGCCCTGAGCTGTGAAAGATTTTCCCTGGGAAAACATGATAAGCACATGTCTACTCAACCTTTCTGTGCAATCCATGACAAACCAAAGTAGCATTTACTCCAGAAGTCCAACTTGGTAAATCAGTAGACTTATTGGGATTACTTATAGGAGTATAGGTGAGAAGTTGCTTAAAAGAAGTTATTTAAAAGGGATGATTCAGAGGCAGTTGCATGATGAAAGAACTCACCCAACACAGGTAAGGACTCACAAAAGCTGCAACCCTGGTGTTTTCTGGACGATATGCTACTGCAGAAGTCCAAAATTCTCTTCTTGGAAGGGTGACTAGTCATAGACTCCATCCCCAGAAGTTGTTTACTGCCTCTATGACCCTAGGAGGGACCCCTGTGAATCTTGCACTTTCAGCTTTCCCAGACATGTGAAGCTTGTTTGCATTCCATGTCTCATGAGCTTCCCCCACCATCCTAGAGAGGAAATATCAGTGTGCAAGAACTTGCTATACAATATCCAGGATCTATCCACCCTGTCAGTGGAACTTCATTGCAGTTCACATAATTAACCTAGCCCCGGGTCATTTTAGAGCTGTCCTTTGTATTTCTATTCTGCAGCTCTTCGAACCAGTGTAAACTGAAGGAGACAGTTGCTACTGTCCAGAGATTGATCTCAATTTTTTACCTCAGTTGAACCTTGAAACAGAACTATAAAAAATACCATTATAGGGCAGGAAAGATTGCTTGGCGGTTAAAAACCCATACACAGACCAAAGGACCTGAATTTGGTTCCCAGCATCCATATCAAGCACCTCAAAAGTGCCTGTAACTCCAGCTCCAGGGGGATCCAATACCATCTTCTGGTCTTCAAGTGCCCATTTCCACAGAGATACACAGACATGCATAGTTTAAGAATATTGAAATAAAGTCTTTTTAAAATAATATTATTTTTGGCAATTGATTTAATGCCCCTAGATAATATTCCTTAGGGACTTGTATCACTTTGATCAACCTTAATTTATAACAACCAGAACCAATGACTGCTTTCTGTGGCCTTATTTTCAAAAATCTCTCAGTTTACCTAAATTCTACCCCTGAGCTACATGCATTACTTTGTATAAGTGACAGTAGATGCATATGGAAAAATAGATTGGATCTTTGATTAACCCTAATTCTCATTCTGAACCTTTTCATCTTAATCCTATAATTCTTAGATTTAGCATTACTTGTAGGAATGAATAAAATTCATTGGGTGGTAAAAGAAGATAGAAAAGTTAAATGATCTGAAATATATTTTATAGGAAGCTTTCATTTTTCAATAAAGCTTCAGAAAAGAGGCCCGCATTCTACAGGAAGGAATATTTTAAAGCCACACTGGAGATTTCAATAACTTCCGATGTTCACAATGGATTATTTAGATGTTTATAACTGAAGAAAAAGGTTTTCCATCAAAATCTGATGAATTATGTTTCCTAGGGATATTTCCCCAGTACAATTCCATATGTTAGGCCCAAAATGAAATATTTTATAAAATTATCTTAGAGAGGATAACAAATTTCACTGAAATACCTCCATCTTCCTAATTCCCAGGTCGTTTTCTAGTTCTTTAAAATGTGGCTCAATACAGACAGCAATGCATATGGTTTTTACCCTTCCAATTGCCTGCCTACTGAATGCTATTTTGTACTTGACACCCACATGCAAGTGTCGGCAGCCTTCCATTTGTCAAAGACACAAATGCCACTTGCAAAGCTCTACTGCTTCACCTTTAAAAGAATGCGTGGCATCTCCACACAGCTGTCATGGGACTCCTGGCTGTGTCACTTTGTTTTGATTACTTCACATACAGGGTAGCATGAATTCTAGTTTGTGGTAGGAAATATGTTGTGATGAATAGCATTCGGATTTTCAGGACATGCTGCTAGACCAAGAACATTTATTTATTTATCCACTCACCCATCCTTGTCTTCATGAAATCTTAACTATTGTAGTGGGTGAAATGTAATGAGTACTTGCTACTGCGGGCATATGCTCAGCATCTCATATGGGGAGATGCCTCCATTCAGCACTCCCTACACAGAAGGCATCTGTGATCAGCACTCCATACATTGGGAGTACCTGTGCTCAGCATTTCATAGAGGAAAGGCTATGCACTCAGCATTCCTCAGCAGGATCACCTTGTTCAGAATTTGTTACACAGAAGACATGTCTACTTTTATTATGCCCATTTTATAGAAGAAACTGTAGTTCGTATAATTTTCATGTAGTCAAGGTTTCTTTTTCTCTATTTCTACCATATGATTTTACAATGAAGTTGGGGAGATGGCTTAGAAGGAAAGATCACTTGTTATGCAAGCAAGAGGACTAAGTTTAAATCCTCAACGACACCTGGGCATGTCCAATGGGAAATCTGTAAAGCAAGGACTGTGTGGGGTAGAGATAGGAGGATCCCCGGGGTTTTCTATATAACCAGTTTCATTCCAGGATCAGTGAGAGACTCTGTCTGATAAGTCAGAGAGTGATACAGCAAACCACGCAACATCCTGCTCTGGTTTACAGGAGCAAATGGGCGCATGTGGTCACACATATATGTACACATACATGCCCAGATCACACATATAAATAAAAGTATATTGAATATTAAAATTAGTGGATAAAAGCAGTTTTTAACTTCATCTATAGAGTTGCATATTTATAAAATAAAAATATGGCATATACAGTTCAATTTGAATTTTAGATATGATTTATTTTAGTATAAGTATGCATCACCCAATATTTGGGACATTTTTATACAAAAATTATTCAGTGTTAATTTCAAGTTCATCACTAAATGGGCATCTTGTATTTTATCTGGCAGCCTATTTATAAACCTAGTGTAGGTTTCTAAAACTGGATCCCATTAAGGTCTTTAATTTGCATGTCTTGTACAAGAGCCAATGGGTTCAAAACTATTTGTTGTATTTTTATTACAGCTTTGATCTCACACAACCTATATGGTCCCCAAACCCCCATCAGGCAGCACCTAAAATACCCCACAGAACCACAGATAACTGAATTCCTCCAGTTCACATTAGGAGAGAGTTTTGCTTCTAGGCAGCTCAATAAAAACAATCAAGTCTGCTTGTATTGTCTGTAGTTTTGGCTCCTGTCCTAACTGAACTGCTTGTTGAGCTTTGAGACCCTGAAGTTTCCCCATCCTCACTGCTGGTGGGCTCTGCTTGCAGCATATCTTTCCAGAGTACTACATTTTACCCTTGGGCTTTGTGAAAAATTATTTTCCTAATTTTCTTAACAGACCATAGGAAGGGTGTGTCTTTTCTGTAACATAAATTCTAAAGAAGAGGCTAAATGAAGAAACTGAGGGACCAAGGAGAAGAGACAAGATAAATTAAATATTAACTTACTATGAGCACAGAGGACAGTGGGAAATGGGAAGGACAGATGTGGGTGGGTAGGTGCATAAATCAGTGGATTAAGCTGAGTATAGATGACAGTGACAATGATGGGTGAAAACACACGTTATTTGCTGCTCTTCAGTGGCCCTCAGAACTAGATGC
Source organism: Eospalax fontanierii (assembly GCA_035773235.1). Classification (NCBI taxonomy): domain Eukaryota; kingdom Metazoa; phylum Chordata; class Mammalia; order Rodentia; family Spalacidae; genus Eospalax; species Eospalax fontanierii. Next base: position 114,711,778 of record CM069524.1, read on the forward strand.
CTTACAAAACTCTGGGATAAATATTTATTGTTTATAGGACTAGAAAAATAGGTGCCTAGGGAGCGCACTTTAAGACCATCTTGCGCTTTCCAGTCAATCTTGAACTTGGAGGACTTTGTAATCAATCACTACTTTATTAATAGTGTACCTTAGGGACTGTCACTGCCTCAGCTAGATCCCATTTGGGGGGCTAGAATTTCCTCTGCCCCACCAATATATCGACTTACTCAAGCTCTTTGTGATTTTTACCATGTAAATAAGCACATTGTGAAGCTCATTTAGTATTTCTAAAAAAATGTTCAAGTTAATCAAAGAATATCACCTTATTTATCAGCCAGTACAGCTCAGATGCATGGACATGAAGCTCTCAAATGTGAACACAGTTCCATTATTCACATATTCTTTATGAGGAATATATCAATTAGACCATTTGAAAATCACAGTCTACAAGAACATGAACTCCAACAAAACCTTAGAACTCAGGTTCACTTCTATACCTGCTCTTCTAACTGAATATGGCATTATGATTCATCTTTCTGAGATGTAGATTTTTTTATAATATGAAAATATTCATGGAAAACTACTATGGTGAAGATTAAATAAACTAAAGATGTATAGCTGGTGAAGGGATCCAAATGTTGGTTCTCTGTCATTTGCATCTTGGCAATAACTTCTTATTATACTTAAAGTTAATTAAAATAAATTCTACATATGAATAAAATAGTGCCCACAGTCCTTTATTAAAGTCTGTTATTAACTATATAGGAGAATTAGGGCTAGGGTTAGAACTAGGTATTTTGGTCCTGATCTGAAACTAATGTATCATATCAGATAAACTCATATAAATACCATGAGCTACAGACTATAAAATTAGGTGTGTGGGAAGCCTTTCCTCATAAACATTCTATTATTTATCTTGCAATCAAGGCTACAAGGAAGAAAATTTAAGTCTTATATAGTAAAATTTATTAAATGATCTAAGGTCACACCTGTGACAAGAATACTTGTGTTGGTTTAGAAATAGATTGTTCAGCACAACTGAAAATGTAACCCATTACTTTCAGCATGGCTGTGAATGGACTAAATTTTTAGAAGAGTTTTTAAGTGAATCTTTTCCATCAGAATCATGTAATCTGTAGTAGACTGCCTAGTACCGGGGGAGAAACTGGAGGGAGATGAATGAATTCATCCTTTAAACAATGGGAGTTAATTTACTGAGTACATTGGAAGAGGACAGCAGGATGGGCACTCGAGTACCGATGTGGGAAAGTGTAATGGGACAGAGGCAATCTCCACTGAGAGAAGTACTTTTACAGTTAGAATGAGTTTCATTATGCACACTTTTTTTGCATGTAATTCAAAGTAGATTGGCCAATACACATGTCTGGATGTTGTGCAGTAATTTTAGTGCAATTTCTATTATGCAAATAAGGGCCATGTAAATTATGGTCATGCAAATATGGCCAGTCATGTTGGTCACAGGATACAGGACTGAGGCTCTGTGTTGTCAGGTTATAGCATTCCTTGGCTAATAATTTGGAAATCCCCAGAAAGTGCTTTTGAAGATGCTCTAATGAGGGACCATGCGGGGGGCGTTTTCTGATCTTTTATTAATAAGCTTCCTTGCGCAAAATCTAGGTAGTTAAGCATTGCCCTTAATAATGTGCTACAGTGTTGTGGCTTCATAATGTCCTCCTGCAAGGGAGGCTCTGTCAGGAAAGAAGAAATATATACCCTCCCTCTTCCTTAGAAGATCTGCATGAACCTGTTGGTTTTCTTTATGCTTTACTTTTTTAAAGGATTGTAGAGATTTATTTTCATTTTTAAAAATAATTTATATATATATATATATATATATATATATATATATATATATATGACTGCAGGTATGTGCTTATAAGTTCAGGTATTCTTGGAGGCCAGAAGAGGGCATCAGATTACCTGAATCTGGAGCTACCAGCACTTGTGCCCCACCTGATACTGGTGCTGGGAATAACTGGGTCTCTGGGAGAACAGCAGGCACTCTTAACCTCTGAGTCGACTCACTAAATCCTTTACTCTTTTAAATTGAAAAAAAAATTCTATCAAACCAAATTGATTACGCAGAGGAAAAAAAAGGGAGCACCCACTGGAATGTTTGTATTTTTATAACTTCTAAGTGAACAATCCATTTTAAATGATTAATTCCATTACACTGAAATTTACATCTAGTGCTAACTAATGAAATAAATTACTTTCAGCTTCAATTCAGCCCTCTCTCCTTTTCTCACATGTTCTCATTAGCTTCATCTGGAATGTTTTCCTATAGCAGCTTCTCTGCCATGCCAGCTGCTCTGTTAATGGGTTGTTCTTATTGATCGCTAGTTGTCAGAAGTACGAAAGTAGAATGGTCACAGAGTCCCTTACCAAGGCAAGCTTGCAGTTTCCAGGCAGAAAAGTCATCCAGAAGATACTTATTCTTTTCCATTTATTTTCTATAGAAAATTGTGTGTAAATGACCTATTCTATTTAAGGAGAACTGACACAAATGTTGATTTCCAAAAAGCATTTTATGGATATAGAATAGAGGACTTGATTTATTACATGAAACGATATTGTTGCATGTATAACAGTACTTTTCTGAGTTTATGGGAGTTTCTTAACCCTTATTTCATGTGGCCTTCATGGAAAACCCAGACAATCAAAATAGAAGCATTGTTTTTATCAGACATGGTAGAATATGTCCATAATTCGAATATTTGGGAGGGTAAGGTGGGCAAGTCAAGAGTTCTAGGCCAGCACAGAGTATATAGTATATAGTATATAGTGAAACTGTGTTTCTAAGAAACACAACAAGAGGGCTAGAGAGATGACTCGGAGATTAAGAGCACTGGGTGCTCTTGCAGAGGACCCAGGACAGTTTCCAGCACCCACACTGTGTCAACAACCATTTTCAATTCTAGTTCCAGTGGATGTGACACACTTCTGGGGCCTCCAAAGGCATTGGGTGTACTTATACATAAGCAGGTTAAACACTCATCAACATAAATGAAATAAATAAACCAAAAAATTTTTAAAAAGCAAAGCAAAATATGTAGAAAATGTTAGCCATATTCTATTAGTGCGGAGACAGCAATGTCTTATGTTCTTTCTCTTGTGGGAAAATTGGGACCAGATTCTCCTTTTCCACATTATTCCTAAAATGCAAGAAGAAGATAGCAAGAATGTCCGGTTTAGGAAATCAGACTTGTGGGTAAGTTGTAACTTAAAGAGATGCTTCCATGAACAAAAGAGCTATATCATTGTTTCAGGTAAAACGTAAAATGCCTGAATAGATTCATGGTTTGAAAACAGTCCCTAACTTGTGGCATAGTTGCGAAGTCTGTGGAACCTTTAGGAATTAGAGCATAGTTGGTAGAGATAAACCACTAGAAGTAGCACTTTTGGAGGTCATGCCTCCAAAACTAGCAAGTTTTTTCCTTCCTAGTCTACTGGGATAGAGGTACCTCTGTGACAGTCTCCTGTTGCTGTGTATGTCTAACTCTGTCTTGCTCAACATGATGGGCTGAAATTCCTACAGGCCAGAGCAAACCACTCCTTTCTTAAATTTCTTCTTTCAGGTATTTTGAAACAGTAATAAGAAAAGGAAATAATGCAAGAAATTGGATTGAATTGTTGATTAAACTTGACCAGGTGGTTCTTAGATCTTTGTAACTGGTTTGTGGGAGGAATATGAAAGTAATGTAGGCTAGAGAAACACTAGATTGCTATAAGCATAGCCTAATACACACTTCTAGTGAGTGTTTGAAAGGCCATAACATCATGAGAAATCATTAGAAATTCAGACAGTAAAAACTGCCTATGAGGTTTCATATTAGATGAATCACTCTCTCAGAAACTATGCAACAGATGAATCATGTTGCTTTCTGGAAAAAATATGGTTACATTCTGCTAAAGACTTGAAAACTGAGTGAGGCTGAAACTTAAAATAAGGACTAAATACGTGGTGGAGTAAATTTCAGACAATATTGCATTCAAGCTGTGACATGGTTGTTGCTAGATGCTTTTAGCTAGGCTTATAGTTAGAATTGAGATTAAAAGTGGATCAGAAAGATTTTTAAAACATGCACAGGTGAGAAAGGGAGCTGAATAGAGTCAAAGTTGTGGACAAAGCAAGTCTAGATTTAGTGGCTTTAATTTTGAAAGAGACTGGTTCCAAATTTTAAACAGGGATAACAGAAAATTTTACCTTTGAACACAATCATCAATGTTTCAAATATAAAAATATAAAGACACTTAATGAACATTCATTTGAACAAAAAGAGAGCTACTGTTTGCCCTGTTAAAGAACAGACCCCTCAGGGAAATGTTTTCCTAAGTTCAGCCACCTAGACACTCAGAGGCTACTGCTGCCGTGCTACAATGGTGCTAGGCTGCTTTTCAACTTAGAAGCAGAGCTTGGCATCATACGCCTGATGCTGGTTTTTCAGGCATGTAGAATGTAAGAGTGTTGGGATCATGGAGGCCAGCACCAAGGTTGCAGAGGAAAGGCTAGGAGGTCAGACAATATGTAGCAGAACTGAATTCCCAACAGGGAGCTCCCAAATAGGCTCTTTGTGAAGCTCTAAAAGACAAGCCTAAGTTTCTGTGGAGACTTAAGCAGGTTGGAAGTGTTAAAAGTGTGGGACATCTGAAAAACAAATTTTTATGCATCAAAAGGAGCTTGTCCAGGAGAGAGTCCCAATGTGCTGCAAAAAGCAGTCCCGTGGTCTCAACGCTACACAAGCCTGTGTTCATATCAATCTATAATGTGTCATACCTACTAGACACACAGCTTCAGGATTTACTATTTTCCCTGCTGAGCCTCAGCCGTGCGTTGGTCCAAGTGTTCCTGGCTAACTTCTTGCTTCTCACTCTGAGATGGGAATGTTGAGGCAGCACTATTGTATATTCGGGAGCACTTAGCTCAGCGTCCCAGATACTTTTGAATTTTAAAGGGGCTACTGCCAAAAATTTGCCTTGAGCTTCAAAAGACACTTTGGACTTTTGAATAATGTTGGAACTATTAAGACCAAGCTAAAACTCTAGAAAGTAGACTAAATCTATCTCACTTTATGACATGGCTAGGAACGTTGCGGACCAGGGTGGATTGTTATGGATTGAATCTGAGATGCCCCGACTGACTTGTTTTAAGCACTGAACTCCCAGCTGTGGCACTACTTCAAAGGCTGTGTAGCCTTCAGGAGTTAAGGCCTAGCTGGTAGTAAAGCCATTAGACACGGACCTCTGAAAGTCATGCCTGTCCTAGTCCAGCTTTCTATCTTTCAGAGTCCACCAAGGAAAGGCATTTGCTATATACGACCACCACTGTAGTTCCATGCTTCCTTTCCAATGAAGGTGAAGCAAAATCCCTTACCAAAGTAGACATAGTCTCTGTTAAGCTGTTTCCAACAGGCATTTTGTCATACTGCTAAGGAAAATACATAATATAATCGGGTGTTTTCAGACATTAGAATGGCAATGAGACCATAAGTGATCACTGGATATTCTATGGTATCACGAATGGCACAAACCATAATTTTTATGGACTTATTGTCAGAGCGTATTTTGGACAGCAGAAAAATAGACTTTGCACCATTAGAAAAAGAAAAGAGTTTACATGATCAACATGGCAAAGATGGCTTTCTAAAAAATTATTATTAGGTCAAATGTCATTTAAGAAAGAGTCCAGGCATGGGGTCAGGTGAGATGGCTTATGTAGCAAGCATGAAGTTCTGAATTTAATCCCCGGAACTCACATGAAAAGCTAGACTTGATGGCAAATGCTTGCAATCCCAGAGATGAGGAGACAGAGACTTGTGGATCCCTGGGAATCCTTAGCCAGGCAGCCTCACCTAATTGGAGAGCCTCACATTCCAATGAGAAATCGTCTCACAAAACAAGACAGTTGCTTTTTGAGGAATAATACACAGTAGTTAGCCTCTCACATATGTAAAAACATATACAGATGAGCACACACACACATAAAGCACACACATGACAGTACAGACTTGGCATCCAATTCTCATTTGACTATCTTAATAATTTTGTTTATTGTGGGATTTGGGTATCTGAGTTAAGATGGCTGTGCTTAGGTCAAGATGAATCCCTGCAGCTTCTCTTGAAGACATCACTTAAAACCAATCACATTAATGAAAATATCTCTACCAGTATGCAGCTAGTGCCCTGGTAAAGGTCTGAGGGACTGTGGTAGAATGGACATCTTTGGCTGATATATGTATAAAAAAGTTACAGGAAGGCAAAACAAGGAGACATGGGACCCACAAGTCAGTGTTCAGAAAAGTAGACTTGAAGCAAGCTACTCCCTGCATCAAGAATCCCCAGACACTTTTTGGAGAGTCATGGGGCCAATATTTCCTGTCCTGTTATTTTGCAGTCACTTCCCAATAGTATGGAAGGGTAGAGAGAATACCACCTTAGCACTAGTAATGAAAAGTGGCTTTCATAATTGTCTGAAAAGCTGTTTGATATTCTGAGTTTCCAGGTCTGTATTTGGTTTTAAAAAATGTCAAGAAAATACTTAAGCAAATATTAAATCAAGTAGTAAATATTAACATTTTTCAAAGGCATAAAAATATCAAAATTGTTTGCCCAACTGCCTCCTCTTCACCTCTTTCCTTTAATAATAATGACAACAGCCATATCCTCCAAGTTTTAAAACATTTATCTTTGTGAAGTAGCTACAATTTCAGAATGTGAAATCTTATTTAAAAGGGTTGAATCTCATCATCACCATTTATAACTATTCCTGAACAAGCAATTTTAATCTCTTCCTATTTCATAAATGTCAGCCATTTATCATTTATAAAAATAGCTCCTACTTCCTAAGTTTACAGTAAAAAATAAAGAAATCATGTCAGTGTATAACTTACAGCGGATACTAAGTAAGTGTCCTGCACTGCAGAATCCTGCAGTGTAGCACCTGAAACATTTCACCTTTCTAACTCCTGACAGGCCTTTCTTTGGCAGTGTGTCCATCTTTACCTGTGGGATGCCTGCGTTTCGCCAGTATGCTGTGTGGCAGAATGCCTTACTGAGCCTCTGCCTGCCATCATCAGTCACTCCCCAGTACCCGTGACTGACACTGGCCTCCTGGTAACTGAAGCATAGCCACATCCTCACACTGAGCATCTTCACTTTATGAACACAAACCCAGCGAGGGGCTTTTAGAATTCTTGACTGTTTCCAGAGGACAGTCCTCTTCATCGAAGTTTGCAAAATGAACCTGCCCCTCTTTCCATTGTCTTTGGTTATAGGTATGAGTTAGGCTCATTTGACTCTGAAAAAATTGTAAAGATCATATGTTAAAGTGGAAATTATTTCATCTGTAATGTAATATTGATGATTCTGTCTTCCATGGGTATTCTCAAAAGGAATATTTTACCATTAAATATTAATGGTCTTTATAGAATTAGCATATGAAACCTGCCCAAAGTCAGATAAGACAGTAAATCTATTTTATTTTAAAGTAGTATAGACAATAGGGGATGGAGAGACAGTTCAGCTGATAAGAGTACTGACTGCTCTTGCAGAGGACGAGGGATCAATTTTCAGCACCCATATGGCAACTAACAACTGTCTGTAACTCCAGTTTCAGGGGATCTGATACCCTCTTCTGACCTTCATGTACATTGCATGACATAGGTGCACTTTCATACATGCAAACATAGACATAAAACAATAGTAAAATCATAGACATAAAAAATAGTAAAAATGAAACACAAATGTTAAAGTATAGATAATAAAAGAAAGAAAATGACCTATTTAGCTGTTTAGCTATTCAATGTTTTGAGCTGAATTTTTTTTTGTAAGTGAATCTGACAAAATTGAAGATTTAGGTTAAAAAATATTATCATATCATTGAAACAGTCCTTTGCTCCTCCCTTTGTTTTCCTAGTTTTTTTCCTGGCTTCTTCTACTTGTTGGTTGACTTTTTTAGGGGGTGGGAGAGGTTGTATTTTGTGAGTGTGTGTGTGTGTGTGTGTGTGTGTGTGTGTGTGTGTGTCTGTATCAACCTTGGGTATCATTCCTCAGGAGTCACCCTCCTTGCTTTCGAAACAAGTTGTCTCGTTGGTTGGAGCTCACCAAATAGGTTAGGCTGACTGGTGAGTCCCACAGATCCACCTATATCCACCAGCTCCACCTTTCCAGCTCTGGGATAAATACATATTATAATGCCTGGCTTTTTTACGTGGATACTGGGGATCCAAACCAGGTCCTTGTGCTTTTACAAGGTGAGTGCTTACTCACTGAGTGCTTACTCACTGAGCAAAGTCCCAGCCCATGATTCGCATTGTTTGTCCTGTTACTGTGATAGGCACTATGATCAAAACGACTAGATGTTAGAGTCCATGATCAAGGGAAGCCAAGGCAGGAACTGAAGCAGGAATCTGGAGGCAGGAAACAAAGCAGAGACCATGGAGTAATTCTTCTCCTGGCTTGCTCAGTTACCTTTCTAACACAGTCCAGGCCCACATGCTCAGAGATGGTACTGCCTACAAATGATTAGAGCATCCTACATCGATTAGAAATCAAGATGTCCCCACAGACATGCCTACAGGCCAATGTGATGAATGAAATTCCTCAGTTGCAGTTCCCTCTTCCCAGGCATGTTAAGCTTGTGTCAAATGACAAAGGCTAACCAGCACACCCTACTATTTTCAGTTCTTAAATTCTCATATTTGGATTTCATTCTGGTTCCAACACATCCAACCGTGCTGTTGCATAGAAAAGCAGTTTTCTCTCTCTCTACTGCGAGTGATAGGCTTCCAAATGTGATTGACAGCCAACTAACCAATGACTTAAGGGGGTAGGTCTAGCAGAAGCACAGGGAAGGCTAAGAAGGAGAGAGGCGGGCATGGCACCAGAGCGCCATTCTCATGCGCATGTTCCAGAGGTCTGGGGGTAGGGAGGGACTTATGAGAATGAGGTCTCTGCCATACAAACCTCTCTCTCTCTCTCTCTCTCTCTCTCTCTCTCTCTGGATGACCCTTTGTAAGTAAGCTGGAATAAATTAACTTCTTTAAAAGAGCATTTTCTGTCTGCTCAATGGGTTCAAACCTGGGGGTGGGGTGAAGCTGAATGCCAGGCATCACCGTGAGATTCATGATACAGTTGACATAGCTGAGCAGGACCCACTGACAAAAGGAGAATGCTCCTGGGAAAAGGGTTTATGGAGCCGCTGCAAATGTGGGGACCAGCCAAGGGAAAAGTGTAGGCAGATGAAATTTTGATATGGTGGACTATCCCCATAGGACTGGTGTGTGTGATGTCCATTGCAGGAATACTATGGTTTATACTGAAATATGTATGTAAGGTGAACTTGCTTAAGCAGATGAGATTGGTGGAGAAAATACTGGGATGGCAGTCTCAGGCTGAGGTTGTAGCCCAGAGAGAGATTCAAAGTGTGAGAGAAAGATATGAGATTGAGAGAAAGATATGAGGCTTGCTTCTTCAATACTAGCCTCTGAACTCCTTAGCAAATTGGATAAAAGAGAAAAGGACATAGAAGTTCTAGCCCTACAGCTCTAAGCTAGGAGATGGAGAAGGGAGGAAAACCCAGGTCAGGCTGATAATAGAAAATCCATCCTGGGATCCCAGGACCCGGAACCCCTCGGAAGACTCAAGCAGCAATGAGAGAGGGAGCAACCCAAAAGAAACTAAAAGTGCCCCCCAGGTTCAACCTGTAATACAAAAAGAGAAATCCACATGTCTACATGTTAATAAGGGCCTTAACAAGCATAAGAATTTAGTGAATAAAGGATTCTCAACTGTAGAGTTGCTGGAGCTAGGAAAGACATTCAAACAAACCAGGAGAGAACCCTTAACTACCTGGCTTGTGAGGCTGTGGGACATGGGAGCAGATGAGATTATTTTCAATGCTGCAGAAGCAGGACAGCTGAGCAATATAACAGCTCACCCCTCCTTGAGACTTTGGCTGTGTAGCCTAAGGCAGTACAAAGGGAAGCAGTCTCTGAGAGACTGGCTTGTGCAAGCCGTTAGAGAAACCTGGTTATCACCTGTAGATGTTCCCATGGATTTTAGGAGCCAGAGGCTGACATGAGAAGGACAGGTGCTGTTAAAAGAACTGGGTATGAGAAAAGCAATATACAGTACCCTGTTCACTGGATCAGATAGGACTGTGTTCACTAGAGATTTAATGAAGGGCTTCACTGAACAGGGACCTCGACATTGGTATGGAGGTTTAGTGTCCCTGCTAGATCTCCTAGTGGGACAAGAGCTTTAGAAGGCAGGAGAGGCTTTGACAAACTTAAACAACTTAGACCAGCATGTAAAGTGTGTCTGTAGAAGAATAGAACAGCCTAAAAGATGTGCAAGGGAGGCAAAACAGAAAAGGAGGTCTACTTGGGTTACTCATAGACAAATGTGGATAGACTTGTGTTTAGCCCAAGTTCCTAAAGAAAGGATTGATAAAAAGGCAAATTCTGTGCTAATGGACCTTTGGGAGGCTTTAAGACCTGAGAAATGGATCACAAAAGCTACACAGAGGATGAGGATTATCCCAGGGGTGGATACTAATCCCCCCCAGAATAAACAAGGTAAGTTTCTCCCCTGTGACTATTTGAGGGGTGGAGACAGATTGCCTGGCCAGGACCTCTCCCAGCAATGAGGTGTGGTCAATGGAGAGACCACAGGTGTGGCTAGGGTCAGGAATCAGATCCAGGTTATCCCCAGCCATAGGAAAAAACAGAGGCAAGAGAAGCCTTATTCCTCCTTGGCCCTATGTAGGACCAAGCAGTTTAGGCCAGCACCAATGAGGTTGGAAAGTATAAAGGGATGCATGGAGGCTCCATGTGAGAAATCCAGGACACTAGATGGATTACATGCCATTGTACCCAACATGGATCTGTTGAAAAAACAGCTGATGCAAATGAAATGGAATTTTCCTTGCTATGTTAGACCTTGTATATGTATATAATGTTAACTTCTGAGAGTTTACAGATATGAAACCCAATTGAGAGATGTCAAGTACACCTAAAGGAACAATAATGGAATGTAACTCATACAGGGTACAAGGGTGAAGTATAGCTGTGAAATTCTGGGAGCTCTATGGGCCTAGGCCTTTAGACGCCAAAGAGTAAAAGGATACTTTACATGACTTTTAACTAGCCATTCTGGTACCAGGTGTGGGTGCTCCCCCTGTGAACTGTTGGCCAAGGGAGCTTTGGAAGCCTCTTCTACCAAAACAAAAGGCATTTACCACATTATAATGTTGGTTGCACACTGGAAGTGGACAGCAATGCCCTATTACTAAAGATGTGACATGGTTTGAGCATGGAAAGAGAGATCTAGCTTGGACTGAGGTGAAAACTCCCCACAAATGGATGGCTGGCTTTCAGAGTGCTAGAGGGTGCTATTGAGGCCACTATGGGAGAATGGTCCTGAAAATCTCTGCTTAAGGACAGATCTTGGGTGCTTCACTGTCAAATATCACTACAGGTGTAATAGATGCTGGTCTTGTATGGGCATACCCAACATATTAAAATTGGATTCTTAAATTCTCATATTTGGATTTCATTCTGGTTTCAACACATCCAACCATGCTGTTTCATAGAAAAGCAGTTTTCTCTCTGTGAGGGATAGGCTTCCAAATGTAATTAGCAGCCAGATAACCAATGACTTAAGGGGGTAGGTCTAGCAGAAACACAGGGAAGGCTAAGAAGGAGAGAGGCGGGCATGGCACCAGGACGCCATTCTCACGTGCATGTTCCAGAGGTCTGGGTGGGGGGACTTATAAGAATGAGGTCTCTGCCATACAAACTCCTCTCCCTCTCTCTCTCTCTCTCTCTTTCTCTCTCTCTGGGGATGAACCCTTTGTAAGTAACCTGGAATAAATTAACTTTTCTAAAAGAGCATTGTCTGTCCACTCAATTGGTTCAAAACTGGGGATGGGGTGAGACTGAATGCCTGGCCTCACTGTGAGAGAATTCATGATACACATGCACATACAATACCTAAAATCCCATAAATGTCTTTTACAGTGTCAATTTAAACATTTTTTATCTTGGTCTGGAGAGATGGCTCAATAGTTAAGAGCACTGAGTGTTCTCGTAAAGGACCTGGGTTTGGTGACTAGCAATCATCCTTAACACCATTTCCAAGGGAATTTGTCACCCTCTTCTGACATCAATGGACATTACATGATACAGGTGCACTTATATACATGCAGGCAAGCAATACACTCATACATTAAAAATTAAAATAAATAAAATATTTTTCAAAATACTTGATCTTTCACCTTGTTCTCAGATTCCTAACAGAAATGACCTTAAGAGACTGGATTAGTAAATAAGATAGAGGATGTGTCACTTGAGTCTGACCTTCATATGTTACCTTTAGAAAACAAGAGAGAAAAGGCATTAATGTGTGGTTTGTGGGCATGGGAAGACATAAGGAGATTTTTGCCTCTTTTCTCAGTACTCAAAAATATCTTCCCATAAAAATTATTTTCAGTTAATGATACTACATAAGTTACTGATTTTAGTATTTCATTCAGGTAGAATTGTATACGATACTGAGTTTTTGGATATAGATACTGAGTTTTCACTAAGATCAAAAGCTTAGGTCAGGAGGGCTTGCAAAACAGCTTGGTGTTTAAGAGTGTTTGTTTCTCTTGCAGAGACTCCACTATGGGCAGCTCAAAACCAACTGTAACTCCAGCTCCAGGAATGTACATGTGTACACACACACACACACACACACGCACACACACACACACGCATGCACACACACACACACACACACACACACACAGGCATGCACGCACAGTCCTTTCCTGCATCTATATTGTAGGTTAATGCCAGTGTTTTCGTCTAATAGTTTCAGAGTTTCAGGTTTAACACTGAAGTCTTTAAGCAAATTGAAATTGATTTTTATGCAAGGTGAAAGATAAGTGTTTAGTTTCATTCTTCTACAGATGGAGCTACAGTTTTGTCAGCATCATTTCCTGAAGAATCTATCTTTCCTCCAGTCAGTGTTCTTGGCCCCATTGTCAAATATCAGGTGCTTAAAATTGCATGTATTCATGTTTGATTCTTCAGTTAGGTTCCATTGTTCTACAGGTCTATTTTGGGGCCAATATCCTGCTGTTTTATGACTATAGATGTTTAGTATGGTTTGAAATCTGATATAGTAATCCACCGTGCATTGCTCTTCATGGTCAGGGTTGCTTTGACTATTGGGGGTCTTTTGGGCTTCCATATGAATTTTAGGATTTTTTTGTAATTCTGTGAAGAACATCATGGGGATTTTGATGGGGATTGCATTGAATTTATATATTGGTTTTAGTAGGATGATCATTTTCACAATATTGTTTCTTCCAATCCATGAGCATGGGAGGTCCTTCTATATTCTGGTGTCCTCATCAATCTCTTTAAAGTCTTAAATTTTAATTGTAAACATCTTTAATGTCTTTAGTGAGGTTTATTCCAAGATATCTTATTTTATTTGAAGCTATTGTGCATAGGAGGGTTTCCTTTTACTCTTTCTCCAATTGTTTGTTATTGGTCTATAGAAAGGCTATTGATTTTTCGAGATTAATTTGGTGTCCTGTCACTTTACTGAAAGTGTTCATCTTTTCTAGGAGTTTTCTGGTGGAGTTTTCACATCTCTTTATGTCATCTGCAAAAAGGAATAATTTGACCTTTTCTTTTCTGATGAGTACTCATTTCACTTTGTTCTCTTGTCTTATTGCTTTAGCAAGAGTTTCAAGCACTATATTAAAAATGAGCCACAATAGTTAACAGCCTTTTCTGGTTCCTGATGTTAATGGGAACGCTTCTAGGTTTTTCCCATTAGGAAAGATGTTGGCTGTGATGTTTTTGTATATAGCTTTAACTATATTGAGGTATGTTCCCTCCAGTCAAATTCCCACAAGGACTTTAAATACAAATTCATGTTGAAATTTGTCACAGGCCTGTTAAGCCATCTATTGAGATGCCCACGTGATTTTTGTCTTTGTGTCCATTTACATGCCTTATGAAATTTGTTGACTTACATATATTGAACTATCCCTGCATCTCTGAAATAAAGCTGACTTGATTACGGTGGATAATTTTTTGTTATGTTTCTGTATTCAATTTGCAAGTATTTTGTTAACAATTTTTGCACCTATGTTCATTAACATCATCATTATGGGTCTATTGTGTCTTTACCTTGTGTTTGTATTACAGTGATGTTGGCTTCACAGAAGGAATTTGGGAGTTCTCTCTGTGTTTCTATCTTTTTGAATAATTTAAGTATAATTGGATAGAGGTCTTCTTTGAATGTCTGGTAGATTTCTGCTGTGCATACATCTGGGACTGAGCTTTTTTTAGTTGGGAGGTTTGTATTAATGTTTCAGTTTCCTTCTGTGTTATGAATCTCTTTAAGCTGTTCATCTCTTCTTGATTTAGCTTTGGTTTTTCCCATGATTTTAGATATACATAAATTTCTTTTAAGTTTTCAAGTTTAATAGCAAATAGCTTTTTAAAAGTTTTTCCTTATAACGTTCTGGATCATTTTGTTGTCATTGTGATGTTTCCCCTTTCATCTCTGATTTTGTTAATTTGGAGTTGCTCTTTCTTTCTTTTGTTTAACTGCACTAAGGGTATATATTGTTTATCTTTTCAAAGATTCAGCTCTTGAATTAATTGAATCTTTGTATTTTTCTTTGTTTCTATTTCATTAATTTCTGCTATGATATTTGTTTTTACTTCTTGTCTGCTGTGTTTGGGTTTCATTTGTTATTGCCTTTCAAGATTCTTGAATTGCAATGTTAAATCATTTTTTGTGCTCTTTCTGAGTTTTTAATGCAGGCACTTAGAGTTATAAACTTCCCTCTTAGAAGCACTTTTAAAGTGTCCCAGAGGTTTTGTTGTACAGTATTCTTCTCTTTGTATAATTCTAGGAATACTTTATTTCTTTATTAATTTCTCTTTTGGTGCATTCAGTATTAATGAGTGTACTCTTTAGTCTCCATGAGTTTGTGGAGTTGATAGAGCTTCTTTTGGTATTGATTTTAAACTTCATTGCATTGTGGTTTGATAGAATGCATGGAATTATTTCATTTTCTTTGTATTTGTTGTGGTTTGTTTTGTTCCCTAGTATGTGGTTGATTTTGGAGCAAGTTCCATGGGGTGAAAAATAAAAGCTGTATTCTTTGGTGCTTGGGTAGAATATTTAGTAGATGTCTGTTAGGTTCATTTGATGTGTGGTATTGTTTAATTCAAATGCCTCTCTGTTTATTCTCTGTCCAGTTGACCTGTCTATTGGAGACAGTGGGGTATTAAAATCCCATACTATTAGTGAGTTAGGATGAATCTGTGTATTAATAATCTATATTATGAATATTAGGAAGTTGGGTGCACCAGAATTTGGTGCACATATGTTCATAATTGTAATTTCTTCTTGGTTAATTGTTACTCTGATCAGAAAGAAATATCCCTCTATATCATTTCTGATTATTTTTAGTTTGAAGTTTGTTTTGTCACATATTAGAATGGCAACTCGTGCTTATTAGTGGCATTTGCTTGGATTACTTTTTATCTTTTCACCATAATGTAGTGCCTGTCTTTGAAGGTGAAATGGTTTCTTGCAGAAAACAAAAGGATGGATTTTGTTTCTTGATCTATTCAACTAGCCTGTGTCTTTTGACTGGGGAGTTCAATCCATTGATATTTAAAGTCATTATTGAAGCATGTGTATTGGTTCTTATTATTATAATTTCTGTTTGCATTCTTAGTCTAAATTTGTGGTTCCCCAGTTATATCTTCATTTAGCTTCCTTTGTTGCCTCTTGGGTATATCTTCCTTTTTCAGTTCTTCGCATTGCTTCAAATATTGTCTAAAGGGCTCGTTTTCAGGACATGAATTCTTTCTGCCTATTCATGTCAGGGAAGATTTTTCTTTCCTTTTCAACTATAATAGACATTTTTGCAAGGCATTCTAGCTTGATATATATGGTTGTTAAGAACTGGGAATACTTTGATTCAGGCTCCTCTGAATTTCATAGTTTGTATTGAAAAGTCAGCTGAGATTCTGATGTGTTTTCCTTTATATGTGACTTCTTTTGCATATTTCAGTATTCTCGCTTTGTTCTGTACATGTAGTGTTTTTACTATGATATGCCATGGGGAATGGATTTTCTGGTCCTATCTATTTGGTGTTTTGCATGCTTCTTGTATTTTTATGGGCATGTCTTTCCTTAATTTTGGGAATTTTCTTCTACAATCTTTTCGAAGATTGAGTCAGTACCATTATCCTGAGATTCTTTTTCTTCCTCCATTTCTTTAATGTGCAAATTTTGTCTATTCATGGTGCCCCACATTTCCTGTGTATTCCATTCCTGTTCTTTTTGCATTTTTTCATACTCTGCTTAAGCGTTCAGGTTCTTTAACTTTATTGTCCAGTGTTGATATTCTGTTTTCCATTTAATGCATTCTATCTGTGAGGCTTTCTCCTATCATTTCAAATTGGCTTATAAAGCTTTTTGCTTTCTTCTTCATTTCATCCTCATTTTTTAAAATATTTCTATCTCTTTTAAGAATTCATTTAGCAATTTATCACTATCTTCTTTTAGTTCTCTGATTTGTTTGTGTGTTATCTAAATTCATTAAATTCTTTAATCATGTTTATTATTGTTTTTTAAATTCTGTGTCCTGGGTTACCTCTATAGCATTCTCATTGTACAACTTCTTCTATAGGAATGGTGATGTTTGATGGGGATGTATTATTTGGGTTTTTCATATTATTATTTTTTAATTCTGATCTTAGCATGTAGCTTCCTTTTTTTTGTTTATGATTCTGATGTGAGACTCAAGTCTTCTTTTATCGAGTTGAAATATGATTCTGTTTGTATACTTGATGTGACTTGGTTGTTTTCTTATTAGGTATGAAAAACTGATTGATCAAGGCTTCAA
This sequence comes from Eospalax fontanierii, assembly GCA_035773235.1. Classification (NCBI taxonomy): domain Eukaryota; kingdom Metazoa; phylum Chordata; class Mammalia; order Rodentia; family Spalacidae; genus Eospalax; species Eospalax fontanierii. The sequence goes on from CM069524.1 coordinate 114,728,735, forward strand.
GTTCTCTCTTTTGATTTTATATTGGAGGGACCAGATGGTTCTGATCCAGCTTCTCATGAATTCCCTTAGAGGCACAAGTTAAGTGAAATCAGATGTTCTTAAGTTCTCTCTTTAAGGTCTGGGCCCTCTAACCAGAAGATACAGCACAATTTGTGAAGATTACTAGGCAGAGGCTGAATTCAACCTTTCTCAGGCAGTCTACAAAGGTCTGAGCCCCTACTAAAGCAGAGAAGCCTAGCCCTACAGCAGTGGGAGGGCCTGCAAAGAGTATCAATATTGAGGTTTGGGAACAGTGTGATTTGGAGAGCTCATAGTCCAGAAATTTGGCAGGCTAAAAGTAAAAGTGTGCCTGCACCCAAGGCTAGAAGGAGTACAGGATGCAGGGTTGGGGAGTTTGGCATTGCTATAGTAGGCTAGTGGATATTCAGTAGGCAGGATTTGATTTACCAGGGAAGAAAGCTAGTCTCCAGAAACCAAGGTAAATTGTGTGGAGCGGGGGAACTACCAGGCTAGAAGGCTGGTCACAGCAATGCAAAGGAAAGTTAGGGTGGGAACAGCCTGTGAATGTTCTAACAAACTAGACTGAAAAATTGAGCTGGTCTGAGTATGGGAGGTCAGGATTCAGTGGGTGTGCCTGGCTAAGAGGTTAGTCCAGAGATCTCGGGTGCTAATAGTAAGAGCGGGCCTGTGCCCAAGGCTAGAAGGAGAACAGGATGTGGGGCAGAGGAGAATGAAGTTACTTAGGTATGGGAGTGGAAAGGCAGTGAGCACGATCAGACAACAAGGAAGAAAGATGCTCACAGTAATCCAAGGCAGAACAGGGGAGGGGACAGCCAGAGTAAATTGATGGTCTAGGGCAGGCAGAGGGAAACTGGGAGTGGGAAGAGCCTATAAAGGCTATAACAAACTAGACTGAAAATTGAGCTAGTCTGAGTATGGAGGATCAAGACATAGTGGGTGTGTCTGGACTCAAAGTATAGTATAGAGATCTGGGGTGCTAAGAACAAGAGTGGGCCTGTGCCCAAAACAAGAAGGAGAACAGGATCTCATTTAGTTTTTTGCTTTAATTATCTCAGATCATTTTCATCAGAACAAAACAAGTGATTTTTAGAAGAGTTATTTCTAAACTCTTCTCAGTATAATCACTACCAAATTGCTCTTTTTCCTTTTCTATTTCAAAATTATCTCACACAGTTACTTAATTATCATAACACAATTAAGGGTTAACACAGAAACCACAGCAGATGAGGTATCTGTGTCCCAGGAAGCCAACAAGAATTTCGTGAAATCAGAAAATTATGAAGTGTTCTAGGGAGATGGTACAGTGAGTAAAGTGAGCTTCAAGACCTGAGTTCAGTCCCAAGCTTGCACATTAAAAGATGGATGTGGAAGCTGGAGAGATGGCTCAGTGATTAAAACCAGTGGTTGCTCTTTCAGGGTCCAATTCCCAGTACCCACATGGCAACTAAAAAAACCTGAAACTCCAGTTCCAGGGGATCTTATACCCTTTTCTGACATCAGTGGGAATTGTATGACATGGACACTGATGAACCTGCCTACACGCAGGCAATATACTCACATACATAAAATAATAATAATAATACAAAGATGAGTGTGTCAACATATTCCTATAACCCCAGTACTAGGAGTTTAGAGACAGGAGTCCCTGGGGCTTGCTGGCTACCCAGCCTAGCTGAGTCATTGAGCTACAGGATTAGTGAGAGACCCTGTCTTAAAAAGTAATGTTGAGAATGATTGAGGAAGACACTCAACATGAACGGATTGTCTGCATAGGAACATGCATATACATAGACACACACACACACACACACACACACACACACACAATTATTAAGTGATTGGTGTTTGGATGAATGAGGGTCTCCATTTACTAGAATCAGGCCCAGTTCAGACATGTTGCCTCAATATAATTATTCAATGATTTCCCTCTAAATTCAAAAGGGAATTTGATTATTTTTATGATCACCTTTCCTAGAAAACATATGACATTCCCCTATTTTGTATATAACTGCCATTTAGATGAGCTGTCCTTAACTCTGGCAGGAAGTTCCAGGAACAGTTTGACCACAGAGCTGTTCCAGGAAGAATTAACCACAGAAAAATACCAGCACCAAATCCTGAAAGTTGTAACTGCTTGCTTAATGCTTAACTGGCTTCTGTAACTGCTTGCTTGCCTGCTGCAGGAACAAACACATCATGCTTGTGTAATCTTGTATAACCACCTGGTCAATCAGGATTCAGTTTTTGCCTTTATAAACTCTTCTTTCCTCTGAGCCAGTACAGTGCTCTCTAAATCCAGACCCAGAGATCGCAGTCGCTGGCCAGCTGAAAACAAGATCCAGCTAATTCAGAACATCTGGAGTCTGTGTCTTGGAGACATAACAGTATCTTCAGAATCCTGGTCATGGCCATGTTTCATTGCTTCAAGGTGGGTTTAGATGTAAGTGTTCCTCCTGGAAGTTGAGGTACTGTCTCAACTACTGCATAACTAGAGTGGAAGAAAGGTAAAAGATGACACTGGCCAGTGCCTCCTCTACAAACAAGAAACTGCTTCCTAGTCCACTTCCTCTAGTAAACTAATTCTCCAAATTAGCTTCAAGGTCTTTAATTTCATGGAGTGGAGATAAATCAGTCAGTAAAGTGCTTGCCTCACAAGCATGAGGATCCATCCTCAGCACCCATGTTAAAAGCTGGTGTGGCAGCACACACTTTCAATTCCAGCATGCTCAGGAGGCAGAGACAAGCAGATCCCTCTGGGAGTTGCAGGCAGGAAATCTAGCTTACTTGACTAGCTTCAGGCCAGTAAGAGGTCCGAAAATGAAACAAAACAAAAACAAAGTGGAAGGCACATGAAGAACTCACCAAGTTTGATTTTTGGCATCCGCACACACATGCACATGAACACACACACACACACACACACACACACACACACACACACACACTGAAAAATGAACATTTATTTTTCTACCATTAGGCTGAAAAATGTCCTGAAGTTTGGTTTATTTTTTTCTATGCATGTTTCTCCCCAGAGCTACAGTCTAGAAAAGTATAAATCATTACTATAATTATACAAAGATCAAAGAACAAACATTAATTTGTACTCACTGGACAGTTTAATAGTTCAATTGAATTCCATTAAATTTGATTTCATTATTAATAATTATCAAATGTTTTCATCAGGCATTCAAAGAGTTTCATTTTGTCTTTGTGTTTCCTTTAAAAAGTGAATTTAAATGTAAACCAGCTGTTCTTCTGAGCATACCATATCATGCATATCAGCCCAGCCTAAAGGTTTCACGTTGGAAGTGATTAGTGTGGTGCTTATTAGCCTCAGGCTCCTGTTGGTACACAGGAAGCAGCTGATGGTGTGAGGTGGACCCCAACAAACCAGGCTCCAATTCAGTGACTACACTGAAGAGCAACTACAGACAAAAGCTATCCATTTTTACAGCTTTTCATAAGACTTTTAAGCTTTTCATTTCTCTGCTACATTTTCTTTTAAAACATGTATCTATTTTATTTGTAAGTATATGTGTGTCTTGTGAGTATATGCCCTGTGTGGAGGGGGCTATAGAGACCTGAAGAGAGAGATCAGATCCCTTGAGTCTAGAGTTACAGGCAGTTGTGAGGTGCTTGACTCATGTCGGTCCTGAGAACTGAACTCAGGTCCTATGCAAAAGCAGTGATCACTCCTAATATCTAAGACTGTGATGCAGCATCCTTGTTCATTTTTCTTTTGCATTTGTTTTGGTCTCTGATTAGCTCTGTGATATAAACAGGCCACGTATTACCAAAATTCTGTACACACAATAAAAAAGGATCTTTACTTTGACTTGTGAGTGGGACTGTGCACCACCATTCTTCCTGAAGTTTCTTTCTTTGTCCATTTAAGTCTTTCAGTATTTACCCTATTTTCCCATCTTCAAGTTACTCCTAAATTCTGACAGACTGACTCCGGAAATGGCTGTAGCAGCACCCAGCAGAAGACAGAGTCTGTGTGACCATAACAAAGATGCCATTTCATTAACTTTTCCTGTAGAGATGAGGAAAATGTCTATTCTCCCAGACAAGACACCAGTGACAGACAGACCAAACAAAGGATTCTACCCCAGTGTCTCTTAATGAACCACTGAGGTTATTTTCAGAGGATGAGTGAGTAGTTATTTAAAGGAGTGTGCCTGACTCATAGACAGCTGCATCACTGAAAATCCCACTCCAGTATGGCAAAAATTCACCAACAATGCATCCCTGGAGCTCCCCACCTAACCTGTATGTAGCTCAGATGGTCAGAGTTTCCTTTCCTTAGCAATTGTTTCTGATTATACAACTTGGAGAATAGGAGAGGCTTGGGAATTTTTTAAATTTCTAAGTTTCCTAGGATATGTCAGTTTTATCTATTTCCTGTGCCTTATGTCATTTCCTGAATCTTAATGACCCTCTCTCCAGGAAGGAATGTTTCAACTGGGAGGAAATAACTACAGACCTGAGCTCTGGTTGAGAGTCCCAAGGAATATTCCCATAAAACTCCTGCATACTGGAAGGAGGCTAGAACTCTGCAAATGATTAGAGTTTAGAGAGTGCCTCTATGTCATTGTTTTGATGGATGATGTGAGCCAGTCACACCAAACTTTAGAATGTGACCTGCAAGCTGTGATACATGGAGACAGTGCATATTTGACAATCAAATTCTTTCCTGATATTTGTGTAGTAAGAAATAGATATTCTTGATGTCAGTTGCTGTTACATGTCCAGATTCGATTTAGTAGTCATTCAAAGAGGGACAGGTGAACACTAAGGTCACAGCATGCACACACAGATGCAATCTGGAGCTGTAAGGGCAGCAAGTTGGAAAGATGGATAAGCGCATGTGATAGGGTTCTTTACTCTTGGATAAGGTAGATGAGGATGTGTACACAGCAGGACTCCAGGGAGCAGCAGAGGGCAGTAACACATCAAGCCCATAAGCAGCAGCAAGGCCTTATTTACAGGGAGACAAGGCCCAGTCTCTGCATCTGCTGTGGTGCTCCTGGCTGGCAACTAACCCTCTGCTTCAGGCACCAGCTGGTCTGAGGAGACAAGGCAGCAATTAGAATAATGAGGACAAATCATCTCAGTGAATTTATGAACCACCAGCAGCCCTCCAAGCACTGTGGTGGGGCTTAACAAAGAGTGCAACTCCCAGAAATGCCACTGACAATAAACAGTCCTGAGCTGTGTCATTGCCTATGACCAAGGGAATGTCTCATTAGGACAAAAACAACTTACCCAGTTCCACATTTGGCCAATCTGGTCAATTTGGACCCTTGTTTAGCTGATTGTTTATTAAGGTGAGATCCTGGAGGGTAGACAATGTAACAGCACACCGCCATTAGAAATGTGGTCACTGCAGCCACACCACACAGTCTTTTATCATGAAGCATTGAAGAGATGGCTCAGCGGGTAAGAGCACTTGCTGCACAAACATGAGAAGCTGAGTTCAGATCCCCAAAACCACATGAAAATGCTGAGTAGGGCCTCATGGGTGTTTGAGCTCCCAACAATGTTGGCAGAAAGAGACAGGAGGATCACTGGGACTTACTAGCTGCCAGCCTAGCTCCAGGTTCAGTGAGAGACCCTGCCTCAAAAGAATAAGATGGAAAGTGATCGAACAGGACACAGTATGTCCTCCCCTGATCTCTGTGAATATGTAGAGGTACATATAATCACATACAAGTCTTCATATACCACACACACACACAACAGCCACACACATGTACTCACAGAAGAAAAAGAAGAAGAAAAAGAAAAAAGGAAGGAAGGAAAGAAGAGGAGTGTCCATTCTCTTTTACTCTGCTTTCTGAATTACATGCAAGATTCTCACATATTTGCTGATATTACTTCTGATGCATGCCCATATTTCTCTCACCAATAATCAGCGGACATAAAGTTCTGGTGACAGAACAAGCCCTATGATATAGATACTGAGATAAGCATGCTCCATAAGGTTACCTTTTCCTGTTTAATACAAACTTGTATCTCCAGGTTCACTTTCCACAGTTTTGGTTGACCAAGGGCAACTGTGGTCTGAAAAATGCAGTAAGACAGAAAAACCGTTAGTGCCTACTAACTGCCATCCTCTCTCCAGGCTTGGAGAAGACACTTTCCCAAAAGAATAAGGCGGAGAATGATAGATCAAGACAATTAAGGTACTCCTCTGGCCTCTGCACAGGCATGCACAGGCATGCACAGGCATACACCACTGCACATACATAAATCATACCCATACGCAGACATGCATATACACACATTCTATTGAGAGAAAAAGAGATATCATAGTTATATAACTTTTATTATAGGTTGGTACTACTTTTATAATTACTTTTTGCTCATCTCTTATCGTGTCTACTTTAAAAATAAAGTTTTTGTAAGTATATATAATATAAAACCATAGGTATAAGTTTATACAAGCATAGTACATATGTATTGGCATCTCTTGAGCTTTGGGAACACAAGCCTTAAAGATAAGAGGGAAGTATTATAAAGTAGGCATTGTTATTTCCAGATTACACTTGTTACTCAGACGTCTTTTCTCTGTGGCAGATTCCTAAGAGAACTGAAAAGGAGGAAAGACTATTTTGGTTCCTGGTTTCAAAGGCTTCAGCCCATACTCTGCTGGATCCATTTCTTTGCTGACATTAAGGTAGAAAAGGTGCATGATGTAGCAGAGCTGCTGACTTCAGGATAGTGAGGAGGCAGAAAGAGACAGGAAGAGATAATACCAGATGTGCTATTTGTGTGACTTTTCCTGGGGAGATATGCAAAACTATCTATTCACCCCAGATAGGGCAATAGTTGTTTCAGGTATTAACCTGAGACTGGACCATCAAGACGATTCAAATCATATTCAGGATGCAGAAATAACTCTTCATTATCCACAGGTTTCAGACTGGGATAACATGGTCCAAAGAGACTGAATCCTGAACCAGCTATATATATAGGTTTTGATAGGATTTTTTACATCATCTCTTGGCAGGAATCATATTGATGGACTTGAGACTTCCAGCACAGAGCAGAATTTCCCTTTAGGTTATTACAGGAAATTTCAACAGTGAGAATTTTACAGAGAAACAGATATTTGGGGAAAATGTTCCATTGTGATACTCACCAGTAATATGCTGATACCTGTTCAATCTTCTTTACTATTTGTTAAAATAGTAAAGACACATTGTAGGAGGTGCTTTCTCAAAGACCACTGCAAGAGGCAGTGTTTTTCTAAAGGGCTTTCAGACTTTAATGGTTGTCTGTAATGTAAATACTTGTTAATACTTACTCATCTACTACAGAAAACAAGGTTATACTGAGGTCACAGTTTATGAGTTCCACATTAGGTTAATTTTCCTCCATCACAATAACAGAAAAAGAAATGATACCACACGAGCCTAGTTAAGCGAACCAGTGAGTTTATTAGGGCTGCTTAGTGGTGGGTGGTATGTTGCTTACCTGAACATGGATGACTTCAGGGCTTAGAACATGATTGAAAGGCCAGCCCCAGCATGAGTAATGACTCCTGAAAGCTGTATCCCTGGAACTCCCTGCACAACATGCGGGCAGCCAAACCAGTCAGAAAATCTCTTCCAAGCAATTGCTACTGCTTATATAACCCCAAAGAGGGCCTTGTAAATCTTGTAACTTTCAGGAACTTAGGACAAAATTTTATTTGGTCCCTGAATCTATGAGTTCTAGGAAATTCATCCTACTCCCTGGGGACTGCAATTCCTTTGAATAAAATAAAGGACTTGGCTAACTGGAGCTTTAGCCCTCTCACCCTAACAAATTTAAAATTTCATCTTAACCAGTCACATTTCAAGGTGGTAGCTGGGCGGGGTTATGTGTAACAGTAATAAGTGGCTTATATTATTTACCATTCTCATCACTGTGATCAAAAACCTGACAAGAAGAAACTAAAGGCAAGAGAGGCTTATTTCACTTCACAGTGCGAGGGGATACAGTCCATCATGATGGGGAAGCATGGCTACGGGCAGCTCTTTGGTGGAAGTATGCTTTCATTTGAGCGGAAGGGAGAGGAAAGGATGGGGCTTCTAGAACTATTGTCCCTGTTTATTCATTCCAGGACCACAGACTATGGGAAGGAGCCTTCTACAATCAGGCAGACTATCCTCCTCAGTTAATGTTCTCAGAAATCCCTTCACAGGTGCACCCAAAATGTGTATCACTAGTACCCTAGGAATTTAGAAATCTAATCAAGTTCACAATCAAAATGAACTATCCTCAGATGATTTGAAAAACTCTTGAATAATTTTTCTTCAAAATGCATAAATTTATGTAAGCAAATACACACACACACACACGCACACACACACACACACACCCACTAGTTTAATGAACCAGCGAGTTGATTAGGGCTGCTTAGTGGTGACATTTAGTCATTTTCAGGTACCTAGAGTTTTTTCGTTAAAGACAAATATTAAGTTCAGTTACATTTAACTGGGATTCTCTTAGCATGTCTTAATCTCTGAAAGACTCAGATTTTCTTTATTTTTTTCATAATGGGAATGTATTTTATCTTCATTATAGCTTTGTTAAAGAATTTAGTTGAGAAAACTTAGATAATGCTAGTTGTTCCTGCCAGAAAGATGGGAAGGCATGGGTACCATCATCCAGTCCCAAATTCACTGTATTTTGAAAGAAAACAGTATGCTGCATAATTAGTATAGTTCCCTAAGGTCATTATAACTGAAGTTATTTTTTAACCTGCTTTTCACACACCTGTGATGGGTAGATTAGAGAGCATAGGTTCATTGTCATGAGAACACGCTGGCGTGTCAACCTTCTTTGATGCTTTGTGGATGATCTTATCAGAGCCTTGCACTGGAAAGTACAGAGCAGTGAGTTTACCTACCTGATACTTTATGGAGGTTCTTTCTACAGTATTGATCTTCAAATGTTGTTGTTATTTATAGATACTATTCCACAATATTATTGATACAGCTATACACCCGAAAATATATGGTTCTTGTTATTTCTTCAGAACTAATTTTATGAATTAAATGTTTACAGTTCCAAGTTAAAAAAAAAAAACAATGGGGAAGTTGAGTTGGTCAGCTGGAGTCTTGAATGAGTTTTCTCTCCAGGAATGAGCTTCTCATGACTGAAAATCTAGCTCCCCTTTCTCACTGTAGGCATTTTATATCATAGGATAGATAGTAACCTTTGTGGAAAACATTTTACCTCTAGTTGCTTTCAAGGGTAGAGTTTTTAACAACATTTGCTGCTTGCTGTTTGCTCTCTCCCCATTACACAACTGGGAGACCAGTCTGAACCAAGACAGGGGATTCAGAAAGAGACCCCTAGCATAAAAACGTGTGGATCTGAACCTAGCAAGAGGTTGGCAGATAGAAGGCGAATACTCCTTGCAGATTCACCTTCTCAGTGAACTCAACCAGCACAAGACAATTTAACAATATAATGCACATCACACACACAAAAATTCACACATGTTTATTCATACACATACATGTACACACACCCACACAATCACACATACACTGAGAGAGAGAGAGAAAGAGAGAGGGAGGGAGGGAGAGAGAGAGAATATAATAGACATAATAAAAGCCACTTGGCAGAAAGAAAGTGTGGAACCCTCCCCAAATGAAGACAACCTAAAAAGGATAAAAGAAGAATGGAAAAAGCCCACAAGAAAAAAGTCAGAGCTGAGAAATAACTTTAGGGGCTCACAACTCTCCAAGCATGAGGAACTGAGCTTCTGATCTTCCTTACATCTACACCCTATTTTATTTTTTTTTCTTGGAGGTTCTCTCTCTCTTAAAAACATGTCTCCTTTGATCACTGTCCATATGTACTTGTCTATTGAATTATTCAGTGTACAAGAACCTAGCAATCTTAGTGAGTACCCATGGGACTTTGATATCCCCCCATAACAGTGCTCAGGACCAAAGCAGCCACGGGCAGAGACCTCTGAGTGGAACTGAGACAAGCCCTTCCTCCTATTAAATTGATCATTTCAGGCATCTGTTATGACCTTGGAGAGTTCACTGACACAGGGTTAAGGGCAGATCTTGGGCAGAAACCACCACAGCCTGGGGATTGCTAGGCCACAAAGCTTATAAACTTTCTTGGCCAAACTTTCTCAACAAGAAGGATTCCCTACACCCCTGCTCGCCCTCCAGCTTCAAATCCAAGGATGTTTATGTCAGATGGCTTTGTTTCTCCTATTTGACACTCAGTTCCACCTGTGATAAATGAACTGTTATCCCAAGGCAGTATTCTTAGATATAAAACCCATCTCCTGTGAAAAATTTATAGGTAGATTCTATTTGTAGGACAAATAGCTACTTCTAAAAGAAGGCAGAAGCTAAGCAAGTGCTGGACCCAGGAATAAAGAAGTGCAAGTGCTTTGCTAAGTCCTTAGAATTGCATCAGAAATATAGAGGTCCTTCAGGGAAACCAAGTTATCCTCGATTCCTTTATTTTACATTATGCTTAACATTGGAGAATCAAATGCTTCAAACAGATACACACACATAATTAAACGAATAAATAAGAACTACTTTAAAAAGATTCTTATTTTTATTTATATGTGTCTTTGCCTATGTATCCAAATGTGTGTAGGTGGTGACAGAGGCCAGAAGAGGACACTGGAACCCTGCATCTGAAGTTACAGGTAGTTGTGAGATGCCTGACATGGGTCCTAAGAATGGACCTTGGATCCTAAGAAAGAGCTGCACGTACTCTTACTTGCTGAGCCAACTCTCCAGGCTCAGATTTTCAATTTCTATGAAATGCAAATTCTAAGCATTTTGCTTAAAATGACATTCTTTATTTTAAAAAGCAAATTTTAAAAATACTTAAGTGTGCAATCCAGAGTAAGAAGTGACATTGATCAAACAGCCAAGTCCACATACTGGCCTGGGTTGAGCATGTCCAGGAGAGGAGGCATCCATGAATTAATGGAGTCTGGAGCTCTGTAATCATCTACAGAGATCAGGAGCCTTGGCCTCAACCTCTTAAGAGCTTTGATTGCATGCAAGGAGATTCTGACCAGAGTGAGCTTCAGGATTATTAACACAATCTCACAGAAAGAACTGAGTGCATTTAGAAAAGTTCTCCCTTGCCTGGTTATGCTGATGGCTCCTCTCTCTACAGGACATTGCAGAGCTAGGGATCCAGACTAAAGTCTCTAAATTGATCTAAATTAAAGCCCAAGAAAAATAATTTCTCTCTCTTTTCTTCTTTCCCTCTCTCATTTTACCTAAATTTCAGGTTAATAAAAGACATATTTTTCCATTTATTTCACAATTCAATTAGATATTTATGTTAGTCATAACACATGGTCAATAAGTGTCAAATATCCAAAAGTCTTTTAAATATATTTTGAATATGTATGAATGAAAGGTTTTCACTTATTTAATTCTAAGACAGTAGCTCAAATGACAAGATATTGCTTACAACCTGTCCATAATATTTTCTTTTCTCTATAGAAGTCAATGTGCTTGATAGTTAAGCTCTTGGACTCTGGAGAAAGATTCCTGAACAGATAAAGTCAAACTTATGAAATGATTCTAAGACCTATTTCTTGAAGTCTGTAAAGACAAAAATGAGGGATCAGAGAGAGACCCCAGCAGTTAAGAACATTTGCTACTCTTGCAGAGGACCCAGATTTGGTTCCCAGCACTCACACAGGATTGCTCACAACTGACTGCAACTACAACACCAGGGGATCCATATCATTCTGATGTGGAGTGCACCTGCATTCACATAGAAACAACCACCTCCCAGAAACACACATACACATAATTAAAACTTAAACTAAATCCCTTTTTAAGAAAAGGCAAAATTAAATGATGCATATAAAGCAGTTTTCCAGGAGTTTAAAGCATCATAAGCCTGCAAAGAATGTGTATTGTGGCATCAGCTCTTCATTTCCATTTTTATTTTCATCATTAAATATTGCAATACAGATGTTGAAGAAAAGCTGACTTTTTCTATTTTTCCCAATTTGTTTCCATTTGAACACAGGGTTTCCTTGTGTAGCTCAGGCTTCAACCTTTTGATCTTTCTGACTGAACCTCCTGAGTGCTGGGATTACGAGCATGCACCACCACACTTGGCTCACCTATCTTTCTGGGTAAAAGATAAAGGTCACCTGTTCTAAAATCCCTGTAGAAAGCAAGCATTATTTTTTATTTTTGTAACTGACAGTATAATAATATGGCCTTCTGATTCATTCCATATGAATAAAGTAGTAGTTTTTTCAACCATCACTAGAGTTCCTAAAGTTTATCTTCAAAGAACTAAAATATAGCAGTGTGTTCATAATACTAAGAACTCAGCATTACGTAATGATGATGTGTATGAATGTTTCCAGGTAGGTACTGACATTTTCTTAAAATAATTCTCTTCTCTTTCTATGTTCTATGTTCAAAGACTTGGGCGCTTCTTTTTTTATTGCATCTGTGTGAGTGTGAGCACATATGTGTGTGTAGGTATGTGTGTGCCATGGCACACATGTGGAGGTGAGAGGACAGCTTGCAGGAATCAGTTATCTATTTCCACCACGTAGGTGCTGAGAGTTATCATCAGGCTTTTCAACAAGCATATTTACCTGCTGAGCTTACTCTACTCCAAGACCTGGATATTTTAATACCTTAGATCTGCTCATATAACAAATAGCATCTTCAAGATGTGCCTACACACAACAGAAATTCTCAAAAATAGTAAAACTATTTATCTTCCTCCTCCTCCTCTTCCTCCTCCTCTTCCTCTTTTTCCTCTTCCTCTTCCTCCTTTTCCTCCTCCTTTGTTTCTTCCTCCTTCTTCACCTTCTTTCTTTTTCTTTTGAGACAGGGTATCACTCTGTCACCCTGGTTGGCCTGGAACTCACAATGTGAACCTGGGTGGTCTCAAATTTAAAGAGACCCACCTGTCTCTGCTTCCCAAATGCTTGGATTAAAGGCCTGTGCCACTATGCCCAGTCAAAAGAAGCCTCTTTGTCTATGAATGTAAGGATAGCAATTTAGAAAGTAATTTTAGATAGTAAAAAATTATCTTGACCTAGTAAACTGACAGTAGATTCTTCTCTAGTATCTGTGACCTCTCCAACTGTTTGTACTTGGTTGTGCTTATAGTACCATGTATGGATTCCCTCCTATTGAGGAGGCTTAAATCCAATTAGACAACTATTAATTACCCTCAAGATAAAAGTGGTACTGTTTCACCAGTAGAGATATTTTTCGGAGTCATTCATTTTGTGGTTCATAGACATAACAGTTGTCTAGGAGCATTAGTTGGTTTGCTACCTTTCCTGCTTGCAAATGTGGGGAAGAGTCTTTCTCGTCAGTTTAAGCTTGTTACTCCAAATCCTGTGTCTGAAGTATATCCTTTCTTCAGCAACAGTACCTTATGTTCAAGTTTTGGTATGCAACTGAGGACTACGGCAACAGCCTAACTTAGTTTGGGTGTCTTTAACCTATCCTGACTTGCAACTCCAAGGGAGCTTGTCCTTTCTTGGCACTGTGATTTCTGTTATACATAACCTTTGGTAATATGCATGCTCTCACATATATATTGTATGTGCAATATTTCACAAGTTCTTTCACTTTTAAAGAAGTAAGGTAAAAGCACACAAAGTATGGCAGATCTGTGCACATGTGTGTGCACACACACACACACAAACACACACACCACATACACAGATACAAACACACAATTTATCTGACTCTTAAGGGGCACTATCTTGCGAATAAATCCAATTTGCATGAGTAACGATAGCATTAAACTTCTCAGTTTCAAGCAGGTGTCCTACATACTTCTAAGACTCCAAGACTAAGATGGTCCAAATTTGTTCTCTTCCAGGACAAGAGGGAGATTGCATTCCTAGCATAAATGCCCTCTTTGTCCCCCAGGCAACCACTAAATTATAGCGCTTAAATAAATAACAAAACCTCATCTGTTTTACTTTATATCAAGAACAGTCATCTTCTTAACATTTGTTTATTTATGAGGGGACATGTCTTGGTACATATGTGGAAGTCAAAAGAACAGTTGTCCAAAGTGGTACTTTTCTTACACGACGTGGGTCCCAGGGATCGAACAGCTCATCAGGCTTGTCAGCTGGTTCCTATCTCCTAAACCATCTCTTTGACCTCTGTAGCTCCAAGACTAGTAATATTTTTAATCTTATGAAGTTCATTCAGCAGTGCCTATCACACATTTACTGAGAGTCATAATGTACTGTCTTCTAATCCAGAGACTGGAAGAAATAGCCTAAATTCTGATCTTGAGGGGTCCACGTCTAAAGGAACAAGTAAAAAGAGGACACAGGCAAGAGACATTGAAAGTATAAAACGACTGCCATTGCAGAGATTTAAAAGTTATAATTGTTCATAGGAGAAGTAAATGACCTTGTTTGGAAAATGTGAAAATATTCAGTAAGCGCACTTAAATTAGGGGTTGACTTACAGACATCCTGATGTAAAGGGGGAAAGAATATTCCATGTAGGAAATATAATATAATCAAACTTTGAAGTCTGAAAAACATGAGCTGGACATATACACTGAATTAGCTTGTCAGCTGCTGGTAGAAAACTTTTACAAAGCCCGCCTACATTATTTCATGTCTCACAGGAATACTGAAAAGCCATTCAGCTGCCTTTTATGCAGAGATAATTTCATGTTTTCTTGAAGAGCATGGGTAGATGTTAATACTTCTTTTTTTCCTGGGAAGATAGTTGAAAGCAGAGAGACTGGTCGGTTGTCTGAAATCACAGGCCACAGCTAGTTCTATTAACTTACTCATTTTATTGACTCAGCACAGTGCCTGATACGTAGTTCATAGATTGGAACGAATCCTCCAACTCCACCAGATGAAGACAGGGGTAGACTAATTTTGTCACAATGAAATCAAGATCCTGAATAAGGGTGCTTTCTTGTGCTGACAGAGAAGTCAGGTCTCTAATTACTCTGCCACTTCCTATATGGCATCTTCTCCAACTCATTATGTCAAGTTATAACTGCTGCGACAAAAACGAGACTGGATAATTATGCTTTTAACTTTAGTGTTATCCAGTGTGTGTGTGTGTGTGTGTGTGTGTGTGTGTGTGTGTGTGTGTGTTTACATGTGTGTACATATGTGTGTACATGTAGAGACAAGAGGTTGACATTTGAGTGCCTTCCTCAGTTGCTCTGCACTTTCTTTTTGAGATAAGAACTTTCACTGCACCCGGAACTCATTGATTTGGCTAGACTAGCTGGTCAGTGAGCCCCAGGTAGCCTGCTGTCTTTACCTCCCCACCTACTGAGATTTCAGTTATGTAAGCTACTATACCTGGCATTTGAACTTAGGTTCAGAGTATAAAACTCAGGTCCTTATGCTTGCCTGCAAGTATTTTACAAATTGAGCTATCTCTCCAGGCTAACATTCTCAAGTTTTTATGGTCACACATTTCTGACCTCTGAGTTTATATCTAGGATCTGTGATTTGAGAATATAATATCATAATCTTAATTAGAGGTTTATGGTAAGCAGTGTATGGGATCAGTCACCAATTTATGAATAATATTTACTCATGTTTCTTGTCTGGTAGATAGTATCTATTTGGAAGACCTACTAAACAGTCAAAATACTCCAAATTTTATATAGGAAGGAAGTGGGATCACATACATACACACATGTACACAGGAAAAGATTTTATATATATATATATATATGTATGTATATATATATATATATCAGTATATCAGTAAACATATACGTGACATTGGTTTAAAAAAAGAGAAAGATGATAATGCCATATGAAATTTTTCAAACTTGATTCTCAGTGAACCACAAAAGTCAGCCATTGCTCCTTAGTTTTCCCTGAACAAGGATTAAATTGGTAGGTGTTGTAAATAACACCTCACAGGGCAAAATCAGGCTGAGCAAACAGCTTTATTTAGAAACAAAGACAAGAGGTTATGAAATGGCACATGGCATTGAACAGTGCTCAGAATCAGCACAGAAGGCCATAAAACAACAAATCATCAGCATTCATAATGCATTAAGGGAAATGAATGAAATTCATAAAGCCATTTGTGTATATTGGCCTAAAGAAAAGGGATAGTTGAGCTCTTCCAGGCCTGCTCTTACTGAATTTAGAAACATTCAACAGAAAAACACACAGCCACAATTACAGAAACATGGCCTTGGCTTAGGATGCTACCCTGGCAGTTCTCTCTTCTCTCTCTCTCTCTCTCTCTCTCTCTCTCTCCATTCATTTTCTCTTCTACAGAGGAGAATAAGCATCCACCTTGCAGGCTTATGTGGAAATGGATTCGATGCAAGGGCATTCTTAATTTACAAATTGGGTCCTAATTTCCAGTTATTAAATTTTCATGCTATTTTATAGAGAAAGGTACATGATACTAGCTTACTATTGTGCAACATAATTCTTATTTTCCAGATAAAGAAATTAAAACTCAATGAGGTTAGAGCCATGAAGCAAATAATAACAATTAGAGTTTAATGATTTCCTAATGAATGCCAGGCAGAGAGTTCCTTTGCTCTTTGTTTAATCTTTAGAATAATTCTACAACAGTGAGCTGAGGCGGGGGCAGTATCTTATCTATTCTAGTCTACAACAAAATAAAATAAACTCTGAACCTTGAAAAAATGAAAAAGATATTTTTTCAAATTAAATTGCCTGATAAAATACAAAGATGGGGTTGAAAACTTTTGTTATATTACTTTAGTGTATGTGTTTGTGTGTATATATATGTATGTGGTTTTGGATATGCCATGGGGCACATGTGGAGGTCAGAGGACAACTTGCATTTGGAGGAGCTGGCTCTCTCCTTCCACTATGTCAGACCAAAGGAATTAACTCAGATCATTAGACTTGGTGGCAAGCACTTTTACCTACTGAATCATTCCCATAGCTAGAAGATTCAGTAGCTATTCTAAGGATGACAGCATTAGTCTTCATATTTCTATGCAGCCACATTGAAATTAAGCCTCCTATGCATACAGGGGACTATACCAGGTTAAAGGGGCATGAGATCAGAAGTAGGGATGCAGATCAGACATGTACTGTCTCTATTGAGCATGTTGTCCAGAAAGTCTCCACCGATAAGTGTTGAGTTTAAGGCCCAGGGTTTGGGTGCACTTTGCAGTCCCTCAGAAATAAGATTGAAGCCAAGAGTTTAAAACAGGATAAATCAGTCCTTAGAATATCAAAGATCAGGCTGGAGAGCTGACTCAGCAGTTAAGAATACTGGTTGTTCTTGCACCCAGGTTCAAATCCCAGAACTCACATGTGGCTAACAACTGTCTGTAACTCCAGTTCCAGGGGATCTTATGCCCTCTTCTGTCCTCCATGGGAACTGCACAACACAAGTGCACTTACATACATGCAGGTATATAACACTCATACACATAAAATAAAAGCTAAATAAAATTAAAATGGTCAAAAATCAGTTAAGCAAATCTCCATCACAAAGACAAAGAAGAGATGCAATTCATACATGTAGGAAAAAAGTATTATCAGAGATTTAATAGTAAAATAATTTAATAAAAATATTAAAGTATCTGGTGGAATGTTCAGACAATATAGATAAAGAAATGGGGGAGAATGGAACAAATGGAGAAATAGGAAATAGACATAGGGGAATATTAGAAGTGAATCTAATAAATGAAGAGCAGCTCATTAGATGGATTGCACAAAGCAGAATTCAACTTAGCTTGAAAATGCTATTGTAGAATCTAGAAAATCAAACACAGTGTTGGGGAAATTACTTACTCAGGAAAATGCTTGTCATATATGCACAAAGACCTTAATTCAATCATGAGAATCAATATTAAAAGCCTGCTGTAGTGAAACACATGCCTATAGTCCCAGGGCTGGGGACACAGACAGATTCCAAAGGCTCATTGATAGCCCAGTATGGATGGTGAGTTTCAGGTCAGTGAGAGACTGCCTCAAAAAAGAACATTAGCACTGACTGGATATCTCTTTGGGAAAGGTGCTTGCCTCCAAGCCTAACAGACGTGGGAAACAGAGAGCAGAACTGGCAATCTCACAAGTGTTAAGAACTCTCAAAGCCCACACCTAATGATATGTGTCCTTAAGCATGGCCATACCTTCTAAACATTCCAGGATGAACCCTCCCAAAACAATGCCATGAAGTGGTGACAAAGTGCACAAAATACTTAGAACTTGTTGGGGACATTCTCATCTAAACCACAGCATTCTCCAAATAAATTAGTTCAATAATCTTCAGCTTAGCCTCTGGCAACCGCTCAGGCTGTGGGCATAGGGGCAGTCATAGGTTTTGCCAAAATATTTCAGTCACTGCTTAAGTCTTTGTTTTCTTCTGGATTTATCTCCCAGTACTAGCTCCCAGTCCAGGCTACTCAAAGACCGATTAGGCTACACTTAAGGCTTTCAACCACTTTTCAAGTCCAAGCTTCCATAGTCTTCCACATTCCTCTAATAACTCACATGGTCAGGTGCTTCATAGCAACACTCCACTCTTAGTAGCAACTTCTGTAGTAGTTTATTTTCTGTTGCTGTGATAAAATACCATTATAAAGACAACTTATGGTGGGACAAGGGTACCCTCAGGCTCACCAGTGGAAGTTTTTAGCACTGTTTCTACAGAGGATCATAGTATGTGTGGCAGTTTTGTGTAATTCATGTAGTCAGTGGTCATGATGGAAGTTTTCTCAATCAGTTGGTTGTTTCCATTTCCTCTTAATAAATGGACACTTGTTTCACAAGTATATAAAGGGGCAGTGTCACAGGACTAACATTTGGAATGTATCACTGTATGCTACTGGAAGACACTGTGCCCCCACATCTGATGTGACATCCAAACTCTCAGACTGTACAGACAGACCTAATCTCAAAACAGATGTAGAAATGGGCATCTATGATCATCAACAGATGTGCTTTGGAAGCCTGTACACTTTGATAAAGAAACAGTGTGCACTGTTGGTAGTCTGATGTGTATCTTTTCTTTAATACAGTAGAGGCTTACAGTTCAAGTAAATGAATGAACCCAGGTTGCCTCACAATGCCTTGGAAGATTTAGAACTTGCATTTGTGGTTATAAAATACTAATGTGGTTTCTTTTCTGGATGACAATATTCTCCTCCTTTATCAATTGTTCTATTGTCTTTGGATACACATTTAGTAACTATGAAATACCATATTCTTGAGTATAATGTATTATCTCTCAATGTGAAAATGCTTGTATTAGTTACTTTTATCTGGTTGCTGTAACAAAATACCCTGAAATAAACAACTTAATGGAAAGGGCTTATTTTGACTGACAGTTCCAGAAGGGATAGAGTCCATTATGGGAGGGAAGACATAGCAACAGAGAGCACAATCATGGTGGCAAGATCCAGAGACCAGCTGCTCATACTGCATTGTACTCCTGTGCTCCAGAAGCAGAGAGCTAACAGGAAGTGGGGCCAAGCTATAAAACCTCAAGGCTGGCCCCAAGTGAACTACTTCCTCCAGCAAGGCTCCACCTCTTAAAGTTTCCATAACAGCTCTACCAGGTGGGAACCAAGTGCTCAAACACATGAACCCATGGGGGACATTTAAAATGCATTCCACAAGAATGTACAAGAGAGGAAGTTGTAGCTGAACCAGAATTCGAACTTTTGTTTCTTAGTAAATCACAATTATAGCTGGTGAATTCTGAATATATGTTCCCAGTATAAAATATGACGACAAGTGTACTTCTTCAAAACAATCCAGGGCTACCTGAGAATTCCATTTATTCATAGTTAAGCACATTTTATTCACATAACCGAGATTTATTTTTCTACAGTGCAAACACATCAAATAAAGCTTTAAGATATTATTTTGTAAGTGTGTCATACATGAGTTGCAGTAATTTTGTTTGTCTAATTGTAACTACTTTTTTAGTGACACACTAAAGACCAGGCTGTTTAGTTTGCTTAGAAGCAGATATATTGCTTGTGTTTAGTTGCTGATTTTAATATAAAAGTCCACAAAGCAAGGAGTAACGCTAAAGCAAAAAGTCGATGATGACTGGGGCCTGTGAGATGGTGCAGTGAGTCAACAGAATTGCTGCCAAGACTAACAACCTGAGTTCAATCCCTAGGACCCACGTGGAAGTAGGAGATAACTGTCTCCTAAAAGTTGTCCTCAGATTTCCATATGTGCAACATGGAATGTATATTCCAAAACACATGTGTGTACACACAAAATTTAAAACTAATGAAAGCCAAATGAATGACCAAATGAAACTTTGATATGATCTTTGTAGAAAATCCAATAGAGTCTACCAAGTAAACTACTGGAATTATGAAATAAATATATCAAAGTTACAGTTACAGGCATAAACAAGTGTAACAGAAAATACTTTTTATGTGCCCATATTTGCATCAAATAATATGAAATTGAAGCATTAGAAAACTGCTTACTATTCTAAACTATGATATAAAAAAATAAATTTTATAAAATAACTACACATTGAAAATTAAAATAAAATAATTACTGTAAACAAATTGAGGGGATTTAAATAAATAAAACAATAGTACACCACTTTGTGGATTGGATGACATAATACTAAAGTCAAAATTTTCCTCAAATCTATAAATGTAAACATTATCTCCTTAAAATAACAGATGTTATGGTTGATATCAACATGCTAGTTATAAAATTTATAGGGAAAGTCTAAGGAAGTAGAGGCCAAAACAATTTACTTTTTAGGTATATGTATAAGAAATATTATTTGACTTACAATAACACACTTGTAAATGGCTCAGTGAGTAAAGGTGCCTTCTACCAACTGTGATGTCACGAGTTACAATTCAGAATCCACAGTGTAGAAGGAGAGAACCAACTCCCACAAGTTATCCTCTGACCTTCAAATGCAGACTGTGTTATCGAGGGCTACACACACACACACACACACACACACACACACACACACACACAATTGTGCATATGTATAAAGACTTACAATAACCAAGGAAGTGGGCATTGATAGAGAGAAAAATCAGTGAAACAGGAGACAGATGACAGAAATTAAACCTTAAAATACAGGACAATGTTTGTCAATAAAAATGCAAAAGCTATTCTTGGAGAAAAGAATAGCGTTTTTCTTCAAATGACTCTGAAACAATTGGATATCTGTATGCAAAAGAAAACAAAAGTAAATACAAGCTAACAAATTCACAAAAGACAGAGACAATGTACTAGTTTGTTTCCCTGTTGCTGTGATAAAACACTACCTGAAAGCAACTTGGGGAGGAAAGAATTTTCAGCATCTTGCTCTTCCAAGTGACAGCAGATCCCAAAAGGAAGCCAAGGGAGAAAGGTAAGTGAGGCAGGAACTCAGAGGTAGGAACTGAAGCAGAGACTGAGAGGGAATGCTTCTTACTAGCTTGTCACCAGCCTGTGTTCAACCTGCATAAAAAATAAAATCAGGATCACCTGCCCAGGGGTAGTACCACCCACAGGGGACTGGACCTTCCCACATCACTCAAGGATCAGGAAAACCCCTCACAGAGATGCCCTCAGGCCAGTATGATAGGAGAACTTCCCCAAGTGTGGTTCCCACTTTTCAGGTGTGTCATATTGACACAAAACTCCAGCACAGATGAAAACAAAATTTCAACCCAGTTCTTGTACCATAAACAAAAATAAATCAAAGCAAGTCATAGATCTAAAGTATTAAAAAAAAGTTTAAAAATAAATCAACCAAGAAAAAAATGAGATAGATAAAAATTCAAATACAGCACCAGAAATATAATCAGAAAGCACTGTAATTTGGAATTCATGTAAATTAAAATTTGCTCTCTTTAAAAGACACTTGAAAGAATGAAAGGCAGCTTGAGAATTAGAAGGAACAGCAATGAATATGGAAGACAGCATAGCCACCTTGTAGAACAGTTGGGTGGTTCCCAGCCATCTCCATTCCCAGTTATTTTCTGAATAGTAATGCAAACATACATCCACAGGACTCCAACAAAAGCAGGAGCTTCTCTTCCATAATGCAAGGTATGAATGAACCAAAGCTGGCAACAGGAAACATGTAAACACACTGAGATATGTATTTAATCAAAATCTATTTTGAAGCCACTCCTGGTGGCACACACCTTTAATCCCAGGACTCAGAAAGCAGAAGCACAAGGATCTCTGTGAGGTTGAGGTCAGCCTGGTCTACAGAGTGAGTTCCAGGCCAGCTGGGGCTACAGGAAGACCCTATCTCCAGAAAAAAACCTGTTAGGGGCAAGACAGGTGGCTCAGTCAGTGTTGCCCATGCAAGCGTGTGGACTTGAATTTGGTCTCCAGAACCAACCAAAATAAAAAGCTGAGTGAGGTAAAGCACATTTAAACCTCAGCAGTAAGGAGGTGGAGACAGGGAGACCCATAAAGCTTTATGACCAGCCAGCCTAGCCAGACCCTTAACTTCCAAGTCAGAGAGAGACCTGGTCTGAAAACAACAACAACAACAAATAAGGACAAGAATGATTGAGAAAGACACTCAGTGTAAACCTTTAGACCCTGCATGCCCACGGATGCATGTGCACACTCACATGCACACATGCACATACACATGAACATATGCACATCAAAAAACTGTTTGGTAGTAAAGAAAAAAGTATTAGCTACTGGGAGAGTTGGTTTACTTTGAGTGAAACTAAATAGGTCTGTAGGGCTCCAATGAATGGACTTCTGTGGAGATACATTTGGTAACACAAATGTAGCTTGATGAAACTTAACATATGTTCCAAAATGTATGAATCTGATGAGGGACTATGGTGGGAGTGCAGATAGGGGAGGGCAATCTAAATATGATCCAGATGTATTGCATTAAATGCACAAAAACCAATAAAAAAGGAAAAATAACCCCTTATGGTGACTACAGATGCAAATGGCCATTATTTTGAGACTGGAGAGGAAGAAAACAACTTTTCCCGCTTTTCTAGAGCTTTATAGATCAAAGAAAGACTCTTTACAAGTCTACCAGATTTGAATATTTGTAAACTCCTAAGAAAATGTTGAGTGTTCAGATTAGGTGAAGAAAGATGGCCATTCACATAGCTCAAGGGAACGTGCTTGGCATTTTGCAAGATGTTTGATATATACTGTATTGTTCAATCTTCACTCAACCACACAAATTTTTTATCATTGCTGCTTTAGAGAAGAGTCTGAGGCTCATAATTTAAATAACTTCCAATGACACACTATCAACCTAGATGAGACTGGTGCTGCAGAGGGTCTCACCATGCTGCCTGTCCTCATTTCTTCCAGGAAAATCATGATGGCTCCAGTCCCCACATGGAATTTCTGCCTGACTTCTGAACTACAGTAGTTGTATAACTATTTTTTCCAGAATTAACATCTCTCATGCAGGAAGATGGAGCTTCTTAAAACTTGGGAACCTAATTAAACATACAAAGCCCAGCAAGTCAGCAAAACCTAAAAAGCTAAGGAAATCCCTGAAATTTACAAGACTCACAAGTCCTCTCCCCTTGGTTATATAAGCAGAAACAATTTCTAGAGAAATGATGCTCTGTGAACATTCAGTTAGCTACAGGCTGTACAGGTAGCTCCAGAAATGGAGCTTCCATGAGCTAGGATGGCCTTTTCAGTGGTGTAACTGCCTTGGAATCACTTGGCTGCTAATAGTAGCCTTCCCCTCCACACACACTTTTTACTCTACAAACTCACAGGTTTACTGAGCTACACTTAAGTGGAATCATTTCTCCACTCAGTCACCAGTGCTCTGTCCTGGGTGAAAAGAGGTTTGTTCACATCCTATGGCAACAGTAAGGAATAAAGGGAAAGAATGCATCCTAATTTGTGGTAAAGAAAACACACAAGTCACCTAAGAGTTGATCACTCATTGCAGAAGAAGCCATTATTCTAAGAGTGGACAAATCAGCACATAGAAAAAGAATCGTCACTTTGGACATGAGCCAACCTTCACCTAGCTTCCTGAAGGCTAATGACACAGATCAGAACTTGTGGAGGAAGAAGGCTGAATGGAACAGAGTAGTGTCATTGGTTTTCTAAAGAGAATAAAGACTAAAATAGAAAAAAATAGCACTTTGAAGGAGTTAAAAATGTTTCTTTTGAATTTCAAATCACCGCTATTTTCTGTGACCTTCTATAGATTAAAAATCCATCAGATGTAGTCTGCAAGCTATGAACACACCCATTATCATGAAGTTACTACAAGACATGAAGAGGAAAAAAAAACATAAAAATTCTTTAGTTCAAATACCACCCAATTATCCTTTTATTCTGGGGCAGTATGGAAATAATAAATGTTTCTAAGATAACTTTTATCAGTTTTTAAAAAACTATATATCCAGTGTTATATAATTTAACACATCACTCAAATCTATTCACTTTCTTTCCTCTTACAATTTGATTTTGAAAAAGTCCCAAGTTTTTCTTCAGAATGATATTTATAAATGTATTTAGGCAATGCAGTTTGAATCTGAAATGCAGTTCTAATAATACAACAGCAAATATCACTTTTATTTCTTTATATTTAGTAGCATTGTGGTTATATGAGGATCTCCAGAACATCTTTCATCTATAGATAATCTTATACCAATATATTCCTGTAATGGCTAATCTTCCATGTTAGTTGTCTAGACAGAAACTAACTTTGGGTATAGTCTATGATGGTGTTTGAAGAAATACTTAACTGAAAATGACAGACCCTCCCTGAATGTGAGTAGCACAATTCCATGGTCTGGTTACCTGAACTAAATAGAAAAGAGCTAGCAAAGCCAGGCATGGTGCTATTTACCTTGAGTCCCAGTACTAGGGATGTAGATGTAGGTAAATCTCTGTGAGATCAAGGCCAACCTAGTTTATATAGGGAGTTCCAGGCCAGTTAGGGCTACATGGAGACTCTGTCTTAAAACAAACAATTTATTAAGAGAGAAAGCAAACTGATCACCAGCATTCACCTTTCTGCTTCCTGACTACAAATGCAATGTGACCAGCTGCCTCATTTTCTTCCATCATGGTTTCCATCGTAATGGACTGTATTTTCAAACTATGAGGGAAAATACACCCTTTCTTTCTTAGGTGCTTTTCTCAGGTATTTTTTTCATAGTAACAAGGAAAGTAATATAATTCCCAAACTATGATATTTTGCAACCCTGGAGACTGGCTTCAGGTATGTAATTTCCCAAACTGTTAATTTGAAGAGCTACATAGAGCTCAGTTTGTCAGAACATAATCTTGCAACCCACTGACGATTAGTTTGTTCATGATCAGACTCACCTCAGCTGAAGTCCCCTTGCCTGCAAGGCTTTTCCTACAGGGCAACTGGGCTAATTCTTCTGTCAGATGAGCAGAATCGCCATACTTAACTCCTTTTCTGGTTGGAAAGAGGAGGGCATTAAACAAAGGCAGCTGGAGGTAATTTCTCCTTAATGAGACAATTGCTCAGATATATTCTCCACCTGTTTTCCTTCCTGGCATTTCCATTCAGGAAACATTTATCTCTAAAATAATAGGTGGAATCTGATCCCAAGCTGTCCATCTTGACAGCCTTTAACAGCTCTAGGAATTACCCCCCAACTCTACCAGCTCATTTTTTTGCTTCTTTTGGAGCTCTGCATGATGTTTGCTGCTCTAGTATCCAGAACACTGAGGGAGGAAGGAAGGAAAGAAAGAAGGAAGGAGGGAAAGAAGGGGAGGGAAGGAGGGAGGAAGGCAAGGGAGGGAGACAAAGAAAAATGGAATACAAATTGTCTATGTTGAATCATTGTTTAAAACAATATCCATGTAATGCTCGGAGGGAGAAAGATTTCACTAGTGTTTTGTCACCTGAAAGTAATCAAAATAAAGCCTTGTTTCTTGCTTATAAGGTGAATTACCTGCAAATTCATGTTTCAAAATGTTGGATCCAGGAGAACAATCGTGCGGTAAACTAATTCTTTCCTGCTTCTGCAAAGTGAAGGCAGCCTCCTTATGGACACAGCCCCTTCTTAGAGGTACTGTCAGGAATCAAGCAAAGGCAGTCTCTCAGAGGTAGAATTCCATTTTGGACTATAGGCATGTAATCTATAACTTTTCCAAGCATTCAGTAAACAAATTCTTGAGAATGCCTTTCTTTCAGTTTTGTCCTCTTGGGCTTAACATTTTCTTCCCCGAAATGGCAAATTCATGCTTTTGGCAGTATAAGGACAACATTCTAAGTCGTATAAATATTTCAAATATTTCAGCTCTCTTCCTAAATAAGTCCTGTTTCCATCTCCTGGTCAACTAACAGGCACACTCATTCTCTGTTTAAATTCTTGGTGGTGTCTCAAATTCCCCAGTCTTTGACTTCTATCCCAACAAGGACAATAAAACGTATCAGAAATGAAAGGGAATTGATGAAGTGAACATTTCCCTTTGATCTGTATGTTTTGAATATTTTGTGGTGCAAACAGAGGACAGTGAAGTAGGAAGTAAGTCTTCATCAAAGAGGCATCCAAATAGTGTCTGACAGTCAATTACTGGATCCAGCCAAGTCTTTCACACTTCCTACATCAAATGAGTTTAAAGGGAGCAGAGCCTTCCACACACAGCTTCTTTCGATAAGAGTATTTTCACATTTGAACTGGAAGGATAGATATACAATGGAATTACATGAACTACAGTGTCTGCCTTAACTGAAGACATTTGAGATGGAGGCGGGTGTTATTAAGTATTAGTACTGTGCCAATATATGCTAAAATATGTCATTAAAAATGAATATGAAAGTCATGGGTTCAATCTGTTTGAAATGATTGGAAAATATGCATCAGCAACACCAGAAGGTATCCAGTACTCTAAAGCAGTGGTAGAACCACAACATACTAGCTGCATCTATACTTATCTAAGAAACCAATAATCACCTCCTCCTCATGGCAGCTAAAACCCTGCAAAGGGCAGCACAGAGAACACAGGTAAGGATGTGTAAGAGGGAGGGAGGGAGCGAGGGAGGGAGGGAGCGAGGGAGGGAGAGACTATGTTCCATGGCTGTTGAATGGGATGAAATATTTCCTCACTCATGGTGGAAGGGACAAAGGACTTTCTAGAACATTGTTCTTAACATGTGTTTAATAAAATAGAGATGCTCATTAATACCAAAAGTTAAAAGTTTCACAGTTGAAAGTGAGTTGAGCATGCCTAGTCCACAAGGTATTGTCCTCAGGAGCATGGCCTACTTTAGACCAAAGATGCTCTAACTCTTTCCACTTTTGACAGTTGCCAAAAACTTTGCATAACCTCAAGAATAGATACACAAATCAAACGTTAACTGATAAAATACCTCACAAATTCATTTAAGAATAATTCTATTATTTACTTTGTTAAAGATGAAAGTGAATTTTCACATTCGCTGGGTGTGCTTGTTTATTTTTATTTAACAAATTGAATCTTGGCGTAAGTATTTGATACTGTACAGCACAGAGTATGTCCAATGTCTTTCATAGACTAGTAGACTTATCAGTACTACAATTTTATAACCATCAATGCTAAGAATTCCCTTTATATAAATACATAGTACTAAATGGCAGAGATATATTAGAACTTAATCAGAACTTTCTGGAAATTCTAATCCCAAGCCAAAATTCACTGGGAAAAAAAACTGTGTTGGTGTTTTGAGACAGGGTGCCTCTGTAGCCCCAGCTGGCCTAAAACTCAATATGTAGACCAGACTGGCTTTCATCTCACAGAGAGCTGGAATTAAAGATGTGCATTATGACAGCCAGGGAAAAAGTACTTTTATGAATCTCAACTCAAACCTAAGAAGCAATTTAATATTTTTTACCATTTTAATATATTTTTATTTATTTATTTACTTATTCTGTGTGTGTGTGTGTCTGTCATATGTGTATGTGAGTACAAATATGCCATGGCCTGTACTTGGAAGTCAGAGGAAATTTAAAGGAGTTAGTTCTTTCCTTCTGGCTCATGAGCCCCAGGACTGGGGTCAGGCTGTCAGGCATGGCAAATAGATACCTTTACTCACTGAGCCACCTCACCAACCAACCCTTAATCAGCATTTCTGAAAATCAAAAGTGTAGGGGCTGTGGAGGTGGCTCAGTTGATGTGGCCTTGCTTAGATGAGACACTGGTTTCAATCCCCAATACCACAAAAAATACTCAAATCAAACATTGTAGCAATCCAATCTGAAGATATGTGATACTTATCTGCTAAATAAATATGATAGAAAATATTACAACATTTGTTTTCCATAATTAAGTCACCACGTTTTCATAAGAGCAAATAAGTTTGTATGCACATTCAAACACCACAATTCGTAAGACACAGTATTCTTGAATCAGAATTGAGAGGTTTCTGGCAGCCCTGGTACCACTTCCATGAGACTGCAGAGTGTGCGTGCTGTATGTACAACAAAGGCTGTGGTTGGTCATGTTGTGATGCAACAGGAACCAGAGTTGCCAAAAAGATCTCAGGTTCATATGTGCTTGATTCTGGACCTTATGTGTTCAGAAACATTTACTGATACTATTGTTTTTTATAACATCCACAATCAGTTGGTGACACCATATGAGGTTGTGTCCTACAGTTTATGAAGTAAGGCTGTTGAGTACCAGTGTTTCCCCTTCTTCACCTGTCTGACAAAGCCATGTCTGCCACAGCTGCCTACCATCTGCCTTCCATCACCTGAGGAGCTTGCAAAGCCTGCCGCTAAGCCTGAGAAGGACTGGAAATTCAAACAGTGCTTTTTAAATGTATTCGCTCACATTGACAAAAACTCTAAAACTGGGGACTGCCTATACAAATACCCAGAATGAGAATATTTTGCAAGTGTTAAAGAAAAAGCTGAATATCACAACTAGGTTTACTAGCCCCAAATTAAGTCATCCTAAAAACAAGAAAAACTAGACTGGAGAGATTATTAGTGGATAAAGGCACATACTGCTCCTACAGAAGACCCAGATTCAGTAGCACAGCTGCACATGAGTTGTCCATGTTCTGATAAGTTATCCCAATGAAACTCATTAGCTCACCAAGCTGAACTTGGCTGGAATGATTTCTTTGTTTCTGTTTTTGGATTTCTTTTGGGGATGAGCAGTTATTTATTCTAATTTCCTCAAAATAGTTCAAACAATAGTGTTATGTCTGTTTAAGAAATAAAAGTCTAGGTTATCTACCTAAGAGTCAAGTAGAAATCTGACACTGCAACCTATAGCTCTCTGACTATAGAAGCCTGATTTCTAACATTTGCCATTTTACAAATGTAGCCTGTACTATATGCTGAACTGTCTTAACAATGGACAATGATGATCTTTCTTAATCAAAAAAGGGGGCTTATAGGAAGCAATTCTCATTGTTACCAGAGTTACCTACTAAGGTCAAAACCTGAGCTCGGCCACCACCCTCACAACCTAGACTTGGCCACCTGCTTTCAACTTGCTGATTAAAGAGACAGGTTAATTGTGAAAAGTAGATAAAGGAGATTGATTCAACATTGCTACATAGGCAGGAGGAACAAAATCCATGTTCATCCAGGATGCTGACATGAGGTTTAAGTTTGAATAAAGGGCATAACTAAGAATTCTTGGACAAGGTGTGGCACTGCCCATCACTGACCCATCATTGTCTTAGCTCCCAGTCTGTTCCCACAGGTTGGTCTCCTAAGTTGTCAGAACTGTGAAAAATCTCTTCCCTGGAAACAAATTCCTTCTCTAGATGACCCGATGGCCTCAGCCTTTTCCTGCTCCCAACATGAGAGTCCAAGGGAGATTCTAATTTCTTGAGGTAGGTACATTGTCTTGATAGTCTGATACCCAAAGGAAAGGGAGCTTAAATGTCTCCTTCGAATATCTTCAGTCCTGTCAGGCAGTTTATATCCTCTCAAAGCATGAGACAACTGATGTTGAGACATTTTCAGAAGCTACATGGCAAGAGAAAACAATGTGGTCCACTGGGTGAGACACACCTGACATTTTCATATTCTAGTACTTCCTGATTGAATGTGCTGGTATAGGACATGTCACTGGACATCTTAGAGCCTCATTGTCCTCTTGTCTAAATGGAGATTAAATTGTTTACATTTTAGTGTATGTAGTCTTTCACAAATGAGAGAGCATAATTTTTCCCCAACCTTAATGTGAAGCTGTTTTTTTACCAGATAGTTAATTGCAATAGAAATAAAGCTAAGACAAAGTGGAACACTTGAATAGCCAGCTATTGTCCTTTGAGGAAATGTTCGGCTTTGTGCACTAGCATGGCTCCTTCTATCCTTTGACTTCTTCTG
The DNA here is from genome assembly GCA_035773235.1 of Eospalax fontanierii. NCBI lineage: Eukaryota > Metazoa > Chordata > Mammalia > Rodentia > Spalacidae > Eospalax > Eospalax fontanierii. The sequence continues at coordinate 114,759,026 of CM069524.1, forward strand.
ATGCCCTATAACTCTTTCTTCTTGCCTCAACCATCCAAATGTTCAGTCCTTCTGGTGCGGGCACTGCTGGCCTGTCCAGATTAAAAACCACTCTGTGTATATATCTACAATGTCAGTCAAATGTCTGCTCCCCTTAATCCTCTAGGCTTTGCTGCTTCATTCCCATTCTCCCACAAGAAGCCTAATACTTCTTGAAACACAATTATTCTGCAAATTGCATTTACTGAGACTTCATTTTTCATGATTGAAATTCAAAACTTTTTTCACATTTCTCTACTGCATTTCAAATACTACTATTTTTCAGTGCATGTGGATATATATTTATATGTATTTGTATATGCATGTGTACGTATATATGTGTGCAGTGTGTGTGTGTGTGTGTGTGTGTGTGTGTGTTCATACAGAGGCAAAAACTCAAAGTCAGGCGTCCCCTTCTTACCTTGTTTTTTAAAACAGAGTGTCTCATTGAACCTGGAGCTTGTCAGTTCTGGTAGGCTAGCTCGTCAGCAAGTTCCAGGGATCCTCCTTTCTTCATTTACCCAATACTGGGGTCATAGAAATGCACTACTGTGCGTGACTTTATTTTTCTTTTTTGCATGAATTCCAGGAATCAAACTTAGGTCCATATGTTTGTGTAGAAAAACATTACTCACTGAACCATCTCTCCAGCTCCCAAAATTATTTCTTATTTTTTTAATTAATACCCCCAAACTCCAACTCACTGATGTTTCTGTGTACAATAATGATAAAACAATTATCAGTTTAGAAATGACATTTGCTCATGTGTTTCAGTTAGGCTAGCCAAGTATCCTCTGGGATTATTCACTCTGTGTCCCCAAATTTTATTAGTTACTATCCAGTGAAACAAAAAGCTTTTAACAAAAGAAGCAAATGTCTCATATATTCTAATCATCGGTTAATACAATCTCTCCAATAAGCCATTTTAGAAATGTTATTTTATTTATGGTGTCATTTCTATATTCTTGATTACTTTAATGCCTGACATATGAAGATCTTTTTTGTCTAACATAGCATCAAACATCTGCACGAAAGCTTAACATTTAAGCAATTGAGCTCTGTAATCTCAATTACCCTCATGTTTGACATCTTACGGTGCAAACATCCAGATGTCACTGAGAATTTCACTTTTTACCCAGATGTTTCATTGTCTATTACACATTTTTCAAATGAAAAAAAATATTATTTTACTTTAATAGAGTAACTTTTTGCAGCCTTTTAGACTCCAATTATTCTGTCCTATGCTCAAGAAAAAATCCAATTTCTTTGAAGCAGGAAATTTTTTATAAATCATGTTTGTCTCTGTGTATCTTTTCATTTCCAGTCACGATAGTAATTTTTGCCAACTGATATAATAGGACAAGCTGGTATCTTATATGTTACAAAGAAATTTCCTTGAAGATAAGCTTGCTACATAAAAGCTTAGACTGAATCATTGCATGGCATACTTCTCTCCCATATTAAAGATTCAAATCAAATATTTATTAGGAATCAACTCATGGGTCTATGACAAAGATAGAAGAGCTCAAAATGTTAACCTTTCTCTCCATTTCTGAATTTAAAAGGAAGCAATGTGTCTGACAGGTGAGATGTTATTTTATGATTAGGATTGTTTGGTTGTTATTAAAAATCAAACCTCATTCAGGCTCAGCTAGACAGAAGATGTTCATGAACAGATACAATGAAGTGCTAATAAAACATAGTAGACATTTTAGTCATGTCTAACTACAAGCTTCCTTTCTCCTTCGCAGACTCTATTCTCTTTGGAGGTAGAAGATTCCTGACTTGTGTGTCTTTTGGAAAATCTGTTCCAATCTCACTTCCTTGAGAAAATTATTTCTTAATGTTACAGTTAATCCTAATTTTTGATGGGATTTAGAATCACCATGAAAACATACTTACTTCTAAACATGCCCTTGAGGGAGTTTCTAGACTGTTTAAGGTGGGAACACCCACTCTAAACCTATGTGGTGCCATTCTGTGGGCTGAGATCCTGGATTGAATAGAAGGGGGAAACATCCCAAGCACGAACTTTCATCATTCTCTAGTTTCTGAGTGCAGACTCAGTGTGAGCTACTTTAAGTTCCTGCCACTATGAATTTCTTGTCAGGATAGATTATCCCTCTAATCATCAGCCAAAATGAGCCCTTCCTTCCTTAAGTTGCTTTTTTGTCAGGTATCCTATTGAAGCAACAAGAAAAACAAATAATACATTGGATCTATGTTAAGTGCTTTTTCCAGTAGAAAAGCTTCTACTCCCCAGATAGAGAATCCATGATGGACCCAACCAAAGTCCAAACTTGACAAACCAATGAGTTTATTGGAGTTCACACAGGAGTATGAGTGAGTGCTAACTTATAGGAGCATGGAATACTCAGAGAATGCTGTATCATTAAGAAGGCCACAGCAGGATGAATGAGTCATGAAAGCTACAGTCCTAAAGCTCAGCACACAAAACATAGGCAGGTCCACAGACTGGAGAGTCTCCTGCAGGCAGCTCAGCGAGAGAGAGAGTCTCTTCTCTACCCAGCAGTCTTTATTTATTATATAATCTTGAGGAAAGGCTTTTTGAATCTTGTAACTTTCAAAGACTTCCTAAGGCTTGTGAGCAGTGCTCAGAGATTCCCTAAGTCTTATAGAGCTTCCCTCAAATGCAGATGTTTCAGTTGGTAGTATGTTGCTACACCACAGGCTCTAAACCACTTTCCCATATGCAGTAGATTTCAGTCATGTTTCTGCCAGTTATTTATACATGACTTTATAATCAATTAATAAACCTAATTTAATCCCTGAAGAATGTTCATCTAAAAGACTTAGTTCATAGAGTAGGACAGTCTATTTTCTGTCCATTCTAACATAATCAATCACGACCAGAGGAATAGATTCATATATATATATATATATATATATATATAAATGTATATAAAAACCTGTAGTAGCAATTAACTAATAAGGTTAATTTAGACAGCATTCATGGGTCAGTGAGATAACTCAGTGGGTAAAGACGCTCATCACCAGTCCTGGAGATCTGAGTAGGACCCCAGGATCCACATGATGGAAGAAGAGAATTGGTTCCTGAAAGTTGTCCTCTTACTTCTATCAACATACTGTGATGCACAAATACACACACACAGTAATAATAATAATAATAAAGAATATTCATCTTATTTTTATTAATGTAAGGAGGGTTTATTATGCTGTACCTTAAATTTTATAGACAGATGATGATTTACAAGTAGAATTTATTACTGTTTTCCTTGATATTTATTGCCTAAAAACTGTCATGTATATTAAATTCAGAATATATTAAATATAATAAATGAAACATCAATTCAGTTATAAATGATATTGTGCTCAACCACCTTTGTTTTCTCTGTCTCAATATTCTAGTTTGGAAAAATAACTGCAAGTTTTGCTTACTAAACTACTCAATTAATCAAGCATTCAACTGTGACAACGTTGTAATATACTCTAAATTCCTGTACTATTTGTAAATATAACCTGCATTAAGCATGACTTAGGTCAAGAGAAAGAAAATATTAGCTTAGGAGTCCAGGAGTCTATCTTCACCATGTCCTGACTTGTGTGGTATCTCAAGCAAGCCTCCCTCTCCCCAGGCATTTTCAGTTGCCTCATTCATCAAGGTTAGTGTCTAATGATTTACAAACTTTCACTGTTTTAAAATATTACCTATAGATAACTCAGTCAGTAAGGTGCTTGCCACTCAGGAATGAGGATCTGAGTTCCATCTTTGGAATCCACATTTTCATAATCCAAGTTTGGTGACATGCATTTGTAATCTCAATGCGGGGAACGTAGAGACAGATGAATTCCTGGGACTCAGTGGTCAGTCAGCCTAGCCTACATACCATTCCTGTGAGAGACCCTCCTTCAAAAATACAAGTGGATAAGGACTGAGGCTGCAACTCAGTGGTAAACCACTTCCCTAGCATGTGTGAAGTTCTCAGTTAGATCTCCAGTATGTCAGAAATGCAAAGGTGGATATTGCCTGGGAACAGCACACAAACTGGTCCTCTGGCCCCTTCATGCTCAAACACTTACATAAGTACACATACCTTAAACATAGGTATGCCCATATTCAATAAATAAAGTACATTGTCCCATGCAATCAGTTTCTTGTAATAATGATCTCTTAGGTGATGATGTCTATTAAAGAATATTTCTCATTAGACCCATTTGAACAATACTCAGAAAAGACCAGCTGTGTTTCCAGGTAGAATCCTGTGATTCTTAGTGCTAATTGTCAACTTGAACAAATTTCTACTGACCTGGGAGACAGGCCTCTAGATACATCTGTGAGGAATACTCTACATAGGTTTAGCCTCTAATAATGACTTTGGAGACGATCCTGTTCTGATAAGTGATGGGGAAATGCCCTTTCTAACTATGAACAGAGCCATTCCCTGACTGGGGCTGTATACAATGGAGAAAATGAGATGAGGATTCATGAATTGCTCTCTGTTCTGTGAAGGATAACTGGCTGCTTTGACTACTTTCTCCTTGACTCCACTCCATGATGTACTGTATCATGGAACTAAAATAAACTCTTCCTCCCTTGAGTTGTTTTTCTCAGGACAGACATTGCAGAAACAGGGAAAGGAATTATGACAAGCACTCAGCAATGAAATAAACAATTAGATACTCAAGTCCAATTTGAACAATTCCAAGAGCACATTTTTTCATGTGCCTTGCTACCTCTCAAAACATCGTTAGCATGATTTGTGTGTGTACACATGTGTGTATGTTCCCATATATGTATTCATGTTCATGAGTATATGTGCCAATGTTCATGTATATGTGCATGTGAATGTCAGAGGACAATTTCAGTTTTCATTCTTCTGACACACTCTACCTTCTTTTTACAAGATAGGATCCCTCAGTATCCTGCAACTCACCAAGTAGTCTAGGCTGCAAGCACTTGCCACCTCCCTCAAGTTTTTTAAATTTTATTTTGGAAAGAAAATCAAAGTTAAGTTCTTATGATTACAAGGGAAATACTTTATTTGCTGAAGGATCTCCAAAGCCCACTGTTAGTATGTTTTATCTGCTCCATTCCACACTCCAACAAGTATCAGTCATGGAACAAAATACTATCTACTTATCAGCACAGCAGGAAAAAGAAATAGGAGAGAAATGAACATAACATCTGTAAATGTGCGTTCTGTTTCTTTCTGTTGATTCAGATGAGAAAACTCCATTATGAAAAGGATCATGTGGAATTTCAATTCAATGCTTTTTTAATCCATACAAATTTAACTGAAAAAATTAAAGCATAAAATAATGTTTTCTACAGCAGGACAAACTGAAAGACCAAGTGAAGGGTACATTCAAGATCCACCCAAGTTTCATCATTCTGATGTGGAGTTTCAATCATAAATGCCAAATTGAGTGATAAATTACTCCATGAATCCTGATTTTCACCCCTGAAAAAATAACTACTGGCAAAGAGAAATATAGAAGCATAACTTGCCTTAAAATAATAAGTTAGCCATTTTTGAATCAAAGAAAAATATCACATTACCAAATCAGATTCAGCAACAGCCCTTTAGTAGACTAAAGTCAATATGCCTCTTTATGTTGCTCTAACTTACTTATGATAAGACTGAGAAAGTATGTTACATAAATGTTTATTTTCTAAACAAATACACACTACAAGTTTAGGAGTAGGTGATTCTTCTAGTTTCATTCTTTGGCTGTAATAAAACACTCTGACCAAAACCAACTTGAATATCTTATACTTTCAGGTCACAGTACCTCATTGAGGGAAGTTAAGGCAGGAACTTAAGGAGGAACTCAAAGCAGAGCCCATAGAGGAACACTGCTTGCTGGCACACTCTCTGACTCACCCCCAGGCTCATGGTCAGCTAGCTTTCGATATAACTCAGGAACACCTGCCAGGAATGGAGCTGCCCACAGTGTACAAACCCACCTGCATCAATTAATAATAACGACAGTGCCCCACAGACATAACCACAGGTCAGGCTGATTTAAACAAGTCCTCAGTCAAGATTTTCTTCTCAGATGACTCTAGACTATGACAAGTTGACAGTTAAAGCTAATCAGGACAATGACATCACAATTCATCGTTCACAACTATCTTCAAAGATACTAGATTGAGGATTCATTTCCTTATCACTATTGCTAGCCAGGGTCATTTTCAAATGACACTGCAGGCTGGTTTTGTTATTTCCTTTTCTAAGGAAGGAAGGAAGACCTAGAAAAAGTCCAGTTTAATAAGGAAACTCACATTCTTGGGTTGTAACCATGAATTTATTAAAGTTAGCAGTATATGTTCACCCTACAAAGTAGTGAAATTCACTGTGATAATCACATATACCACATATTGGTCATGTCTGTGACTTCTTATATTTGTCATAATACATACCATTGCTCTATTTCAAATACTTCTTTCACCAGTTAGTACTGAGCTCTCCCAGCAATATCTGTCTAAGTTCATGAAGTTAAGGCTCTGATTGGCTATTGGATGAGGTTTGCTTTGTTTGGCTAGATGGATTGTTTTGTCTTTTTGGTGTTCTGAGACGGTCTTACTCCTTAGCCTAGGCTGGCCTCAAGCTCAACATCCTCCTCTCTCTACCTCCCAAGTGTTGGGATGGTGACCTGTACCATCAAATATGGCTCAAGTTCTTGCTTCTTACCACTTGTTGCCCAGGTAAGAACTTCAAATTTCATTCTTAGATTTTAAAATCTGCAGATACTCAGTATGTACATGCAAGAAATTTCATAGAATTAACTATATACGTATATACACATACACACATAGGGCTGAGTTGATGGCTCAGTGATTAAAAGCACTTGCTCTTGCAGAGGACCCAGGTGTAGTTTGCTCACACCCAACTATAACTCCAGTTGCAGGAAATCTGATCCCCTGCTCTAGCCTCCTCAGGCACCAGGCAGACATGTGGTACAGCTATACATTCATGCAAAACACCCATACACAAAAAAATAAATAAATCTTTAAATATATAATATCTATGCAAAGTAAAGTATATCACAAGTTTCATTTAATCAGAGAAGGATATTGTGTGTGCTGAACATTTTAAAAGGGAATTCACTACATCACACTGGGTTGAAAATAAACTTTCCTTACCAGACTAATAAAATAAATCATAAAAATCAAAGGCAAAAATTCCAGCTAGCACTAGCCTTATAATTCTAGGCCTTCCATAGTTAATGGTGTCAGCTTGTCAGACTCTAGAATCATCTCAGAGACAAGCTGCTGGGCACCTTTGTGACATATATTTTAAGTTACGTTAACTGAGGTGGGAAGACCCAAATGAATGTAGGTGGCACCGGCCATGGGCTGTGGTCCTGTACTGAATAAAAAGGAGAAAGTAAACCAAGCACCAGCACTCACCTCTCTACTTCCCAACTATGGATGCACTGTAACCTGCTGCTCATAGTCCTGCAACTGTGCCTTCCCTGACATCATGGACTATACCAGCAAGCTATAATTCAAAATAAACCCTCTCTTCAAGTTATTTTTATCAGGTATTTTGTCACAGCAACAACGCAACTAATTAATATACAACTCACTTCCCCTTCAAATACCTCTGGAATGAGCCAGAGGCTTGGAAATAGAACAGGGAGATAATGAACTCTTTTCCCCCCTGCAATGACACACTGCAGGTTACCCAGGGTGGGTAAATTTGTACTTATTATTTTCTTCTTGCTAGCTTGTGAGCAAGAAAGAGTTAGTCTGAGTTCAACCCATACCCCAACTTCTTATTGTCAGTATCACATAATAAATGATACTGTGGATGCCAGAGAACAGCTCCAGCCTCATCCCCAGCCTTTTTCCTAGCATCCAAGATAAATACCATGCAAAAGGGAGCAAAGTAGTCACCAGAAACCACACCCTGCCAAATAGCACGGCCTTTCCTCTGCACTCCAGCATTTAGGGGAGTTCATATCCAAAAATCAGAGTCTTCCCTTAAGGGAATAAAGAAAACCTGAGAATTATAAACTTTTACTGTTTCCATTTCATAAAAAGAAGTGTATTTATACATTTATGATTATTTATCTTATTTGTTTATTTAAAGATTTGTGTGTATGCACATGTGAACATGCCCTGGTGCACTATGGCGCTCTGAGGGAAGTCCCAGGGATCAAAGGAAAGAATGAATAAATAGGAAACAAGGACAGGTAGAGTGCTTTGGATATCTATGTTCTTAAAATGGATATTTAGGAATCCCTTTTTTTGAAACTTTGTTGCCAACATTTCTTAAAATTTAAATTTGCATATAATATGTAATATTGAATATCTGGGATCTGGGTGGGCTGGAGACAGGATCATTGGATATAAGACATGTTTATGTTGAGTCTTGAAGGTGGTATAAAGGCAGAAAGAGCCGGCAAAAAGAGAACTGGCTCACAAGAGTCGGATGTTGTAAGACAGCAAAAGAATATGCACACTGTGAATGTGTTAGAGGGAAATTGGTAACATTATCCAGCGAGTGCTTGGAGGTTCTAGTTAAGTCCTGATCCTCACTTGAAAGGTAAAGGTAATGATATATTTCAAGACATTACTCTCCTTGATTTCTGCTACAGACTTAAAAATTGTCAGGTATTTAATTAAGTACAGCATTTGACCTGATCAAGGACAATTATTGCTCTGGAAGTTAATTAAAAAATAAAATTAAACTATTTTCACACTCTCATTTTAATCACATGCTATTGGTTAGAATTAACTTAAATGTGGTTTCCATGAATTATTTATTTCTAGGCCTCTTTTTCGATGGCTTTTAAAGTTAATCAAAATCAGTGTGAACATAAGAAACGCTTATATGTTACAGTAGTTTGGTTTTAGTAGATCATATAAAAACGTAAATAGTATTCTCTTTGACAGTGGCTGTATGTGTATGTGTGTGTATGCACTATGTGACGGTTATACAGGTATATGGGTGGAAGGAGGCCAGAGCTTGATGTCTGATGCCTTCCTCAGTTTCTTTCCACCTCAGTTTTTGAAACAGAATTTCTCACTGAACTTAAACCCCCTCGACTTGAACTGCTAGGATGCGTGGGCAGCAGCCTGAGCTCTCAGGATCTCCCTGCCTTTGCACTCCAGCTGGGGATGGCAGGGCCACACTGTAGTCTGACTTTTTTGGACACTGGGGATGTGAATCCACTTTACTGTGTCCTACCGAGCCATCTCCCCACCCCTGCCAATGCACTGTTTTGATGAAGTCTTATTACTGGCAAGTAAATGAAGTTCTCACACTAGTGAGAACTGGCTTTCCTAAGTGCTTCAGCTCACAATATATTCAGACTCCAATAGTGGCTTCAAAATGGCACATTTCAAATTAAGACTCAAAATTTGAAGTCACACTTGACTTCTTCCTGTCCCTCATCTGATTTCTCTGCAAATTGTACTAGTTTTGTCTTCAAAATATATACAGATTCTTCTCACTTTTCACCACCATGGATCAAGATATCACCAACCATGTGGGAAAGACTGATGCCAAGACCTTCTCCCCAGCCTCCTCACCAGCAGCCATATTAGATGATATTAGATTAGATTAGACCTCTTAGATCAAATCACACCATCCCGTAGTCTGCTCAAAGTTCTGCAATAGCTTCCCAACACAGTCAGAATAAAGTCTGATGATCTTTTTTAACCCTCAGTCACAATACTGCCATCTTTACCCCATCTTGCACAATCTGTCCTTCATCTTTATGGCTCAGACTCCATTGCTGTTACACTGACCTGTGAAGAAAACTCCTGCTTAAATTATTGTTCATCACCCATGCCCAATGTCTGGAATTCTGTCCTCCTGAGGTTCTAGTTTTGTTTGTGCATTTGCATGTGTGTGTGTGTGTGTGTGTGTGTGTGTGTTTGTGTATGAAGGTGTGCATGCATGTGGAGGCCAGAGGTCAATGCTGGATGTCTTCCTCTATTGCTAACTTATTTTCTTAAGATTGTTTTAATTTTAATAGTATATATGCATGTGGGGAGCATAGGGTATGTACACTTGAGTACATGTGGCCAAAAAGACCAGAATAGTGATGGCAGATCCCCTGTAGCTGGAGTCACAGGTGGCTGTGAGCCCTCCAGTATGAGTGCTGAGACAGAACTCACCTCGATCCTCTGCAGAAGCAGTAAGTACTCCTAACCACCCTCTGCACTCCCCTGGTTTGTTTATTTGTTTCATTGTGTGCATTTGAAACAGAGTCTGTGAACCTGGAGCCTGCCAATTTGGCCATAAATCCTTCCGTCTTCACTTTCCAGTACTAGGGTTACAGGCCTATGCTGCCACAACCGAATTTTATGGGGGACTGGAGATCTGAAATCCTTTACTCAATGCCTTACCTACAGATCCCTCTCCTCAATATTTCCTCCTGAGTATTTGCCCAGTTCACCTCCCAAAGTCTCAGCTCTAATAATTCATTAGAGGGTTGATTCTCAGACTGAGACACAGAGCCAAGCTCCTGCCCTGACATTCCTCCTCATACTTCTCCAATGGGCTACACTGCATTACTGTCTTCAGGTCTTCAGGCTTTCCTTAATAGAATGATACACGTGCCCCTTTTGACAGCTGATCTTCCACTGTCACCTGCTAGGAACTAAAGGTACCCTTTATATCTTGAATTATCTTGGTCTTGACTGTGTGCCTTGAATTGGCCAGAAGACCATTGACGATGGCCAGAATATGAAATTTCTTTATTGTTCAACTTTGCCATGTTCTATGAACATTTAGTATCTCCACTAGTTTCTTTGAGGGTATCTTATATAAGAAAACATATTTTCTCTATGATCTACCAGATCATTAGAACAGAACAGTTACAGAGAAAAGTGCTACTTAGAATAACAGTACAATATTTATCTGAGACTGGCTTAATTTGCTTAATATGATTATCTCCAGTTATATCCATTTCCTGAAAACAACATAATTATTCTATCACATAAGACTGTATAAAACACATTTACTCCACCGATCCTTCTGTTTTCAGATATCTAGATTAGACCCATAACTTTGTTATTATGAACAGTGCTGCAATAAACATCAATGTACATGAATATCTGTGGGGTCCAGATTTTATATAATGATATAAAATCAGATATGTATACATAAAATAAATGCAGAAGCGAAATTGTTTAGGAGAACACATGAAGGGCAAGGGTGAGGAGGGAGATGAGATATAGCAAGAATGTGTTCAGTATTCAATATATAATTATATAAAATTAAAAACATCTGCATGGCACTATAAATACAGCCACATATACACAACAGAGAGGTCATAGATCCTGGAGAAAACTCTATCTCTGGCATATCTCTATGCAAATGAAATTTTTTACTCTATGCTAAATACGGATCCTTATATTTACAGGCAAGGATAGCATACACCACTCATCAAAGAAGTTCCTTTTTGCAACAAATGGAGGCTATTACAGAGTTTCACAGCTGGTAACACACAGAGAATATATGTCTGAGATATGCCCAGCTCTAAGTGAGACAGCAACAGTGGAAGATCTTAAGGGAGTGACTCTAGATAGGCCGACTAGGCTCCAGTGGATGAACTTGCACCAAGGAATCTCTGAATACAAAAACTTGACTGGGTGAGGTTTAATATGTATGACAGAATAAATGAAATGCAGTGGAGGTTGTGGAGGACACAGGTGGGGGAGGGAGTCTAAATTTGGTTAAGATATATTATATGAAATACACAAAAACTCAATAAAAACATTCTTTTTAAAAAGAAAAGGGGGCTGGAATGATAGCTCAGTGGTTAAGAGCTATCAGGCTGCTCTTGCAGAGGACCTGGGTTCAATTCCCAGCACTCACAGGTGGCTGTCAGTCATCCATAACTCCAATTTTAGGGGAATCTGATGCCTTCTTCTGACATCCTTGGATATTGCATCACACAGGTACACTTGCAGGCAATACACTCATACACATAACATTAAAAATAATATTAAATAAAATATTTTTAAAAGAAAAGGAACCCCAAATAAATAAATAAATAAATGCAATAATCTACTTTTTAAATTGCTATTTGTGTGTCCTCCGCTCTACCAGCTGAGCTATTTCTAAGTGTAGGCTATAGCATACAGTGACTGTCTCATGTGCAGAAAATAGGGTACATTCTAGGTACAGAATTTAAATAATAAACAATGACTGTGGTAGTTAATCTCATTTGTGAACTTGAAGAGATCTAGAATCCCCTGTGAGACCAGCTTCTGGACATGCCTGTGTGGGGTGATCTTGAATTGGCTAATTGTGGTGGGAATATCCACCCTAACTGTGGGCAGCACCAAAGTCATGAAACTAAGAGTGAATCAGGAGGGGTATGAAAAAGGTTGAAGGGGAGAGAAGCAGGGATGACAGTGATGTAAATACAGCACTCATGTATGAAGTTTTAAAGTAAATGGTAAAAGCCAGCCAAGCACCAGCACTCGCTACTGTCTGCCTCCTGACTTGGGTGCAGTGTTACTAACTACCCAAGCTTCCGCCAGCAGGACTTCTCCACAGTGACTGACTGACTGACTGTGCCCTTGAATTGTGAGCCAAAGTACACTATTTCTCCCTTAAGTTGCTTTTGTCATGATATTTTATCACAGCAACAAGAAAAGTGACTAAGATAGATACATGATAGATAGATGATAGATACTGGCTTTCTTCTTAATATCACCAACTTCCATCAAATATTAACACTGTCAAAAGCAAAGTATTTCTAAAAAAAATCACTTGGTCAAAATTCTAAGCACTTAATGAAACCGAGCTTTGATATTACACTATTATGTCAACAGAGCACAATTTCATTATTATTACTTTAATAAACACTGTTATGCATGGAAGTCAAATCATATGGCCCCTGTAGTGGTTTGAATGAGAAATATTCCTCTGAAGCAAATATATTTAACACTTGATCTCCAGTTGGTGGGTTTTTTTGTTTTTGTAGAAAGGTTATGGAACATTTAAGAAGTACCATGCTGCTGCAGGGCCAGAATTTGAGGGTTTATAGCCTTGTGCCACTTTCTGCTCAATCTTTTTGCTTTGTATGTATGGAAGAAATTTGAATGTCAAGTTGGCCTCACCAAGCTCTTGCTGCCATGCCTTTTCTGCCATGAGTGACTCTATCCCTCCCAAACTTGAGACAAAACAAAGCCTTTACCCCACAAGTTGCTTTTAGTCAATGTAAAGGGCAAAGTGATTGTGAAGAGGGATGATTTTCATTGTGTCATTCCTAGTCACTATTTCAAATTTTAGTTTCTGTCTAAAATTTAAGACAATGAAGCAGAATGCCAATTACAAGAGGGAATATTTGGATTGGTGACATACAGCTAAGTTGTTAGAATGCTTGTGTAGTCTCATGAAGCTCTGGGTTTGATTCCCAGCACCACGTAAACCAAGGTTATTAGTGCACTGCTGTAACCCTAACACAGGAGACATGTAGCCATAGGATTCAAAGTTTAAGTCCTCTTCCATTACACAGCTAATTACAGGCTAGTCTAGGATATATAAGATGCGATGTTTCAGAAAAAAAATGCAACGTTTTTGTTCAGTTTGTGGAGTCTTTAACTCTACATGCAACATTTACATGAACTTTTTTAAGTTAATTTTTTTAAAAAAAACCTAATAAATGAATTTAAAATATAGTAACTATTGGTAATTGAATTATTGCTGAAAAAGAATAGGTTGTAAGTTTTTAAAACAGTTATTTGCTGCTGTCAGTCATGTCTTATGTTCCTGGTAGGAGGGGTAACTGATAAGCACTTAGTGATCTTTTCTCATAGATTTACTTGAACTGGTCAGTTCTTTCCTTCCTTGGTCTACAGATCTCATTTCATCTGCATCTTTTCTACGGCAACAATTCAAGCCTAGTTCAGACAGGAAGCTTTTCTCATGTAGGTGTTCTGAGAAGAACATATATACAGCCAACAGTACCATCACCACATCAGGCAGCATGAAAACAAACATCAAGGAGACTGTAGGAAGTGAATGCCTGTTGTGATTTTGGTGATGCCATCGACAGCATTGTTACAAAGTGGGAGGTGACCTCTGTCTGCTTCAAGCAGCAGTAAAGTTATTTTCTGCAGTCATAAATACATACCCATTCTCTTCTTATGGCTTTTATATTTCTTTTTGCTTCAATTAAAAAAAAAAACTTTATGGAGCCATAGCAATAATGTTTGGTGAAATGGTTGAGAGGGGTTTTATTGCATTCCATTATTATGTTTTAAAAAACTTTATTTTTATGTTTATGTTTGTGCTTATGATGTGTTTTGCCTGTATTTATGTAAGGGCACCCATGTTCACAGTGCCTACAGAGGTGAGAAAAGAGCATAGGACCCCCTGGAACTAGAGTTAGAGATGGTTGTCAGCTACCATGTGTATACTGGGAACCAAACTCAGGTCTTCTGGAAGAACAGCCAATTAATTACCTTAACTGCTGAGCCAACTCTCCACCCTGGAGAAATCAGCCTCCAGCAAAGTTCCCACTTCTTAAAATTGTGTCACTAAGGTTCCTTTCCCCCAGTAGATGGTGGAAAGGCAGTAATGGGAGGGTCAAGCTCTTTGATCACAGTAAGACTGAAACCAGACTCGGACACTACTCACTCAGTAAGATTGATAATTTTATTTAAGTTTTCTAATTTCAATGTTATTATCTGCAAATATTAAAAAGCTTCTTAACACATAGGCATGAAAGTCAACCATAATATTATGAGACATGGATTCAGGAATGTTACTGAACTGCTTTAAATTTTTCCTCTTTAGGATTGAGGACATGGCTCAATAGGTAAAGAGTTTACCTTAGAAGTGTGGAGATTTGAGCTCAGATTCCCAGAAACCACATAAAGCTAGAAAGAGTAACATGTATCTGTATTCCCAGGGGTCCTATAGTAAGCTAAGAGGTAGAGACAGGAGAATTCACAGAAGCTCGCCAGTCAGCTAGTCTGGCATCTACACTAGTACACAACAAAGAAGAGACCCCATCTTAAGGTAAACATTGAGGACTGACACCCAAGGTTATCCTCAGACTTTCATGAACCTTGACACATGAACACCCCACTCATACACAGGAATTGCACACATATGCAAAATTCCTTTGTGGAGGGGCCTTTTCTCCTATTGATATGCCTGCAAACAAGATGGGATAGAAATGAGGCTTTCTTCCATATTTAAGAATCTGTGGGTTACTGAATACACTACTTTCTCACTTCATTAACTTCGTGAGCTGTGTTTCTTCTATGTTTGTTCAGTGGAAACAGACACATGTCTAGAAAATTTTCACCAAAGACTGGATATATTTGTGAAGACTACAGTTATGCACACAAGAAAAGAAAAATCCCATCCTAAACTGCCTTGTTTATGTCAACCCTTCTCCATAGGGTGGAGAATTTCCTGATGGCACACAAAGATTGAGGCAGATATGCTCATGATTCATTTATCTGGAAATTAATTAACTATGACTCTAAACAAATGTCTCAGTGCATCGTGCAAAGCCACAGCAGATACAGCTAGAAGCATGCAGAGGTCCCGCTCCCCGTGCCACATGCTCAACTTAGACCTACCTATGGGAAATACCTGCTGAATGCTGAATAAGTCAGAGTTTTGTGATTTTAACAAATTCCTGAAATCCTCTAACTCAAAAAAGTTTTGGCTCATAGTAAGAGGTTTCAACTTGTGAGTGATTGGCCCCATTGCTTGGAATCTGTGGTGGCACATCATTTCAGGAGTATACTGTGTGGAGGTATGGGGAGACACTCATCTCACAGACTGATAGGAAAGCACATAAAAAGCAGCAGAAAAGAGATGAATCCAACAATGTCCTTTGAGGACATGACCCTAATGACCAAAAAAGTCACATAAAACCATACCTCTTAACTGCCTTCACCACATCCTAAGAATATTATCCTAAAAAATCAAATCTGTAACACATAGGCCTTGAATAGTACTTAAGATCTAAACTATAAAATCCACAGAGTTTTACATAGTTTTTTTCTAAGTAAAATCTCAATTGCACCAAAATTTGGATCTTCATGCTTTGGGAAGAAATGAGTAGGCCTATTCATGGGATTCTGCTGGTAGAGTGCTTGCAAGCAAGCATGAGAATCTGAGTTTGATCACAGCACACACATGAAAGACAGATGTGATGAAGTCTATCTATAACTGCAGTGCTGGGAAGGCATAGACAGGGGGATCACTGGAGCTCACTGACAAGTCATTCAGACTGAATAGGCCAGCTCAGGTTCAGTGAGAGGTACTCTCTACAAAGACAAGATGGAAAATTATTAAAGAAGGTCCTTCATAAGAATTTGTCCTCTGTGCACATGCTTACATGTGTGTGTAATTACATATATGAATAAATATTTTCACATATGCACACATCCATAAAAATACATATATACACAATACAGACAGCCACATATGTACATTTAAAGTCACATTAATCTAAATACATATTAGGGTACTACTATCATAATCAGATTAACATGGATGGGAATAAGTTATCCTATAGCTTCTAGATCCAATTTGATGGTGTGTGTTTGTCTTGCTTCACTGTGAATGTAATTTGAGGCACCTCTAAAGAGCATGAAAAATATGGAATAAGAAGTTAAGAACAAGGAGAAAATTCAAATATGTGCTAACATAAATTTTTTTTAAAAATTTCAAGAGCCTCCTTGAAAAAAATGCAAAAAGTTTAGTAAAACATAACAAAATAAATATAAGTATAATCTACATTTAATCATCATTAAAGAAAACTTGGGACTTAGGTTTGTATGTAAAATAGAAATATGCTCAAGAATATCTAAAATACTCTTGAAGAATAACAAATCAGGAGGACTTGATTTTTGTTTATTAAAACTTATCAGGTGTCTATCTGAGTTTCTTTTCTGAACTGAGATAAAATACACTAACAGAAGCAACTTCAGGGGAAAAGGGTTTATTCCGGCTCACACTTCAAAGTACAGTCTACCATGACAGGAGTCAAGAGAGTGGGAGCTTGAAGTAGTGGTCACATCATGTCCACAGGCACAAACAGAGAGTGGGGACAGCGGGTTGCTGCCCGCTCCTTTCCTCCAGATTTACAGCCCAGAGTCTCCACCAGGGAACAGCGCCCCACTCAGTGCGAGGGCTTTCTTATCTCAGTTAATCAAGATACTCTCCCACAGGCATGGCCAGAGGCCCATTTCCAGGTGATTCTGGATTCTGTCATCTTGACAAGACTAGTCATCACATATTGGAGAAAACTATTGTGTTTATTGCATTTTTTGAGGGAGGTGCTTGCTATGTGGCCTTGGTTGATTTAGAACTCACTCTGTAGAGTGACCTCAAACTCATAGAGATCTACCTGCCTTTTGAGTGCTGGATTTAAAGGTGTGAATCACCACACGTGGATCATTGGGATTTTTTTCTTAACAAAAAAGGCATTAGAGAAAAATAGAAGAAATCTGGCCTTCCAATAAATGGTGTGAAGCCATACAGTTTTAAAAACTAAAGGATAATGTTGGAATACTTTCATAGTCTTGAACTAGAATAATATTTTAAGAAAGAATAAGCAGACTACAATAATCACAAAACTTGAAATATAGCCTGTATTAAAATTATGAACGGATGTTTATCAATAGACACTACTAACTGCGTGAAAAGTCAAGGAAGAGGACAAGAGTAATAATCATTAACACATATAATCATATATAGATATCATATACCCTTGATTTGTTTGCTCAGAATTTAAGATATAAAGGCTAACTCTGATGCAAATGAATAAGAAATGTGAATATGAAAACATAATTTCTAAATGAATAATGAACGCAAAAAGAATCGTAATCAGCCATTCTGGAAATACAAACTAAAACGCCATACCCATCAAATAAAAGGTCTCACTTTAAGCATATTTTATTGATTTAAGAATGTCATACAATGTATTTCTGATCACGTTCAGGGACCCTCTCCTCTCTGCTTCCACCTTAGTGCCCTCGCACCAGACTCCATGTCCTCTGTTATTATTTGTCTTTTTAAAAAGCCTAGCGAGTCTAATCTTAGCATCGTAAATGTTCTTGGGTGTGAGTCTATCCGTCGGAGTCCTGTCAGCCTACCAGGTACCACACTAGTACGAAAAATCAACTCTCCCTCTCCCAGCATCCATCAATTGCCATGAGATCCCCATCTAGGGCTGGGGCTTCCTGTCCACCTTTGCTATCCCAGTCTGACTTGGTTTTCCATGGTCCTTCTGCACACTGTCATAATGTCATAACTGCTGTATTCATATATGCAACTGCATTGCAGTGTCCACAAAAACTAGTACCAAAAATGTCTACTTTTATCAAATGTTGGTAAGGATGTAAAATAAAGCATTCCAACACACTAATCACAGAAACGCAAACTAATATATCACATTGAAAGCTACATTACCTCACAGCACCAAAGGAATATTCCCCCAAATCAATCATTTCTCTAGTAAATATGCCTTTAAAAAGACATGCTGATATACGGCCCAAGACAAGTAAGGAGAAAAGCACATGGAAGCATTACATGAAATATTGGAAATTAATAACAACTTCTATGTCTATCAGTATTGTAATGGATATAATATTGCAGAACAATCATATAATAAAGAGTTGACAAGCCTTTTTTGTAAAAGGATAGATAATAAATCCCTTAGGTTTTTCAATTTGTCTCTGTCACAAGTACTAAACTCTGTAAATTTTAAAGCAGCTCTAACCAGTGTGTGAGCTCTGCAGATAGAGGGTCATAAAGGCTTACGTTTAGACAACATGACACTCATATGGATTATCTGGCATGGGCCAAGATGGGTAACACTGGACATTCAGGGTCTAGGAGTCAGCACAAAATAGCTGACCCCAGATATCCAGGAAACTCAAAATTAAACAGTGATGTAATCTATTTATTCCTGGCAGAATGCCACTTTTGTGTGGGTTTTGGAAGAATATGACTTGGAGGTGAGAGACCTTTAACCTTTGCCTTTCCCAGGCTGCTGCCCACCTGATCCCATAACCCCTTCTCCTTTCCTGCTTCAGAGCTCAGACCTCACATGAGTGAAAGACAGTTCATAGCTGTTTTCCACTAAAACTTTTCCTTTTGAGACAAGGATTCCTTATGTATCACAGATTGGATTCAACTCACATATAGTCATGGCTAGCTTCTAATTTGAGATTCCCCTGCCTCAGCCTCCTGGATGCTAAGATTACAGATGTGGACCATTACAACCAGCTATTCCAGCAAAATTTCATTTGTAAATCAGGTGGTGAACTGGATTTGACTCACTGGCCTTCTTTGTCAATTCTTTTTATAACATAATTTTTTGAGAAAATAGATACAACTAGCTAGAAGTAAAATGAGAAAGGGAAAGAAAAGCATCTTTGGGATGCTGGCAATGCTTGTTTTGCTTGTTTGCTGTTCTGGAACTTGAGCTCACCGGAGGCCTCATTGGTAGGAGAAGGGATTCATTGCATTAGATAGGAAGATAAAAACTTTCTCTGATAAGTACATAAGAGTTAACCAACCCCCACAAAAGGAAGAAAACCAGTCAAAGACAACTCTGGAAGACAGGGAAATAGCTTAAGTGGCAGAGTACATTCCAGGGTTGGATTGTCAACACTGCATATGTCCCATGTGTTAGCCCAGTCTGTAACCCTAGCACTCAGGAGGTGGAGGCAGGAAGACCAGGAGATAAAGTCATGCCGGCTGCATAGCAACATTCAGACCAGCCTGGGCTACGTGAAACCCTGACTCAAGAAAATTCAGCAACAAAAACCAAACAAACAAACAGAAATCTATAACGCAAAAACATGATTACATCCAAAATTCTGTAAAGGCTACCATATATAAAAGTGTTTTAAATACAGTACAAAACACTATCCAGAAATCTAGAAGCATGATAAACATTTGAAAGAATTTGACAAATTGTGGATTGAGAGGTTTTTATATACCTAAGAAGAATTACAGATGAGAACAAGGAAGAAGTAATTTTAAAATCAATATTCCATAAGACTTTTTAACTGAGTTTTGCTATAATCTACAAGACTTATGAATTTCATGTAGGAAAAAATGGCTGAGGATTAAGGACAATAAATTACAAACTCGTGTAAATAATTCTATATATGCCTCAGCAAGAGTGTCTGATATCAATATTTTGAAACCATATTATTCCAAGTTCTAAACCTAGGATATGATCCCTCTAATGTTTTCTGGATTATTTGTCAATAAACTGAAGACATTAGATGCTTTTACTACAGAATGTTTAAATATATGTCTCTTAAGCCAGAATTATATCATATTTTTAGTTATTAATGAAATCAGTAAAAAGATATTTATAAATATTGGAATTAATATATTGTCTCTATTCAAATCCTGTCAATAGAGCCTCTAAAATCTTTAAATCAGGAGTCATATTAATAGTTATAAGAAAGTGGTCTCCTCCTCCTATTTTGTCCTTTTCTTTCCTCATCACACAGGGGGACCAGTTGACTATTTACCCAGTAAACTGTAAAGTGAATCAGATGGTATTTTGAGACAAGATCTTAAGTAATCCAGGTTCTCCTCAAACCCCTGATCCTCCTACCTCTACCCCCTAACCATAGCTATTCCACCAAATCCAGATTCCTTTTCTCTTCTATTTTTAGCAAATGTCCATGTTCCACTTCAATGACACCTATATAAAGTATTAAATTCATGTACATGCTTCATGTACATGCTGAACTGGAGAGATGGCTTAGCAATTAAGATCACCTGTTCTGTGTTCACCAGGACCTGTGTTCTGAATTCAGCACCCATGTAGTAAGTCAGATGTCCCCATAAGCACTTATAAAGCCATCTCCCAGGAGAGCAGAGACAGGAGGATGACTCAGGCTGAGAAGCAAGCTCCAGGTTTAGGAACAGACCCAGCTTCAAAAGGATAGAGAATGATAGAAGAAGACACTGACTCCCTCTTCTGGCCTCTCACACACATATAATCATACACTCACACAGACACAAATGTAGCCTCACCTCCCATACACACCAATAAATGTCATTAAAAAATATATAACCATTGCTTCAGCTTGCCTCCAATATGTTTAGCTTGTTCATTTGCCTTTGTTTGCATGATAATTCATTCTTATTGCTAGTATTTCTATTTTTTTCTTTACTTAAATTAGCTAGTTCTCTTTTGTATATATAGAAATTAATTTATTTTAAAAGATTTTGGGGGGTTACTGAGGGCTGGAAATCATGCCCAAGACATTGTGAATGCTAGCCAAGCACTCTATTATTGAACTGCATCCCAGCCATGAAAATTAGTTTTTATTAGCCTTCTTACTAACGTCATTTATTAATTTTATTATTTGCCTCTGGAGAATTTTTGTTTTTCATATAACCAATAATATCATTGGTAATAATAACAAATTTAGTTTTTCCTTCTTATTCTTTATTCATCTCAATTACATTTTTTAACTTGCTGCATAGAACAGGCATTTGAAGAATAAATAGCTAATATGTTTCACAAAAATTTTTTTTAATTGTCTTTACCATTAGTGTATGTTGTGTGCATGTGTGTGTATGCATGTGTGTGTGTGTGTGTGTGTGAAAGTATGCATGCCATGCACACAGGTGGAGTCAGAGGACAACTTTCAGGAACAGGTTCTTTCTTTCCACTGTGGGTTCTGGGTTTTGAACTCGGGTTGTAGACTCGTGCAGTGCAGCAAGTGTTTTCACCTTAGGTCGTCTTGCATACCCGGGATATTTTATCACAGAAAGCAGCAGTGTTTTCTTTGAGTGTTGGATAGATATGCTGTCTGAGGTTAAAGAAGTCCTTTTATATATCTAATCTACTAAACTATCATGAATAATTTTAAACATTAGATAAAAGTTTGGGGTGTTTTGCATTTTAAATATTTTGAATTCACAGTTGTGTAAGCTTTCTGTCACTGTGACAAAATACTTGATATAAATCAAGTGCTTTGGGTCATGGTTTGAGTCATGGTCACTTTGAGCCTGAAGCTAGGCTAAGCAGTAAAACAGGACGCACATGTTGGAACAGTACTTTGAACACCATGGCAGCTGAAAGGAGAGAGAACAAAGGACATCATCTTCAAGAGCATGCACTTTAATAAATGAATTTTTGTCAATTAGGCCAGAATTCCCAGAAGTTCCACCACCTACCAAGAGCACCATCAGCTAGAAATCACATGTATCTTTGGGGAACACTCTTCTAGACCTTAACAGGTGGTGTGGTTATTTCATTTCTTAATATACATTACTAATTTGTGCATTCTTTTTTCTTTATTCTTATATATTCATGCCCCCTCAAACTCCTCTTACACCCCATGATCATGTTACCTCCCAACTTCACGTTCTCTATTTCTTATGCTTGTAGCTCATTGAGGACAGTTAATGCTGCCTGTATCCACAAGAGTGTGGAAAATCTACCAGGAGTCACATCCCTGAAGAAAAGTAACTCTCCCTATCTGAGGAGCCTTCAGCTGCCAGTAACTCCTCAACTAGAGGAGAGGCTTACAAAGCAGAAATGTTGACTGGCTTTACCTTGTGCAGTGACAAATCTCATGTGTAAATAAACCAAAACATCAGAGATTGGAAATGTCCAAGATAGAATGTATAATATCCATACAGAAAATATAAGGCATCAAAACCATGATCATTGAATGAGTCCATCAGTAAAAGACTATCAAAATCATTAATAAGACAGCAAATTAAAAGTTTAAGCAATGCAAATCAGACATCACCTCACTCAGGTTACCAGGTGAGCCATGCCAAACCTTTAGAAACACCTGATTTCAATTACATTAAAAACGCTTTCAGATATTTTTCTTCACAAATATAGAAAAGGCTGATGGTGAAACACCATTGCTGCTGTGAATTCATGAGTACAAGGCCCCAATATTTCCAAAAGACACTGTTTCACAGCAGTTCTCCCCATCCTTTGGCTTTTACAATGATTCTATCCTCTCTTCTATGATGTTCTCTGAACCATAGGAGAGGTGTCTGTTTGTGTGATATAGATGTCCCATTTAGATGTGGTAGTATTCAGAGATTCTTCCAAAACTGATTTATCTTGAATTCCTGAGATAAAGCCAAATTTCTTGTCAAGAATAACTGATCGCAAACACAGCAGCATTTGTTTAATGTTTCCCATTGTTTCATTAGCACAGTTTTTCAAAGTGCATGAAGCAAATTGTCTCATGTTTTCTCCTATTGCCCTGTCTGTTTCTCCTGTCAGATCTATTGTCTATGTAGAATGTGTTGAAGGACATTTCTCATGTTCTTAATATTTGAGTTTTTAATGTGATTGAAATCATGTGTTCCTATTAATGATTTTGACAGTCTTTTACTGATTCTGTGATCATGGTTTTGATGCCTTACAATATTTCCTGCCTTGGTCATTTCCAATACCTGATTTTGGGGGACATTTATACATGAAATTTGTTTCTTTGAGTATTCCTGCTAAAAATTAATTGTGATGTGTACATAGTGTATATTCAGCATATAAATCCTATCAGTGTAATCCTGGCTATAACTCTGCATACTGTTACCCAGAAAGGCAGCTGATTTATTTCGTTCAGGATCAATATTTGGTGAGGAGACTGAGATCTGCCTAAGTTGCTTAGTAGAAGTTTGGTCCTCTGGCTTGAGATCCCACCTCTTATTTCTTGACCCGTGTAACAGTATCACTACACCCTCTGATCAAGCCCAGACTTAGAACTAACCTTCTGAATATGCACTCCTACTTCCATTTCAGTTAAAGCATTTTTTAGGACTTAATTGGAAATAGTCCCAGCAATGCTCTCTAAAATTGTGTTTTATTAAGGCCCCTGTTGTTTTCTTGCCAAATGAACTGTTCAAAGCACCCAGGCAGGCAACCAATGAAAGGGAAAGTTCTGTTTTTAATAAAAATTTTGCTCTCAACATAGACTTTTATCTCCAAAGGGCATCTATACTAATTAGATACCATCAGTAGTAGTATTCCAACTACATATGCTGGAATGTAGGAATACTGCTAATTATAAGACATTATATATATATATATATATATATATATATATAATATTATTAACACCACTAGTCCTTTTTAAAAGCCATTTTTTTAAACAAAGGGCTTTATTCATGGCTGGCTTCAAACTCATTGTGTGTGAGGATGATCTTGAACTCCTGGTCCTCCTGCCTTTATTTTCCAAATGCTGGTATTCTAGACAGGCACCACCATGACCAGTTCATGCAGTACTTGAAATCATTTGTGCATGAAGCAAACATGCTATCAACTGAGTTATATCCTGAGCCCTACCAATTTTCCTTGAATTTGTATTCTTGACATCTTTAAAAAGCAATACATTAATACATGCATAGTCAATCGCCATTCTCACTTGAGTGTCTAATAAACAACTCACATTTAACAACAACTCACAGCTCTAGGTATTTCTGTTTCTCATATATAGTCTGTACTTGGCACCATATTTGTCATAAAATCACTGTGATGGTTGGCTTTAATTTTCAACTCAACACTGTCTAGAATCACCTGGGAAGTGAATCTCAAGGATGGCTCATCATTGGCCTGTGGGCATGCCTGAAAGGGATTTTCTTGAGTTTACTGATGTATGAAACCTACCTTGAGTATGGGCTACACCATATCATGGGCTAGGCTCTTTACTGTATAACAGTAGAGCAGTAAGCTGCAACTATAAGCTGAGCAGTAGGCATGCAAGATTTTCCCTAGCTCTTAACTGTAGATGTGATATGAGTAGCTGCTTCAAGCTCCTATCACTGTTATGTCATCACAGGGATGGGATTCTGAGATAAAATAACCTTTTCTCTCTTAAGTTGCTTTTTGTCAGGATATTTTATCACAGCAACAGAAATGAAACTGTTCACTGTGTTCCACAGAAGACATATTTACTTTGTCCATGAAGCCCCTCTTTTCTGTACCCTTCATTCCTGTCCATAGGTTTCATCATTAACTTTGTAGACAAATCCCTTTAGCTCTGTTTCCAAAATATGTTTTTAATGATGCCTTATTTCTGAAGGTAAAAGAAAAACAATTTTAACCATCAACTATGTAATCTAGGTCACAGTTATTTTTGGTTTTCAGGTCTAGCAAAGCTCCTCAAGTACAAGATGGAATAAATAACCAATAAATGCACACAAATAATAATTGGTATCAAAAAGGAATAATCAAAGTACCATATAGAATACACTGAAGACAAATTCTGGAGAAAAACACAAAGTTAACTTCTCCTTCATGATTTTGGATGATCTTGGGAATATGATAATAGTGAAAGTCATAGATGCCAAATGATAGAGAAGATAAAGTCTCACACATACCACTTATAGGAGGTAGGGGAGGCTTTGGGTCCAGATAACTGGTTTGTTTATGTGAGTAGAAACTCAGGTCCTCATGCTTGTATGATAAGCAGTCATCTGAGAAGGGAGTCTCAGTTGATGGCTTGCCCAAATCAGATTGGTCTGTGTACATATATTTGAGATGTCTTGATTGATTGTTAATTGAAACAGGACAGCCCATCTCACGGTGGGTGCTGGCATCCCTACATAGGTTGTTCTTCGCTGTATAAGAGAGTTAAGTAAAAGCCTGTGAGCCTGCTAGGAGGCAGCATCGTTCAGAATTCTGCTATACTTCATTGGTTTTGAGTGAGTTCCCTGGTTGAAGGTAATTCTCTGTGGAAGAGCAAGTAGGTCTGTTTTGGAAGTTCCTGCCCTGATTCCGCTCAATGTTAGGCTATAACCTGCAAGCTGAAATAAACATTTTCCTCCCCTAAGTTGCTTTTGGTTACAGTAAACACTTAACAACAGAAAAGAAACTAAAATATATGGAAACTACATCACCAACTGAGCTATTTCCTCGGTCTTGATTTGTTGACATCTTCATTCTGCCATTAGCTGTCTGTGTGTTTCCTAAAAGGCCTGTGAAATCTGTTTCACCCTTAGATGCATCACTTATAAAATTTTTAAAGGCATAGGAAACAATGCATAATAAGCATAGTAAGATGATGCAGGCCTTCCAGCCCAGTAATTGGGAAGCAGAGGCTGGTGGATCTCTATGAGTTCAGGACCAGCCTGGTCTATATACCAAGTCCCAGGCCAGCATGCCCTAGTAAGACCCTATCTAAAAGTACAGTATTTTATCTCACTGTCAACTTTGCTATAATGAATAAGAAAGATGTAAACAAAATAGTAAAATGAAAAACATAAGATGTGAAAAAAAGAAGAGACATAAAATACATTCTACTTTGGCATTGTAAAGACTTCACAGATGTGTCTCAGTTCCTCTTCCTCCGAAGAATTAGTTTATAATGTGTTTATGTGTACTTGTGTATATGTATGTTGTGATGGATAATACTGATTGTCTATTTGACAGGATCTATAATAACCTAGGAGAAAAGCCTCTGGACTTATCTGTGAGAGATTACCTAGATTATGTTAATCAGGGTGGGAAGATCCACCTGAACTGGATACAGCACCATCTGGTTGTAACTGGCTTGGCTGAAATGAAATACATTTTAATGAGACATTTTAGCTATCAGGCTATGAAAATAATGGACCCTAAGAAATTGGAATTTCCTCTGGAATTTCATGCTGTGAGAATACTATCCCTGGTCAGCCAAAGTGGAGACTCTTCTCTGGGGGGGGGGCACTTAAGACCTTATAGAGACAATGATGGGTCAGGACTGCTTAACTGCTTAGATGTGCATCTCCCTGGCCCTCTATTTAAACTTGACTCTAATTCAGGACCTCATGGATGTATATGATCTTCCCTTCGTTTCCTTTGAGTACAGTTTATAATACAGATGTGTGTACATATGTATATTGTGATGGATGTTATTGGGAATGGTCACTAAAACTGTTCCTCTTTTCAATGAGATCACATTGAATCAATATCTTTTACTGCTTTTTACTACTAATTTTGCTTTTCTCAGTTGGTTTATTAAGATGTGTGACTGAGCCCATCCTCTTGATCTCATTTGGTAATACCATGTGCTAGCTTCTTGGACTGAAAAAGGAGAAAATGAGCTGAATGCAGGCTTTGAATCACTCTGTCTTCTGACTGTGGATACAGTGTGACCAGCTGCCTCTGGTCCTGCTTCGTGCCCTACCCACCAAGCCCTATCCACCTGATGGTCTCCACCCTCAAACTCTGAGCAAAATACTCCTTTCCTCTCCTAAATCGCTTAAGAGGAATTTTGTCACAGTGATTGGAAAGGTAGATAACACAGTATGTGTGCACATGGGTAGCTCATGTGTGGGGCCTAGCTATCTTTGGAAGGCAGAAAAGAGCATGATATCACAGGAAGACATCTCCATTTTTATAATTATTTAGAAATGTATACAGCATTTGTTTTATCTTTAGACCTGTATGTTACCTGAATTCATTTGTAGGTAAATTTTTTTCAGACTGTGTACATACTTACCAGAGCCCTAAAGTTCCTTAAAGTTTTCTAATAGGAAAGAAGGAAAAATGTCTTTGAATTCTAAAAACTATGCTGCTAAATTTAATATACAGTAGGTCCCACCCTCTTCTTAACTTTAGAAGATTTATGGCAAATATGAAATTAGCTTGAAAAGAAGAGTGGCTTAGACTGGTTCTTCTCAAGAATTCTGACCTTGACACTCAACTCACTGTGATTAAATGTCTGCTCTGAATAATGAGCCTTCCAGAAAGCCTCTGGAAGGGTGGGACACTAATACCACACCACTTTCAACTTCCTTTGCAGGCCACTGCGAATCTCAAGGTGACATTTCAAGACAATATAACTCATTGTTACCAACAGTCACCAGAAAGATGTTGATGCAAACCTGCTAGCTGATCTCAGAGGCAAGAAGGGACTTCTCTTAATGCTTTAGCAGCCAAGCTGCTCCACTGCCTCCGCTTTACATCGTCTGGGAGCTTCTATGCCAAAGATGCAAAATGGGTTCACTAAGCACTTCATTATCTCTCTAAGAAGCTCCATGGGTTACAGGAAGATCTGGAAGAGACCAAAGATTCATCCAACTCTATAAATGTAAATAAAGCATCAAGCAGCTGACTCTAACCTGAAAGAGAATAAAAAGACATTGTGTATAGAGTAAAAAGCTCAGTCACTATATCTAATAAATGCTTCTAACTTTACTGTCGTTGGTGAGAGAACAGAGACACAGCTCACGCTATTGTCCTCACCAGCCTGAGGAATTTTTTTCATTCTTGGGAACCTCAACTCATTCAGTCTGGGATTTGTGGCTTTAACACAAACAAGGATTTCATGACTAGCCAGTATGATAAAGCAGAGTTGAAGATTTTATTGGCAATACTATAAAAGGCACTCAAGAAGAGAATAAGATGGGGCTAGGAAGATTGCTGTGCAATCACAGTGACCAGAATTCTGATGATAAGAATTCATGTAAATGAATGTATGTGATGCCCAGCTTCAGAAGACAGAGACAGGGGATCCCCAGAATAGTCTGCCTAGCAAGACCAGCCAGGTGAGCTCTGGATTTGACTGACAGTTCCTGCCTCAAAGAAAAAATAGTGGAAGCACAATTAAGGATGATTCCTGACATCAACCTGAGGCCTCCATACGCATGTAAACACACATACACAAACACACACCTCTGTGTGCCTCACATACACACACAGTTATGGAAAAAGAAAAGAATTCAGAGATTAGGAGAGCGTGAGAGCATGGTTATGGGGTTTTCTACAAAAGAATTGTTTTCAAGCATCCCAGTGGTGAAAGCTTCCTGGAATATCATTTCCCAGTTGGATTCTGGAAACCTTATTCTTCTCTACTTACTGCACAAGGATTTTACGAAAAGGCTTGCACTGTAAATGGGGTTGTTTATAGCTGTGAAAGGAGAAAGGTCTTAAATAATTTGTTTTTCAGTTACTGTTTTCTTTTAACATTTATTTCATTTGTATTTATGTATTTGTGTATGTAGTGCCTACAGTGGCCAGAAGAGAGCATTGGACTAGGTAGAACTGAAGTTACAGGTGGTTGTGAGCCACCTGACATGGGTGCTAGGAACAGGACTCACGTCCTCTGCAGGAGCAGCCAGCATCCCCAACTGCTGAGCCTTTGTAGTTACTACTTTGCTGGAATTCTTGATTTGCTGCTACAGAGGCTTTAACAAAACTCTAGAGTGAGAGACTCCTCTCCCTTCACGTGTTCCCCAAATTTTCCCCGTCTTTCCAGCATGCCTAACTATACCTTATGTGTATTGTGCTAGAGACAGATATGACAAAGGTGGAATCAGAGGAATCTTCCTCACAAAGCCATGACCGATAGGGAGGACGGATGCTGCTGGGCACTCATAGCTGCTGACTCATAGTGTGTCCTTCACGAGGATCGTGTCGCATTCACCTTGCCTCTTTCCCATGCTTAGTCAGTTTCCCATGCCTCCTTGTGACAGGCTTCACTGACTCTCTAGCCCTAAACGGAAGTGGAGCTGCAGTTTTCATTGTCCACACTCAGCCTCCTGTTGCATGCTTCTTCCTCTTTGTAGGGTGAATTGATTCTCCGAGGGACAAGCCTGATGAGCTGTGGACAAACACTCCTCCCAGGCGGAGTGGTATTTATCCAGGATCACCTTGCGTGGAAAGAGGAGCTGGGAAAGTCCTATGCCCCTCCGGACCACTCCACTGGCCTTGGATGTGAGGAGGGGAGGGGCTAAAAGCACTGAAACTGAGGACGCGGGAGGCAGATTCTTTTCCTCCCCTTTTGGCCTTTTGGATCCGACCACCAGGAAGTCGCAAGATCCAAGCCTCGTTGTGGATTTATTAATGTAACTTATGGAGCGGAAGGTGGGCACCCATGCTCTGTAAGTAACCACCATCCACTGCTCTGTTTAGTAAGCCCAAGTAAACTAGCTAGAATTTGCTAACTGTGAGTTGGGAAATTTGTGTGTTTGCTGTAGGTCCTGGGGAAGGAGGGACTAAGCTTAGTCGTGCTCTCCCAAGAGGAATTTTAGCAACACTATTCACTCAGTCCTTTCCATTGTTACTGGAGTTGTGAGCATCATAGCGTAGACCCTGAAATCTCCTTCACAAGCCACACAGCCTCAATAAGCCAACTCAGCAGTTGACAGTGAAAATTAGAGGCAGATTTTTTCAATGTGTTCACACCGGAAATAGCTACAAAGAGGTCCTCTCCCCAGAGTGGTCTTCTGGATCTTGAGAGGTTGGTTTGACTAGAGGACCCAGAAATAGGCATAATTAAGCAGTTCTGATCACGATGTGTTCACCCATAACCACTGTTACAGCTTCAGTCTGTCCTGCAAGGTGGTCTGACAAGTTCCCTCCTGCCTGGCACCAGGTTTGAGCCCTTTTCTTCTCCCAGACAATTCCGTTCTAGTTCATGCATTCATTCATTATTTGTGTAGTCTGATGGCCAAAGGGAGGTGCATCATAAGTGGTTCTTCAGAATATTTTCATTCCTCCCAGGCTCAGTGGCCCTCACTGGCCATGTTTGGTGGGGGGAAGGTGTTTTTGTTTTGTTGTTTGTTTGTTGTTCATTTCTTTGTCCTGCTTTGGATATAAATGTGATTCCCTAACACTTTCTAAAATTGTATGAGCTATTTTATACCCTTTCAATGATTTATTGCAATTTAAACAGTCTTTCATAACTTCCTATTTACATTGTTTCTTGCTTTTAAGAAACGTATTTAATGAAAACATGTGCATATGTATACACATGTGTGCATATATGTTTATGTGGGCATACAACTGCATAAATTCATAGATATGTGCACTGGAACTATCACTCGGTTGGTAGAGTTTTTGCTTAGCTTGTGTGAAACCATGGGTTCCTCCTCAGTATTGTACAAACCGGACATGGTGTCACATGCCTGTAAACTCAGCATTCAGGAGGTAGAGGCAGGAGAATCAGAAATTCAAGGCTAACTGGGGGTACATGAGACACCACCTAAAGAAAAATCATATAAACATACTAAAACTGCTTAGGAAGATCTACTTGGAATATAAACTTAACAAATGAAGGACTCTGTGCATTCCTTTTCCTGTTGTGCCAGGTGTTCAATTTGGTGTTTGTACAGTGAATGAATGCATGAATGAATGAATGAATGAACAGGGACGTTAGAGTAGAATAAAGGTCCATTAAGGAAAACTCTTTCTGTTCAAAAGAATAGAATGTCTGACCTGGACAGAAACCTAACATTCAGATTGAACAAAGTCAATGACCATGTTAAGGGACCACTCCTAGGAAGGTGGATTCAACTTAAGCTATGCTGAAGAGACAGCTGGAATTATTTTAATGAGCTATTGTAATTTTCCTTCCAGAATTCCCCTAGAAGAGTCCCTGTAAAACCAGGAGGCATGAAGTTCATCTGGGTCTGCCTGTCTTCTGAGTCTTCACTCAGGAAGGTGTACGTTTTCCTTTTTCTTTTTCCTGTTTCTTTCTTTTGAACATTGGGAAGAACCTAAATATGCCTTTTCTGATACTGCGCTACCTTACTCTTCTCTAAAGACTTCTTCCCTGCCATATGGCTGCTAGGGGATTGACTCACCAAGCAGAATGCCTCTTGTCCCATTTCTCCTCCATTTTCTTTCTTTGGGCACCTACTGAGATTTGCAGCCCACCTATCCTGGCCTGTTTATCTTTAAACTCTAATAAAAAATTATCCTATATTTTTTATTTGAGTCCATTCTTAAACTTTTAAAATATTTATTATTTACTATCTTTATTTTATGTCTATGAGTGTATTGCTTCCATGTGTTTAAGTGCACTTGTGCCCCACAATATCTGTGGAGGTCAAAAGAGAGCATTGGATTCCCCTGGAGTAGGACTTACAGCCGACTATTGGGTGCTAGAAATCGAACCCAGGTTCTCTACAAGAGCAGCCATTGTTCTTAACCACTGAGTCACTTCTTCAGCCTCTCATTGTTAAATTTTTTTAATAAGGAGATTAAGAGCCCAAAGATGAGGGTAATCATGAATGGATTTCCCCCAAAATTCTGGTAACACATAGATAAACAAAACTTCATCAATTGGACTTCTCAAAGCTTACAGCTTAAGTTAACCTTTCCAACAATTAGTGAATGTAGACCCCAAAATCTTTCATAAGTACTGTCTACTTGAATATAAGTTACTCTATGTGCGTCTGCTTACAGATCTCCCCTAACTATGCAAATACTTGGCTTTACTGAATCTGAGTTACATAGACACTCAGATGGCTCACAGCGCCTGGGAGGAAAGCTAATGAAAGCCAATGCTGTCCTCCTCCACACCGTAGTCTCCTAAAGAGTATTCCTCCTGTCTCTGTGGGGCAACAGGAGTCTCCAGGAAAAACGCTACATAAGTCATGTGAATGCCTGTGATGGGATCCTGCCAGTGTAACAGTAAGTGAAGAAAGAACTGAGCTCTCTTTGTCACACCCTTTCTATGGCTGTCTGGTGCCCATGTCCCCAACTTGTAATGGAGAGCTGCAGGAACACACAGGCCTGCTAGCGATCCCATTGCTTTTGTTTTGTGCACATTATGCCAGGAAAGGGAACTAAACAGAAGCTAAACTGGCTCTGCAGCCTGCTGGCTGACAGTGAGACAGTACCCATGGCAGGCTGTCATGATTCCAAGCAGCAGATGCTAAGTGAGCCTTGCCTACATCGCATCATAGGAAGTCATCTATCAACTGGCTTCCTACTCAGTTGGCATCAGCTCTGAGGACATTATGCCACTTCTGAAGAGTAACAGTAGAACAAGCTGTCGAGGACAAACTTGCGAGTAAAATCCTTAGTTTTCTTTAAAAATAAAAGCAGTGCTCCTGGGGAGATAGTCCAGTGGGAAGAGTGCTTGCCACTCAAGCATGAAGACCTGAGTTCACATTCTCCGGATGAATATACAAAGCCAAGCAGAGCAACAAGTGGCTGTAGTCCAGAATAGGGAGGGAGTGTGGAGACAGGAGACTCCCTGTGGCTCACTGGTGAGTCAGTCATGGCTGAATTGCTGAGATCAAGGTTCACAAAATTTCTGGTGGAGAGACTTTACCTCTGACCTCTGGCATCTGTACACACCAGCCCAAACCCTCAGGAACGCAGACATACACCACATACACTCACACACACACACACACAAACACACACTTTTTAAAAATAGCTTGTCTACTATATCTATAATAGAAGCAATAAGACTATAACTGGAGATGTCACCTTTGGCAGTCAAACCTATTTTATGGGCATAACGGCAGAGATCTATTTTACTTCTGATTTTCTATTATTTCAGCATTGAGAAAAGCACATTTATTTACTTTTTCACATAAATTTGAATAAATTTCAGAAAAAAGCTTTTCAAAAGTGGAAAAACTCATTCAGCAAAGTCAGTTATCCTGAAAAGGGGGTAATTTATAATAGACACTCACAAAACACACACACACACACACACACACTTTGCCTATGTACTATACCCTATAATTATATATTTAGATGATTACTTGGGTATTTTCTCACTTTAAAATGGAAATTAAAGTCTAATGACTAGGGATGATTTAATTTGCCCAAGGGAAGAAAATCCCTCCCATTTTTGTCAGAAATAGTTTGCTACTGTTATATTATTCGGTTTGTAGAATTATGAAATGTTAAGACCACTTATTTATACACATGGTTTAGTTTGGATTAGTGTGTGTATGTGCATATTCATATGCCTGGAGGACAGAGGCAAACACTGGGTGTCTTTCCTCAGGAGTCACAAATCTTGGGGTGTTTTTGTTGGTTGGTTTGTTGGTTTGTTTCATTCTTTGTTTAGAGGCAGGGACTCTATTAGTTAGCCTGGAACTCTGACTAAGTGTGTCTCACTGTCTCTCTAGGTGTTACTTAATTCCATCAAGCTGATGATCAAAGTTATTCTCATATTACATTCTTTCAATCACTTTGATTTCCAGTCTTGTCCTTTTATTACCTAGTGTACTTTCTTCATTTTTTGTGGGGTCTGGGTCTACTGCAAAAGGTATTGTGCAAGCCAAGCAACCCCAGGTACCCTGAAGGGACGGTAGGAATCGGGCCTGCTCTGCCTAAAGTAATGACCTAGGTAGGTCCCAAGAAGTTACTGCAGGCCTCAGCAATTGCTTCATCTTTTCCCCGCGCAAAGATCACCCCAGACCAGAACCAGGTTTTGGGGTTTTGTTTCCTCGTTCTTAATTTCCACATCAGCCCTACAACCTTCCCGCCTTTACCTAAAGACCCCACCTTTAACTTTCCCACCTTCTGTAACGGCTAGAAAGGCCTCCCTATATAAACCCCTGCCTTGGTTTCAATAACTGAACTGCCCACGGATGCAGTCTCCTGGGAATTCCTAGCCTCACACTCTGAGCCATCTGAGGACCTGTTCAATCTTCCTTCATTCTCTGGGACTGCTGGAGCACAACAGCCATGATGGAGACGGAGACTCACCCACAATTCCTTAGATTGATTTATGCCTAATCTTCTTTCCCTGGTGGTAAAGTTTATATCTCTATCAGACATCAAATATCTCCTTGAATTCTTTCTACCATTCTTCCAAATTTCTAATGTTATTGAGTTCTTATACAAGTGATGGCATGTTCTAGGCCAAATCATTAACATTTTCTAGCAAACATTTGTTTGCTACCACATTGAAGCCACCATGCTTTGGCCGATGTGGTGACACTTTTGTGCCTGTAACACTGCACTACTGTCTCTGGGTACCAGACTGAATGAGTCACATCCCTGACTTTAATAGCCACACAGTTTGGAGAAGAGACATACATGGAAAGAGCCCATTATAACGTTGTGAAGAGTCCTTGAACACTGAACCCACTTGAACTTTTTTAGAACCTGGGCCTGGGTTCCAATCTGAAAGTGGCCTGGAGTACTCTAGAAGGGTTTAGCTTTAGCCATTGGATGGACCAGGAGTTTTCAGATTCTTGTTGTCTTATTCTAGGAACTGAAATAAAGGCACATTGATTACAAAGTGGTGAGAAAGCTTTTTTCAAAAGGAATGTGACAGATCATTGAAGAATGATAACAGGCCACATGAGTAGGAGAGTACACAAGGGCCCTGAGTAGTGTTTGTGACTTCCTTCTATGGAGCTCAAGAGAAGGAGTTTGATTTCTAAGGGGCATGGCTTAGAATTTTGCTTGACTGGCTTCATTGTACAAGTCTTTGCTTGCTGCATGCATCCATTTCCCAGGATGCATCTGATTTTAATCATATTCATACCTAATTATGCACAGTCATAAGATGGTAAATAAAAGGATCACCTTTAAAGTGCTCTCAGAGGACACATGTACCCAAAACTAATCTATTCCAGATAGACTCATTGACTGAAATTCCTGGATATGCTCCAGAAAGTATTTGAATGGAAATGGAAGATGACCAGAAAGCAGTCAAGGACAGGCCACTCCCCTCACTATCTGAAGTGAGACGCCACTCAGCTTAATAGAGGTGGGGGTCTCAAGTTGATGGGTGCACTGTTAAGAGTGTGCATGCATGCGTGTGTGCGTGTGTGTGTGTTGTGCACTCAGAGCTCGGATAGGTTCCTAGGTTGCCAAGTGCATTTTGAGAAGATAGGTGTGTGTATAGCCCATACCAAATGGAGGCCCAGGTTACTAAACATTTCTTTGCACCTGCTTGTCTCAAAGGCAAAAGTGTCTCATATTACTTCATATCTTCTCAAATTTTCCAACAGAAATGTTTCAGAAAAATTGAATAATTGAGTGAAGGATGAATTCATATGTGCTTTCAATTTTCTTCTTCTGTATTCTCCATTCATAGTTCCGATATGAGTTCATACTCCACAGTTTGCTAACCAGTTTTGGGCCAAATACCTGTAATGTGGGGTCCCCACAGACCATATTCAGCTACCTGATCTTTTGAGAATCAGAACAATGAGTGGTGGGAACAAAGAAATCTATCAATGTGACTAACCAAGGAAGGAACAGAGGATCTACTGTCCTCTACCCTGTCTTCAGGATACTGACAAGAGCTTCAAGATTATGTAAGGGAAAGACAAGAGCAGTCATTGAGAAATAAGCATAACCAGGCTATAGTCAAACTTGAGTCTGGCTGATCAGTGTCACAGGTAGATTTCTACATGGTGTTCTGGTTCTACGGGATCTCAGAAATCATTACTGCTTTATTATTTCTTTTTCTAAAGATTTGTGGGGGTTTTATTGTGTGTGTGTGTGTGTGTGTGTGTGTGCCTTTCTATCTGTCTGTCTGTCTGTATCTGTGTGTCTGAGTATGCTGCCTGAATGCAGTACTCTTGCAGGCCAAGAAAATCCATCAGATCCATTGGAGCTGGAGTCACAGGGTGGAGTTAAAGTCAACTACCCATTGTGGATGCTGGGAACTGAACTCAGTCCTCTGCAAGAGAAGTATGTGCTCTTAGCAATTGAACTACCCCCCCACCTCCAACCCCAAGGGAATATTCCTGTTCATTTATGAGATGCTTGGCCCTACCTGGGAGGAGGCCTCAGTCCCTAGCATAAGATGTATACTTTTGTGGCTCCCTGTTTCTGGAATCCAATGTGCTGGGAAGGAATTAGGAGGAGAGCAGCCCAGAGTAGCAAAATAGAGTGAGTCAGGGGAAAGACAAAGTGTTGAAAAGAACAATTTCAAAAATGCTCTGGCTGCAGTTCTTACAGTATAAGAAGGCTACGTCTCCTATTTATATCAAGCATTGATCCTCTAAGTTGAAATCTATTTAATTATACCAAACCAATCATCACCTTTAAATGTGGGGCCTAGGGCATATTTAATAAGTGTTAATCTTCACCTCTAAACATTCTAGGCTCTTCTACTGAGACCCCCAGTCACAAAACATTATGTTTCTGCACAAAATATCTTCATACATCAATTTAATCTACAGCCACCCCCAAGATCACACTTCTGTTTTGCAGAGAATACAAAGCTCCCCTAAGAAACTTACAAAGCAGAGTAATAGACCTCCATTATGGCTCAGATTGACAACTTGACAAGATCTAGAATCACCTGTGTCAGGCTCTGGGTTCGAGAGATGCAGCAGCCAGAAGGGACCAGAGACTCCACTGGCAGCTAACAGGACCCGGCTTTATTGAGAGAAGACCAGATGGGACTAGCTCCTCCACACCCACGAGTGGAGAAACACTAGCCCCTCTTGGGGGCTAGCCTCCCCCATCTCTTCGGGGAGCTGGGGCTGGGGCTCCGGGGAACCAGGCTGGCGTGCTCAGCCCAAGTCTGAGTCTCAAAGCCCAGTGTAGCACCAGCAGCAGCACCAGCAGCAGCCCGTTGTCCAAGTCCTCAAAGCCTTAAAAACCTTCAGTCCCCTCCTGGCTTTTAGGGGAAGGGGGTTGCCATGACATCTGATTGATGTTTAAGGCAAGCTTCCGGCCAGGAAGTAGTCCTTTTTCAGAGCTGTTCGTGAATTCCTTGAGTCCTGAATCTTATCTGCCAAGGAAGCCCAGTGTCCTTTGGAATTTGGGGTCTGGAGTTTTTATCTGAGGTATTTGCAAGGTTTAGATCTCTGAGAGGTTGTAAAAGGTCCGTCTTTCTTCATTCCTCTTTTGCAAACTCTGGCTCCAGATTTCTTCCTGAGTCTGAAACTGTTGGGGGTTTCATTCACACCTTACAACCTGGGCAATAAGCCTCTAGGCATGCCTAGAATAGATCATCTAAGTTAGGCTGGCCTCTGGGCAGAGACTTACCTTCACTGAGGTCAACACTATCCCTTGGGGGTATATATTCTAGGCTGAATAGAAAGTAGAAAGTGAACTGAGCATCAGCATTCATCACTTCCTGCTTCCTGATTATAGACACAGTGTGATCAGCTGCTTCCGGCCTCCACATGTCTTCCCCACCATGATGGACTGTACTCTGAACTGTGACTGAAATAAACCTTTTCTTCCTTAAGTTGCTTTTGTCGGGTATTTTCTCACAGTGATGAGACCAGTAACCAGTAATGGTACCATGAATATGAAGGAGCACTGCATTGCAGGGAATATTTTCAGAAATCCAAGGGACATGATACCACAGAAAGCAAACACCAGTCAGCAAGAACAAAGAAAGCCAGGGAAAGGTGTTCTTTGCTCAAATTGTGAGGAATGCTCAGCTTTGCAAAATTGACTGATGACAGAGTTTTCAAAAAATTTTCAGCACTTTTGGCCTCTTGTGTATTCTGTCTTTTTGTCTTTTTCACAATGCTACAAAAATACATTTTTCCTTTTTAATATTTGTGTCTCTACTCCTTGAATCTGAAAGAGCAAAGGCAGCATGAAAACACAGATATAGCAGAGAAACAATGTCAACTGCTTTCAAACATGCCAGAAATCATTGGAATTGAAAGCAAGGGCTTTAACTGTCATCAGCTTTAATGATTTGTTCTTAGTTTCAGCTTTGTTGCTTGCTCCTGACAACCTTTCCATCCTATGGCCAGTGCCTTTGTAAAATCAAGTGAAATACACAGAGGAACACCACATAGTGATGGCTGAATTACGAGTCCTTTATTAATAGCCAGTGACCAAAGAGGGGGTCTAATGCCCTAAAGAATTCTCAACCCCAAGAAAAAGCAGAGTAGGGTTTATAAAGCCTAAAACCATAATTACATCATGTCAGGGGCAAAGGTAATAACCATAGTTACATCAGACCAAGGGCAGGTCAGTTAACAAAGAGGTTTCAGATAACAGAAAGTTTGGTTAGACTTTATGGGAGATGTGCTATCTGGACATGCTAACTGGGTACTTGTAAGTTTCCCAGATTTGCAGAAACAATGTGCTTCCTGAAACTGTATGCATGATTAGTTCTGACTGGTTGGCTGTGGTGGAAATAGATGGACAAAAACAAGGCGTACAGCAAAAGACAGCTAGAACAAAATGTAGTCAGAAGTCACTGGCATCTGATAAAACTTAACTTTTTTGCGTATTGATTAAAGCAACTCATTTGCAAATATGGAACTTTGGCTTTTTTTCAATATTTACTCATTTATTTATTTATTTATTTATTTAGTGTGTGTGTGTGTGTGTGTGTGTGTGTGTGTGTGTGTGTGTGTGTGTTTGTATACTCAGGCACATGCCACAGCATGGGTATGGAACTTAGAAGACAACTTGTGGGAGTCACTTATCTCCCTCCAGCACTTGTGTTCCAGGGATTAACTTAGGTGCTCAGGCTTGGAAGTAAGGCCCTTACCCACTCTGCATCTCACCAGCCCTAGAACTTCAATCTTTTTCAATTTTCACCTTTGCTGTTTTTCCATAATGGAATTATGGCATAATCTGTGATCTATCCCTTCATTCTTGGTATGGTGAAAACAGATTACAAACACTGAAGAGGAGTTATCATACATTTTATGGATCAGTATATTCAATAAGGGCTTAGAATAAGCATACTTGTGTACACACATACCCCAAACAAAATTCTTTCTAGAGAGGATTCTACAGCTAGCTGTTATGAAGTAGTGGGCATACAAAACAAAAATGTGACTCTAAAAGACCACAAAATACCACTCTAAAATATGTCTTTTTGATATAGGAGTATTTTGAGTTGATTCTTTGGGGAAAAGAGACCGTGAAAGTAGCTCTGTAAACAGAGTAGACTACACATCTGTGAGAGAAATTTACACTCTTATGTGAAGCATCATTTGTAAATGTGGCTCCCTCTCAATGCAAGGAAGAGAATCTCTAAATTACTAGAGATTCGGCAATGGAAAAGCCGCTGAGATATACTGTCTACATAAAAACTTCATTCAGTATTGCTTCCCTGGTCACCTTCTTATTATGTCTTTTCTTCAGTAAGCTGAAGATGTTATTTAAACTCAAATTCAAGCTACATTGACACTCTTTTCTACCTGGATATTTTCTTGTATGCATGAGGTACACAGATGAGACTTCTTTTTGATTTTTCTCATGTGAATCTCTCCTTAGGTAAAGGAGTTTGTCCCAGCTTAGAATGATGAAGGGTGAGAAGTAAGTTGCTCTTCCTTCCCTAAGATAATAAATGTTTCCCTAAATTTGCCTTCATTGTCCTTATCAAAAAAAAAATCATAGCTCTCATCTCAAAGGGGACAAAAGTTACCTTACTCTAGAGTCAAATGTGAGTGGCCATAGCCCAGGAACACAAATTTGAGTTAGCCCAAATTCCATGTCCCATCCAACATGCTAAGCTTCATGAAGGTTTTATAGTACCATAAAAAGAAATTCACAAATCAAAGCACTTTTCAAATGCATTGGTAGGTACATTAGGAAGTAAGGGTTTATTTTGGCTCCCTGTTCCAGGGTTGAGTTTATCATGGTGGAAAGACATGGAATATGATGCATCCGGCCACACTGCAGTTTCAGTAAGGAAACAGGAGATGAATGCTGGTGCTCAGCTTGCTGTATCCTTTTTATCCTAAGAGCCCAGTCCAAGGATCAGTACTGCCCATCATTAAGGTAAGACTCCTCACTTCAATCATCCTAATCTATATCATCTCTCACAGGTATACCCAGAGGCTTATGAAGTCTAGATAATCCCTCACAAGTGGGCCAGGAGGCTTGTCTTGTGAGAGATTCTAGCACCAGGATGAGTTGCTGCAAAGGGGGTGGCATATTCCTGCTATAAGTCACAGATGCTGTCTGATGACATTCTTATCTTCAGGGTTGGTGGAAGCTGGGAATCTATTGATTCCAAATGATTTCCCTTAGAGACTGGAGAGATGACTCAGGAGTTAACATTGGCTGCACTTCCAGAAGACTAGTGTTTGGTTCCCAAATAATTTACCTTTTAATCATTGAATGTTAGGTCACAAACAAAAGTGGGTTATAAACCTGGCTGGCTATTCAAGGGGCCAAAATAACCCAAAATACTTTATAATTAGGTCTGGACTGGCAACATTCCAACTGCTCCACAGTCATTGACATTCTAATTAGTCAATCAGCCTTCACAGAATGTTCACTGTAGGTACCGTTTCTCTCCTGAAAAGTTAGCTAACACCACAATGTTTACAGAATTCAGGCACCATGTTATGCTAAGCTTCATTCTTCATTTTCTCCTGCTCTTGGCTACTGTCCTAAAAGATAGAATTCATATGTTTTATTTGTGTATCCCATTCCCACTTGATTGTGACTTGTCATTATAGGGGTGAAAGAACTCCATTCTCTCAAGTTTTTATCATTAAATTTTCTGAAATAAACAGATAATAGCAGATTAGCAGGAGAAGATATGTGCAATATTATTACAGATGTGAAGGTGTCACAGGAAAATGAGTTCCTCCAATCCCAGTGAGATGTCGGGACTTCTGTTCCCTCTTTGTGGGAGACAGTGAAGGTGGGTTGTAAACAATTATATAAAAAACAAAGGTTTGTGCTGTGGGAGTTTCAGACCAGAGCCCAGACGGGATTACCAACAGATCTGAATCCCGAAGAACACTGGATGGAAAAATCAACAGTGAACATGAAAAAGAACTTATACTGTTGAGCTCCATAGATAAGACATGTCTGTAGACTGCCTTACAGGTAGACAAAGGAACAAGGCAAGGTGCTATTATTGGAGTTGTGAGGGTCAGAGCATGGGCTCTGGCATTGCTGGTGAGCCAGACTTCGAAATCATCCAAAACAGACCAATTAAATCTGCAAATCACAGTGAAAAGCAGAAATGGGAGAATTATTCCTAGTGGGACCGTGCAGCAGGTCATTAGCTCCAGAGGGATTGGCCAACAGTTTCTGCGAAGTAGGATATAAAGAACGAAAATCGGTGGTCCCTCCAAATGGGTCATAAAGTTGTAGGGGGTCTATAAAATAGGGTGCTGAAGACAAAAGTAGTAGTGGTCTCTAGCTGGGTCAATTCAAAGCAATGCCAGGGTTCTGGGCTCAGGGATCATGAGCAGAATGTTGCTGCCTTTTCTTCTGGCAAAGGCCTGTTTTTAAGAGGCTTGTCAGTCTAAGGAGTCAGATCTCATAACCAGAGGAGAGCAGGCCACACCTCCCTGCAGCAATCTGGGAGCCATAAAGAGCTAGCTGTGTTGTAACTTGACAGACTTTCATTTAAGGTGCCTCGTTCCTTCAGGATCCTTCTCATTTATGCTAAATTGGACTAAATCACATTATGTAAAATGACCCACCACCTCCTAGAAGCATACAGCAGTCAGGCAAACCCTTTGTTCAGGGAATTTTCTATTAAGGAGGCTCTGGGGACTTCTCTGAAGAGGCTACTCTGGCCTCCCCTCCCAGCTCTCACCCTCTTATGGATGATTCTCTTTCTCTCCCTCTCTCTCTCTGTCTTTATCTCTCTCTCTCTCTCTCTCTCTCTCTCTCTCCCCCTTTTCTCCCTCCTTTCCTCCCTCCCTGTCTCCTTCCTATCTTAGTCTCAATCTTGCGATCATCTCCAGGTATTAAAGAGATTTCCCTTC
The DNA here is from genome assembly GCA_035773235.1 of Eospalax fontanierii. Classification (NCBI taxonomy): domain Eukaryota; kingdom Metazoa; phylum Chordata; class Mammalia; order Rodentia; family Spalacidae; genus Eospalax; species Eospalax fontanierii. The sequence goes on from CM069524.1 coordinate 114,801,349, forward strand.
CCTGTAAGACCCTCATCATGTGCTCGGCACACACACTGTATTGTTTTCTGTCAGTGCTTCTTCCCACCTGAGGCCTTCTCATGGACTCTAGACCTTGTTTCCTAATAAATCTCATTTTACAATGCTGTTCAGTTCTGGGCTGCCCCGTTCTTTATCTAACCTACCCCTATACGTATTCTCTTGTTTTCACTACAAAATTATGTTAATGGTGTATCTGTGCAGGTGATGCCAGCATTTTCTACATGTTCTTACATCATTGCCTTATAATGGAGAATTCTGAGTAAAATATCCTTCTAAGAAAAGTGTTCCCCCTTCTGGAAATACACACCCTAGGGGAGTCGCCTCAGAGGGAATAAAAAGAAGAGATGTCAGCCCCAGGCTCCCGGGACTGGACTGCGGGGCCCTTCCCCTTCTATGCACTGCAGTCTGCCTCCTTGCCTGCTATAATTAAACTCTCGATTGCTTAAATTATTACTGTGTCCTGTCTGAATCCTTTTCAGTTCTTTTCTAGAGAAAAGGAACTGAAATTGATGCTTGGGTCAAGACAAGAGGGATCTGGAGGCCTCTTTATAACATGGCCACATTGAGAAGTAGAACAAGAAGGCTCACTTATTGCTCAAGCCCATTTTCAGGGTCCTGACATGAGGTTTAGTTTCAAAAAGCAAGTGGGCAAGAGAGAATGCACAGTTAAGCAGCTCCCGTCGGTGAGGTACATTCACTGCCTTTGTGTCAGCTCCACCTTCTCTAGCCACATGGTCTGACAAGCTGTAAGTCTTTTACCAGAAGACAAGTTCCTCCCTCAGGCTACACTCTGGATGTGAGTCTTTCCTTCTCCCAACATGAGATTGCTGGGGAAATTTCAGGTTAGGGGGCGGGTCTATTACATCATTAGTCTATAGCCCAAAAGAAGAGCACAAATGTCTCTTTAGAATATCTTCATTCCTGCTTGGTCTGTTACACAGTTTTCATAGCTGAAATAATTCTAGAACTTGCCCAGTCTTATTAGGGCCAAGGAACCCATTAGTGTTTGGGTGGAGTTTAGTTCAATATTCCTTATACAATCTTTATCTACCAGATCTGCGATTCAGGAACTGGAGATAAACTAGGAGAAAAATTCCTCAGCCAAGAACTTGTCAGGGAGAGACAACTGTGGAATCAGATAGGTTGACAACTGTATTAAGGAGAGGTGAAGTGACAATAATCTGGGGCCAAGGTCACCTGGACTCCAGTATGGCTGTATTTTAATCATTCCTGAAAGTTAATCTTCCCCAAGATCTGCCCTGTAGGTAACAGAGAAGTCTCAGGAAAGTCTCTTCCTGCTTTAGGGAGGGAAAAAAAGAGAGAGAGACTGGGGTCAGAGAAGTTTAGGGATCTCAGTTCAGAGACTATTATTTCATTTCCAAGTACTCAGCATGTCATATTATGAGCTCAGAATCCTAACTGCTTCTCTGGACTCAAGTCAGTCTCGGGTTGTTTTGAGGAATTGAGAACATGGCATGATTTTCTGCTGAAAGCTTTATGCAAAGTAAGAATTCCATGATTTTGTTCTGTGTTTTATTTTCTCCCATTCATTAGTGTACCTCAATTATTTGAAAGTATTTTAAGAAGTTCTGTGTGAACTAAAGATCTCAGAAACATAAACACCATACCTATGGTAATTGTTCTGCAAAGCTGATTAGAACTCATGAGTGTGAAGAGTTAGAATGTTGCAGGTCTAGAGTCAAATTCTGTTAGCATATTTTTAGTTTCCTTAGCAGTCATTCAGTGCTCTCCACTGTAGATGACCTAATATCTTTTTAATTACCAGGTAAAACTTTTTAATGTAGTAGCTACATACCATACCACTAGCTTCCACCAACTCTAAAGCTAAAAATGTCATCAGATAACATATCAAACTTATAGCAGAGATTTTGCCACTTTGCTGGGACCTGATTTCTGATATCCCAAAATAATGCATTTAAAAAGTTCTTTATCACCTTCCTTTTATTATGACTATAAAAGTTCATTTCTGCATTGTACTGTTACTTGTGACAAACTGAATCCATGCCCTTGGGCCATGCTCATACATTTTGTATCTGAATAAACTTCCCTTTTCCCTTTGAATGTGAGCAATCAGCTTGGCATCAATAGTTTTGTTACCCATTCTGGAGGAGGAACCACTCTTCTTGGAGGATGCTAGATCGTGACTTGCCCCTTTAAGATGCTGGTCTCCCTGAAGCTCAGTCCCACAGCCTGAAGAAGGCAGGCCGCTCCGCCTGCAGCTCTCTCAGTGAGACAGTTAGGAAGCTGTCCTGTGCTGTGGTTTTTATAGCTCCTAATTTATGCTCCTACGTGTACCCAGCTCCTGCATACCCAGTGTCACCAGACTGCCTAGACTAACAAATGATACAGAACTTCCCTCCAGTCCCCAAAGACTTAAAAAAAATCAGATAACACTTTTCTTTGGAGAGTTTTTCTGAAGGTTCTCCTTTCTGTGCCTCCCTGCCATGTCCAGGACAGATCACTTGCTTGCTCCCTCCCCTTAACTTAACCCCCTCATATCTTAACTGTCCCCCTTAAGGCTCCTCTCCAGATTTAAAGGGAAACTGCTCCTTCCTTTTAGGCCCTGCTATTCCATTTTTGAATACTGTACTGTTCTTTTTTAATGTTCTCCTGCCACAAGGTCTAGTCATGATCTGCAGGCCCTTCCTCCTAACAAAGGTAATTTCTGGAGGGCCACTGTGCTCTGCACCAGCCCCTTTCATAAACCAACCTAAAAACTTATTCTGATATTTCTCTGTTTAACAGAGGAGTCTCCCAGGTTGGGGCAACATACTTTTGTGGGTCTTTTGTGCCCAAACGTCTATGTTGCCCCTGAGTGGATGTTTGTGAGCTCTTTCTTGGGTTTGAATTTCCCTTTTGTTTAGCCAGTGGTTCATTAGTTTATCCTAGGCTGGTTGTCACGGATCATCTTATTTTGTTTCAGGGCATTCAGTCAGAGCATTCATTCATTTTTGTTTCTTTCCAGAGCATTTAGCCAGAAATCCATTTATTTATTCGCATCCAGCATTTGTTTCCTGCCACTCTTCCAATATCCAATTCCACATTTTATTATGACCTCTCTTGCTTCCTACCCCCTGCATCTTTTATTTTAGAATTTCATTGAAGTGCCTGATCGTCAAGACACTACAAAGAAGAGGCTTGATTCCTGGACTGCTGACACTGCTCAGCAGGTAAAACTGCTTGCTGCCATGTCTGGTGACCAGTGTTCCATCCCTGGACTACAAGGTGGAAGGAGAGAACTGAGCAGACTCCCTCAACTTGTCCTCTGGCCTCCACATATGCACCCCCATACGAATATAAATAAATAAATAAATAAATAAATAAATAAATAAATAAATTTTAAAGATGTCCTATTCCCCCCAGTCCAATAGGAGGGGAAGCTCTTGAAGATATTTAATGGTCCCTTTAGGGATGCTTAAGGCAACCTACCCAATTCCTGGGTGGCAAGGAACATTACCTTATTTGAGAGGTGAAATATAAGGAACGATTTCCCAATGCCTTGAGCCTCCTTCTGCTCCCATAAATGTGCAGGATAAACTCGAGGCACGTTGGAAAGAACTCGGGGTAAAATCAGAGAACTGCTCCCATAAGCAATATGTGAATCTGATCCACAAAGCATTTCAAGAGAAAAGGTACCTCTGCCAAAGTGGAAAACAGAAATCAAAGGGGGAAGTATTTGGAGAGAAACAAATCCCCTCCTAACAGCATCAGCTGCTTTCAGTTTGACAATTATGGTAATTTACAGTACAAATCTTACAAGCAAAGGAGCAATGTTTGATATCTCTATATTGCATTGTTTGATGTTGTGATTTTGCATTCTAAATTAGAAGTCTTGGACAATTGAATTACAGGTAGTACACAGGTAACCTATTTAATTGGTGGTTCAATGCACAAATGATGCAAATTAAATTTATTGCTAAAAGTGACCAAAATTGTTGGCTACCAAAGCCAAAGACACTTGCATTAGTTGCTCTAAATCTAAGATATACCCTTTTGGAAAACAGCAATTCTCTCCTTGCAAAATAATTTCTGTGCATACTATAAAAATTGGTTAGATGATTGTATAAGCCATTTCTGAAAAAAAAGAAGGGGCTAATGACACAGAATTTATTAAAGGGCCTTTCTACAGAGAGATCCTAGTATAGGAAATACTCAAATAGTAAAACATAAAACCAGATGATTTTATTGATTATAAGAATTATGGGATACTCAGTTTCAACCACATTGACAGTATAATGTTCTAAATAAATAAAATCTAAACCCTTCTGACAACTTCTTCATTAGCTCTTATTCTTTAATAACCCCTTCCTTAAGTTCCCAAATGCTTAGATAAATTTTAAAAATTATCTGATATATTTGACATTGTCTTTGGTATATTTTCCTACATTGTAAAAACATCATTCGATCTTGGTTTTAATGAAACTACAAGTGACAGTGATACAATTATGTCCTCATACTTTTGTGTGGTTTTTTTGGTGTTTGTTCATGCAGCTTCCTGGTCTTAATTCAATTCCACATATTTAAAATGATACAAATTGTTCATTACATCATACAATTTCTTATTATACTGTATAATTTTGATTTATGAATGCAATAATGAGTACGCATCACTGAGGAATGACACATAGTGATGGACAAATTTGGAGCTCTTTGGTTGGTAGTTGAGAGGTGGCTAACACCAGAAAGAACTCTCGCCCCTGAAAAGAGACAGAGTAGAGTTTATAAAGCATAAAACCACATCATGACAGGGATGTGAAGTTATCCTCTGACTTCCATATATACTGTGGCTGGCACACAGACAGACTGACAGACACACACACACGCACACACACACACACACACACACACACTGGATCACCATAGTTACACCAGACCACGGGCCAGTCAGTTAAAAAAGGGGTTTTCAATTAATAAAAAGCTTCTAAATTTTGGTTAGGAAAACAAGCTTTTCAAAATTGCAGAAACAATGGACTCCATAGAGATGCAGACTCAGCTGAATGAGAGAGCAGTCTGCCTGGCTAGTTGTAAGTTTCCCAGTATAGTAGAAATAATGTGCTCCTTGAAATGGAGGTGCAGCTTCCATAGAGATAATTCTTACTGGCTGGCTGCAGTTAGCATGAGCAGGTAGGTTGGGGACTGGCCCTGTATAAAGCAAGAGAAAGCTACAACAAATTGGAATTAGACTGGTCATGTCATAAAATCCTGTGTTTGGGTTTTTTTTCTTAATTTTTATTGAGTTTTTGTACATTTCATAAAATAGTTCTTAATCATATCGAGACCCACCTCTCTCATTCTGCTTCCCCACACTCACAGTCAGACCTCAGATTCTCAGTCATACATTTTAATACTTATTTAGTCAAGCATTTGTACTCAGATGTTCTTTGGTACAAATTCTTGCACTGGAGTCTAGTCAGCCTATCTAGTGATTGTAAATTAGGTCTACTTTCCCTCATCCAGTAGTAATCAGCCTCCAGCCATTCCCAGACTAGAACTAGCTGGCCACTCATTTCCCTTGCTTCACTCTTGGCCCTTGTCTGATTGACTTGACATGGGTCTTGTACTCAATGGCACCATTGCCTTAAATTCACATGTGCAAGCTTCTAGTGCCTGAAAGCTTCTGCTTCCCTATGTTCTTGAACCAACTCTGGCTTTTAAAATCTTTCTGCTTCCTCATCCTCAATGGTCTCTGAGTCATGGGTGGGAGAGTTTTAATATAGGGATCTTATCCAAAGATACACACTCTGCAGTCACTTATTCTCTAAAACTCAGCCAATTGTGGCCTTCTGTGAGCTTCTCACCGTATTGTATAAGGAAGCTTGGCTGGCGAGAGTTGTAGTGTTCTTTCTACCCCCTGTTTCTCGGTGATCCATAAGCCTTAGGTATCGAGGTTTCACTGTAGATGTGTCGCCCATGACTGGTCATCTCTCAGATATATTCTCTGTGAGTGACCAGTTGTGGAACTCTGTAGTAGCCTCCACTTTTTTCAAAAAGAAGCATCTTTGTATTCTTGTCTGTAATGTAAATATTAAAGTCTATATTAAACATATGGTAACAAATTTCATTTGTCTAGAGATGTGACAGAGATAAGGTTTCTCTAGATCTATGGCCACACTGGCCAGGTACATTTTGGCTATAACATAATTGCTCTCCATGAGTTCCCTCCCATTGAGAGGGCTTTAAGTCTAATTAGATAGCTGTTTATTACCTCTCCTCATGCCATAACAGTGCCATTTCTGCTCCAATATAGGTACCTTGCTGAGCCAGACATTATGGTTATCAGGCTTTAGGACTAGGAGGCACTATGGATTTATTTTCTACCTTAGGAACTTGCATAGTATCATCTAAAACTATGAGCGTTAAACTTCAGGTAGAAGGCTTCCAAGTCAGTTTCTGTTCCATTGTTCCAAGTTCTGTATCTGTAGCAGGTCCTGTCTTCAGCAATGGGGTCTTATCTTCAAATTCTTGGAGAAAACCAAGATACCTGGCAATAGCCTGTGCTATTTTGAGAGTCTATACTTAGAGCCACATGAAGGAAGGTTTCTCCTTTCTAACACTGTGCACCTTGCAATACAACCCCCAGTTATACACATTCATTAGTATTTGAATACTTGTGCATTTCTCAAGGGGTTCCCTAGCCAACACATCACCCTCTGGCTTCTCTAGGCTCCAAAATTCCATTCATTTCCCCATCTTTCCCTTTCTAACCTCCCTCCCATTCCAAGGGCCCCCATTATCTCCACCCTCCTCCGAATAACGCTGCCTTCCACTAGCCCCCTCCTAAGTTCCCTCTTCCTCCATCACCATAAACCCCTGCATATCCCTCCATCCCCCCCTCCCAGCCAAACACTCCCACTTTCCCCACATCCTCCATTTTAATATCTGCTCCCTGCTATCCCCCACTTTGGGGCTCTATCTTTCCCTTTACCTCCACGTTTCCTTTCCATTATCCTTGGCTCTTGCTGTCACATCAGGATATATACTGACATATAAGGGATTGAGGCTAAGATCCAAAAATGAGGGAGAACATACTTTGCTTACATTTCTGAGTCTGTGTTCTTTCACTTAGTATAATGCTCTAGTTCCATCCATTTACCTGCAAGTTTCATTATTTCAATTTTTCTTAATGCTGTGTAGAACTCCATTGTATAAATGTACAACATTTTCACTATCCATTCATCAGTTGAGAGACATTTAGTTTGTTTCTATGTCTTAGCTATTGTGAAGAGAGCAGCAATGAACCTGGATGTACAGGTATCTCCACAATAGGATGAATCTTTTCAATATATGCCAAGTAGTAGTATAACTGGATCATATGGTAGATTCACTTTTAGTTTCTTGATAGTTCATACTGCTTTCCATAGTGGCTGCATGAGTTTACATTCCCACCAGCAGTGAATGAGTTACTCATTCTCCACATCCTTGACAGCATTTGGTGTCTTTTTTTTTTCCTTTTGATCTTTGACAGTCTGACTAGAGTAAGATGGAATCTTAAAGTGGTTTTTATCTCCATTTCTCTAATTACTAAGGATATTGAGCACTTTTTAAGATGTGTCTTAGCCATTTTTTTATTCCTTTATTTGAGAACTCTCTGTTCAGTTCTATAATCCATCTTTTTATTGGGTCACTTCTTTTCTTGTTTATTTTTCTTTTTTTTTGAGTTCTTTGTATACTATGGATATTAGTCCTCTGTTCATTGTGTAGCTGTTAAGAGTAAAGATTTTCTCCCACTCAGTGAGTTTCCTCATCATTTCTTTGGTTTTCACTTTGCTATACAGAAGCTCTGTAGCTTAGTGATATCCCACTGGTTGACAAGTTGACTTTATTCCAGAGATGCAGGGGTGTTTCAATAAATGTAATAAAATTTATAAATGATTTTATAGACAAAAATCTCATGAACATCAGTTAAGAGCACTGGCTGCTCTTTTAGAGGATCCAGGTTCAAATCCTAGCACCCACATGTTGGGTAACAACTTTCTGTAACTCCAGTTCCATAGAAACTCACTCCCACTTCTGACCTCCATGGGAATTGCAGGACACTGGTGCACTTACATGTATTCAAGCGTATACTCATACACATAAAATAAAAACAGCAAATTTTTTAAAAACCTGGAAACTCCGAAACTGCTAGAAGAAAACATAGGCAGTACCCAGAAGATATAAATATAGGAAAGTACTTTCTGAATCTGACATCAGTTGCTCAAGCATTAAAGATCAACAATAAAATCCTGTTTTTAAAGATCAAAAAAATTTAAATCTTCTTAAGTGAATACTCATTGAAGCATTAAAGACCAATCTTTTCTAAAATTAGAACTAGCCACTCCACATGCAGTAATAGCCAAAAGAAAAAATTAAATTAAAACAATAAAATATTTCAAATTCTGTGCACATCAAAATGTAAGATCACAGATTCTGTCACTTTCAAGGGGTTAGTCATACCCCTCTACAGCTTCTCTCCCATCCTAAGTCTAAGATAACCTGTTATGGTTTTTATAATGTATCTAGTAAGTTCACTAGGTTGCTAAGCTCCTAGCTGGAGGACTCCCAATGTGGGGCAAGTGGATGATCTTCCTGCTATTCCATGCCAAGGCAATCTGAGTTCTGGCCTTATTTTCTACCTAGTATGTTTGTTAAACTGTTAAGCTCCTAGTTCAGGGAATTCCCAACCACATTTACCTTCTAGCAAGACCATATCTCTAAGCAGATATTCCGGTCATTTAGAATGTATAAGAACAGTGATTTCCTTTGTTCTGTGAGTTGCTTTGGATCTTTTACTCCCGCTTCTCCTGTTCTGGATTGTCAGCATTATCGAAGGGTATCTCACTTGAAATCTTCTCAGAGCCTCTCTCCCTCTCTCTCTCTCTCTTTCATTTGATTGTTTTGTTCTGTTTGATGGGACAGGGTCCCTATAATCTCAGCTGGCCTGGAACTCACTATGTAGACCTGGATGGCCCCATCTGCTATATGCCTGTCTCTGTCTCCCGAGAGCTGGGATTAAAGGTGTGGACCACTATGCCTGAATTTTTCTCTCTTTCTAAAATAAGATTTTCATGAATTTATTCATGTGTGTGTGTGTGTGTGTGTGTGTGTGTGTGTGTGTGTGTGTGTTACAGTGTGTATGAGAGTCAACGGGTAACTTAAGGGAGTCAGTCCTCTCTTTTCATTTGTGTATCTTGGAGATCAAAATCAGGTCATCAGGGGTCGCAAGCACATTGGCCCACTGAGTCATGAAGCAGACCTCCCTCCACTTTTCTCTATCAAATCTGGAATGAACTTTTATCATTTTTAAACACAAATATTTCATAAAATATAAATGACTCTATACAGTGGAGAAACATAATAGTCTGGTTAAGGAGTCTGACGACACATGCAAGAAATTTTTTCATTAGTTAAGATTTATGTTTCCTTTATCTGCTGCCTCAACCTATTAAGGTCACCCTGCATAATTTACTATTTTACTTTAGGTATAAGACTCTTTATTATATGCCAAATGTATTGTTATGTCAGATGCAGAGTGCAGAGAATAAAAGACAGATAAATCAGACCCAGATCATGAGATTATCATCAGGAATATTAATATGATCCACAGATTTTTTTTCTTAATTGATTTAACATTTCTCTCTCCTTAAAACTGCTCTCTTGCCTACTCAGTCTCATGTTTATCAGATCCTAGGAATTATTATTTCTAGAACCAAGAGACATAAAACAAATTTGATTTGGCTTGCCCAAAATGTAGTGATTGACTGACAGGAAGAAATGTGAAAGCAATTCCAGAAAAAGAAGCCATGTCTATGTTGTAGATTCTATAAGGCTGCCTGTCTGATTAAAACTTTGTATTTGTGGAGCCTTAGAACACTTAATCTGAGAAATAAAATCTAATGGCACTCTGGGTATGGAGGCACACATATTTAATCCAAGTCCTGAAGAAGCAGAAATCAGCAGAACTCTGTGACTTTAAGCCCAGTTTTTTCTACATAGCAAGTTCCAGGCTATCCAGGGATACATAGTGAGACCCTGTCTCAAAAAATATTCTGATGGTTTATTTTCAAAGGTGTTTCAAGCCAACTTTGGTATGGCTACAAGAACAGAAAATGCCTGGACCCTTGAAAATGCCTATCCAAATTCTGCAAAGCTATCCCACTACAACACAAACTAGAATTTACAGTACACAATTGATAACAATCAAGCTTGCCTGCAAATCATGAGTCTAATAAGCTTTAAAATAAAAATGAATGTGGAGGTGAAAACATTGCTCCGTAAAAGACAAATCTAAGCAACAGAGGGAAAGTTAAGACCTAGATGACTTTCAAGATGGTACCCCCCTGATTACTCAGTAAGAGGAAAGAGGAGAAAGGGCTTTCTTGTGTTAGGGTTTAGAACTTGTCCTCTGGACTCAGTCAGCATGCCTGCTATGGTAAGCTGATGCCCAACCATGCAAAGTCAAAAAATAAACTGCACTGTTTTCAATACTTTGAGTCTCCAGTTCTCTTTTAGTTAAATGGGGATCATTGTCTCACCTTGGAAATGGGGAGACAAAATATGTCACTTTTTATTAAGTCTGCTTGATATTAAGCATTCCTAGTCCACCTCTGAGTTTGACAGAACATTCTTTCAAAGTTCAGACTAAAATTTGGAACTTATTAACTGAAGATATATCAATTGGGACTGGAAAGATGGCTCAATGATTAAGAGTACCAGCTGCTCTTGCAGAGGACCCAGGTTCAATTCCCACATGGCATCTCAAAACCATTTTCAACTTCAGATCCATGAGATCTGACACCCTCTACTGACTTCCAAGGGCACTGTACAACAGGAGTGCACTTAGACACATCCAAGAAAAATGGTCATACACATAAAATAAAAATAACAAAAATTAAAAATATTTTTAATTGAATCATTGTATATTTCATACAGAACATCTCAATCAATCTTAATGATCTTTATATACCTTTTCCCAGAACCCCCCAACTATAATCCATACATTCTTTCATCTATGTTGAGGTATATTGTGTCAACTTAGTGTCCCAAATGAGATCAATGTAGTTTCATTCATTGTTGTCGAGTCAGCCTACTGAGAGGGCCTTGCTTTAGGAAAACTAGTTCATCCTCACCCAACAGTAATCAGTTGTCAACATTTCTTCAGCAAAGTTTGGGATCTGCTGCCCATTTCTGCAGTTCCATGTTGGGTTTTTGTCTGCTTCCATTTGCATGGATCTTGAACACACCATATACTCTGAAGTTTCCCATAATCCATGTGATTAGAGTGCTTGTGCAGCTGGAAGCTACAGATATTTGAACAGCAGAAACAGTTCAGGTGAAATCTGGAGTATCTTGTTTGGAAACCATCATTTCATTTTGGAGTTATGTGAGTTAAAGCCCTTGAGTCTCTTATAAAAGGACTGATAGAAAGGGTACAGAAACAGCAAATAAAAGCACTTGCTGCCAAACCTGGGTTCAGTCCCTGGAACTCACATGATAGGAGAGAACTGACTCTGGCAAGTTGTCTTCTGATATTCACACCTGCACTGTTTTGCACATTTACATGTGTACAAATATACACACAATAAATAAACAATAAAAAGAAAACATTTTTAAGAAGAAAGGACCCTAATTAAAATAAAATGTGAGTCTACAGGCATAGGTTGTGGATAGCAGTCTTACCCTCTTTGGTTCCAATGGATCAAATTGTGGTTAATTAGCAGTTAACCTCATAGACTGAGTTCCTTTTAGATGTCCTGACACCATTTCAGAGTCATAAATCATGTGGAGAATGCCTTATTCCTGCTCATTGCAATTCTTGCATGGAATGTATAATGCAAGCAACTGAATGCCAGTGAAAAGTTCTGTGCTGTTCTTATCAACCAATAGAATTTTGACAACTGGTTTGCTGTCAACTTCTCATTCTTTCTTCTTTAATCTGTAAAAACAGCTCCTTAATGTGGTGGAGGGCTCCTTAATTGTGGAAATGCACAAAAACTCAATAAAAATATTAAAAATGGGGAAAAAAGATTAAGTAAATCACCTGCCTGAATTGCCTCAACAACAACAAAACTAAAAACTAAATAAAATTTTTAAAAAAAAAATAGACAACAAAAAGAGTCTTTAGATGTGTTACTCTTCACATTGCTGAGATAAAATATCTGACAATAACGAGTTTAGGAAGGAAGGGTTTATTTTCACTCACAGTTGAGGGTAAAGTTCATTACAGTGCAGAAAGCATGGTACCAGGTGCATGAAGCAACTGGTCACAGTCAGGAAACAGAGAGAGATGAACACTGGTACTCAGTTCAATTTCTCCTTTTTACTCAGTCCAGGGCCCCAACTCATGGGATAGTGTCACCCATATTTAGGGAGGATCTTCCCAGCCCCATTAACCCAATCTGAAAACTCCCTCACAGACATGTCCAGAAATTTTTATCTGAGATGATTTGAGATCCTGTCAACTTGAGAGAGACATCTCAGATGCCTTTAGGAACACAAGTTCTGTGCAACTAAAATTTGTTTGGGCCCTAATGGGCCACCATAATTTCTACTCAAATAAGCTCCCTTTTTCCCATGCTCAGTATTGGTTGAATGTAGTTAAGGCTGTTGAAAAGGATTTGCTGCAGACAAGGCATCTTTTGTAAATTCCTTGTGCAATCTATTCATTTAAAAATGAACACATCTACAAATGAACACATGACATTCATTCATAACCTGACCATTCTCCAGAAGCTCATTCCTGAATTACTAACTAAGGAATAGCCAGAGAGGAATCAAAGAGGCATGTGGGAGAAAGTTGTCTTGGAAAGATGCTGGGCCTGCACTACCAAATCATTAGAAAATAGCTGGCATGACTTTCTTCATATATCAAATGTTCGGTGAGATGAGCAATGCTCCAGTCACTAGGACTCTCTTATAATTCCCTGAGAGGCAGAGGCAGAGGCTTGGGGGTATGGCTAAAGCATTTGTATGTGTAGGTTGCATGTCCATGTGTGTATGTATGCACACACATGTAGGGGTAATCATATGCATCTGAATGTGCTTGTGGTCAGAAGACAACTTCAAATGCTGTTCCTTCCACCTTTTATCTAAGACAATCTCTGATTGACCCGAAACTTCACTAAAAAGGCTAAACTAGCAGGCCAGCAAGCTTCCAGTGACCTACCTGCCTCAGCCTCCCAACTTAACCACCGCTGTCATTACAAGCAGGGCCATGAGCCAAAATGCCTAGCCAGGCATTCTGTGTTTGGGGATCAAACTCTTGTCTACCTACTGCAAGGTAATCACTTTTCAAACTAGGCTACCTCCCCAGACCTTGATTCAAACATTTTAAAAAGATTTTCAAGACAGAATTATTTTTCAGTGTGGCTTTACTTCAAGAGTTTTAACTAACAAATTTGGGTATCTAAGGCCCTTATAAGTAGATGCTAACAGAATTTTTTTCTGGCTTTTGATTTAAAAAAATAATTAAAGAAAAATTTACCTCCCCCACCAAAATGTTAGACCCTATTCTTAAATGAAAATTAGACCCAGTCTTCTTCCTACATAAAATTCATGCCATGTCTGCAATATTCTTTTGTCCGTGGTGGATTTATATAAAAAGTAAACAAGCTATTTTACAGTCCATACTTAGTGATCTGCTTACACAATTAGCGATTTTTATGAATCATCTTCATTATGCATTTAAGCAGTTCATAAAAGTTATGTGTCCAATGTATTTACCCTCCTTTGTTGTTGTTGAAAACCTCTAACTAAAATGGCAGTGGGAACAAAGGGACCAGAATGTGAATATTCCAGAGACTTCAGACCAACCTTGTTTCAATTATGCATGAATTAGCAGAAATGAGTTCACAGCATTTTATTTCTTGGTGTAATGGAGCTCAAGTATTTCATAAAGTGTAGCCATACAGAAAATTCTGAGCTCATTTTAGAATAATTAGCACATTGATGTTACTTGTGTAGTTAAAAGGAAATGCGGAAGTTTCCCCATTGTAAGCACTTTTTGAAGGCTCACTCTGTTCTCTGAAGTAAGCCATCTCTCATTCTGAAGAAAGCTGGTGGCTCCATCTTCCCTGTGCTCCATCTTCCTCCTCTTATGCTTCAATTAAAAACACTGCTGCTTATTCAGACAAGTCTTAATTACAGGCCCGGAGCAAAGCGAAGGAGCCTCCGTAGATTACGCAGGTAATTTTTTAAAATGATGCATTTACCTCAAATTCCTCTTCTAGGTCTTTTGAATAATTAAGGCTGAGCTAAGGGAGACTTAAAATCCGTGCCTTAAAATGTCTTCATTTAATATGCTCAACAGTATTTGACACCATCATATCTCTTTCTCCAACCCCTTTATTAAAATGAAAGTTGCCATGCCTGTTGAAGGGAGAGGAATGAAATTTTGCAGGGTTCCTCATTTGTCAAACAGATTTCTGTGTTGCATTTCTATTTGCCTGAATGTTCAGACAATCTGAGGTCATCAGTCGTCCTTTTTGCGTTGTTGAGTGAGGAGAGCAAGACTGAAGAATGCTACACAAGCTAATCAAAGGTGGAACCCAGCCAGGATGAGGGGCTGTGGGGTAAGGGGTGGATTTAGTTTTTGATGGTCAAAGTTTGAACCCTAATTGTGCTATATTCCAATGTGACTGACAACTTAAGGTGACAGGGGACTTTGGGCATGTAAAAAAAAAAAAAAAACCCAAAAAACAAAATGAAAACCAAAACAAACAAAAAAAACCTCAAAAAGAAATTCACAATTCAGAGGCTGGAGAGATGGCCCAGAAGTTAGGAGTACTTGTTCTTACATAAGACCTGAGTTTAGTTCCCAGAACCCAGGCCAGGTGACTTCAATCACCTGTGACCAGAGATCCAATACCTATGGCCTCACAGGTATCGTGAGGTGCCTGCATTTACATGCTTGTACCCCCCACCCACACACAGTTATGTATATATACACTTATTTAAAAATCAAACAAAAAGAAATTCTTCACAACTCTTTTTATAAAAATTATACACTGCAAAAAGGTGTTAGAAAAACTATCCAAGCTGCAATATCCTAACTTCAGGAAATGGTAGTCTGGGATGGTAGATGATTTTGTTGCAAGAAGACAAGGCCAGCCAGTGGAAACTTGGTGAGTCCCCAAGCATTGCTCTCTGTGTTTGCTGAGATCCAATAATGAGATTTATGCTATAAATTATTTTGAACTGTTAAAAACAGTTTCACAAAAGAGGATTTTGATATATGAAACTACATCAAATAAAAGAAAAAAATAAGAAATTATGTGATTGTTTTTAAATTCTACCATCAATCATTACTGATGTCCGGAACAGATCAAAATTTATGTTGGGCCTTGAGAAGGAAACCTTGGAAAGCTGATGATTCCTGTATCACAGAGTTCCAGGGAGTATGAGAGTTAGACAAGAAAAACAGGTATATCATTCACAAAATATAATGTGTGTAACATCAAGATCTAGTGAGGAGAACACCGAGCCAGAAATTAACCAAAGAACCTAGTGCCTGGCACAACATAGGTGCTTAACACCTATTTATTGAACAAAATAAAACTAGGTTGTGTCTAGGAAGGACATATCACTCAGATTTGGGGGAAGGATGATGGACTGTACTAAAGGCAGTAAGATTTACAGAAACACCGGAGGGAAAAGGAGAGACTGATGTGGTACTGAAGGATGGCGGGAAAAACAGCACGAGAAGTATCGGGAGGAGACTGGAGCAGAAACTGCGTCCATGCTCCTCAAGTGCAGCATGCAGGCGCCACATTCAGGGACCAATCAAGGGGGCTGAATATGGGGCCAGCAATGTTTATTTTTCAGCATAGGCAGAAGAGGAAATCTTTGGAGTCAGATTGCTGGATCTCTGATACTAAGTCTGCTGGATTAAAGCTACATTACCAAGACTTAGAAAATGCTGGGTTTGATACTGTGACATAATAAGAAATATTTAGGTGATTTTTGTCCCAGTTTTCTGGCCCAGAGCTTTATAAACCTTTGGAATTCTGTAGTTGATATGGTGAGAGGAGTGGCTTTTGAGCTTCATAATAAACCCCTTTCAACCACATCTAAGTTCACACCAGTGAATGGACTACTAATGAACGCCCAATAGCGATGGGATGGTGCTAGTACCAGAAGAAACAACTGAAGTTAAACAATGGAAAAATTCCACCCTCCTCTTAGCAGGTAAGGACAGAACAGGTGAGGTGGAGATTGCATTAATTAGCCAGGGACAATGATTTACTTATCCTTGCCCCTGTAATGAAATATCCTTAAAACACCTAAACAGCAGAGTGCAGGGAGCTTCCCTTAGCGGACACACTGACTGCCGGGGACACGAGACACCTAGAGGTGTGGAGGGCCCTTGTGCCCCTTCATGCCTTACCTGATGCATCTCTGCTAGCTGTTTCCAGCTTTTATAATGAGTGTTATAGTAAGTTGGCTTCTTTAGCTATATGGGCCACTCTAGCAAATTATAATTCCCAAGGTGTAGACCATGGAACCCTCAAGTTATAACCAGACAGTCAGAATTATGGGAAAGCCATGAATTGTAAGTGGGACCTAAAGTAAGGACAGTTTTACACCTGGTATCCAAAGACAGTAAGTAGTATCAGAATTGAATTCAATTGCTGGCCTCCCACTTCAATGTTGACAACTTGGAGAATTGGTTTTTAGTTTGGAGAAAATCTATACATTTGGTGTCAGAACTGTCCAGTGGGTAAAAACAGCACAGCCCTAGGACAAACACAATTATTTTAAAATTGATATTAGATAACATGTTTTGTAACTCTACTAGGATGGAAACACTCATGAATTATTTTAAAGTCAAAAGAAGGGGATAGAGAGATGGTTCAGTGATTAAGATTCCTTGATACTCTTCCAGAGAACCAAGTTCAGTTCCTTGCACCCTCATCTGGTGGTTCATAACTGCCTGAACTCTAGCCCCAGTGAAATCAATACCCCCTTCTGTCATTCACAAGAACTTGCATGCACATGAGTGCACACACACACACACACACACACACATCATGCATGCATACACACACATGATTTAAAATAATAAAAATATATTTTTTTAATTAAGGGCTGAAGAGATGGCTCAGTGTTTAAAAGCACTGCCTGCTCTTACTGATGGCCTGGGGTTCAGTCCCAAGCACCCAAATGGCAATTAACAACTGTCCATAACTCCGGGTCCAGGGGATTCAACACTGTCTTCTGACCTTCATGGGTATTGTATGCACATAGTACTTAAATATAAGCACACAAAACATAAATACACATAAAATAAAAATAAATAAATAAAAATTTAAAAATAAAATAATGCCAAAACAAATAACTTTTAAAATAATTTAAGAACCATTAGAGACATTAAACAAGATCCGCTACACCTCTCAAATCCTGATACAGTCATTGTGTATTTCAGGAACTTTCTAGGTATTTGTGGAGAAGATAGAGTATCTGCTATGGTTGGGATAGCTTTGGACACACAAATGTTCATAAGTTAAAGGTATTTTGTCAAAGGTTGCAATGCTAGCTAAACTTCAATTTGAGGTTTAGATTTTCATTTTTCCATTCTTTCTGGTTGCTGTAGATTCATATTGAGAATGGATTAACTGGTCCTGCTTTGCAATGCTGAAATCCTATCACTGTGCCTAAGTGTACAATGTACTCTCCCATAACCAGGACTTAATTCTATGGGCTCCTAAAATGTATTTATCACCAGAGATCCAACTCTGACATTAAATATTATCAATTACAAAATTATAAAACGGAAGCTCCTTATATATTAAATAATATAAATCACAACTAAACCTAACCGTTCATATTTGAGAGATACTGTTTACAAAATACCAGTCATCCACTGTGGAGGCTAATTCTTCCGAACGCTCAGTGTCCCACGGTGAGCTTCCTGGGCGGAACACTCCCGCGCACCTTTACTTCCCGCCATGGTGGCCTCCATTTTCATAATTTGAAACAGAATCATGCCAGGCATCTGGAGAGAGAAAACAAGCACAAATAGTTACTAACACTCCTACAGATTTGGACTTATTTGCTCTTCTCAGATTTTTATCTTTCACGTAAAGAAGTGACGCCATTGTCTTAGACCCATGTTACCCTTTCTCTAGCCCATGTCATTGTCTTTGGTTGCTCCATGACAGCTGATTTGCTATCTTAGGTCACAGATGATCTTCATCATTATCTCCCCAAGTGAAAGTTCTTTCTTCTCCTTACTCATCAGATCTTTGGGGGGTGGGGAACATCCGGTTTAGACAAGCTTCAAGGCCACATTCTGGGTATCTGATAGGATGTTCCTCAATGGCTGTTGCTTTTTATTGAAATCATTGTTAGAGTGTTGCTTTACCTAGCCAAATTTGTAAAGTTCAAAGGGACACATACATACATAACCATATTCATGTAGTTCCTTGGGTCAAGGCCAGGCTCTACAGTCATTTAATCTCAACAAAACTGACATTGTTACACCTCTTAAAAGTGGTTGTTATGAAAGTGTCTTCTGATGGGGTAACTATGGAGCAAAGAATAGGTAAGTCTTGGGACCCCAAACTCCAGCATTTCAGAGATTTATCCGTGTCTTCAGACTTTGTAAAGAAAATGTTTAGAAACCTACAATTCCAGAATTCCCTTCAATTCTTTGTCCTTTTGATGTTTCAAAAACAGTAAGAACAGTTTCTAGGACATAATACATGCAAAACTAAATGTTGAAAAGGAAAGAATGAGAAGCAATCTGAATAGAGAAACAAGAGTCATGTGTAAAAATGTTTACAGAGCACTAAGTACTCTGAAGACCATTAGAAATCAATGTCTTCAAAAGAGAGCATTAGTCATGTAAGCTTCTTGATCATCTAGCTACACAGTAAAACATGCAACTGAAAATTTTCATTTAGGAAATTTAATGACAGTGGAAATGGATCTGATAAAATACAACCAAACAAAATGAGATATGAAATTACTTTATCTGCATTTTACTCCCCTGTAAATTAAAATTATGAAACTTATAAATACATTGGAGAAAACTGCCAGAATATAGAAATCTCAGTTCATGTCTCTTCTTACTCCTTCCAAAATTCCCTTTTGAAATGCACTCCTGGAAGAGGGCAACGGCAAAGAGCAACAGCCTGTGGCTATATCAGGTGCTCACTTGCTATGAAAATAGGATGTTCTGCAAAGGAGTCAGGGATGCCAAACCCCAGCCTACGCTGTTCCACTCAGTCATGAACTTGGGTAGTGCTGCATTCACTCACAGGAAGATCATGTATGTGTGTACATGTATGGTATATTTATATGTTCACATTAATGTGTATGTGCCTGTGCATATCTATGTAGAGACCAGACATAGATTTTGAGTGATTTAATCAGTAATGCCTCACCTTATTTTCTTACCTTATTTTGGGGAACAGTTTCTCACTGAACCTGGAGCTCATTGGCTTGATGGGCTGGTGAATAAGCTCTGAGGATCCTCCTATCACTGGATCCCTAGTGGTAGAATTATAAACACGTCACCCACCACACTCAGACTTTTACATGGGTGCTGGGGATCTGAACTCAGGTCCTCATGCTTGCACAGCAAAATACTTACCCACCGAACCATCTCCCCGGCCCAAGAACATCTTTTCTTTATAGGATAAAAGTGGATGAGTATAGAAGAGCAGGCTTGACCCAAAATCTCCTTGGGTTAACAGGAAAGATTTCATTTCTAGAGCTTCAGGCTCATGATACCAAATGAGAACTGATGGATTAGAATGCAGGAGACTTGCATTTCCTAGGCAGTGTGACTGAAAAACCAAAATACAGTTCCTTTTCATTCCCTGATACACAATCAAGAAAGAAGTTGACTATCTTCCACCATTGGCAGTGTGGCTTGCTTCAAATATCTATCAGCAGTATCTATTTTGCACTTTATTTCTGGAGTAAAGTTGGGGAGTCAGGCACAAATGCCTTATAATGCTTCAGTGATTCTTGGTCTATGGGTAGTAACCCTCTGTTATAGTTTAATTTCTATTTCTGTGATAAAATACCATAGTTAAAAGCAATTTACTGAAGAAAGGGTTCATTTGGCTTATAATTCCAAGTTATACTCCGTTCCTAAGGGGAAGTCAAGACAGGAATCCCTTTGATTTTTCTTCTTTTTGTTTCAATGTATGTTCTCTGTAGGCCTAACAATTCTAACAATGCTTAGAAACACCTTCATTGAATGAATCAACATGCCTCTCTATAAGGTTATGTATGAACCCAGTTGACTGTATAGAGGTAAAGTAATAACCTTATGTGGGATGATGGATTTGTCTTCTCTAAGAAAACTAAAGTCCAAAGCAACATGGACTGATTTCTGTCTTTAAAAAAATATTCTATTATTTTTATTTTATGTGTATGAGTGTGTTGACTAAGTATAGATAGGTACACCTGTGTAATGCAGCTGCCAGGAAGGTCGGAAAAAGGTATAAGATCAGCTGGAACTGGACTTATGGATGATTGTTAGCCTCCATATGGATGCCCTGAATCAAATCAGGTCCTTCGCAAGAGCTCCAGCGTTCTTAACTGCTGAGTCATCTCTCCAGCCCCAATTCCTGTCTTTTGCAACAGCATTTTTTAATGCATTAGCTAATAAAAACTTAGTTATGTGGTTCACCACCACCAATAACAACAATACAAAAGACAGGAATCCAAAGCATCATACTCACAGTCAAGAGCAGAGGGAAACTAAATGCACAGACCCTTGCTTGCCTGCTTGCTGCTTGCTTCAGTTAGCTTTTGCCTGTCTTACAAAGGTCAGAGACCCAAACCAAGGAATGGTGCTATTCAGATTAAGGGTGGATCAACTCACCACAGTTAACAATCAAGATAATGCCTGCAGACATCCTCACAGGCCAACCTGACCAAAAGTGCTCCTCAATTGCTAATTCTCGGGGGATTCTAGGTTGTGGCAAGCTGACTTTTAAAATCAAAAATCATATCCTCCTAAGCCTGACTTGTTCTCAATATTTGCAGACAGTTCATACATTTTAGTCATGTGTCATGACTATTGATCTGTTAAAAAGATCCCCAATTCTTGACCATGAACTTAAGTAACCATTAAGAATCTGTTGTAAACAAGTTTCCTTCCTTTTTCTTTCTTTCTTTTCTTCTTTTTTTATATCCTCTTTTTTCTTTCTTTTTCCTATCCATGCTCCCGCACCAGACCTCGTGCAATCTGTCATACATGGTAAGTCCTATCTGGTCAAGAATTGTACCCAGATATTCTTCAGTGCAAGTTCATCTACTGGAGTCCAGTCATTCTATCTAGAGATCCTATGGAAGATCCACTCTCTCTCACCCAGCATTAATTAGTCACCACCAGTTCCCAGGCTACAGTTGACCTGCCATCCATTTCTCTTGCTCTACTCTGTGCCCCTGTCTGACTGAGTAGGCATGGGTCTTGTGAACACCATCATTGCTTCCAGCGTCCTGAAACCTCTGTTTCCGTATGTTTATGGATCAACCCTGGTTCTCATAATCTTTCTTCCCCCTCTTCTGCAATGGTTACTGAGCCATGAGCGGGTGAGATTTAATATAGGACTCCTATTTAGGGACACATACTCTGAAGTCCCTTATTTTTTTAAAACTTAGCCAGTTGTGATCTGCTGTGTGTATCACACTCTGTTTGTTATATAAGGAAGCTTCCCTGATGGGAATTAAATGATGTGCTAGTTTTCTTTCCACTCCATGCTCTGCTCTGTTCCATGAACCCTAGTTGTAGAGGTTCCACTGTAGATATGTCATCTAGGGCTGGGTATCTCTCAGAAGTACATTCTGTGTGTCTGGCCAGTTGTGGAACTCTGAAATACCCTCCATCTGTTACAAAAAGAAGCTTCTTTGATGAGTGGTGTATAGTATATTAGACTGTAAATATGAGGGTCCGTGAATATAATTACAGTGCCACCCATGAGTGCCTTCCCATCGAGAGGGCTTTAAGCCCAACTAGACAGCCGTTGATTGCCCCTTCCCATGGCAGTGCCAGGGCTGCACCAATAGAGATAGTTTCTGTACAAGTAGTTGTGATTATTAGGCATTAGGGCTGGGTTGCATCATTGATTGATTTTTATATCCCTTAGTGGCTTGCATAGTGTCCTCCAGAACTGTGAGAGCTAATCATCAGGGAGAAGGCTCCCAGATCAGTTCCAGCTATGGAGCTTCAAGTCTTCTGTTCGGCGCATACCCTATCTTCAGCAGTAGGGACTTATCCTCCAGTTCTGGGGATAGCCAAGATCTCTGGCAATAGGCTGTATTATTTTAGGAGTCTCTTGGGTTACTCTGACCACCCACTTAAAGGGAAGTCTCGCCTATCTGACACTGGGTTCCTTGTAATACAGTCCCCAGGTATACACATGTTAATTTTTATGTCTCTCTACCTGCCTGTTCTAGATGGGTTAACCAGAATTTGGTTGAGAGCAACTCACTCATTATTTATTAGACTGCCATTCACTGATTCAGAGTGCTGTCCTAATTGGATTATACAATACTTTGTATCCAAGTTTCTTTCTATTGCCTTGAAAAAGACACTGACTAAAAACAACTTGGGGAAGAAAGGGTTTATTTGACTTACAGCTCACAATCCTTCATCAAGGGAAGTCAAAGCAGGAACTCAGTGCAGGAACCTAGAGCACAGACCATGGATGTAGGCTGCTTACTGACTTGCTCCTCTGGCCCATGCTTAGCCTGCTTTCTTATATCACACACTTCCACAATTCTCCCAGGTTCACCCTAGCAATACTCAACAATCTTGGTACCAATTTCTGTCCTAGTTTGTGTCTCTATTGCGATGATAAACACCATAAGCAAGAACAATGTGGGGAGGAAATGGTTCATTTTATGTTCAGTTTATAGTTCATCATGGAGGGAAGACAGAAGAGGTGCTCAGGTCAGGATCTGAAACACATGCCAGGGAGGAACACTGTTTACTGGGTTGCTCCTCTGGTCAATGTTCTGCTTTCTTATACAATGCAGGACGACTGCCCAAGGACAGCACAGCCCACAGTGGGCTGAGCCCTCCAGTATAATGCAACAATCATAAAAATGCCTCACAGACATGGCACTGACTAATCAAGTGGAGGAAATTCCTCAGTGGAGATTCCCTCCATCAAGGGACAAATGAAGCTATTCAGCACCCTAGGTTTCCATTTGGCTTTTCCACATGCTCTTCATTTTGGTTAATCCATCTCCCACCCCATCATCTTAACTGCATCCCTGCTTAAATCTTTTTCATATGTTGCTGAATTGTATTTTCTTCATTGAGAATTTTTTAAAACCTATATTCAACGTGTATTGTGCAGTAATTACTTTCCTTGTGATATTTTTATCTGGTTGTAATATTTTTATAATGGCTCAATAGAATTATTTTGAAAGTGTTTTTAATATTTTTCTACTTCTTTTATTTTTTCACAAAAATTTAAAAATTATTACTTTAATTATTCGAAAAGTGTGTTAGAATTTGCCAGTGAAGCCATATGAATTCATTGATGGCTTTTTTTGGCTGAGAATTGTTTGGTTGTTTTGTTTGTTGTGAGATAGGGTCTCATGCATTCTAAGTTGGCCTTGAACTCAACATGTCACTGCGAATGATACTCAACCTTCTGATCCTCTTGTCTCTATGTACTGTAACTAGAAGGCACACAAATACCTGGTTTATGTGTGGAAATTTCTTTAATTTCTAATTAAGTTTCTGCTTTCTGTATTTCAGATGGTCTGTTCCTTCCTGATTTAGGTCTACAGTTTGGGTTTTTCTAGGAATTTGCTTACTTACTCTACATATTTTTTGTATTTGTTGACACAGGATTATTTAGAGTATTCTTTTGTGGCCCTTTCAATTTCTGGATGGTTAATAATGATCTTGATTTCACAATTGAATTTAGGTCATATTTGTGTGTGTCTAAGTTTTCTTATGTCAATCTATTTTATTATTATTATTATTATTATTATTGTATTATTTTGTCTTTTAAAGACCCAACTTTGGTTTCTATAATTTTTCTACTTCTAATTGAATGTGACTCACTGAGTCATCAGTGTCTTTATGTGTCTGTGTGGGTGCCTGAGTATATTTTGTGCTCTGATATGTAGTCATCCACAGAGTCCAGAAAAGGACTTGGAAGAGGAATTGAAGTTACAGGCAGTTGTGAATCTCCTGATGTGGGTAAGAGCATCAGTTCTAGGTTCTCTGGAAGAACAGCAACTGTTCCTCATCTCAGAGTCATCTCTCTAGTCCCTAAAATCCTTATATTTAATGTGCAGATTTTAAGATAATTTAAAAGGTAGAAGAATGGAAGAGTAATAAAAACAATGTTTTTTTTTTAATCCTAAAAGTTTCGTTACGGTGCTCACAGGAGCATGGGTAAAGGGTTCTTTTCAAGAGCATGAGCAACCTACCAGTGGTTCTGCCACTAAAGAAAAATGTCTGCCCTCCATCTGATGCAAAACCAGCTTTTTGACGAATGGTGACTGGGATACTTGAATGTAAATATAAGGATACATATTTTGCATTTAGTTAGAAGTTACTTTAGCCTAGGGATTTAATAGCCCTTGGGATCTCTATGAGATCTATGACCTCCTCATCCAGTTCTATTTGGCTATGATTACAGTACCACACACAAGTTTCTTCCCATTGAGTTAGCTCTAAGACCAATTAAATAGCCGGTGATTGGCTTCAAAATAAAAGTACCATTATTGCACCTGTGTTGAATACTGTGCCACTCATCTATGTGGTTATCTGGTCATGAAACTGGTGTTCACTGCTGGTGGGATTGTAAATTCATGCAACCCCTAGGGAAAGCTGTGTGGAAAACTCTTAAAAAACTAAAAATGAATCTACCATTTGACACAGTTATACCACTCCTTGGCATATACCCAAAGGACTCATCCTAATATCTTTACTTGTACATTCATGTTAGTTGCTGTTCTTTTCACAATAGCTAAGGGATGAAAGCAACCTAAGTGTCCCTCAACTGACAATTGAATAATGAAAATGTGGTACATTTACACAATGGAATTCTACTCAGTGGTAAAAAAAGTTAAAATCATGACATTTGCAGGTAAATGGGTGGAACTAGAAACTATTAGGCTAAGTGAATTAACACAGAATCAGAGAAACAAATGACATGTTCTGTCTCATTTGTGGATCCTAGCAACAAACCCTTATATGTGAGTATGTATCCTGTTGTAACTGCAGCAACCAGGAAAATGGAAAAGGAGGTAAAGGGAAAGAAGGAACTTAACAGAGAAAAATAATAGGAAACCAGTGTTACTAAGGGAGAAATGGATAAAAGAGGAGTGTTTAAATGGAAGGGGGAGGGAGGATTATTCAAGGAACTGTGGGGATAAAGAGAGGTGGGGCCTTAGGGGACTGGTGTTATCAAGGGAGAAATGGGGAAAGTTGGGGACCCTTTAAATGGGGAAGGCACAAAGGGAAGGTTAGACAGGGAGAGGGTTGCAGAGATAGAGAAATAATGCCTAGCTAGTGTAAAGCACCAGAAGGAAACATATTAGTCTAACAACCTAATGACAAATTCCACATACAATATCTCTACATGAACCCATGTTTGTAGTTGAAGGCTACATAACAAGAAATATTGCCACACAGAAGAAACCTTTCTTGACTATTGGCCAGGGTGGTCCAAAAGACTTCCAAAATAACACAGGCTACTGACATAGCCTTTGATTGCATCCCAGAACTTGAAAGTAAGATCCTATTGCTGAAGACAGGACATACTTCAGAGACTAGATTTGGAGCAATGGGGCTGGAACTGACATGGAAGACAATTCTGCTGAAGGGTAGCTCTCATAGCTCTGGAGACTGCTATACAAGTAGCCAAGGGAGAACATCAGTCCATGCCCAGTCTTTTTAAAATGTGTTATGTGGGTGGAACTGAGGTTCTTGAGACTTCAAAGCAAGTATGCTGACTAAGCTGTCACCACAGCCATGTGGATTTTTTCATAAGTCATGAAAAAATGCTGAATTTTGTCACATGCTTTTCACACATCTTATTGGGGTGGTTTTACAGCCAATTACGTTAAAAAATGATACTTAATATTAACTGATTTGTCTATGTTGAATCATAATTATTGATTCTTAGTGGAAAATCTTTCTTGGTCATTTAATGTGCTACTGAATTTGGTTTGCTAGTATTTTGTTAAGGATTTTTGCATCTATGCTTACTAAAGATATTGGTCTTTAATTTTTCTTTGCTTATTATATTTTTGTAGCCTTAGAATTGGGATAATTTTGGTTGGCCTCACAAAATGTATGTGAGAGTGTTATTTTTTCAACCTTTTGGAAGATTTTAAAAATATATTGACAGTTTTTCTTGAACAATACTCTATACCATACAGATATGAGAGGCATGTGCAGAACCTTCTCTCCAGCACTAATAGAGCACCCATTCTTCATATTACACAAGGAAAAAATTTCCATAAATCATATGTGCTGTCATCGAGTCTTAATAAATTCAAAAAATTAAAATCATATAACTGCCTTTTCTAACCTTAGTAGAATAAAACTAGAAATATATAAAAATAGAAATCATAAATATTCACAATTACATAGTAATTAAACAATATAATCCTGAAGACAAAATTCAAAAGTAAATTTAGAAAGTGTACTAAGAGAGGACTTGGAATATTGCTTAGTCTGTAAAATTCTTGTTCTACAAGCATGAGGACCTGAGTTAGCTTCTTAGCACCCATATAATAAGCAAGGAGCATGAGTACATACCAGTAATTAAAGTTCTGGGAGGCACAGACAAGATCCATGGGGTTTGTTGGTCAGCCAGTGTAGCTGAGCCAGTAAGCTCCAGTTTCAATGAGAGGCACTGTCTCAAAAATAAGGTGAAGAAGTGTTTGAAAAAGAGACCTCAAATAATACTGACCATTGTCCCTGCTTTTGATTACCCACCAGAACTCGGTGGTCAGAGCCTTTTGTTGCAGATACTACATACATTAGTTATAGAACAAATAAGGTGAAATCAAGCTGGCGCTTACTTCAAGGTCTCATCTCTATGACCTAATATGCATAGTACTGGAAGCTATTATGCCTGATACCAGGAGGAAAAAATAATCATCACCCTTACCCAAACGTGAATCCAGTGAACTATAACAGCTGACCTCACAAGATGTGCCTTCCAGGGCCCAGCAGTGACAGGAATGTTATGGGAGTACCAACCACTCCTGATTGGATTTAAGGTTTGCTTCCTATGATGAAGCCCTTTCCTGACTTTAATATCTCACAGGGCTTAAGAGCCTGAGGCTAGCCATATCACAGATATAGGGGAGAGCCTAATGAAGTTTTGTGCTAAATACTTCTCGTATTAAACTGACTCCTAATGATTTATTTTTATACTCTTAGATTGATATTTCTCTCAACTCTTACCAGAGACGTTTTCTTATTCAACATGGTGTTAAAATCAGAAATCCGCAACTGGCCAGCATTCAGAGAACACGAGACTGAAGAGTGCTTAACTCTGCACAGGACACCTGTATCAGTCTTCTGCCACCCAAGGCTCAGGGATCATTGAATAATAGGTGATGAAAAGATTATAAGAACCAGAGACTACAGATGACAACTAGGAAATAGAATTTTTTCAGACGACTGGTCAGTCACTCATATCAACTCATAGCAATAGTGACAGCATGTACAAGTCCCATATAAGCTCAAAATATACAAAATCCTAGCATAGATATGGAGTGGTGGGTAAGAAATCCAAACCAACCCCCATCCTCCCTGCAGGGAGAGAGAGAGTCTCTTTCAAGTATGGGAGTCTGGGTAAGTTAACTGGGCACTAGTAGATGGAGTCACACTGTTGGACATTTGAGGACACAAATTAGATTCTTTAGGTCTTATTATGTATAATTATGTATAATATCATACATAATAAGGTACGTTAACTGAGGTGTGGGCAATAAGGGTAGGTACAGTTCGGGGAGGGGATCTAAATACCATTAAATTATATTGCATGAAAATCACAAAAATTCAATAAAACATAAAAAGAAAAATACTTGATATAAACCTCTAACCTCTACAAACATACACTACATATGTAAATATGTACAACTGTGAACAGAAAAAGTGATACATTCTATGGTCTAGAATTATTGTATTTACTTTTTTGCTGTTTCTGTAATAACAGCTTAAAGGAGAAGAGACTTATTTGGGCTTTTCATAGTTCAAGGGTACACACAGTCCATAATAGCAGAGATATCAAGGGGACAGAGTCTTAAGAAGCTAGTAACATCACTTTGTTATTAAACATTGTTTAATTTCTGCATATTTGTAAATGTTTCTAATTGCTTTTGTCAGAGATTTCTAGTTTTACTCCACTGAAGCTGGAAAAAATAGTTGCATATTTCAACTTCCCTAAAAATTGATTAGGACTTGGTGACTTCATATCCATAGTCAATATGTAGAGGTAAAAGATGTTAGCGTTCAGCTCACCTTCTCCTTTTTCTTCAGTCCAGAGCCCATACCAGGGATTGGTACCACACACTAGCAGTTATTCTAGATTCTGTCAAGCTGAATATTAAGACTAACCATCACATTATCTGACTATGATATATCACCTGTGCTTATATGACACAAAATCCCTTCAAATTTGTTTTGACATTGTCAGACAATCATTTTAAAGACAAGTACATCAAACAATCACATTGTAAATATCAAAGTTCTTCTATTGCAGGATCATTAGTACTCAATGAGAAATATATTGAATTAACCATTAAACTTTAAATTAGATTAGATATGTCTTTAAGGTTTCTTTTTATACTTATAAACAGAGTTATTTTGACCTATTGGCAGTTGATGGCTTCTGGAGTAGGAAACATCAATTTTATTCTGGGACATGATCTCTGGTAGGATGTCCATGCTCCAATACATGCAAAACTGGCACCTGTAATTGGATTTAGTAGGTGAAAATGGAGTGCTTAAAGTTGGGAGGGAGACACGGTGGGATAGTTCTGTGATGCGTTGAAGTTTTGAATACCTTGAACATAAAAATCTTAGGGACAAAAACCAATATCTTTGCTCCTTGTGGTATATTTCATCCATTTATAGTCAAAATATATCCATGGACAGAGCAAGTTGGTACTAAACATACCTTTGCCTTCTCAGATTGATGAGGCCCTCAAGGATGAAGCTTTTGAAAATGATTTGAAAGAGAATATCAAATCTCCCTCAATCTGTCTGCAAAAAATATTTTCCTGACATTGGAGATAAAAATTTCTGTGGAATTCATAAACAAAAGTGTCTTCTCAGCAATGTAATAGATGATATTTCTGATAACTTGGTGTGTGTTAGGCATGGATACTTACAATCCACCATCTCCAGCCTCAAAACCTCAAGTTTCTTACATACCTGAGCTAATTTCATTCTCAAATCATTCCTTTGAAGGGAATATTTTTAAATTTTTTATTAGCATGTATTGTTGTAAATAGTGGACTTCATTATGACATTTCACACATGCATATAATGAGTTTATTTTGATGATATTCAGCCCTTATTATTCTCTATTGCTATCACACTCCCACTGATCCCCCTTCTCTTCCCAACTAGTCCCCCTTTCTACTTTCATGTCTTCTTTCTCTTTTTTGCACCCCAGTGATTTGTTCATCCAATTAATTTGAGTTGTTTACAGGAGATTGGTGAGTCCAACTGCCCAGGAAATAGAAGGGTCTTGTGAGGCCCTTCAAGGAGAAGTGATGTTTGTGGGGGATTTTCCCTGTAGGATAAAATGAGATGCAGACCAATTTATTTGTCTCAAATCACTTGCCTCAAATAACATGAAGCCAAGACTTTCATACAGGGTAGAGAGATCCCAGAGCTCTCTAGAATCCCATCTGATAGTCTGTGGGACTCATTAATCAGTGTTCAATCTTGACGGACAGATCTGATTATGAAATGTCCCAACAAGTCTTCATGTTTCCGATTCCCAGATGGTGGCACTGTTTTGGGAGGTGCCCAGAGCTTTGGGAGAGAACTCAGATGGAGATAGTAGGTCACTAGGGGCAGGTGTTTGGTGATCCCTTGCCCTTGACAACATGTCTTTCTCTCTCTTTCCTGTTCATAATGAGATAAATGACTTCTGCCACACAATCACACCACCATGATCTTCTGTCTCACTACAGACCCAGAAATATGGATACAAATGTCCACAGACTAAACCCTCTGAAACCAGGAACCAAAACAAACTTGCCCGCTTTCTGATTCCACTGATATATTGTATTACATAAACAAATATGTGACATTATTGGCACTGCTAATGGTTTTCAATGGCACCTGTATGGGGAATTAAGGATTCTCTCTGAGGTTTTTGGTTCCTATTGGTTCATTCTGCGCCAAGTCCCACCCTCGGACCAATAAGGGGTAAGGAAGGCAGGGAGAAGAAAAGAAACAACATGGTGGCGAGTCCCAGGCCGGGCAGAGATTGAATCCACACAGGAAGAAAAATGCCCCGGTCCAGGCCCATGCAGAAGGCCAAAATCCAGGAGGCCACATCCTAAGTCCCTGCTGTCCTAAGGATCATGTGAGTGAAGAAAGTGAAATGCTGGCTGGGCCAGGACTAAGAGACCTGCGCATGGCTATCGCGAACTTGGTGAGCGGGTGCTGGTACCCAACAACTTTTCTAAATAAATCTCTCTAAATGGAAAATCAGTTTCCGTTTTATCCAGCTAGATTAACCAGATTCCACCCGCTAAGGCATGGAGAATAAATTTCCTGAGACAGCACCTTAGTTGTGACTAGGAAAGGAAATTTCTACCTACAGTTAACTAACTCACCAAATCTCTCCTTTTCTCTATCCGAATAACTTCTCTGATGATCTCCGCTTCCACTCCACACTTTCCAGGCATTTTGCGATTCCTCAACTCCCCAGGAACATGATTACCAACTGCCTGATGTTCCTACAATGCTCTTTCCTCATTACCCACTATGATGATTAGTCTTGATTACCAGCTTGATTAGATCTGGCATCAACTAAGAGACATGTCTCTTGGCAAGTCTGTAAGTGCGGTACTGTGAAGGACTACCAGCAGACAAGCCTCCCAAAGCAGGCAGCTCCTTCTATCGGGAGGTCACGTAGAAAAAGAGGGGAGGAAAAAGCGGTGCTACTTTTCGCTGCTTCCACCTCGTGCTGCCAAGTGCATCTATCCAGTTGCTTCTGCCATTCTTTGCTGCCATCTGCACACAGTTTCTTCAACCTTCCAATGTGGGCTGAAGACCAGCAACTCTCTGGGAATCCTCCAGGCCTTCAGTGACAGACTGGGACTGCTGAGACATCCAGCCTTATGGACTAAGGAGCTGCTGGGTTCTCAGCATTTCTAGTAAGAAGACAGCCATTGTTGAACTACTTAGTCTGTATCATATAAGCTAATATAAATTCTCTTTCATGGTATATTTTCATTTCATTAGATCTATTACTCTAGAAACCTTAATAGTCCCCAAATATCTGTCTCCCTAGCCCTTTAAAACCATTGTTCGAATGCTATATGCTAAGTAAGGCCAATTCTATCTTCTCCTTTAAAACTACAAACCAGGTCCACCTCAAATTTCATATCTCCCTTAACCTTTGTTTGACTTTCACACTGTACTTATTATTTTGCATTATTTTTTATATTTATTTCATTATACTTTTGTATTGAATCTGCTTTTGTTTGGGGAGGGTTGTTTGTTTGAGACAGGATCTCCCGTGTAATTCCAGCTGGCTGGAAACTCACTATGGAGAATAGGTTGGCTTTGCTCTCACAGAGATCCAACTGATTCTGCCTCCTGACATGTGCCGCCATGCCCAGCTGTGTATTGCTAGCTGAATCTCTGAAAACATAACTTCTATCCCAACGTATTTTTATTTCTTGAGCTCACTGAAATATTCCAAATATGAATAGTGTTCTGATCATAGGTGATGATCAATAAAAATGGGTCAAACAAATACACAAACCTAGTGTGAACAGTTTTTCTTATTTCTTCCTGTTAGCATTGCATGATCAAAGAAAAGCCTATGAGCATATGCACATAGAAATTTAATTTCTTCTACAAATATTCATTACTTTTAATTAAGCTAATTTTTCATTTTCAGTTGCTTTTAAAAGAAAGGGTGATATTTAAATCTGAGTCAAAGGAAATACAGTTACAAAAAGTTGAGAAACCACTGCCGTAAGACACCTGGCAGGGTTCTGGGCTTGTCACAAGTGCTCCATAAATTCTGGTTGAATGAGTGCTCATTAAGTCCTGTGGGGTGCAGAGGAGATGAGAGGCCACATGTTGAATAGTAATCACTGACAAAAGTTCACATTAAATGTCATGTAGGAATATTGTGTTTGTTGGAGCAAGTCATAAATAAAATAAGCTAAGGTTCTAAAATGAGTAACAACCACCATTTGGGACCCAGATGTGGTGAAGCAGATCCCTAACCTGCTAGTGGGTTTATAGAAGCTGTTAATAAAGATAATGTTATGCTATTGGAAGGTTTTCTAGGAAATATGGAACTGTTAAAAGGTTAGAAAGCCATTTTTCTGGATAATCTGAAGGTATTACTTTCTCGCCAAAAACCATTCTGTCCTTTAATTTCTGTTGCTGTGATAAAATATCTGACTGGAAGCAGGTTAGGAGAGAAGGGGCTTATTAATCTTACAGTTCCAGGTTTCAGTCTATCACTGAGGGGAAATTAAGGCAAGAATTCAAGCAACTCGTTACATCACATGCACAGCCAACAGCAGAGCGAGCATGGACCCCTCCTACTCGCTTGCTGCTTCTGCTCAGTGCTGGTGTACTGCATTGAAGACTCACTTCTGGAGTCATTTAAGGAAGATCCCAGACTGTTCCGAAATACTGTGCTTTCTCTCAGAACTGTTCCTCCACTGAACAGAGTGTACTGTGCTTTTATTAAATAGCATAGAAAGCACCCTAAAGGGAAGTAATGAGGAGTTTCATCTTAAAGCATCTATAACCAAAGCTTTACAAGAGAAAAGTTGCTTTTTCTACCCCTACAGACTAAGAATAACATTCAAATTCACAAACAGGTATTATTAACCTATGCTTTCAAATGTCTTGCAACATTATTTGGATTATTCATTGCTTCCAATGTCATTGTTGCTTTCAGTAACAGTGTTAGCACACACACATGTTATTCTGGTTCAGGGTCAAGGAAGGCTTATAAGGGAGAAATAGGGAAAATCATTTAAGATGAAAGCTATGTGCTCAGCTTAGTTTATAAAAGTTGATTACATGGGAAGCTTGATATTCTCCAAGGAGGTCTGACTGACTGAGCAGAGAGCCCCATGGATCCATCTGTCTTTGCCTTCCCAGAGTTAGGATTAAAAGTATATCACTATGCCTGTTCTTTAACTAGAGTTCTAGAGAGTGGAACTCAGGCCCATAATCTTACACAGCAAGCACTTATTGACTGTGCTAGCTCCCCATTCTCTTTCACATAAATTCTGAAAATCTTCTCCTCCGTGGGCTTCCTTGACATCACTGTAACTCAGCTTTGTTTCACTAACTCTCAGTTACATCTATTCACATTCTTCTTTTAATTATCTGCAAAAAAATTTTATTAAGAACTCCAGTAGAAGCATGTAAGAAGCTCTAATCCCCCTAAGGAAGTTGTGGCTACTTGGAGGGGCAGAGACAGTCTCTTTCAAGGATGGAACTCTTGACAGGTTAACCAGGCTCTCGTAGTAGACCCACAGTAAAGGACATTTGGGGATACAGAT
Organism: Eospalax fontanierii; assembly: GCA_035773235.1. NCBI lineage: Eukaryota > Metazoa > Chordata > Mammalia > Rodentia > Spalacidae > Eospalax > Eospalax fontanierii. The sequence continues at coordinate 114,835,108 of CM069524.1, forward strand.
TAAATTCTCTCTATATATAATTGAATAGGTAGTTCTAAGGGAAGGTGTGGCTAAAGTAGACAATTTAAATACCATCAAATTATACAGAATGAAAACTTAATCTAAAAAGCTATATATGGAAATGCTGAACAGAAAGAAATAAAATAATTTTGAAGGATGAAGAAAGCATTTTATCATAACCCATGGTTTTAAATAAATAATAGCCAACTAATGGCTGGATCCAATATCCCTCATTAAGTGAAGCCAAAGCTACATAACTGTGGTTTTTCCTACAGGCCTCCTTGGATCATAGTGTGACTAACTGATAAAGTCATACTAGAAAACAACACCTTGGCAAGAGACTTTTTTTCTGAAATTTAACCATGCATGCATAGCTGTCATGTCCTGTATGCCTTCTCCAAGGATGTTCTGCCCATGTCCCCTACTCCAGAGACCTAAGATGGCATTATGCTGACCTATGCCAATTCTCCAGCACACCAACACACAGCCTATGACTAGCCCACCACCCTAGATTAGCCCATTCATTTATAAAACAAAGAAACTGGAACTGTGGAAATGACTTTTATTAATGAACATAAGCTGGATTAATAACTTTTAATTAACCCCAATAAAGCATGCACTCTTGGATTTGATGATGGGTGTCTCCTTAGCAACCTCAGTGTGGTCCCCCATCCAAAAGGGTAATGAATAAATGGATGTAGGTATGCTTGAGAATTAACAGAAAAAAACACTACTAGCGTTGCACCAGTTCGTCTCCACTGAACACAACAGAGGGAGGATGAATGAGATACTGAAAATGAAAAGGCCAGACAGTCTGTGGAGATTAAGGGTGGAGCCAAACTTCAACTTTCACATTCCCAGTGACGCTGGAGAAACCATTTCGAATGAATTATAGATGTGACCTGAGGCGGGCACAAGGAGGAAGAATCAGGGTTCCTGACCGTTCCATTGGCGCAGGTGAGAACGCAGACAGCTACATCTGCACAAGCTGAGGGACAAGAGAACTCCATGAGCTCAGTTCTGGGAGACAGGCAGTTCTAATATAATAAATAGCTAGGGGAATGGGTGTCCTCCAAGTTTGGGCCCACTCTTAAAATTTTTAAACAAAAGAAACTCCAATATATTCTAAATATTTATTCTCAAAGATAAGTGTAGCTCTTACCTCTCATCAAAGAAACATTTTTTATAGCAGAGACTTTCATAGAGATCCACAACTGGTCAAAATGCAGAAAGTAAGTAACTGTGGGGCACGCAAAACTTATGAAGACATCTGCATCACAATCGTACACCTAAGGCTCCGGGAACTTAGCAGAAGAGGGACAAAAGCATTGTAAGAGCCCAAAGGCCAGGAGGGCTGGGGTGAGACAGTGTCTTCTAGACATGAAGGGTGTGCTGCATCTGTGAACCCTCAGTAACATGCTTGCCTGCACAAAACCTGTATAAGATCTCACCAGTCAACATGCCAAAACAGATGGAGGAAAAACATAAGGCTCCATCCCTAGATGAAGAGCTATGGGGAGTCAGTGGCTACTGAAGGAGGGAGAATGTTTTCTCTAGGGGCAGATCACATGGAATTCCTGATTCTATATGGTTAGCCCTAATCGCATGTATACATAGACAACACTGACCGGATTCAGGGGGGTTTATATACAGTATGTATAAATTTTAGAAGACGAAGAAGAAAAAGAAGGAGGAGGAGGAGGAGGAGGAGGGGCGGGGGAGGAGTAGAGGGAACACAGGAGGAGTTTTTAAGGGAAGAAAGAGCAGTGGGAATGTTGCTAAATTCAGTGTAATCACATAAAATATTCTGAATGCTTTAAACAATAAAAGAACTCCCCAGGAAAACATGAAGCTCCCTTGGGACAAGAATGCTCCATATTCTGTCCCCTCCAGAGTTAAATACTGAGACATTTCTTTTGCACCAGGGCACAGCTTTGCATTCTGTCTTGTCTCCTTTGGAAAATGGGCTTCCTCATGCCATTAAAACTATGTACAGGGAAGACAATTTATTTCGTATATCCAGCCTTGACCGCAGTGTTGAGTTTTTATTTCACATCTCAAACTTCCTTTTAAATATTCTCATTAAATTGTCTCACCCTCTATTATTCTAAAACACAATATAGTGCTCTGCCCGTGACCAGGTACCAGAATACAGAGGATTCCCCTTCTCTTTAAATATTGTTATTCTTAATGGTGATTTTTTAGAAATTTTTACAATCATTTATTATATGTGTGTATTATACCCACAGCATGCCATTGTGTGCATGTAGAGGTCAGAGGTCAACTTGTGGGAGTTAACTCTCTCCTTCTCCGTGTGGCTTTGGGAGATCAAACTCAGTCTCATCAGGCTTGGTGGTAAGTGACTTTACCTGCTGAGCTATCTCACCAATCTCCGCAATGATCCTTAATATAGCATATCAAGGAGAAGGCTTGCCAATAAGCAGGGAAATCAACATTTTTCCATGTCTTTTTTTTGGTTTTGTTTATGAGATTAGTCTTTAAATGTATGTAACCCAGGTTACTAAGAATTGGGAAACTTATAAGGGGGCTGCCCCCTGGGGAAAAGAACCTGATCCTCTCTCCTTCAGCAGACATTGTCTCCCTACAGCACTCCTAGGGGCAGGACCTTGGGAAGGTTTCTCCCCTCTATGCTGGCATGTTGCTGGTATGGTCTTATATGAGTCTTGTGTGAACAGCCACATTGTTGAGAGGCCATGTTGTGAAACATTTGTCTCAGCCTCCAGACTGTCAGGATCACAGATCTGGCTTCAGCTCCTCATATGCTGTGAAATCACAGACTGCTACTCATATCCAAAGAGTTCACATGCCCTCAAAAATTCATAATGCACACACAGACATGTGCACACACACACACACAAACACACACACACACACACAGCAAATATTTGGAACTTTGCCTTGTGTCCTAATGTGTTTGCAATAAAAGCAAAAAACAACATTAATAATAATGAAGATTTGTGTGTGTGTGTGTGTGTGTGTGTGTGTGTGTGTGTGTGTATAGGTTATCTTCCATCACTAAGGACTGAACTCAGATTATTAGATGTAATGGAACATTCCTTTATCTATTAAAACATCTTTTTGGCACTGGAATGAAATTCAATTTCTATTTTTTAAAGATGTATTTATTTTCAATTGTGTACACATGTGTGTGAGTACATGTGCTCATGGAGTCCATCCAGAAAATGTCAGATACCCTGGAGCTAGAGTTACAGGTGGTTATGAACTGCCCAACATGGGTGTGAGGATCCTAATGTGTCCTCTTCGTTAGTAGTACATGATTTAGCTGCTGACTCATCTATCAAGCCCCAATAATTAATTATTAATGTATATTGTGTATATTAATGCAGTTCATCTTGAGGTTTGGATGGCATCTTTAAAAAAATGTGTATTCATATGTATGTATGTATGTATGTATGTATGTGTATGGGTCTTTGTATGTGTGAATACAGGTGTGCATACATTGTAACATATGCAGGAAATTCAGAGGATAACCTTCAGTGCTGGTCATTGCCTTCCAGCTTGTTTGAAACAAGGTCTTGTTCTTCACCTGTGAGCACTCCAGACTAGCTGGTCTTTGAGCTTCTGAGGATTCTTTCGTTTCTATCTCTCTTCACTTTTTAGGAACACTGGGATAACAAATATGTATGGCTTTTACTCGTTTTTGAGGATCTGAACTCAGTTCAAAGAGTCCATCCCCCATCACTCCCTAGCCAAGCCCATCCTTGCTATGGACTTAAACACCATCACTGTACTCAAGCTTCACTCTCCTCTGATCTGTATTTCTACCTACCTGTACGAAATCTCCTCTGCACCTATGGACTATATCACAAACTTAAATATAAAGCCAGAATTCTTTTTCAAGAACTACCACAACACGATGCTTCTTAAGTCATCCTCATCTCAATAAATACTAGCAATACCAGACCAGGGTTCCTTCAGGAGCTACTAGTTGCTCCAGACATGCCCCCCGCTTCCTGCTCAGTTGTGAATCCACTAACTCTTTAAGCCAATTTGTGACAATCCACACTTTAGCCTTCTCCCACTGTTGCTCTTCCCTCCACTTCTTCATCTTCCACCTGATCTACTGAGATGAAACCCTCGTAAATCATTCCCCAGTGTCCACCCTTGCCATTCTGTTGCCTCTTTGTCATTCTGAAGGCAGGGTTACACTGTGAAAATATAGGTCAGTTTATATGCACTCCTTCCGCATCCACCTCCTTTGAAATAATAGCTCCCAGAAGCCAGGAATGGCTGCAGATTCCTGCAGGGCTCGATGGTCAAGAGGCTGAGGTGGGAAGATCATTGGAGTCCACAATTTCAACACCAGCCTAGGGAACACAGTGACACTGTGTTTCCAAAATCATCCAGTCAGCCAGCTCTCTCTCTGAAAGATGGCTGTCCTGACTGTATCAAGAGTTGGTCCACCGCTCAGGTCTCAGCTGGCCATGGCCATCACCACAACCCTGGTTCAGCAATGACAGGCCACTGTCAGCTCTGACACCAGCTGTAACTCTGGCTGCATCCCCATTGAAGACATCAGAGCTCTGGCTGCTGGGGCCCTTCCCCAATGGCCTCTTGATGTGTACCAAGTAATTACTTACCTATCTCTAACTACATTTTGCAGCATTTTTCTAACTGACTCTGCTCAATCTTTACCTGGGTCCAAAATGTTCTTCAAAGTCTATAAGCTAAACAACCAACCCATACTGTTATTAGAAGAGAGAGGAGTCTTTGGGAAGTGGAATCTAGTAGAGGAAGTCAGGTTATTAAAGATGCTCTCCTGAGGTGATAAGAACTCCCTAACCACCCTTCCCACCCTGCTTTCCACCCGCCATGCAGTAGGCAGGTCTTGTCCACGTGCGCCTATATGATGCTGTTACCAAATGAGCAACAAGGTCAAGTGACCATGGACTGAAACTTCATAGACCGTGAGCCAAAATAACTCCTCCTTCTATGTATTTCGTCACAATAACATGCTTGCACACATGTTTCCCTTTCAAGGCCTGCTGTTCACGTGCTGTCATGCTCCTTCCTCTTCATCCAGGCTCTTTCCAGCAACTGCCTGTTCACAAAGGCAGTTTGTGAACTGCCTCCTTACAGTTCCTTGAAAGCAAGCTTTCCCTCCTCCATCCCATTTTAATCATATTCCTTGCTGTACTGTTTCATGGCATGAATCATCAATTGACCTGGTATGATGTAGTTTGAAAACCAGTTACAGATTTAGAGAAAAACAAAATGCTACAGAGAACTCAAGTCCAGTCTGCAGCCAGCCAGGCATATGCATGCTCGGAGAGCTATGAAATTAGCACATCACCTTTGCAGATGACAGTGTCGTGTTGCAAAGTCAAAATTGTGGACATGGTGCTGGACAGATGACAGTAGATAATAATGCCTGCTGCTCATTCAGAGGACTCAAGTTCAATTCCAAGCCCCTATGCAGGGTGACATATAACTGCTTGCAACCTCCACTTAAGGGGATCCAGTGCCCTGTTCTGGCTTACATGGAAGAGAAGGGAAAGAATGTAAGAGCTGGAGAATGGGGAGGAGTGCTGTGAAATTCTGTTTATTGGCTATGACTGAACTGTGAAATTCTGGAAAAGCCACAAGAACTCATAACCATGGAGCCAGCAATCTATTCCCCGCAAAAGGACTATAAATAAGAAGTCAGGCATACCAATTTTTACATGTCTACAAACAACATGAATACCATAGAAAAGATAAAAATTCAGGTGTCTTGGATAGCACAAAAATAACACTTCTCATAATTTATGACGTATAATCTATTGCTTTTTCATTTTGACACATTTTTCTGAATATAATATAAAATCTCATTTAGGAAACAGAAAAGCATACAGAAAAAAAATGATCATTTATCTATAAATCTTTCCACTTTGACAGAATGAGTCAGGATATTAATGTATATATTTAAAGTATTTATAAACACTTAACACAACTGAAATATATTTATATGTGCAACTTTGTACCTTGCTTTTTGTTACCATTATAACACAGTACTTTTGCCTCTGAAAATAACCACTTGGATGCAATCTTAAGTGACTCTCGGGTCCTTCATTATGTGGATAGCCCATTATTTTCTCAAGTATTTATTTCTGAGGAGGTTTCAGGTTTTCGTGATGACAAATTCTGCTGTAAAATATTTGCCCCAAGATTGGCTCCAACAAGGAGACAAGCCAAACAGCTGAGAGGACAGCGAGGGCAACACGGTTCCCAGGAAAGACACCAGAGGCACAGACGTCAGTTAAGGCAGAATGTGGACTAATAAATCGAAAACCTAGAGAGAGCATATTCTAAATGGAAGCAATTAGAACTGAGGATATACAAAGGTGCAATGATTCTGACATTGCATCTACTACAGTACAAGGCAGATTATCTGCTTTTAAATTATTATCATCTTGAGAGGCAGATTTTAGTGTGTTGTTAGTATTTCACAGCAGACCTCTCGACATTCTGCCTGTTATTCATTTATTTGTATGTAGGAATGAGCAATTGTATTTGCACGTGTGGGGGTGCACATGTTGGTAAAGGCTGCATTTGCACATGTGTGCATGTAACTATAGAGGCCAGAGGTCAGCTTTGGTATTGTTCCTCAATAGCCATTCATCTTGTTTTTTGTGACCTAAGGCTTGCAAATTTGGTTATACTGATTGGCCAGAGAGCCCTAGGGCACCTAACTCTGCCTCCTGATCAACAGAACTACAAGGATATACCACCATGCCCAGCTCTTTACATGGGTTCTGGAGCACAAAGTCAGGTACTCACACTTATATGACATGGTCTTGACCAACAAATTCATTTTCCCAACCTCCACTATGACTCCTTTCATATCACAGAATAGGTCTACACCACTTAACATATATACAACATTTTAAAAGCCACAAATACAAACTGCTTTGGATTTCTGGGAGCATGGGAATAAACTTCTGATTGAATTCACAAAGGAGACAGAAATAGAGAAGAAAATTCAGGTTGAAATGAGGAAGGAAGGGGAAAACTCGGCCAATCTGAAGTGATGAGAGAAAAGTTCACCAACAGAATGAATGAAATGGAAAACAGAATATCAAAATCCACCCTTTTGTTGTCATCAAGAAACCCATTTCACCTTCAAGGACAGGCACTACCTTAAAGTAAAAGGTTGGAAAAAATATTCCAAACAAATGGCACTAAGAAACAAACAAGAATTTCCATTCTAATATCTGACAAAATGAACTTCAAACTAAAATTAATCAGGAGAGATAAAGAGGGTCACTTCATTCTGATCAAAGTAACAATTAATCAAGAAGAGACTACAACCATGAGCATATATGCACCAAACTCTGGTGCACCCAACTTCATAAAAACAATATTACAGGACTTTAAGACACAAATTAGTCCCAGCTCACTAATAGGAGGGGACTTCCATACCCCACTGGCTCTATTAGATAGGTCACCCAAAAAGAGACTAAACATAGAGACATCTGAGTTAACAATACCATTATCAAATGGATCTAATAGATATCTACTAAATTCTCCACACAAGCATCAAAGAATACACATTCTATTCAGCACTCCATGGAACAAATTGAGAGCATATTAAGGCATAAAACAAACCTCAACAAACACAAAAAATTGAAATAATTACATGCATTCTACCAGACCACAATGCAATAAAGCTTAAAATCAACAGTGATCAAAGCCCTACTAACTTCAAGAACTCATGGAGACTAAACAACACATTTCTGAATGATGAATGGGTCAAAGGAGAAATGAAGAAAGAAATAAAATTATTTCTAAAAAAATAGACAATACAACCCAGCAACACCTCTGGGACATATTAAAAGCAATCCTAAGAGGGAAGTTTATAACTTTAAGTGCCTATATTAAAAAAAAAAACAGAAAAAAACACAAATAAATGATTTAACATTGCAATGCAAGAATCTTGAAAGTCAACAACAAATAAAACCCAAACCCAGAAGACAAGAAGAAATAACAAACATCTGACAAAAATTAATGAAATGGAAACAAAGAAAACAATACGAAGAGCTGATTCTTTGGAAAAAATTAACAAGATATGTAGACCACTGGCCAGTTAACCAACATAAATAAAGAGCAACTCCAAATCAACAAAATCAGAGTTGAAAGGGGAAACATCGAAACAGACAACATAAAGATCCACATTATAAGGGAATACTTTAAAAATCTATATGCTATTAAATTTGAAAACCTAAAAGAAATGGATGAATATCTAATATCATGGGAATCACAAAAACTAAACCCAGAATAGAGCAACAGCTTAAACAGACACAAAACCTCCCAGTTAACAAAAAAGGCCAGGCTTAGACAGATTCAAAACAGAGCTCTACCAGACATTCAAAGAAGATCTATATAAAATACTACTTAAATTATTCAAAAAGATAGAAATAGATGGAGAAATCTCAAATTCTTTCTATGAAGTCAACATGACTCTAATAACCAAACCAGGTAAAGACACAATAGAAAAAAGAAACCACAGACACATATCCTTAATGAACATAGATGCAAAATTTCTCAACAAAATGCTTGCAAACTGCAAAAAGACACACATCAAAAAGATCATCCAACATGATCAAGCTGACTTTATTCCAGAAATGCAGGGGTGGTTCAAAGTATGTAAATCGACAAATGTCATAAAGCACATAAACAGACTCAAAGACAAAAATTACATGCTCCTCTCAATGGATGCAGAAAAGGCCTTTGACAAAATTCAGCAGGCATTTGTGTTAAACATATTCAATGGACTCAGACGGAAGGGCATACAGCTCAACATAATTACAGCCATACACAAAAACCCACAGTTGGCATCATTCTAAATGGAGAAAACCTGGAAGCATTCCCGTGAAAATCAGGAACCAGACAAAGCTGCCCACTGCCTCCACTGCTTTTTAATACAGTGCTTGAAACTCTGGCTACAGCAATAGGAAAAGAGAAGGAATTTAAAGGAGTATTCATTGGAAAAGAAGAAGTCAAATTTTATCTTTTTACAGATAACATGATATTATACCTAAGAGATGCCAAAATGAATCCAGGAAACTCCCAGAAATAATTAAAACTTTCAGAAAAGTGACTAAGGTTACAAAATTAATCTATAAAAATCAGTAGCCTTTCTATATACCAATTATAAGTAACAGGAAAAATAGTATAAGGAAACCCTGCCAGTCACAATACTGTAAAAAAAAAAAAAACTTGGAATAAACATGACCAAAGACATTAAAGCTTTGTACAATCAATATTTTAGATCTTTAAAGAAAGAGATTGATGAGGACATCAGAAGATGGAAGGACCACCCATGCCCATGGATTATGGATTGGAAGAGTAAATATTGTGAAAATGACTATCCTACCAAAAGCAATGTATAGATTCAATGCAAACCCAATCAAATTCCCCATGACATTCTTTACAGAATTCAAAGAATTCAAATAAAAATTCTAAAATTCAAATGGAAGCACAAAAGACCCTGGATAGCCAAAACAACCCTGAGCACAAACAGCAATATAGAGGGATTACTTCATCAGATTTCAAACTGTATTACAGAGCTATACTCATAAAAACATCATGGTACTATCACAAAAATAGGCCCATAGGAGAGTGGACTATAATTGAAGACTCAAACATGAGTACATACAATTTCAGCCACTTGATATCTGACAAAGGGGCCAAGAACACTCACTGGAAGAAAGATAATCTTAAGCAAATTGTACTGGCAAAACAAGATCTCCACCTGTAGAAGAATGAAAGTAGAACCTTATATTTCACCTTGTACAAATGTCAGCTCCAGAATGAATCAAAGACCTCCAGGTGAAACCTGAAACTCTGAAACTGTTAGTAGAAAACATTGGCAGTAACCTACAAGATATAGATGTAGGAAAGGGCTTTTGAAATCAGGAAACAGTTGCTCAGGAATCAAGGTCAGTATCAAAAAGTGGGTCCTCATCAAACTAAAAGGCTTCTGTAAAACAAAAGAAACAACCAAGGAAGTCAAGAGAAAACCCACAGAATGGGAGAAAATCTTCACCAGTGACACATCTGACAGCGGTTTAACATTCAAAATATATAAAGAACTCAATGATAAGGGAATCAAGAAAACAAGTCATCCAATTATGAGATGGGCTAAGGATATTAGTACAGATTTTTCTATAGAAGAAATAAAAATGAGGGAGAAACATCCTAAAAAATGCTCATATTGTTAATAATTAATGAAATGCAAATCAAAACCAGTTTAAGATTTCACTTTATCCCAGTCAGACTGGCCAAATCAAGAGAGCAATTGAAACCCAATGCCGGATAGGGGATAGGATGTGGGGAAAGAGAAATGCTCATTCACTGCTAGTGGGATTGTAAACTCATGCAAACCCTATGGAGAACAGTGTTGAGAACTCTTTAAAAAATTAAATGACTCTACCATTTGGCCCGAACATATACCACTTCTTGGCATATACCCCCAGACCCATCCTATTACAGAGATACTTGCCATCCATGTTTGTTGCTACTCTTTTCACAGTAGTTAAGGGATGGAAGTAGCCTAAGTGTCCCCTAACTGACAAGTGGTTAATGAAAATGTGATACATTTACACAATGGAGTTCTACTCAGTGATCAAGAAAGATGAAATCATGACATTTGCAGGTAAATGAATGGAACTAGAAACTGTTATGCTAAGTGAAGTAACACAGACTCAGAAAATCAAATGACATAATGTTCTCTCTCATATGTTGATCCTAGCACCAAAACTTTATATGTGAGTATGCATCCTGGTGAACTAGAAAGGATAGAAAGGAATCAGGGAGGTAAAGGGAAAAAAGGAACCTAAGAGAGTAGAATAATAATTCTGCCAACAAGGCCTGTTTAGAAATCTCAACAATGGATGTGTTCTTACTCAATTTTATGGAGACTTTGAAGACTGGATTTCTAGTTTAAAACTTTCTGAAATCATAATATAAAACCCAGCAACATTTTGCATATAAAAATGAAGGTAAAATACATACAATATATTAATTATTCATCAGAAAGTGAAAATATTACTGAAATTCAGTTTCAGTCAAAGTAAAATTTCAAAATTGAGCTTATTTTCAAGATTGGAGAGATGGTTCACTGGTTAAGAGCACTTGATGCTCTTGCAGAAGACCCAAGTTTGTTTCCCAGCACCCACATGGCAGCTAACAATCACCTATAACTCAGGTTTCAGGGGATTCAATGCCTTCTTCTGACCACTGCCAGTTTTGCATGAAATGGGTATGCTTACATATACTCAGGCAGTATGCTCATACACATAAAATAAAAATAATGAATAATAAATCCTTTTTTAATTGAGCTTACTTTCACTTTATATAAAATATCCCTATCTATCTTGGATTTTTCTGTATGAAGAAGTAGTTTAGTGCTGTGGAGAATTATGAGCCATGAAGATACTGGAGTTGTACCAATGATGGTAAATGCTAGATTCCTACAAGATCAAGAGGCAAGGCACAGGCCAACTCTGCCTCCTGCTTCTTCAAGATTAGAATGCGTTCATGCATTGGTTCTTTGAAGGACTTTCTGTTGGTATCTTTTCAATATCAGCCCTCTTCTATCCCTGAAGAAAACATTCTTCCCCTCAAGGCTGAAACATTGTGAAAGAGAGAAGAGGGAGAAGTGGACAGACTATTGAAGAAACAATTTTCTGGCGCTGGGAGATAGTTCCATTGGTAAAGTAATTGCAAACCTGAAGACCTCGGTTTGAGCTCTAGAAACCAGTGAAAAAACTTGAATGTGGCAGCATGTACTTGTAATCTCAGTTCTAGGGAGGTGCAAAGAGTTGACCAGCTAATTTAGCTTACTTGGTAAGATCCAGACAAATGAAAGATCCTGTCTCAGAAAACAAGACAATGTATCCTGCAGGATGCCACAGGAAGTTGGTTTGTGGCATCCACATACGTGGGCACACATGTGTTTGTGCCACTACACACACACACACACACACACGCACACACACACAAAGTGATTTTACAGAGACATATACATTACCTTGAAAAGCATCCAAGGTTATATGATAGTAATTGATTCAGGAGTCATATACAAATGACTAAATAAAAAGAGAAAACTGGCTGGTAATATATTATTTCTACATGAAGATGTCTGAAATTTCTTATGAAAAAGCTTTTAAGAAGTTCTTTAACTTGATCTGGAGAGATGGCTCAGCAATAAAAAGCACTAACTTCTCTTGCAGATGGCCTAGGTTCAATTCCCAGCATTCACATGGCTAACAACCATCCTAACTCCAGTACAAGAGGATTTGACACCCTTTTCTGACCTCCACATGCATTGCACAACACAGGTTTTTTATATTTATATATTATAGAGACAAATATATATATTTATATATTTTTTATATTTATATACATGGAGGCTATACACTCATATATAAAATTTCAAATAAATAAAATATTAAATAAAAAGAAGTTCTTTGACTAATAGGATTTTAACAAAGAAACCACACAACATCACCTTGATGGAAGGATTGTAAAGCAGCATTGGCTACATGGAAGGGCCATAGATATTTGTCTCACACAGAAAATCCATAAAATAGGAAATCTGGTGGCTTCTCTAGTAGCTGAGATGCCATAGGAATGAAAAAAAAATCTTTGCATTTTATATAATTCTGAAGAACACATTTCTTTTCTCTTGTATCACATGACTAGATATATTGTAATAGTCAAGGGTTCTGTAGATGAACAGAACTGTCAGAAATGAATAAATTATGAAGGAGACTTATTAGATTGGTTTATGCTCTACAGTATTAGTAGTCCAACAGTTGTCTAAGGTTGGAGAGGCCAAGAATTTGGTAATTACTCAGACCATGAGGCTGGATGTCTCAGTCTGCTATCGAAGACGTAGAAGATTCTTGGGGAGCTGTTGATCATTAACTTGTATTGGAAGTCAAAGACATCTGATATTAGCATTAGTGAGGTAAGGCAGCAACAGGACAGATGGACATGCAGAAGGAGTGAAGGCAAGAAAGCAAAGAGGAAAGTTTCCTTTTCCGTCTTCCTCTTATCTGGGCCGCCACTGGAAGATGCCATCCATATTTAAGGTGACTCTTCCCTCTTCAAATAACACAACCAAGAAAATCCCTCAAGGGAATCCAAAGAGAATTTTCCTTCAGCCAATTTCAGATGCAGTCATGTTGACAATGAAGATTAACCATAACAGCATATTACCTTATTTGGACTCCCTATTTCTAGAAAGATATTTCTAAATCTTTTCAACTTATATTGATTATAAACCTAAGGAAGAAAAATCCATATGGTAACCTGATACCAACATTTTACCAAAATAAGGTATTCCTATAACTATCAATAGGTTTTACTATTATTTTATTTTCCATTATGTTTGACTCCATTACATAAAAAAAAATAGTCAACCTGGAGAGTTTGTTCAGTAGGTAAGTGCTTGTCATGCAAGCATGAGGACTTGAGTTCAATTCCCAGAATCTATGAAATAAAATTGGCAGTGATAGTGAACATATGTAAACCCAGTACTGTAGAGGTAGAGACAAGCAGATCTCTGGGGTGGTCACCAAGTCTAACCAGATCAGTCAGTTCTGAGTGAAAGTGAGAGACTCTGTCTCACAATAAAAACAGAGGTCTTGTTTGGAGCAATGCCAGAACGTAACCCCTGCTTTCAAGATGCACACATAAACATGCACATGCATGCATCGCATTCATATGCACAGCCGCGAAAAAGTATACCAATCTGAAGAGCTGATTGAATTTCAAGAACCTAATGTTTGAAACTACAGTGTCTAACTCCAAGTCTAATAGATAAACGTCCTTAGGCGCTTTCTTGCTTGGCTGTCAATGACTCCTATGTCTTTAGGATAAAGTACAAAACCTTTAGCAAGGTTTGCCAGACTCTGATGATCTGTCTTTTGCCTTCTTCCTCCAAGTTCACCTCCAACTATTTTTAGCATTCTGACTTGTATTCCTTCCATCTGAACTTGTTTGTGGTTTCCTAACATGGCTACCCAATGACTGCATAGGAAATTTCTCCCCTCTCCTAGGCAACCAGAGATTTTGCATAGTCCTTGCAAAGTTGTCACATGTTAAGGCGATATTGGCATTCCCCTACTGGAGTTCTTAGTCTCGTTGAGAAAAGAATTTAAGAACAGATTGAAAAGAAAACTCAAAAATGATTTTATTAGAGTTTAAAGAAAAACTTGAAGGTAAGAAACATAAATTTCAGTCGGCTCCTGAAGAAGCCCAATAGAAAAGAGGAAGAGAGAGTCACACTATTTGAGTTAGGCCTGGAGATCAGCCATGCTGTGTGCAAGCAGCTACATGGTAGAATAGGCAGCTTTAGAGAACAAGTAAGGAGGTTCAAAGAACTTAGTGTCTAGTTAGCATTCAAAGAAAAATAGAAGAGAATAAAGAAAATCTCTGAGTCAGGAACTCAGAAACAGATGCAGACCAAATACAAATCCATGTCAGACCCTGGAGTAACCTCACTGAGAATGAGAATTCTGAGAAGGAAAAGCACATTATCTCATTCCTCCTCTTTAAGTTTGTGTTTTGAATCTCTGTATCCTTGACTCCTGAAATTCATCATAAATCAGTAAATGCTTGATTACTGAATGAGTAAATGTTTCAATTAATGGTAACAAATAATTAAGTTCATTCTAATACTTTTATTTGCTCAGTATATTCAGATAATTCCTCACAGTGAATTTGAATCATTCAGACATTGTGTTTGCCTGAGTGTTTTCTCTGCTTCCTGAAAGTCCTGTCAGTTAAATGTTTGTCAATCACTGCATCTTGGCTGAGCACACTTCTGTGGTTCCATGGTTGATTAAGAAGATAACAGGAAGCTGTTGCTCAATAGTCTTAGAGACTACAGAGTCCAGGTTGCATAATGTAATATTAAAGAGGAGTATCAATTAACTTGTCTGTTTTTAAGTATCTCAGAAATGGCTAAAAAGAGGTCTCAGAGGTTAAGACATGGGTTCCCAGTACCCATGTCAGACATCTTAAAACTGCCTATAACACCAACACTAGGCAATCCTATGGCCCCTCCTGGTTTCCTCAGGCATCTGCACTCATGTGTATATACCCCACAGAAACACATGCACACACACACATAACTTTAAAATTAAAAATAAATCTAAAATACCTTGAAAATTTAGCAACAGTGATAAATGTTGGAACATGGTGTGTATGTGTGTGTGTGTGTGTGCACATACGCTTCTATGTATATGTTCATGTGTCTATGGGTTCATATGTGTATAGATCAGAGAATAGCTTATTTGTCAGGCACTATCTTTTCAGATTATTTTTTACAATTTTTGAGGCAAGGTCTCCCTATAGCCTCAGCTGGTTTGGAACTCACTATACAAACCAGGCTGACCTTGAACTCACAGAGCTCCATCCTTCTTGATTTTCTAAACAAGATTCCACCTTGATTCTTAAAACAAGGTCTCTCATCAACTAGGCTAAGCCCCGAGAATTGCTTGGCCCTGCCTCTGCAGTACCTGCTCCCACTCCCAACTTCCTCAGATGTTCTGGGGAATGAACTCTTCTTGCCCTTGTGCTTACAAAGCAAGCACTTTACTTTGCTTCTCAAGTCCTTTATACAACTATGAATTAAGCTTATTCTTGCTCATTCAGGAGTGATAAGATCCATCTTGAAGGATTGTTTGGTGGGATAATTCAGAGATTAGGCAGGTTGTACAACAGGGTACAACTTTTCAGTATTCTGAATATATTCATGCTATAGTTTCCTAAGCATATATAAAACTCATGCAGTGTTTTGTAAAAATATATAAGTCATGGCTTTCTCAGGGACTCAGACTACAACAAATGGTACCTTTCTGTTCAGGTGTGCGAATTCATACTGGCAGACCACTTCATAGATGAAATTGTTCTCCCTTATTATAAACCAGATAAGAATCCTAATGGTTATGCTTCTTGGCACTGAGGTGGATGGAATGTTGGTGAGACCCTTGCTAAATTCTTTTCTTACCAACTGTGGAAAGCAGAGGATGTTTGCTCTATGTTTTGAGATTGGCTTATCTGGGAGCATTAAAAATATAAACCCACAGAACACAAAAGATATCAACCTCCTCTTTTCAGGAGACAAGAAAATGACAGAAAGATCTAGAGATGAGAATGACTGTAAGTTGGTCTATTTTTTTGCTCATCAAAGCTGACAAGTGTGGGGATAACATCTAGCTGTCATTTACCTGTCAGCATCAGCTCAGCTTCATGGGATAAAGACTTTTGATGTTCCAATGCTTGTTCTCTTGATAGGAAACCACTAAGTAGCCCTTCAGAACCACAGGAGGGAAAGCAAGGGAGTGAATACGAAGAGAAAAAATGAGAAAACATGATGTGTGCCATCTCATGTCTGTTCTATGATTTCTTTAAAACTTCACTGAGATCATTTGAGGATGGTATCTTGACACAATAGATTTTAACACAGATGAAAGAATGCATGGATCCCAGTTGGGGTGTTATGGGAGATGCCAGTGGGAAAGGGATATAAAGATGATTAAGACTGATTGAGATGTTCTGTATGAAACACACAATGATTCAATAAAAGAATTTTTAATAAGATAAAAATGAAATTCTAAAAAAGACACACACAAGAATTGGAGTCCTGGGGCTTGCTAGCCAGCTAGTCTACCTTATGTGGTGGGTTCAAGTAAGTGAAAAACCCTTTCTCAGAAAACAAGGTGGTCAATGCCTGAGAAACAGTAGCTGAGGTTGTTCTCTGGCCTCCACACAAACATGCACTTACATAAGCCTCAACACACACATATAAATGCAAACACACACACACACACGCACACACTCACACACAAAGAGAGAGAGAGAGAGACAGAGACAGAGACAGAGAGACAGAGAAAGAAAGAGAGAAAAAAATGTACTTTCTAGAAGCTAAGGATATGCTAAGACTTACTAATTGTTTTAGTCCATTCTGGCTTCTGTGTAACAAAATATTACAGCTTGTGGATACTTAAAAAAGAATATGATATTTGTGGGCATGGGGATATGGCTCAACTGTTAAGAGCACTGACTGCTCTTTCAGAGAACCCAGGTTCGATTCCCATACATGTCCATTAACAACCATCCATAACTCTAGTTCCAGGGGAATCCAACAACCTCTTCTGCCCTCCACTGGCATTGCTTGACACAAGTACACTCATGTACATGATGGGAATGCACTAAAACACACACAAAAATAAACGTTATAAAGTATTTTAAAAACATGGTATTTGTTATTGTTCTGGAAGCTGAAAGTTCAAAACCAAAGCATTGGAAGACTTAGTATCCAGTGAGCATTTGCCTTCTGAATTACAAATGGAATCCTCGTGCTGTGCTCTCACGTGACAGATGAGTTTAGCTGTCTCTCAGGCTAGCGACTTTTCTCTTTCTGCTTCCTAGCTATGATGATGTGAGCTACTCTGCTCCATGGTGCCATCCTTGCCATGAATAAGTTTGGAAACCATGAAAAGAATAAATCATTTGTGCTTTAGGATATGGCAAGTATTTTGTCTTAGTGCTGAAAATTCTAGCACTAGTACTAACTAAAGGAATACAGATACATTTGCCTCAGCTGCATGAGGATAGGACGTGGTAAGAGTCCTCTTCAACCCATCCTGTTATGCAGGATAAGACCTGATATCCTCAGTGCCTCTGTGATCTTATGAACTTGGCCTCCCATTGCTTCTGCAACTTCGTCTCTTACACACTCTTCTCTTACAGGCTGCTTCTAGTACATCAGACTCCATGTTCTCCAATTGGCATGATCCTCCATTTTGACTTTGGTGATGTTTGTTTCTTCCTCTGGGATGGCCTACTTCCCCACCGCAACTCTGCCCGTCTCAAGTCATTGCTCAAATACCATCTATGTAATATTCATCCACAACAGGCTATTTGAGGTTGGACTCATGGCCTAATCCAACAACCTTGTTATCCTTGACTCCAATCTACACTTTCTATTCTTTATTAAGAAATGTGTGTAAATAGATGATAGGTGATACATAGGTGATAGAAAAATAATAGGTAGATATATAATATATGATAGTTTAAAAGATAGATGATAGATAAATTGGTGTTAGATGGAGAGATCAATCATAGATGATGGGTCAATGATAGATTGATGGCTAAATATATTGATTGATGATATAGAAAGATATATAGGGAGATGATAGGTAACATACATGATAGATTATAGATACAGATATAGATAGATGATTATTAGTGAGAGACAGATGATTGATGATAGACATCTATGGACATATCTGGGAGGCATTTCTTGACTGAGAAGAAGTGAGGGCCTAGCTTACTGTGGGTGGAACCACTTCTGGGCAGGTTGTCCTGGGTTGTATAAGAAAACAGGTTGAGCACAGGCCAGAGGAGCAAGCTACTAAGCAGTATTCCTCTGTGGTCTCTGCTTCAGTTCCTACCTCCAGGTTCCTGCCCTGTCTCGAGTTCCTGCCTTGGCTTCCTTTGATGGTGGACTTTGAGCAATAAACTAAAAAACCCTTTCCTCTCCAAGTTGATTTTGGCCCATGTTTTATCACAACAACAGAAAACTAACTAGGAAAGGGGATTTCAGCCAGATGAGTTTACCAAGGCACACATGGGGCTAAAGAGATGGCTCAGGAGTTAAGAGCACAAAGTGTTCTTGAAGAGGGCCAGAGTTGGGTTCCCAACATCTATGTTAGGCATCTCACACTGTTTTTAACTCCATCTCCAAGGGATCTGACAGTGTCTCTGGACTCTGTGGCCACTGCAGCCCCTTGTGCATGTGTGTGTATGTGCGCACATACGTAGACACACACACATGTGCGCACAAGTAAAAAGAAAAATCTTTTTTTTTAAAGTAACACAAATGTGAACTGAAAGATAATCTAACTCTTTGATAAGGAAAGATGGTACTTAATAAAGTTAAGGCAGGGGTAGGGATCTCTGTTTAAAGGAAAATGTGCGGTAACCCAGTGACAGGTAAATATGACATGAAGAATTCAGAGAGTAAAAGAATTTAGAATTTACCGAACATCTTCTGTTTCATGGCCTAGAGGTATGCACCATGAAATACTTAATATACAGTGGCAAGAGGCTTTATATTACTGGAAAACTTATCCAACTTAAAATCATCAAAAATGGCCCAATCAGGGTGAATTCATAGACAGGAATTAACCACTAGGGTCTCCCAGATGCCAGAGGAGACTTTATTCTTTGAACCTCAGAAATGAAGACTATTTGAATGACAGAAAGTACAAATGGGAATTCTGTATTTCTGGCTGAGGAAGTAACATGATCAAATTTAAGAGATAGGAAAACGAAAGACAATAGTTAGGAAGAGGCAGGAAAGAAAACAGGACCCCAGGGTTGGGGAGGTGGCTCAAGAAATGGCATTCCAGGCTTCCAAGCTTGAAATTCTGAGTTCAATCCCCAGAAACCCTGTGAAGAACGCAGGCCTGGTGGTGTGTGTTTGTAATTCTAGTAAGTTATAAATAGGAGGATACCCAGGGCTTCCTGACCAGGCGGTCTAGCTAAACTAGTGAGTCTCTGTATCAAAACATGTGGAGTTTGCCATGGTGCATACCTTTAATTCCAGTTTTTGGGAGACACAGGCAGAAGCAGGTGGATCTCTGTAAGTTCAAGGTCAGCCTAGTCTACAAAGGGAGCTCCAGGCCTGCTGGGGTTACAGTAGTTCCTGTCTCAAAAACCTAATTTAAAAAATCATGGATGCGCCTAAGGAATGACATCTGAGAATGCCCTGTGGTCTCCATTCTCATGCACACACATGTGCACAAGTATTCTCCCACAAGTGCTTACACACAGGTGAATGAACATGAAGAAACACACACATATATGCAATAAAATAAGATCCCAATCTAATTGTATCTGAGGGTGAATATGGAGAAGAGGATAACATTACTGAAAGAAGGTTGGATTATAGCCTAGAAGATTTTAAATGTCAGGCAGAAGAGCTAATAGTCGAAGCATGTACAGGGAGTTTGGGATATAATCTATTCCTGTGCATTCAGTCTTATGCAGTAAACAGGGTCAGCCAGAAAATCCTGTAGGCTTTGCACTCATCAACTGTCACGTGTTTCTAACATTTCAGAAGTTTACACAAGTTTGAGAGGCTCATTTCCTGGCTGTAAATCATGGCCACATAACTTGGTGATTTACTGCTATTATTATATCCCTTCTGTCATCACGACTGGATTTTTGGAAGAAAGAGAGGTAAACACATATGTTTAGTCAAGTTCTTTCAGCCATAAACTGTGTATTTTTATAAAGTTAAGGTTATTCTATTCCTTTTATATATTACTTTAGCATTTCACATTTCCTGTTATTTTTAATTTTTTTTTCTATAAATATGGGTCAAGATTAAGGGTTGTTCCCTTACACTCTTCACACAGTACCTTTATACTCCAAATTACAGTGATTCTCGGAGAATATTTAAGGTGTTTCCTCAGCACATCCATCCATCCATCATCTATGATCAACTTACCTATTTACTTTTATATATAAAGCTAAACACTGTAGAATGAAACCATCACAGAAACTCATCTCAATATAAAAATAATTTTGGAAAACGAATGTGGCTTAAAACTAACTAGGACAATATATGTGGATATGTCTAGGTGCGTTCATGTATGAATACAGTTGTGCATGTGCCATGGAGCACAGACAGAGAGCAGAGGCCACGCCCCTCAATTGTTGGCCCTCGTCTTCCACCATGCTCTGAGACGGGTCTCTGCTGTGCATCACTGTGTGCGCCCGGCTAGCTGGTCCGCAGCCCCCATCTCTCGGTGGGAGCAGTGGCGTCACAGACGCATCTTTCTGCTCAGTTTTAAGTGGGTTCTGGGATCTGAACTCACACTTGTAGAGCAAGCATTTTACCGCCCAAGCTATCGGCTCAGCCCTACTGTGTTTTAAAGTTTGAAATTTCATTAACAAAGTAGGGGTGTAACGTGAGAGTGGGTGGGTACAAATCTCAGCAGCATCTTTACTTGTGATTGTACTATGGAGCAAGGATATATCTGACTGCTGAAAATGCCTGAGAAATCTAACCAACACACCAGGGTGGACAGAGCTAAACTGAGGCATACAAAAACAACTCAAAGAGGCTGTCTCCACCATTCCCAGCAACAATTCATTGCCAAAAGTTCCTTAGGTTGAGTTGGGGTTATTTTCCCACTTCCCTATGTCTATACTGGGATTTTGTCTAGTGTGGGTCTGCATGGGACTTGTGCATACCATCACCATTGCTGTGAATTCATATGAGTAAC
Source organism: Eospalax fontanierii (assembly GCA_035773235.1). NCBI lineage: Eukaryota > Metazoa > Chordata > Mammalia > Rodentia > Spalacidae > Eospalax > Eospalax fontanierii. The sequence continues at coordinate 114,856,446 of CM069524.1, forward strand.
TGACCAGCTGTCTGGAAAACTCTGTTTCCTTGTGGTCATTCACTTTTCTGGCTCTTATAATCTTTCTGCCCCAAATATCGGACTCTTGGTAGATTAACCAGTTTCCGGTGGATATTTGTGGACATAAATCAGACTCTGTAGGCCATGTATATGTAACATTAAATTGGCTGGGGGCAATAAGGTGCGGATCGGGAAGAGGATCTAAATACCATCAAATTACATTGTATGGAAATTTAAAAATCAATAAAAAAATTGCTGGTTAAAAAAAATCAGTTCAAGGAGGACTTGAAAATAGCTGCATGGGTAAAGTGCATACTGCAGAGCATAAGGAGACGAGGTTAGATCTCCAACATTCATGTAAAAAGTTGAATATTACAGCACACGTCTATGATGGAAGCATTTGCAGAGGTGGAGACAGAAGGTTCCCCAAAGTTCACTGGCCAACCAGGTTGGACAGTCAGTGAGCACTACGTTCAGTGAGGATCCTGTATCAAAAGTAAGCTAGGGAGTGCCTGAGGAAGGCAGTGGGTGTTGATCTCTGGCCTCCATGCACAGGCAAATACACATAGACACATGTACCTGCATGCATATATGCACGTGCTCATAAAATGTACAAAGGCACACACATAAAAAAACAACTCAAAGTAAATTTTAAGTTTTTATTCTTTTTCAATTATTTTTTGAACCTTGCTTATTCAGAAACAGGAAATATGAGAAGAGAACAGATTAACATCCTAAAAACCTGTTTTACATCTCATCTCTGGCAGATAAGAGGAATTCAAGTCCTGTACCATGCACATCCTTTTCTACTTTCTTGTTTTCTGCTGTTACTTCATATTATATACTAACATTTAATGAATCAGAGCTAGAATCCACAAATAAAAGAACGTTGTTCCCAGAACTTCTACTTAAAAGCCATAAGACCATCCTCTCACTCGGCGTGGTGGTTGTGCCTTTAATCCAGCCCTTGGGAGGCGGAGGCAGGCAGATTTCTGTGAGATTGAGGCCAGCCTGTTCTACATAGTTACAGGAAGGATGGGATTAGGGAGATCCTGTCAAAAAAATAAAACAAACCATCCTCTTTAGCTTAGCAATTCATCAAAACTAGTAAATGTATTTTTTTAATTATTGGAGCCTCATGATGAACTGAGGAATCCAAGGAAAGCCCAGGTTATGTTTTGTAATATACATTTACATACACACACATTCTCTCTCTCTCTCTCTCTCTCTCTCTCTCTCTCTCTCTCACACACACACACACACACACACACACACACACACGAGTACATTTTACACTATGGAATATGATAGTTACCCAATTTTAAAAGAACAAAATGCAAATTCAGTTCTATGATTTGGCGAGTTTGTCACCTCCAAAACTCATGTTGAAATTTGGTACCTGTGATGATTAATAATCTTGATCATCAACTTGAAGAAATTTAAAATCACCAAGGAAAAGAATACCTGGCCACATCTGTAAGGAAGTTTCTAGATCCGGCTAAGGTGGTGGGAAGACCCTTCCTAAATGTGGGTAGTAGCATTCCATGGACTTCATAAAAAGGAGAAAACAATCACTCTTTCTCTCTACTTGTTGATTATGGATGGGATGTGACCAACTGCTTCACATTCCTGCTTCTGAGTGTGTGACTATGACAGTGTATTAGTAAACTAAAAATCATAATAAACCCTTCCTTCCTTAAGCTGCTTTTCCACAGATACTCGTTACAGCCATGAAAAACAGTATTCAATATAAAAGTACTGGGAAGGCTTTTAACAGAAATGAATGCCATTCTCATATAACTTGTAGAGTGATCGAGACACTGTTGTTATGAACAGGAGTCTGGCTTCACCAGAGTTCTCTTCCATTTCTTGTACATCTTCTCATTTGCCTTTCCATTCTCCACCATGAGTTGAAACAACATGAGGTCTTCCCAGAAGCAAACGCTAACATCATAAGTGAGCCAACATGAGGTCTTCCCAGAAGCAAACGCTAACATCATAAGTGAGCCAAAGTAAATTTCTATTCTTTTGCTTTGTGCATATGTATATGTGTAGTGCGCATGCATGTTTGAATTCATGTCTGAGGACACATGCACACATATGGGTATGGAGGCCAGAAGTTGATGTCAGTGTCTTCTTGATCTCTCTCCATTTTATCCCTTGTGACAGGGCCTTTTACTGAATGCAGAGCTTGCCACCAAAATTCCCTCTCTACCACTTGAGAGCTGAGATCACAGGTCTACCATCATGACTGCCCCCAACCCAACTTTTGTGTAGTTATTACAGCTCTGAACTCTAGTCCTTATATTTAAATGGCCAACCCTCAAAATATTTCCACATCGCCTATACTCTTTATAAATCATTCAGTTTCGGGTATCTTTCATAGCAACAGAAAAGAGGTTTAAATCGTTCACAACAAATGTTGGACGGAATTGTGCAGCAGCCTCCTTATTCTGTCTATACTCAGTACCCATGTACTCATGTTTAAAAGTTGACAAAATGAAACACAGATCCACTTTAAAGTAAGAGGTTGATGGGCTGATATCTCAGAGCTTTCAGAATGTGAAAGTGTTCCTCTGAAATACTCATGAAAGTTTAAAGAACTCTACAAACATAATATAGAAAAAATATAAAGAAAAGGAATATTAAATACAAAAATAAATGACAAGTCTAATCTAGATGAAAACATAATGAAAATTCCATTAGAATTCCTTTCCTTTATTTCAAATGAATTCTGTAAAAACATGATTAAGTAGAATGATACATGAAAAATTAAATAATTAATAAAAGTATCTAGAACATCATTGTGTGATCCTGTTCTAAGGTCCTCATTACTTATAGTAAATTGTTCATAAATTCATAAATAGTAAGAAAACTGTGAATAAGGCCAGGACATAATGCAGGTAAAAGATAAAAGAAATATTTGTCTCAAAACATCTCTCAAATAGTCCAGGTCTAAGAAGATGGCTTACTGGGTAAGTACACTTGCTGCACAAGCAAAAGGACCTGAGTTCAAATCCCCTGAACCCTTGTAAAATACGGCTATGGCTTGTATATGCATGTAACATCAGCATTGGTAGATAGAAACAGGTAGATCCCAGGAGCTTGCTGACCAGTCAGCCTAGACAAAATAGGAAGCTTCAGGTTTAGTGAGAGCCTCTGTCTCAAGGACATATGACTGAAAGGTGTAGTAAGATACTTGACTTCTTTCTCTGCACTTTACATTTAGACACATGGGCACACACACACACACACACACACACACACAAACACACACATGTAAAATCTCAATGAAAACATCAAATTGTGAACTTTTATACAATAAACTGTATCCTAATTATTAGATAATAGATCACTTTGTTATCTTCAGACACTGACATCTGAATTCTAGTTAAGAGTGGCTTTGGAGTTTATAGGTATAAAATAATATTTTTTTCCTTCTAAGGAGCCCTTTCTGCATATTCTTATAGCAATGAATAACAGGCATTTTGAAGCCTTAACCTTCATGAAAATAAACTGCTTGCAGCTTCAAATGGTAAATTTTTAATCATCATAAATGGAGCTGATTTGTAAAATCTCTCCTTTACAGTCATATCATATAATTTAAAACTATCATTATGAAATAGAAGTTGATATCTCATATTGTTCTTGATAAAACTAAGAAACAGAGGTTGAAGTGATGGCCCAGTGGTTAAGAGCACTGACTGTTCTTACACAAGACCCAGGTTTCATTCCAAGTACCCACAGTGTAGCTAGCACCTGTTACTGTAGTTCCTGGGGAACCTGACACCATCTTCTTACCTCCAAGAGCATTGGCTGACATGGGCAACACAGGTGCGCCTATATACATGCAAATGATACTCTCACACAATAAAAACAAAACAATAAATAAAATATTTTTAAAAACCAAGAAACATGAAGGAAGTAACTTATTTATGATTACACAGTAGAGAAGAAACCTAACGCACAAAATCAGGTCTTCCTGACTCCTAAGTCTAAACTTAAAAAAAAAAGTGTGTGTTTGTGTGCATGTATGTGAAGGTGTGTTTGTGTGTGTGTATGTTTGCCTGTGCATGTGTGGAGGTCAGAGGTCAATCTTGTCTATCATTCCTAGAGAGCCATTCATCTTGCTTGTTGCAATAATATCTCTCATTGGTGTAGAACTTGCCAAGTAGACTAATATCACTGGCCAGAGAGCCCTGAGGATCCCCATATCCATCTACATGGCAACTGAATTATAAAAGTACACAACCACGCCCAGCTTGCATGTGGATTCTGTGGATCACACTTAGGTCTACCTACTTATTGTGGTAAGCACTTTACAGGAAGGTGAAAGTAGTTGACATCATTAGTTGAAAAGAATGGAGACTTGGAGGCCTGGAGAGACGGTTCAGCTGGTAAAGTGCTTCTAAAGACTCCTAGAGGGGTTCTAAGATAAAATTTATAACAGTGGTGATCATTCATAAGCCAATCACAGTTGTCCTATGTGGATTATATGTAACTGTTGTCCCAACAAGTAGAAAAATTTAGCTTATGTTCAAATCACATAAGGCAAATTTGTAAGAACATCAAAATGGGTCCTCTGTAAGCTTTCAATCACCATGACAGATACCTGACAGAAAGAGTTTACAAGAGGAAAGATGGTTTGGGGATATAGTCATCAGGTAGAGCACTTGCTGCAGAGACCCAGAGTTTGTACAACCAGAACCAACACAAAAACTACACAGGCATGACAGCCATCTCCAATTCCAGCACTTAGAAAGCAAAGACAGGGGAGTCCTAGAGCAAACTGGTTAACCAGATTACCCAAATCAGCAAGTTCAAGTTCAGTGAGAGACTGTGCTTCAATATGTAAGATGGCAGCAATCAAGGAAGATATCCAGCATCAACTTTGGACCTCCCTCCACATGTATCTGCATACATGCAAACATGCATACACACACGCACACACACCATACACATTATGTACATAAAGATATACCAATAATGTAGAAAGAGGAAAGATTTATTTGGGCTTGTGTTTTCAAAGGTTATAGTCCAATGTTTTCAGGCTCTATTGTTTCTGCCTGGAGTGAGGAAGAATGTCAGGACTGAATAGGGTAACATGACAAAGCTGCTTGCTTCATGGTGGCCACAAGACAAAGATAGAGAGAGAAATAGAGAGAGAGGGGAGAGAGAAAGAAAGTCCTGGGATGAGGTTTTACAATCCATGGCATACCCCCAGTGAACTCCTTCCTCCATATATTATCTACTTTACAAAAATATCTCCATATTATGAATCCTTCAAGGGATGAAGCCCTTGGTTATGTCAGTGCCATCAGGATGCAATCAGTTCCCAGTATATGAATCTACCAGTTAGGAACAAAGCTTTCAATATATGAGAGTTTTTTTTTTTGAAGGAACAATTCATGTCCATGCCATAAAAGACCTTACTTTAGTATTATTTATTTATTTATTTATTGTTAGTGGGGAACAAATCGATGGAGGTCAGAGGACAACTTGTGGAAGTGAATTCTTCCTTCCTCCATGTGATTCCCGTGGGCTGAGCTCAGCTCATCAAGCTGGCTGGAAAATGTGTTCCCTACTGAGCCCTCTTGCAAGTCCCGCAAGTCCTTCATTTATTCCTGCAATTATTCTGCAATCATCTGAGCATGCTGACTTGCATTCTTTCATAAATGTGAGGTCCAAAAGTCTGTAGGTCCAGTGTTTGCCAAGAGATACTCTCTATTCTGGTTTCACATTTATTTATATAGTTTATGGAATCTAAGTAGCCAGACTCAAAGGAAGTCTTGAATTGGAGAGTAGCAATATAGAGTTTTAAAATGCTAGATTTCAAAATATATCTCTCTAAATTTCCCTCATTGGATGTCTTTCTCTGACTTTATATATTAAAACTTATTTGCTGACCTTAAAATCCAGGGGTATCTCTTCAGTGATTCTAAATGGTAGAGGGGACGATGAGGTGACTCAGCAGATAAAAGTGCCTGCCACCCAGCCTTCAAACCCGAGTTCAGTCCCTGGCATCTATATGATGGGAGGAGAAAACCAAATCCCGCAAGAAGTCTTCTCATCACCACACACATAAACCATAGCATGCAAGCACGCACACACTTAATAGACACTAAACAAATAACTGAATACAATAACAAAATTTTAAAGATTGAACTGTGTACTGTTACCAAATAATAGCAATGATAATAAAATACCTCTAGAAAAGCACTGAGGACATTCCATCACTTGTTGTGAACCAAATTTTCTAATGTATGAAATAGGAATCATACTATACTACAAGGCTGTGTCTTAATAATCAAATCACTTAAATGACACAACTCTAAAGTATTAGTTTTCCTTGTCTTGGCTCCCAAATTTCATGGTAGAATTCTCATAGGGTCTTTAAAGCCCCTTGCAAAAGGACCAACAGAGCCTGAGGCTTCATTCATTCCACAGTCAGAACTATTGACTGAATTTTTTTTCTATTTCAAACCTATGAATTAAGAAAATTCCCTTTATTTATCATCATACCTGTCACTAAAAGTGCTCATTTGTAGAAAGTTAGAAAGAACAAGGTCATTTTATATATATATATATATATATATATATAGAGAGAGAGAGAGAGAGAGAGAGAGAGAGAGAGAGAGACAGAGACAGAGAGACAGAGAGACAGAGAGACAGAGAGACAGAGACAGAGAGACAGAGAGAGACTGAGAGAAAGAACTTAGAAATAGTCTAAGCTCTACACTTCCACCACATTTTCAAATCTTTGACATGCCTAACAGTCACAGCACAATAAGTTATATTTGATGGAAAAATTGAGACTCTTCCTAGAAGAAGTCCACCAGTGGGAAGTGAGTTTGGATGAGTAAACCACTGCGGGTCTGGGTCAGCAGGCAAACATACCCAGAGCAGGGCAGTGAGGGGTACATGAGGGAACAGAAAAGGTCATTTGACCACATTTCATAAAGTATGAAAACATTCAATAAGATGAAATCCCAAGAAGGGATTAATTTTCCCCCTATACATGGGGAATTTCGTAGCTTGTATATGCAAGAAATAGAACCAGAAACTTGTGTCCTGGAATGCCAGCAAGACAGCAATTGCTCAGGGACTGAGGCATGTAGTTCAGGGAGGAATGGAGCAGAAGAACCCCTGGCAGCCAGGATAAGGGAAGGAAGACTTGGGAGATGCCGACGCTCAAAATTACGTGACATGTTCCTTGGGAACTCCTGAAACTGGAGGAGCTTCAGATGCTGTGACAGAAGTGAAGACAGAGAACATGCCGCGTCCTGTCTCGTTACTGTTCCGGAACAGTTGGAGTAGTTCCGTTTCTAATTGCCGTGAGAAAGTATCCTGACAGAAGCACCATAAGAAATGAAGCATTTATCTGCGCCCATAGTTCTAGGTCCAGTGGCGGGGAAGTCACAGTAGCAGCAGCATGAAGCCGCTGGCCACGTGATACTCAGAGTCAGCAAGTCCAGAGAGATGAAGGCTGGTGCTCAGCTCCCCTTTAGCTTTTTATTTGGTGCAGGATCCAGGTCATGAGATGGTGTCGCTCACAATCGTAGTGCCGCTTCCTATCTCAATTAACCCAGTCTAGAAACTCCCTCATAGATATACCTAGAAATTTGTTTCATGATGAATCTAGATTCTATCACATTTATAAACAACATTAACCAATGCAGGTTCTGCTTAACTTACATGGAGGCCACAAAGAAAATCTGCATCTTAATGATTTGTTGCTCTCTGCTTCCCATATCTGTAGCTTTACTTTTGAAACTCAATGGACATTTTAAGTGAAAAAACATGTTGGTTGTAATTTCCTTTGTTATAGCATTCTATGTGGGCTAGAGCATGAAAAATGTTGGGTCCCTGAAAGAGTCATCCACTTAATCTTGTTCTTTATGAACAATATTACAAAATAAATAGCACATCTTTCAATCTGCTTCAATACTGTGAAAAGGGATCTAAACAAAAAAAATCACACAGGATTCTCTATATGAGAAAATAACTGGTAAACATAAGAACCCACACCTTCACTATAAGTACATGCTCTAGGAAAACTGTTCACAAGGCCGACATTGCCTCCCTTGGAGCAAATGTAGAAGAGGATTGTCTGCTTTCATTCCTAAAATTCATAGACATCAAGGGGAAAATGGGTCAGGATTATTGCAAAACATAGATAAATGTATTCTCTCTCTATTCTGGCTCAGCCCAAGTTCAATTGGCCTGCATCTCATAGGAATCCAGATATTCCTTCATCTATTCCAACTGTCACCCAGAACATGCTCAGTCTTCCATCGTTTATGTCTAAAATTGATATGCTATATTTTGACTGTAAATTCCTATCCATTACTTATCCTCCAAGCCCCTTGCTTAAGGAGAAATGGTTTGTTATTAAGCAAACTAAAGAATGGACTTTAATCTTAGCATAAATTTAGAACTGAGAAAACTCCTAATTATAGACTATATAAAAAGGTCTTAGAAGACTCAAATCCGAGACTCCTGAAATGGGCCAATCAGTAAATGCTTGCTATGTATGCATGAGGACATAATTTTATATCCTTAGTCCCCAGAGGTACAGGCATGATGCACATGTCTGTAATTCTAGCACTGGGAGGGTAAAGACAGAAAGATATCTGGAAATCACTGGCCAGCCAGGCAGGAAAATTAAGTGAGATCCAGGTTCAATGAGAGGCCCTACATTAAATAATAGGCTAGAAAGAGATTGAAGAAGATACTGGAAGTCAACCTCTGGCTTCCACATGCATGTGCACATATGTACATATGTCTGAAAACGCCTGTACACACACACAAATCTGAGCCACCTAATGTTCCATATTTCTACCCACTGAATCTATTTGAAACAGCTGGATATTCCAATCTCTAGTTCTAATATCTGTGAGTCTTAAATCCAAACCCTTTCAGTTTTTGCTCTGAATTCTTTTGCTTTCCCCTTGGCATTGAATAGTGGTCCTTGGAAGATGAGGAGCACCTGTGACAGCCTCTCTGATATTTTCTCCAGCTTTCAGTTCTCACTATTGCAAAGAACCCAGAGGAATCCCCATTAACATGTCAACCACATCAAGTAAAGAGCTTCCTAAGTAGACACTTAAGGGCGATTTCCAGTGAAGGGAAAATTGTCATAATGCTGGTAAGTGAGTGAGCTGCCACCCTCAAAAGGAGGGAATTATGGGTAAAAGAAGATTCCTAGCCAATAATAAAATCCACTGAGGTACACAGAAATTAAAATCCATTCCTTAAAGATCCTCATTCAAAATGAGCCTGCAGGGGATAGAGTCAAACATCCCATCTGTCCCCTAGCACACCTCTCCTGAAGGCAACGGAAGCTCTGATCTACAGCCTCGCTTACTTCTCTTTTTGAAACCCTCCCTCTCAGTCTGCTGACTTCAGTTCATACTACCAATTTCAATCCCCCCTACTCCACACAGGGAGAATGGGTCTATTTTTAAAACTGCTTCAAATTAAAGGGCATCTTAAGCCTCCAAACCATCTTCTTTAGGGGATTATTGTTGTTTACATTCCCTTCTTATGCAAAACTATGCTCTTCAAGGGAAATTTGTGGATGAGGAAGAGTAGTGTCTGTTAATCACCAATTGTGTGATCAGTGTTAAACCATATGTGCAATCCAATTTAATCCCAACAACCAGAAGATATACCTCTCTGTCCTCAAGGGGAAATAAAACTACTGGTGTTAATTATTATTATTATTATTTGTGTGTGTGTACATTTTGTGTATGGATGTATGTGTCATGGTGCATTATGTATAGGCCAGAGGACAACTTTGTGGATTTGGTTCTATTCTTCCACTTTTATATGAGTCCAGGGAATGGAACTCAGACCACAAGGATTGTGCAGAAATCAGCATTACTACTGCGCTGCCTCACTGGACCCCAAGAGCATTTATTTCTAGAATGTGTAGGTTTTACATTATAGTTGTCAAGTGCCCTCAGTCCTCCAACCATATTAGCAGGTTCCGTATGGATGAAAAATATTTAGAAAATATTGTACTCATACTAAACAAGTGTTTTTTTTCTTCTCACTGTTCCTTATATAACACAGTATAGCAGCTGTTTACATTTAATTAGGTAATATAATTAATTCATAGGCCATTTAAAGCATAGACAATGCATGTGGACTACATGAAAACAGTATACTATTTATAGAAGGGACTAGAACATCCTCTGATTTCAGTGTCAACAAGATGTTCCTGGACCAGTTCCTTGCAGACATGAAGAGATGGCTGTACATCTTGTAAAGACCTTTTCTATAAATTGGCTATATTTTTTTCTGTATGAACTTCCTCAGCCTTTCCCCTATTACCCAACTTCCTGCTGTATCCTCTCTGTCTCTGCTCCCCTTGGCTTGTGAAAGATTGTCCTTCCCACTGCTCTTTGTCTCCGATCTCTATTCTACTGTCTCTCAAACTCTTCCTTCTCCTTTCAGCATTCTCCTCTCCTACCTCTCTCCCTCTCTTTCTCTCTCTCATTCATTTATATATATATATAATCTTGTTTCTATGTTTCTTCACTCTGCCTCTCCACTTCTTGTTTACTGTGTAATAATTGCTAAGACTATGGGGGGGGGGCTATTTATATCCCAAATCTGGTATAAAATGGTTTCATAAAATATTCTTTAAAAAATCAAGAAGCTATGGATATTTATCCTTGCACAGTAAGTCGACTGGCAAGCAGTGTGGTCAATGAAATGAGGGCAGGTTTCACTGCAGCCTCCCGCTACACATTTGGATTGCTTCCTTAACCTTACAGAACCTCAGCTTCTTACCTGTAAAATGAGACAAAAAAATATTTGTAATGTGGAAAGTTCTTTAGGTTGCAAAAGATTTTAAAATACATCTTAAATTAGTTTAAGGGAAGTGGAATTTGCCAGCTCCTAAGATACAGTTCAAATATGGCTGGATCCATGGCTTCAACCCATTGGGGAACTCTAGTTTCTATCTCATCTATATTCAGTTCACCACGTTAACCTCGTTCTCTAATGATAGCAACTTAAAAGAGATAGAGTTTATTTGGGCTCACAGCTCAAAAGTCAGTCCATCACTGTGGGGAAGTCAAGGTGACAGGAATTTGTGGCATCGGGTCATCTGGCATCTACATCAGGGAACAGAGAACAATAAGCTCACGTGCTCAGCTCTCTCCTTTTTACTCAGTCTAGGACCCAAGCAGTGCATGATGGTGCCACTTTTAGACCCAGTCCTCCCACCTCAATGAACCCATTCAAAGTAATCTTCACAGGCATGGGTAGAAGCCTAGCTCCCAGGATATTCTGCCTTCTGTCAAACTGATTGCTGACACAGCATCATATGCACATATAGGAGAGAATATATATTAAGTGCGTGGACTTTGACCTCTAGGGTACATATTCCATTGAGTGATCACACATTTATCCCCATCAGGTCACAAGTTGTAAATACCTGAGCTGGACAAATCTAGATTCTAAATTAAAATTGCCAGACTTTCTACAGAATAAGAGTTGGATTACATATATACATATTTTAGTGTGAACATATCCCACAAAACATGAGGAATACATTTGCAATAACAATCATTTGATATTGTTTGAATTTGAAAAACAGTTCCTGTATCTTAAACAACTTACTCTAGGTAGAAATAGTGGATCTTTTCTCTATTCCATATCACCAAGTGTCTAAGAACACAGGAAGAAATTAAACTATCACAGATTCCATACATGAAAATTAAGATTGCATGTTCATAAAATAACCTAGTAAGCGGAGTTTTTTCTGCTTACTAGTGAAGGTGGCAATGGGATGATTTGGGGAGCAGTTATAGGACCACTTTGTACCTTACCATTTGAGTGTGTTGCTCCTATGCAAGGTGTTCTACTGCAGATCTTCACTCTGCTGATCTAACTCTTCCCAGTTCTGCTGAGGGGGTGAGTATTCAGCATCTCTCTGGACACATCATGCACAATGCATGTGAGTGTTCTAGAAAGTGCCAAATGTAGGTGAAACACAAACTGCCCTGGGCTCCCCAGGCTTGAGAACAGCTGGCCACTATGGAGATCCCTACATCCTTCCACCCAACCACACCCTCCAGGGAAATGTCCTTGGGAATCTTTTTTCTCCTATGGGTGTGGCTATCTATACTAGATGAGACTTGCTATGGTCAATACTGATTATCAAATTGCTAGGCTCTAGAATCACTTTGAAGACAAGCTTCTAGGCATGCTTCTGAGTAATTATACAGATTAAGTCAGCTGAAGTGGGAAGGTACATCCTAACTGTGAGTGGCACCAGTCCGTGGGCTGGGCTCCTATACTGAACAAAAAGGAGAACATGAGCTGGGCACCAGCTGCCTCAAATTCCTATTGCTGTACCTTCTCTCCCATGATGGATTGCACCCTTGAACTATGAGCCAAAATCAATTCTTCTTTCCTTAGGTTTGCTTTGTCAAGTTATATCTTATTATATTCAATTTTATCTTTTGTTTTGTTGCAGCAACAAAAAAGTAATTAATATAAATTCTACAGTTCTTTCCCATATGCCAGATATGCTGCAGATTCTTTCTTTCAGTGATGCAAAGAAAGAATGGTGTCTCTAATTGTCTTAGGCCATGAAATAAAAGTACCACATTCTGTTCTGGTGTGGCTTTGGTGTTCTTATCTGAGGCATGGTATCACCATTCTTCACTTCGTTCACAATAGCCATCTATTGGATTTTCAATCAACAACAATATATTGAACAACTGCTAGGCCTTATTGCATCAGGTGCTACAGATTAGAAATAATGAGATTTAGTCCCTGGTACCTAGGAGGCAACAAAGACATGTAATCAAGTAAAAGACAACACCCAGTAGTAAGAAAACAAGGCACAGGCAGATAGAGGATTGTGAGGCCAGGCACTCCACAGTATGTAGTGAGCTCAGTAAGACAAGGAATACAAAACTCCACATACCAAATTAGCTTGAACAAGTAACAAAAATCTAAATGCAATATATATCATTTAAAAATGAACCAGCAGTATCTGCATGATAAAATCTAGACAAAGAATATACTGTTTTCTGTCTTTCTAATATCTTTATAAGAGATCCCTTGTCATGTTCAGCCTCAGATTCCTTGTTTTTTCATGATACCAATCCTGTAGCATCATTAGCTATAAAAGAATAAAACATTATTCAGTGTTTGTTTTAGTAGTTTAATTCAAGATTTTTACTCTTTAATGTAACAGAAAAGTCCCTTTTAATAATACATGTTGTTATTAGTATGAACATGTAAAGTTTATAGATTGTTTTCATGTTGAGGGAACTACATCCAGCTTATCTGTATTCATCAGTAGGATTTATTTCATTTTCTTTTTTAAAAGTTTCTGTGTATGGTGTACATGAATGTGTGTGTGTGTGTGTATGTGTGTGTGTGTCTGTGAGTGCTGAAATGTGTGTGAATGAACATGAGCATGTGGGTGTGTCCTATGTGTAGACACATGCATGTGGAAGCCTGAGGGTGATGTCAGGGAATCTTTGCCCTTCCACCTTATTTTTTTTTTTTTGAGACAGAGGCTCTTAGTCAAACCCTGAGTTCACTGACATAGCTAGTCTTGAACTCCAGTCCCCTTGCTTTTATGATAAGTAGTTTAAGCACTGAACTATCTGACCAGCCCAGAATCACTATGATATTTGAAATAATTTTCTTATATTAGCCACAATTTTAACACATATAAAGCCTTATTTCTTGCTAGCTATACACACTCTTCTGACACACAGTAATTTCATATCATTCTTTGGACTGTGGGTCTTTTTGACTTTTTAATTCTTTTAAAGAAACATTCCTTTCATACACCATTCCTTTGGGTAAGCCCTCCCTTTACCCTTTGACTTCCCTCTACTCCCATGCCCCCCCCCACAGCTTAACCTTTCCACGTCTACCTCTCTCATTTTCCATATAATCTACTATCCCTCCTACCTTAATGTGTCATCCTATCCTCCAAGGGCCCCTATAAGTCTCTGTCTTGATGCTGGTTAATTTGACATAGCAATTGGTTGAACCACTCCCAAAAGCCAGTCCCACAGCATAAACTGCAGTGATAACTGAGTAATAAATATGCCAGATAATAAAAGTGTCAAGCTAGAGGTGTTTCTGACTCAACCTCCCCTTAGTTGAATCGTACAGATAGATGTCCATGCTGTCCCAGCACCCCTCAAAAAGTGTCAGAGGAAACTGAAAAGCAAAACAAAACTGATTAAAAATAGTTCATTAGAAACCCTCCCACATCACCTCTTCCAGCAGAACTGCCCAAGAACATCAGCCATAGCAAATATCTAGGCAGGGCAGCACCATCCAAAGACTTGTGGAGCAACTGCTTTGGTAGTCGTGATCAGAGATGATACTGAAAAGGGTTAAAACTAAGTCTCAGTCCCAAGAGCCTCTGCTGTTCAGCTCAACCCTCTCTTCTCCTTCCCAAACAATTGTTCTGCAGGCTGTAATTTCTTATTTGATCTCTTGGGAGGTTTTTGAAACACACATACCCCAGCTTCAGTGTGAACAAAAAGAAAAAAGCACAGGATCCCTTGGCCCCCTTCCACTATCTTGCTCTGTTTCCTTCTTGTGACTCTAGATATTGCTCTTGGATTTGTGGTTCCTGGACTCCCTCTGAGGGTTTTGACTGTTCGTGCCTGTTTCCTCAGTTAGAGTTTTAATTTATTTGGAGAAGTCTCTCTAAGGAGAGATTTTAGGAACCAGCTTGGAGATTTGACCCTTCTTTGTTTCTCAGATTCTTTCCTTTCTTGATGCTAACAGGATGTCTAGGAACTTTAGTGTCGCATTCTCAATCCTGGCACCCTGGCTAACAATTATCTGAGGTAACTCCTTCCTACCCCAAGCATCCAACTCTACCGATGGACTAACGTCTGCTGTCTGCTTCTCACTGGAATTGCAAATTTAAAGTCAGAAAAATAATGGCAAGAAGATACAGAAAATGGGAATAAAGCATTATAAAATTTTTTAAAGTGATAAAACTTGAAGACTTCAAGATTCTGCTCATAACTGTCTCCTCTATTGTCTTCCTGATCCCTCGAGAAACTCTTCTCCTCCCTCTCCACCCCGGATCCAAAGGCAGCTAAAGAGGTTATGCTATGAGGTATTTTAGAACACTCAAGTAGAAGTTGCTGCATCTTTTAAAATCTGGAAGTCAGGACAAAGATCAGTCATCAGGGGTTAGGGAGATGAGTCAATGCGTTAAGTGTTTTCCTCTTTCCAAGAAAAATAAAATTAAAAGTGAAAACTCTTATTCTAGTGAAGAAACTCTATTAGCTGATAATCGAGTGTTCTAAAATACCTCATGGCATAGCCTCTTTAACTGCCATGAATGCATGAAGACCTGAGTTCAGTTCCCCAGTGCCTCACTAAAAAGCAAGACATAGCAGCACACTTCACAATTCCAGTGTTAGGGAGCTATGACTCACTGGCCGATCAGTCTGGTTAAATTGGGGAGCTCCTGCTTCAGTGAGAGACCCTGCCTCAAAACATATTGTGGAAAGTGAGTTAGAATGATACTTGACATCCATCTCTAACCTTCACATGCACACTCACTGTATACACACACACACACAGAGAGACACACACACACACACACACACACACACACAGGTCAGCCGTCAGACTAGTGAAACATGCTATATGATAGCTGTCTGCTGGTCACCAGACATGGTCAGATAGCATCCTGCTGCCACAAGTCAAGAATGCTGTGGGGAAAGATTTCTAGAAGCCTGAATTAGATAAGGTCTATTTTAATGCAGAAAGGGTATTATTTTCAGGTGATACAAAATCAAATAGAAATATCAATTGGATTTTAAATGAAATGTTTGATTTGCTGAGTTCAAATCGAGCCCTAAGATATATGAAAATTGGTTTTTCAAGTTGTTTCACATTGTGCATATAGGCTGAGCTCATGCCCCTGTTACACCCTCCGCCTCTTCTTTCTTCCCCTTTCCCCTTGTGCTGATTCCCTTTATCTCTCAAGACAGTTTTACATATATAGCCATATAATGTACATGTGAGTTCATATGATTTTATGTTCTTACATTAAACCTAGGAACTACAAATGAGAGAAAACATATTTGTCTTTCTGTAACTGAGTTAATCTGCTTAATTTGATTATCCCTAGTTGCATCTTTTTCCCTGCAAACAATATAATTTCATTCTTTTTTATGACTGAAAAAATTTCTATTGTATATTTAAGCCACATTTTCCATGTCAAATACAGATATTTCAATAAACTGGCAAAAAAGATGACACTGGGATAAAAAATAATCACACTTTTTATTCATTTGTTTTTAAGTTATTTTTATTTATTTTGTGGGGGACATGTGGGCACATGCTCATTATGGTGTATGGTTAGAGGATAGTGGATACCTTTTATTGAGTCAGTCTCTTCTTTCGCCTTGTTTCTGAGTCAGGGTCTCTTGTTTCTGCTTCTAGGCTGCATATATATTCCTGTATATTCTCCTGTCTCTGCCTCCCATCTCTCTAGTATTAAGAAAGACAACTTACATGGATGTTTGCTGAGAATTGAAAACTGGTTGCTGTACTTGCATGGAGAGTGCTTTTCTACTTACTGAGCCATTTAACTAACTACCATATCATGTTTGAAATGAATAGATGAAATAAAATATAAAATCATAACATCCATCAAATCAATATGAGCTAAGCTAGTATCTTCCTCAGTTTGATCTTGTTTACTTTGTTGGAAAAAATGATTCTATGACATTGTCCTCCTTATTAAGTAGAATAAAGCATATGAAGATACTGTGTCAAAAAAAGAAAAACAGATAAGAAAAAAGCAAAGTGGGCCTGGGACATAGCTCAGTCAGTAGAGCGCTCGCATAGCATACACGAAACCCTAGATTAGAGATTAGATACTCAGAATGGGGTAAACTGGTGTGGTAGTGTACCTCTTTAATCCCAGCATTTGGAAGGTAGAACCAGAGGGTCAGAAAGAGACCAGTCTGGATTACATGAGACATTTCCTCAGAAACAGGGGGAGGGGAAGGGAGGGGAGGGGAGGGGAAAGGAGGGGAGGGACACCAGAGCTAGAGATTTGGCTTAGTGGATAAAAGGGCTTATCACACAAACATGAAGATCTAAGTTCAAGTCCCCAGAACCTATGTTAAGAAAAAAAAAAGCCTGCTTCACAGCACAAACATCTGTAATCCTTTGGGCAGATGGCAAGTGGAAACAAGAAAATGCTTAGAAACTCAGCAGTCCTCTAGACTGGTATATACAGTAGAAAAACAACAAAGAGACCCTACTTCAAATATGGCAGAAGGTAAGGACTAGTGTGAAGTTGTGCTTTGACTTCTGCACCCGATTGTTCCACCACACCCATGTTTACATTCATGCACAAATGCACATACATGTGTACACACACATTCATGCACAACAAGAGAAAGGAAGTAAGGAAAGACAGAGAGAGACTGAGAGATCAAGAATGAACATAATTAAAATTAATTCCTACCAACTTCTGCTTCTGTGATTTGCTTCTTGGAACTTAAGATATTTGGGTGTGACCTCAGCCAATAGAATGTTTCTGTAGTCCCATTGGTTCACCTGATTTACATTAGAAGAGTATTAGAAGTTTTCACATTCAGAAGAAATGCTTCCTCAAAGATTTGAACTCTTTTTGGTGTCAAAAGTATCTTGAACATGGCAGGCATTGTTTTAAAGAAACATTCATTTGGGACTGGAGAGATGGCTCAGCAGTTGAGAGCACTGGCTGCTCTTGCAGAGGACCCCAGTTCAGTTCCCAGCACCCACATGCAGGCTAACTGTCCATAATTCTGGTTCCAGGGGATCCAATGACCTTTTCTGGCTTCAGTGGGTATTGCATGACACTGGTGTGCTTATATACATGCAGGCAATCCACTCATACACATAAAATTAAAATAATAAAATATTTTAAAGGGAAAGAAACACTCATCCTAGACCCATTTAGACCATGGCAGAATATTTACCTTGCTGTCATGGATCTCAAATACAGACTTCTGCTGAGACCATGTAGACCGTCATGGGGAAGAGGTGAGTACTTAATTAAATATAAATGATTGGACATAGAAGGAAAATAGAACTTTGCATAGACATTTTTAAAAGATGTAAGTTAATCTAGGAAGATGGTTCAGGGATAAAGTACATGAGAACATGAGCTCGGATCTCAGAACCCATATAAAAGCAGGAGATATTACAACGTGTGTCTGTAACTCCAGTGTTTCTACAGTAAGAAGAGAGTCAGAGGCAAGACAATCCCTGGAACTCACGGAGCAGCTACCCTGCCTTATATAGCTGCAATGAGACACTGTCTCAAGCATGGTGGGAAGTGAGTACCAGGCCCAGGAGCTGTCTTCTGACCTCCAAAAGCAAGTATGGCTCACTCAGCCTCCACACCAGCATTGTGACATGTGCACCAGTAGAGAGAGAAAGAGAGACAGACAGAGACAGAGACAGAGACAGAGAGACACTAGGTAATTCCTTCCACAGTCCTGTTTACCTTCTAACTCATATAACTCATATTGTCGTGCCTGTCCTCAGGTTCTATGAAGTACCCTTCCAAAGCCAGTATGGGTCTCCTAGACTCTAGTGAGCTACAGCCTTATACAGGGTAACATAATGGAATATGGAGGTGGTAAAAATTTTGGTAGCAATAAAAGCCTAACAAGCAACAACCAAAAATTAATTCAAAATCAAATACATAATAAACCCAAGGTGTTTTGTGCAGTGCTCACACATGCTGCATCCTGTGACCTCACTGTAGCCTTGGGACCACTCACAGAACATGCACATTTAGAACTGTGTGCATGCTGACACGCCAGGAAATCCCACTCAACAGCATACTAAACACCTCGCTTCAGATTTGAGACTATTCATGTTGTCAAATGCAGTATATTTTAAGATCAATTCTTATTTTTGGTTATCTGTGTGAGTGTATGTGTCTGTGGATGGGTATGTACACCTGTGTGCAGGTGCCACAGAGACCGGAAGAAGGTATCACACCCCTGAATCTAGAAGTATAGGCAGTTGTGAGCTACCCCACACCAACCTGCGTTCTAGGAACCCAACTCTGGTCCCAGGCAGCAGTATGCACCTGTAACAGCTGAAGCATCTCTTCAGACTAAAATTACAGTATTTTTACTGACATAATGAATTTTTTGCTCTCGTGGACACATAAGAGTTTAATAATGGAAAACAAAGACCTTTAATATTTGCTTTCCTAGGCATGAAACTATCACATTAGTGTATCTTTGATTGTTTTAAATTAGAACACTTGATTTTTAAATTTGCTAAGTTGGTAACTTAAATTTCATTAAAAACTCTTGAATTTTGTTTGTTACTGGAATATAATTTCCAACAACTACTGAAATGGCCTAAGGACTGCACAAAGCTCCAAGTAGTGGTTAGTAATTCATATGTTTGGAAAATTCCTTGTACATTTCCATGGGCAACTGCTTTGTGTCATTTGAATTGTAAGTCTGTGAGAGACCATGTTCTTCTCATCACTGACAATTTTAAAGTCAAAATATCAGTCAACTTGTTCCAGATGCTCTGTTCTGAAGTATAAAACATTCATTCAAGATTTACTCCTTGAAATGATACCCAGTAGTGACAACAATCCCAAGGCTGGCAAAGGCCCTGGCCCATGGTCTGACCAAAGCACGCTGCCAGACCATCCCTGTCTTGCTCTGGAGGTTTGACTGAGAACGTCCCCCATAGGTTCCAAGTATTTGAGCATTCTGTCCCCAGTTAGCGGAGCTGTTTTAGGGGCCTTAGAAGGTGTGGCCTTGCTGAGGGAAGCATGTCACTGGCAATGGGCCTAGAGAGACCTTAAGGCTTGCCATATCCCCAGTCTTCCTCGACTTCCTGTGCCTGCTTGAAACTGTGAGTGCTTAGCTTCTGATCCTTCTCCAGCCACCTCCTGCCACCTTGTCTCCCTACCATGATGAACTCTAATTCCTCTGGAACCATAAGCTCAAATAAGCTCTTCCTTTATAAGTTCTCTTAGTCACAGTGTTTTATCACAGCAAACAGAAAAGTTACTAGGTAATTTTCCCATAGAAATGCACAAGGACTTTGCCCAACACATCACTAACCACTACTTGGAGCTTTGTGTAGCCCTAGAGCCCACACTCAGAGCCCAAGACCAAGGAGGAGATGGTCCCACCTGCCCAGATGCACAGCCTACAGAGGATAAGCAAGGTGAAGGACTTTCTGACAGACCTGATGATATCAGAAATGGGCCCCTTGTGGGACAGTGAACACCTCATCTTCTGGGAGAACATGCTGGTCATGAAGGCCATCTGCAGGGCGCACTAGGTGAGCTCATCAAAGCTCTCTACAAATCATAGGAGAGCTGTGAAGTGGACCCAAGCAAGTGCTCAGCCTCTGACCTCCCTGAGCACCAGGGCAACTCAAAATGTGTTGCAAACTGACTTTCTGTAAGGTCCCCAACTCCCACTGTATCTTCCCACAGGAGCTATGGAGATGTTCAACTCATGGCAGTGGGAGTGCAGTAGCCGTGGCCAGCCGGACGTCGGTGAAGGCTTATCAGCACCCCAGTCTTCCTCTTTCCTCTGCCCTGCCATCAAGTTGCTCTCACTCTCCAGCCTACTGCAGGAGTACCTAGATGACTGCAAGGCTTGCACCCTCACCTTCAGAGTCAAGGTCACCTTGGTCAACTTGGCAAATTTGGCAGCAAGGAGGGGTATGTGTCATTCATGAACCACTTCCTGGAGCATGAGTGGACCGATATGCAGTGCTTCCTGCTGGAGATCTCCAACCCTGAGACCCTCTCCCAAAACAGTTCTTTGAGGGCTATATATCTGGGCAGTGAGCTCTCCAGTCTGCATTCTCTGCTCTGGGAAGCTGTCAGCCAAATGGAGGAGAGCATTGTGTCTGAACTAGGACACTTGCCCCAGATCCTGAGAGATGGTCACACAGCCTGAGCACCCCAGGTACGGTGGGCAACTCCCTGGGACCAATGACCTGTCTTCCACACCAGACTCAGCCAGCAGCAGCATCTCAGCTGCATTGCAGAAGGTGATCAAAAGCAATCTCTCTGGGTCCTCCAGGATCCAGCCCTCAGCTTAAGTGACTCAAAAGCCAATGAGCCTGATCTGCAGATGGCTAATGAAGCAAGAGTTTGTCTATGGTGAACCTCCAGGATGGCTAGCTGGGGAGGTAGGCTCCCCAGGTGGCCCCAATGCCCTCCCTGCTGATGGGCATCTTTCTGCAACTCAGCTGGTGACTGGTTGGCCAGCTGGGACAATCACAGTGAGCCTGGCAGGGCTAGCCACAGCGCAGAGAGCAAGCTAGACAACGAATGCACCAGGCGCCTCTGAGGGTGCACCAGGCTGGCCCCAGTTGTTGGTCCTACTCTCCTTCCAGAACCCTGTGTACCAGACGGAGGATGGGCTGCAGCTGTCGACCACAGCCTTGGTGACTCTGACTCTGAGAGCCACAGCTCTCTGAGCTTCCACAGCAACTGTGAAGACTAGCTGCTGCCATGCTGGGAGCATGCTGCTGAGGAGGAGCTGTGCGGCCCTAAGGGCTGGCACAGCCTCAGATATCACTGACTGAGAGGGATGGGCAGCCCACAGTGCCAAAGCAGAACAGCACTGGTCCCAGCAGAGGACTGACCAACTGCCACTCCCACCAGCGCCATCACCTTCAGCTCCCTGGGGCAGGATATTTCCTGCCTCACTTAACACCCTGCAGTACCCATCACCCTCAAGTGGAACTCTGGTGCCATCATCACCCAACTGGCCTGGCCCTGGCTCCAGGCAGCAGCAACAGTCCTCCAAGGGAGACAGCCCTGAGTTGAAGTCCCACAGGGTCACAAGCAGGGCCCTTCACCCATGAACCCCACTGTCCTGTCCTTGACTGCTTGACTCTTGACCATGAGAGACTATGGGGCCTGTGCCTAGATGCGCCCCCCACACACACACCCAGGGACAACCTAAGGAGTAAGGAGATCAGTTAAGCAGAAAAAAGATCTTGGAATGCTGTGAATCTCCACTGAGAAGCTGGAGTAGTATGAGACCCTGTTCGTTCAACTACCAGGAGGAGATGACACAGAAGCTGTTGGAGTATCAGGCACAGCTAGAGGAGGATGAGGAGCAGCTGCGGCAGCGGCAGGAAGAAGGCAGGTTGATGTCCATGAGGAACAGCTGAGGAAGGACCATTCTGAAAGGAAAACAACTGTAGACTCTTAGCAGAAGATCACTGATGCCCAGGAAAAAATGTTGCCTCTCTGGGTGCTGCCAACACCAGCCTCGTGAGTGCCCTGGCAGCTGAAAGAAAGGTACAACACTCAAGCAGACAATGGCATCTCCCCGACCAACCCTACCAAACTGCAGATGAGAACTGAGGAGGGCTCAGAAACAGCAGCCATTGTTAACCTGCTGGAGGAAGGAGAAACCTCCCACAAGGAGATGGGGACGGTGGTGGCCCTGAGCAGAGTCGGGGTCAGGAAGCTCCCCACAGCGGCGGACTATGGGGGTGGCAGAAGCCCTGTGGCATTCCCTTCCTCTCACCTACTGTCCAGGAGGGAGCGGAAGACTGATGCAGTCAGAGGCACACCACTCCCCTTCTCTTCTCTGTCCAGTGAGAAACTGGTTTGGGTAGAGGTAACAGAGACCACATGATGGGGACTGGGGACGAGCTAGAGAGAGGTCTGCCGAACATATCTGTTGGTTGCTGCATTTGGAATGAATTATGACTGGACTAGCAGGAATGTTCATCTTAAAATATTTCTTAGACAAGTTTGGGTAAATAATTATGATGACAGTAGTATCTAAATTAACACTAAATGCTTGCTAAATCGAAATCAAGTATGGTAAACATTGCTTGCACTGGAGTATTACAGTCATTTTACCAAACATACTTCATTGTTTCAGTAATTGGACGCTATATATGAATTTCAGTATGAATTTTATCATTACTGTGATAAAATACTTGACATAAACAACTTAAGGAAGGAAGGGTTTGAAGGTTCAGTTCATCATGTTGGGGAAGTCTTGGCAAAAGGCACATAAGGCAGCTGATCACATTGCATCCACAGTCAAGAAGCAGAGAGAAACGAGAGGTGGTGCTCAGTTTACCTTCTCCTTTTTATTCAGCCCAGGACCCAAGTCCATGGAATGGTGCCACCCACATTTAGAGTGAGTCTTTCCACTTCACTTAACCCAGTCTAGAGCCTCTCTGCCAGAAATGCCCAGAGGTTTGTCTCTTTAGTGATTCTGCCAAGCTGACAATCAATATTAACCATCACGCGGGTTCTCATGATTTCATTTCCCAACATCCTTCTCCTAGCTCTTTTGTCAACCATGAGTTTTAGTTCCCACAATAATCCTCAAGCATGTAATAACACTACCCAAGGCTGAGGTCAGAAATCCTGGACATCTTTACTCTTCAATCTCCTGAACTATGTAAATCACTTAAGTTCTCTGTGCCAACATTATTCTTTAGGGCTATTATGGGGCTCCAGCAGAATGAAAATGATTTTACAATGTACAGGAATTATGCTGACCTGAAGTTGTGCAAAGACAGAACACATGATCATTTATTTCTGACCTGTGCTCTCCAGGTGTATATTAGAATTATTAATGGTTCTGCTCTCCCTGGCTTTCTGTGTTCTTTAATTCCGTTATAATACTGTACAGGATAGAATAACGCCATCTCTTACTTGCTATAAATAAATCACATTCGTTGTTGCAGTCAGTATTTCAGGTGAATGTTCTAGCAGATGTTTATAGTCTGGATGGGAGATAGCTTGGTTACTAAAAAATTTGTCATGCAAGCATGAGGACCTGAGTTTGGATCTCCAGAACCAAGATAAAGCTGGACACAATAGTGGGAGCATCTCTATCTAAGGGAAGAGGAAAAGAGGAGACATATGATTCCCCTGAATTTTGTAAGCCAACTAGCCTGGCATACCACAGTAACAAAATATAAGACATGTAAGAGATATTGTCTCAAATAAAGTAGAAGGTGAATGCAACACCCACAATTATCTTCCGACTTCAAACATGGTCCATGGCAAGTACATACTTGCTTACACACACACACACACACACACACACACACACACAAGATTTTAATGTTTTTGTTTGTTATTTTTCTGTATTTGAGTGTTTGGCTTGTATGTATGTAAAAGCACCCATGTCAAATGCCTGGAGGGTCAAAGCGACTGTTGAATCCCCTGGAACTGTATTTGTAGATGATTGTTAACCACCATATGGATTCCGGGAACTGAACCCAGGTCCTCTTCAAGAACACCTAGTGCTCTTAACCTCAGAAGTCAACTTATCTCTCTAGCCTTGGTTTTAGTATTTTTAAATGAATAAATGATAAAACAAAAGTTGAAAAGTGTCCACAGTCCACAAATTCATTCAGATAGTCAAGCAACCAACATGACAAACATAATTTTAAAAAGCCACCTCATTTTCATAGTAAGAAACCGTGTGGAAGATTAAATGCAGCATTAAGACTTGGACATTTTTTCCTACCCATTATTTACAAACATTTCCTCTTCTAGTATCAATGGGAATTCACTACTGCCCTGCTCCATATACCTACCAATGAAGCAATGATGGGCAAATATTAGCCCTGACCTTCAGCTACTTATGGTCTAGAAGAATACAGAGAAAACAGTCAAGTATTCTCACAAACAAAGGTAAAAATTACAACAGAAAACTTGCTCTAGGGAGAGTGCATAATGTTATGATAAAGGGTTAGTAATTGCAAATTTTAGCTTGGCTAACAATGTCCAGGGGTCCATATTTGAAGAAGTAACAACTGATTCAAGCTGTGAATACAGGGTCAGGGTTAACTAGGTGCAGAGGTGGAAGGATAAAGCATATGCATAGCATAGATAACTAGTAAGGTGAGGGGTCCTGAAGTTGGAGGAGCTGAAAAATCAGTATATTTGGAATGAGAAGGCAGAGAGACTAATGCACAAAAGGAGTCTAGAGACAAAGCAGGGTACCAGATACTACAAGGCCTCATAGGTTAGGCAAGCAATTTGAGCTTAAACTTTAACATATAAGATATTCAAGTCAGTGAGAGACTATAAACCAAGGGATGGAGTGATCAGATTTACATGTGTATATGTGTGTATATATATATATATATGTGTGTGTGTGTGTGTGTGTGTGCATGTATGTATGTGTGTATGTGTGTATGTATATATATATATATATATGTGTGTGTGTGTGTGTGTGTGTGTATGTATGTGTGTATGTGTGTATGTATAATAGCCGCATGCGTCTGGGTGCACAAATTCACGCGAGCACAGATGAACACATCTGGAGGTCAGAGGACAACCTCAGGTGTTATGGTCTTTGCCTTCAATCATATTTGGAACTGAGTCTTTGTTGTTGCTGTTTACCACACTCTCAAGCCTCCAGAAATTCTCCCATCTCCATTCCCATTTTGCCATAACAGCTTTGGGATTATAAGTGCCTGCTTTACACGGATTTGGCAGGCTTGAGCTCAGGTCCTCAGGTTTGCATGACAATCACTTTACCCACTAAGCCATCTCTTCACTATGGATGTATGTCTCTGAAGTAACATGTGGTATAGTTACTACATTGGAGAACAGTATGTGCATAGAAGATCAATTTGGAGACTCCTGCAGCTGTGTACAGTAGAGACAATGCTAAAATCTGGAGGTGGATATTGTTTGGAGTCAAGACATATTTTGCTAAACTAATTAAAAACTCCCAAATACTAATGACATAGAAAACAAACATGTACATCCAAATGTCAGTGTCTACTAAGGACCCAGGTCACCACACAGAGTTAGGTGCCTTCCAGGCACATTCCATTGATTTGATCACATGTCTGCTCTATATCCATAAGTGTTTATAAAGCCTAGGCAGAAGAGAGACTGGAAAATTGCATGCTACTGGGGAGGGTTAATTTTATTCCATGAAATCAAAAATCATCAAAGAGGCAAACCTCTGGCCAAGTCTATGAGGGACTTAGATTCAGCTCATTGATATGTGAAAACCCTCCCAATCTGTGGGCAGCACAGTTCTATGGGCTGGAGTCCTGGGTTAAATAAAAAGAGAACAAGAGCTGAGCATCAGCATTCATCTCTCTCTGCTCCCTGAGTGTAGATGGAGTGTGATCAGCTGCCTCACACTCCTGCTGTCCTGCCTCTCCGCCATGTTGGACTGTATCCCCTGGAACTGTGAGCCAACATAAACCCTTTCTTCCTCATGTTGATTTTGTCAGGTATTTAGTCATTGCAACAAGACAAGTGACTGAGACACTGATTTAAGTATTTTCCACAAAAGTTAGCACATAATGTTTGACCACATTTCACTGAAAATGGCCACTTGTCCCATGCCTGACTCAAGGGGGCAGGCCTATAACCATACAGGAACAAGCTTGCATCTGAGCTGTAGCATTTGCTCTGCCTTCATGGCTCTCATCTGAGTATGACTCTATCCAAGACACATCTTATAATGACTGAGAAAAGATCTGGTGGTCATAGCAGAGTGATTTCCTCTAGTACTAGTATCTAATATGTATAAGTCAAAGACTATTCAACGTCCTATGATGGAAAAGGCATTGCTCCACAAGGAAGACTTCTGTGGCCCAAATAGTCAGTGATGTTGCAAAACTCAGCCTTTTAGGCAAATAAATTTGATGCATGGTGGAATGTTTCTTGCAATCTTGAATCAAATAATATACTGCTATATATGATATCTGGCAAGCTTTTGACATCTTTAGACAAGCAAATCTTTCCATTGTGGCGCATACAGTCACCCACGGTAGGTGAGGCGGAGCTGCTCTGGGGCCTGCCTGCTCATCACATTTCTGACAGTGAAGTAGTGCTGCCCTTACCTGTAGCTTTGTTTTTCATAGTTTCTTACCCCTGTGGTTAGCAATGGTTCAAAACGACTGAGCAAAAAATTTCCAGAGTGAACAATTTCTATGTTTTTCAGTATACATTATTCTAAGTAGTGTGATAAAAATTCCATTCTACTCTGCTCCCCTCAAAATATTCACCCTTTTTTTGCCCAGACAATTCACACTGCAGATGCCACCCACCCATTATTCACACTGAGCCACTGAAGATATCAGATCAACTGCCGCTATATCAAGCTGAATTCACGTGGACCTCATGCAATAGTCTAGCACCAAGTCACAATACCATGTCACTAACTTCATTCATTTCATTACATAGGACTGAATCAACTTATACCATCATCACAAGAAGAGTGAGTCTAGTTCAATGTGATATTCTGAGAGAGAGAAATTTGTAAATATATTTATTCTTTGAAATTTTAATACATTTATACACTGTATTGTGATCGTATTCATCCATCACTACCTCCTTCCAGCTCTTCCTAGCACACTATACCCTCTCTCTTCTGTTTTCTCCTTCTATTAAATTTTTGTGAATTCCATACAATATACTTTAACCAGATTTAGATCCTCTTCCTTACCTGCAGAGCCCCTTACTACTCCCTGTCTGATTCCCCAATTTAATTTTATGTATGTTATCATATATATGCATATACATATAAATGTCTAGAGAGTCAAATTTGTGTCCCTAAATGTCCTTCAGGATAGGTTCATCCAGGAGCCTAGTTAACCTACCACTTATGTGAAAGGCCAATAGTTTGTAGAAGTCCTACGGGTTTGTAAAAGAACATTGGGAACCCTGTGGATCTTACACAGACTATTGATATCTCTGACCATCTCTTTTCTTGGCCATAAATTGAAATAATTACTCATGGAGCAGTTTTAGGGAATAATAACTCCTGACACACAAAAAAATGAGAGTGATTAAATATTAAAAGTTCCTCCACTCTCTAGATGAAAAGAAGTCCATCACAGACCAACTGAGTTGACACTCTTCCTCACTCTACCTCTCTAGAAGGCAAGGTCTCAGATGAAAAGGAAAACCTGGGGAAAGGACCAATCCAAGAGAGGAAAAGTGTGAGTCACCCATCTCAACGCCTTTTCCTGTTGTTGTGACAAAAAAATGCCATGACAAAAGGCACTTAAGGAAAAAGGGACTTATAGCTCATAGTTCATGAATATAGTAGATGGGGAAGTGACAGCATAAGGAGCTTGAGAGAACTGGTCACATCACATCCAAAGCAAGATGCTAAGAGAGACAAATGAAAGCATAATAGTGTTCAGATGACTTTCTCCATTTCATACCATCCATGATCCATTGCCCAGGGAATGGTCCTCCTACCCATAGTTAATATGAGTCTTCCCATAACAATTGATATAACCAAGATAATCCCTCATAGACATTCTCAGAGGATAACCTTAATCTAGATAATCCCTCATAATGTGCCCAAAGTCCTTCCTTTTACATCATTCTAGATTTTGTGAAATTGACCATTCACCCCAACCACCAACTACCACTCCCCTAACACCCTCGCCAGTTCCTGGCCCCCAGGCTTCCTAACTAGTATAAAAGCATCAATAGCTGTTGTTACCAGAATCAGAGTCTATATGGCCTACCTTAGAAGAGCCTGGGAAAAAGCAGTTGATGGAAGTGAACAGTTTATTAAAAGCCAGTTGAAAAGTTTGACATGATTCTGTCTTCAGTCTCTCTCTTGAGAGGTCTCAGTACACACAGAACTTCTATGGGAAACAAAAGGGGGTTGAACAATACGGAAGACAATGGGCAGGAAGCCCAGGTTCTGCATGAAGTCTTCCTCATCTAGAGGAGTTCCACTTCTCTGGTGGTCATCTATGGATAATAGATCTCTCTGGATGATCTATGATAGACATAATTTCATTTTTCAATAAGTTTATTAAGTACATATCAAATAAAAGAACAAGTAAAGATAGACAGAAAAACATCATTAAATCTGAAGCTTCCACTGTCCAGCAGATAATGTAGTTCCCTCATTGAGAGACCCAACAAAGGAAACATCATTAAATTAGGTGCTTACAAACATCCAGAAGGAATCAACTAGGGAAGTCGAGGCAGCCAGCTGCAGTTTCTGACTAAACTTTCTCTCCATATATAAGCATCTGACTTCCTGTTCTCTCCACAGGTACGTTTTATATCATGAGATAAATAACAATAACATCTGCTGGAAATGGTTTACATTATCGCTACACTCAAGGACACTCATAGAAGCTTACTGTTTACCTTTTTCTCTGGCACAGAAATCAGGGGCAGTATGCCCCAGGAAAAAAAAAATTTTTAGATTACTCCAAATAAACATTCTGGAGTCTGGGATAGGAGGGCCCCACCCACCCGACTCCACCCCCTATCCCCAAAGTTCTCTTCATACAAGCTTAAGCAGCACATGACAGTTTATCAATATAATACATATTACAGGTTAGAACAATTCAGTTGACTTCCATCTCCCACAGCTAATTAACTACAACTGTAAGTGGAGTTTTAGGGTGTTAAGTCCAACTCTAGTGGTGTCAATCTGGGCTCCTGTTCCAATACACCAATTAAAGAGACAAATACTGATGAAAAGCAGAGAAAGGATATCTGATTGATGTGCACTGAGAAGAAGAACAGATAAATAAGCAAGCCCAAGTTCATCTTCTTGGTACCCAGGCAAGCTTTCAGTTTTAAGTAGAGGAAGTCAAGGTATGATCCAATTGAATATTGTCTTAGTTAAGGTTCTACAAGGTGGTCTAAAGGAGTTTTTGCTGCTATCATTCAAAAGAATCTGTCTGCTTCATATAATATGACTACCTATAAAGGCTGGGGAAATGGCTCAGTCTGTAAAGAGGTTAACATGTAAGCAGGAAGACCGGAGTTTGTATCCCTGGTACTCATGTAAAAAGCTGGACACAGTGGTATATGCCATAATCTGTGCACTGGAAAGACACAGATAGGAGACTTCCTGGCCTGTGAGGCTAACCAGATTTTGAAGATCCACATGTAAGAACTTGTTTCAAAAAATCAGATGAATAGTGATAAAGGGAAGACACCTTACATCAACTCTGGCTTCCACATACACATGCACACACAAAAAGCATACAGGCTTACAGCAATGTGAGGCCCTGATGAGGGAGAGCATTAGGAGATAGCACATTGCTCTATAGACAGTGCAGTGAGGATTAGAGGGGAGGGAGAGATTTCAGTTGATAGCACAAAGAGAGTTTCTAATTCATAAAGAATTACACACACACACACACACACACACACACACACACACACACACACACAAAGTAGTTACAGTCCAGAGTACAGCATCACTATCACGGACAATTGCCCTCATGTGGAGATGGTCTGACATTCAATGTTTTGCTGTTCATGGAATTTGAAGTGATTTATCTGTGTACTTTCAAATTTAAATAAAGATGAACTAAAGGATTGTCATAGAATCTAAGGAAGGGCATCTCTTCAACACCAAAATAATCAGAGAAGGCACAAAGTAAAAGGAAGGAAGGAGAGGGTGAGAGACATTTACAAATGAACCCCGATTTTCCTATTCAGAAGTACATGAAAGCACTGTAGCACCTAAGTCTTAAAATATCCCATTGTCTGTATCCTAATATACCAACGTATCATTTTAACTAATACCAAAAACAAATTAACACAGCTTATTATATCATTATATACAGTTGATGTTTGTCCTCATGAAGCTAAAGTGCCACAGGAATGACTGGAATTATTCTGGTCGTCCATGGGTTTTTGCCATCAGACTGACCACCAACCTCAGAGGCATGCCTTCACATTAGCAAAATGAAAAGGCCCCCTAGAAATGTTAGATTATAGGCACTCCAACTGCCTTACAAATTCTTCAAAAATTCTCTCAAACATCAGGAGAAGCGCACTCCATGCCACCCTACGCCCCAGCTGCTACCATCACCCCCCCAACACACACACCTACAGTCTTCCTCCATGGACTGTCAGTTGGTAAACCTCCTTCCCCCTTATAACTGTGAGAAAGTTCTTGACAACTTGGAATTCTAACTTTTCTCAGTGCCTTGTGACTTCTGATACGTGGGCTAAGAAGTCTATATTGTGTGGGAATGAGCTTGCCCCCACCCCCAAAAAAGGATATATGAATCAGAAACTCCCTTTGTCTTATCAAACTGAAAGCTCGCCCTCCCTTCAGATCCCCGATGCACTGTCTACAGTGTAATGCCCTAACTCATTCAATGATCTCCCTCATCAGGGCCTCACATAAAACTCCTAACAAAGCCCTTCTAAAGGGTAATGATGTCAATTCCCTCTCTAAGAACCTTCCATTACTTTTTTAGTATCTAACAAAAACATCGTTGATATTGCTTTATGCAAAGTTGGTTTCAGAGATCTAAGATAGAAAACCAATAGAAAATGAGGCAGATCCTAGGAAGCAGGCTTTTTTTTCTTTCCCATAACTCCACATCTATATCAAAAAGCATGCAATGCTTTCAGCTGTGAAAGGTAAGTTAAAGATGGGCACATTATAACTGATGAAGGGCTGCTAAATGTTTAGATAGTGGCCATCAATTTGCCATCCTTGCCAGATATCTTTCCTGGGAGACATTCCACAAAATCCCCAAGGCATAGCATCCTGAGAAAAGAACTCCTAGAGCACATTCCAGAATGCCAGCTGTGAAGAGCCTTCCCCACCCCCATGCCACAGCTCAGGGAGTTTGCATGACAAAAGAATAATTGAATTAGTAATGCAACAGTACATGACATAGATCACCATTTTGTAACAGGAACATTTAAGTCATGAATAATGAACTGATTTCCTCCAGGGTAATTTATGGCACTGGTACTTAGCAAAGCAAGCTCTGTAGGGGTGCAGGTGCCCCTCACCTCCAACCTGGGAGAACTCTGCAAGATCCCTCAACTCATTTAAATCCTTTTCTTTGTGACTTTCAATTAGGGTAGATAGCAAGGTGGCAGGTGTGAAGAAGGGACAATATTTTTCTTTCATTATATTTTTTTCATGCTTTGTGACATCTTGCCACAAGAGTAAAAGAGAAATTGACTAAAGCGTCTTGGTACTGAACATCAAGCAACTACCAGGGAATCATTGTTTCTAATAAATTGTGACCTCGATTGGATTTGAGTCATTACCTCTGGGCATGCTGAAGAATGCAAATCGTCTAATAGTTAGTACTCCCAACAGGTTAGTTGTCCAAGAACTGATCTGTCAAAAAATAGAATCCTTCCTCACCTTCACTTCTGTAAAGACTCTTTACTTATCTATAGAATATAAATTTCTAAGCAATTTATATGGAAGATGTCATTTGCATGTTATAAGGAAAGATCCCAAGGATCAAACATCAACACAGAAGGCATCACAGAAGAATATAACAGTAAGAAAATGAAAAGGGTGGGTGATGACATCCTTTAAAGGAAAGAAGATGATGAATAGACATGAGCAGGAAAGTCTGGGAAGAAGACCACTAAACTATCTTTCAAAAATAATCTGTGTTTATTATTTATTTATTTTCATTTCATGCATATGAGTGCTATGCATGCATATATGTAAGTATACCACATGTGTGCACTGCCCACAGACGCCAGAAAAGAATGTCAGATCCTTTGGAACCAGAGTTACAAACTCTGGTTGTTAGCCATCATGTGGTGCTGGAAACTGAACCCAGGTCTTCTGCAAGAGCAGCCAGTGCTCTTAACAGCTGAGTTGTCTTTCTAGCCCCTCTTTCCAACAAATATATATTAGTATCAGTGATTACAGAACAGTATATTAAATAAGAGTCAAAAATAGGGCTGGAAAGATGACTCAATGGTTGAGAGCACACAGAACCCATATCTGGCAGCTCACAATTACCTGTAACTCCAGCTCTAAAGAATCCCACACTTTATTCTGGCCTCTGCTGGCTCTACACTCATGTTCATATGCCCACACAGATACATGCACACAGAGATACACACTAAGACACACACCTTATTAAAACTTAATTTTAAAAACTTTAAAAAGAAATCAGGAGTATTTCCACAATAATAGCATTAATAACTAACTGGACGAATGTCAACAAGTATGTTAGTTACTTTTATCATTGCTGTAATGAAATACCAAAGAAACGACTTAAGAGAAGGAGGGTTATTCCAGCTCAGAGGTCAACAGACCAGTCCATCATGGTGTGGAAGGCATGCCTGCAAGGAGAGTGAAGCAGTTCCAAATATTGCATCCCTTAACTCCCAATATCAACTCCCAACTATCAACTCCCAGTAGCTGCTCAGCTAGGAGTGGGGTCTCCTCAGCACCTTCCTTATCCACGTGGGAATTTTGACTATCTTGATCTTGTGCAGGTCTTGTGCAAGTAACCACAGTTAATGTGAGTTCCTGAGTGCAATAGCCATCCATGCCCATTAGAAACATTTCACAGCACTCCTCCACATCCTCAGGTTCTTTCTAACATTCTTTCCACTTCCTAGGCTAACTATTGTTTTTCTGGCAGGACAGAAAGACTTAAACCCAGGGATGCCTCTATTCTCTATTGCAGAGGCAGATTTTCTAATTGAACTCAATTCCAGCCCCATGAAAATGGGGTCTTTGAGATTCCCATGTTTAAGTGAGTCTTGTCTTTTTTTAAGCTTTAAAAATATTTACTCATTTTTCAATGTATTTTTGTTTATTTTGTGTGTGTGTTTCACATGAAACATCTTATATCTGGGTACACAAGCTTGACTGCATAGACTTTGACACATATGACAGAGTCTATTTTTTTATGGAATGTAAAATCTCCTACTTATTCTTGGTCTGGCAGAGTTCTTTGTCCCTAGGCCCATTCCTTTGATAAGCTTAGAGGAGGAGCCCTTTCTATCTTTGGAGGTTAGTTTTAGCTTCTCCTCCTGTGTGCCTGTTAAACACAGTAATTTGACAAGTGAAGAAAAGGTGATAGTCTTATAGCCCAAGGCAAAGTACTGTTGTCTCTCTTTAGAATATTTCTTCTCCAGCCAGGTCTTCAAGTTAAGCACACTGTTAAACCACTGCCAACTGATCAGGGAAGTCAATTCGAGATTTTAGTTCCAGGATTCTTTGCCAATAGGTCATTCAAACTTTGGCTCTTTTGGCAAAAAAATGTACATATTTGTGTACTCACTCAAGTCTGTCCCTGGACAAAAATGCTCACACAAACAGGCAGCAGCAAAACAGGGATCAGAATTTCATGTTTGTCACTAGACTCAGAAAAACATGAGTGCTTGAGAGATGATGGTTCAGCAGTTAAGAGCAAGTGCCACACTTGCAGAGGGCCTGAGATTGGTTCCCATCTTCCACACTGGGTGGCTCATATCTTCCTGGAACTACAGCTCCAGGGGATCTGATAACTTCTTCTGCCTTCCATGAGCTGCCTTCCATGGGCACAAATGCATATACATAAAGAAGTGAATTTGCAAGCATCTAAATAACTTCAAAATGAAATGACTGTAGATTCAATCCATGGACAGGTACTATCTGTAGCTTGTCAATGCCTAGGGTGAGACTTCTCATTGCTTGCTGAAATTTTCCTAGACTCAGTTTCTTCATTGTTATCACTATGACTACTATATGTTATCATTTTCTTATGGTGGACTCCAAATCATCAATTTTAACATAATTTGCATTCTTTCAACAGTCACAGTTCAAGCAGTGAGTACTCATCCATGTGTGTTGAAACCTAGAACAAATCTGAACATAATCTCTAATAGACCTGTTGCTAAGAAGTGAGATATGAAAAAATAGGTGCAGACTTGTTTCTAAAAGAACAGATTGGAGTCTAGAAGCCATGAACTGAGATCTCCAGGTTCTTCAGTCCCAAAGCAAAAGATTGGGCTTAGGACAATAGATAGTACTAGAAACTGGAGAAAGTTTATTAAGAAGGAGATAGGCATTTCCCTAGGAGAGCTTTGAAACTGTGATGGTGTTCAGCCAGGAGAGTGCTGAGCATTCAGGGGTCATGTATACAGTACCTACTCTTCTCCTCCATTTGGAGAACCTAGGCTTATCTTACTCGTGCTCTGTCCTTCTGGTGGGGAGGGGTCTCCAGCCTTTCTGCTAAAAGATTTCTTTCATGTTTTCTTGATGCTTTTGTCTCCCTACCCGACTCTCCCAACATATCTTGGATTGAAAACACAGAGTTCCTGCGTCTAACTTCCAGCTACACTTGCTAGCAGCACAGATGAAAAGGTAGTAGTGATTAGTATTATGTACTCAAGATGGTTAAGTAACAATTCACTAAAACTAGAGCAAATCAATTGGCAAGCATTTTGTTTTTAAAATTAATTTTTGATTACCATATGATCCTCCCTAACAGAAATGGCATAGTTACTTCAGAATAGTTTCAATTAGATATCTTGAACAGAAGAAGATAAAAATCAATTAACTTGTATAGCCCAAGTAAAACAATACAAAGTATCAATTAAATAGTTATCATTAGGTAAGGTAAACACCCCAATGCTAAGGACAGTAGAAAATATCAAAAGACTTGAGGGAAAGCTATAAGAGCAGGAGGATGAGGAGGAGTGCCATAAAATGCTGTCCTCTAGACAGGACATGACTTCTGCATGCCTAAACTCACAACAGCTGTGCTTGCCTGCATAAGATCCACAGAAGATCAAGCCAGTAGAAATTCCAGCATGGAATGGGGCAGGACTACCAGGCATACCCCTAGCTAAAGGGCTATTGGAAGCTGCTGGCTGCTAGGGGAGGAGCCACTTGTCGATGTCCAAACCCTGTGGGTGGGTCTCCACCTCCAGCACGGCTGTTGTGCTCCAGCCATACCAGAGAATGGAGGATGATCGAACATGGCCTCAGGTGGCTCAGAGTGCGGGGGCGGGGGGCTCCAGGGATACTACATCGGTGGGTAGTTCAGTTATTACAGCCAATGCAGGGGTTTATGTAGGGAAGCCTTTCTGACTATTACAGAAGGCGGGAAAGTTAAAGGTGGGGTTTGGGGGGTAAAGGTGGGAAGGTTGTAGAACTGATGTGGAAGTTCAGGAACAAGGAAACAAAACCCAAAAACCTGGTTCTGGTCTAGGGTGGGGAAAAGGAAGACTCATATCTACAGTAGCTTCCTGGGGCCAAGTTATCACATTGGGCAGTGCAGGGTAGACACCTGCCGTCCCTTCCGAGTATCCAGAGTTGCTTGCCTTGCTCAATACCCAGACCCCCACAAAACCCCACTGGATGACCCTATACCCATGTACATGAAATTCAAGTTAGACAAGACAAAACTGAAATGTTGCTAATGAGAACAAAGTATTAAGAGACAAGGTAAAAAGAAGGGGGTGGCTAGATGACTCAATGGGTAAAGATACTTATCATTTAAGTCTAAAGACCCAAGATGTGGCCAAGAGAGACTTATACTATCTGATACAAACTTTTAAGCTTGACTGACTTTAGATTACAAAATTTTTCAATTTTGCCTATGTGTTCATGTGTGTGTACATGTGTGTATAAGGCACATGTGTCTACATACGCATGTGAAAGCCAGAGGCTGACACTAAATGTCTCCCCTAATTGATCTCTACGCTGTATATCTGTATAGGGTATGTATGTGG
Source organism: Eospalax fontanierii (assembly GCA_035773235.1). NCBI lineage: Eukaryota > Metazoa > Chordata > Mammalia > Rodentia > Spalacidae > Eospalax > Eospalax fontanierii. Next base: position 114,892,939 of record CM069524.1, read on the forward strand.
TACATGTGTGTGATTTATGTATGTATGTGCACAAACAAATATGTTGAAAGTAGAGAAGATTGTTGGATGTCCTACTCTATCATTCAGCCCTGTGTCCTTGAGATAAGATCTATCGTTGAACTTCAGATACATCCAGCAAGTCTAAGTGATCCTCGTGTTTCTATGCCCTACACTGTGGGGATTACAGGAGACATGCAGAGGCAAACCCTTGAGTATTTTTAAATGAATACTGGGCATTTGAACTCAAACCTTCATGCTTTCTCAGAAAGAGCTCTTAACTATGAGCCATTTCCCGAGTCCCACATTATTTTTCAAAGCACGATTTCTTACTAACGTGAGCTCACAGATTTGGCAAGACCAACTGATTAGAGAGTGTCAAGGTTGTGTCTGTCTCCACCTGCCCAGTGGTGGTACATGGTGGTGGCACATACCAAAACTGGCTATTTATAATGGATTTTGGACATCTGAATTTAGCTTCTCATGATTGCGTAGCAAGTATTTTGCCAATTAATCTGTCTTCCAGGACAGAACCTTTCAATTTTAAGAAAATATGAGTGGGGTCATACAGATGACCCACCAGTTACAAGCACTTGCTCTTGGAGAGGACCTAGGTTCATTTCACAGCACCAACATCGTGGTCTACAACCATTTATAAATGGACAGATAATAGATGGATAGATATATACATAGATTATAAATAGATGGAATAAAAGTTAATGCATAGATGAGTTAATGAACCAATGTATAGATATGTAATAGATATGTTAATAAATAAGCAGATTGATGATAGACAGATATAAGATATATGAGTTAATGCACAAATAGATAGATAATAGGTGCAGAGAATTTTGCTGTCCACCTGAAGCTGCCCTCAAACTCACAGTACTATCCTCAGCCTCCCAAGAGCTGGAATTATAGCTTACAGTATCACATCTGGTTTGATATGTTTTAATTACAAAAACTCTGGTCATGTGCATGTCACAGTCTCAGAAATCAATATATGTAATAAATGATTCTACTTAGTGATTTAAACATCCAAGTTCTCTTTAAAAATCTTTTAAAAATGTGGACTCCTATAAAATAAAATATAAGCTGCATACTTTCTTGCTCTCAGAATGCAGAAGCATGGCGTAGGTCTAATCAAAGCAAAGCAAAACCAAAATTCTAGCTGTATAAATCACGACCTGTGGCACCAGTTTCTTTCTTAGTTTGTTTTCTGTTGCTCTCATAAAACACTGACAAAATGAGGTACAAAAGAGTTTGTTCAGTTTGCAGGTTATAGTCTATCACTGAGAAAAACCAAGGCAAGAACCTAGGAGATGAAGAGGGTGGGGATAGTGGAAGGTCCTAGGAGCTGGAAAGGGTGGAGGGTTGTAGAAGATGCTAGGCAGCACAGAGGATACAGAGATAGTGGAAGGCAGAGAGGGTGGAGCGGGTGGAAGGGACTAGGAGGTGGAGATGATAGAGGGATAGTAGAAGGTACTAAGGATGGAGATGGTGGATGGATAGTAGAAGACAGCAGGAGGCGGATATGAGTGAGAAACTATACACTGACAAAATTTTCAACAAATAAATAAAAACCTTTTTCAAAACAGTAAAGAGAAATCTACCTACTAAGAATTGGAAAAAGAAAATGTGCTGAACAGCTTTAGTTTTCAACTTGGCTTGTGGCAAAGTCTATAGGATGTATTCTTGATTATTGGGTGATTTGGGAATGTCTAGCCAACTGTGGGCAGTGCCAGCCCTCTATTGTATAAGAAAGCTGATGGCTGAGCACGGTGCAGAGAAAAAAGTCAGTGAGCAGCTCTTTAGTGGCCTGTGCTTCAGTTCTCGCCTCTAGGTTCCTGCCCTAAGTTTCCACCTTGGGCTCCCTCAGTGAGGAATTGAGAGTTGGAAGATCTAAGCCAAATAAACCCTTTCTTTCCCAAGCTGGTACTGGTCAGAGTGTTTTGTCACAGCAATTTAAAGCAAACTGAAACAGAAAACATAATAATTATAAAATATGAAAGAAATTCAGAGACCAAGCACAACAGTATTTGGCATTAAACATTGTTAACTTGTTAAAAGTAGACACAGTCTTATGTTTTAACAGAATAGAGTTAATGATATGACTTCAAAATATAAAAATATCATAGCAAATTTGAAAGCAAAGAAATGAGGAAAACGTGAACACAAATATTAAAATACTGCACGCTGATTTTTTTATAGTAGTTAAATGAAAATGTGATGGCACTGGTGTAGAGCTTAGTGGTAGAAAATTTCCCTAACATATGTGATGTCCTGAAATTAGTTCTCATGACTAAAACATACAACCACCAAGAAACTGTGGCAAAATGAAACAGTGAGCACTGACTACAGAGAACATCAATGCCAAGAAGAGCTAATAATCATAGTTGTACACTACATGATTATATAGCCTTAAATCTATGTGTCAAAGGCAAAGTAATGGAAAAATATGCATTTCACAAACTTCGAATCATCACAATACATAGACACACACCCACACAGAGCAAACATCTCGTCGATGTTTTGCTGTCATAGATGAATGTGCACTATGAATAGTAAGTATAACCTAATAAATACGGTTATGGTTTTCACACTATCAAAACTTTGTATTTTTATAAAAATTACATGGAATAGTGGATACACCTCTTAGAAACGCTTGGTACATTTTGCATACCCATTATTTTCTCTAACTAAAATTGAATAAATTTCAAAATTGACTTTCAGTAGATAAATTCTTCACAAGTTTAGAAAATTCGAAGAATATTTATTTATTCTTAAGTTTAGAAAAATTGAAATACACTGCCATTGTAGCAGATTTAATGGCAAAATCATGAAGAAACTCTGAAGCATTTGACTTTTCAAAGGTCAGTCTAAAACCAGCATGTCTAAACATGTTTGTCAGGAAAATACACCCAAAATGAATGAGTTGAAGAAACGTTTGTCTCAAGAAAGTTGATAAATCACAAACATCTATTTAAGGAAACTAGATTTTTCTTTAAGAAAGATGCCACAAATCCATAAACTAGATGAACAGGAATTGAAAAACAAAATATGCATCAGGTTGAATGCTTATTATTGTTTCTTTCTGTAAGTACATCAGAAGGTGGACTGTTTTTCAGTAAAATGTCAGCTGATAAACGTTTTAGATTTTATACATTACATGGTGCTGTCACAACTCAATTCTGCTGCTATTGCATATACAGATAAAGCAGTTATGTTTCTGTCCAAATTCAGTATGCTAAGTGAAATCTGAAATTCAGATTGTTTTACATACCATATAATAGTATTCTTCTTTTGATTTGTAAAATATTTTATTTATTATTATTTTATGTGTGTGAATGTTCTGTCTGTATGTATGCATATATACCACTTGCATGTCTGGTGCATAGAAAGGCCGGAAAAGATGTCAGATCCCTGGAACTGCAGTTACAGATGGTTGTTAGTTGTTATGTGAATGTTGGGACCAAACCTATGCTCTTTGCAAGAGCAGCAAGCATTCTTAACCAGTGAACCATCTCTTGAACCCTCTGCTGGATAGCTTCAGTTATCAACTTGACACTCCTGCGTGGAGGGAATCTCAATTGAGGGATTTGCCTGTGGCCATGTGTGTTGGGCATTTTCTTGATTGTTGAGTGATTTGAGAAGACTGAGCCCATTGTGGACCTGGGTAGGTAACCCTGTATCATATAAGAAAGCATTTGAGGCGGCTAGAGAGATGGTTCAGCAGTTAATAACACTTGCTGGTCTTCCAGAGGATCTGGATTCGATTCTCAGCACCCACATTGTGGCTAACAACTGTCTGTAATTCCAATTCCGGGGTATTCAACACCCTCTTTTCTCCTTGGTGGCGCATTAGCACACACATGGTACACTTACATACGTGGAGGCAAAACACTCATACACATAAAATTAAAAAACAATAAATAAAACATATTTTTTAAAAGAGAGCAGACTGAGCACAGGCCAGGGAAGCAAGCCGTTAAGCAGCATGCCTCCATGGTCTGTGCTCCAGGTTTCTGCACTGAATGCCTGCTTTGGTTTCTTTTAGTGATATACTCTGACCTGGGAGATACAAGATAAAATGAACTCTCTCCCAAGTTATTTTTGGTCAATGTTTTTATCATTGCAATAGTGAAGCAAAGTAATACAGAAATTAGTATCAGCAGTGCGGTGTTGGCTATGAAGAACCCAATCTTGTGAGTTTTGGAAGAATATGGAAGGTTTTAGAAGCTTCGGCCAGAAAAGCAGTTGATCCTTATAGGCAGATCTTATGGACAATTATATTAGGTGCCTAGAAGAAAGTGGGGCAGAGAACAATGTAGTTCCAGAAGGAAATTAGGATTTAAGAAGCAACTGGGATATTTTGTTAGTCTAGCTAGTGTCTGCTCATAGCCTAAAAGCTTGCCTGATGCTAAGCTGAAAAGTAATGGACTAATTTCTTTGGTGGTGGAAAATTCAAAGCAGCCTAGTGTAGAAATGGTAGCATCACTGCTAATGGTGAATACTATGCAGATCTATAGTAAAAAGGCACAAGTGAGACAGAAATAAATGGAAAATGTGCAGTCTGGAGAGAAAAAGATCACTAGAAAGCTTAATGATGGTGGAGCCAAGGCACCATGCTGAAGGAGAGGCTGTCTTTAATAAGGAGATTAAAGCATTCTTAATCTTAGAGGTCTAGAGATTTACACTTCAACAATGGAAAGAGTATGTTCAAGCAAGACCACGCCCAGTTAAGCCTCTAACTTGTGAAGGAAAAGTCCTAAGGAGTTTTCTTAGGAATGTGGTGCTTTTAATGAGAATGTCCCCATAGGTTCCATGTATTTGCAATTTGGCCCTAGTTGGCAGTGTTGTTTGGGGAGGGTTTAGGAAGTGTGGCTTTGCTGAGAGAAGCACCTCACTAGGGGTGGGCTTTGGGAGTATCTATTCAAGTCTTCTATGGGTGTGAAAAGACACTGCAACCAAGAGAACTTAGAGAAGGAAGAGTTTATTTTGCTTACAATTCCAGAGGCATTAGAGTCCATCACAACTGGGAGATAAGGTGGCAGGAGGTGACCTGAGGAAAAAGTAAAGCACTCACATTTTGAAGTAAGCACAAGAAGAGACTGGAAATCCAGCAAGGCTTAAGAACTCTCAAAGCACACCCCTGATGACATACTTCTTCCAGCAAGGTCACAACTCCTAAAGCCTTGCAAAACAACACCACCAACTGGGGACAAAATGTCCACACACTTGGAGTCAGTGGAGGACATTCTCATTCAAACAACAGCCCCTTTCATTTGATTTTTTAAATCTAAGACAGGACTGGAGAGATGGCTCAGTGCTTATGAACACTGGTTATTCTTGCAAAAGACCTGGGTTCAAATCCCAGCACCCACATGGTGGCTAACAACCATCCATAACTCCAATTCCAGGGAATCTAATGCCCTATTCTGTCTTCCACAGGCACTTCATGACATGGGTACACTTACATACATGTAGGCAATATATTCAAACACATAAAAAATAAAAATAAATCCAAAAAAATTTTTTCATCATCTAAGAATATAGAATTTCTTCCTAGCCCCAGGTCCATACAAATATGCACATTAGGCCTGAAGGCTGCAGGTGGCTGCTCCCTGCAGTGTTCCTGACGGTGGCTGACTAGTCTATCAACTGTCAGGTGGTTGCTCTCCTGCCCTAACAAAGTCTCCTTGGTCCTTCTAGATGTTATTTTTAACCTGTAATTGTGCCCCTCCCTTACACATCTTGTACTAATGATTGTGACACTAGATCAACGACTGTTGTTCTCGCCTCTCTTTTTCCTTCCCTAAGCCACTGTTCTTCCCACTCAGGCCTTCCATGCATCTTTGTTTCCCTAAAGACACACAGAACCCTAAACATCTGTTTCACATCCTACCACAGTGGCTTCCAATGGAACAAGGGTGTTTTCAGCTCATATACCATCAACTTATCTCTGTCTTGGTAAGTGAGATACTTCTTTTCACTTACTAAGATCACTTGCTTTTGTGTATTCCTAGTTGAAGAGTTCAAAAAAGAAGTCTGTGATTATTTTATGCCTGGCTAATGTGAGTGAGTCTTCTGAAATCAGAGATTCATTTATCATGTTGTAGACTGAGGAAAAGGTGTGTCTACCAAGCCAACACTGATAGATCTTAGTATCCAGGACTATTCCCTGGCAGCTATGTTTTATCTCAGGCATATGCTTAAATTAATTTGTACAGCATTCCTTTGACACTTGGGTATAAATATGGCAAGATATACATTAAAAATTACTTTCACTTCAGACTAAGATTTTTAAATAAGATTTATTTTTATTTTATGTGTATGACTGTTTAAGTGTTTTACATGCATGTATGTAAGTGTACCCATGCATGGAATGCCCATGGAAGCCAGACAAGGGCATTGGATCACATGGATCACGTGGAACTAGAATTACAGATATTTTTTAGCAGCTATGTGGGTTCTAAGCACCGAAACCAGATCCTTTGGAAAAAAAAAATTGCTCGTAACTTCTGAGTCATCTTTCCAGCCCCAAGACTAGGATCTTTCAAACAAGTGATTCCATTCTGGATTTTTTTGGCATCTAGAAGGAACTAAATTTCAGGAAAGCCCTTTTTTCATGAATGATGGACTGAAAACACATCCAATATTCTGAGTTTCTTCCCTGAATAGGGTCTTTCTTTTAATGAAATTTTCATTATCTTTCTACTAAATCACAAACTCATCAATAATCTATTAGTTTATCAAGCCACTTAATTCTTTAAGGTTTTATCTCCCTTGAAAATGCAAACTGAATATCTTAACCATAATGATGTCTGTGAAAGTAAATCATGACAGATTTGAAAAAGAGACAGTTAATCTTTTCAAGAAATGCCCTCACAGACCTGCCTAGAGACATATCTCTTAGTTAATTCCAGATGCAGTCAAGTTGACAATCAAGATTAATAATGACATCTTCAAACCCTTTCATCCAACAGAGATTCTATGGCAGAAAAAAAATCTATTTTAATTTTTTAACTGAAGTGCTATCATTGGTCCACTCCCCCTCCTTGAGCTTCTTGAAGTTCAGTTTGAGTCTAAGACATTGTTAGCTCTCATCCATGGCTGACTCTGCTTCCTGACAGGAGCATGAAAAAGACACACATAAATAAACACACACACACACACACACACACACACGCACACACGCACGCACACAAACACCTTGATTCAAATAATAGCATTAGCCCGGGTGAAAGAACATGCATCTGTAGGCAGCTAAACATCCTTATTTGGATACTACCCTCATGATGCCCTCCTCCCCCAGCCTACATTCCCTGGAGATCACACAAAATGGAACACCTACCCAGTGGAGAGTTGTTGCTACACACCTAGTGGATTTAATCCTCCCATTTTCCTCTTTGAGTTTTCTGGAAGGGCACTCTCACACTCCAGCCATGGTCCTGATACTACTCTGTTCTGCTTTCCAGAGAAAGGCTTGACTGGTTCCCAGCCCTATTTCTGTCTTGCTGCCTTAGTTATGAGTACAGGCTGATGAGTAAGAATCAATTTTCTAAACACAGAAGAAAGAATAAACAAACCTGTCAGGAGAAAAAAAGTACAATCTATTAGAGGTTCTGATCATCCTATTTGTCACAGGGAAATAACAGATGCCTGAGTGCGTATCGAACTTAGAATTCCAAGATCATCGTTATACCAAATGACAAATGATGTTACTGTAATTTACCATTTGTCTTTTTTCACATAGTTAAAAAACCATCATTACAGAAAATCATGACAACTTGCCAATTAAACAGATCCACTCACCCACAGATGAAGCATGCGTCTACTTATACTGTAAATTAAGTTGGGATGGGAGGGAAGGTTGAAGTATGTAGTACAGTGATGTATTGGGATGCTTGAATAGGCACATATTAAAGTAAAACAATCCCACCTCCTGTCTAGGGCATCTGAGCAAGAGAAACCTATCTCCAGTTACAAACAAACAAGAAAACCTTTCTGTTTTCTTCTCTGAAACAGTCTCACTTGTGAGGCTAATTAATTACCTCTTTCTTTCACTTTTATTGTGTCACAGGACAAGTGATCTAATACAAGTAAAGGGAACAGATCAATCTTACAATATATGAAGAAGAAATTGAGTTGTAAATGTATATAAAGCTATTAGGAGTGTCACTGTGAAAGCAGGGAAAGAGATGCAGCATTTCCTCATGGGAAAATGATGAAGAAAGAGAACACTGAGGGCTGGAAGATGGTTCAGTAGGAAGAAAAGTCATCTGCTGTGCAGCCTTAAGACCTGAGTTCAGACCCCCAGCACTCACGTAGAAATCCAAATCCTGTAGCATTCATCTGTAACCAGCATGGTTGTAGGGGTGGACAGATGGAAACAGGCAAATCTCCAGAGTTCATTGGTCCACCAGTCCAGCCAAATCCATGAGCTTCAGGTTCAGTGAGTGAACTTTTTTAAAAACCATGAGGTGAAGCTTCTTCTGTCCTTGGGCACAGACTCTCTCCTGCTCATAGCACCCCAGATTCCGAGACTAATCTCTTAGTCCAGACTCACCTATTTTGTCCTCAATCCCATACTCAGACCAGCTCAATTTCTCAGTTTGTTAGCGCCTTCACAGGCTATCCCCAAGCTCAACTTGCCATTGCATTCCTGTGACCACTCTTCTTTCTACCTTGGCTGTCCTCTCTCCCAACCTGCCTTGGATTTCTTTGAACAGCCCTCTTCATTGGGGCCAAAACCTTTGCAGGCTGTCTGAGAAAAACTGAATTCAGCCTCTGCCTAGCAATTTTCCCAAGTTGTGCTGTGCCTACTGACCAGAGGAACACAGACCTTAAGAGAACCTGAAAGCACCTGATTTCACCTAACCTGTGAATCTGAGGGACCCACGGAGCAGCTGGGCTAGAATCATCTGGTCCCTCCAATATGAAATCAAAAGCAAGAATCTGAAGCCTTGACCAAGCAACCAGCTTTTCACATCCAATAAGAAAACAATCAACTCACATCAAGTATACAAACAGAATCAGATTTCAACCGAACAAAGGAAGGCTCTAGTCTCACTTCAGAATCACAAACAACAAGAAATCTACATGCCAAGAACACAACGAAAAAATAATAAAATGAAAAACCCAAATAATATGTCCCCACCAAACATCATCAGTTCTATAGAAGAGTTCTACAAGGACAACCCCATAGAGATACCCCAGGACACAGAATTTAAAAAATAATCATACACATGATCAAAGTATTCAATGAATTTAAAGAACACATAAACAAACAAATGAAAGAACTAAAAGAAGACAGGAATAAACTTCTGACTGAATTCACAAAAGAGACAGAAATATTAAAGAAAATTCAAGCTGGAATGAAGAAGGAAATGAAAAACTCAGTAAACCAATTTGAAATGATGGGAAAAAGCCTCACCAATAGAATGAATGAAATGGAAAACAGAATATCAAGACTGGATGATAAAGCTGAAGAACTGAAGCACTCAAGCAAAGATTGTGAAAACATTAAAAAACACAGAAACGGAATATGTAGGAAATGTCGGACACCATGAAAAGACCAAATTTACACTTCATAGGCATAGAGGAAGGAGAATAATCTCAGGATAATGATATTTACCAGATTTTCAACCAGACTGTAGAAGAAAATTTCCCCAAATAAGGAAAGGCAGGCCCATATGAATACACATAGAACACCATATAGTCAGGACAAGAAAAGGAACTGCCCTGGGCATATCATAGTAAAAGCACTAAGTGTACAAAACAGAGAATTCTGAAAGCTTCAAAAGAAAAACAAGTCATTTATAAAGGAAGACCCACCAGAATTACAGCTGATTTTCAGTGCAAACTACGAAAGACAGAAGAGCCTGGACCAAAATATTCCCAGTTCTAAATGATCATAGATGCCATCCCAGAATATTTTATCCAGCAAAAATGTCTATTATAGTTGAAGGGGAAAAAAATCATCCATGACATGAATAGACTGAAAGATTCATGGCTAGAAAACCAGCCTGTTAGAGAACACTTGAAGCAATACAAAAAATTGAAGCAAGGAACACCTAAACCCCAAAATCACATAGTCCTCACAATAGATGCAGAAAAGACCTTTGACAAAATTCAACATGAATTTATGTTAAAAAGCTTAGAGGTAATTGGATTGGAGGGAACATACCTCAACATAATTTAAACTATATACAAAAACATCTACATCCAACATCGTTCTAAATGGAGAGAAACTGGAAGCATTCCCATTAAAATCAGGAATCCACTGTCTCCACTCTTTTTAAATATAGTACTTGAAACTCTTCCTACAGCAATAAGACAAGAGAAGGCAGTTAAAGGAGTACTCATTGGAAAAGAAGAAATCAAATCGTCCCTTTCTGCAGATGACATGATAGTATACCTAAGAGATGCCAAAGATTCCACCAGAAAACTCCTCGAAATAGTTTTTGGTAAAGTCACAGATTACAGAATTAACCTACAAAACTCAGTAGCCTTTCTATATACCAATAACAAAGAATTAGAGAAAGAGTGTTGGGAAATCCTACCATTTACAAGAGTCAAGAGTCTCAAAAACAAAAACAGAATATCTCAGAATAAATCTGATGAAAGACAATAAATCTCTACAATGAAAATTTTAGATCTTTAAATAAAGAGATTGATGAGGACACCAAACCATGGAAAGACTTCCCGTGCTTATGAATTGGAAGTATTAATGCTGTGAAAGTGACAATCATACCATAAACAATATATAGATTCAATGCAATCCTAATTAAAATCCCCATAACATTCTTCACAAAAATAGAAAAAATCCTAAAATTCATATAAAAATGCAAAAGACCCACATAGCCAGAGCAACCCTGAGCACAGAGAGCAATGTAAGGAGGAATACTACATCGGATTTTAAACAATAGGGCAGAGCTATCGTCTTAAACACAGCATGGTGCAGACACAAAAATAGACCCATAGACCAATGGAATATATTCAAAGACTGAAACATGAGTACAGGCAATTTCAGCCACCTGATGGGCTGGAGGGCCCTGGAGGAATGACAGCCATCTTCATCAAATAGAGCTAACAAAGCTGGATCTCCACCTGTAGAAGAATGAATCTGGATCCTTTTCTTTCATCTTATTCAAAGATCAACTTCAAATTGATCAAAGACTTCAAGGTGAAACCTAAAACTCTGAAACTGTTAGAAGAAAGTGTTGGCAGTGACCTACAAGATATAGGTGTAGGAAAGGACTTTCTAAATCACCATTCATCAAAGAAGCTTCTTTTGCACCAAACGGAAACTGATTCAAAGTACCACAGCTTGTCACACACAGCTTGTCTGTGAACTGCCCATGACTAAGCAGCACATCTATAATGCAGCCTGTAAGTCCAAGGCTCACACAATATAGAACAAGGAGTAAAGAAGACACTAGTGAATCTCTCAACTCTCATTAATGAAGTTCCCTCATGCAACAAAGGACCAGTAATACAAAGGGTCAAAAAAGGCTAAATCATGGAGATTAAGAATCTCCAGGGTGTAGGTCCCTTAGATGGGACTCTTATATTAAGTTTCACTAATCCAGGACTCAGGGACCATTGAGGAAGAGGGAGCAGAAAGATTGTAAGAGCCAGTGAGGTGTGTGACCCTATGGAAGGAGAATCCTACAGGCCCCTGTGACCCTGCTCATACGAACCTACATCAAGGGTTTCTGTATGCTCAAGACCCATGTCAACTCAAGCCAACAAAAACCCAGCACGGCACTGGGGAAACGGGTGGCAGACCCCAATCTTTGGTGAAGGAATATTGGCAATTGATTATTGTCGGGTGAGGATGAGCTAGTCTTCCTAAAGCAAGGGACTCTTGATAGGCTGACTAGACCTCAGTGGATGAGCCTGCACTGAGGTCACTTGGGGACAGGAACTTGACACAAAAGATCTTAGCATAACGTATGCATTTAAAGTGAGGGGTGCCAGTGGGGAAAAGATATCAAGATGATTGAGATTGATTGAGATGTTCTGAATGAAACACACACTGAGTCAATAAAAATTAGTAAAAGTATAATATGAAAAAGCATGAGGTGGAGGGCCATGCAAGAAGAACTCAACATTAACTTCTGGCCTCCACACACAGGCACACATACACATACCTGTATGAGAATGAACCTACAGTTAAGATGAAAGAAAAAGAAATACTTTCCAGAACATCCTAATGGATGGCCAGTTTGGAGTGTGAAAATAATGGGGAGAAGGACTGCTTAGAGACCCACTGACACCTGGCCCTGAGGAGACAAAGGTAGTAAGTTAAGTAGTCATTTTTGTCCGGTAGTTTTGGGACACAAGAGGCTGACGAGAGCCCCCCACTCCAAGCATGTGTAATTTATTTTTTCTTTACAAGTATTTGTGAAGCCAGCATATTAGTCTTTGGTGGTAGAAGCTTCTGTTTGACAACAGACCGACTAGTATTTGATTCAGAAGAAATCACTCCTTTTGGTTACATAATCTAAAATAAGACCATTTGAAAAAGATCTCAGGTTTGAGGCTCAATAGAAACTGAGGCAGATTGTCCTTTAGTGTAAGAGATTTGTTAGATTATTACTGCCACAGAAAAACAACATTGCGTGGGCTCTGAGGAAAATTCAGGCTCCAATGCTATAAGCAGATTGACATCATGAGGGGAGGGGACTCCAAGAAGAACTCTGACTCATGAGACAGAGTGGAATTTCCTTTTTATAGGTCTCAGGGGAAGGAAGAGGTTTCATGCCAAGGAGTTGATAAATAGTTCATAATACTGCTCGTAGTCTCTGATTCCCAGGTAGCCGGAGTAGGAGGTAATTTTTGTATTTTGAAGAAGAGAGCAAGAAATTGTATTAAGCTTTGACTTAGAGGAATCTATGGGCCTAGATTCCTGATGACACAGCCCCAGTCCACATAATAGTGACACCTTAACTAAATGGACCATAGAATTCCTTGTGGATGTGGGAATTGGGGGACCTGCCATTCTCTTGGAATCTGGCTACCTGGGGAGTCCATTGAGACTTAGAGATTAACCAATAGGCTCCTGGTAGTGAGGTTTGTCATTTCCTTTACAGCAACTGTGAGGATAGAGGCTACTGTAAGGAGGTTATGATGTGGTTTGCCAGTAGCCAAAAACCTAACAATTTGTTTGCTCACCTCTAATGAATAACAGTGATACAATTTCAATGCAGATATTTCAGACTTATTTATCTGGTAAGTTGTGATGTGTATTAATTGGAGGAAATCGTGGGGAGAGGGAGTAGGGGCACATGCTGTGGAATCAGCCGACATATACATACAGTACATACAGTGCCCCTCATCCAAGCTGCTGTGTCTGTGCCTCAGCACATCACTTGAATTCTCTCTGCTTCTCCGTTTCAAATTTAAACTGGAACTAATTATAAGATCTAATTCATAGGACTATTTGATGTGAATCCTGCCCCCATAGTAAATTCTTAGCTGTACACTGAGTTGGGAGGGAGATTTATTTTATTGTTTTTTGTGTGTGTGTTCAGATGGTAGAATGCCCTAAGTGATGCCCAGCCTCTTGGAAATGAATTCTATCTACAGATACTACCCCAGTGGGGGTGTTAGCAGAAACATGTCCTTGCCGTCTGTCATAACATGAGACATGCCAGCTATGACTATTGAAAAGGGCTAATTAATTTGAAAATGGGTAAAGTCCAAAAAAAGCAGAATCTTTGTTTGCAAACAAATTGTGCTACAGCCAAAACTTTAACATCAAAAATTCCAAATATCCCCAAACTCCTTTTATTTTTTTTTAATTTTGTGAAAAAAGAATTATCAGGAATGGCGAAATATCTACCTCCTTGATGTGGATGAGACTAGAAATGAGAATTTAAGCAGAAAGCACCAGCACATGTTATTGTAGAATTCCCACTTGTCTGGCTACATCTCTTCACTGAGATGTTTGAATTTCCCCTGGGAAGATGCACAGTGCACACTCAGTTTGAAAGTTGGGAAACTTGGCCTAAATACTCACATTTGTTTCCTTTTAATTTGTTCAAATACATCATCAACACAATCAGAATCCCTGTGCAATTGGTACTGGACTAGTTAATTAGAAAGCATAAATATATACACAAGAGAATAAATTTGCTGTTCAGATGGATTTTGCCAGTTTTAGGAAAAGGACAAGTAGTTGATATATTATTTGAATGGGTATATGCGCCTAATCTGTGTGTTTTCCTAAGTCTTGAAATAATGGGAAATATCACCTTAACATATATTGGTGTATCGTGAAGAGGTGGTTGGGATGATATTTATACAAATTAGGAGCCAGAATTCAAGTAGTTTAAGGCACATATTTCAAGTCAGGGAACTACTCATAACAGGGTTGTTCATGAGACTATAGTTAGAAATGGGCACAGCAAAATAAGGAGATAGTTTAGATTTTCTAGTGAGCTGATGACTAAGTCCTTTGTATTCGCCTATCTTCTTGTTGCTATAGCAGATACCTGGCTAGAAGCAGCTAAAGGATAAAGGTTTATTTTACCTTATGACTGAATAAGGGTTTGAGTCAGTCATGTTGGAAGAGGCACAGCAGCAGGTGTCTGAGTTATCTGGTCACGTCTTATCTACAGTCAGGAAACAGAGACCAAGAAGTCAGGCCAGGCTATAAAACCTCCAGGTTCACTCTCTTCCTATGGTTAGCTCCACCTCATAAATGTTTGATAATCATTTAATACACCTCTATCAGTTAGAGACTAAGGGTTCAAATATATGAACCTACATGGGAAATTTTACAAAGTCATTCCTATACAAATTGGTTTATAGAAATTCCCAAAGTGGGGCTTAGCAATTCAAAGCACTGGCTGCACTTGCAGAGTACCTAGTTTCAATTCCTACTACCCACATGGTGGTTAACAACTGTTCATAATTCCAGTCCCTGTGGACCCAACACTCTCTTCTGGCCTCTACAGGGCATTGCATGCAGGTGGTGAATTTATATACATGCAGGCAAAACACGCATTCCATAAACAGAAGATAAAAATAATAATTTAAAAATTCCTGAAGCAACAGAAAGTAATTTATGAGGGTACACCCTTCCTTTCTGAGCATGAATTTCTTAGGGCAAACAGTAAAGACAGATGAATATAGGCAGCTTCCATCTTGCATCTGGACGGTGATGTTCTGGGGATATCTGAGAAGCTCTGTGGGCACAGGTTGTCTTTCTTCTCAGCTGATACCAAGTCAAGACCTCTGTCCCTTGTACCACAATGATTTCTCTCTACGCAGAGCAAGAACTCTGCTTAGCCTCAGAATGCCTCTACCCTTTCCGTATCTCTCCATTTCCTCTTCATTCCATCCTGTCAACAGTGGAGGCTCTGGCTTTTGACGACTTGGTGTGGGCCATTTCTGGCCTTCTTGTGACATAATCTCCTCAGCCATTTTCTTTCCTCTAGAAACCTCCATGTTTAGCATATATTTCTAGAATACATTCACCGCTAAAGGTGCAAGTTCCCCAGTCAGGAAACAGAAATAAGAAATGATCCCAAATGATTCATATTTTACTAAGTCACATGAGTCCTAGACACCTCTGTGTTCTTTCTGTGATACCATGAGGATTATCAGATTCAAATAGCTGTATGTAGGATAATTATGTATTAGGGCTGTGAAGATGGCCTGGTGGGTATGGTACTTGCTGCTCAAGCATGAGGACCTGACTTCAAATTTCCAGTCCCCACATAAAGGCTAAGCATGGTAGTATGCTCCTACAGCAAGATGGAATGTAGAATGGGAGAAAACCTGGAAGCTCACAGACCAGCTAATCTGGTACATGTCGGGGTCCGGGTATTGAGCAAGGTAAGCAACCCCAGATACCCTGAAGGGATGGCATGTGTCTGGCCTGCTCTTCCTGATGTGATAACCTGACCCCAGGAAATCACTGTAGATATGAATCTTCTTTTCCCCCACCCCAGAGCAGAACCAGGTTTTTGAATTTCATTTCCTTGTTCCTGAACTTCCATGTCAGCCCTACAACCTTCCCACCTTTACCCCAAAACCCCACCTCTAACATTCCTTCCTTCTGTAACAGTCAGAAAGGCTTCCCTATACAAACCCCTGCCTTGGTTTTGATAACCAAACTACCCACTGACATAGTATCCCAGGAGCTCCTCCTCCCACCACACTCTGAGCCACCTGAGGCCCTGTTAGATCATCCTCCATTCTCTGGCATGGCTGGAGCACAACAGCCATGCTGGAGATGGAGACCCATCCACAAATGGCGCCCAACATGGATGGATAGAGACAAATAATGGTGATTGAAAAGGGACATTCCAGGAATCACTAGATTAGATGCATGTTCCACACGAGGGACATCGGCTTCTGCGCCACTATCCTACTCTAAGGACCTGCACGGTTTCCCTCTAACTTCCATCTTTTTCCTTCAGTCTGAGCCCTTGTTAGGGACCAGTTATGTCATGGGGTAACTGAAGTTTTCTTACCAAGGATACTCCCTGATGTTAGCTGAAGACCCACATGTCTTCTGACAAGACCCAACTGCCCGACTGCAACGACCTTCTATCTTACTCTCTCTGATCAAAAACCTGGTAATACAACGACCAGTTAAAAACTCTTAGAGTGGTCGCCAGTCTCTTAAACTTGCGCTGAGGCTTACATGTGTATACTGGACTGAATCCCCCCGGACCTTTCCACAGACCAGGGAATAATCCTTCTGTGTTACATGTTCTCTCCTCTTTTCCTTTTCTATCATAGGCAATGCTCCAGCTCCAAAAAGCTGCTTAGGCAGGTAAGGGAGTAAGAGCTTTTTATGCCTCAGGGCATGTTAAAGGGGTAAATACCTTGCCTCTAAGAGTTAAGAAAAATATATGGTTTAAAAGATTCTCTTCCTTTGGCTTTTCACCACCATGGTTCCCTACACAGGTATGGAAAAGAACAATTAGATGGACGTAAGATTCAAACCTCAGTCACCTGTTAGCACCAAACAAACATATGTAAAAATGGCTAACCAGCAAATTTTCACTCTCCTTTTGGTTCAGAGAACTGATCAGTTACTCTAGAGATTTAGGCCCAGCAAAGGCCTGGTTTGTGTTACTTGTCTGTGTCTGTTTTGGTTTTGCCGTAAGTGTTGTGATTGTTTTGTCGTGGGCCAGAGTAAGTCCGAAAATGTCAAAATGTCGCCACTTTTAAATGTATACTGACTAACTCTTATAAATGCCTTTATCAAGCTTGTTATCTGAAAATGTAATTTCCTCTCTACAAAAAAAAAAAAAAAAAAAAAAAAAGGTTTTAAAAGTTATTTCTTTCCTTAGACTTTTTCTCCACCATAGTTCTCTTCATGGATGGGGGAAAAGAGCCATTAGAGAGCCTGAACTTTGGATTCAGTTTCTATGGTTCCAAGATACCTGCCTTTCTAACTAGATCTAAGCATTTTAAGTTTTAGTGAACAGGACAGTCATATACCATGCTGTATATAACATTCAGATGGATGGGTTTTAAAAGTAAAAATTACATACCATGCCCTTGCTTGCAATTATGGCTGGTGCCCTTACTAGGAGAGAGACAACCATGTGGTCTTGTCTCCATATCTTACATGTGTAATTTCATCAATACAGTGACCGTCACATGACCTGACTGTCACCTTGGACAAAAATTTTCAAAATGGCATTGACTTGCTTGACCTTGCCACCATCTTAATCCAGCCACATGGCATAATTCAAAATGGCCACACTCAGGAATTTACCGGTTCTCTAGAACTCTAGGAGATCATGAGGATCACAGGCATTTAATCATATGTCCTAATCCTTTTGAAATTTATGTTTTTGCTTTAGTTTTCATTTTTAGATTCTTGATGGGATTCTAGAAAAGCAGGAGATTTTCACATGGTCTTTTGTCACAAGGTTAACACATTTCTATGTCAATTTATAAAAGAGACAATCAACATTTTAATATCATTTTGGTCTGTTTCTAATGAAAAGTATTTTAAATTTTAACTTTAGTATGATATTTACTGGTTTTTAAAATGACTATTTTTACACTGTCTTATGCATTTACTGGTTTTACAAGGAACTATTTTAAATTCTGATATTTGTTTATATGACATCTTTATCTGTTTTTAAAGGAAATAATTTTGGATTTTAACATCTTTATATGGTATATTTGCCAGTTTCTAAAAGTAATTATTTAAAATCTTACATTGTTTTGCATAATGTATTTGTCAATTTCTAAAGGGAACTTAAAAAGGTTTTTCTAGCCATAGGCCTCTAAGACTGGCTAGGTACAAAGTGAGCTGATGTTTTGTGATGGCTAAACCTAGGAAGTTCATGTAAATTTGCAGTACTCCAGTGAAAAATATTTAAAGAGTACTTATTAAATCTTTCAGATTGTAATTAACATGAACAGGCAAATTAATTAATTATGGGTATAAATTTTCATGCCTCCAGTCACATCAAGTATAGCCAGAGAAGATCTCAGGTCTGACAATAATGGTACGACAAAAACTTCTGTCAGTCTAGTCATGCTTGATCTTGGGTGCTCACCAAACAGCCATGGCTTTATAAAGTTAAAAATATTAAGTAAAGTAATATCTTAATATTAAATGTTCTGTTTTAATTAATCTAAACCCTGTTCTAGATAAAGGACCCAGCAGATGAAAAGACTCTCCTGCCTAGATAAATGTATACAAGTTATAAGAAGGACAGGTGTTTTCATTTATGCTAGTAGTGATTAAACTTAACAGCTCTCCTGTGCAATGACTTTTGTCCAGTTTCAGCCTGGCCCCCTGACTCTGTGACAAGAGAAAGGGAGAACAATACAGCCTCTGAATAAAGCCATTTTTCTATTGAGATTAACTAAGAGATAACTAATTTCAATAAGGGCTATGATTATTCATCTTATGATTTATAGCAAAAGTAACTCATGAAATTCTCTATTTTCTCACAACAAAAAGGTCACTAACACAGACTAATGCAAATGTACAGTAAAGGGGACAATTCACAGTGCTTGGAAAAGATAGACAGCACTCTTCTAAGTCCAGTAACTGCCATCCTCATGACTTCAGCTGTGCCTGCTTACAGAAGTTCATCACAGTTGGGTTTGTTGACGGTTATATTCTTCCACTGAAGGAGGAGTAAGCTTGATCCTCACCTGAGTATCCAGCCACTGTTCCCAGCCAGCTGTATGTAATTTTGCCCTAATCACAAATGGTCTCCTGTATTTGGGGAGGAAGTTTGGGGAAGGCTAAAAGAAAGGACTTGATCCATGAGGTTATAAAAAAGTCAACATTCATGCTAGATAAAGACTTTACAGTGTATCTATACACTCGGGTCACCTATATACCTGCTAGTAATACCTCACCCATCTGTATGAGTAAAGTCATTCATTCCCCAGGGTGAACTTTAATATGATCAATCATTGGTTTGATACTAGAGCCTTAGAAAGGGAACAAACATTGCTTAATGCACCCAGGAAAAGAATTTTCTTAATGTTATTACATTTCATAATCTTAAGAAAAGAAAATGAGAAGGTGAAAAGTATTTATATTTTATTAAAAAGGGGTTTTGTATAAGAAAGTCTATTCAAGTGATTAAAGATCTGAATTTATATGTTATAATATAGGAAACATTAGATAAATAATATATAAATAGTCTTAAAGTTTCTAAAGTAATAGTTCAGCCAAATACTTTAAGGAATAAAATATACGTCTAGTCAAGGCTTATTTAAAAATGTTTGGCTTTTGCCCAAGCTTTAGCTACATAACATACAGTAATTAAAAGTACCAAATTGGTGGAAATAACCTTCTTGGGTGTCTAACAATCATATTTAGAGGCCTCTAATCTGGTCCAAGGGACTTAAAGGGGGAATTTTTTGTCTCTTGCCCTCCAAGGTCAACTAAGTTCCAGGAAACTATGGGGCATCTCTCAAAATGTCCTGTAACTGTGATATGTCACCTGTCCTCCTGTTCAGGGAGGTCATGGAGACTACACTAGAAGGACTTGAGCCAGTGTCCAGTCTGCAAAGAAGAGTGTCAGCACAGGAAAACATTTCCTTGATGCTTCTGAGTGAAGCTATGATCTAGCAAGACCTTCTGACTTATCTTCACATAGTTGGAACTGGTAAAACAAAGGCCTATGGAGCCAGTGGCTCCTCTCAAGGCCATGTGACACCCGTGAGGAACTGGCCGTAAGAGTAAAATTAAGTTGGTTTATTTGGGCCAAATTATATGATCTTAAACACCCAAAAACAAAGTATAACCAAAAAATTTAAGTGATTAGTATGCTTCTTTAAGAATACAAGGAATTACACTTCCCAGACATTAGGTTTAAGTTTATATAAGATGTTATTTACACAATTTCTCACTAATGATTTTGTTCTTAATAAGAAAATGCCACTCAGTTATAAGACTTCAATTCTTGGCCTACCTCAACGCTGCAGTGCACACCTGTGGCCAAGGAAGGTAAACCTACCATTGTTCTAACCCAAAAAATCAAATGATTAATTTCTTTTCTTTCCCTGCCTAGAAGCCGTTTGGAAGGGAATTCACCCTAATTCTAGCCACTCCAGCTATCAAGGTGCCTGAAAACAAATCCTGACTTCAAGACTCTCAAGTTCAGCCTTGGCAGTAAAAAGAAAACAAAGAGGAACCCAAAAGATGGATGCCTTTGAAAGTCCTTAAACAAGAAATTCTAATGGACTTTGAATTGGACATTTGAATTCTTCCCTGTTATAACTATTTTACCTCATATTCCAGGCACCAGTCAAGGACTTTCTTTTCTCCCTACAACTAACAGTTATGCAATTCAGGGTTTTTTTTAGATAGAGTCACTGAAGGGGTATCCCACTTGCCAGAACCTACGTCCCTGTTCAGCATGAAGAGGCCAAGAGTGGTCAGTGCCCCAACTCCCTATTGGCAATTAGGGTGACTTTTTCAGAGGGTGGTGTGATAAGAATAGGAGGTTGAATTTGGCCAGGCAGTTTAGGGTAAAAAGACCCCAAAGACCAAAAACTGGCCTTGTGACCTTTAGCAGTCTACTCTATGTCAAAGGCCAAATATGTCCAAAGTATTTGGGAGCTCTTATCTAATTCCTAAAAGATTTTAGAGTTACCTCTTCAAAAGCAGAACATTAGAGAACAAATAGCTAACTGCGAGACTATAAATTCTCTCACTTACACTTTTCATAAACTCAAGAATGAACTTAAAACCCATTATCCCCCCTGGTTTGCCAATCTCCTCATGGCCTGGCTCCTCCCTTTACTGGGACCCTTATATACCTCTCCATTATATAAAAAAACAAAGGGGGAGACGTGGAGGTCTGGGTATTGAGCCAGGAAAGCAACCCCTGATACCCTGAAGGGACAGCATGTGTTTGGCCTGCTCTGCCTGATGTGATAACCTGGCCCCAGGAAATCACTGTAGATATGAATCTTCTTTTCCCCCACCCCAGACCAGAACCAGGTTTTTTGGTTTCGTTTCCTCGTTCCTGAACTTCCACATCAGCCCTACAACCTTCCTGCCTTTCTCCCCAAACTCTACCTTTAATTTTCCTGCTTTCTGTAACAGTCAGAAAGGCCTCCCTATATAAACTCCTGCCTTGGTTTTGATAACCGAACTACCCACCGACATAGTATCTGGGGAGCTCCTCCTTCTCTGAGCCACCTGAGGCCCTGTTCAATCGTCCTCCATTCTCTGTCATGGCTGGAGCACAACAGCCATGCTGGAGGTGGAGACCCACCCACAGGTATACACAGAAGAAAATAAACAGAAACTGTCTACACCAAGATAGAAATTGGGGACCAACATCTATGGCCTCCACACTTACAAAAAGAACACACATGCACAGACACAAACACACACACACACACACACACACACACACACACATACACACACACACACACAGGGAAGGACAGATGGCTCAGTTTGAGCCCTGTGTTTTCTTGTAGAGGACCCCTGTTCAGTTCTCAGTACCTTAATGGCTGCTAACATCCTTCCACAACTTTAGTTCCAGGAGGTCTGCAGCCTTCTTCTGGTCTCTGTGGGCACTGCATACACTTGCTGCTCTTAGGTACATGCAGGCAAAATATTTAAAAAATTGTGCGGCATCTTTGATCCTAGCACTCTGGAGACAGAAGCAACCAGATCTCTGTGCTCTCAAAGCCAGCTTGTTCTACATAAGCAAGTTCCAGGCCAGCTGGGTTTGCTAGAAGACCTTGTCTCAAAAATCTAAAACAGAAACACAGAGTGCACATACATCATACACGCAAAAAGATAACAAAATAATATGTATGGACTTTGACATTTTTATCGGCACTAAGCAATAACAACAGGTATTTCAATCAAATTCTTGGAAAATTTAAATTTGTTGTCATCCACATCTCCACAGTAAAAGTTGAGGGAAGGAAAAGATGAGTCACATTGTTACTGACTGTGGTGTCCACCTGGATAATGCAAAAGCAGAGAATAAGAACCACTGGGCTGGAAGGACACACAGCTGGCAAGCTCAGTCTGTGATGTGGCCATATTAGCAGCTATAGGAGATCACATTTGCAATCTGACAGGAAATGTTCCACTGTAATTTGAAGGCAATAAAAAAAGATGGAATTACAGAATCTCTGTGACTGTGGATTCTGAGACTCCCTCATCCTAATGGGTTAGCAGTCACTCTTTATATATGTCATTACACTGGTCCCTATTATAAACTGATGTTCATCTACATTTCCACGTTCCAGCAGAGGGGACCTGATTATAACCCCGTGACAAACAGCCTCCATCATTAAATAGTTTCCTCCATGAAACATGTATTTCTCCATCACACAAGTTTCAGTACAGATCTGCCAGTGCAGACCTTCAGGGTCACGGGTATTACCTTACTGCATATATTTGTGTGTCGTAGAAGAGATGGGGAACTGCACACTGGCTCCAAAGCTCCCATCTAGAAGGAGTACAGCGTACTTCTAATCAAGTTTTCATTGTCAAGATTAGATACATGGTCAGATATAACTACAAAATGTGCAGAAATTTCAGTTCTATACATGCAGAAGCTAGAGGGCCAGAACCTAATGCTCACTAGTAGCCCATAAGTTGCCACAACCTGCAAACATTAAGACACTAAGGAAACAGACTTGTCACAATCAAATTGGAGTCCAACTACAAGTAATGAACAGTCTGAAAAGTACTGGGCCAAAAGTGGGCTACGAGAGAGCCTTGTACTTGTGACTGTATTGGTGGGCCATGTTAACATAAAGGGACCAAATTAGAAAAGAAAAGGCTTTCCCAATACTCACTCCTCTGTGAAATGTCACACAACTATTTCTGGAGTATAAGTGACTCAAATGTGTAAAGCTACAGCACCAGAAGGTGCACCCCAACATGGTTGAAAGCTGTGTTCCTCTATCTCCCTGCACAATATGAAGGCAGCTCCACTAAAGACCGTCTCTTCTCCTAGCAATTGTTTACTGCTTTTTTAATCAGAGTTGGGAGGACTCATGTATCTTGTAACTTTCTGAGTTTCCTGAGCCTTATAAATTTCCTTAACTTCCAGAATCTTATGAGCCTCCCTCCTGGGCAAGGAGGGAATGTTTCAATTAGGAGAAAATAGCTACACCATTGTGTTTATGTTTGATAACTATGTGTTAACTAAACCAACTGGTTCTAAAGCAGTACATCAGAATAGGCAGCACTTCTCCTTTATGGTGGTCCACAAGCCTAGACCAAGGATGGGAAAACAGCACAAGATTAATGTCTTTGATATTTGATTGTGGACTTAAAAAGAGAGACGGATGATTGATAGATAACATAGAAATTTGTAGACAGGGTATAGATTGATGATAGATACTAGAAGTATGTAGATAAGGATAGGTATATATATAGATGACAGATAGATGATAATGTTATATTGTAGATGATGATAGATATAATGGGTAGAGGGCAGATTAACAGATAATTCATAAATTACAGATAAATATAGATAGATAATAGTTGACAGATTAATAATACATAGGCAGATGAATGATAGATAAATAGATATAGATAGATAATGATGGATGGATGGATGGATGGATGGATGGTACAGATATAGATTATTGATAGATGATGAAAGATAGATACACAGATAATAGATATTGATGGCAGATAGATATTGTCTTAGTTAGCTTCTCTAATGTTGTGACAAAACACTCTGACCAATACTAACTTGGAGAGAAAGGGGTTTATTTGAATTACCTCTCCCAAGTCACAGTTCATCACTGAGGGAGCTGGTAGGAACGCAGGCCAGGAACATGGAGGCAGGAGCTAAAGTCCAGGCATGGAGAATCACTGTTTACTGGCTTTCTCCCCTGGGCCATGATCAGCCTGCTTTCTTATATAATACATGATCACCTGCCCATGGGTGACACTACCCACAATGGAGTGGGCCCTCCAACATCACTCAACAATCAAGAAAATGCCTCACAGACATGGACACAGGCCAGTCCAATGGAGGCAATTTCCAAATTAAGGCCCCCCTCTATCCAGGTGTATCAATTTGGCAACCAAAGTTATTTAGCACAGGTTCAGTTGATAGATGATAGATTACAAACTGGAGAAGAAGAGCCGATCCCCTCATATTCCCTCATAAAATAAATGTTATTTCTATCAACAGCACGTTGCTCACTTGTCTCATTCAGTCTGGCCACACAGAGTGATTTGGAAGACCTCTGAATATAAATAAGATTTGGCTGAGCCCATTTGAGGACAATCATTAATATTGCTAACAAGCCCATGTGTTAAATTTGGCCCAATAAGGCCACCAGATGCATCCTCCCAGGCAACCTGGAGGCTCTTCTCATACCACCCCAGGCCAAGAACACTGCATCTGCTTCTATTCAGGCAGCCTGGCCGCTTGGCTGAAGACAGAGCATCATGGCAAGTGCTCTTTCCTAGTGAAGCTTCATTTCATGAAAAATGGATGTAGCTGGCAGGATCTGAGTCCTACAGCCAGTTCTGGCCTACAGATGGTGTACTTCTTCTAATGACAGAGCACAAGCCAAATGAAGGATAATCTATACCAGCTTCTGAGTTAACTAAATTCAGCAAGAATCTATATGTAGTCATATGCCTACCTTGTGTATAGCCTTGTATGATAATTAATCTTAATTATCAACATGGAGTTTAAAATCACCATGGCAACAATCTTCCCAGCGTGTCTATGAAAGGGTGCCTAGATTATGTGAACTGAGAAGAAAAGGCTTGCCTTAACTGGGGGTAGTAATTCCCCAGGCTGGGGCCCCAGACAGAATAAAAAGGAAAAAACAAGATGAGAAGAAATATTCATCTCTCTCTACTTCCTGAACGTAGATGTAATATGAGCAGACATGTCACACTTCGGCTACCATGACTTCTCCACCATGATGGGCTGTATTCCCAAACTATGAGCTAAAATAGTCTTCATTCCTGTTTCTTTTGACAGCTATTTTGTCACAGTCACTAGAAATTCATAAGCTCACCAGGCAGCTGACAATACTTTAAGTCCTTTCCAAATGACAACACGTTAACCCTCACAGCAACAGTGCAACTTAGTTACTTCTGTACCCTTGTTTTCAGATCAAGACAAATGTATAAAGAGTCTGAGTAATTAATTTACCTCAATTTACACAACTAATGGAATTCTGACCACGCTGAGGACAGTTATGTTAATTGCCCACTCCAATGTATTAAATAGTACAAAATCATTGTCATTTTTTTTGCCAAAGTTTATCCAGGCCTCTTTCGATAGTATTGTTTATTAATTTTTAGTTTTGGCTCAAATAAGGATTTTCCAAGGTCCTAGAAGACATCCCACTCAGCTCTTTGTTTTCAAAATCCATAGAGGGAAAGCTTTAAGGCTTAGGTGTGGACAAAGTTTACAAATAAATGAGAATGTATATTAGAGAGAGAGAGAGAGAGAGAGAGAGAGAGACTTACAAAGTGACATACAGAGAGACAGAAACAGAGATGATAGATTCATGTATATGTAACATATAGATGGTTGTACACATAGGTAAATAATGGATATATATATATAGAGAGAGAGAGATGTTAGATGGTAGATTGTTACTGAGATAGATGATAGGTAGATAGATAATGATAGATAGATAGATAACATATCTATATATTTAAAACTTCTCAAAAAAGAGGGAATCCCACATGTGAAAGAATCAATTGTTCTACTCCCAATTCTGCACCCCTAAAAAATGACAGGCGTTTGCATAACAAGACTGTGTAGTTGGAAGATTACCTGTAAGTCTCCTAACCTCGCTAATAATTGTACTACACAAGTTTGATACAGAAATAACAGTGTTATTAATCTGGAGAAACCATATAAATTTAAACAGTTCTAGTTCTGTTGACCATGATAGGGAGAAAACCAGAGAGCCTGAAGCAAGAGTTCCAGAATACTGTCATTTGAAGGATTCTAAAGTGATCCTTAGGAGGGAAGAATTATCCAACAAAAAGGGAATATTTGGAATAAACAAAAGAATGAAAAGATTTTTTTACATCTTTTTGATATCTTTAAGCTACACCTTATATTCAAGTTTAAATATTTTGATATTATTAGTTTGAGAATCTAAGTAATAACTACCTTGTTTTTTCTCTAATGCACACACGCACATGCACACATACACACAAAGAGAAAAAGGAAAGAAAAAAAAACACAAAGATGTTTCGTGGCTTATGCAGAAAACAAATATCAACCATTTTTCCAAGCAATAAAACCAAATGTTCAGTTTATCAGGAGTATGTTGTGTATCTAATTTTTCCATTAAGATTTTTGCAGACAGAGACCTGATCATCACTTCTTCAGTGAACGCTGACGAGGTGTACTTGCTTGGTTGAAGGAGAGGAAAATGAATATGTGCATTTAACATTTTTATGATTACATTTTTGGGTGATGGGAGGAGGGTGACTATGGTTTTGTGATGGCTTTAATGCAATTGGTTCCACTGAGAGGAGATGACACTTTGAAATGCGATGGGCAGAAATGCAGAGAGTGCTTCCTCGGTAATTGGAATTCAAGCAACAATAACACTGGGCATTGTTGAATCCTTGCAGCTTTTTTTTCTTTAAATGGTCTCCTTTCTTTCTGTGAAATAAAATTGCACTTACTGTGGGGCATCATGACCTTATCCAAGAGTAAAATGGGAAATTAAAAATTATTTTGCTTGGGTGCATTTGCCTTTGAATCAACCATGTGCTAAAGTTTATGCATGCAACTTCTAACTACAAGTTTTCTCCTCACCACTTCCTCTTGATATAAAGTCACAGGATTTTAGAATGGAGGGCTAAATTTTAGGAATAACTTTGCATCCATTTTTCATTTGGGAGCTGAGGAAAGAAAAGCATAAAAAGCAAGTGGCTCAGCAAGAAAAGTCATCTGCCACCAAGTCTGAGTTCTATCCCAGAACTCACAAGGTGGAAAAAGAGAAGAGACTCCTGCGAATGCCACAAACATCACACACACACACACACACACACACACATTTAAAAATGAAATAAGTGTTCAACTGTGAATATATAGTCAATTGATAACTATTCTTTCCCTTGTATGGCTGGAAAGGAGAGGTAAAGAGAGAATAAGGTACATCAAGTACAAAAGCTCTTCAAGAACCAGCACCAGCTATTCTGAGGAACTTCCATGAAGAATTGAAGAAAATGACAATTAATAAAATGTGATTTTTCTTTAGCAAAATATCCATTAGGACTCAGTTAATAAAGTGTTTCCTGCTCAAGCATGAGACCATGAGTTCAAACCCTACCCTCGGAGCACACATAAAAAAGCCAGGCATGATGGCAATGCACTTGTAATCCCAAAAATGTCTGGAATGTCCCTGAATCTCACTGTACAATCAATGGGATCCAGGTACAATGTCAGAAACTAAGGGGGAGAATGAATGAGGAAGGCATCCTTATATTTACTTCTGGTTCCATTCATGTACACTCACACACGCACATGCACACACACACATTACCACATATGCACATAGACGTACAAATATCTACTAATAATAATTTCAGTCGGGATACTTTTTAATCAAAACAGACATACGTTGTAAAACAAGATTAAGCTAAGGGAAATTTTTACATGTTCATTTAACCAAATAGCCTGAATTTGTGGGTGATTCTAATATATCTGGTGTTTTCTCTACAGCTCTCTCTCTAACTTTCTTTAGTGATCTCAATCTTTCTTGCATGTAGTGTCTTCTACATAATAAGTAGAACAACTACCTATATTCTCATATTCATCTCTTCCCAGTTCAGTTTACCAGCTTCACTTATAAAAGAAAGTCTGTGATCCAATGTTTACCCAGCAGTTACAGAGCAGAACATCAATTTGCCTGTTTAGGTAGGTCATAAAATAACAGTTGTTGCAACATTTACCTTGCTGTGATGAAACGCTATAACAAAAGCAAGTTAGGGAAGGAAAAGTTTTATCTGACTTACTGGTCTAGCCACAGTCCATCAGGAGTGAAGTCAGGGCAGAAAACCAAGCACAAATTTGGAAACAGAAAGTGTGGAGGAACACTACTTGATGGCTTGCTCACAGGCTCATGTTTAACTAGCCTTCTTGACTATCTGACAAGGTAATGTTGCTGCCTGCAGTGGGCTGGGGCACATGCATTAGCAATTAATATAATCCCCTACAGACATACCCACTGGCTAATCTGACCTTGGAAGTCTCTCAATTGAGATGCCATTTTCAGATCACTCTAGGCTGTGTTAGGTTGACAGTTGAAGCTAACTAGGACACTAAATTTGATGCATGAAGCTAGTTAATATGATTGGCTAGATTTGAGCTATAATGCTTCAATACCATGTGTGACAGAATGCAAAGGGGTTTTTTGAGTCACTGACTTATTGGAGCTTAAAATATCACCTTAAACAGAAGGGAAGAAGAACACAACAAATCAAACAATGTCTTTCTTTTGAGGCTAGTAGGCACATAAACACTTTGAGACAGTTAATCTTGAATGTCATTTGATGGGATTTAGAATCACCCTGGAAACAAACCTTTTGGCTTGTCTCTGAGCGATGATCTAGATTAGGTTTACTGAGTTGGGAAGACATCTTAAATGTGGATGAGACCCTTCCATAGACTCAGGTCCTTGAGTAAATAAAAAGAAGCTAATTTGAGAACCAGCCTTCATCCTTCTATCCTTCCTGACTACAAATACAACGTGATCAGAGGCCTGAAACCCCTTTCATCAAGACTTCTCCATCATGATAGACTATGTTCCCAAACTTTGAGGTAAAATAAAGTTTTCTTTCTTTAAATTGCTTTTGTCAGATATTTTATGACAGCAATGAGACACATAACTAATATATTATTCTTCTCAAGCATTTAATTTCACATCACAAATCACAAATATCCATATGTAAGTATAAGTATGCCCAACATTCACAAAGCACTCATAGTCCAAAGTCAGTATCAGATACTACTCACTGATTCATATCATGAATACATTCACCCTCATGGCAGATAGACAGTCATTAAGTCTCTAGGTGCCTGTTGAAATGATACTTCAATATTTTGTGGTCAGTGAATAAAACAAGTGGTCAGTATCATCATCAAAAGCATAGATTGTAAAATGAAAGAAAAATAACACAATCATGCCTTATACTTCTACTTAGAGAATAGGACAAAGGAAATCATATAGGGATGTCCTTGACCCAAAGCATATGCTACATAGTCCTGAACAAAAAGAACAGCATTACTCTGCTTAAAAGGGTAAAATGTCCTAGTAAGTCAGCCTGTTATACATCTACCACTTTGGAAGATGACTTCCTAGAGATAGAGATTAGAAAACATATAGCACTATGTGGAAAAATTGTGTCTTTCTGGAACTATCACTACTTTAAAACATCAATTAAGTTCAAAGCTATCATATTTCTAAGAACTCTAATAATCAGTTTTGGGGCATTGTATGTGTGCACGTGTGGGTGCATGTGTGTATGTGCATGTGTGTGTGTACATGTATGTATGCAATGCACCTATGTCGTGGCTTGAATAAGAAATGTCCCCTCCAGGCTCGTGTGTTTAAACACTTGGTGCCCCACTGGTTGCACTGTTTAGGGAGGTTGTGGAACCTTTAGGAGGTGGAGGTTGGCTGGAGGAAATGAATCACTGGGAATGGGCCTTCAGCCTTTTTGGCAGGGCTCCACTTCCTGTTCAGTCTCTGATTCATGAATGTAGCTACAGTATAACCAGCCAGTTTCCTGCTTCTGCTGTTATGCCTTCCTTGCTTGCTTCCATCTGATCCCCACTGTGATTGGCTGCATGCCTCTAGCACTGAGAGTCAAAATAAACCCTTTTCCCTCTAGTTGCTTTTAACAGGGTGTTTTATCAGAGCAACAAGAAAGTAACTAAAACGACATGTTTATTTACATGCACATGCATGTGTGAGTTTGTGCA
This sequence comes from Eospalax fontanierii, assembly GCA_035773235.1. Classification (NCBI taxonomy): domain Eukaryota; kingdom Metazoa; phylum Chordata; class Mammalia; order Rodentia; family Spalacidae; genus Eospalax; species Eospalax fontanierii. The sequence continues at coordinate 114,923,370 of CM069524.1, forward strand.
TGTAGAAGACATAGTTCCTCACTGATTCTCTTCTTCAGTTTCTCTCTACTTTATTTTGTACCTTCACATAGGATTAACTGCTACGCTTATTTTTCCGTGTCATTCTGCCCAATTCTGATGCTTGGCATTTCCTCCACAGGCGTGAATTCTAAAAGTATCCTCAATAAACTTTCTATATATAAACACACTTCTTACTGTCTGCTTAACCTATGGCAGGCAATTCCAGAAGAAAAGACTCCAGAAAGAGACTTTAGAGCTGATCTAGGTGTACATTCCACAGGGTAGTAGATAATGAAGTCATATAGTCTTTGGCACATACTGGCAAAGTAATTATTACTAGAGTCCACAATGATTAACTGTGATAATCCGCTAGGAGAAAACACTGATATGTACAATGCATTGATGACTAAGAATTATTTGAGGGTCAGTAATCATGAGGACTATAGCACTAGATAGATGCTGTTGTGAACAATGAGCACTTTGGAGACAGATAAGGAACAGCTGAAGGTGATTAACAGCAGAAGACTAAGGTCAGAGAATCTTCTTAAAGATTCTGGAAGTGAGATACATACCTGTAATTCTAGCACTTTGGATCCTGAGACAGGACTAGCATGACTTTAAGGTCAGCCTGGACTCCCTAGAAAGAGTATGAAAGAAAGCTAGAGAGTGAGACAGAGAGAGTTGGGATGTCTCAGTAGCTATAATGAGGAAGAAGTAAAGCTAAGGGTCTAACCCAATATATAACAAGAGTCAGAGAACGCAAAAGATTGAACTTCTACTTCATCAGGTCTGCTAGGACAACTTCAGGGCTGTTATCAGAAAAGAATACATTCTGAGACAAATCCAAAGCCACCAATTTCAACAGGGTCTACCATCAGTCAAGAAAAGCAAACCAATAAGATATTCACATATACATCCTTGTGTCTGTTTTTCCAAATAGGGCACATTCATGTAAATATATGTATATATGTGTTAACATGGAAATTATTTATTATGAGGGGTCAAACATACATAATTGTGAGAGATAAAAAGCAAGTTTGAACTCTTTAGGCAGGCTGGCAGGAAGAAAATTTGGTAAGACTAAAGCTACAGTAGCAGATAAAATTATTTCTTCTAATTCTCTTCTTCCTCCTCCTCCTCCTCCTCCTCCTCCCCCTCCTCCTCCTCCTCCTCCCCCTCCTTTGTTCATAAGATTGTCAACTGATTTCAGTAGGACTCACCTAGGCTATTTACCACCATTTTCCTGAAGTCATCGGAATTGTATTTATTAGTTATATATGCAAAATACATGCATAGAAAAAACTAAATGAAAGGAGCATTTGGCTACCTAACTATGGACAATAGCCAGAAATAGAAGACACATAAAACTGACCCTTCCAGGCCTATGAAAGGTATGTAATCCATGAAAGTCCAGGCTATAGATATCACTTTGGTTACTGCATAACTTCAGTGAAGGCATCAGGGCTCAGTTTACCTGGACCTCTATTTAGGGTCTCACAAGATATAATCAAGGTGTTGTTTAAGAAAGTAAAAACCATAGATATAGAATATGTGGAAACACCCAAAAGGGGACTCACAGTATAGATGAAGCAAAGGAGAGGATGAGAGTCATGATACCATCATTGTCAGTCATCTTAATGAAATGCGGTGTCTTATTTATACAATTTTGGGCTCTAGGTTTGAAGATTGTGGTGTTTATATGTAAAATAGTTCCACCAGCCATCACATATAGAGTCGTATTAAATGCAGGTGGAAGCTGCTTTTTTTCACTTGTCAATCTCCTTAAAGGCCAACAGATAAAGAGGAATAAATATCCTGGTAGGATAAATCATCCTGGCCATCAAAAATTTGCTCTTATAAAGCAAAGGTAGAGACAGGCATTCAAGTGATGGTTAATTCTAATTTCAATTTAATAGGAACTAGAATGATCTAGGAAAGAAACCCCTGAATATATATCTATGAGGAAGTATCCAGATTGAGTTAACTGAGACAAGAAGGCTCATATGAATGTAGATGGCACAATTCTATGGGCTAGGGTCCTGTTCTAGCTGGAAATTAGTTGAACACTGGCATTCATCTCGCTCTGCTTCCTGTCAGTAGCTAAAATGTGACCAGCTGTCACGCCTGTCACCATGCCTTTCACACCATAATGGACTGTGTCTTCTTGAAGCATAAGCTTAAATAAATTATTTCTTTGTTAACTGTGATTTTTTTCTCTTTTACATAGAAAAACAGAGCAGCAAATACATAACAAAGGTTTAGTAGACAGGGGAGCAAGAATAAAGATCTGATCATTCCACCAGGTAAAATCACTGAGTCCAGCAGAGTAATAGCCAACACCTCGGGGAAACTGGGATGCGTAGAGCCAGTGAGAGATCAGTATCATTTCTTTCCCATCTCTGTAACTCACTGTAACAGCAGAGGCTAACCCATAGCCTCCTTCTTGCAGTGTAGGGTCTGAGCAATACAACAGACCTCAAAGACTGTTCATCCTGGACAAGTTTAAATTCAATGTTTCACGTATCACATCAGAGTAGCAGCAACTTTAGGATTCACAGATCCTGTTTTCTGAGAGAAATTAGTAAGTTGTCTGTTTTAGAGTTAAAGAAAACATGGCTTTTGCTGTGCAATGGTTGGTTATGATACTAGTGCAACTCAGTCTTTCATAACTTCATAATAGCACTCACTGTAGTAACTAATGTTTTTCCCTAATTCTAGTAATATAATAGTTCTATTGGAAATCTCCCCCTCAAACTTCATTTGGTATATTCATTGATCCTTGAACCTAACTCTACCCCCAATCTCTCATTCTAGCTTTAGGAGTATAATCGTTCTGTTTTGATCAATCATGTTATCATTTTCCTTTCCCCTATGTCTTCCATCTGGGTGGTAAATCAATAATCCCTCCAAGGATTCAAGCATGTGTTAGTTTCCCATCACTAAAAAAATACTTGAATTAATCAACTTATGAAGAAAAAAATATTTTATTTTTCTTTATGCCTTTAAAGATCTAACAGACCCACTAATTTTAGGCCCCTGGGTGGGAGGGTTGGGGAGGGTCTATAGGCAATGGTAGGGAGAACATAGATTACCTCAGATCCAGGAAGTAAAAAGTAGAGCCAGGAAGCAATTGTACATACCGTTCCATTAAACAGCAAACCTTTGGTGAACTAAAGATCTCCCAGTTAGCATCACTTCTGTAAGGGTCCAGTGGTGCTACCTTAGGGTGCTTTATAACATGGATATTTGTTAGATGCACTGTCCAAATCATAACAATATATAAGCAATGAAAAGGAATCCTTCTTTTTCATAATATTGCTGAACTTGAGTATGTCATTATTTTATATAGCCAGAACATTTGTGTAGCTTCTCCTTTCAATAGATGATAGATGGTTAAAAGATAACATGATACATAAAAAGATAATGGAGAAATGATTATGATGATAGATGATGGTAGTGATGACAGATGACAGGTAAAGAAAGAGAGAGATTGTTGGTAATAAATGGTAGGGAAATGATAGATGTGAGAGAATTAATAGGTAGTTAGCTAGTAGATGTATGATAGGTGAAAGACTAACAGAAATGATAGATGATAGACAGATGTCAATAGAAAATCTGTTTTTCCAATTTGTCTCTATATTGTTCTTTTACCTAGCCTTTCAACTTTAATACCACTCCTTGAATTCCTATTCATACAAACAAAATAGATTCTGTTTTAACTTAAGTAATACTGAATAATGACTTGCAAGTGATGAGGAAGAAAGAGAAGCCATGGATAGCATCTTGTGACAAAGTGAGCCAACCTCCATTCCCATTCTTGCTTTTCATACTTCTCCTAGTATGCAATCATGCCTGACAAAAAAGAGTCATGGGAAACCGACAAGGTCAAGGAAAATAGACTTTGTCTCTCCTGCCCAACTACTTCTTTCAAAATATCCCTTGTTAGAAAGTATGAAGGAAACTTTAAACAGAATGCTAGGGCTCTAGGTCTATGTCACAGGTTGAGTTTCCCAGGCAGCAGCCTCAAAAATAGAGATTTTTGTGGGAAGAATGAACTAAGAATGGCTTTCAAGTTCAAAAAGTAAAGAAAGCAGACTTGAACAGAGGGAAAAATTGAAATACAATAGAGTCATAGCAAATATTTCACCCAATTCGTTGGGCTCTCTCAAGACAAATAACCCTTCTGAGTTGTCCCACATTGAACAAGGGAGACAGATCTTTTTATCCTGCATTAACCACTTTGTCACATGTACCTCCTAAGCAGGGAGCATGACTTTGGTCAAGGTGGCTTTTACAGCAAAAGTCAAGCCTCAAGCAGAAAGTGCACAGGAAACTGGTGGAGCAAGTGTAATATCTGGAGATACTGAGATTTAAATATACTATCTTCAATATCATCACATAATACTTTAGTCTCTTCTTTGTCACAAACCCTGCCTCCATGTCCTTGTCCAGGAAGCTGTCAAAATAATCTAAGGAGACACTTGTATTCCTTTGACTAACAAAGTATTGAAGCAATAATAGACCACCCCAAACTGAAATTTCCCAAGGAATCTCATGCTGAGAGAAGGAAAAGACTGGTATAGCTAGATGAAGGAGGAACTTGTCTCCCAGAAAAAGATTCCATGCAGTTCTAACAACTTGTCAGAGAAACTTGTCTCCCAGAAAAAGATTCCATGCAGTTCCAACAACTTGTCAGACCACCTTGAAGGACAGATGGGACCCAAGGAAATGATGGGTCAATGATGGGAGGACCACACCTTGATCAAGACTACTTACTTATGAATTTCCTTTGCCTTCTATTTAAACCTAAACCTCTTGTCAGGACCCCAAAGTTGGACTTCATGAGAGGAGACACTGGACCTCTTTGCTTCTCTTCCCAGTGTGACCACATTGAATACTTCTTCTTCTGTGCTTTTTACTGTAACGTGTTTCATTAATTGGCCTACTGAGGACACATGGTCAAGTTCAGCTTGTTAGGGCTCCTAGGGCCCAGGTTCTGAAGCTTGAAATGCTAGTAACATCTTTCTACTCATTATGCCAATTTTATTTAATCAAAACTGCTAGAGGTCTATTGGTTTTTTTTCATATTTTTGAATATATTTTTCCTTTGTTCCTTTTATTTATACTCAATAAACATACAGTCTTTTTTATGTCTTTCTTTTCACTTCAACTGGATCTATTTACTTTCCTCTCCCCAAATTCTCTAAAGGGACAATGGCTAACAAATTATTGTAGTTTCTTTGGTGTGTTTTCTTTACAAAAGATAATGCTTTCTAATTTAGATATTTATTTGGTAGCACCTCTCTTAGAATATATGTTGGTTTGTATGAAGACTGAAACACTTACAAATTAGCCTAAAGTGGAATTTTCCATAAGCTGCTATGATAAAATAAAGCATAGTACTGGGGCTGGAGAGATGGCTTCGAGATCAGAGCACTCACTATCCTTGCACAGGACCAAGGTTTGGTCCCCAGTATCTACATCAGGCAGCCTGCTACCTGTAACTCTACTTTCACGGGTTTTGGTTCTCTCTTCTGGCCTCTGTTGTGCATGAACACATATGGTTCACAAATGTTCATTCTGGAACATAGATATATCAATCAGTGAATAAATACATAAATAAATAATGAAAAGATAAGAGAAAATACCTTAGGTTCTTTGACAAGTCTTGTTTTAACAAGCTGAAATTCTTTTATTTCTTGGAATCTCGGAGGTTTATGATTTAAAAGATAGAGTAAGGTAGGAGTGATATTATGTCTATAGGTAAGTTGTGAAAAAGTCATATAGCTTTGTACTTATTCTCTTAAACAACCACTGTTGGGGGAAGCCAGTCTCTCTGTAATTTCAACTACACCACAATGATTTTGCAATGAGGTCACACTTGACAGTTTAAATAACAGAAATAATTGAGTTTTAAAGCTGACAGTTTCCCATATATGTACATCTTAAGAACATACTCAATCAAAGCTTCTAATAATTGTCTTTCCAGCTGAGATCTGACTGAGTTCCTAGTTGAACCAAGCACTGTTCTGCTTTCCCAGATACCTGGCCCACAACATTGACTAATCTATTGAATTCCAACTACATCTGTGGTCACTTGTTATCTAGGATTAGGAATAGAAGATAATTTAGTACCAGAAGTAAAGTAATTATATAATTAGAACCAAAAATCTGTATTATGTGCTTTACAGTACCAAGTTATTGTGCAGAACTTGAAGAAGACCTGGGGTAACTCAGTGGAAGCATTATGGAACTCAAGGAGTCTGTCGTTGAAGGATTAAGGGTTTATGATATTGAACTGTGAGTGGTGTCTCGGTCCTGACACTGCTCTGTTGGAGTAGATCCAGTCAATGCTCTTGCTGGCAGGTTCTGTTAAGCCCAGACAATAGCCAGCATCGTCTCCTAAACATCGCTATAGACCTTTGTGAATGCCTAAAATATCTTCCTAGTACAACTTTTAGATAAGAAAGCTTTTGAATTTTCATAACAGGTAAGGTTTCTGTTTAGATTTGCTATCTTGAGTTTTTATATTAGATAGATAGTATGTGAGAATCATATAATTTTATTATTTGTTTTTCATCTTTGTATTGATTAGAATAGCTCAAAACTTTAAGTAGAGTTGAGAATACCAGATATTCTTGCCTTTCCTTCATTCATGATGATTTTAAATTTATTAACCATCATAGCGGCTGTCTTTGATTATTATAGGTTATATATATATATGAGTGCCCAAAGAGCAGAGTTAGAAGCCAGTATCTGAGTTTTAATACTTTTTCTGATTGTCCTAACATTGGGAAACAATTCATTTTACAAGTCTCAACTCAGTTTTCTAATCTTTAAAAATGGAGGTAACACTATATTACTTATCTCATTGAATTTTTGTGACGATTAAGTGAATTTTCAAGTTTATCATCACTTACTTCACTGTCTGACTCCAGAAGTGCTGTGTGGGTGGCTGTTATTATTAAGCTTTATCAAGTACTTATGTCCAATCTTCATGCTAAAACCCTTAAATCAGTACCACATATAATGTTCACAGCCTCTTATGAGACATGCACTATACCTTACAAAAAAATCCAAAGAATTATGCAGTTTGCCTAATTGTTTAACTGTAAATAACAAAGCAAGATTCTGAACTCTAGATTGACTTTCAAGTTCATGTTTTCTGTGATCTGCTCTGCTTCGGTTTCAATGCCTAGTTCACTTTATAAAAACACAGTGAAATATTATTTACAGATCCTGCCCTCATGGGTCTTGAAACTCCAGAAATCATTCAGGGCTGCCAGAAAAGTACTCAGCTTACAGGATCACTAGTGAAGACAGGAGAGGAACAGCTGCAGGAAATTTGCTCCATCAGAGATGCTAAATTTTGAATGTTAAGGAACAAAGCTTTCCTGGGTTTCCCTGAAGAGCTGTGAGCTGTCAGATGCAGAGACTCCATCAGAAAAAAAGGCTGAGGTTATCTGCCTTTAGGGATCTGATATTTGACCTTTGTGTGCTTTCATTCTGCAGTTGTGATGAAGGGCTGAAAGAAGGATTGCCAAAGGTACGTCTGGCATGGGAGACTTGGAAAGTTGCTTCCCTTAAATAAATTGCAGTGATTATGGAATGGACATATTTGGAGGCCCCCAAAGTAACATTTATATTTTAATAATACCTTATTGAAATAAAAATCTCTCTTCAACTTTAACCTTCCTTATGATATTCAATTTCATATTTTCAACTGTCTCCTGAATGACCCTAAAGGTAATACATATAATGCCTGTGGAAATTAAAGTAATGTAATACTGGAGTTCTCTCCAAGTTTAGCTTCCTTTACCGACCTCATTGCCACTGTTATTGTCAGCTGGCATGTGTATGCTTAATATGAAGTGAGCCTTACCTTATTCAAAATAATTGGTAGATACCATTGAATACATTTCTCCTTTTTCTCCTCTCTTTCTCTCAGCTAAAGCTATTTATCTCTTTCACATTTGAAAAGCACATACACAGATTATAACTACTTTTTGTGTGCATGTATATGTACACATGTGTGTGCATGTCCATGTATATGCTCATGAGCACATGTGTGTATGTATATGGTACCAGAGGTGAACCCTGAGTTTCATTAACAGGCATAAACCACCATTTTCCACCAAGTAAACTGGAACTGGCCGGCAAGCCCCAGGGATCCCCATCTCCATATCCCCATGCTGGGATTGCAAGGACATGCCGCACACTCAGCTTTTATAACATAGGTTCTGAGAATTAAACTCAAGTTCAATTCTATACTTACAAACAAGCATTTTACCAACTGAGCCATCTCTCTAACCCAGATTACGGCTATTTTCAGATGAAACGCTTTCCTTTCACTTAAGATCTCTTTTAGCTCATACGTCAAAATACATGATTCAAAAATCATCTTCAGTATAGAATGGGGCCTATAATAAATTTAAGTGGAGAAACCTGACATACATATGGGACCTCAACTACATGATACAGTTCAGTAGAAGCATGATTTTCATGCAAATGTCATGAATCCACATGTGAAGGAAATTCAGTCATGAATCCACATGTGAAGGAAAGTGACAGCACTGTATAATGAAAGAATTACTAGACACATCCAGATTGGCAGAATTTCTACAGAATATTTGATCTATACAACTTAATACTGTCAAAGTCCAGAAATCAAATGTAGAATGAAAAATCTCATAGACGAAAGGAAAGAGTGGAACTTTAAAAATGATATATAATGTGACATTCCTTGGCTGACCTTACAAAAGAATATATAAATGGAAGATTTTGACACACAACTGGTTATTGGAAATGGATCATGCTGATGCTTACTTGTGACATCAAATGAGTACAAAGATACACCTTTTATATAAATCTAATTTTTGCAAGTCTAAAATTACACAAAACTGAAAAGTTCTTTTTTAGGGCTATGGAGATAACTCAGTTGATAAAATGCTTGGCCTGAGGACTTTAGTTCAATCTCAAGAACCTAGCTAAAAAAGCAAGTTTTGGTGAGATAATAATGAAAATTGTGATATTACAATAGAGCATTGTGATGGGACAAAGGACATTGGAACCATTGTGATGGAACAATAGAGGGCTATGACCAAGAAAGAAGACATTGTGATGGCACCAAAGAGCATTGTGATAGGACAGAGAATACTGCGATGGCACAAAAGAACAGTGTTATGGGACACGGTACATTGGAATTGCCCAATAGAGAATGGCCACGGGACACAGGACATTGTGATGACACAATGCATCAGTGATGCTTAAAGGCATAATGTAATCACACAAGACACCAGAGTGATGAAATATAGAGCATTATGATGAGACAGAGGAATTGTATCCACACAGTAGAACAATATTATGGGACAGAGGAATTGTGATGGCACAACAGAACATTGTGATAGACCAATAGAGCATGATGATGAGACAGAGGAATTGTAAACTCAAAGTAGACCAATGTGATGAACATAGTGATGGAAAATAATCCAATATGATAGGACAGCAGACATTGTGATGGCACAAAAGGACATCATGACAGCACAATATACCTTTGGGAAGGTGAAAGAGACCACTGTGAAGGAATAGAGGAATTGTGATGGCAATATAGAGGACTTTGGCGAGACAGGAGACAATGTGATAGCATAAGAATAGAGTGAAAGAACAGAGGGCATTCATTTGGCAAAATAGAGCATTATGATGGGACAAAGGACACTGACATGGCAAAATAGACCATTAAGATGGCACAATAGACCTTTGTGATGGTATGCTACTGCATTTCTTATATGACAGAGGACATTGTGAAGGCACAATAGAGGATTGGGTAGGCAAAATAGACCATTATGATAGGACACAAGAATTGTGATGGCATAACAGAACACTGTGACAAGAGAAAATACATTGTGATGGCACAAAAGAACATTATGGTAGGATAGAAGACATTGAGATGGCATAATATAGCATTGTGTTGGCACCACAACAGTGGCAAAATAAAATATTGTGATAGGACAGAGGACACTAGGATGGCAAAACATAGCACTGTCAAAGTACACAGAACATTGTGATGACACAAAAGAGCACTGTGATGGAATAATGCACAATTATGATGAAACAGAAGAATTCTGAATTCACAGTACTTCAAGATGATGAAACTGAGAAATAGAAATTCTGATGGCAAATATAGTATTGTGATGGGACAGAGACCTTGTGATGGCACAATAGAGCCTTGGGATGCTTCAAAGGACATTTGCATGGTACAAGAGAACATTGTGTTGAAACAATAGTGCATTATAAAGAGACAGGAATTGTGAATGGAAAGTATACTAACAATAGGATGAAACAGAGGACACTTTGATGGCACAGTACAGCATTGTGATTTGAAATAGGACATTGCAATGGCACAATGTAGCATTGTGATCAGTCAGAGGATATTGTGATGTCTCAAAATAGCATAGTGAAGGGACAGAGGACAATGTGATATCAAAAGAGAGCATTGTGATGGCACAATAGACCTTTGTCATGGGACTCAGGAAATTTGACAGCACAGTAGAACATTGTGATGAGACAGAAGACATTGTGATGGCACAGTACAGCACTGTGATTGAATAAGGACATTGTGAAGGCACAAGGTAGCATTGTGGTCAGTCAGAGGACACGGTGAGGTCACAATAGAACATTGTGATGTGACAAATGACATTATGAAGGCACAATAGACCATTGTAATGGGACAATAAATTCTTGTGATGGTGCAATAGCACATTGTAATGCAATAGAGGACATTGTGATAGCACAATCGAGCAAAACAATACCATAATAGAGCATTGTAATGGAACAATAGACTATTGAGAAGGCAAAATAGACCATTGTGATGGAACAGAGGAATTGTGAAGGCACAGTACAGCATTGTCATTAGACAGAGAACATTATGACAGCATTGTCGTTAGATAGAGAAATTGTGATGGCATACAAGTGAATTATCATGGGACAGAGGACATTGTGAAGGCATAGTAGAACACTGTGATGGAACAAAAATGAGTTATGATGAGACAGAGGAATTCTTAATATACAATAGACCAATGTTATAAGACAGAGGACATAGTGAGGTCACAATAGAACTTTGTGATGCAGCAATACAATATTATGATGAAGTTGAGGACTTAGGATTGCAAAAGAAACCCAAGAAATCAATGTAATGAGACAAAGGACATTGTAATTTTAATATCCATCATCATGATGGTTCAAAAGATCATGTGATGGAACAATAGACCATTGTGATGGGTCAGAGGAATTTTTATGGCACAATAGAACATTATAGGAGACAGAGAACATTGTTATGGCACAATGAGGATTGTGATTGGACAGAGGACATGATGGCATGAGATCGCACTGCAATCAGACAAATAAACTGTGATGACTCAGTACAGCATTGTGATTAGCCAAAAGACATTGTGATGGCACAATTGAGCACTGTGACAAGATAGAGGATATTGTGATGGCACAATACAGCATTAAAATAGGATAAAGGATGTTGTGATGGAAAAACAGAGCACTATGATGAAACAGAGAACATTTTGATGGCACAATACAGCACTGTGCTTGAACAGAGGACATTATGATGACACAAGAGAAAGAGAGAGCACTATGATCAGACAGAGGAAATGTGATGACACAGTATAGAACTGTGATTAGGCAGATGACATTGTGATGACATAATATAGCATTGTGATGGAACAGAAGATATTGTGATGTCTCATATTGTGATGCCTCAGTAGAGCACTGGGATGTCAAAATAGATCACTGTGATGAGACTGAGGATATTTTGACAGAACAGCACAGTAGAGCACTTTGACGAGAAAGAAGACATTGTGGTGGCAGAAACGAGAATTATGATGCAACAGAGGAAGTTGTGATGGCACAATATAGCATTGTTATGGCACAAGAGACCATTCTGATAACACAATAGAGCAAAGTGATGGCACAGTAGAACACTGGGAAGACAAAATAGACCATTATACTGGCACAATAGACCATTGTCAAGACAAAACAAACTATTGTGAAGGGGCAGAAGACATTTTGATGGTAGAATAGAGCACTGTGGTGGTTCAGAGGACATTGTGATGAAAGAATATAGCACTGTGATTAGAGAGAAGACATTGTGATTGCACAAACTTGCATGGTGAAGAAACGGGGAAACTGAGATGGCACAATATAGTATTCTGATGATAAGGAGGAAAATGTGATGGCATAGCAGCTGAACTGAGGACACTGTGATGGCATAATGTAGGACTGTGATAGGACAGAGGACATTATAAAGGTGCAGTACAGAAGTGTGATGGCACAACATAGCACTGTGATGGGACAGAGGATATTGTGATGGCACAACAGAATATTGCAATGTGACAGAGGAATTGTGATGAACAAGTACCACATATCAATTAGACAGACAACATTGTGATGGCATAATGTAACATTATGATGGGACAGAGGATGATGTGATGAAACAACAGAGGACTGTGAAAGAACAGAGGACATTGTGATAGCATAAAAGACCTTTTGATGGCACAATAGCATATTGTGGTGACACAACAGAGTAAAGTGATGGCAAGCTAGAGCTTTGTGGTGGGTCAGAAGACATTGTGAAGGCAAAATAGAGCACTGTGATGGCACAATAGACCACAGAACACAAAAAATAACTGTGTTGGGTCACATGGATTTTGATAGCACAAGTTTCCATTGTAATGTGAGTGAATACATTGTAATGGCACAATAGAGCACTGTGATGAGACAGGACACATTGAGATGGTGCAAACTTTCATTCTCATGTGACAGAAGAAATTGTGATAGCACAGTAGTATACTGTGGTACAACAGAGTACTTGGTGATGTCACAGTAGAACATTGTGATGGAACCAAAGTGATTTATGATGAGGCAGAGGAATTATTAACACACAGTAGACCAATGAGATGGGACAGAGAAATTATAATCGTATAACAGACTATTGTGATGTCACATTAGACCCTTGTGATGGTAAGAATGCATTGTGTTATAACAGAGGACGTTGTGATATCACATGGCATTGTTTTGAGAAGTCATTATGATGACAGAATAGAGGTAAGTGATGCCACAATAAAACAGTGTTAGGACTGAGGACACTGTGAAGACATAATAGCACATTGTGATGGAACAAGAGGTGAATGAAAAGGAGAAATACAACAGTGTGATGAAAGAGAGGAAATGTGATGGCTCCATAGATCACTGTGATAAGAGAGATGATATTGTGATGACACAAAAGGTACTGTGACAGGATGGAGAATACTGAGATGTCAGAACATAGCACTGTGACGGAAAAGAGGACATTTTGATGGCACAGTGCAGTATTGTGATTGGACAGAGGACATTGTGATGGTAAAATATAGCAGTATGTTTGCACAAGAGACCATTGTGATGACACAAAGGAGCATTATGATGGCATAAGAGAACACTGTGATACCACAGTGGACACTGCGATTGCACAGCAGATTGTGATGAAACAGAGACCTCTGGGATGGCACAACAGTTCATTGTGATGGTACAGCCGACCACTGTGATAACACAATGAAGCAAAGTGGTAGATGGCACAATAGAGCATTGTGATGGGACAGAGGACACTGTAAATGCAAAATAGACCCATGTGACGGAATAGAAGCCATTGTGATGGCAAAATGTACAATTGTGGTGGGACAGAGAACAATGTGATAGCTCAACAGAGAATTGTGAAGGGTCAAAGGACATTTTCATGGCAGAATAGAGCATTCTGATGACTCAAAGGACATTGTAATAGAAGAATAGAACACTGGGATAAGATATAAGATATTGTGATCACACAAAAGAGCATCGTGATAGGACAGAGGACATTAAGATGGCACAATATAGCATTGTGATAAGAAAGAAGTTGTTATGGCATAGTACAGCATTATGATTGAAGAGAGGACATTATGATGGCACAATATAAGATTATGATGGGACAGAGGATAGTGTGATGGCACAATACAGATTTGTGAAAGACAGAGGACAAGATGATGGCACAATAAATCATTGTGATGGCAGAAGCAGCCATTCTGATGACACAATAGAGCAAAGTGATGGTACAAGAGACCATTTGGAAGGCTCAATAGACCATTGTGATGCAAAATAGACACTTGTGATCCTTCCATAGTGCATTGTGTTGCCACAGAGGACACTGGGATGGCACAATATAGCATTTTGATGGCACAAGTGACTATTATAATTAACAAAGGACATTGACATGGCACTATAGTACTGTGTTGGCACAAAGAACCATTATGATGACAAAACAGAACAAAATGATAGCACTATAGAAAATTGTGATGGGACAGAGGACATTGATAATGCACAGTAAAGCATTGTTCTGCACAGTAGACAATGAGAAGTTAAAATAGACTGTTGTGATGGGATAAGAGAATTGTGATGGCACCATAGAGTACTGTGATAAGGATAAGATGTTATGATGGCACAGTACAGCACTGTTATGTCACAAGAGACCATTCTGATGACACAATAATGTGAAGGCACTACAGACTATTGTAATAGGTGCAATAGAACACTGGGAAAGCAAAACAGAGTTCTGTGATAGGACATAGGAAATGTTATTTTACCATAGAGCACTGTTATGAGACCAGAGACATTGTGATGGCAGATGAGAGCATGTTAATGAGACAGAGGACATTGTGATGACACAGTACAACACTGTGATTTGAAGGATGTTTGATGGTACAATATAGCATTGTAATGGTTCAGAGGACATTATGATGAAACAATAGAAGATACTGAAGGGTCAGAGGACATTATGATAGCACAATATAACATTGTGATGGCACAAGAGACCATACTGATGACACAATAGAGAAAAGTGATGGCACAACATAGCATTGTGATGCCCCAATAACCCAATGTGGTGATGCAATAGAGCAAAGCGATGGCACAGTGGAGCTTTGAGATAAGACAGAGGACATTGTGAAGGCACAACAGAGCCTTGTAATGGCATGATATATCATGGGACTGCAAAATAAATAACTGTGATAGGACAGAGGGATTATGATAGCACAATTGACTATTGTGGTGTGAGTGAAGACATTGTCTTGGCATTATAAAGCACTGTGATAAGACAGGACACATTGTGATTTCTCAAAAGTGTACTGTTATGGGATAGAGGACATTGGACTAGCACAACAATGCATTATGATGCAGCAGAGTACATTGTGATGGCATAGGAGAATATTGT
The DNA here is from genome assembly GCA_035773235.1 of Eospalax fontanierii. Classification (NCBI taxonomy): domain Eukaryota; kingdom Metazoa; phylum Chordata; class Mammalia; order Rodentia; family Spalacidae; genus Eospalax; species Eospalax fontanierii. The sequence continues at coordinate 114,938,650 of CM069524.1, forward strand.
GATGGGACCAAAGTGATTTATGATGAGACAGAGGAATTCTTAATGCACAGTGTGATGGGACAAAAGATATAGTGAGGTCACAATATAACTGAGTGATGCATCAAAGCAGCATTATTATAAGACTAAGGAAATTTGATGTCACAAGTAACCAATGTGATGGGGCAAATGACACTGTAGTATTAACATAGATCACTGTGATGGCACGAGAGAGTACTGTATTCAGATAGAGGAGTTGTGATGACATGGTACACCATTATGATTAACCAGATGATATTATGATGGCACAATGTAGTATTGTGATTGGACAGAGGATATTGTAATGACTCAATACAGAATTGTGAAGGCACAAAAGACATTGGGATGGCATCATGATCTATCAGAGGGCATTGTGATGGCAACAGTAGGACACTGATGGAAGAAAAGAGAGTTATGATGAGACAGTGTATGAAGACAGATGTGAAGGCAGTGTGATGCAACAGAGGACATTGAGATGGCACAAAAGAATATTGTGATGCAATAATAGAGCTTATGATGAAACTGAGAAATTATGAGGACACAATTATGCAATGTGATGGGACAGCAGATATTGTGATGGCACAATAGAAAATTGTGGTGCAACATTAGACCATTAGGATGAGATTGAGGAATTGTGATTATACAGCTACTGTGATGGTACAGAGGATATTGAGATGATAAATTATACCATTGTGATGACACAGTAGATCATTGTGATGGGACAGGGGAATACTGATGGAGCCTTGTGAGGAGAGAGTAAACATTATGATGGCACAATAAGCATCATGATTGGACAGAGAACATTATGATTGCATGATAGAGAACTGTGGAGAGAAGGAAGACATTGTGATGGCAAAAACGTACATTGTGATTGGCTAGAATATGTGGCAGTGGCATAATAGAGCACTGTGATATATCAGAATACATTGTAATGGCACAATGTAGCATTATCATGGAGCAAAGAATCATGATATTATATAAGAACTGTGAATGCACAGTAGAGCAAAATGATGGGACAGAGGACATTGTGATGGTAAAATATACCATGGCGATGGCACAGTAGACCATTGTGGTGGCATAATAGACCATTGTGATGGGACAGTAGACCGCTGTTATGAGAAAGAGGGATTGTAATTGCAACAGAGAGCTATGTTATAGAACACTAAAGCACTGTGATGAGACAGAGGAATTGTCATGATAACATTCAGTATTGTAACTAGACAGACAATATTGTGATGACACAATGTAGCATTGTGATGGGACAGAAGATATGATATCTCAATAGAGCATTGTGAAGGGACAAAGAACTTTATAGTGGCACATTGGTGCATTGTGATGGGACAGTTGACCATTGGGATTGCAAATAGACCCTTGTGATTATACAGTGGAGTACACCATGATGCGACAGAGGACATTGTGATGACATAATATGGCATTGTGACACCATCTTAGACCATTATTTTGACCTAACAGAGCAAAGTGATGGCACAATATAACATTATGATGGGAAAGAAGACATGGTGTTGGCATAATAGGCAATTGTGATGCATCAGAATACATTGTGATGGCACAATAGAACATTGAGATGGAACAAAAGATACTGATGATACAGAGGAACTGGGAACTCACAGTAGACAAATTTGATGAGACAGAAGAATTTTGATGGCACAATAGATCAATGTGTTGGGACAGAGGACATTGTGATGGATACAACTGAACATTATAATGGCACAGTAGACCACTGTGTTGTGACAGAGGAATTTTGATGACACAAGAAAGCATTATGATGGGACAGAGGACATTGTGATGACAGAATAGATTATGATGGGACAAAAAATATGGTGGTGGCACAATATACCATTGTGATATCACAATATGGCATTGTGATAGAACAGAAAAAATGTGATAGGACAATAGACCAATGAGATTGGTCAAAGGATATTTTAATAGCAGCATCAAATGTACTGATGACACAGTAGTTCATTGTGACGTTAAAATAGACACTTTTGATAGCCTAATAGATCATTGTGATGGATTTGAGGATGTTGTGAAATAGTTATTGCACAATAGACCAATGATAGGAGGAAGGAAATTGTGATGGCAAATACATTGTTGTGATGCCACAAGAGACTATTGTGATGGCAAAATAGACCATTGTGATGGGGCAATAGACCCTTGTGCTAGCACAATGTAGTATGTAATAGATCAGAGGACATGGTGAAGGTACAATAGATCATTGTGATGGTGCAATAGAGAATTATGATGAAACAGAAGGATTGGGATGACACAATAGAGCAGTGTCATGAGACAAAGGACATAGTGATGGACAATAGAACATGTGATGGAACAGAAGACACTTTAAAGACACAAGAGAGCATTTTGGTGGCACAATAAAATATTGCCATGGCAAAATGCACCATTGTGAGGGGAGAGAGGAATTGTACATTGTGAAAGAACATTAGAAAAGTATGAGAGAAGAATTCTGATGGCACAATACACAAATATGATGAGACAGGGGACAAACTGATAACAAAATAATGGTTTGTGATGGCAAAATAGACCATCATATGTAACAATAAAGCTTTGTGATGTCACAGTAGACCATTATGTTTGCACATTGTAATTGCATATTAAACACTTGTGAAGACACAATAGACAATTTTGATGTGAAAGATGACATTGTAATGGCACAATAGACCATTATGATGGCCTAATAAGCCATAATAGAGGCACAATAGATCTTTGTGATACAATATACCAGAGGAAATTGTGATGGCACAGCAGAGCATTGTAATGACCCAGCAGACAACTGTAATAGAATTGAGAAAATTTTGTCATTTTCTTTTTTTTATTGAATTTATGTGTATTTCTTAATTACTTTTATAATGCCTTGCCTATTGGTATCCTCCTATTGCCCTTCCACTGAATTTCATGCATTCTGTTATTGATGTTTAGGCCTTTCGAGTTAATTTTTTGTAGTGTCCCCAAACATCCCTTGGATCAAGTAAATCCACTGAGAGCTACTCACCCTATCTAGAGTTCCCCCCTTAAAGAGATCAACTGTTCATCATCCTTCGTTAATCAGGTACCAGCAGTTCTCAGTTAAGATTGCATTCTGCCACCCATTTCCATAGTTCTATGCTGAGTTTTCTCTACTTGTGTGTGTATGGGTCTTATGCATGTTGACATCATTGATGTATGTTCATATGAGCAAGGAACCAGGAAACTGTATCACTCTAGTTAGATAGGATAATGTACCTTCTACCCTGCCTCTAACATCTTTCCTCTTCCACAGTGGTCTCTGAGCCCTGGGTGGGTGAAGTTTAATATAGGAGACCTGTCCAACGTATCACACTCTGTAGACACTTATCCCTTACACTTTGGTAATCTGTACCTTTTTGTGTTCATGGGCTTCTGATCCATGATGGAGCTTCATTGATGAGAGTTGAGAAATGTATTAGTACTTTCTTTACAACTTCTATGTTCCATGAGTCTTAAGAGTTTGTAGATATGCTACCAAGAATTGGGCATTTCACAGACATCTTTGTATGTGACCAGTTGTGGAAATCTGTAATAGTCACCATCTGTTGCAAGAGAAGTTTCTTTGAAGAGAAGTGACTGGCATACTTCTTTGTAATTGTAGTGATACATATTTAGCATATAATAAGAGATTACAGTTATCTAGGGATGTGATATGCTTGGGGTTTCTCTAAGATCCATGACCTCTAAAGCCATGTGTATTTGGCTATGTTTACACTACCACACATGAATTACCTCTCATTGAATACACTTTAACTCCAAATAGACAGCTGCTGATTACCCCCAAGATAAAAGTGTCCCTACTGTACCAAAATACTGTTCTGTGCCTGTCATTGTCATGATTATTAGGCCTTAAAGCTGGGGTTGAACAATCAATTGATGTTCTCTCTTAGCAGGTTGCATAGTGTTCCTCAAAACTATGAGAACTACTTTCAGGTAGGTAATGTCCAAGTCAGTTCCACTTCCATTGCTCCAAATTCTGTGTACAAAGTATGTACTGTCTTCAGCAGTATGGCCTTACCTTCAAGTTCTGGGTGGAATCCCAGGGCTGTGTCCTGTGTAATTTTGAATGTCACTTGAACTGTACTGTCCTGCAACTCAAAAGGAGGTTTCTCCTGTTTGGCATTGTTTCTTGTCATATTGCCTTCATCTATACACATGGAATCATGTAGAGATATTGTATGTGTAATTTTTCAGTAGGTTTTTGAATTAAGATGTTTTTCATACCAACTAAGCCTTGTTTGTCTCTCTCTCTTCTCTCTCTTTGTCTAATCCTCTCTCTTCCCTCTCCAGTCATGGCACATTAAACCATTGTGATCGCACAACAGAGCATTGTGATGACAGAGTAGAGCATTGTGATGACACAATAGAGCACTATGTTAGGGCAGAGGAATTGTGGCAGAATAGTCCATTGTGATGAGAAAGGAGACATTGTGGTGGGACAATAAACCATAGTGATTGGGAAATAGATCATTTTGATGTCATGATAGAGCATTGAGAGGGAACAATTGAATTTTGTAATGTAACGGTCAACTAATGTGATAGCACAATAGACAATTGTGATGCCAAACAAACCATTATGTTATACAATAGGGCCTAGTGAAGGCACAGTAGAGCACTTTGAGGAATCATATGACATTGTAATCCCACAATAGACTGCTGTAATGGTGCAACAGAGCCTTGTGATACAATATAGAACATTGTCATGGCATAATAGTGTATTGTGATAGATCAGAGGATATTGTAATGGCACTATAGAGCACTGTGCTAGGATAGAGACGTGATGATAAATTGTAGTATTGTGATAACATAATAGACCACTGTGATTGCAAAATAGAGCACTGTTATGGTTCTGTGGGACAGAGGATATTTTGATGTCACACCAGAAATATGTTGAGACAGAAGACATTGTGATGGCAAAATAGAACATTGTGATTTCACAGAATAGCATTATGTTGAGGCAGCGGACACTGTGGTGCACAATGAAGCTTTGTGATGGAACATAGAAATTTGTGATGGTGTAATGGAGCCTTGTAATGAGACAGAGGACATAGCAAGAGCACAGGACATTATGTTAAGACAAAGAAATTAGGGTAGAAGAACAGAACATTTTGATGGGACTGAAGACATTGTATTTTCACAATAGAGCATTGTGATGAGAAAGGTGACATTTTATGGAACAATAGATCACTGTGGTGGCAGAATAGAGCATTATGATGTGATAGTGGAATTGTGATGGAACAATAGAAAATTATGATGGCACATACAGCATTGTAATTGGACAGAGAAATTGTAATGGAACAATAAAGCATGGTAATGACACAACAGAGCTTTGTGATGGGACAGAAAATTGTGATGGCATAATTTAGCAATGTGAAGGGACAGAAAACATGGTGATGACACAATAGATCATTTTGATACTCTACGCAACAGATGACATTGTGATGGCACAAGAGACTATTGTAATGGATCAGAGGCTATTGTTTTGGCACAATAGACCATTGTGATGACAAAAAGTACATTTGTGATGGCACACTAGAGCATTCTGATGGGACAGAAGACACTGATGTGGCAAAATAGAAAATTCTGATGAGACAGAGAAAATGTGATGGCAAAATACATCATTGTGATGTCACAAAAGAGCATTGTAATGAAACAGAAGATTGTGATGGCACAATAGAGAATTGTGATGGCATAAAAGATCATTGTGATGGCACCATAGAACATTTATTTTATTTTATGTGTATGAGTGTATTGCTTGCACATATGTAAGTGCACCTGTGTTGTGTATCGCATGCAGAGGTCAGAAGAGGGTGTCAGTTTCCTTGGAACTGGAGATACAGATGGTTGTTAGCTGTCATGTGAGTGCTGGGAACTGAACCCAGATCCTCTGGAAAAGCAACCAGTGCTCTTAGCTCCTGAGTCATCTCTTCTGCCACCAACAATAGAGCATTTTGACTGAATAATAGTGGTTATTGAACAATAGACCATTGCTATGGGACAGAGGAATTGTGATGACACATAAAGCACTGTAACTAGGTAGTGGACATTGGACATTGTGATAGCATGATGGAGCTTTGAGTTAGAACAGATGACATTGTGATTGTATAACAGAGCATTGTGATGGCATAAAAGAGCTTTGTGATTGTGCAATTGAACAATGTGATTGCAAAAGAGTTGAGACAGAGAGGATAGGATGGCACAATAGAGCATTGTAATGGGAAAAAGAGAATGAGTTAATGGAATAGAGCATTATGAGAGATAGTAAATTTTGATGATGCAATAGACCACTGTGATGGCGTGGTACAGCATTATAATGCTACCCAGGAATTGTGATGGCAAAATACAATATTGGGGTGGCACCATAGAGCATTGTGATGGGACAGAGCTCACTGTGTTAGCACAGTTGAAGCATTATGATGAGTCAGAGACATCTTTATTTAAAAATAGAACCTTATGATAGCACAATAAATCACTGTGATGTATCCAAGGACATTGTGTTGGTACAACAGACCATTGTGTTGGCCTAATAGAGCATTGTTATGAAACAGTGGAATTGTCATGGGAGTAGATAAATGTTGCAGTAGATAAGAGAATTTTTTGGCCAATTAGTCCATCATGATGGCAAAATAGATCATTATTATAACACAAGTCCATTGTGAAAGCACAGAGAAATTCCAAAGGCACAGTGGACAATTGTGATGACACAATAATGAAGTATGATGTAGCAATAGACCATTTTCACTGCACAGTATACTATTGTTTTGGCAAAACTGACCCTTGTGATAACACAATAGTACATTATGATAGCACAGTAGAGCATTATTATGAAACAGAGGAATTGTGACAGCACAAAACACGAATGTTATGAGACAGAGTACATTGAAATTGCACAGTAGACTACTCAGATGACATAATAGAGCACTGTGAGTGCAGAATAGAACACTTTGATGGAAAATAGAGCATTGTGATAGCATACTATAGCATCATAATTTGACAGAAGATACTCCAATGGCATAGCAGAGCCCCATGTTGGCATATTACAGCATTGTGGTAGAAGAGAAGTCCTTACAGTGGCACAATAGTCCATTGTTAGAGTGCAATACAACCTTGTGATGACACAGTTGGGCATTATGATTGATTAGAGAACATTGAGGTGGCAGAAAAAAGTGTAATGGCAAAATAGATCACTGTTTTGGCACAGTAGACCACTGTAATGACACTATAGAGGATTATGATGGGACAGATGAGGTGTCATGGCACAATATATTAATGTGATGGACAGAGAAGTTTGTGATGACACAAGAGACCATTAAGATCACAAAACAGACCAGTGTGGTGATAGTTCAATAGAGCATTTTAATTAAACAGAGGAACTGTGAAGTCACAATAGACCATTGTGATTGCACAATAACCCATCGTGATGTTATAATTTAGCATTATGATGAAATATAGGTATTATGAAGCACAATAGACCAATGTTATTAGACAGAGGACATTTTGATGGCACAACAGAAAACTGTGATAGCACAATAGACTTGTAATGACACAATAGACACTTGTGATGGCAAAATATAGCATTGTGATTGTTCAGAGGGCATTGTGAATGCACAGCACACCATTATGATAGCATACTAGAGCATCACAATGGGTAGAGGGATTTTAATGGCACAATAGATCAATGTGATTAGACAAAAGACATTGTGGTGACACAGTAGACACTGTGATAGCACAATAAATCATTTTCTTGGCCCAGTAGACAATTCTGACACAACAGAGCATTGTTATAGATTGAAGGACATTACTATAACACAATAGACAATTGTTATGACACAAAAGAACATTATGAAGAGTCAGAGTACTTTTGATGGCAAAATAAGCCAAAGTGACTGCACTGAGGGATTGTGATGGCACAATACATGATTGTGATGACATAACAGATCCCTGTGATGGCTCAATATAGCATGTAGATGGCACAATATTTCATTGTTATCACATAATAAAATATTATGAAAAATGGAGCATTAAGACGGGACAATGTAGGTTTTCTCTGTATACTTTTAATTGAATTTTGTGTATTCCATACAAAACGTCTTAATCATCTTTATATTCCTCTCATTCACACCTACCCATATCCCACCTCACAGGATTTCATGCATTCCTTCAGATATGTTAAGGCCTATCGAGTAAAGTTAATATAGAGAGATGTCCTTTAGTTCAAGTTCCTCCACTAAGGTGTAGTCATCCTGTCTAGAGTCTGTCCCTTAAAGAAGATCAACTCACTCTCACCCACTAGCAATCAGCTAACAATGGGTCATTGAGTAAAGTTGGGGGTCTGCTGCCCATTTCCCCAGTTCTATGCTGGGTTTTGTCTGCTTGAGATTTCAGGGGCCTTGTGCATGCTGACATCATTGGTGTAGGTTTATATTCTATTGCTGAAGACAGGACATACTTCAGACACAGGACTTGCAACAACGAAACTGGAACTGACTTGGAATCCATCTTCTTGAAGGCTAACACTCATAGTTTTGGAGGACACTATGTAAGGTGCTAAGGGAGAACATCAATCAATGTCCCAACTCCAGCTTTAAGCCCTTATATCAACTATATTGGGGCAGTAATGGCATTTTTATTTTGGGGTAATAAACAGCTACATTACAAAATTGAACTTAAAACCCACTCAGTGGGAGGGAACTCATGTGTGGTACTGTAATCATAGCCAAAACACATAATCACAGAGGTCATATATCTTAGATTTATGACCTTAGGTTTAAATCTTAGACACATCCCTAGACAAATGTCATTTCTTACTATTGGCTAAATATGTATCATTATGTTTACAGATACTATGCCAGTCACCACTCACCAAATAATTTTTTATATAAAAGTTGGAGACTATTATAGAGTTCCACAACTGGTCACAGACAGATACATAGTATCTTTGAAATGCCCAACCCTAAGTGACACATCTACAATGGGAACTCTACACCTAAAGTTCACAGAACATAGTGGAAAAGAGGGTAGAGAAAATACTAATGCATCTCTCAACTTTTATCAGTGAAGCTCCCTCATGCAACAGTGGGCTATGAACACAAAAGGATACAAATGACCAAAGCCCAGAGAATAAGTGCCTGTAGAGTGTGGCTCTCTGGACAGAACCCCTGTATTAAACTTCACTCACCCATGGTTCAGAGACCACTGAAGAAGAGGGGGTGGAAAAATCATAAAAGCCTGGGGAGTAGGTACATGACCATATGGAAACAGTCATACAGGCTCCAGGTATCTTGCTCATATGAACCAACAGTGTAAGTTTTGGACAGTACAATGAAGCTTTTAAATGACATTGTGGCAATTTTGACAGTACTACCTTGTGGTGCTATAACAAAATGCTTCATATGACAGACCATTATGGTGGCAAAATAGTGTGATATGATTGTTAAGAGGACTTTGTGATATCATAGTGAAACACTATGAAAGCAGAATAGGGCACTATGATAGTACAATGAAACATTGTGATGGCATATTAGACTATGGTGTTGACATTATAGAGCCATTGTAATGACACATAAGTGCATCACGATGGCCAAATAGGGTACCATGAAGGCCAAATCCCATTCTGATGGCACAGTAAGGCATTCTGATGGCACAGCAAAGCACCGTGATGGCATAATAGACCATTGCTATTCAACAACAAAACATTGTGATGGTACAACGGTCTGTAATAGCATAGTGGAACATTCTCAGCTATGTAATGATAGCACAATAGATTATTGTGATGAAACACAGGACAATTGTCATGCCACAATAGTGCATTGTAATGTCACAATAGTGTCTTGTGATTGTACAATAAAACATTGCAAGAACAATGGAGTATTGTGGTGATACAATATAACTTTATGATGATGTGGTGGGGTACTGAGGCAGTGTTACCTTGTGATAGAACAATTATTGTGATGAGACACAATATGATGATACAATAGTGCACTGTGATCCAACCAACCAAGCCTATTTGGTGAGTTTCCCAGTAAAGTTGAGAGACCCTATCTCAAAAACACAAGTTACATGCCACCTGAGGAACAACACAGAAACACAAGTTCATTCTCTCTCTTTTTTTCTCTCTCTTTCTTTCTCTTTCCTATTTGTTTCATTTTAGTTTGTTTTTATTTTCAAAATATCCAAAAGGAAATAGGTCATCATATTCCTTGTAGAGTTACCAGTAGTTTTCACTGTGCATCATGAGTACTGAGAACCAAACTCAGGTCATCTGGAGAAACAGGAAGTGCTGTGAACCGCTGACCATCTCACCAGACTATGTATGTTTACTTCAAAATTCCCCTTGGGCAAAGACTTTCAACAGAGGCCCACTGTTTTCATGTCCAAGACTATCACCCTATAGTCTGTGGCTCACTGCTTTCTTTATCAACTTCACTGATAGGCAGAATCATGTAACCCACAATCAAAAGGGACCATACATCATAATTGTGGTTATTGACCTAGAGATGAAAAGACTAAGCTGAGTTATACGAGCAGGTCTAACCTAATCTTCAGACTCTGTGTAAGAAGTAAACAAAGGCAAAGAGGTGACTCACTGATGGGGATAGGTATATTTCTGAATAAACTTGAGAATGGTTTCATCAGAGAATGCAAGAGAGCAAACTTCTTCCACAGGCTAGGGTTTTGCTTTGTTTTGATTACCCTTTCAAATTTAACTAATTCTTTGAAAATTACATACACTGTATTTTTATTATATTCACATCCTAACTCCTCCTAGGCCCACCCCTCTTTCCCTCCCTACACCCAAATTTGTGTCCTCTTTTTAAAATCCCACCCAATCATATTTGTGCTTCCCATATGTTCTTGGGTGTGCATCCATCAAGTAGAGCATGGTAGACCTATGAGCCCACACTCTTAAAGAAAACTGACACAGTCTCTCTCCCAGCATCCGTCAGTTGCCAGTCTCAGCCAGTGGTGGGACATCATGCCCACATTCCCTCTCCAGGCTGGGATTTTACATGGCTTAAGCTTGCACAGGGCTTATGCATCCTGTCACAACTGCTGTGAGTTCATATGTGCACTTGTTATGTTATGTCCAGAAAACACTGGTTTTTGGAGTCATGCATTCACCCTGGCTCTTACAATCTTTCTGCCCTCTCTTCCATAATAATCTCTGAGCCTTGAGAGAAGAGTGTGTAACATAGATGTCCCATTTAGGGCTGAGCATTCTGCAGTGTCCTATCCTCTGAACCTTGATCAGTTGTGGGTCTCTGTGCTTATTAACATCTCCTGCAAAAGAAGCTTCTCTGATGAGGGTTGAGAGATTCACTAGGCTAAGGACATGTCATTGGGAGTTGGTTTAATATTATGTGCATTTGACAGAATAGAAGTGATCTCTTCTCCCCAGGGCCACAAATTTTTGGTCCTGATGAAAAGGTTATTATCAGAGCTAGGTAAGAGGGGTAGTTATTTAAAGCCGATGTCTAAGTTAGCCAGGTACTGTTAGTGGTTAAACTAGGAAGGACAGGAGAAATTAGTGCTGTGTTTCATGAGTCTTAGATGTAGAGGTTCAACTGTAGATATGTCACCTGGGACTTGGCATCTCCCATTCATATAGTCTCTGTGTCTCACCGGTTCTGGAGTTCTACTGCTGCCTCCATCTATTGCAAAAGGAAGATGGTTGATAAGTGGTGTACTTTATGTTTGTCTGTAAATATAAGGATCCTTAGTTAGCATATGGTAAGAAATTTCATTTCTCAAGAGAAAGGGTTTTCTCTAGGATTTATGTCCCCTCCAACCCCATGTTTTTGGCTGAGTTTACAGTGCCATCCATGAGTTCATTCCCACTGAGAGGGTTTTAAGTCCAATTAGGTAACTGTTCTTAACTCCAGTTGAGAGTGCTACTATTGTGTCATTAGAGGTAGTGTGCTGTGTGAGTTACTATAATTTAGGGTTGGGTTGGACCATTGATTGATTTGTTTTCCCCCTTAGCAGTTTGCATGTTATCATCTATCATTATAGGAGCTACAGTTCAGGTAAAAGGCTTCCAGGTCAGTCCCTGCCCCATTACTCTGAGTCCTACATCCCAAGTATGTACCGTCTTCATTAGTAGGGTATTATCTTCTAGTTCTGGGGAATAACCAAGAACTTTGGCAATATCCTGCATTATTTTGGAAGTCTCTTGGACCACTTTCACCAGTAACACAAAGGGAGGTCCTGGTATGGTGTTCCTTGTCAAACAGCCCCCATGTATACAGATATACTAATGTTTACATGCTGTTTTGTGCATTTCTCAGGGGATTTCAGTGGCATTACACGTCCCTTTGGGGTCCCTACCCCTTCAAGAATCATTTATCTCTGCTCTCTTTCCTGCAGTCAGATCTCCCTCCTCCCTTACAATTCCCAGAACTTCTATTATACCCACTCTTCACCCATTAACACCTGCCTCCCACAAATGATCGCCTGAATGTGCCTCCTCCCTCCTCTCCTCCCTCTGGATCATTAGAGACATGCATATCAAAAACTGCTTTAGGTTTTATCTCACCCCAGTGAAATTAAGATCAAGAGAACCAAGGACTCCAAATATTGGAGAGGATTTAGACAAAGGGGAGTGCTCATTCCCTGCTGGTGGGAATGTAAACTCACGCAACCACTATGGAAAGCAGGGTGGAGAATTCTCAAAAGATCTAAAAATGAATCTACCATATGATCCAGTTATATCAGTTCTTGGCATACACCCATCAGACTCATCCTATTGTAGAGACACTGGCACATCCACGTGTGCTTTCTTCACAGTAGCTAAGAAATTGAAGCGACCTAAATGTCCCTCAGCTGATGAACCGATACTGAAATGTGGTTCATTTGTACAATGGAGTTCTACACAGCATTAAGAAAGGATGAAATAATGAGATCTCCAGGTAAGCAGATGGAACTAGAAAGTGTTAGACTAAGTGAAGTAACACAAACGCAGAAAAGCAAGCTAAGCATGTTCTCCCTCATTTGCAGGTTGCAGCACCAATACACTATATGTGAGTATATAACCTGTTGTAACATCAGGAACCAGGAAAGAGAAAGGACACAGGGAGTTAAAGGAAAAAAGGAACCCCAAAAAGAAAAAGGGAATAGCAAAGAGCAGATGTTACCAGGCTGGAGAGAGGGAAGTGGGAATGAAGTGTATTATTTTTCACGTAATTTAGTCTTTTCCATTTCATTTGTAATATTCTGTGATTTTTTTGATCCGTAAGATAGATTGTTTATCCCAGTTGGAATACATCATTTTCTTAACTAGGTTATAATTCTAAGAAGTGCTTTATTCTTGCTTTATTGTTAGTGTGTGTGTGTGTGTGTGTGTGTGTGTGTGTGTGTGTATGTGACAAAGGGAGAGAGAAAAAGAAAGAGTTCCCTGTAGCTTACAGTGGCTTTTGAAACTCTCCCTGGTCTGGCCAGCTTCCATCTCCTTCCTTAGCTTATTATATTCCTCATTTATAGCATATATTTCAGGATTTGACCCATACTTATCCAATGTCTGTTGACATAAAGCACCAGTGTCAAGTGTCCTATACATGGTTGTTGGATAACACAGTGATAATAGTGATAGTCTTGGTAGAAGCAGAGGAGAGATATGAACAATGTCAAGAGGAGGAAAAGAGTCATGTCAGATTTTAAGACTATAAAGTAAAAGAAAAGGCTGGGAAGTTGTCTAGTGGGAAGAACACTTGCTGTGCAAGTATGATCACCTGAGTTCTCATTACAGAGATAAAGAGGGAAAGACAGAAAGATCTCTGGGGCTTGCTGGCTGCCAGACTAACTGAAAAAAGTTCTTGGTTGATGTCCTTTCCCCACTTCCAAAGAAATAAGGCAGAGAGATAGTGAAAGACACTCATTACCCACCCTCCTCAGGGCCTCCAATAATACCACACATAAGTTTACCATCCCACCATTCTCTCTCTTTTTCTCTCTCTCTCTTTCTCTCTCCCCTCCTTGTATCCATTGTATTTGATAGGTGTCTTGACCTGTTATGTTAATATAAAACCTTTATTAAATTTGGGTCTATCTAAGTTCATATTCCTGTTTGATGGTCACTCACTTTTATTTTCAGAATAAATGATATCTTATTCTTTCTGAGGAGAGAATTGTATCAACACTGAGCTGTCTGGTTTTAGAATGAGGATCCTCAGCCTGGACAATGGGTAAGTTGCGGGTGGATCTTCTACCTGTGGCTGTTATCTTGGGCCCCATAGGATATTCAGCATCATTTCTGGTCTTTACTCACCAAAATCAGTTGAAACCTCCACATCTAACACAGTTTACAACCAACTCTCAATTTAATGTATTCCTTGGGGACAAAATGGCCAAGTTTAAAAAATTACTGTTTTGTTGCATTGCATATCAACCATGTCCCAATATTGTCCTTTATTTTCTTTTTTCTTAGAAAATTTAAAATTTTTAAAATAAATTTTAATTAATTTATTTTTTGCCTGAGTGTGTGTGTGAGACAGAGAGAGAAAAGGAGAGAGAGAGAAAGCCTGGATCTGCAACATTCCAATTGTGTTCAATCACAGTAGCATTAACCAATCAATTTTGTGGAATGTTTATACAGACATGAATTTTTTTCCAAGGGAAATTTAGTTCACACTAGCTATACACGAAGTTAGGTTCCTACTGTACTTTGGAATTTGAGTAAATATTTATAAAATTAAATGATCTATATCCCAGCATTTGAGAGTGCTGTAATCACACATGAGTGATTACATTTATTTATTGAGTATTCTATAGATGTCTCTGGCATCTCTAGATATGTCCATTTGTCAATTCTTGAAATTAAAATATGTTTCTTGAACTATAAATTAGTGTTTCTTTTCTTAAACAGCTAACCCTAAGACTGAGATTTTGTCCATAAAAATAAATGAAAAGCAAGCTCTTAGCATATTAGCTAATTAAGACTTAATGCTGCCATATACATAAAACCATCCCTGTGTGCTCTCTCTGTCTTTAAAGGCCAGTCCTCATTTGCACAAATGTTCACATTCTTTCTGTTAATATTTATCTTGTCAAAGTTATGAATTTTTGATGCAAAGTTGTTTTGCATATATTTGGATACCCAAGCCTTATAAAACTTTGAAGTCCAGTGAAGGGCTCATTTACCAGATCACTTCACCAGAGTGAAGGAACAATTTTCCCAAAGAAGGTTTTCCACTCAAGTTTTTCTAAATAAATAATTTCTAAACCTTTCCAGAAACAATATACCACTTTTCAAGTTTCTTGAGAGCTAAGACATATAAACAAGAGGAATTTAGTTAAGGGGGAAACGTTGCTCTCAAGATGAGAAGCTTGTAAACTCCCTTTACCTCGAAGCTCAATTTAATCTGAAAGAAAAACAAATCCATCAATGTCTATTCACCTCCCTGGAAAACCTGAGGGACATTTCATTTCCTCTTTGTTGAATCTGTGTGTTAGATGCTATTTGGCTCTTTCTGGTTCGGGAAATTTACTTAAAGGAACACAATGTATTTTGTATTCTATTTCTTAGTGTGTATGTCTAGATCTATATTGTGAGTGTTGAGGGGTGGATGTAGGCACATGCCTATGTGTGCACGAGTGGTCAACATTGGGTGTCTTTTGCTTTCACTCTTCACCTCACTTTGTAAGGCAGGGTCTCTCATTCTCTCTGGAGCTTACCCACCAATTTATTAGGCTGTCTGACCACTGAACTCCATGGATCTGCTAGTGTGTCCCAAGATTCTTCTTTTCCCACATCTCCAACCCTGGGATTACAGACAACCACTAAAATACCAAGTTTCTTATGTGCATGCTAGCAATATGAACACAGGTCATTAAGCTTTCCCAAAAAGCACTTTACCCACTGAACCATTTCCCTAGCCCATATATCTGCATTTTTTCAAATTTTTCTTAGCTTTTTAGCTAAATTACCTTGAAAATGGGAAAGAAGTCATTTCTCCTCATACAGTGATGTTCAGTCATATTAGGAAAGCAGGCCAAATAATAAGTGTGTCTGATTCTGACACTGCGGCCTTTCTTTCCATGATGCCCTGATGGAAATCTGCCATGAATGAGTCCTTCTTTGAATCCAGGACCTGTTTGGGAAAAACAATCCGTTGGAAATACATTTCAGGAAGTTCTTTTATTAAAATGCTATATAGAGACCAACTTTCACAACCAAGTTGAATCCAATCATTTCTATTACATATAAAGTTTTGCAAGATTATATCAGGTTGTAGAACTCTAGATGTACAAAAATCTAGACAAACTTCATAAGCATCAGATCTTTGACTATCCTTTATTCTAGTGGAAAGAAAACCTTCTTTGGTAAGCAATTGTGCTTTCCAAGTACCATATATTGAAGAACACACATTTTTTTTTATAAGACAGGATCTTATGTCATCCAGACTGGTCTTGAATTTGTGTACAGGCAAGGATAACTTTGAACTACTGATCCTCCTACCTCTTTATTAGGATTACAGGTGCACATCATTACATCACATTTATGAGATGATGGTCAATCTAATCTAGACCTTCATGTATGCTAAGCAAGTACTCTAGTAGTTGAGAAACATCCCAAGCCATGATGGGCACTTTAAACATCATGTTACAGATCAAAAATTGAAAATTGAATAGCTCCACTAAAGACACACAGTTAGAGAAAGGAGGAGTCAGGAACTGAACTTGAGAATACCATACTTTAAAGATTCTGCTTATCTCTTGATTCACCAACAGAGTCTGCCAACTCCAATACATATCTGCAACTCTTGATCTCCAATAAACAAAATAGTTGAAAAAAGAAAAGTGAGCTGCAGAGTTAGCTCAGTTAGTTACCTTATAAGCACAAGGACCTGAGTTTCATTCTCAGAACATGCATAAAATCTATGCATGATGGTGAGCACTGGGAAGGCAGAGACCAGCATATCCAAGCAGCTCAATGATTAGCCACACCAGCCTATACACTGAGCTCCAGCCCAGTGGGACACCTTGACTCAGAAAAAATGGTAGATGGAACCTGAGGAAAGACACGGAAGGTTGTCCTCTGCTGCACCTACACACACTCACACAAGGAATGCACAAACACAATATAACCAGGATATATGTAAAGAAGTATAAATCAAAATAATTTTAGATTTCTCTATCCCCAAATGCAATCATTGAAAATGTTGCTTGGTATCAAATTGAAATTTTTTATACTTTATTTATTATTATTATTATTAAATTTTACTGAATTATGTATTTCACACAGAACAACTCAATAAATCTTAATGATCTTTATACCCCTGTTGGGCCTCCAGGGCTGCTGCAGCTCGGCCCGCCCTTTAAGGGTGGGTTTGCAGTTCCCCTTGGGGCCGACTGCACCAGCTGTGGCTGTCAGTTTGGGAGATGGAGGCGTGGCAGGCGCTGCCAATGATTGCCTCCTCCCAGACGGCTGCCCTGGCCAACGCCCTCTCCCGGGAGGCTGCCCCTGGCGATCCCCTCCCCGCTCCTGAGCCCTTGAGGATCGCCCCCTCCAGGGGCACTGACCTCCGCGCCAGGCCGGCCTCCCACCCTGTGGGGCCAACCACCCCCCGCCGCGGGCCGCCCTGGCCTTCCCCTACTGGGAGCTGCAGATTGACGTGGGACAATCGTGACTTAGCCTTAATGCAGGCTTTCCACGGCCAGACTTCTAACAGTTTCCAACTGTCACAACCAACCGTCACCAACCATTTAGAATGCAGCTGTCAGAGCCTCACCCGAGTCTGACAGCCTATCAGAATGGACTTTGCCTGGCTGCAGATTATGTGACAGAGATAGATTGATCCTTCACTCCCTTTTAGCCCCGCCCCTACCCTATATAAGTTACTTTGTAAGGGTTAATAAAGGAGATCCTGCTAGACAGACTCCCGACTCAGCGTGTTTTTTTTTTCCTCCAGAGTGGAGAGGGGCCGGGTCGCGACACTCACCATCCCGCTCAGCCCCCGGAGGAGGCCTGCTGGACCAGCTTCGCCACCACCCTACCTGCCGGCGATCCCGGCATACCCCTTCCCCAATAGCTCTCCAACTGGAATCCATATATTCTTTCATATGTTTTAAGATCTATTGTGTCAGATTAGTGTCCCCAAATGTTCCTCAATGCAAGTTCATCCACTGGGGAGTCTTTGACTTTAAGATTAGGCCATCTTCACTCAACAGTAATCAGTTGCCAATATTTCTTCAGTAAAGTTTGGGATCCGCTGCCCATTTCCCAAGTTCCAAGTTGGTTTTTGTCTGCCTGGGTTTGTATGGGCCATGACCATGCTGACAGTATTGCTGTAGGTTCATATCATATGAGCAGGTTCCCAGGATCTTGTAGGATTTTATTTCCATGTGGTCACACACCTCCTCCCTGACTCTTACAATCTTTCCACTCCAACTTCAGCAGTGGTCCCTGAACCCTGGGTGAGTGAACCATAATATAGGAGTCCTCTCCAGAGACGCACGCTCTATAGACTCTTAATCGCCATGCCTTGGATATTTGTGACCTTTTGTGTTCCTGTCCTTCTGTTGCATGTGCAAGCTTCATTAATGAATGTTGAGAGATTCATTAGTGTCCTCTTTACCCCTTGTTCTATGTTGCATGACGCTTAGGTGTAGATATTGATTTGTAGATATGCTGATTTGGCATGAGCAATACACAGAAAATGTCTGTCTGTGACCAGCTGTGGTCCTCTGTAGTAGTCTCCATTTGGTGCAAAAGAAGCTTCTTTGATGAGTGGTGAATGGATACTTGACTGTAAATATAAGAATACATATTTTGCACTTAGTAATAAGTTACATTAGCCTAAGGATATGACAGCCTTAGGGATTTCTTTAAGCTCTATGACCTCTTCAGCCAAGTGTGATTAAAATACCACACATAACTTCCACCCATTGAGCAGGCTTTAAGACCAATTATGTAGATGTTGGTTACCCCTATGATAAAAGTGCCATGACTACACCAGTGTCCTGTGCTGGTCTTTGATGTGGTTATTTGGTCATGAATCTGGTGTTGGGCCATCAACTGATGCTTATTGCTGCTTGCATATCGCTAACCAGAGTTATGAGAGGGAAGTGGCTTCCAAGTCAGTTCCAGTTCCATTGCTACAAATCCTGTGTCTGAAGCATGTCCTGTCTTTACCAATAGAATGTTAACTTCAAGTTCTGGGAGGTAGTAAGTGGCTGTGGAAATAGCCTACATAATTTTCAAAGTATCTTGGACTACCCTGTCCAAAAACTCAAAGGGAGATTTCTCCTGTCTGGCACTGTTTCTTGTTATGTCACCTTTAGGTATGCACATGGACTCATTTAGAGATATCGTATGTGGAATTTGTCATTAGGTTGTTAGACTAATATGATTCCCTCTGGAGCTTTAAACCAGCTAGGCATTATTAATCTCTCTCTTCTCTCTCTTTCTCTCCCTGACTAACCCTTCCCACCAAGTCTTTCTCATTTAAATTGTCCACATTTTGCCCATTTCTCCCTTTAAAATACTGGTCTTCTATGGCCCCACCTCTCTTGACCTCCTTCTTTTCCATTATCCCCATAGTTCCTTGTGTAATCCTCTCTCCCTCCTCCCCCATCACATTTAAATACCCCCTCGGTTTCTATTCCTCCCTTAAGAATACTTGTCTCCTACTATTGTTTTCTCTCAGGTTCCTTCTTTCCCTTTATCTCCATGGTTGCTTCCAAATTCCTCCTTTCTGCAGTTACATCAGGATACATACTCACATATAAGGATTTCACACTAGGATGAAGGAGAACATTCGTCATTTGTTCTTCTAAGTCTATGTTACTTCACTTAGAATAACAATTTCTAGTTCCATCCATTTACTTGCAAATGTCATGATTTCATCTTTCTTTTTTTCTTTACTACTGAGAACTCCATTGCGTAAATGTTCCACATTTTCATTATCCAACGTCAGTTGAATGACACTTAGATGGCTTCCATCCCTTAGCTATTGTGAAAAGTAACAAACAGTAACAAAAATGGATGTACAAGTATCTCTGCAATAGGATGAGTCCTTTGGGTATATGACAAGGAGTGGTGTAATTGGGTCAAATGGTAGGTTCATTTAGTTTTTTTAAGAGTTCTTCACACTGCTTTCCATAGGAGTTGTACAAGTTTACAAATCCACCAGCAGTGAATGAGCATTCTTCTTTCCCTACATCCTCTCTAGCGTTTGGTATCATTTGTTCTCTTGATCTAAGCCAGTCTGGTTGGGGTAAGAAGAAATCTTAAAATGGTTTTGATTTGCATTTTCCTAATTATTACCAATTTGAACACTTTAAGATGTTTCTCAGCCATCTTTATTTCTTCTTGTGAGAACTCTCTGCTCAGATTCTTAACTCATCTTTTAACTTGGTCACTAGTTTTCTTGATTCTTTGTTTTTTGAGTTCTTTATATATTCTGCATGTTAAACTTTTGTCAGATGTGTCACTGATGAAGATTTTCTCCCACTCTGTGAGTTTTCTGTTCACTTTCTTGATTGTTTCTTTTACTGTACAGAAACTTTTCGGCTTAATGAACTCCTGCTTCTTGATTGTTGACCTCATGTCCCGAGAACTGATGGCTGATTTAGAAATTCCTTTCCTACACCTCTATCTTGTAAGTTACTGCCAAAGTTTTCTTCTAAGTTTCAGAGTTTTGGGTTTCACATGGATGTCTTTGATCCATTCGGAGATGACTTTTGCGCAAGGTGAAAAATAAGGGTCTGGTTTTCTTTGTCTTCTCATGGAGATACAGTTTTACCAGCAACATTTACTGAAGCTACTCTCTTCCCTCGAGTGAGTATTCTTGGCCCCTTCATCAAATATCAGGTGGCTGAAATTGCACGTACTCGTGTCTGAGTCTTCAATTACATATAATTTGTCTATGGGTCTATTTTTATGCCAGTACCATGCTGCTTTTATGACTATAGCTCTGTAATATAGTTTGAAATTTAGTATAATCATCCTCCATGCATTGTTCTCTACACTTAGGGTTGCTTTGTCTGTCCAGGGTGTTTTTCACTTCCATAATAATTTTAGGATTATTTTGTAATTCTGTGAAGAATGTCATGGGGATATTGATTGGGATTGCATTGAATCTATTGCATTTGGTAGGATGGTCATTTCTACAATATTAATTCCTCCAGTCCATGAACAGGAGATGTCCTTCCGTCTTCTGGTGTTCTTGTCAATCTCTTTCTTTAAAGATCTAAATTTTGCATTGCAGAGATCATTAATGTCTTAGATCAGGTTTATCCCAAGATATGTTTTTAGGCTCTTGAGAATGGGAGGGTTTCCTTGTATTCTTCTCCAATTACATTATTGATATATAGAAAGGCTACTGACTTTTGTTGATGAATTTTGTAATATGACATTATTGAAAGTGTTAATCATTTCTCCATTTCCCTGAAATAACTGAGTTTTCTGGTCAAATTTTTGGCATCTCTTAGGTATAATATCATCTCATCTGCAAAAAGGGATAATTTGACCTCTTCTTTTCCAATGAGTACTACTTTAAGTTCCTTCTCTTGCCTTATTTCTCCAGCAAAAATTTCAAACATTATATTGAATAGGAGTGGAGATAGTGGACAGCTTTCTCTGGTTCCTGATTTTAATGGGAATGCGTCCAGTTTTTCTCAACTTGGAATGTTGTTGTTTGTGGGTTTTTCATATATAGCTTTAATATGTATGTTCCATTCAAATTCTCTCTACCACTTTCAACATGCATGCCTGTTGAATTTTGTCAAAAGGCCTTTTCTACATCTAATGAGATGACCGTGTGATTTTTGTCTTTGAGTGTATTTACGTGCTTTATGACATTTATTGACTTACAGATATTGAACCATTCCTGCATCTCTGGAAAAAAAAATCTGACTTGATCAAGGTGGATCATCTTTTTGATATGTGTCTGTATGTGGTTTCAAAGTATTTTGTTGAGAATGTTTGCATCTATGTTCATTAAGGATATGGGTCTATAGTTTTGGTATTGCAGTGATGCTGGCTTCATAGAAGGACTTTGGGATTTCTGCCTCTATTCCTATATTTTTGAACAATTTAAGCAGTATTAGATATAGATCATCTTTGAATATCTGGTAGGATTCTGCTATGAATCCATCTCAGCCTCAGATTTTTAGTTGGGAGGTTTTGTATTAATGTTTCAATTTCCTTATTTATTATGGGTCTGTTTAAGCTGTTGATCACGTCTTGGTTTAACTTTGGTGATTTTCATCATTTCAGATATACATTCATTTCTTTAAGGTTTTGAATTTCAATAGCACATAGATTTTTAAAGTATTTCTTTAAATACTAAAGTAAATATACTTTAAAGTATATTCTGGATCTTTTTGTTGTGTGTTATGATGTTTCCCCTTTCATTTCTGATTTTGTTGATTTGGAATTGCTCTTTCTTTCTTTTAGCTAACTGGGCTATGGTCTGTCTATCTTTGTGGGTCTTTTCAAAAAACTAATTTTTGAATTCATTGGTTCTGTGTATTGTTTTCTTTGTTTCTATTTCATTAATTTCTGCTCTGATTTTGTCATTTCTTCTTGTCTGCTGGGTTTTGGGTTTCATTTGTTGTTGACTTTCAAGATTCTTGCATTGCAGTGTTGTCATTATTTGTGCTTGTTCTGATTTTTTTTTAATGTAAACACTTAGAGCTTAGGACTGCTTTTAAGGTTTCCCACAGGTTTCATTGGGTTCTATTGTACTTTCCATTCAATTCCAGGAATACTTCTATTTTTTTCTTAATTTATCCTTTGACCCATTCATCATTCAGTTTCTTGTTTAATCTCCATGAGTTTTGAAGTTACTAGGGTTTCTTCCAGTATTGATTTTAAGCTTTATTGCACCATGGTCTGATAAAATATATGGAATTATTTCAACTTTTTTATGTATTTGTTGAGTTTTGCTTTGTGCCCCAGTATGCAGTCAATCTTAGAGAAAGTTCCATGGGGTACTGAATAGAGTGTGTACTCTTTGGTGTTTGGATATAATATGCAGTAGATGTCTATTAGGTCCATTAGATGTTTGGTATTGGTTAATTCACACGTCTCTTTGTTTGCTTTCTGTCATGTTGACCTAGTGAATGGAGACCGTGGGGTATTGAAGTTCCTTACTATTAGTGAATTGGGACTAATCTGTGTTTAAAACTCCTGTAGTACTGTTTTTATTAAGTTGGGTGCACCCAATTTTTGAGTGTATATGTTCATGATTGTTATATCATCTTGGTTAATTGTTCCTTTGATTAGAATGAAGCAACCCTATTTATCACTTCTTATTACTTTTAGTAGGAAGTCTATTTTGTCAGATATTACAAAAGCAATTCCTGCTGGCTTCTTAGTGCCATTTGCTTGGAATATCTTTTTTACATCCTTTCACTTTAATATAGTGCCTGTCTTTGAAGGTAGGGTGGGTTTCTTGCAGACAACAAAAAGATGGAATCTTGTTTCTTGACCCATTCAACTAGTTTATGTCTTTTGACTGGGGAGTTCAGTTTATTGATATTTAAAGTTATTAATAAAAATATATATTGGTTCACATCATTTTAATTTCATTTGGCATTTTTTGGTCTAACAGTTATGCTGTCATTTAGTTTCTTTTTGTTGCCACTTGGGTACAGCTGTTCCTTTCTTCAGCCCTTTGTATTGATTCAAGTATTCTGAAGGGCTGGTTTTCTGGACAGAATTCTTTCAGTCTATTCATGTTGTAGAAGATTTTTCTTTCTCCTTCGATTATAATAGATATTTTTGCTGTGTAAAGAATTCCAGGTTGACATGGATGGCCATTTAGAACAGGGAATAATTTGTCCAAGCTCTTCTGGCTTTCACAGTTTGCATTGAAAAGTCAACTGTAATTTTGATGGATTTTCCTTTATATGTGATTTGTTGATTTTATTTTTCAGCTTTCAATATTCTTTCTTTGTTCTGTATTCTTGGTGTTTAACTATGATGTGCCATAAGGACTTTCTTCTCTGGTCCTGTCTATTTGGTGTTCTATGTGCTTCTTGATTTATATGGGCATGTCTTTTCTTAATTTGGGGAAATTTTCTTCTACAGTATGGTTGAAGTCAATGCCATTATCTTGAGATTCTTCTCCTTCTTCTATGCCTATGATGCATAAAGTTGGTCTTTTCATGGTGTCCCACATTTCCTGAATATTCTATTCCTGTGTTTTTAATTTTTTTCATTTTAATTATTTTCTTGAGTTCTGCATTTCTTCAACTATATCATCTAGTCTTGGCATTCTGTTTTCCATTTCATTTATTCTATTGGTGAGGCATTCTCTTGTTTCAAGTTGGCTTACTGAGTGTTTCACTTCCTTCTTCATTCAGTCTGAGTTTTCTTCAGTATTTCTAACTTCTTTGTGAATTCAGTCGGAAGTTTATTCCTATCATTTTTCATTCTTTGATTTCGTTATTTGAGTGAAACCCTGTCCCTGGGTTATCTCTATGAGGTTCTTATTGTAGAACTCTTCTATAGGATTGGTGATGTTTGCTGGGGACATATTATCTTGTTTTTTCACATTATTAATTTTTCATTG
This sequence comes from Eospalax fontanierii, assembly GCA_035773235.1. Classification (NCBI taxonomy): domain Eukaryota; kingdom Metazoa; phylum Chordata; class Mammalia; order Rodentia; family Spalacidae; genus Eospalax; species Eospalax fontanierii. Next base: position 114,963,225 of record CM069524.1, read on the forward strand.
TGGTCTTGGCATGAGGATTTATTTTGTTGTTTGTGATTCTGATGTGGGATTCAAGCCATCCTTTGTTGAGTTGAAGTCTGATTCTGTTTGTATACTTGAGGTGACTTGGTTGTTTTCTTATGGAGTATGAAATGCTGGTTGGTCGAGCTTCAGGTGCTCTCTTTTGATTTTATATTGGAGGGACCAGATGGTTTTAGTCCATCTGCTTATAAGTTCCCTTGGAGGCACAGGGCATGGGAGATCATATGCTCTCAGACTCTCTCTTAGGGTCTGGACCCCTCTAGTCAGCAAGCACAGCACTATTTGTGAAGATTGCTAGGCAGAGGCTGAATTCATGTTTTCTCAGGCAGACTGCAAAGGTCTGGACCCCTATTAAAAGGCACAGAATCCTAGTCCTGTAGCAGTGGGAGGGACTGCAGATGGCTCCGATGTAGGGGGAATGGCACAGTGCCGTTTGTAGAGCTCACAGCTAGGCAGGAGTACAAGAGTAGATCAGAGCTCTGGGGGACGTAAGCAAAAGCAGGGCTGTGCCCAAGGCTAGAAGGATCACATTCACGGGGGAGAATGGAGGTGCTCAGGTGATACAGGAGTAGAAAAGCACTGGGAAAGATCAGGTGGACCACTGAACAGGGGTGGTCACAGAAGTCCAAGACAGGTTGAGGGAAGGTACAGCCAGGGTACAGGGCTGGTCTAGGGTAGGCAGAGGCAAGATGGGGGTGGGAACAGCCCATGAAGGCTCTAACAAACTAGTCTGAAAATCAGAGATTGTCTGAGTAAATGGGATCTAGATGTAGTGGGTGGATCTGGACTAAAGGAGCAGTCCAGAGATCTGGGGTCCTAAGAGAAAAAGTAGGCTTCTGCCAAAGGCTAAAAGGAGAACCCAAAGAGTAGAATTCTAGAAATTCTTGCTTGTCTACAAATTCAAAGCTGAGTCTTCTTTGTTGAAATTCTGCACAGGAAGTGGATCATGTTCCTAGTGATGGGAGCACAACCGATGAGGACAGGCATTCCAGGACAAGAGGTCCATTCTTCTTCTCTGCTCATCTGTGTACTTGTTGAGATTATTTTCTAGGTAGAGAATAGGCACACACTATGATTTAACAGCACCTATGTCACCCAAGCCTGCATTGAGCACTAGCTCCTTAAGGGTTTGTTGCCTTAGTGGCCTCTGGTAGGTGGCTTTACCTACCCAAACCTCACTTCTTTCACTCTCTGGATACATAAAATCTGGCCAACGGAGTAATAGGAAGTTTTAAGTACAACAGCATCCTAACCAGCCTTTGAACAGGACCATAAGCAAGAAGGTATCTCAGCCATGCTCCCTCATTCTCTATTATGTGGACTGCAAATTAGCCAGACACTTTGGAAGGCAGAAATCCAGAACCAGCCACTGTAGCAACAAAATCTTCTTAAGAAGCCCTCAAAGGGCTGGAGAGATGGTTCAAACAGTAAAAAGCTTATGACATTATGACATAAGTAGGTGGGTCTGCATTCAAACCCAGGATCCAAGTTAATAAGTTGAGCATGATGGTGTATACTTGATATTCCAGTACCGGAGAGAGGGGCAAGTGGAAGCTTGGGGCTTTCTAGCTAGCCAGTCTAGTCTTATCTGGGAGTTCCAGGTTCAGTAAGAGACTGTCTCAAAAAATAGGTGGAGAGTAACTAAGGAAGATACCTGATATTAACCTTTGACCTACACATGCATACACACATGCAAAAACACACACATGTGCACCTGTACACATAGGCATGCGTGCACACACACACACATGAGTGCCACAGAAAATGCAATTCACAAAAGAGACTTTCATCTTCACTTTATTCTTGCTTTACCATTTAGTAATTACTGGAAAATCAAAAACAAATGCAAAACTCAGACAACCAAATGTGTATGACTTCAGATTGTGAAGAAAGAATGTTGGCAGGGGAGGTGGGATGAGTGAGCACCTCCTCCCACTTGGTCAGACTGCTGTAGCCCACCTTCCTCACTGTTAAAAGCAAGCCCCTGTAGATTTCCTTCAACTTTAATAGGTCAGCAGGCTCGGAGCCTCAGCTGCATTGTGCCCATCTCTATCCCTGAGGACATCTTCATTGCAGATGACAGCCAAATGCACGGAGCACTTGGCAAAGAATAACTAGTGTTTTGCCTCTTCCACTCACCTCTCTATGAGTTTTCATAGAGATGCAGAAAGTTTGTCCATAAACCTCCGTGTTTTCTGGTCATTGGTAAAACATGGCAGAAATGATAGGAAATCCTTGCTGAGATTAGGCTGCACACAGATGATGGGGCCAGAACATGGCTCTATGCAAGACACCTGCCATGCAAGCATGAAGACTTGAGTTCAGATTTCCAGAACCCACTGAATGCCGGTCTCCATAGCATGCCTATAATTCCAGTCCTCCTACAGTGAGATAGTATTCCAGAAGCTTGCTGGCTAGGCAGGCTGGTATACACAATTGCAAAATAACAAAGAAACCTTGTCTCAAACAAGGTAGAAGTTGAGAAAGCATTCTTTCCTCCTTTGAGTTGCTTTTGGTCAGAGTGTTTTATCACAACAGAAAAGAAACTAGAACACTACACAACACATTTATGTTTATACTGTTTGGGTTCATGTTAATATTCTCAGCATGTAACACAATTCTTATTATAGAGAAGAGGCAGAATAGATTTTTGCACACATGAATAGATATAACTTGATCCTTCTGTCCATCTAAATACATTGCAATCTATTTCAAGGCATAGGCCATCTCATATGTTATTATGTTTATCTTATTACACAATGATACATAGAGAGACAGAGCTAAGGGATTTTTTTACACTTTGACACTCACAGAAAAATATCGATCCATTAACGGTCCATTGGTTGCATATTTTTATTTGAATTCTTAAATCAGTTATCCCTTCTGGTTATATTTATTTTTGAACTCTTAGTAATCAATTGATTTTATAAAATTTCTGATTGTTTCAATTGCCTTCAGTCACAATGAATGAATATTTTTCTTTCAATGAAATCCATCAAAATCCAGATACACTTGGTTTATCACTAAGACTTTGAGTTCATGGTAACGATGCATGCTTCCAATAGGAGAATTTACAGGAGCCCCAGTTTTGACACTTTTCTGTAAGATACATCATTAAGGATGTGGAGCAAGGATATCTTTGTGTACTGTGATTTGCATTCTCAAATCCCAAATGGAGCTGCACCAGATCTTGCCTGCTGGGTCACATGATCCTCAAACTGGTTGGTCCTCACAGATCTGCTTAGAAGCCTGCTGCCTCTAGAGACAAGCAACTTTCATAGTGTGTGCAGACAGGCAGCATCTAATCACTTAAGAATCTGCCAAATATGGATATGATTCAGTTCTTCCCTAGACCTAGTGACTCCATGCCTCAGGGACCTAAGCCAGTGGTCTTTGTTTCAGTGCGTTCTCTACATTCAGGTATGCCTCAAAGTTGATAGACACTGCTAGAGAGCCTAGGCCTTTGTGAGCAATGCCCATGGGTTAGTCAGCACGAGGTTTCCAGCTTTCAGTGTCTGGCCAAAAGTTTATACTCAGTAAATGAATGGAAAAAGTTTCTATGTTTTTTGTGTGCATGCATGCGTGTGTGTGTGTATGTGTGTGTGTGTGTATGTGTGTGTGTGTATGAGAAAGAAAATGTGTGTATGTTTGTGTGTATGTAGGTGGAAGCCAGAGGATAGCATCAGATGTCAGCCTAAGGAATATCATCCACTTCCTTTGAGACAGGGTCTCTCACTGGCCTAGAGCTCACAAATTAGGCTAGACTGTCCACCTAATCCCAGTGACGTACCTGTTCTTCCTTCCCAGTGCTGGAATTTCAAGCCTGTGCCACCTGGCCTTTTTCATGTGGTTACTGGGGATCAGACTCAGGATCTCATGCTTCTGAGGCAAGTACTGTATCAAATAAGACAGCCTCACAGTTACCAGGTTTGACTTCTGGGTTATGTATGAAGAGGAGATTATCAATGGTCAAGATCCGTTCAACATAAAGAACATCAAGGAAAAGACTGTGACTGCCTAACATGCTCCTCAAACTTAAGGCTTCCTTCAAGTCACAGCTGATGTGCATATTTCCTAACTGAACCAGGAAAATTTAGGTCCCTTGTCTTGTGGTCTTTTTTCTATGTTAGCAAGATTATTATTAAAGTGATCATCTTTCAAAAAGAAACACTGGCTATAGTTATTTGCCTTTGCACCTTTCTTACCTAGCATGTTTTAGAACAAACCTAACACAAAGCAGCTATTTAGGCAATGACAAATGTTAACAGCATACCTATGTATACTTTGGATGATATCAGTGGTGCAGTTATTAGCAAAGCTATTCCAATTAGAGTCTATCCCAAAGGCAATGCAGATTTTTGTCATTTAATATTGCACTGTTTTACACAAAGATTGGAATGGAGCCTTACTTCTGTAGAATCTCCTTTGTCCATGAGTATTGTTCTTTGTTCTGTCCTTGCATTCCTTAATCAGGTCCAAGTCTTTGACTCTGTGCATATATATAGATTCTCTGTGTGTGTGTGTGTATGTATGTATGTATGTATGTATGTATGTATTATGTATGTATATTTGTATATGTATATTTTAAGACTATATGTATATGTAGTTCAACCACGTTATCAAAGATGTTGCAGTTATTAGTACTAATTGTCAACTTGGCACAATCTGGAATCACCTGAGAAAAGTCTCAGTGAGGGTGTATGATAAATACGATGTTCTCTCTGAGGTTTTTTTCCTATTGGTTCATTTGGTGGCAAATCCCGCCCTCTGACCAATAAGGGGGCAGGAAGGTGGGGAGAAAGGAAAAGGAAAATCATGGTGGCAAGCCAGAGAGGGGCACCAGGATTACTCAAAGGCACTCAGGAGAAAAGTGTCCAGATCCCAGGCCAACCCAGAGGGCCAAAACCCCAGAGGAAGCATTCTAAGTCCCTGCAGCCCTAAGGACCATGTGAGTGAAAGTGAAAGGCTGGCTGGGAATGGACAGAGCCCTGCACTGTGGACAAAGGCCTCTGTGCCCGGGACAAAGAGACGTGCGTGCAACCTCTGTGACTGCTTTAGGCTGGTGGGTCACTGGTAAAAATGACTCTATGGCTCACCTGAAATAAATCAATCCCTTTAAAAAGAGCATTCTACATTCGGTCATTTGGTTGAGACCTGGAGGGCGGGGTGAGGCTGAATGCCAGGACCCACCATGAGAAAATTTATACAACAACTGGTGTAGTCGGCAGGATCTGGCTGGCACAAACGGAAAAATAGCTCAGTGGTTAAGAGCACTAACTGCATTTACAGCAGACCTGCAAGAGGGAATGCAGACAAATGGAGTTCTGGCATGGCTGTTACAGTGGATTCTCAAGTGGCTAATTAATTTAATATTGCCAAAGCCAGCAATGTCTGGGGGAGAAATCCCAGGATGGGAGCCTGCCTGTGACTGGCTATTCAAGGGGTGGAGACAATTTGCCTGGCCAAGGCCTCTCACAACAGCCGGGTGTGGTCAATGGAGAGACCATAGGTGTGGCTAGGGTCAGGAAGAAGATCCAGGGTTTCCATGGCCCTAGGAATCAACTGGCAAGACAGGGGCAAGATAAACCTTATTCTTCCTTGGCCCTATGTAGGACCAGGCAGTTTGGGCCAACATCAACGAGGTTGGCAAGGATACAGGAATGCATGGAGGCTCCATGTGATGACTCTGGGATGCTAAATGGGTTCCTGACAATAACTAAAGACAGCAAAGGACTGGCTAATTTTCCATGCTATGTTAGACCTTGTATGTATATATAATGTTAACTTTTGAGTGTTTTACAGATATGAAACCAGGTTGAGAGATGTCAAGTACACTTGAAGGAACAAGAATGGAATGTAACTCATACAGGGTACCAGGGTGAAATATAGCTGTAAAATTCTGAGTTCTATGGGTCTAGGCCTACAGATGTCAAACAGTAAAGGTATACTTTATGTGATTGTTGACTAGCAATTCCAGTACCAGGCATGGGTTGACCCTCCCTATGAGCTGTTGGCCAGTGGGTTCTTGAAAGTCCCTCTCTACCAAAACAAAAGGCAGTTGCCACATTATAATGCTGGTCGCACACTGGAAATGGATGGTAAGGCCCTATTACTGAAAATGTGACATGGCTAGAGCATGGAGAGAGAGATCTAGCTGGGACTGAGCTAAAGATTCCTTACAAATGAATGGCTGGCCTTCACAGTGCTAGAGGGCGCTATGCAGACCACCATGGGAGAATGGTCCTGAAAAGCTCTGCTTAATGACAGATCTTGTGTGCTTCACTGTCAGATGCTCTGCAGGTGTAATAGAGGCACATCTGATATGTACATCCTCAGCATATTCATAATTGGATTTAAGGCCCGCTCTTCACAGACCTTAAATATCAGAAATGGAACACATATCTGATATGAAAAGAAAAAAGGGGTTGACTCCCAATGGTATTAAAGGAAGTTATAAAAGTAGAGAAACTACTGTGATTGTTTGTGAGGTGAATATGATACATCCACTTAAGTACTTTCTAGACAGTTGTGTTTATGATGGCCTATGTGGATGTTACAGCTTTCCTGTGTGACTATTGCTGTATTGTTATGTTTTGTTTGTTTTCCAGAGAGAAGGGGTGGAGTGTATGGTGAATATGGTGTTCTCTCTGAGGTTTTTTTTCCCTATTGGTTCATTTGGTGGTAAGTCCCGCCCTCTGACCAATAAGGGGGCAGGAAGGTGAGAAGAAAGGGAAAGGAAAAACATGGCAGTGAGCCAGAGAAGGGCACAGGGATTACTCAAAGCCACTCAGGAGAAAAGTGCCCGGATCTGAGGCAGACGCAGAGGGCCAAAACCCCAGAGGAAGCATTCCAAGTCCCTGCAGCCCTAAGGACCATGTGAGTGAAAGTGAAAGGCTGGCTGGGAATGAACAGAGCCCTGCACCGTGGACAAAGGCCTCTGTGCCCGGGACAAAGAGACTTGCGTGCAACCTCTGTGACTGCTTTAGGCTGGTGGTTCACTGGTAAAAATGACTTTATGGCTCACCTGAAATAAATCAATCCCTCTGAAAAGAGCATTCTTCATTCGGTCATTTGGTTGAGACCTGGAGGGCGGGGTGAGGCTGAATGCCGGGACCCACCATGAGAAAATTTATGCAACAGAGGGATTGCCTAGATCAGACTGAACTGTGGATATGTTTGGGGAGGATTATTTTCGTCACCTTACTGAGGTGGGAATACAGCTCACTGTGGGTGGCACCATTCCTGAGGCAGGAGATTCTGGACTGGAAATGGTAGAAAGGAAGCTGAGCATGAGTAATAATCATGCATGTATTCATTCCTTCTCTGCTTTTGACTGCAAATGTGTTGTGACTAGCTTCTTCAAATTCCAGCCTTGACTTCTCTGAAATGATGGATTATAACCTGGAATTAAAAACCAAAAAAACTATTTCTCTAGGGTATTTTATCTTTTATCAGGGTATTTTATCTGGTAACGAAATTAAGACATATGTGGGCTGTCAACTAATACCAAAACAGACAAACTTTATCTTTTCCTGATTTTTGACCTTTAAAAAATCAATTTTTAAAACAAAAATATCTTCAAAACAGAAATTAATAAAACCACTATTTATTTTTTTAAGCACAGTACTTATTGAACACCTAATACATTTAAATAAACATTATTTAAGTGTTTGGGGTAGACTTCTGAACAAAAGGTACAAGACTACCTCAGGCAGTAAGGAGACATAGGAAATGGGCAGAGGCTAAACAAGAGACACATTTAAAAATCTGTAAAACAGTGTATTAAAAAGTGAGGAGCAGTGACCGGAACTCTCAGTAGGGACAGAGTCACAGGCAGGTACCATCCTGTTATCTGCTGAAGCCGGAAGAGTTTTCCCCTTAGGGTTCTTCATTCAGGCAAAACCAGGCTTTGTGGTTTCAATGCAGATAGGAATTTCAGGATGAGATGGTATGAAAAAGTGTTGGGGTTTTTTAAAAGATACATTAACATATATCTTAACTGCAGGGGTGAATAAAAAGAGGAGCATTCAACGAAATACCCAAAGTGTGTGTATGGTTTTCTCAAGGGAGAGTCACACTTGTTGTCTTCATAATGTGTGTGTGTGTGTGTGTGTATGTGTGTGCGTGTGTGTATGTGTATTCTGGATTTTTTCTAAGTTACATTGTTTAAAGAATGTTAGTCACTACAAAGTTTAATGGTTAAATATTTTCTTTAGTAAACAAAGTTATAGGGTAGATTCATAAATGGTATTGTTTAAATTCAAGAATGAGAGAAACTCACTAAAACCCGAAAGATATAGTTTATTTTGTCCCTAACCAAGCACACTTTATTTATTGTATGTAACATTTCTATTTGCGGTGTCTTTAAGAAAACACAGATTATCACAGAAGGCAGTTTTGTCTTTAGCAATCGAAAGCAAATTTCTTGCACTTGTCATCAGGAAAGACAAATCAGATCCCAGATACAAGGCCTTTTTCTTTCCCATGTCCTACTAATTTTTCTCATCTTTCTATCCCACCTAAGGGCACCAACATTAACACCATTGGTAGTTCATGATTTTGCGTGTCAGTACTGAAGACTGTACTTCAGAGCTCTCCAAAACCCATTATTTTAACTTTTCTAAGATCACATCCTTTATTATTCAATCAAATTTCCAGACTTCAAACAGAATATATATGCAAATGACATTAAAATCAATGTCCATTCTAGCATTCCTCTAGGTACCCTGGACATTTGCACTGCTTTCTCAGCACATCCACATAGACATCTAATAGTCATTACCAGTTCAGTTTACCCAAAACTCCCATCCACTATCCAACTCCACATTCAAACCCTGTTGTCTTAGTGTTTCTGGTCTCAATTAATTTGAGTCCCACCCTTCTCACTACTCAAAGCAAAGCCCTGGAAGATTTTCTTAAATTCTTCCTCTAACATCCCTTCACCTGATCTGAGAGCAAATCTTCTCATGTATCCCTCCAAAAGTTTATCCAACATTCAATCCTTCTCATCACTCTGTGATCCAAGTTACCATCTGTTCTTGGGTTGTCTTATAGATAACTGGGATTGTCACAGTTATCCCTTGTAAATAATTTGGTCTAATTCCCAACACTCACTGGTACCACAACAATCCAAATGACTGAGTTACTTCCAAATCAGGCCTCACCCCTTTCCAGGCCAAGCCTGTCAACTACTGGCTCCCAATCTCATCCCTTATCAACGTCCCATGATGCCTTATGCTCACCTGTGATTCCTTCATGACTTGGAGTCATTTTTTCGTGACCTCATCATATCCCACTTTCCACTTTACTCATCTTTCTGAAAAGACTAGCTTTTCCTTTGAAGTCCTGAAACATTTCAAGCAAAATTCCACCTCAGTGCTTTGTACTATGCGTTTCCTCTGCTAGGAAATCTGTCTCCCAGGCATCCAAGTGCCTCATTCCTCATCTACTACCAGTCTCGGCTTTCATATTGTATTCAGTTGATGTCTCCTGTGAACACCCTGTGAAATCTGTAGCTCCCACCTCTCAACATTCTCTGCCTTCATTTTCTCTTACCATAAGATCATCTGTCATATTACACATTTTAGTACTAATTGATTTCTTATGATCTGGGATTTAGTGCCATTAGTATAGTTGCAAATATGAAGTCCTGAACTGAAGCCCCAGAGCCCATGTAAAAAGAAACCCAGCATGATGACACACATGTGTATTCCCAATGCTCCAGAAAGCAGAGACAGATTAATTCCCTGAACTTGCTACCTAGCTAGCCTAGTCTACTTAATGACCTCCAAACCATTAAGAAATTTTGTGTCATGAAATAAGGGGGAAAGTAACTAATGAATGGTGTCCAAGTCCTCTGTCTTCTACATGCACATATATGCACCCACACATGTGCATCCACACATATATGTGCACCTGTACACTGACATAAACTTGGCTCATCATACCATTTTAAGGATGTGAGACTCATGACAGAACTTTAGTCTGAATTCTTCACTGCTTAATCCTCAAGGCCTACATGGGTACCTTGAGCACTATGGTCTCTCTTGTCACCATTGCTGTTCCAATACTTTGTCCTGGAATTAGTAGTCTTAGGACATTTACATACTTGGTTTCATTTAATCCCCATTACTAACAGCCTGTGGTCCCCATAAGGATAAAACGATTTGTTCAATATGATGTATCTCCCAACAGTTACACCTAGAGTTTAGATTCATAATCCAAATCCCACATTGTTTCTATAAATGAGATGGCTTTGTAATACTTGTGTTTTCCAGTTTCTGTATTTGATGCAGTGACCTTCTGCATCAATTACTAACCAGGCCTCTGCTTACCTTCTGAGATAAGACTCGATCAGGCACATGCGGAGCGTATGGCTATTGCCACGACCTTCTGTATCTGACACTCTGCTGACCCGGAACAGACTGCTCCTTTTGGGGCTACTGAAGGACCTGGACAGCCCACCACGGAGGAGGCCTCACTGACACAATCAACTGTTCCCGCTGAAGTCTCACATGCTAAGCCACTACCTTCTTTTAACGGAGTTACCCTGGGACCAAGTGTCAAACAGCTAGAGATATTTCCACAGCCTCAGAACCTGAAGAATTATTCAGACTAGCTAACCCTAAGCAGGTTACCTTGCCTTTTACTTTATTTCCCAAGAAAATTACAATAAAGTCTCTCTATATTTTTTATTTACTTTGTGTGGTGTATACACATATGTATGGGTGTGAATGCTTATATGTCTATGAAGAGGCCATAGAAATACACTGAATAGTCTGTTTTATCACTTTCTGCCATATTCCCTGAGACAGGGTCTTTCACTGAGCCTTGAGCCAGGCCAGCAGCCAGCAAGCCCCAGTGTCCCTCCTTTACCCACCCCACACCGGACCGGGGTTGCAGGTGTGCTCTGGCCGCACCTGTATTAACGCGGGTGTTAGCCTCGGAACTCAGGTGCTCACATTTGGACATCAAGCACTTTTGTCCACTAAGCCACCTCCCTAGCCTGAATAAAGGCTCTTACACCTTTTCCCTTTCACCTCTGCGTTCTAACTGACCCTTCTTTGAAAAAAGGTAACAAACTACCAGTCCTTTCACGATCTGTTGGTCTCAACCCACTGAAGTAAAATAAAGCATTTATTTACTTATTTATTGTACAGGGGATTATAACTAGATCTCAGGCACATTATGCCCAGCATTCTATCACTGAAATATAACCATAATCTAAATCCTATGATTTTTTTAATTTTAATTTTTAATTTTATTTAAACTTTTATTTTTTAATTGAGTTTTTGTCATTTTCATAAAATGTACTTTGATGTACTTAGACCTCCTCCCCTCCTCTCCATTCCCCCCCACTGCCCACCCAATTTAATATATGCTCACATATATTATATATATTACATATCTGGCCATATATATAATGGAATATAAAGTGTAATTTGTGTCCCCAAATGCTCCTCAGTGTAAGACCACTGAATCCTACATGTTAAGCTATGCCTGAATAGCAAAAGATCTAGGAATCTGGTCCTAGCATATGGTTACCATATAACTGAATTGGGCACTGGAAAGACGGTTTCAAAATTAAGAGCACTGGTTGCTCTTGCAGAGGACCTGGGTTGTTTCTAGCACCCACGTGCTGGCTAACAACTGTCTGTAGCTCTAGTTCCAGGGGAGCCAACATTCTTTCTGACCTCCATGGGCACTGCATGACATGGAAGCACTTACATACATGCAAGCAATACACTGATGCACATAAAATTAAAGAATATAAATAAAATATTTTAAAATATATAACTGAACTTCAAGAGACTATATCTGAAGTATATACTTACTCTTCTCCTAGAAATAGATCTTGGAAGCCTATTGATAGACATTAGAGAATCAAAATGTGAAATGAGTGGGAAAGACAGGACCCACAGAAGACAGGTGTGTACTTCACATGCCCATGACCATATAAGAGACCAAGAAAGGAAACTGAATGTATTAAGCACTATGGTTAATCTTGACTATCAACTTGAAGGGATTTAGAATCATCATGGAAACAAACCTCTAGGCATATCTGTGAAGGAGTTTCTGAGATGAAAAGACCCACCTTAACTGTAGATGACATCATTCCATGGACTGCATAAAATGGAGAAAGCAAGCTGAGCACCAGCAGTCATCTTTCTCTGACCAGAGGCCTCCTGCTCCTGCCTGTGCTGTCCATGCCTTGATGGACTGCACCTCAAATTGTGAGCCAGAGGAAACTTTCCTCACTTAAGTGGCTTTTGTCAGGCATTTTGTCACAGCAATCAGAAAAGTAACTAATACAACACCCCTACCTCTCGCACCACACGTTACACACAGTCTACTGGAAGTTTTCTGTCACCATAGTTAAAGCCTATGGAAACTGACAAGAAATTTTATCTCCATTTAACAATTTTACATAGACTCATACTAGGATTCCAAGTAATTAGATAACTTGTTCAAGTTCATGAAAGTAGAAATATCCAATGGAGGGGGATCTGATTGCACGTCCATGTTTCCCTATACCGTTTGAGGGCTAAAGGCCATGCTGAACAAGGGGTTAACTAATCTTATTGATAAAATGGAGTTTTGTTCCCTTTTTACTCTCTTTGCCTTTTGCAGTAAACATTTATCTATTCACTTGCCTCTGACTGTCCAGGCATGATTTTATTCTCAAGAAATCTAAAACTTATCTCTGTGTCCCTACTCATTTCAAACTAGACACATTATTGTTGCCTTTCTCTTTGTCAACAGACCTAAGCCCTGACACCACACTGTTAAGTTGGCATACTTAGGCTAGAAACTGTCTTAAAAGGAAATTTCTTGTGACAAATTACCCTGGAATGATTGATTGGCTCCTCCAGGGAAGAGGCTGCCAACACTACTTGTGAAACTACTTACTGTGTTCGACTGGCTCACTGGCAGCCTGAGAAACTACCTTCAGGAGCTAGGGAGATTGGAGGTGAGATGCGTTAAGAAATTCAGGGTCACTCACCGTGTGCCACACAAGGCTGTGAGCTCAGTTTCTGGGCTGTGCCACACCATCCCTCCATTTCTCAGGTCTTCTGTCACTAATGTTGTTACCATCCAGCTTCTGAAATGCATTTTAAACTCCTTTGGAACTCTGGTTTTGCTTTCTTAATGGTTGATTAATAGGATTTTCTCTGAACTTGAACATATCAAGTTCATATCACATATCAGATCAGATCACTGCAGGAGTTTTGGGATTACAGAGATGCATCCAGTTTTTCTAAGTGGGTTCTGGGATTGAATTAAGGTCATCAGGTTTACCCAGTAAACACTTTCATACACTGATCTATCTTATCAGCACACACACAGAGACACACAGACACAGCATAGAAACAGATGTGTCTTTCAATAAACATATGAACTACTTTCCCTTGGATAAACATCCAGAAGTAGAATTACTTGTCCATAGGGAAATGTACATATTTATCAGTTTTTCAAAGTGATTTCACAAGATTATTCTCTGATAATTTTATGTGGAAATCTAGGTGTTGCAAAAAATGGTATCTTGTTGTTTAAGAGGTTTCCTCCTAATTGAAATATTCCCTCCAAGAGGGAGGGAGAGTTGTATGAGGAGAAGTGAACAGCTGCTTTGCCAAGGTTACAGAAGCCTCAAGAATAACTGTAATTATAGGCCAAACCCCCAAGACCATCTTAACTATATCTTCTGAAGCAAATACATCTTTAACCTTCATGTGGTGAGTTTCTAAGCACACTCCCTCACTGCTGGAAATACTGACATGTTATTTAAGAAATATTTGCCAACTTATTGTTATAGAGATAATGTCTTTTAGAAATTTTGTAAGTTTTAAATAATAGATGTATGATTAATCTATCCTTTTTAGGTCAGGTGTGAGATGACAGTGAGCATTCATTTCAAAACATTCACCTGCTCCAAGACAACTTATTAAAACTGTTCATCATTCTCTGTCACTATTCTGCAGTGCCCCTTTATATGACAAAATGGTATACATCTGTGTGTGGTAATGCTGATTTTCTATCTGTTTTAGGTTGCTTTCAGATGTGTGACAATACATTCTGCCCAATACCAATGGGAGGAGGAAATGGTTTATTTGGCTCACGTCTCCTGGTTCACAGTTTATTACTTAAGGAGCCCAAGGTAGGAACTCAGATCCTGGAGGGAGGAGCTGAAGCTCAAGCCATGGAAGAATGCTGCTTATTGGCCTGTTCTCTTGTCTGGTGTTTTGCTTGCTTTCTTATACAATACAGAACCAGCCCAAGGGGGGACACAACCCACAGTGGCCTATACCTTCCCACATCACTTAAGAATCAAGGAAATATCCCACAGACATGGAGATAATTCTCCAATTGAGGCTCTCTCTACCCATGTGTGTTGAATCAACACTAAGGCTATCCAGCACAATTGACCCCCTGTCAACCTGACACACAAATATATCATGATTAAACCACAATCTTTCCATTTCTTGTCCCCAAGATATGATGTTAACAAACCACAACATAAGACAGTACAACCTTAAAAATCCTACAGTCCTTAAAAAATCCAAACATGTAAAAGTTTACAGTCCCTTTTAAAAGTCTCTTAACTGTGGGCTCCTATAAAATTGAGAAAATGTACTGTCTTATTTCAGAGGGAAGAATTAGGCACACCTAAGCAAAACCTAATTCGGGAAGAATCAGGCACACCTAAGCAAAACCTAATTCCAGCAACTGGCTCAAGGCTGGACATCTGGAATTCACTCACAGTCTTCTGGCTCCAAAAGGTTTCAGCAGATCCACTTGTCTGGCTCTGCCACCCACAGAACATAGCTTGTCTCACAGGCCTAGGCCGACTCCATTCCATACCTTCTGCTGTCCTTGATGGTATCCCATGGTCCTGCATTCTTTCTAAAAAGCTGAGGTCACCACTGAAAATGAGGCTGCACCATCACCAACAGGCTCTTCGGCCTTTCCTGGTGCAAAACCTCAGATTCTCCCTATGACTGCTGGAGTCCTGGCGTGTTCACTGTAGCTGAGGCTGCACTTTCACCAATGGCCTTTCCTGGTCTCTCACAGTACAAGTCTCAGCTGCTCTCTGTGAGCCCTTCATGCTTTTAACACCAGAAACATGCAGGAGACTCTTACACATGCCAAGTGTTGGTTCCATCTTGAGATGGAGGCACTGGTCCCCTCTGGACCACACCTTCTATGTGCTGACCCTGAAGAAATACTTTCCAGATTTCATATTGATGATACTGGTCTCTTGTTACAGCTGATTTTTCAGCCCCAGCTAACCAGCATCAATTGTCCCAGTAAGGCAAAAGTTTTATTTCAGTGATTCTGGACTCTTTTTAATCACGGATGATTCTTAAGCTCCAGCTGACCAGAACTCACAGATTCTCAATTCAAAATATCACACAAACAGCCCTGATAGTCTCTGCTTCCCTTTGAAGCTTCACACACCAGGCCTCCATTATCTTCAACTCTTTGAGCATAACTGTTTCAAGCTCTACAGCAACAAACTGTAAGCACTCAATGACTTTTCTAGTCCAAGGTTCTAAACCCTTCCATAATCCTCCCCAAAACAACTGAGTCAGGTCTGTTACAGCAATACTCTACTCTTGGTACCAATTTCTGTTCTACTTTGCTTTTCCATTGCTGTGACAAAACACTCTGACCAACACCAACTTGGGTAGGGAAAGGTTAATTTGGGTTTTGTCACCCAAATCACAGTTTATCACTTAAGAAGGCCAAGGCAGAAAGAACTCAGGGCAGGAAACTGAAGGCAGGAGCTGAAGCACAGGCCATGGAGAAATGCTGCTGCTGTTGGGTAGAAAAGCGGTTTTCTCTATGTTTGCTATGAGGGATGGACTTCCAAATGTGATTGACAGCCAACTAACCAATGACTAAAGGGGGGAGGTTTAGCGGAAATGCAGGGAAGGCTGGGAAGGAGAGAGGCTGGCCGCAGAGTAAGAGCGATATGCTCACTTGCTGGAGGGGAGGTCCTTATGAGAATGCAGGCCCCCTGCCATACAACACCTCCATCTCTCTCTTGCCCCAGGGGATGGATCCTTTGTAAGTACCTTGGAATAAATCCACTTTTCCAAAGAGAGCTCTCTGTTTGCTCTGTCGGTGCAAACCTGGGGGTGGAGTGGGGCTGAAGGTCTAGCCTCACCATGAGAGAAATTCATGATACAGCTGCTTACTGGCTTGCTTCCTTGGTTGATCCTCAGCTTGCTTTCTTATACAGTATCGAACGGGCCCAAGGAGGGCACCACCCACAGTGGGCTGGGCCCTCCCACATCACTCAAGAATCAAGAAAATGCCCCATAGTCATGGCCACAGGCCAATCCAATAGAAGCAATTCCCCAACTGAGGCTCCTTCTACCCAAAAATGTCAATTTGACATTAAAGCAATCCAGCACACTATCCTTTCACTAATATTATAATTTTAACTAGCAAAGGGTTAGGATAAGATGACATCTTTTTTTAATTCATCAAGAACATATCTTGAGCCTGAGAGATGGCTCAACACTTATTAAGAGAGTGTGTATCATATCTTGTGACTCACAACTGTCCAGTTTCAGAGTCTCCAACACATCTGGCTTCCCAGGGTACTTGCATGTGCACATACCCACATGGAGACACACACTCATATGCATTACTAAAAATAACAGAAATCTGAAAAAGTTAGGTCACATGTATTTTTAAATTTTTTAAATATTTTCTTTTTATTTTATGTGTACCAGTGTATTGCCTGCATGTATGTAATTATGCCCATGTCATGCAATGCCTGCAGAAGTCAGAAGAGGGCATCAGATCCCTTGGAGTTACAGAGGATTGTTAGCCACTATGTGGGTGCTGGAAATCAAATCAGATCCTCAGAATAGCCAGTGCTTTTAACTACTGAGACATTTCTCAATCCCCTGAGTTGCCTTTAAAAAAGAATAGAACTTGCTCATTCTTGGTGATGGAAAATTTGTCAATTTGAACAAGAATACTTGCTAGGACGCTTATTAGGATTTTTCAATTAAAATGTGAGTTTCAAAAAATGGCAGATTTAATTTATTTAATATTGGAATCCATAAATGTGGCAAGTCACTACATTATTTCAATAGCTCACACTTTTACAATCCAAGTACTAAGCAGGCCCAACCATGCTTAGCTTCCAACATCAGATGAGATTGGGTGCATTCAGGATGGTATGGCCATAGACAATATCTTATATTTCTCAATAATAAATAATAACTTATAGTATGCTAATTTTGTGATCTTCTCTATCTTTAGTGAAATTTATCTCTGGAAATTGGAAATTATTTGAGGAGAAAAGAGTACCACAATTTAAAAAAAAATTATTCTCTTGGACAACCAAGAAGGTTCAGTGGGTAAAGGTATTTGCCTACAAGCCTAATTATATGAATTCAATTCCTGGTACTCACATGGTAGAAAGAGAGATCTAACATCCACAAGATGTTCTCTGACTTCCACATAGATGCCATGGCACACATACCCCCCCCCACACACACAGTAAATGAATTTAATAAAAATTAATTCATTGTATATTCTTTTAATAATATTTTTGGGAGCTGGAGAGATGGCTTAGTAATTATGAGCATTGGCTGCTCTTGCAGAGGACCTGGGTTTGATTCCCAGAACCCACATGAAGGCTAACAACCATCTGTAATTCCAATTCCAGGAGATCTACTGCCCTCTCTGATCTCCACAGGCATTGTATGACATGGGTGCACTTTCATACATGCAGGCAGTGCACTCATACACATAAAAATAATATTTAAGAACATTTTTGGATTTAATTATTTTAGTTTATTTATATGTATTTTTTTCTGCATGTATATAAGGGCACCTGTGTCATGCAATGCCTGAGAAAACCAGAAGAGGGCATTGGTTCCCTTGGACCTGGAGTTACAGGTGATTATTAGCCATCATCATCTGGGTGTTAGGAACTGAACTTAGGTCCTCTGCAAGAGTGTCCAATGGTCTTTACTGCTGAGCCTTCTCTGAACATTCTTATAAAAACTAGGATTATTTTTGTATAGTGTTCTTAAATCTAGTAACGTTTCAAAAGATGCATATAGCTTTTAATAATTTGATTCTAGATTCCTGTACCTTTCTATATGCAATATTTTACCATTTGCAAATAATAAACATTGTATTTATTTATTTATTTATTATATTCCAAAGAACCCAGCCTGTATTTGTTTTCCTTGCCATACTGCTCTGTCTATGAATTTAAAAAAAATACTGACAGTGAACTCCCTATTCTTCCCCATTCTCAGTATTAAAGAAGTATTTGCTATAAGATATGTTCCTAACATATGACAGGTTAAAGAATTTCCTTGTCCTTCTGGTTAGCTTAGTGGTTTTTCACTGCTAGCTATGGTAGTGTTAAATTTATCAATAATTTGTCTACAACTTTTAAAATGATCATGCATTTTCCTCTCAATTTATTCATTTACTGAATTATATGGATTAATTCACAAGCATTATGCAAAGTTTCTATTCTAACAATATATCATCTTCAATATGATATATTGTCCTATTTTTATAGAACATAAGTAGATTCATTTTTCAATTTTACCTAGTATGTAAAAGAGAAATTTTATCAAATATATTTGTTTGTCAAGTTTTGTTATAAAATCAATGCCTGTTCATAAAAGAACTGGGAAGTGTTTCCTCTTTTTAGTTACCGGGATAACTTTACCCCTAGTTAGTGTTAACTGTTGCTTAAACAATTGACAGATGAAATCATTCTGACTGGATGGATTATGGCACTTAAGTAGATTTCAGAACATTTGGGTTTTCTAAATCCTTTTACCTCACAGTTTAATTGCCACTTCAAGAACTTTGTCATTTCAAATCATGTTTAATTCTATTGGCATTAATTTGTTCATTTTCAGTATTTTTCATTTACATATGTGAGATATAGGCCATTGGTGCCTTCCCAATTTTGTACTTTGTTGTTGCTCCAGCATTATGGGATTTTACTGTGTTGTTTTCACAGTACCATTTTGTTTTACTGTGCTTTGTCTCCTTGCTATAATTTCTTATTTTAAAATAATTTCTTTTGAAAAATATTTTAATTCTATTTTTTTATGTATATGAGTGTATTACCTGCATGCATGTCATGAGGTGCCCACAGAGGTCAGAAGAGGGTGTTGAATCACCTGGAACTGGAATTATAGACAGGTTTTAGCTGCCATATGGATACTGGGAATCAAACCCAGGTTCTCTGCAAGAGCAGCCAGTGCTTTCTAAGTGCTGAGCCATCTCTCCAGCCCCTAACATAATTTCTTACATTTACTATTTCTTTCCTTTTGCTTGCTTTGGTTTTGATCTTCTCTCACTGTTTCTGCCTTGAATTATATAATATATCATGAATTTTCAGACTTAGTTTCTTTGATATGTACTATAAATTCCCTTCAAGAACGACTTTTGATATAACACATATGTTACAGAAATTATTTAATTTACACTGTGAGTTTTTCCTTTGCTCGTAACTTACAGTGTTTTATTGATTACCTAGCTTTGGAAATTTTTATACAGATTGTTTATTTCTTGATTTTACTTTAGTTCCACTGCTGTCAGAGAACAAATTCTCGAAATTCCAATCTTGGAAAGCTGTTAAAATTGCTTTATGGCCCAACATATGTTCAATTTTGATTAATATTCTATAGGGATAAGGCAGCAATATACTTTTTGCAGTTCTTCAAGCTGTCTATAAATTCAAATTTGTCTCCTTGCCCCACCACATAAAGAGAGGTGTTTGTTAAAACATCCACCTTTTAACTCTGTTTCTACTTTATGCATTCAGATACTTTGTTATGAGTTGCATACAAACTTAGAATTTTCATGTGTTCCTGGTTGTCACAGAATGCCATCTTTATCTCCACAACACTTCACTTCATAAAATCTGCTTTGTCTGTTATTTGTATAGTTTTATAAACTTTTCTTAGGCAGAGTACTATTGTGTAGCCCAAGCCATCTTTGAATTCATGGTTTTCCTACCACTGTTTTCAGAGTTCTGTAATTACAGGTGGATGCCACAGTGCCCAGCATCTAATATTCTCAAGTTACTGTTTGAAGCCTGTATTTTATTTTACCCTTTCACTTGCAGCTCTTTCAATACCCTTACAGTTAAGCTGGGTCTATTCTAAGATGAACCAAGGAAGTTGGAATTTTTAATATTTTAAAATGTATTTAACATACAAAATAATGGGTTTCATTATACATTTTTATATGTATGTACCCTCCTCCACCACTCCTTTCCCTTCTTACGGGTATCCTTCCTTCCTACCAAATAGTCTCTTCTGCTTTCATCACACACACACACACACACACACATACACACACACACACACACATATTCATGTAAATCTGGATTCAACACATGAAATAAAATAGGTAATATTTTGTCTTTCTTCCCTTTTAACCTCCTTCCTCCCCTTAAATCTCTTCTTACTTCCTCTTTAAATTTTATACTGCACATATGTTTACAATACATATAAAAATACATATATTTAAATCTAAATTGCACATTTGAGAGAAAACATGTGACTTTTTTCTGTGTAGCTCGTATCAACTAAGATGGCACTCTCCAGTTCTGTTCATTTTCCTGCAAATGATGCAATCAAGTGCATCTTTATGGATAAATAAACTTTCCTTGTATCTCTGCTCCACATTTCCTTTATTCTCCTGTTGCTGGGCATCCAGGTTAGTCCTGTGTCATGACAAGTGTAAATAGTGCAGCAAAGTTGGACATATAAGTACCTTTGAGGTATATTGACTTAAAAGTCCTTTGGGTGTATTCCTAGATGTGCTATAGCTATTCTCAGGTGTTTGTTTTAGGTGGGGGAACTTTATACTGATTCCATAGTAGCCTGACCAATTTGCATTCCTACTGGTTGTGAACAGGAGTTCATATACTGACTAGGATGAGATGATATCTCAAAGCAGTTTTAATTTGCATTTCTCTAATGTTGAACACTTTTTCAAGTATTATTGGCCATTTTTATTTCTTCTTTTGAGAACTGTCTGTTCAGTTAATTAGCCCATTTGGTCATTCTATGATTCGTTTTATTGGAGTTTAATTTTTTTCAGTTCCTCGTGTGTTTTCTATATCAAACCCCTGTCTGAAATATTTGGAAGAGTTTTTCGTTCAATCTGTAGGCTGTCTCTTCACTTCACTAATTGTTTCATTTTTATACAGAAGTTTTAATTTCATGCAATCCTATTTGTCAGTTCTTGAGATAATTTTCTGAGACTGGAGTTTTTCTCACTTGTGCCAGTTTCTTGAAGCACTTTCCCTATTTTCTTCTAGCAGTTTTAGATTATATAGAAAGGTCTTTTGTCTGATTTGAACCCATTTTCATGGAGAGTGAGAGGTATGAATCTAATATCTCCCATAACAATGCCACCAACTGGGGACAACGTGATCCAATACTTAGAGCATATGGGGGACATTCTCATGCAACCAACCCACTCTATTCCCTCGCCCCCATAGGCTCACAACCATATAAAATGTAAAGAGCCTTTTGTCCAACATTAAAAGTTCTCATAGTCTTTACCAGTCTCAATACTATTCAAAACTCCACAGTCCAGTCTCTTCTAGGACTCGGGGAAATCTCTTAACTCTAAGCCCCTGTAAAATCAAAAGACAAATTATATACTCCCGGCATACAATGGAACTGAATACACATTGCCATTCCAAAGTGGAGGAATAGAAGCATAGTGAGGAAAAAAATGGAGCAAAACAAGACGGAAAATCAGCAGAGAAAACACCATATCCACTAGCTCCACTTCCAAATTCTGGGACTTAACTTTGAAAGGGTTCAACTCCTCCAGCTTGGCTTCATGCAGCATGTATCTCTCTCTAGGGCTGCTACCACTCCCTGTATGTCACTGTCCTTGACAGATGTCTCAGAGCTCTAGAATCAAGAACATCTTCTTGGTGTCACCACTGCCAACTAGGCTTCACCCTCACAGCATCACAAATGCCCTATCAGAACTTCTTGGCACTGTCGTGGCCTTCTGCATGCAGGGGCGACCCAGCTTCTTTTCCACTGTAGATCTGAATATTCACAACTAATAGCCATGCCATCATTTCTATAAATGGCTGCCTTGAAATGTCCTCTACCAAAGAAATTAGTCCAGGGCTTTTCAATTTAGCCTCAGACAAGCTTTTCGGCTGTAGGCAGACTCCAGTCAGACTCTACTAAAATAACCCAATTGCTGCTTAAGTCTTAATTTCCTTCTGGAACTACATTGCTTTCTTCCAGGCCACAACAAGAATAGCCCCAACTAGAATGACTTAAACAGCAGTCAACCACTTTTCTAATCCGAACTTCCAAATCTTCCACAGTTCCCCCAAAACCCACATGGTGAGATTTTTCACAGCCAACATCCTACTCTTGGTATCAATTACTGTTTAGTCACTTTTCTGTTGCTGTGATAGAAACACCGAGCAAGGGAACTTATAAAAGGAAGAGGGCAAATGTCCAGCATGGTGGGGAGGCATGGCAGTAGAGGTGGCTAGAGCAGATGCCAAAGATAAGGGCTCACATCTTTAAGCAGGCACAGGAAGAAGAGTGCAGCTGGAGACCTAGCAAGGCTTAAGAACTCTCTAAACCCACCCCCAGAGATATGTTTCCCACAGCATGGCCACACCCTCTAAGACCTCCCAAGACAGTGCTACCAACTGGGAACAAAATATCCCAATGCTTAGAGCCTATGGGGGACAGTCTCATGCAGACCACCACAGACATCTAAACCATCCAATCAAAATCACAAGATTATATTCCACTTATCCTTATCTATTTTCTTTACTGTTATGACTTGCCTATATTCTAATTATTCTATATGGAAAGCCCCATCTTTCTAATTTTTGTTTTTTATCAGAAATACTTTTTATTAACTTACAATTTTTAACATTAACATTGCTTCTCATTTTTGTACTCCTTGCTTCTACATAGTATCATTTTTCTTTTTAAGACTTATTTTTATTTTTAAGTGTTTATGTGTGTGTCCCTGTGTGTAGGCCACATGTATGCAGATACCCAAAAAGGTCATAAGAGGATGTTGGATCCCAGGTGGTTGTGAGTGCTGGGAAGAGAACTCTTTTCCTCTGTAAGAGCAGTATGTGTGCGTAACCACTGAGCATCTCTCCAGCCTCCTCATTTTTCTTGTGATAAGAATTTAATTTACTGTTGGAAGAATTTTTACAATCAACTTATCTCTGATGTTGTTGAAACAGTTCATTTTCAGTAAAAAATTACTTTTTAACATATGTGAAAAATGTATCAGTAAAATTCATTATTATGCAATTAATAAATATTAATGATAAATACAATGGTTTTCACATTCATTTTTAATTTATAGGTTATTAATTATTTAATTTTTAATTGATTATATTATAATTATTGCATTCTTTTTCCATTTTTTTTTCCAGGAAGCTCCTCAAATTTCTGTTATTTCTTCAAGAATAATCTGTGATTTTTCTTGGACTGCTTTCTTTATTAACCTATTCTTTATAAACCATCTGATTCATTCACTCAGTTAGTGTGATTCTTAGTTGGAGGTTTTCCTTTTTGTTCGTTTACAGACTCCTCTTCACACATAACTGATCCTATGCTGTATTATTTTAAACACATTAATTTTCTCCACATCTAGTCTTTTTTGTTTATTTGTTGAGTCAATCTTCTTTCAAATAATTTTTCATTATGCTTTTGAAATAATAATGACTCATTTTGTGTTTGTGTAAGTGTGTGTGGGTGTGGGTGCTGTATTGGTATAGTGTGTGTAGTGTATTCATATCCATATGCATACATGGAGGCCAGAGGAGGATAACGAGGGTCATTCTCTGTTACCTTCACCATATTCCCTTGAGAAAGGGTCTCTCACTGAACCTGGAGTTAGGTTAAAAGCCAGCAAGCTCCAGTGATCCTATCATGGCTCCCACAATGCTGGCATAGTAGATGAATGTCTAGCCATATTTAGTTTTATGTGATATTGACCCAGCCCTAACTCATTTCAATAGGGCCTGAGTACTGTCTTGTATAAAACAAAGCAATACTTCCATCAGATGTTCCTACATTGTTAATAGTTGCTAAAGTCTGGCTAGTTGTTTATATGAAAAATGTAAACAGTATTGAACTGATTAGATGAAGCAACAGTTCACCAAAGAGGATGAATTTGGCATCTGGGAGTTAATTTAGTAAGGAATAATCCTAATCCAATAAGGATTAAAATAGTTTGCCTCTAGTTCTTAGTGTTTACAGAGGTCTATGTTTGAGGAATTTTTACATTTATTATTTTTATTCATTCATTTATTTACTTTGTGGGTATGTATGTGTACGGGGCATGGGGTATGTGTGTGCCTCAGCACATGTTTAGAGGTCAGAAAACAGCTTGCAGGAGTGAATATTTTTCTTACTTAAAAATTTCTTATTGAATTTTTTGTAAATTTCATACAGAACATCTCAATCAATCTTAATCATCTTTATACCCTTCCCCACTGGCACCTCCCATACCCCCACTGGAATTCATACATTCTGTCATCTGTGTTAAGGCCTATTGTGTCAAGTTAGTGTCCCCAGATGTTCCTCAGTGCAAGTCTATCTACTGAGGTCTAGTAGTCTATCTATAGTCCCTATCTTTAGGAAAATCAGCCTGTTCTCACCCAGCAGTAAGCACTTACCAATATTTCTTCATCTAAGATTGGGATCTGCTGTCCATTTCCCCAGTTCTATGCTGAGCTTTTGTCTGCTTGAGTTACATGGTATTGTGCATTCTGTCACATTGCTGTAAATTCGTGTGAGCAGGGTCCCAGGAGCTTCTAGAAGCCTGTTTTCCCTCCTCTAATACACCAGGGATCTCTGGTTCTGGGCACCCTGGGCCTAAGTTTTGTTGACTGTTCACAGTCTTATTGATTAGCATTGGTTACTGACTGAAAACTTTCATGCAGGCAGTGGCAGAAATGTGGACTACAGTACATGGCAGGAAGACCAGAGAAGTGGGCAGCACGGAAGCCTGAAATTTAGCCAAATGAATTTTGAAGGGTCTTACAGCCAGTAAGGAATTTGGGTTTTATTCCATCAGCCCAAAGCTAAGGCTGTTAGCAACATGGATCCCTGGTAACTACTTATAACTTCACCTGGAGCTGATCCTTTGGTAATTTGGGTCAACTCCTGTTCCCATCCCATATAAGAGATTTAGTACGTTCAGTGCAGGGGAATAGAGGGAGAGGCTACTGAGGAAAAATTCACTGTCTTTGATAAAGAATCTAGGCAAGTCATATCACAATAAGGCTTTTCCCATGTATATTCCCAGATCATGTAATTTGTTCCTGAGGAGAAAAGACCAATAAAAAGGCAGTAATAGTTTTATAAATGTTGAGATATGAAATCCATGATTCAGGGCTGGGAACATGGTTCAGTGGATGGCAGAGCTTGCTGAAAAAACATAAGTATACAAGTTCAATTCACCTGCACCCATGTAAAAAGGTAGATGTGGACATGTGTGCATTTACAACCCTAGTACTGTGGAACATAGAGACAGAGTGGTTTCTGAGGGCTTACTGATGAGCAATCTAGTTCCAAGTTGAGTGAGAGACCATGTCTCAAGGGCATGAAGTAGACAGGAATAGAGTAAGACACCTCACATCTTCTGGCCTCTGTATCTGCACTGGCATGAGCACTCATGCATACACACACACACGCACACACACACACGCGCACACACACACGCACACACATGCACACACACGCGCACACACACGCACACGCACACACACGCACGCACACACACGCACACGCGCACACACAAGTATATAACACACATGTATACACATCACACATTCACACACAGATGCTGACAAAAAAGAAATCTGTGATAATAATTTCACTTTTGTCTATGACAGATGGGTTTTCAGACACACTCACTTATAAAGGAAAGTTATTACTTAGTCAGTACTGTGGAACTAAAGAGAAGCTACACATTATGTCCCTAAATAAATTATTTTCATCCCTCTTACTTAACTAGGTTTTACTCATTGTTTCTTCAAAGTTGAAAATTTGGTGGCTGGGGATGTGGCTGAGTTGGTACAGTGGTTGCCTAACATGCATGAAGCCTGGAGTTCAGTACCCGGTACTGCATAAACTAGGCATGGTGGTGTACACTTGTAAACCCAGTACTCCAGAGGTGGAGGCAGGAGGATCATCAGTTCAGGATCATCCTTGGTCACATAGTGAGTTTGAGGCCAGCCTGAGATATGTGAAACTGTTTCAAAACAAGAAACAAGCAAGTAGACAAAATCTCAGGGCTTTTGGAAATTAATACCTTTAACCTAAAGGCTTAAACAAGTTAGGGTTTTCATTGAGTTGATTAGAAAACTCCAAATGTCATTTCAGCCTACTGGCAATTCTTTCGAATTATAAGGATGCAAATGAATTCTAAATTATTGCTAAGAATACCTATTTGAGTAAAAGAAATATCTTCAAATATGTATGTAAGCCAAGACATTTATTTCACTGTCAAAAAACTAATTTATTCCTCATCAAATTATAAACATATGTCTTATTTTTACTCTTCTCTTAAAATAGCTTTAAAGACTCTCTTTTTGCTGCATAGGACTTAGTATTCAGAGGTGACAAGCTATTTTCCCTGCAGCAAAGTCAGTAGACATGTGTCCTTCTACACTTCAAACATATACCTTCTGGTGACCTGGGTTCTGTACTTCAGAACCAAATTTCTCTATTCCTCAACCTTCTCAAGGTGAAGACAAATTAAGTTTCTGTTGTTTCTGTTCACTTTTGTTTGTTTGTTTGTAGTTTGGGTTTATTTGTTTTGAGACAGTATCCCCCACCCCCACCCCATAGTCCCAGCTGTTTTGGACCTCATTATGTACACACCAGATGGACCTTTATCTCACAGAGATTTCCCAGCCTCTTCTTCAGGAGTGCTGGGATTAAAAGCATGTGCCACAAGGATTGGTCAGCAGGTGTGCAGGTTAGTTTTAACTATCAACTCTGCACAACTTAGAATACCATCTCAGTTGAGTAATTGTCTTTATTAGATTGGTTTGTGGCATGTGTGTGGAGATTGCCATGACTGTTCATTGATGTGGGAGCTCACAGCCCATTGTGGGTGGTGCTATTCCCTAGGCAGAGGGGCCTGAATTATGAAGTTAGCTAGTGAAGAAAGCTAAGTCAGCACAAGCAGCTTTCAAGCAGGCAGCACAGAATTCATTTCTCCTGACCTTGACTGCAAATATGACATGACTATCTGACATGTCATTCCTGCTTTGACTTCCTTTCAATTATGTACTCTCACCTGGAACTTAAAGAAAAAAAGCCCTGTTAGAGGGGAGTTGGGGCAAGGGTGATTGACTGAGGGATCAACCACCTTGATTCCCTGGGATGAACAAAGAATTGAATGTTCAGGAAAGGCAGAAGACTGAAGACTGAAGAAAGTCAACATGACAAATGGGAAGCTACAGAAGCAGAAGCAGCAGCTATAGACAGAGAGAAAAGAAAGTGAAAATGAAAAACTATTAGAGCGATAAACAGCTCCCACTGGAATAGGATGGGCCCAGAACTGAGAGTCTCAAGCAGGAGCTCTGGGTCAGACTTTTATAGGATTCTGGGGCAGTCTTATTTCCTGACTCCCTTCCTTCCTCCTTCATTGCTCCTACTTGAAGTGTACTCCCTTGGGCAGATACTTCTGGCCAGAGGTGGTTTTGTACCTACTGTCACCGACCATTAGCAGTTGCAGTAGTTGAAAAGTCCTGGTGGGGGTTGGGGAGATGAAGCACCCCTAGGAGCAAGAAGCACCCCCTCTTAAAAGGTCCCATCCTATTCCACAGATCAGCCTAAGTTTTCCTCAACCACCCTCAACCCTTCTTCCTCTAAGTTGTTTGTTGTCAGAATATTTTATCATAGCAGCAGATATGAATCTAAGTGTTCAAGCTGTCTGTGACCTCTTTTCTAACTAGGCACCACAGTCAGAAAATCAATGTTTCAGCAAGAGTAATCTGAGAACCACAAGCAGAGTGAGGTACTAAAGTGGGAAATCTATTACAAGAATTCTTACATAGGACTGGACCAAGACTGGAGGGTATAGGCTGAAGTACAGAGATGCATCAAAGAAGAGATTTTTTATCTTCCACAAATAGACACAATACACTTTAACATGAACTTTATAGGTTTCAGTACCAGGAAGACATAGCATAACTCTTCATGGCTCATGGCTCCACCCACAATAACCAGGACAGACCTAGCACAGTCCGGGATATTGTATGAATGTGAGGTTAAATGTTTAAATCCTTTAAAGAGAAAAATGAGGGGCTGCCAAGATGGCGCTGTAGGCAAAGTTGCTAGTTTCCAAGCATGACAACCTGAGTTTAATCCCTGGGACGCACATGGTGGTAGAAGATAACCAAATCTAGCAAGGTGTCCTCTGACCTCCACATGCATTCCATGGCATGCATGCCCCCGTCAGAAATAAATGCAATAAGAAAAAATTTAAAGGGATAAATGATCACTTTACGTCTTTAACTGTATACTTCCACTTTGAAGTTTAAATGAAAATATTTATAGAAAATTGTCTTAAAATTATTGTCCATCACAAAAGTTATCTAAAAGAACTTGCAATTTCTTTTGGAAATCAGTGCAGACATTTAATGAACATCTCTGAAATGGGATATATCCTAGTAAGTAACATGATTGCAGTACAAGCACAGGTTTGATCCCCAGAATTCATGTTAAAAAGCCAAGTGTGGCAGAATGTGCTAGTCTGCTCAGAAAGCATGTATGCTCACTTCTAGGTGGCTGTGCTCTGGATTGCAGTCAGTGTATAAGCCATTTACTAATGGGTCAATTTGTAAAATGACTGTTGTACAAGCATGAAGACCTGAGTTTGAAATCCTAGTATTCACATGAAAGGCCAGGTATGGTAGCATGTGCTTATCAACTCAGCGCTGGAAAATAGAGACAGAATGGTTTCTGGGGCTGACTGGCCAGCCAGTCTAGTCAAATCAGCAAGATCCAGGTAAAAATGACAGATCCCTTTGTCAAAAATAAATTGAGTGATTAAGGAAGACACTTCAGGTTGCCCTCTGGCAGAGAGAGAGAGAGAGAGACAGAGAGAGAGAGAGAATACTAATCAGAACCCTTCTTTCCCTTCTAGTAATGGAAATCTCCCAACTCCTAAAACCTTGTTCTATAAAAAAAATGAATTAAAGTGCAATAGCCACTCAGTCTGCAAATGATTTCAGCAATTTGTCAATAGTCAGTGGTTAATTTTTCCTAACTGAAAGAAGGGGAACAACTGGGAAGGGGAAGGAATCACTGAGAGGTTAAGAGGAGGCAAGGATGACCAAAGAACACGACGCAGTGCTGGGAGAGATGGCTCCGTGATTACAAGTACTGACTGTTCTTGCAGAAACCCTGAGTTTGGTTTCCAGTACCAACATGGCAGCTAACCCCCATCAGTAACTCCAGTTCCAAGACATCTGATGCCCATTTCTGGCCTCCATGATCATTACATGACATGGGTACACTTACAAACATGCATGCAAAGCACTTATACACATAACAAATTTTTTTAAATATTCATATGCCTATATGAAGGGGTCATCATGAAATCCATTCCTATGTATAATCACTACATGCTAATAAAAACTTAATAATTCATTGGGCTGGGAAGGTGAATCAATGGGTAAAAACACCTGTGGTGCAGTGCAAATTCCAGAATTCTGGTCCCCAGAACTAACATGAAACTGGACACAGTAGTCACATCTGCGACCCCAGTGTTCCCATGGCACAATGGGAGTCAGAGACAGGAGAATCCTTGCTAACTCACAGGCTAGCTGGGCTGCCATACACAGGGGTGACCAACAGACCTTGTCTTGAGCAAGGTAGAAGGCAAGGACCAACATCAGAGTTTTGTGCTCTGACCTCCATATACAAGCTGTGGCACATGTGAGCACACATGATTTCAACATATTCTTTAAAAACTGTGTTCTGGGAATAGAGAATTTTTCAAATCCTAAGTTAAACAATCTTGAAGTCTTCTATGCCTTGTTCACATCCAAGCGGCATTTAATATTCTAACGTGCACAGAACCTATAACATTGCCCTGCCCAATGGTCTCTGTGAAGAGCATTTTCCTGGACAGTGCACCCTTGGGGAAACTCTGAGAATTTCATGCATAATTATCCTCATAGCTTCTAAGGACTTTATACTTCTCAGTAACTTCTGAGCTATGCAAAGACAGGCTAGTGGCATTTACTTATTTAATTAGGACTAATAAATGACTAATGGGTTGGGGATATGGCTCAGTTAGTAAAGTGCTTGTCTTGCAAGCATGAGAATATGAGTTCAGTCCCAGCACTGGGAAGACTGAGACATAGAGATCCCTGGGGTATGCAGGCCAGTCAGCCTAATGTATTTGGCAAGATACTAGTCAGTGAGACTTTATGTAAAATAGTCATGGAGAATGAGAGCAAAGCTTGTCCTGTGGCCACTGGCACATGTACAGCCACATAGGGACATGGGGACACATGCCACATACAAATACTAACACATTACATGCACACACGCATTCATTCTGGCAAAATAACTGACTAAAGGGCCTATTTACAGACTGACTGGCCATGCTGATGAAAGTTCACACAACCATACTTTGGGAAGACAAGTAATAAACTGTATGAGAACCAGCAGTTTTCTCTTCAATTGTGAAGTGGTCAGTTCTATAAGTCCATCTCATTTTCTTCTGCAAGCACTGAAATGTAGTGTCTAAATTGCTTTCTTATTATGTGAATTTTCACTGGAGCAGGTGGAAAAATTCTCTTAGAGGGAAACTACAAGACGAATGTTCATCTGTTACATATTCCAGCACATTGTGCAATGAATGAGGACCACACAATCTCATAGTCTCACACACATGCTCCCACACACACACACATGCCCCCTACACACACACACACACACACACACACACACAAAGAAAAGAAGAGGGTGATTCTCTAGCCTGCACAGGAAACATGCCAATCTGGGTTAGAACCACTAATAACAGGGGTATTCAAAGGTGGGGCCAAGGTGCACCATGAATTCTGGAACTTTCTTTCTACTTCGAGCTTATATCCTTTTCACCCTCATGCAAGGTGTTGCAACAATTTTTCCTGAGAAGATGCTAACAAACATCTATTTAACCAAATGGGTACCAATGACAATCCAAATTATAATTTCACCCAAATCGACTTGGTGAGACCATTGAGTTTATTAACTGTTCTTACACAGTTTATTATGTGTTCTTACACATAACCCATGGGTAAGAGGTTATTACAGGAGCATGGTGACACCAACACAGCTGCATCACTGAAAAGTCCCACACCATTAAGGATGGTGACCTCACAAAAAGTGCATCATAGAGGCCCCCTTTCAGCTAACCCTTCACCTCCAATATACTCTAGCATCTCCCAAGAATGAGGGATAATGGCTGGAATCTCGGGTGAGAGTCTCCTGATCCTCCTTAGGGAGTGTCAGTATTTTTATTACTATCACCATAAACATGGCTACCGCTGTACTGTTCTGATTCAGTTGCCATGGCTACCAGGGAATGCCCAATAGGGCTTCATGTTGGATGTAGAGGAAAAAGTCACGATACAACCCAAAAATATTCCAAAGTAGGAAGCCTGAAAATGAGCTGCCAACTATAGACTGCACCCATGGGAGAGCAGAATGGTGAGTGAGTGTCTTCTGTTAGTGAAATTGCCACATTCCCATCAGTCACTGAGGACTGAATGGAGAATCACAACTTTCTTGGGATGGCCTAGACTCAGGGGGGTAACCTCCAAAGCCTAAGCACCAGACTGTAGTTTCTTACAGTATTTATAGACAACCCAGAATCATTCCAGATCCATTCTGTCAGTGGTGAATTCCTGTCTCTATGACTGTGGGCTAGGGCATAGGAGGAACAGGAGTCACAAAGGTCTCTAGACTATATGACAAGAGACTATGAACTGGAGGTAAAACCAATAAATATGCTTATAGAAGCAACAATTTTCTTAGACAAACAAGAGACTGTTTATTAAGCTAAGGCTTTATGGTTTTCTTTTCCCAGCCAATTTTGTTTTTCTATCTTACTTTCAAATATTCTGTTCCACCCACTCTGGGATTTCCACTGTGAGTCTGTGGTGGTTTGAATGAGAAGGTCCCTAAGGACTTGGATATTTTGTCCCCAGTTGGTGGCGTGGTTTTAGGAAGTCTTAGAAGATGTGGCCATGCTAAAGGAAGTTTGTCACTGAGGGCAGGCTTAGAGAGTTCTTAAGCCTCACAGGATCCCCAGTCGCTTTCTGCTTCCTGTGCCTGCTTGAAGAAATGAACACTTCACTTCTGAGTCTGCTCTAGCCACCTCTGCACTGTGCCTCCCCTCCATGATGAACTATTGCCTCTTTGGAACCATAAGCTAACTAAACTGTTCCTTTTATAATTTCCTTTGGTTGGTGTTTCTCTCACAGCAACAGAAAAGTAACTAATAGAGTAATTGGTACCAGAGATTGGGCTGTTGACTGTGAAAAACCTGATCATGTGGGTTTGGGGAGGAATGTGGAAGACTTTGCAAGTTTGGGTTAGAAAACCAGTTAATTGCTGTAACTGGAGCTCATCAAGCTATTCTAGTTAAGACTCTGGAAAAATGTAGTTCTGAGAACAATGCAATTCCAGAAGGAAAAGAGAGCTTAAGTAGCAACTGGAATATTTTAGCAGAGTCTGGCTAGAGTCTGCCCACAGACAAAAAGGTTGCCTGAGGCTAAGTTGAAAAGCAATGTACTACATTCTTTGGTGGAAGATATTTCAAGACTGCCTAATGTAGAAATGGTGGCATGGCTATTAATGGTGAATATTATGCAGATCTACAGTGAAAAGGAGAAAATGTGGCAGAAAGAAATACAGAATGTACAGTTTGGATTGAAAAGGAAGATTACTGTTGTAACCAAGGCTTATGCCTTAGATCACCTATTGATAAGGAGATTAAAGTGATTAAGGAGAGACCTAGAGATTTGCCCTTACAAAATGGAGGGAGCACCTCCAGGGCAAAACCACACCCAGCTAAGCCTCCATTTTGTGAAAGAAAATGCTACAAGGAGTTTCTACTAGAAAATCACTGAAGACAAAACTTTTCAAGTGGATGAAGCAGGCTGAGGTTTATCCCAAACTTGCAGCCAAATTTGGCAATGTGGTTCACCTGGTGCTGATTTTAGAGGCATGAAACATACAAAAGTGAAGAGGTCATCAGTTTTTCCTCTGTACTTTTAGAGAGCCGCCAAGGCCAGGCAGCATGCAGCAGTTGTATGCCTGCATAAAGGAGGCTCTGACGGGCCATTGTGTGGAGCTTCGAAGGTGAAGCTGGGTGGGCAGTGAAGACACCAACAAGATGGTCCTGATGCCAGAGATGTGAGACATCTGCCAAGGAGAACTGCTTATTGGGAGTGATATCAGTCCAAGAGGGAGATGTTTGTTGCATGCACCAAACCTGGAAGAGTTGAGCCATCAAAGCCCTTGGGGGTAAACTCCCAGAATTCAGACACAGGGCTACTGGATTAGATGACTGTCCTGCTAGTTTTTGGTTGTTTTGGTCTGGTGTTTTCTCACCTCTATTCCTCCTTTTGGAATGGGAATGTTTATTCATTTCCATTGTATGTTGGGAGCGTGTAGTTTACCTTTAGATTTTACAGGAACTGTGGACTTTTGAATATTATTGAGACTGGTAAAGACTACGGTGACTCTTAAGGTTGGAATAAATGCATTTTGCATTTTATATAGTCATGAGCCTTTGGGAGCTGGGGAGTGAAATGTGGTATTTTGAATGAGAATGTCTTCCCATAGTCTCTAAGCATGAGACATTTTTGTCCCCAGTTAGTGGCAATGTTTTGGGAAGTCTTAGAAGGTATGGTCATGTTGGAGGAAGCACATCACTGGGGGAGGGAATAGAGAGTTCTTAAGCCTTTCCAGATCTCCATTTTCTTTCTGTTTCCTGTGTTGGCTTGAAGATGTGAGAGCTTAGCCTCTGTGTCTACTGTAGTCATATCTGCTGCCATGCCTCCCCTCCATGATGCACTCTTTCCCCTTTAGAACCATAAGATAAATAAACTCTTCTTTTTATAATTTTCCTTGGTCAGTATTTCTATCACAGCCATAGAAAAGTAACTAATGCAGAGTCCTTGAAGACTCTATTTTGTTTGACATTTGGATTTGGTTTGGGGGGGCGGGGCTCATGTTTTTTCTTATTTTCTTTTGTCTTTTTTTTTTTCTTTTGTTTTTCTTTGTCTTACCTGGGAGGTTCTGCTTCCCAAAGATAGTTGAGAGAGGTGGAAAAGGGACAGCTAAGTGAAAACTGGATAAAGAATTGAGACATTAGGCCAGTGAGATGGCTAAGTAGGCAAAGGCGCTTGCTGCCAAATCTGATATCCCCAGTTTGATCCTTGAAACCACATGATAGGAGAAAACTGACTCCTACAAGATGTCCTCTGAAGTCTATACCTGTGCCCTGAGAGCACGTGCACACACACACACACACACACACACACACACACACACACACACAAACGCATACAGATAATAAAAACGTTAAACTAAAGACTTGAGACATCCACAGTATAAAGAGAAACGTCTTTCTCTGCTTCACTTTCTCTTTGATATTAGAAATCTCACACTAATCTCACTTGTTCAAATGCCAGAAGTTCTTACTGCTTCTTCTGATGCCCCATAATGTTTTCCTTTAGGTTAAGAAAAAAAATAAAACAAAAAACAGTGACATACTCATTAATGTATGATTAGCAGCCTGGAGCACTGGGAATGGCCACAAAAACCCAAAAACCCTTTCCATGAGGATGGCAGGAGTCTGGCCTGCTCCACTCCAGGCTACACTGTCATCTTCCCTGACCTCCACCCCTATTGCATGTACCCTAAGTTTCAATTCCACATAGATAATAAGTTTCTGTTTCCTCATCTCTGCTAGAGGCTTCTTGCAAATCACATGATCCTACAACTGCACAGAAAGAAAAACCTGAATGCCACATTGATTAAAGATTACCCCACCCTGATTTTACCCACCAAAACACTTGCCTGCCAAAAACCCCTATATAAGTGTTCCTCCTCCCTACAATAAACGAGCTGTCCACTGACAACAATCTCCTGGGTCTTCTTTCCTGTCATATTCACTGCTGCCTAAGAACCCGTTTCCCTCTGGACTTCCCACCACCTGAGTCCCTGTGATTGGAGCTGGTGTACAATAGCTTCCTGAGAGCCATGCGGGACAGGAGTAGGAAGAGACCAGCATTAATGGACTAATTATCAAGAATTACTTATAGTTAAATTCATTTCTGACCCAGCATGGTGCACATAGTAATGAGTATAAAGACAAAGTTCTAATGACAGAGCCTCAGAATTGTAGTAGTGACATCAGTTTTCCAGTATTGTTCTTGAATAGAACAACCTGAATGTTCTGGAAAGGAAAAGTATAGGCAGCTTCTAATGACTTTTTTTTTACATTTATTTACTGTGAGGGTTGGGAAAGGAGTACATATCCCATGACACACACATGGAAGTCAGAGAACAGCCTCCTTATTCCTCAGTTCTTCGTTAGAATTTGAAATCTGGGGGCTAGTCGATGTCTTAGTCAATAAAGTGCTTGCTATGAAAGTATGAGGGCCTGAGTTCCATCCTGGGAACCCAGGCAGTAATTCTGGGTAAGGTTGAACATGCTTATATTCCCAGTGCTGGGGAGGCAGAGGCAGGCTGATCCCTTTAGCAACTTGGCCAGTCAGCCTAGTCAAATTGTCATGTCCCAGATCCCAGTGAGAGGTGGCTCAAAACCAAGGTCAGTGACTCCTGAGGAAAACTCCAGAAGATGCTATCTCACCTCCACATGCATATGCACACATGTGCACCTACGTGAACACAGAAAAATTTTTAGGCCTGGATATATTTTCCTTATTAAGAATCATATCCAGTTCATCTATCTTCTGACCTTCATATGCTGTCCCCATTTCTACAGCATGAGCCATAATTCCTTTGCACATATAACCTACAATAAATTTTTAAAAAATATCCCCTTGAGACACAAGAGAAAATAAATGTATAGTTTTGCATTCCTTTCTTAGGTTTGTAAGTGCCCTTTCCAGAATAGCATAATTCCTTCTACTTCTCAAATTAAAAGATTACTGAAAGGTTGAAGGACAGCTCTCATTTTACTGGGGGGGGGATCTTCCTTCAGATACAGGGAGCTTACATCTCTCATTAATAGTGATGACCATTAACTTCAGTATAATGCTCTCTCTCTCTCTGACATGTGCTTGAGTGTTTATACCCTCAGACCATAATGCAATTCATTTCCATGGCTTTGGGAAAATAAAAGCAATACATCCGTAATTTCTTGACTTTACACTTGAAGAAAGGTCATTGACAAAATAGAGCATTTGGGACCCAGAGTGTTGTCTTACTTGTAGAAATATTTTATTTTATTATTGTTTTGAGATTTGTAAAATGATATTAAGGTACATTTAGGCAATCCAAATATTTATTATACATTGAAACAAAAATCAGAAGACTATACTTCTTTGGAAATTCCCATTAAAACATTAAAGTTCACAATAACAGTGGGTAGCATTAATTTTTGTGTGATGGTTAATATTAATTGTCAACTGGACAGGATGTATAATCACCTAGAAGACAAGCCTCTAGGCATGTATGTGATAGTTTCTAGTTTGAATTAATTGAGGTGGGAACACTATCTATATGGTGGTATCATTAAATGGTCTAGGGTCCCAGACTGAATGAAAAGGAAACAGGGAGCTGAGCATCAGCATGCATCTCACTGTTTCCTGACTACAGATGCATTGTGATGGCCATAACTTCCCCACCATGATGAACTGTACCCTCAGACTGTGAGCCACAATAAACCATTCTTTCCTTAATTTCTGGTACCAGATATTTTGTCACAGAATGAGAAGGTAGCTAATACAATAGGTTAGCATTTATTGAGTGTTAGCTGTTATTCTAAGTATAATATAATAATTGCCAAATTTGGCCTTAACAAGCTGCATAACTTGCCCCAAACCTTATGGCTATTAAATGATGGAGTTGGATTCAAGATCAGAGACCATAGTGCTTATGCTCTAAACCTGCATACCATATATTGCATAAATTTATTCTCCACGCCTTAGCGGGAGGGATCTGGTTCATCCAGCTGGATAAAATGGAAACTGATCTTCTATTTAGAAAGGTTTATTTATTTACAAGGTTTACAAAGCTACTGGTTATCAGCGGCTAGCGGGTCAGGTCTGGCTCTCAGTTCACAGCGCTGAGCCCTTTGTTCACGGCACCGAGCTCTTGGACCATTTCCCGCCAGCATTTCATTTCCACTCACATGATCCTTGGGACCGCCAGGATCCTGGGTTCTGGCCTTCTGCATGGGCCTGGGACTGGGGCATTTCCTTCCCGCGTGGATACAATCTCTGCCCGTCCCTGGGAATCACCGCCATGTTTTTCCTCCTTACTCCCCGCCTCCCTCCTCCCTTATTGGTCAGAGAGCGGGACATGGGCAAAGAGGCTCCATTCCCCACTACACCATATTGCTCTGAAGTGCCGAACTAGAGGTGGAATATTGCACCAGATTTTACCATAGCTCATCAGCATGACAAAGCTAGGAGTCCAAGCTGTGCATTCGAAATTAGCATAAACAATTGAAAATGCATATAGTACATTATAGTTTCAGTTAGACCACAGAAATGCATGAACACCCACCATCCCCCCCACACACACACAATGTATTGAGAATTTCAGAAAATTGTAATCATGATCAGTGACCTCTCCTTGTTTCAGAAGAACAAATATTCAGAATATTTTCTGAATATCTACCATATATTATAGGCTGCCAATCTCCTGAAGAGAGTGTGGAGTCAAGATTAAACTTTGCAAAACACTGAAAGTAATCATGATGTCACCATAACAGGTTATTGATACAAGTGCTAATCACTCATCTGGACTCTCCTGAAACTCAACAAATTCAAAAGAGGCAAACCTAAGTCCACTCTAAGCTGTATTAATGAGTTATTCCCATAAGAACAGGTAAAGTTCTCTAGGAAAACTTGATTAGAAACAGAATTGGAAAGTGAAATCAAAGTTTATCTCCAAATTCATTTTCAAATGTCAACTAAAATAAAAATTTCTGTCTATAGAATGCTATGAATGTACCAAAGCATGCATGCCTGCATCATCTGCATACTCTTGAGAGCAAAGGGGCCACCAGTTCACTACAAGGACAACATCTCTCCGTAGACCAATCTATATAGAGACCTGGACTCTTGAACTAATGTACAATTCATGCTGCCAAAGACAGCAGATGTGCTCTAAATCCTGCTTTTTCAGTAGTGTATGTGGAGGGAATGGTGTGTGCAACTGTGTATATTTGAGTGTGTAGACTGTATATGTGTGTATTTTTGTATGGGCATGCGCATGAGGCTATGCATGTTGACACTGAGTGTTTTCCTATATCATTCTCCTCATGGTCTTTTAAGACAGGGTCTCCAGTTGAACCTGGAGCTCCCTGGTTAGCTAGACTGGATGGCCAGAGAGATCTGGAGAACCACCTGTCTCCACGCAATCACCTTCAGCATTAGAGTGACAGACATGCATTTCCAAACTTGACTTTTTATATGGGTGCTGAGGATCCCTACAAAGATTCTCATGCTTGTTTGGAAAGGACTTTACTAATTGCACCATCTACTCAGGATCCTTCGATAACTTAATTAAACATCAACCACATTTTTTATATAAGAGAAAGAAATCTTTCCTCTTTCTATGATGAAAAGAAAGCTTGTGAAACTCCTCCAATTTAGCAATGATTGAAATCCTGTGGGAAGGCTATGGGAGAGGTGTAGATAGAGTAGGAGGTCTAAATATGATTAAGATATAGTGTACGAAATGCACAAAAATTCAGTAGAAAATTGGGAAAAAAATAGAAGTTTGAAGGGGAAGCTGGCTGTGGACTGAGCCCATTGTAAAGATACCGGAGGGAAGAGCTGCACTGGGCCAAGGACATGAGACCCTGAGAAGCTCTTACAAGAGACCATGCAAGTCAAGTTCAAAGGAAAAAGAGACTACGGAATGGAATCTTTGAAGACTTGTAAAATAAGGAGGCAGTCATTGTCCAGATCAATGAGGGAAGAAAGATCATTCCAGATACACTAGAATCAGAAGAGACTCTTGAGTCATCAGGTGTCTAGACTATAACTAGATACAAATGTTAAATGTAAACTTACCTGGGTGGATGGGAGCAGGTAGACAGGATGGCAGGCAGGAGTGACACACCTGGGCTTGAGGCACCAGCTAAGCCTGAAACCATCTTTTGAGCTCAGGAGTCCTGAGCAAACCCAGCAAGTAAAACACATTAGAGTCCCTACCTGTATATAGCTAGGGCTCCTTTTTACTGGAACTAAAAATAAGTAAATTTTAATTTAAAAATTTAAAAGAAGCTGAGGAGATCAATCAGTTGGTAAAGTACTTGTCTTACAAACGGGAGGATCTGAATTTCATCCCCATCCCCAGAATCAACATAAAAAAACAAGGTATAGTGGCACCTGCTTGTAATCCCAGTGCTGGGGTTATAGCTGTTGATGCCTCGGACTCACTACAGGCCAGGGAGAGATCTTGGCTAAAAAGTTAATTAATTAATGTAAAAGGTACGTGAACAGTGACACACAAAATTATGTTCTGAACTCCACATGAAAATTCACACACATGTTCACCCCCATATACATGAGTATACACATAAACACATACATGCATATACACATACACATACTACCCTACCAATAGGATGGTGGAAGACCTGAAGACCAGTGCACAACTACTGATTTGACAGGTCACTCTGTAGCCAGGAATACAGTAATTTTGATATGACAGTTTGGGCCTTGTCGGCCACAGATCCTGTTTGTGGAGAGTCCCTCTGCACCTCACTGTGCCCCTCCCATGACCACACTGGAACAAATCTCTTCGCTTTCAACTCCTTTCAGTCCGTTCTTCATCTTCCTTCCTGGAGAGTCCCGATTCCTCTCCCTTTCCTCACCTTAAGAATCTATATCTAAAAATATTTAAAAATAAAGAAAAAGCTGGCATGATAGTACAAGTCTTTAATCCCAACACTTAGGAGGCAGAGACAGTTGGATCTCTGTGAGTTCAAGGCCAGCTTGGTCTACATAGTGAGTTCCAGGACAACTGAGGCTTCAGGGAGACCCTGTCTCAAAAAGACAGAAAAAATCCCCTATCTCAATGGTCTCACTGACCAAAAACGAAACTCAACATGAAGGAAGCCAACTGTATCCTGCTTCTCTGAACAAATGTCTGTACTGTACTAACAGTATGAATAGCAAGGAGTATTAGCACAACGAGAAGCAGGGGTATACTGCATTTTGGAAACCACAATGAAGGAAAAAAATGGGAATGGAGCAGGAAAGCACATAAAATAAAACCATGATTCCGTTGCAAGTGAGATAAAGGTCAGTGGATCTCAAAATGTCAAGTGACAAAAGGATAATTTCCCTTCCAGTTTTCAGTTAGTACAGTTTAGCAGCTGCCAAGTCTTGAACACACCTGATTTCAGGCACATTTTTAGTCTCATAGAGGCAGTTTCTCAGCAATTTATCCAGGTTTATATTAATATCATCATAAATGTCAATCAGTTCCTTAAGTGAAATGAAAAAATCTGGTAGGTAAATTTTACAGATTCAAATCTGTTGCTGCTTGTTACTCAAAGCCCAACTGAGGGTCAATGTCATGGATGGAGTTACTGGGGTCAAGGGTGGCAGGTGAGTACTAAACTCTTCAGTATTTCCTGTTCACTAAATCTTTATGAGTAGTAAAAATGCTCAAATCACAAATTATGGCATCTCTCTAGCTAGTTAACAGGTTTTATTGAGTCCCTCTATATATTACAACCATTGTAAAATATATGTAATATGCATGCACACATTATATGTGTGTGAGTATGTATGTATGTATTCAGAAAGAGAGAGCAGTGGGTAAAGTGATTACTGTGCAGTCATGAGGACCTGAGTTCAGATCCCCAGCACCCACATAAAATGCCAGCAGATGATGCACATCTGTAACTCCAGTGCTGGAGAAGGGGAGAATAAACTGATCCCTAGAGCTCATTAGCAACCAGTCCAGACAAATCAGTGAGTTCAGTGAGGATTCTATTTCAAAAAGTCAAGCAGCCTGGCATTGTGGTGCATGTTTTTAATCCCAGTACTCAGGAGGCAGAGGAAGACACGGAACATCAACATCATCTGTCTCTCTCCCTCTCTCCTTCTCTCTTCTCTCTTCTTCTTTCTCCCTGCTTCTCCCTCTCTCTCTCACACACACACACACATGAACAAATACATAAAATTAAAATCTTGTTTTAACTATATATTTTGTTAGGTAATACAAATCATTTAAATGCCAATGCTCATGCACTGGAACTTGGTGTCTATCATTTGATTTTGTCCCACTTATCACTATCCCAAGTTTCCGTTAACTCCAGTTTTCCATTAGAGGACAATTCTGATTGTCACATTGACTAAAGGAAGTATACAAGATTTTAATCTAATTCTGTTTACATGTAGAATGCTCTTCCAAGTACGTATTGAGATCTGCTGAATATCAATAAATTAATGGTAGTTATTTTACTTTTAGATGAGCTAGGTCCAACCTATATATTATCTCAAATGTTATCTATCTAGCTTTCTTTCACATCCTGATGTTGTGGTTTGAATGTGTAATGTCCCTTATAGGCTTATGTGTTAGCAATTGGGAAGACTGTGGAACCTTTAGAAGATGGAGCCTAGCTGCACGAAATGCATCACTGTGGGCTGAACTTGAGGTCTCATAGCCTGATCCCACTTCCTGCTCATTCTCTGCCTCCTGTCTGCAGACAGTGTTATCAGCTACCTCCCACAGTCCCACAGCCATGGCCTCCCCATTATGGCAGGCTATATCTCCTCAAACTGTAAGCCAAAATAAACTTTCCTTCCTTTATGTTGTTTCCTTGTGTTGTATAAATTTTCTCATGGCAGGACCCAACATTCAGCCTCACCCCACCTTCCAGATCTGAACAGACTGAATGAATAGAGAATGTTCTTTAGAGTGATTGATTTATTTAGGGCAATTTAAAAAGTTACCGGTTACCGGTAGCCTGCTGGTAAGGTCTGGCTCTTAGTCCATAGCACAGGGCTCTTTGTCCATTCCCAGCCTGTGTTTTGCTTGCACTCACATGATCCTTAAGACTGCAAGGACTTGGAATGCTGCCTCCTGGGTTTTGGCGTTCTGCGTGGGCCCAGGACCTGGGCACTTTTCCTCCTGAGTGGCTTTGAGTAATCCCTGTGCCCCTCTCTGGCTCGCCGCCATGTTGTCTCTCCTTTTTCCCCACCTTCCTGCCCCCTTATTGGTCAGAGGGGGGGGACTTGCCATGGAATGAACCAATAGAAAAAAAAAAACACAGATAGAACCCCATATTTACCATACACATTGTCATATCAAAGAGAGAACTGACTGATCACCCAATCATAGATCATTTTCAAGTTCTTTAAGAAACAAAGTTCATGCAATGGATGGCTAGTCTATTACACATCTCATTTTCCTTTTTTCTGTTTGGTATCCAGTCCCTATCATAGTACCAGATACACTAGAACATCTGAGGAGTTGAAGATTTTTAGAACTTCTAACACATGGAGTACAAAGTGCAATTTCCTTCTTCCTTTGACTTCTATTTAAGTCCATTTACTGGACTCAGAGGAGTGTGGAATTAAAGAGGCAGAGTTCTTGCCCAGATGACTGACACACAGCCTACTTCAACCTTTCAGCTCTGTTGTAGAGGTGTGAGCCATGCATAATAGAGAACAGAGTACAGAGAGACTTGTACCTCTGTCAAAGTTTGAGAATGTCAGAAAAGGTAGCCAGCATAATTTTTCCCATAGGTTAAGAGTACACTACACACCTAGATGCTGAGTGGGGAAGTATGTGACATGTTTAGAACAAATGGGTAGCTTAGTTTCAGTTGAATGAAGGGACTGTGAAAAAAGATGGTGGGTGTCTTAATCCATTCCAATTACTATAACAAAATCCTTAGACTGAGTGCTTACTTACCCAGACAAGCAGAAATTCATTTCTCACAGTTCTAGAAGCTAGGAAGATCAAGACCAAGGCACTAGCAGACTTGATGTCTGACAGAGGGCACTCTAGTGTTCTAATTCTGGATGGGGCAGAAATACATAAGTATTAAGTTTTGAAGCTTTTCTATAAGAACATACAATCTCATTCTTGTAAACACTTTACAAAGGTCCCACCATTTAATACTGTCAGTGTAGGAGTTGAGTTCTAACATATGAATGCAATGGAAACAGGAGCTATACGGCTCTGTTAGACAAGAGGACGGAAGAAATGGGTTTACATTTATGTTCTTCAAGAAGTGAAACACCAGGAACATTTCTGATAGTAACTGAAACTTGGTTTGAACTTTGTTTTGAGAAAATAACTGGCTAAAGAGTAAATAAAGGAGGTGAAACTACAGAGGAACTGAGGCTTTTCAGCAATAGCATGTGATTAGCTGTAGCTCCACCTGGAAGTGGAGTCAGATGCTTTGGGTTCTGCAGTTCTCTCCTTCAGTGTACAAGAATGTGCATGGAAATATGCTTCTGTGTACAGGAGATGTCAATGGTGTAGATCTAGGTCTATCCCTTCTCCAACACCAGAAATTGATCCCTTGTCTAGTTCTTCACCCTTTAATAAGATTCAGTATTTTCTGAGAAGAAAGTCTAAAGATTTGAGTGAACTAAGTCCTTGATAATTCTCCTAAAATGTTGAAACATCTTTTTCAGATAGACGATGGAAGAGTCTTCAGAATGAAGCAGTGTTAAACACGGTGCCTGTCCTAATTAGGGTTACCTGTCAACTTAATGTACCTTAGAGTCACCTGAAAAGGAATCTCAACTGAAGGGATTTCCCAGCTAAGTTTGGTCTGTGGCATATGTATGGAGAACTGTCCCCATTGTTAACTGATGTAGGAGGGCCAGGCTAATGTGGGCAGTACCATCCTTAGGCAGATGCTCCTGGACTGTATAAGAAGGTTAGTTAATCACGACCAAGCAAGCCAGCAAACAACATCCCAAGGTTTCTACTTCAAGTTTCCTACTTGAGTTCCTGCCCTGGCTTCCCTCAATGATGGAATGTGACCTGGAAGTATAAGCCAAATAAACCCCTTCCTTCCCTAAGTTAATTTTGTACACAATAGTTTACAACAACAGAAATCAAACAAGGAAGGCCCCTAAACAATAGGGAGACTTTTGGAAACCAAACATAAACAAAATAACTGTCATTTCTATACTCATAATCATATAGCACTATTCTAGCCTATTTATAAAGTGCATTCATATGTGTAGTGAATGTATTATTTATAAGACTATTAAAATCTGGATTTATAGCAGTTTGAACTGCATGAATTATTGTTGTAGATTATATCTATTTCCATGTGATCTCACAAAACCTTGTGAATAAGTGGATGAAAGGATGTCATATAACAAAACAATTTCAAAGCAGATCTTTCAAATAAGAATATTTTTAAATAATCCAGATTTGTGTATGTGAGCCTTTCTTTCTTTGGGAAAGAAATTTAGCAATTTCCTTTATGAAAGCCTTTTCTGTACAATGTGGATGTAAAAAAAAAAACCTCTCTGGCAAATTAACATTATAATGGGCTTCAACCTAAGAATCAGAGGCAAAAACAAAATTTCTTGCCCAGACTAAACTTCCCTCAGGAAAGGAAAGGAAAAACAGCA
The DNA here is from genome assembly GCA_035773235.1 of Eospalax fontanierii. NCBI lineage: Eukaryota > Metazoa > Chordata > Mammalia > Rodentia > Spalacidae > Eospalax > Eospalax fontanierii. The sequence continues at coordinate 115,008,124 of CM069524.1, forward strand.
TCTACAATAATGTTTCAACATAGATTAATGGGATTAATAACAACAAAAACATCAACAACAACAATTATAATATAACCAACGAGCCAATTTGGGACACAGGAGCACAAAACATGCTGCTATCAGATGTCCTTGGCCCTGTAGGATACAGAACAGGGATGAAGCATAAACAGTGGGTAGAGGTGCCAGCGTCACCAGGGTCAAGGTACTTAGTATAGATAACGGCAGAGCTAAAATGAGCTAGATGGAATCAGAAGTGTCGCCCTCACCTAAGGAGAAGATATATTTTCCCTCAAGTACTCCCCAAGTTTCCAATTTCAAAGCAGGAGACATTTCTTCTTGTTTTCCTAAATAGCTAGTACCTAAGCCCTGTTACTCCTGTAGATATCTACAATACAGATGAGCTCATGGAGTGCCATCCTTTACTGTTAGAGCTACATGTTACTGTGATAAGGTCATTCTCATGTTTCCCCATGACCCAGGGACCAGGGCTCTTAAATGAAACACATTCACAGTGGATCCAGCAAGATAGGCCCAGATGTTCCTCTGCAGAAAGCCAAGAAATCCAAGTTACCATCAGTGATGGTTGATTTTGATTGTCGGCTTACAAGCATGTAGACTTGCCTATGAGACAAGGAGAGGTGCTTGTCTTGCAAGCATGAGGGCCTCTGATTCGCAGAACCCACTTACAAAAGGTCCTTTGTGGGCGGTACACACTTCCAGTGCTGGTGCTGTCTCCCAGTGACAGAGTGGCAGAGATGGATCTCTGGGGCTCACTGGCCAGCCAGTCTGGCATACTTGGGCACTTTAATCCAGTGAGAGATCCTATCTCTGTAAACAAGATGGACAGAGCCTGGGGAATGACAGCCAAGGTCATTCCCTGGTTTTCACATGCACCTGCACATTCCTGACACACAGACACAGATAAACAAAGAAAAAACATATGGTCCAGATGTGTTCTGTGATGCGACAGGGTCGAGCTACCACCATCTGGATGTGGGAAGAGCTGTACTCGGTCTGAAGTGGCTGTCTATGTTCATCTCATTTATTCTCATGCTCTTTTATTTCTATCTCAGCAGAGAGTTCTTGGACTTGAATTCAAATGGAAGCTAAGGCAGTAGTTTGTGACTGAGAAGTATTTACCTAATTCACCAGTGGTAAGTATGCCAACAGTCAGCTCTGCATATACACCGTTACAAATCACTCTGCCTAAAACACTTGGAAATATGCTATTTGAATATCATATCAATTGTTATGAATTCCAAACAGCCTAAACAAAGTCAAAAGCAGACCTTGGGGGAAGATAGAACTTCCTGGTACTTTTTGAGAATCTATACATTTTTCAAAAAGTAAGTGGGGTATGACTAACATGATAGCAAACTAAACAAAAGTTGATTAGAAGATAGAGAACGAAGCAAATAATATATTTTATTCATGCCATATGGTGTCTGGCACATAAAAGATGCTCAGTAGCTTTTCTAATGAATCCATGAATGAACTCTAAGAGTACCACAGTTAGTTACAGTAGTTAGTCTCTACATATAACATCATTAGAAAACATACAATCTGTGTGTTAGTTAATAGTGATTGTCATCTTGAAAGAATTACCTAGAAGACAAACCTCAGGGCATGTCTGAGATTTATGACTGGGATAATTGAGGTGAGAAAACTTACCCTAAATGTGGGTGGCAACATCCCATGGACTGGGATCCAGGACTGAATATATATTTAAAAAATAAAGGGAGCTGAGCACCAGTGTTCATGCCTATCTGCTTTCTGATTAAAGGTACAAAATGACCGGCTGCCTTGTGCTCCTGCTGCCGTGTCTTCCCACCATGGACTACACCCTCAAACTGTGAGTTCAAACAAACCTTTTCTTCCATAAGTTACTTTTGTCAGGCATTTTGTCACAGCACTGAGGAAAGGAACTAACACAGTCAGTGATGGCTTTTATTTCTAGCATAATTTAACCATAATTTCATTGGACTATCTCCCATCCATACTTAACCGTACCATTCAAGCTTTGTCAGTTAATCAATTTGCTTCCATTTACATGGTTGGGATTTCTTTTTATTATGTTTTTAACAAAATATTGCATTTTGTTGTGTTTTTTCTTTTTGTTGTTGTTGAGACATGGTTTCTCGTACTCCAAGATGGCCTCGAACTCCCTAGGTAGCCAAGGATGGCCTTGAACATCTAATCTGCCTACCTATTCCTTCTGTTGGATGGGATTACAGGTATGCATCACCATAGCCAGTTTTATGCTGTGCTGGGATCAAACTCAGGGCCTTTTGTATGCCAGATAAGCACTCTAACAACTGATCACACCTCCAGATCAAAAAATGTCTCTTTAAAAGAACATGACATTTTCTTCTCTGAAGAGACACTAATGCTCACTGGCAATGCAAGAGGGAATAGTCATATCCAAGACTGTATGTGGAGTGGTGAGATTATGTAACCTGAACACTGAGAATTCCCCTAAGATAGCTATCAATAGCCAAGTAATATTTGGCCAAGGATAATGTGCACTCTAAACAGGAAACTCAGAGAGAGGAAGAGAGAAGTAAATGATGTCTCCGTATCAGTACGGAACTTGATGTTCCACTATAATTATGTTATTAAAGTGAAAGATGGTTTAGTAAAAAAACTGAGTGTATTTATGACATAAGATACACACATTTCTTTGTTTACTAAAGTAGGAAAAATATTGCTTCTCTTCATGACTTTTAAAGTCTTTCAATTGCAAAGGATTTTTTCCTTAGTACTGTTTTCGACAGAGTTTATCAAGGACCCCCTGACTGTCTCCTGGACTGGGTCATTCTATGCCTGTTTTTACGTACTTTATCAGTTTGTTCAAGACAAAATTGCTTGACTATGGTCTTTGTGATTTCATTTCTTTCATTTAACTTCATTGTAGAAATGGATATTAATATGCACATACCAGTGCTGTGTGACACTTTTCCTGGGGAGATAAGACACACATACTTACCCCAGAGAGGGATTCTAAGATAGGACCAAAGAAATAATTACACCAAAGTTCAACTTGATGAACCAATGAGTTTACTGATCTTCAAACATTAATAATCAAAGCTTTGTCCACTCTGGGTCCTTGTTTTAGATGCTCTTTTCAGCTTCTTACATTCTCACACTAGGTTTCAACACAAATCCAATCTCCTCACAAAGCCTATCCAAAGCTATGGAGGCCTTCGCCCCATTTGAAGCTTTCTTTCTGAATCCTTTATTAAATTACCATTTCTCTTCCAGTCTCAGTCCTTTGATTCCTTTTTTGAATTGTTCTGTCACTTTCTCTCTCATTTTATCCAAATAATAACCTGGTTAAGGGTGCCTCTAGGATATCATCATCTATCTATTGTGGCTGTTTCAGTTTCATGGTTTGGTTACAATCCATCATACCAGGGAACTCAGGACAGCAGGAACTTAAACAGCTGGTCACTGGTCACAGCACATCTGCCATCAGGAGCAGAAAGAAAGGACTGCATGCACGCTTCATACTCAGCTATATTTCTTCACAGTCCAGGAATGGTGCCATTCACTTTCAGGCTTGGTCTTCCCCAGTTAATTAAGGTAGTCAAGACCATCACCAGAGACAAGCCCATAGGCCAACCATATCTAGACAATTTCTCATTAATACTCTCTTCCAGGGTGATTCTAGATTGCATCAAGTTGACAATTAACGAACCATCACAGTGATCTAGAACAGATGCTCAGCACACATCTTATGAATAAATAAATGAATAAAAATAGATTTATCACATATTTTCTTTTTTAATCTATAAAAATTAACTAAGTAAATGCTACTATGTCAAGACCTATAGCTTTCTTCAAATATTAGTTGGTAAGTTACAGACCCAGAGTATAGATGAATATTATTGCGTCATTAAACTATTAAATTAAATTAAATTTTGATGGATATTCCTATTTCTTTTCTCATTTTTTTTTCTGTTCTGAGACTCAGCCTCACTCTGCAGCACATTACAAGCTCATGTGTTTGAGTACTTGGGTGGCACTCTTTGTGGGATGGAGATGGGACCTAGCTGGAGGAAGTGAGTCACAGGGAGCAAATAGAGGCTCGAGACTGTAACCTGTCCCCACTCTCTGTTCCATCCCTGCTTCCTGTCTCCCTGTATCTGAGCAAGCAGCCTCCTACTCCTGTTGTCATAGCTCAGGCCACTCCTGCTGCCTTGGCTTTCCCAAGATGGACTGTACAGGGAAACCATGAGCCAGAATAAATCCCTTATGAAGCTACTTTGTTAGCTACTTGGTCATAGCAATAAGAATTAATTACAATGACCATGTAATTATCATATAAAAAAGTCATAGCTGAGCATAAAGGTGAGACATTTTAATAATTATGTCAAGAAAATGGGCAAAATCCAGGAATATTCCTAGCAAGTAAAACAATCAAAAGGAGGAAAGCCTATTAGGAAATTATTAGAGAAGCTAAATGAGATGTAAAACATTGTAAGAGACGGATCTTATTATGAAATCCTAAGAGAGAAAATAAATTATGCAGACTGTGAGAAGGATTTCGTTGTATTAGCCAGCTTTTTATAACTAACAAAATAACTGACAGAGTCAAACTTTAAAAAGCAAAAACATTTATGTAACCCACACTTTAGGAAGCTCAAAGTACAAGTAACACTCAAGCTCTGGTGACACGCCCCAGTGAGCGGAGGTGTCAGAGAGGAAGTGTTTCATCTGAACCAGGAATCAGAAGGGCTGTGTGGGGGCCGAGCTATCTCCTTTAGTAACAGCCTTCTCTCAAGAACTGCCTTCATCCCTTCTGAATGTCAGGCCCCCAGTGACCTTCACCTAGGACCTGCCTCTAACAGCTATTGCCATTTGTTGTGTGAGAGACTTTCCTGGGGAGACACACTACACCCAAGTCTCCTGGTTCAGGTAGGAAAACTACAAAGAGATCAAAGAGACAAATGCACCAGAGTCCAGCTTGGTGAACCAGTGAGTTTTATTGGGATTACTAACAAGAATATGGATAGGGTTCTTACAGGAATGACAATGACTCAGAAGCAGCTGCATCATTGCCAAGCCCACACCATCATGGGTGATGACTCACTGAAACTACACTCTGAACCATTCAGGCAGCTCTACATGTCTGAGAGGCCTCTGCTGGTCAGTCTCCCTTCACAGTTGTTTGGTGCTTCTACAGCCCTGAGGAGTCTTAGTGATTCTCACATATTTCAGCTTTCCTAGACATGTGAAAGTCTCTTTACTTCTGGAATCTCATGAGCCCCTCCACTTCTTAGAGAGAATGTCTTAACTTGAAGAAAACTGTGTGACACCATCACCAGTTCCACTACAACAAGTCTCCAGTCATTCACAGCATATCCAAAACACAAACATGGTGTAGAGCAAGATAAACTTCTCCTCTTTCCCTCTCTGGTAAGAACTCTGCTTTGCCCTGTGACGAATCGGAACAGAGCAAATTCACCTCTGTGTCTGAGCCTAATTAGCAATTAAGTTCTCTTTTTAAAGAAGCAAAGCAGACTATAAGCGACAACATTGGCTTGTGGGGAAAGACTTCAAATCAATATTTCTGAATGTTGATTCTACTCCATGAAATATTTGTCCAAGAAATGTAATTAACAGGGCTCCCTGCAGGGTTCAGAGAGTTATAATATCCCTCTAATTTTCAATAACTCACAGCTTCTTTTTGTACAGGAATCTACAGTCACTCACACCGAAAGCTGAAGTTAATTCAGAGGTAAAGACTGCTTCAAGGTTAATTAATCTATTTTGCTCATCCGCTTCTACCTTGGTCTTTGCTATAGCTAGAGAGTTGAAAAGAAAAAGGAAACAGAACAAAGCTGAGAAAAAAGAAAGAGGGAGAGAGAAGAGAGAAGGAGCCAAGTAGAGTTTATCCGTGCACACTAATGTCTTTGCCCTCTGCTGCAGGAAAGCAAGCGGGGAACCAAACTAACGTCAACTCAATGTGTGCTGGGCTTCTAGAAATAGATCAGAAGACTCTTACAGGGTTGAGTTGCATAAACCTGGACTGGCATCTTTTCTGGAGTCAAAACTATGAAAAGAAATTTTAATTAGACTTGAGAAAATGAGAATGTCAGCAAGACTTGATTTTTGGCATGCTGTAATAAGTAGGAATATATTTATTGACACTCACATGTGTGCATCTGTGTATGTGTGTGTATGTGTGTGGTGTGCATATACATATGTGTGCAGATGAGCACATTTGTTAGTGTGGGTTAAGGCAGAAAATCACCCTCAGGTGTCTTCCTCTATGGTTCTTCACTTATTTATTTATTTGTTTGTTTGTTTGCCTTTCTGCCTCTGCCTCCCAAGAGCTGGCATTAAAGGAATGTGCCATCACACCCAATTTCTCTTTGCCTTATATTTTAAGACAAAGTCTCTAACTGAATCCAGAGCTTACTGATTTGGCTACTCTGGCTGGCCAATGAGCCCCAGAGACCCTTCCATGTCTATGTACTCTTGCTGTGATGAAAGATGTATATGGCTTCTGGGTGTCTGGACTCGGGTTCTCATGTTTGCATGACAGCCACTTTACCTTCTGAATCATCTCCCTAGTTCTAGCATAATTTTTAAGACAAAATATTGATACTATGTTCTCTCTCTGTGTCTCTCTTTTTCTCTCATCCTGCATCCAGCTACCACTGCCTCCTTCATAAACAGCTACAGGCATGTTTATTCTCTGCCCAAGAGGCAATGTCTGCTCTCCCTTATTCCCTCTACCCCATCATCATGCCTCTCGGGGCTGCCTTTGGCAATATCTTCTCACATCTGAAGCCACTGGAAAAACCAGCCCTCCGATGTGGATTATTTCCCTGCATACCCACAGTAGTCAGTTCTTTAATAGCTGAATGCCAGCTGTAAAGAAGAGAGAAACTTACTGAAAAAGTTCATATTAAGATATGAGTAACAGGAAATGGACTATCCTACTATGCTTGTTAATTTTTGTCAACTTGACACAAACTAGAAACACCTGAAAGAGGGAACTTCAACTGAGAGATTTCCTTCATCAGCTTGGCCTGCCGCCCTGTCTTCAACGCATTTTCTTAATTGTTAATTGTTGGAGGAGTGCCCAACCTTCTACGGAAAATGCCATCCCTGGGCAGGTGAGGCCTGAATTATAAGAAAGATATCCGAGCAGGGGAAGCAGGCCAGTTAGCAGCATTCCTCTAGGGTCTTTGCTTCATCTTCTGTCCACAAGTTCCTACCTTGACTTCCTGCCCTGACTTCCTTCAAAGATGAACTGTGACATGGAAATGTAAGAAGAACTAAACCCTTTCCTCCCCAAGTTGCTTTTGGTCAGTGTTTCATCATGGCCTTAAAAGTAAGTAAAACACCTACTGAAGGAAATAAAGGCTTTACAGGCCAAATAAGTTTTAGGCAACCTGGTGCTGGTTTGGATATCTGGAATAATTCAGTTAAGGTGGTGGCTACAGGATATCTGGGAAACTATGACTTAGCAATAAATATGACTGTTCTGTAACTCCTTATCTAACCAGTTCTGGCAAGATGTCACTTTTGTGTGATTTTTGTATAAATGTGCTTAAATCCAAGGAAATACACCTTTGCTCAGAGTGAAGAAAACATGTTGCATCTGCCTAAGCTCTACACATTTTCTTTAATAGCCTGGTGCCTCATGACCCTCCATCCCTGGCTCTAGAGCTTGCTTGGACATGCTACCTAATCTGACCATCGTTTATCAGAGGAACAGTCACTGTTAAAAGCTGACAGAGGTAAAAAAAAAAGACAGAAATAAATCTGAAATCTCCAATATGGAAATAGATATTGCAGAACTAACTATAGAAACCTAACAATGAACATTTAGACACATATGCTGTGAAATAGAGTTATATTCTATAACAGACATGATCAACTGATGTGATACAGAAATTACTAATTCATTGTCTGTTGGCCATCAGGTAAATGGTAGTGCTTAGGTTTTTTAAACTGAGTTAAGTTTGACTTAACCTTGTAGGCATACTTCAGTGATAAGATTAGGCCAAAGGCAATCTCCATACAGTGAACTGTTATACATCTTGGGTCATAAACAAATTACACCTTCATGATCAAGCAACTAAGCCTCAGCCAACCATAGGAGTTGAACCTCTAGCCAACCATGGGCTACCAAACATAATCAAGACAAATAGTAAATATTGCCAGGCAGATTATTTTCTCTTCTCTGACTAGAAGTATATGCTTCACACATGATGGAAAGACACATTTCAAACCAATTTTAATCTTTTTCCTATCTACTTCTAGAATACCTATTAAAGACAATTAAGATCATCATGTTAACTATCTTCCTATCACTGTGACATTTTTCCCTTTAAGCTGTTTTTCTCAGGTATTTTTTTCACATTGTTTTAGAGACATCTCATTTACACTTGGCTCTTAGAGTATGTGGCGCTGTATATGCTCACTTCATAGCTGCCCAGAAGAAGAGAGAAAAGTAGAAGGCACGGGCAAGATATACCCCTCAAAGTCATGTCCCCATTGATCTACCTACAAAGAGGCCCCATATCCAAATAGCCCTGTTGTGCTACTATTCCACAATAAATTTAAAGAAACATCTGTTTACCCCAGACAAGGCACTAGTAGACCAAAGAAATGATTTATGTCCAGCTTGGTGAACCACTGACTTTATACGGGTTACAGGTGAGCAGTTTCTTACAGGAGTATGAGTGTTTCAAGAGTAGCTACATCAAAAAAAAAAATCCCATCCCAAAATGGATGACAATTCATGAAACCTATATTACTAGAGTCCCACCCACACCATGGATGACTCACACAAGGGTGCCCTTAGGGAGATTTCTCTGGGTACCTTACAAGCAGCTATATTACTGAAATGTCTCAACCCAGCCAATTGCTTGTATCTTATATAAACTTAGAGAAGGAGGGGTGTTATGAGAATCTCATGAAACTTTATGATCCTCATGAGCTTTGAGAGACATGGGAGCTCCACTGACTCCATAAATAATTATAAATAAGCTTCATCTTATGAGGCCTTCTTGAGTGATCACAACTAATCTAATTCAACCTGGAAGAAACAGCTGCACAACACTCCATCTCTTCCTCTTTCTCTTACATGGTCTCTGCTCCCCCTTCTGTAGTATTATTTACTGAGCCTTAGATGTAATAATATATGTAAATGGTTATTTTCATTTAGGGTTGGTCATCAGGATGCTATGCCAAAGCAAGATACTTACTACCAGCTGTTCAACTTATTATGAGCTTCCTCAGTAATTGCAGTTTACTGTAAGAAGATTTTTTAGGGGCTAGAAAGATGTTTCAGTGGTTAATGACACAGATTCAGGTCCCAACACCCACATAGTGGATCACAACCATTTGTAACCCAAGTTCCCTGGGAATCTGATGCTCTCTTCTGATCTCTGTGGGCATTGCATGACATGGGTGTACTTACATACATTCAGGCAATACACTCATTCCATAAAATAAAAATAATAAAATATGTAAAAATTCTTTTCATTTTAATATGACTGATATCTATAATTATAAACATAAATGTCTAGAAGACGATTTTACAGATACATCATATCCATCTAATAAACAACATCAGTAGTCTCCCCTTTGCAGCCTAGGATTTCCCTAGCCACAGGTTTTTGCCTCAACTTATAGTACCAAGCATAGGTTCCTTACTGTGAATCAGGTCTTATGTTCATTCAGAAAATAGTTACTTGCCTCCATGACATTCATGCAATTATAGCAGCAACAAGTTCATCTTTACTGGAATGCTCAAAGTGTAATATGTAGCTTTCAGAACTAGGCAGGGCCATTGATAATTCTTTCCCAGTAGCTTGTGCTTAATCTTCTGGCATTATAAATACCAGCCAGTAGGAAGAGAGCTTCCAGCAGAGTACCAGTCTTATTTCTCCATGCCCTACATACAACCGTAAGGGCTTACCTTTTGGTACTGACGTGCAACCTACAGCAATATGACCTGTATTATGTGGGCAGGGGGAGGGAATACATGAACCTTCCCATAGGACAATAACTCATCTGGAGGCAGCCCAGTTCCCCCACTGGGATTTATATCCAATAAATTCATAGCTTCTGGGAGTGCTCCCTTCCACCCATACGGGGTGCCTTTTGTGCTTAAACTCTCCAAATATTATTCTTAATGTTCTTTTGGATATGTTTACAAATCTGTAAAATACATAGAGGCTGACATTTTAATATAAAACCTTTTTAAGTAGAGTAGGCAGCATCTCTGAAGGTCCTTCTGTCTGTTCCAAGCAAGTGAAAATTGGTCTTGGTACTCAGTAGCTAAAGGAGTTGTATTAGTTACTTTTCTGTTACTATGAGAAAATTCCATGACTAAAAGTGACTTATGGAAGGTAGAGTTTATTTTGCTTTATGGTTCCAGAGGGAGAGTCCATGATGATGTAGGAGGCATGGTGGCAGTTGGCTAGGGCAGGAGGCTGAAAGATCACATCTTCAGTCACACACACTAAGCAGATGCTGCTGTGGCAGTTACGAGTGATAGGATATGCAACTGAGGTTGAAATGTCTGCCTTGACACAACTTGTACTCCTGAGAGAAGAATTTCAATGGGAAATATACATGCAAGAGTCAGCAGAGAAAGTGAGTGAGAAACAGGATGAGATGAAGGTAGTGCTTTGTCCTTTCTTATGACAAGGGTCAAGGCAGGTCAGAAAGGAAAGCACTCAGTGGTGCCTGTTGAGGTCACTTGAAAGAAAATGCTGCAAGCCGGAGCTCGTAGGAAAAAAATTGACAAAATGGCCAAATACTGTGCTTGTGAGCCCCTGGAAACCTTTAAAGTTTGACTAATAGCTCACCAGGGCTATGAATGAATTTCAGGCACAGGAATTTCCACTGTAGAGGAAGGAGATATTATGGGGTGGAACCATCTCAGCTGCTTCCCTAACAGCTGCCTACAGTTGAGGGCCATGCACGCCTACAGGAGGTCCAGTATTGAATTGTAGATTATTTGGTCCCCTGCTACTGTGCATAGCATTTGAGCTTTGGATGCTGGAGCCAAGTGCATTTTAATTCATGGCAACCTCCCATAGCACCAGAGGCAATGGGACAAAGTGGGTGGATTTGGAGAGAGAATGGTACAAGTGAAGAAGAAAAAGCTTATCCTAGGGCTAGACAATTACTTCCTCAGAGAGTATACTGTGTACATTTTCCCTTGAATAAAGGCATAATGGGGTTGGTATACTGCTGGGGTACACCTTGCATACCACCACTGGAGACTTTTGTTTAAAGGTACAAACAATAAGAACAATCTTCTGTGGTTGGGAACCTGTTTATTTCAGAGATTTATTCACCCAACTAGAAAGCCTGTTTAGCAAACAGATGTTAAAGAATCCAGGTTGATCATCTCTAATGACTGAATTCTAAAGAGCTAAATAAGGTAATGTTCTCCATCCATGCCACTGTACTTAACACTGCTCTTTTGAGAAACAAGTGATACAATATGTTTTTATGGTGTGTTGGTTTGAATGAAAACTGTCTCCCATAGGCTCAAGTATTTGAACACTTGGTCCCCACTTAGTGGCACTGTTTGGGGAAGTCCTGAAACCTTTAGGAAGTGTGACCTTGCTAGAGGATATCACTGGGTGCAGGCTTTGAGAGTTCATAGCTTTGTCCCACTTCCAGGTCACTTGCCACTCCATACTTGCTACTTCCAGGGATAGGAATGTATTCTTTAGTCCATCAGTTGTTTTTCGAGCATCGTGTGTTCACAATGCAGCCCCCATTCATTAAAGGCATATGTCACCTTATACCACATAAAGGAAAATGGCTCTATCAGTAATTCCTTCATTGACACTCTACCAATACATTCCCTCAGCTGCATATCTTACCACCTATAGAAGGGACCACACAGTTACCACTAGCACTACCATAGCAAGAAGGTTCAGTGCTCCACACCACATGAAGAAGTAGTAACATGGGAATGTCCTTCACAGCTGCATCACCCATGCTCCATCTCAGCTGCATGCCTTATTGCCCATCGAAGGGGCAATGGAACTGCTCCACTGAGATTCATGTTTGATTCTCTTGAGTCCCTCTTCAACTTGTTACACTATTTTTCCTATAGATATATAAAGGTCTATAAACTTCAGATAGAGCACAAAATGGCCAATGAAACAATTCAATCCAAGTCTAGATTGGTGAAGAACTGAATTTATTGGGTTTACATAAAGGAGCATGAGTAACTCAAAACCAGGTGCGTCACTAAAACCTTCCACCCTGAAATACATGCTGGCTCACAAAACTCAGCCCCACCCGCAGCACTATAAGTCATGAGAAGATGTACTACTGAAAATTCCCCTGGACAGCTTGTGAGCAGGTACATGACTGAAAAGCCCCAACCTCACCAACCCAGTCAATTTACCTCTTATATAAGTTCAGGTATAAGGGGGATCTTGGGAGTACGTCATGAAGACTCATAAGTCCCTCTTTTCCTTCCACAATGGAATGGACTTGTCTTGTAATGGCATCATGTAAATGACCACAGCCACTTTCATTCAGAACTTCAGTGGTCAAGTCCAAGTCAGAGAAAACAATTACATGATAATCCCGGTAGCTATGACATCATCATCAATGAAGTTAAAGCTACCATATCCAGTAATTTCTAGTCACAACTCTTAACAATGCTAGCCTGGGGACCAATTTTTTAACACATAAGTCTATGGGAACATTTGATAGCAAATCACAACAATCTTCAAAACTATATATATTAAAAATTTACCTTTATTCCAGTATATTTTATTGAATTTTATGGATTATATCTTAATGATATTTAGACCTTCTAGCCTATTTCTAACCCCATAGCCCACCCATAGGATTTCATGCATTCTGTCAGGTATGCTAAGGCCTATGGGGTCAAGTTTGGGTACCCAGATGTCTTTTGGTGTGAGTACACCCACTGGAGTCTGTTCAGCCTATGTATCATCACTCCTTTAAAGAAGATCAGCTCTCCCTCACCTAATAGTGATCACCTGCCAATAATTCCTCAGCTAAGGTTTGACCTTCCTGGCTCTTTTCTCAGTTCTATGCTACAGTTTATCTGATTGAGTTTGCATGGGTTGTACACATGCTGTCACAAGTGCTGTAAGTTCTTATGAGCAAGTTCCCAGGAGCCTAGAAGACTGTTTCCATATGGCCATGCACCATTCCTGGCTCTTTCAGTTTTTCCATCCCCTTTTATATAGTGGTCCCTGAGCCCTGGGTGAGTAAGGTTTAACATAGGAGTCCTGTTCAGGGACATGCCCTCTGCAATCTCTTATTCTCTAAACTTTGTCCAGTTGTGGCCTTATGTGTTCTTGCCCTCTGTTATATGAGGAAGCTTCTCTAATGAGAGTTGAGAGATGCATTAGTATTTTTTCTACCTCTTGTTCCACTATGTTCCATGAGCCTTATGTATAGAGATCCCACTGTAGATGTGCCACTTAGGATTGGGCATCTCTCAGGCACATAGTGGAACTCTGTACTAATCTCTGTCTGTTGTAAAAGTAGCTTCTTTGATGAGTGGTGACTGGCATATAGTAAGAAATTATGTTTGTCTGAGGATATGACAGACAGGGTTTTCTTTAGGATCTATGGCCTCTCCAACCATGTGTATTTAACTATGTTTACAGTGCCACAGGGTGAGTTTCCTCCCACTGAGTGAGTTTTAAGTCCAATTAAATATCTGTTGATTACCACCAAGATAAAAGTGCCACTACTGCCCCAATATAGTTTGGTGTTCCAGTCATCGTTGTGATTATTAGACTTTAAAGTTGGGGTTCAATCACTGATTGATTTTCTCCCTTAGCAGCTTATAAAATATCCTCCCAAACTGTGAAAGAATATTAGGTCTTATTATTTTATTCTTAACAGATGTAGGTACTCTTCACTCTAAATAATCTTATGGTTACTTGAAAGGAAGATCTGCTTTATAAACAAATATGTAGATATTTATATAAATGTAAACCAAAACAGGTTTCTATAGAAGGAAATATATGAACTAGCTCTATACAAAGTGATAAAGCAGCCAAATTTGAGAAAGGTAACCTCTCTGTTATCTTAATTGACTCCTTCCTATCTTTTCTTCCTCTGTACATGTGTGTGTTTCACATTTAGGACATTTTTATATCTTTTTTCCCAACATTAAATGTCAGTTCAAGAATAATATCTCATATAACAAGATTCCTAAATTTTTTTTATTGTTTCTCATGTGGCTCTCCTTAATCCACCAAACTATTTAGGATACTTGGACTGTTTTCATTACTTTGAATAACACTTTGGTAATTATCTTCCTATGTAATGTTTATATTTCAGATTATTACTTAGGATAAATACTCATTGAAATATTGAATACTCAGAAACATTAAGGATCTGGCACATATTATATCAGTATTTGTAAGTGATTGTTTCATATGCATCTCCCCAAACCAGGATGATTTAAAATTTTTCTTCATTACAATAAGGGATATGAAGGTTTGCATTTTGCATAACAATTTGATTTTTAATATTAATTAACCCTGAATCCAACTGATAAACCATAACAACTGATGTTTCTGATAGGGGTCCTTTTAATATATGTACCTCCATTATGGGTACTTAGATTATGGGTAGCTCTGTTATGGATATTTCTGTTATTAGATTATGAGTTCCTTAGTTTATAGATACCTGGGTTATAGGTACTTTCATTATGGACACCTTCATTATGGGTAGCTCTATTATGGGTACCTGGGTTGGGATAATTCTGATATGTGTAGATCTAATTAGAGCTAAATAGCTCTAGCATGGGTGGCTCTGGAATGTGTAGTTCTGTTGAAAGTAGTTTTGTGATGTGTAGTTCTGGGATATATAACTCTGTTACAGGTATCTCTGGTGTGTGTAGCTCTATTGTAGGTAGCTCTGGCATGGATACCTCTGGTGTGTGTAGCTCTGGATCAGGTAGCTATCATATGCATAGCTTTCGACTAGGCAGCACTGTTATCCATTAAAGGCTGGAAGATTTTCACCCCAAGGAGGAACTCTGTGTCTACTTCATCAAATGAGTTGTTCTCCGTGTTCTTCCTTATATCTCAACGATTATCAAATCCCAGAAACACAACCTACCATCATTCTACAAAAACCTATCTGGCAAAAAGACTCATTTTAGGATTTTAGGAAAACACCTCTCCACAATCAAAGGAGAAATGGAGTTTAACAACTATCAGGGGAGAATCTATCAGATTCCAAAAAAAAGTTAATCCTAATTATCTGCATTATTAGCACATAGGTGAATCAGAATATGATTTTATTTTCCTAAATTGAAAGTATATTTTATTGGTTAATCTGCCACTGGTGTTGTAAGAATACAACCAAATCAACACAGTTCTAAACATAATAAAAATAACCCCACTCCCGAATGACTGTTATGTTCTGTCGATAGCTTTTTCTTGCAATCAATATCTCCTTCCAAGAAGGAGATGGTTTATTAGTTAGCATGATTCCCTTTTATAAAATGGTAAGGGTATTTGTGATTATGTGCTCAGTTGAACAAAGTTCACGAAAACATTTAGATGGTACCTTTGATCAATGGTAGGTATCAGCAGGGAATCTCATATTGACTATGGAGGTGTCTTGGTGGCCTTATTAACATGCCAAAGAACTACTCCTAAATCTTACTGAAAAACAACAAATGCCAAAGGGCATGAATTTAGACACCTAGTAAATGGAAATCAACTCTTGAGTCCAAAACAAAAAGAAGGTTATATTAACAATTAATAGGTAGGAGGTTGGAAAACTATTGGTTTCTAGCTTTCCAGTTAATAGTTGTTACAGGATCAAAAACATTGCTTGGCTTTATTCTGAGCAGTGTTACTTGCTCAATAAGAGACCTTCTCTGTGAGCGATCGATAACACAAAGCATCCCTCTATCTTTCAACTCTGCATGACCTGTGTGGTTTGGTCTTTAGGATAAAAACCAGAGGCATATAACCCTTACTGTTTGGCTCTTCTTTTTCTTGGTATCAGTTCTAATTTACTTTCTGTTGTGATAAAACACTGACAAAAAAACAATTTGGGGAGGAAAGGGTCTACTGCAACTTACACTTCTAAGTAACAGTCCATCTTTGAGGGAAATCAAGAGGAACTCAGTGCAGCAACTTAAAGACAGGAACCGAAGCACAGACCATGAAGATACTGCTCACTAGCTTGCTTCCCTGGACCTTGTTCACCCCCTTGCTGTGCAGGCATGTAGATCTGAGTTTGATTCCTAGTACCAACATAAAAGCCAGATATGGCAGCATGCACTTGTAATCCCTGTGCTGCAGGGGTAGAGACAGATGGATCCCTGGAATTTGTGAGATAACAAGTCGAGACAGTTGATGGGCTCCAGGTTTAGTGAGACATTCTATATACAGAACAGGAAGGGACTGATAGACACTCAACGTCAACCTCTGGCCTACACAAACACAAATGTGCACCAGCACATACACATGTACACATACATACACCTTCCACAAAAATAAACTAATAATAATAAAACAGTAATGATTTTATAGCAGTTGTCAGTTATTATATATTTACTTAAATATGAAATACTCTCCCAAGCACTTTATATACATAGTTTATTAAATAGCCCCAATGTTCTTTGATATTTTTCTCCTTGCTCAAGTAAGGAGCACTTGGGTAAACAACAACAACAATTTTTACACACAGTTGACCTTCTGAGATTCTTGGATTTTCTGGAAACAAAGCAGACAGAGAAAACACAGGTATACATTTCCGTTCTTCCTTTTCACTGAACCAAAATATTTCTGAAAAGTAACAATAGCCAAGTGTGCATGTAAGACCAGGGTATGAAGCAAAAGAGGAAGATTAGAAACAAGAAGAGTAGCAGAGTTCTCACTAGAAAGTTACATTTGGGGCTCCATGTAAGTTCTTTTGGCTTTGCCAGGCTCTGTTAGTGTGCTATATATGGACACACGTTTTTACCATGTGTTTTTAATATAGAAATTGTTAGTAGCTCTTTGAGAATTCATACATGGATGAAATATATTTTTGTCATCTTCACTCCCGGTTGCTCTCTTTAACTGTATCCACTTCCGACACACCTAAACCCTCCCACCTTCCTATTTTATTTTTATAATCTACAGAGTCCAATTATTACTTCCCATATCCACACGGCTGTAGGTCCACCCACTAAAGCGTGGTTGACCTACCAGGGACTACACCCCTAAAAATAATGATTCACCCTCCCCTAAGAGCCACCAACTGAAAATAGCTCCTCACTAGGGGTGTGGGCTCATGAGACCCTCCCCCCTGTCCACGCTGGAATGTTGAATAGCTTGATCTTGCACATGTCTTGTACAGGAAACCACAGTTGCTCTGAGTTCATGAGTGCAACTGTCCCGTTATGTCCAGAAGCCATTGTTCCATTCTGGTCCTCCACACCCTCTGATGCTTACAGTCACTCTGCCCCTGTTTCCACAGTGTTCACTAAACCTTGGGTTCAACAAATGTTGAATTCAACTATGTTCTCTCTCCTTCCTCTAATAGAATTCCATTTTATTCATTCTTTCATTTATTTATTAATTTGACCTATATTATCTGAACACGTACTATACAAAAGGTTTAATGTTGAGCCATAATGTTTAACATTATATTATACGACATATATAATATAAACATGCATATACATATACAATATGTGTACATTATCATCCTTATTATATGTATATGTGCATATTGTATATATATAATGCATGATTCCACTGTTCCTGGGGAATGAAAAAGTAAATATGGAACTGGCAAGATAGCTCAGCTAGTAAAGATCCTTGTCACCAAGGCTAAGGATCTGAGTTCTGTCCCCTGGAATCCACAGGTTGAGGGAGAGGAATGACTCCTGAATGTAGTCCTCTGACCTCCATATGTGCATTTTGGCAAGAATGCACATACACGCAAACACACATAAACTCAGAAATAAATAAAAGTGAAAATAATTAAGTAAATTTGAAATAAAGATAAACAAAGAAGGGAATGAAAAAGAATAAGCCAACCCTGGGGAAGATGATAGCTTCCAAGGGGACATTCTGCCCAACTACTTATTGGTAGGAAGAGCTTTCTGGGTAACATTTGCAGGGGAGACTTGCTAAAGACAAGTGCAGGCCAGATGCCTCCGTCAGCTGGACACCCGTGGGATTTATTGGAGCACCTGTTTCAAGGCTTTTCTATCATTTCTGCTCCTAGAACAGGGTGCTTTATCTGGCTTTGTTTGGATAAGCAGTATTAAAAGTGTTGTAGGGCAAACATTCATATTTATGCGATATTTAAGTTTTCATCAATAATAAATTCAGATGAAGTCACATTGTTATTAATATTGATCAATGTCCCAATTGAAAGCACAGATGTCAGGGATGTTTTTTAAATGGGTTCCGTTATACTTAATAGTGCTGCTGAGGAGAAGAAACCTAATGAAAACCAACAGATGGTCTATTTAATATCGCTCTCAGCTTTGGAACATGTGCCAAGTGTGATCCACACAAGGACCTGACAGGACTGTTACTGAAAGTCTTTAATTACAACTATTTGCACTCCTGGGTCTGCTGAAATTGCTAAAATAACACTGCAGCTCTAACACTGGCCAAGCCAGAATTTAAATAATACCTGTTTTGTGATACTGTATATGGCTTTATGTTTCTAAATGACTTCTATAGACAGCTTTCCTCACAGGTCTCCTCTTCTTCTGGTGAAAGCAGGGTCAAAGAATCAGAGCCCGTGGTCAGAAAGAACTCATAGTGTCATATTCTCTCTGCCACCATAAGAACACATGTAGTCTGCAATGCTGAACAGCATCTCCAAGGTCATTACTATGTTATTACTGATTTACTCAATTACAGAGAGACACCCCAACAGAGGTAGGCTGCCAAGGCAGTAACTAAGTACTCAATAATAATAGTGGCAATATAAACCACCCTGTTAAGAACCCTGCTAATCACTTGGTAAATATTGCCATTGACTCTCATAACCAGACACAGAGAGATGAGGATGCTGAAGCTAAGAAATATTCAAAATCAGGCTCAAGGTCACTGTGCTAAGTGGTAGCCTAGGCAATTTAATTAAACATAATAAATGAAATGAAGGGTAGGTTGATTAAGGCAGGTGGTATTTTATGAAAGGGAAAAGGGGAAAGGAAGACAATGAAAAGGAATGGAAAAGGACAGGAAGAAAGAGGAAGAGAAAGGAAGGGAAAGCTGTTGTTCAGTCTGAATGTAGACAACAGTAGAAACTCCTCCATTTAAATGCATAGAACAGTAGTAGAAGAAAAACTGAGGTGCCTGATGCTTTTCATCTGCCCTCTCCTCTGACCTGACTATGCCTCTGGCTGACTGCTAGTCCAGGGAAGAAGGCCAGGTATCTCTATTAGAAGAGATAGGAAAGAGAGGTGTAGAATACTTTACATCTAAGTGTGCTTTAAAAAATGTTTCATCTCTCAGTGATATTGCAACTGCCCAGAGCCTGGTGAGACTCACTGGCTCAGGGGAGGGCCTTGTAGTAGACACTCCTACATGGCAATGGTAATGGAATAGCATTCTACCATTAGAATTAGAGCAAGAATTCAGCAGGCCTTTGAGAGGAGCCTCACAAATTATCATGTAGATTGCCAATCTGACCATGTGTGCTGCTCTCCAAAATAATAGTCCTGCGTCTCTTGGCTTGTATCTTCAAGCTCTTCACCTGAAAGTACCAAAGATCAAGAGTGGGAGAACAGACAATAACATATTTTGTGGCAAATTAATAGCGTATTCACAGAAAAAATATACATATATATTTTATATATATATTTACATATATATTATATATATATATATATAAAATCTGTGAAGATTTGAAGATGAAATGTTGCCAGAGGCTCATGTTGTACACACTACTTGTTTCCTAGGTGATGGTGCTGTTTGGAAAGGCTGGAACCTTTAGGAGGTGGGGTCTAACAACTGGAAGCGGGTATCATGGATGGACCTTTGAAGGTTCCAGTCTCACCTTCTGTTTCTTGGTCCATGAGTATGAAGGTGCGAAGCACCTCCAACACATGACCCTATCCCTATGGACACCACCGTGCCTACCACACAATGATGGCCTGAGACCCTCTGGTGCCAAGTGTCAAATTTTTTTTTTCTGAAGTTGTTTCTGTCAGATAGTTTGATCATAGCTATACAAAATTAGCTAATGTAATATCCAAAGAAATTCACTACTCAGAAATTAAGAAACATTCTTCTTAAAAGCCCAGGCTCAAAGAGGAACTTTGAATAAAACTTTAAGTTTTTTCATTAATTAATTAGTTTAAAAAGTATGTTCCACAGTCTGGGCAAGGAGGAAATTGAATTTTAAAAATTTAACATTTTATTTATTTATTTATTGTGTGTGTGTGTGTGCACATGCATACATCATGACACACATGTGGAGATCAGAAGACAACCTGCAGAACTCAGTTCTCTCCCTCCACCATGTGCATCTCAGGGTACAAACTCAGGTCAGCAGGCTTGGTGGCAAGTGCCTTTATCCCCCAAGCCATCTTGCTGGAATGAAATTTTAAAAGAAGATATTATTTATCACCTGATACATGGGATAACATAATATTCAGAAGAAAATTCACAGTCCTAAACAATCTAGTATTACTAATATTATTAACAAGAATAAATACGAGGAAAGATATATGAGGAAAGATAACTAGAAAAAATAGAAAAAATTCATATAATTCAGAGTAAAGAATTAATTAGAATCAACTTGAAATTTATGAGATAGAAAATGTTAGAATTTATAAACAAAACTGAGCTTTAATTAGAGAAAAAAAAGTTTCAGAGTCAAGGTGGTAGCACGTGCTTTTAATCCCAGCACTCAGGAGCAAAAGGTTGCGGGGCTTTAATGAGATCTCGGCCAGGCTGGTCTACATAGCAAATTTCGAGGGCCGCTGGGGTTACTGGGAGATACTAGCTGAGAGAGAGAGAGAGAGAGAGAGAGAGAGAGAGAGAGAGAGAGAGAGAGCGCTATAGTCATATTTTGACTTTACTGGCTGAAGAAAAGTTAAATCTTTGAAGCATAATCTATAATTCCTTTTGAGTTAGTTATGTATCAATACCTGACAGAAGTGACTTAAGTGAAGAGAGACTTGTTTCAACACATAGCATCTGAGGGTCTCAGGGAATAGAGAGGGTGAGAAAGTTCCATAGCACAGAAAACCACCATGGAATGAATATACTCAGGCAAGTGTTTAATGCTATAAAGTACACATGGGAACAGGCCTGGTAGCACACATCTTTAATCTCAGCACTCCAGAAGCAGAGACAGGCAGATTTCTTTGAAACCAAGGCTAGCCTGATCTACATAGTGAGTTTCAGGTCTGCTGGTGCTATAGGAACACCCTGTCTCAAGAAAACAACAAAATATACACACGATAATTTTTAAGGAAATTGATGTTTTATGAAAATTTCCAAGATTAGTATTTAAAAGAAAAATGCACTATAATACATCATAAAGTCCCAGCACTTAAAAAGGTATAATACCTAGAAGGTTTTTAATCTGAGTTCTAGTTAACGTGCACACATATACACATCTTAGTAAGACAAGGTTTTACTGAGTCACCCAGGCTTGCTTCAAGCTTTCTATGCAGGCCAGGTTGCCCTTGAACTCTAATTAATGCTCCTGTCTCAGCCTCCCAAGTAATAAGACTATAGGACGTGAGCCACGCCTGACTTTTAACTTTCTAGGCATCAAGGGCTACATGGGTGAAAACAGTGCTGTCTTAATGTGACTCTCTGCAATAAGAGACACCTACCTAATCCAATATTAAACTCTCAGAAAATGGAGCTCCTGCTGAGGGCTCACTTCTTGACTCATTAATGGTCTACTTCCCTTGCATCCTCACATGAGGCCCTACATCAACTAGATCATGGGAGCTCTTCAGTCTTTTCCTCAGAGAACACTGGGCACCAGTTGTGCTGGATCAAGGTCCTATAATTATAACCTTC
The DNA here is from genome assembly GCA_035773235.1 of Eospalax fontanierii. Classification (NCBI taxonomy): domain Eukaryota; kingdom Metazoa; phylum Chordata; class Mammalia; order Rodentia; family Spalacidae; genus Eospalax; species Eospalax fontanierii. The sequence continues at coordinate 115,030,134 of CM069524.1, forward strand.
TTTAAGCTCAATTGTCCCTTTATAGGTTGTCTCTCCAAATACCCTCATATTGAGAGTGCAGGCTTCATAACATGAATCTCAAAGGGAGTCACACAAATTCAGTCCAGAGAGGTTATTCTTTAGTTATGTTAACTCTCCCCAAACATAGACTAAAACATCAAAAGTTAAATAGATGTGACTAGAGAGATGATTCAATTAGTAATGTGCTTCCTGCACAAGCATAAGAACCTGAGTTCAGATCACCAGCACCCACATATATAGCACTAGGAAAACAGAGACAGGAGGATCCCTATGGCTCAGTGGTTAACCAGTGTAGCTGAACTGGCCACCTCTGGGTTCAGTAACAGACCCTGTCTCCAAAAACAAGGTTGGGCCCTGGCATGGTGGTTCACATTTTTAATATCAGTATTCGGGAAGCAGAGGCAGGAGAATCTCTGTGAGATTGAGACCAGCTTGGTCTCTGTAGCAAGTTTCAGGCCAGTTATGGTTAGGGAGAGACTCTGCCTCAAAAAACCAAACTAAGCAAACAAATAAGGTAGAAAGGCATTGAAAAATACACCTGATACTGGCCTGTCTCCTACACACACACACACACACACACACACACACACACACACGCACACACAATTTGATGCAATGTCATGCACAGAAAACTAAAGTCAATTTCTCTTATGAAGATAAATGTAAAATTTCCTAATAAATTACAATCAAACTGAACAGTATGTTTCAGAATGTCACATTTTAAGTAATGATTACCAATCCGCATTAAGCAACTTTATCACGATGATGTATTATAACAACATATTAAAGAGAAAGAATCAGAAAATACATGATTACATGAACACATGCTAATATATCTTACAAAACTTAGAACCTATCTCTAATGAAAATTATTAGCAAGATAGATATATAAAAAAGCTTTCCCCAAGTGACAAATCTAATAAGTATACTCAGCAAAAAAGGGATTAGCAATAACAGCATGATATGAAGGTCATTGTGATTATAATACAGGAGAGAGAACTATCCCAACAGTTGCCAGGCAGAAGTATCTGTGGTTTGCCTAGAAAACACAAAAAACCACTTAAAAGAGAGAAAGATGGTTCCGGAGGTAGACTCTTACCACCAACCCCTATAATCCCCAGGACCCACATAGTGGAAGGAAAGAACTGATTCACTTAAGTTTTCCTCTGACCTCCACACACAAACTGTGGAATATGCTTGTGTACACACTCTAAACAAATAATAAATAAAATAATAAATGAACAATAAAAATACATCTGAATTAATAAAGCAACTTGGAAATTGGCAGAATTCAAGCTGAATAGATTTTAATGATAATAATTCCATGTCGTATAAATAGATATGCAAAAAGGAATGTCTAGCCAAAGTCACACAGCATGTGTGTAAAGTTCAGAAGATAGCTTTAGGAGTTAGTTCTCTCCTTCCACTCTGGATTCCAGGAATCGAACTCAAGTACTCAGGCTTGCCCTGCAAGCACTTCTATCCATTGAACCATCTTATTGATCCTGAAGAAGTTTAATAGTAGAAAGATAAAATCAAGAACTCAAATTTTTATTAATTAGTTATGTTATTATGCAAGTACTAGGCTTCATTCTGACGTTCCCATGTGTATGTGCCCTTAAACCCTGATCTCTTCCCTCACTGCTCTTTCTTTTCTCTTACCCCTCTGTCTGGTCCTCTGCCCTCCCCTCAAAGACGCCTGTGCTTTCAGATCACATACACCCCATGTCTCCCTGTTTTTCTTCCTCTTTCTCTCTTCATGTCTCTTCTTCCTTTTCATGTATGCTTTCTAGTTTCCTAACACACAAACATGCAAACTATTTCTTAAGTGTATGTAGGAAAAGGATATCTGACAATTTCCTTGACAAATATTGAAAGGTAACTTGCTTTTGGAATTTAAAACTTTACACAAATAATTAAAATAGTGATGTTGACACTGATAACAGATGAGAAAAAAAAGGAGTGGTGCTCACACAAAACAAAATATGTTAGGAATTAATATGTGGTGAATGTGATATTTTAATTAAGGAAACTATTCTTGAATGGTGACATTGAAATAATTACCTGTTTATCAGCAAAGAAAGCTCTTTCTGTCAATGGCTAGAAAGTAAATATTTTCCACTTTGAAAACCATAGGAACTTCTGTCAGTACTGTCTTTATAGGAGAACGTGAAGGCAAATGGACTTATAATAAAATTTTATTAAAAAATAAGACATAAAGTGAATTTTGATTTATGTCATAGTTTTCCAACCTCTGAACAAGAGTAAATTAGAGTGAGTTTTCTTTGTTCTTACAACTTTAATTACTTTATTCTTTAATGTATATTTTAATAATTTTTTGTGGATTTCATAGAATTAAACTTAATCATATTTAGACCTCCTCCCCATCTGTACCCCGCCGAGCCACGAGATTCCATGCATTCTGTCATACACGGTAAGGCCTATCAAGTTTGTGTATCTCTTCATGTGCATTCATCCACTGGAGTCTGTTCTGCCTATCTAGCATCACTCACTTGAAGAAGATGTGCTTTCCCTCACCCACCAGTGATCAGCAGCCAATAGTTCCTTAGCTAAGGGTGGGGCCTCCTGTTCATTTCCCCAATTCTATGCTGGATTTTGTCTGATCATGGTTACATAGGTCTTCTACATGCTGACACTATTGCTGAAAATTCCTATGAGCAAGTTTCTAGAAGTCTGGAAGCCTCTGTTTCCTTATGTGCCATCCCTGGCTCTTAGAATCTTTCCACCCGCTCTTGCACAATGGTCTCTGAGTACTGGGCGACTGAGGTTTAATATGAGTCCTATCCAGGGACACACACTCTGCAGACTCTTATTCTCTACACTTTGACTGATTGTGGGCTAGAAGTTCATTGCCCTCCGTTACATGAGGAAGCTTCTCTGATGAGAGTTGAGAGATGCATTAGTATTCTCTCTACCTCTTGTTCCACTATGTTCCATGAGCCTTAGATGCAGAGGTTCCATAGTAGATGTGTCACTTAGAGCTGAGTATCTCACAATCACACAGTCTCTGTGTGACCAGTTGTAGAACTCTGTACTAATCTCCATCTGTTTCAAAAGAAGCTTCTTTGATGCATGTACCTGGCATATTACCCCCCAAAATAAAGATTCATGTTTAGCATATAGTAAGAAATTACATTTTTCTAGAGAAAAGACAGACATAGAGATTTCTCTAGGCTCTATGACCTCTCCAGCTGTGTTCACTTGGCTGTGTTTACAGCACCACCCATGAGTTCCCTCCCATTCAGCAGGCTGTAAGTCAAATTACATAACTGGTGATTATCCCCAAGATAAAGTGCCAATGATATAGTTTACTGTGTCAGTCATTGTTGTTATGAGGCTTTAAAGCTGAGTTGGACCATTGATTAATTTTCTCTCTTATCAGTTTGCATAGTTTCCTCTAAAACTATGAGAACCAGTCTTCAAGGAGAAGGTTTCCATGTCAGTTCCAGCTCCATTGCTCCAAGGCCTATGTTCTGTAGGGCACAACGCAGAATGGACCTTAGCCAGGTCACCTGCTATGAGGATTAAGGGAGTGGCTCCTGTGGGCATGGTGCTCTGATCCAGCCAGGCTTGTCACCAGCTTCCGCCCTGCGTCTGGAGAGAGCCTGCGCTGAGATGATCCATCCAGAGACAGAATACTATTGGCCGCAGTTGGGAGCCACCCCATAGGGGACTGGCTAACCAAACTCACAAAATCCCCTGTACTTCCTTAAATAAACGAGTTTTGCTGCTGCTTGCCCTACACATGCTTCTCACCCAGCTCCCAGGGTCTGTGTGTTGACTCTCAACCCCTCACTGCAGAGACCCTGCCTCCCGCTCAGGCTGGCACCAAGCAGAGAGACCCCTACAATGTTCCAGATATGTCTTAACCTCAAGTTCTGGGAGGTAATCAAGGGATGTGCCAATAGCCTGTGTTTTTTGGGAGTCTCTTGGACTATTCTGAACAAAAATTTGAAGAGAGGCTTCACCGGTCACATTGTATTCATGTACAGATACTGTATTTTTCAGTTAGCTTTTGAACTAAGATGTTTCCCTCTGTTTTTTCACACCACCTAAAATATTATTTATCTCTCATCTCTCTCCCTAATTCTCCCTCCTCCCTCCCTAGTTAAAACACCCTCATTTCCCCATTTTTCCTTGATAATACTTGTGATAATCCTTGTGTCTCCTATCACACCCCCTCTCCTGAGCTACTCCTTCCACGCTACCCCATGATTCCTTGTATAGCCTTTCCTCCTGCCTTCCCAGTAAATCCCCATCTCCCTCTTGCTAACATCTCTCTCTTACTAGGCCCCTATCTCGAGCTCTTTCTGTTTTCCTAGCTTTTGAAGTTACCTCAGGATATATACTCACATATAAATATTTGGTACTAAGACTCACAAATAAAAGAGAAGATATGTCATATGTTTTGCTGAGTCTGTGTTACTTTACTTAGTAAAACAGTTTCTAGTTCCAGCCATTTACCTGTAAATTTCATGATTTTGTCTTTCTTTACCACTGAGCAGAGCTCCATTGTGTAAATGTACCACATTTTCATTATCCACTTGTCAGTGGAAGGACATTTAGGTTGTTTCCATTTCTTAGATTTTGTGAAAGGAGCAGCAACAAATGGATGTACAAGTATCTCTGTAGGAGGATGAGTCCTTTGGTTCCATTCCAAAGAATGGAATAACCAGTTAACATGGCTAAAAATCATCTTAAAACTTGTTCAACATCTTTAGTAGTTAGGGAAATGAGAATCAAAACCACTTTAAGATTTCACATTACTCCAGTCAGACTGGCTAAGATCAAGAGAACAAATGATACCAAATGCCAGAGAGGATGTGGGGAAAGAGGAATGCTCATTCACTGCTGGTCAGATTGTAAACTTGTGCAATCCCTCTGGAAAGCCATGTTGAATGAATTTTCTAAGTAAAAAAATTAAGTTACATGGTACATGAGATGGCTCAGTGGGATCTGGATTCTATCCATAGACCCACATAGTGAGAGAAGACTGACTCCCATGGTTGTCCTCTGGCCTCCACACATGTTCACTCACACACTATATAAATAATTAAATAAATAAATATTTTTAAAATCAAGTTACAAATAGCTTAAAAGTGTTTATTGTAAAATGAAAAAAATAAGAATATTACATCTAGCTAAAAATATTAAAACCTTATAATTTTAAAGTGAAGAGGTCTTCCTGAGTAGATAGGCAGCCCAAATAACAAAAATTAAATGGCATATATTTACTGCATATTTATAGTAAAAAATAGAGCATAAGAAACCATGAAGTAAAAGGCAACTTCAGCCTAAGACAAAATATCTTCTAAGAGTTCATGACAGGAAAAGCCTAGCTAAATATAATGAGAGGGTTCTATAAGTTAAATAGCATTAAGCAGATCTATATGATGTATCTATAAGGGATGCCTCTTTTATCAATAGTAGAAACACAAAATATCGTGAGCTTGAGAAGGTGTGCTCCTCATAGGTAATAGAAGATCATTATTCAGTTCAAAGCCTGGCTGTCTGTGTCCCTTTGGGACCCTTTGGCTGGGAACATTACAAAGAGATGATATTGATTTCTCAGTATGGAGGCTGCACATGCCAGATCAGGTGCAGCAAGGTCAAGTGCTACTAGAGACTCTTCTGGTAGCACACTGCTGATTTCTTTCTGTATCCTCCCATATTGGAATAAGGGCTAAAGAGTTCCCTAGGTCTCTTATAAGGGCACTAATCCCAGTCATAGGAATCCCACAATTACCTCCCATAAGCTGTTTTGTAATACTATCCCTTAGAGTTTAGGATTTGAACCTATGAAATTCAGGGAATATAAATGTTCAGTTCACAACACTGGGTACAGTCCACTATTCCATGCAGAGTAGAAGGCAGGTGTCTTCTGGTACCTGCAGATTTCCAGATCTTTGTCTTTTCCCATCAGTCTCCTTCTAGCTCCTCTGTCCAGCCACAGTGCTTGCTTTGTTGTTCCTTAGAAACACAGAGCACTCTTCTGATCAGAGATTGTATGAGTGTACCCCTGACCCTCCTACTTCTCCTCAAGGTTCCCACACTCCCTCCCTCACGCCCTTCAAATCTTTCCAGGGCTTGTTCTGAGAGACTTAGCTCTGAGCATGCTATGTGAAGTTGCATTCCTCCCCTACTGAACAAACAATCGATACATACAACACACACACACATACACACATACACACACACACACACACACACACACACTCTTCACATAGGACACATACACCATAAACATAAATATATACACTTCTAACATCTTTTACTTACTTTTTTCGTAATATTGTCATCACCAAGCTTATCATTTATTCATTTATGTGTGTGCTCATTTATTTTTATCAGTACCTGTCCTTGACAATAAAGGGTTAAAGATCTAGGAGAGCAGGAACTTTTATCGGGGTCTGCTTGGCTGCACCCTTGTTTCCTTTTTGCTTGTTTATTTGTGGCATAATCACAGGTTGGCCTTGAACTCACTCTGAAGCCAAACATGACCTTGAAGTTCTGATCCTTCCACTTCTAGCTCTAGAGAGCTGGAATTCAAGTTATGGAATTCAAACTCAGTGCACACCAGACAAGCATTCTACCACTGGAGCTACGTCCCCAGTTTAAGGAAACTTTATCTATTTTTTGATTTGGATATTCTTTTGGAGATGGATCCAAACAGGCTAGCTGGTCTGGTACATACAGTGGTTACTGTGATAGTAAGTATTTACCAAGTGACTGTCAGCGAAGGACATCTACTGACCTTCACGACTGAAGGTTCTCTACCTGGCGGATTTCTAATAACCAGATTAACAAGATCACTGAATTTGGAGTTCAAAATCATTAAGTCCCATCAACTGTCATAACATGACACAAGCCTGCCATAACATATCATTTGGTACACACTGGCCACTCAGTAAAGATTCACGGAATGGACACATGCTAAATTCCATGAGTAATGCTCATTTTAAAAGATTCCGTTTTCAGAAATAAAAATTGTTAAAAAAAAAAAAAAGCAAAAAACAATGTTAGCGATAGAGAACTTGATAACCAACAACTAAGCAGTCTACCTGTGAGGAAATGATTCTACAGAAAGGACCTTGTAGCTGTTGTCTCATTAAATTGCCATGGTACCAAATAGCCTTCTAAATGTTTGTGTTTATACCCAAAGGCAAATGCTACTCTAAGCCTTAATTAGAGCAGTTTCTCTTTGCAGTACTTGGTAGCAAATGCAGAAGAAACTCAGGACTGGTCAAACTGCTGAGAATAAGTGACAGTTGTGTGCTTAGCCCTAAACAGGACAGTTGTGCCACCCGTTCTAAGGCCCAGGGAATATGGAAGAAGGGACAGAAAGAACATAAGAGCAGAAAGATCAGGAGAGTGTGAAGTGCTGTCCTCTGAGCATGGCACAGTCATTGCTATGATCTCACAGCAACTGCAGTTGCACACACTTGGCCTGCAGCAATCAATCATGGATTCAGGAGGGACTTATGGGGCCCTAGTCCTTCCTTGTTTAACTATCAGCTGCTGGTAGGTTCTGGGAGATTATAAGTCCTTGTCTTATACCCACCAGGTTCTGGTGATTACTTCCAAATCCATGGTCACAGAGATGGCCCTGGTTAAACTCAGTAGGTGACAAAATAAAACAAAAAGACATGAATGAAGTAAAGGGACTTGTAGGGAGGAGGGGGCAGCAGTGACAGGAGTGGGAGGGAGATGAAAGAGGGGAGGAAGAGACTGACCAGAGTACACTACGCACATGTGCAAAACTGTCAAAGCATAAATTTAATATATTATATGTAAAGGCTTTCCATAGCTACATAGGGTAGGTACCCAAATATACTCATAACAGCTTATCGTAGTAAAAACTTTTAACTACACCAAAACCCAAATATGAATAGAAAAATCATGAGCAAATTGTGGCACCCCCATCTTATTTAATGTTTTGCTACTGTGAAACTCAAAAGTAAGATTTTCAGTATTGACTTGAAAAGTTTTCCAGGTTGTTTTACGAGAAAAATAGAAATTTCAGAATAATAAATACAAAATCTAATTACATTGAAAAAGATTAATAAAACTATTTTAAATAGTGTTTCAATAATCACAAAATATTGAAACAATGAAGAATCGAATCTGAGATGAATTTTTGTGACTCTTCATATTGTTCTTCTCCACCCTAAAAAAGCTCAAAAGCCTCTCATTATAGATTTCTGCTATACCCAGAATAGAGCATTTTTACATCTTTTGAGAATTTCATCTATAAAACTTCTCCCTTAGCAGAGGATCTTGTTGAATTACCTTCAAATTATGCTTTCAATATCCAATTTCTTACTCTATTATTCTCAAACCTCTTTTTCACTCTACCACCTACACCATTCAAGCCCTCTAGGCTTAGGCTGCAGAATCCTAGAGAGCTTCCAGCAATATGAATTTTGATTTAAGACTGGGTGCCAATTCCTCATCATTAACCAAAAATTTAACTCAAAGTTACATTCCCAAATGTAAAAATGACTTCCTCTTATATAGACAGTAATTAATGTTCTATAGTCACTATCTAGAGACTCTCAATCATGGGCACAGCTCATTAATTTGGTGCTGGAAAGATGGCTCAACAGTTAAGGGTGCTTGCTGCTCTTGCCCAAGGACCCCAGCTCACTTCTCAGCACCCATGTCAGGGTGGCTCACAACTGCCTGTAACTGCAGTTTCGGGGACTCCTATGTCTTCTTCCAGCCTCTGAAGGCACTACACTCACATCCACATGTTATACTCACACAGACACACAGACACACAGACAGAAATGAAAATTTAAAAATACTTCTAAACATAAGTTAATGAGTTTGAAAATGCACTGGATGAGGATTGTATGGTACAAGATAAAGACAGAAATCAGAACAGGAAATCAAGTTTAGGAGAGTGGTCAATATTTCAAGGGTACTAGAAAGTCCTAGCTATTATTGTGTAATAGAGTGAAATACTGACTTTGAGTATGGAGCTTTGTTTTTAAACACTATATCTACTACATGAAGAATTGATTCAAGGGAGCAAACTGGAGGCAGGAACCACATGGGGATGTGGGTGTAATCATAGGCCACAAGATGGTGGTGATTTAGGCATGAATTGAAACAGACAAAGAGCAAACATCATCTAGCAATTACTGTATTTGGACATAGTTTTCTTAGGATGGTGAGAAAAAGATAAAGAATGACTCTTCCAGTTTACTGTTCCATTCCCAATGACAACAGGCACCATGGTATTCAGGGGATTGGCATGGGAAAAGGGCCTGGCAGCAAAGACCTAAAAAGAAACTGGTCTTGAGTGAGTGAAGAAAGTTCAGCACAGTATACCGAAAAATCAGAGAACACAATACTATCAAAGCAGGCAAATGAATGTAGTATCTAAGAAAGGGGTAAGGGGCTAAAAGAGAGCTACGTTCTCCCAAGAGTGTCACATAGAAAATCAGGGTAGAGAATGCCCACTGGAGTCCAGGGAGATGGCTTAGTGGATAAGGTGCTTACTGTACAAACCCTGAAGACCTGACTTGAACCCTCTGAATCCATGTAAGGGTGGAAGACGGAAACTGGCTCCTAAAAATTTCCTCTGACTTCCACCTGGCATTGTGTCACAGCACACATGTGCACATTACACACACATGCACGTACACACACACACATACACACACACATGATAATAATAAACAAGATAAAAAATTTTAAAGTAAACACTGGGTTTGACAAGAAGGAAATTTAGGATAACCTTGGCCCAACTTAGGGAATAATAGAGAGGGTATAAGTCAAGTAAAATGGACAGAAACGGGTATAAGAGAGGAGAGAATTCTGAGCATAGCAGTTCTGTGAGGAAGATTTGTTGGAAAGAAAAATAGAGAAATGAGGCAATAGACAGAAAAAGATATTAGATCACTGAAGGGTTTTCTCACAAGTGGGTCATACTAGAGCTTATTTTTACAGTAAAGGCAATGATCCATAGAGAAGAAATGAAAGAGAAGAGAAACTGCTAGAGCCAAAGTTCCAAGTGCAGAAGAAAAGCCTGAGCCAGGCTGCAGCAGAGGTGCTGATCTGCAGCTCAGGACATCAAGCCACCAGGAGAAGCAAGTGCAGTGGGAGAGAGCAGAGGGAGGTGAAGCGTTCCCAGCAGGGTTTCTGTTTTCCCACTGAGATGTGGTCAGGGCATAAGTTGGGAGTAAGAAAGGGACCCCAAAAGGAAGTGTTAAGGAATCATGTTTTAAAAAGCATACTGGGGCGATAACTCCATTGGTAACGTATCAAGTGTCCCTGTCGTGTAAGCATGAGGATCTGAGTTCAATACCCAGAACTAATTCAAAAAACAAACAAAGCAAGCTAACTAACAAAAATCTTGTGATGGTGGTATGTGCTTATAATCACAGTGCTAGGGAGGCAGAGACAGGCGGATGGGCTCACTGGCCAGCCTGCTTAGCCTAGCCAACAAGCCCTGGGTTCTAGTGAGAGATGCTGTCTCAAAAAGTAAAGTGGAAGGCTTTTGAGGTTGACCTCTGGTCTCCACATGTGTGTTCACATAGATACATGAACATTCACACATGTGCCCACATGCGCACAAATATTAAAAAAACATTAAATAAAAGGACAAAGTCTTTTAGAAGTACATATCTGAGACAGAAGCCATTTGAATTTATTTCTCACAGAAGTCCGGCCAGCCAGCTCCTTTATGTGTTTGCCTGCAGAGGTATTCTGCACTCCAGACCCTGGATGGAGGAACTGTCCACTATTTTTATTATATAGACAAGAGAGACGTGGGCTTTTCAGACACTGTATGACTTTCCAAGTCTACCCAGTCACAAATAAGGAAGTCAGGATTAAACGCAAGTATGCGTAGCATCAAACTCTTTCAATAGAAATGCTATGAATAAAGATTACTTCTCGCTTACCAAAGTACTTAGAAACATGAAGGGAAGGGAAGGAAGTTTTCTAGGGGTCATTTCAAGGCTAAGCACGATTCTGTACAATCGGGAGAAAGTGACTGGAGGATGTGGCTCAGTGATGGAATTCTTGACTAACACGCAGCATACCGGCAAAACAAAGGAGGAAAGAAGGGAGGAAGGGAAAGAGGGAGGGGAGAAGGCGGGAGGGAGGGATGGAGGAAAAAGAGCAATCCATTGGTACTGTTGGCAAGCAATTATTTCATTATACACTGATGACTCTGAAATCTTTATTCAGAGCTTTGTTTCTAATAGACTTTTTTTAATCTGAATCACTTTGTAAGAATTAGATAAGATGGCAATCTAGAAAATGTCCTGTAAGAAAGATGTATGCCATAATAAAGTTGACAATATTTACTCAAAATGAATTCCCAAGCATCAACTAATTAATAAAACCAGAAGTGGTCATGGCCTGGGGTAACAAAACACCCCTAAAATCTAGCAGCCAAACAGTGTCAGAGAAAACAAATGTCTTGCAAGAAATGCCTTTAAATTCTCATCAGCTTATAAATCAAGCCAGACAAATCAGATATGGCAACAGAAATAATGGATTGTATTGGAATATTGATGCCAAACAAATTGGCATTATGGAGAAGATTGCAGAGTGAGTCAATGGGGCATAGACCAAAATGAATGCTCACATCTGTGTGTGCATGCATTATAAAAAGTGAATATAATCCCAATGCAAATATGTTTGTATCCAACATGTACTTCAGAGTTATCAAAGCTTATAAATGATTTAATTCAAGTCAATTTCAGTGGTTGGTGCATAGTCAGAACAATTTAAACATATTTAAAAAGTCACCAATACAGAATGTCTTAACTCAGAAGAAAAACACACAGATATTCAGTTTGGTCAATCAAATATGAGATCCTCAACAACAATCTAGACACTTGGAGTTTAATATATTTGTAAATTATGGCACAGGTTTTCACGCCAATAAAAATTTGAAACTCATAGAAATACAGACAGGTAGAGCTAGGGAGATAGCTTAGCTCATAAGCACCCGAGTTCAATCCCAAGAACCTAAATTTTTTAAAAGCTACCCATGGTGATGCATGCTTGGAATCCCAGTGCTGTACAGGCAGAGACAGGTGGATCTTTGCAGCTCACTAGCAGCCAGGCTAGCCTCTTGGAGAGCTTTCAGAGAAACTGAGAGACTCCTATCTCAAAAACAACGTAGACAACAATCAAGGAGCATCAGTTGTCTTTTAGCTGTTACCTACATGCACACACTGTACATATACACACGTATATGCACACTTACACATCTACCCACATGTGCTAAGTTCCCAGATCTGAGCTGTCAGCGGGATACCTGCTGAGAATGGTAATAAAAGCCTGGGCAGTAATGAATTTCTCATACGTTGTTTCCACCAAGCCAGTTAGATATGGTGAAAATCTTGACCATTTCATATTTCCTTGGTTATACTCTTCCTATTTGAGCAAGTACAGCCCCATTCCCTACTGCTCAAATTCCAACATGTCCTCACAGTGACTCCTCTCCCAGATGGTCCCTGCTGTTTCACTTCCAAAACTCAAAATCTAACACACTCACAATCTCATCTAAGTTTAGAAGGCAAGTTTACAGTAAGATCTGAGTAGCTGGTAACCTTGGGACACACTCTCGGTTTTTTTCATTTAATGAAAATGCTTTCACTTACAAAAACTGTGCTCAAAAAATTAGGTACTTTTAAAGAAGTTTGAAGAAAACTCTTACAATTCTTTCAATCTCCAGTGCTGAAATGCACCATTATTAATTTCATAACCCTAAAAATGACTTCCCTAATGGACGTGTCCACGGCCCCCCGACTCCCTTGTGTTCTCCCTGCTCCCATCAATGCAAAAGCCCCTGATGTAAATCTCTCCATGCCATAAACTGTTGAAAGTCTCTCAATATTTCTCTATTACCCAGGTGATAAAACAGGAAACTCCTGAGCTTGGATATGAAGATTCTTCCCAATGGGAAGTCCACTTCAGCCCCCAATAAGTTCATTCTGCTATTTGTCTTTGATTTACCAAGAAAGTTCTCACCTGTGCATAAACTGTAAGCATTTCTTGTTATGGCTTCCACCAGACTTTGTGAGCCTGCAACTCTCACATGTTCTCATGGCTCAGTTCAAGCCTCACTTCCCACATGTGGAACCCGGCAGTCATTTCTCTTAATCTGTCAAAGATGCTATTGCAGAATACAATAGACCGGGTAACTTCTAAACAAAAGAATTTTATTTCCTCAGAACTAGAAGCTGGGAAGTCCAAGGTGATAGCACCAGCATATTCAGTGTAAGATGAAGACCTGTCTCCTCACAAGAAGCACCTAAACATGGTGTCTTCATATGTCAGAGGAGGCAGGCACTCTCTCTCTCCCAAGCTTCTAGTTTTCATTAGGGCATTAATACAGTGTGTTAGGGCTCACCCCATGCCCAAACACTTCCTAAAGCTATTTCAGAATACCCTCACATCCTGACTATAATCCCAGCATATGAACTTTGAGAGGACGCAAACATTCAGTTCAACGCATCCCTGAACTCTTTCTTCTCAGTTCTTATTCTTCCTTCAAAATCCCATGCCCCTGGGTCTCAGGTTCTTTGAGTTCCAGACAATACTTGACTTCTGCATGAATAAACAAAACACTCGTTGAGTGAATAAATGAGCATATGAACAAATCTATCAATAACAAAACATTGTTTTTAATGAGTAAACCAGCTCAACCTGGGATTAGGTTCTACTTTTTAATTCATGAAAGGAAGACTAATACACTATCTTTTAAAATTTTTTGAAATAAGCCAAAACTATATATATATATGATTAAAGCTCCTGGTTTTGAAATAAATAAGACACATTTCCAGTGTGGTATAGCCTAATGACTAATTCCCAAGAACTCAGGAAATCCAACATTCAAATTTCAACTTTAAATTTACTTTGTGTCTGAAAATTGTTAAGTGCCTATTTTAACTTTTTTGAGAAATCTTGAGCCTGATGCTGACATGAGTTCGGGGTGAGGGTTATGTAAAACATGAGGGAGAGGAAAGAGCTCGAGGAAGAAGAAGCTGAACAGCGAATTCTGTAGACAAATATAACTATGGAATGAACATGTCAGGATTGCAGGCTCTGAGATTCTTGGATGATCTTGCAAAATCATTAAATTCTAATTAATATTGAATTAGGCATGCCACAGTGTCAGGCACCCCAGAGTCTTTCTTCTCAGATTGGAAGTGCCCAGCCCCTCCCGCTGCGCCTCCAGATGCTCCTTGGTGCTGCCTTAGTTCTTGTTTGAGATATGAATTCCTGAACCTTCCAAGTCTGTAGACAGCAAATGTTGAAAGCTCATTACCTGCATGCTTCCTTGGAGAGACACAGTTTGGTGGTCTGGTATTCTGGGATCAACTTATCATTCTTCACTCTTTGGGAGAGGAGCTGCTACAATGGTGAGCAGAGTTGACAGCTGGTCAGAGGCCACCTGCTTGTCTGCTGGTGAATACTCCAAGTGTCATCATTGCAAATAAAAATCCATTTCAAAGCTAAAGTTGGTGAAACAATGTTATCATAAATCATCTTTATTGATCCTTGAAACTTTGGAAGTTAAGTATTATGAGAACCTTAATGATGAAGATGCCATGGCTCAGGAACACTGATGCAGAGCCATGGGTTCAAGTCTAGGCATCATTCCAAAATAGGACTTCTTTTTGTTTCAACACCAGTCAAATTCTGGGGGGAAATCAGGGAAAGGACGTAGATTTAACTATTTGTCTCCAACTCCACATGTGAAAGCAATTTAGAGGCCAGTCCCATTTCTTTAGCTTTCTCCAGTATTGTCTGACTTCTGGTGAAACATGAACAACTGTCTATCAGCTCAGAGAGAGGAATGATAACAGACCAAAGATGTAATTCCACCAACACCTAGCTTGGCGAACCAGTAGTTTATTGAGGTTACTTACAGGAGCATAGAGGATCCCAAGACAACAGCATCACTGAAAAGCCCACCGAAGCATGGGTGATACTGATAAATGTGCTTCCATGGGGCTCCATGAACAAATTACATGCAGCTCTGTGGTTTGAGGAGCCTTGTCTTCCCATAAATTACAACTGCTTAATTTTAGAGAAGGGCCTTGTGAATTTTCTAAGTTTCAAGAGCTCCAAAGTCTTCACATTTTGCTTCCTGAGTGCCATCAATCTTTCTCTTCCCCCAAGGAAAGAATCTTTTGCTTTCAATCTGGAGAAAACTTCCACACAAGGATCCAATTCCTACACACTAACATATATTTCCCTGCATGCCAGGCTTTCCCTTAAGTAGGAATAAACCACTTTTTGTAGCTGATTTGTAACAGTCCTACCCCCACCCTGAAAAAATCAACAGGAGTGTCATAGAGTTAAAAAGGGTTTGTGTTAAGGGAATGGGCTTGCATGAATAAGGAGACCAAGAATCTCAAGAAATTCCATCTGCAAGGTGGAGAACCAGGAAAGCTGGTGCTATAATCCAGTCTGAGTCCAAAGGCCTGAAAATTGTAAGTGGTGGTGGTAGGAATACTGGTCAAAGCCCCAGAATACAAAAGCTCAAGAAGGTAGAGCTTACTCCCACAAAGCAGAGGTCTTCAAATCTAACCAGAAAATGATGGGCTATACCTATAGCAGGCATACCACCATTGTACCGTTGAGCACATCTTGCTGGGCAGGTCAGGTTTTAGCACACATATATAAATTTTATATAATAAATGGGTTTCATTATGACATTCTCATACATTGTTGATAATGAATTTTGATCACATTCACTCCATTAACCTCTCTTGTCCCCTCTCCCTCCTACTGAACCCTTCTTTCTTCTCAGCTAGTTTGCCTCCAGTTTTCATGTCTTTTATTTTTTGTGTGTGAACCAATAAGTTTAGTTAGCACTATTTACAGGAACATAGGTGAGGGATCATTTTTAAGAACATGGGCAACTTACCAGTGACAACACCTATGAAGAATATGTTTGTCATTTCTCTAGTATTCATTAACTCCTGTGGATCCTCAGGGAGGTTATGAGGTCTCGTAACCTCTCCGTGCTGGAATGTTGACAGCCCATCCATGGACAGTTCTTCTGCAGATAATCACAACTTCTGAGAGTTCAAGGCCCGATGTCCATATCACATCCAGAAGATAGCATTCCTCAATATTCCACCCCTTCCTCCAGTGCTTACAATCTTTCTTCCTCCCCTTTTACAATGTTCCTGGGCCTTGGATGAGATGACACAGATGTCACATTTTAAGACTGAATATTTAAGTCACTTATTCTGAGGACTTTGAGGGATTATGAGTCTCTGTAGTAACCACTGCAAAAAGAAAATTCTCTCCTAATAAAATCTTTGAAAAAGGAATATAATTAAGCAAATAAAAATTCTAGAAATTAAAAAGAACAAGGATCTCATATGTCTTACAGCAGCAAAAGATGGAATTCTCAGTTTCAGAGAGACAGAGTGAGATTTCGCCTTTCCCTGTGCCTGACAGCGTGGGTGGATCCTTGGTTGGCTGAATGATGCACAGCCACATCCATGACTGGTGGTAGTACACCTATTTTCAGTCTACGGACCCAAATGTTGATCACTTTCAGAAACACTCTCACAAAAAATGCAGAAGTAATGAGTCTCCAGCTTTCTGAGACCCACAGTCCCTCTTCCCCACTTCGTCCTACCTCCAGCCCCCTCGTAATGCATTCAGTACATCCCAGGCCTCTTCCAGCCTCTTTCACTAGATTCTAGGGAGTTGGATTCATTGTAAATGATATGCTTCTGCTTCTGTAAGATATGCTTATCACTAAGTAGTTTCATCTCTGCAATCTCTGTTTCCAGCTGTATAGACTGGATACAGACACCTCCATCCCATCCTTGAACCTGGTCCCCTGACCTGTAGTCACACAGGTTGAATGTAAACCCACTCCTCCCCCCAACCATGGTAATAAAAATTGTGAAGAAGCTGAACTCAGAGTTCAAGTTTTTCAGAAGGAAGGGATACGATCTCTCACTGAAACCAGAGCTCCATTATAGTTTTTTTTACATTTGATTGAATTTTTGCAAATTTCATACAATATATTTTAATCACTTTTAGATCCCACCCCTACTGTACCTTTCATAGCCTCCTTCACAAGGTGCCATGCATTCTGTCGTATGTTAAGGCCTCATCATTTCTTTGGCTAGATCAGCTGACCAGTAAGCCCCAGAGACCCTGTCTGCATTCATCATAGTGCTGGGGAAATAGGCACAGGTGACCGTATCCAGCTTTCTTCATGGACAGAGGGGGTCTGAACTCAGGTCCACATGTTTGTGCAGCAAAGGGCCTCACCCCTGAGTTATCTCCCCAGGTCCCCTCTTTTTAATTCACTTTTTCGATTAGCAGACAGAAACAGTTGCATTTCGGTGTCTTCTAGCATGCTTTGCTCTGGTTGGTCCTGCCTTCACATTCCTTCCGTACCTCACTCCCATTTACAACCCGCCCCAGAAGTCTCCCTTCCATTCTCACCTGCTGTGCATTCTATTACCCTGTCCACCTCCTTTCCAGTCTACAAGCAGGAGTTCTTGAAGGCTGCTACATATCCATCCTCATATTTATGACTTCAGGACCTTCTCAACTCCATGGTCTGTCTCAACATCCACAACTGTCCTGAAACTGCCTCTCAAAATATGTCATAGAAAGTCCTGGGTCTGGGCTTCTCATAGCCCCCACTGGATTTACTGTCTTCCTATAGCCTACAACCTACAACCCATCCTAAACGTCAGTGCCAACTCAGTCTTCCTTATGTGAGACCCTTGTGCTTATTTTACATATTTATGTGTACTTGTGTGTGTATGTGTGCATGCATACGTAGGTGCACGTTCACTGTAGGAGTATAGGTGTGCATGTTCCACAGCATACATTTGGAGGTCAGAGGACAACCTTCAGTGTCAGTCTTCCTCTTCCTTTTTGTTTCACAAAGGATCTTTCATTATTTGTCCCTGTGCACTTCAGGCTAGCAGGCTGTGAGCTTCTGGAGATTGCCTGTCTCTGCATCCCTACTCCTTTACAGTGCTAGGATCACAGGCTACAGCATCCGGCTTACCAGGGTTCCGGGAGCTGACTCAGGTCCTCACCCTTGTGTAACTTGAACTTTACCCACTGAGCCATCTCAGTAGAAAATATGATGCAATATAGTCTTTCTAAAATCTGAACTCATTTACTGGAATCTAAGAAACTAAGTAAATATTTCCTAACTGAATCTCAAAATCCTCAAAACTACACTTCTTGACTTACTGCTTTTGTACAGAAAGAAAAATAAAACACATTGATGGAAGTGTTTCTCTTTTCTTGTAAAGCATCTTCAGCCTGGACTTTCAGCTTTGTGTCAAGGGTCTCCTGTAAAATGCTCACTAGAAAGTCCTGCAAAGGCTGTGGCTAAGGCATGCTGAGAAAGTCTCCAAGGCTGTACAGATGTGTGATATATTTAGCCATGCACAAACATTTTCACAGCAGAAATGCCCACCTTCATTAGCACATCTTCTCATCTCTAAGTGGTACAAGTGTCTCTCTGTGGGAGATGCCATCTCTCCGCTTCTTCTGATAGCAGGCTGCCCCCTCCTGCAGAGAGAAAACTCAAAGAACAAAGTTCAACACCTGGATACAAGGAAAAGAGCTGATTATTGTAAGTGTCTTCTCTCACTGGTCTCTGCCTTTATTAATGCTGGAGCTTAGTCCTTGCTGGCTTGCTCATTTCTGGATTCATTATAAACACAATGATCAAAGTCTAATTCCACATCAAACAAATCTATCTCAAAATCTCAAGATGGTGACCTTAATCCACTTAATCAGTGGCAGAAGGGGAAAAAAAAGCAAATATATTCCTTTGCCGTACAGTGTCATGGTTTGCAAAAAGGCTGCTTTTAAATAAGAAGATAGAAAAATTCTAAGCAAAAATAAGTGGTATTATTCTAAAACAAACAAACAAAAAACACTGTATTTGGGGTATGTCTCAGTAGGTAAGAGTGCTTTCTGAGCAAGCATGAGAACCTGAGTTTGAATCCCCAGAACCCTCATAAAAAGTTGAGTGTGACTATGCATTCCTGTAACCCCAACCCTGTGGGAAACCTAGACAGGAGGATCATCAGAGTTTTCTGGCTGCCTGTCTAGTTGCAAGTTCAATAAGAAAGTTGTCTCAAGAGAATACGGCAGAGAGTAACATCCTCCATCCTCTGTGTACATGCACCTACACACATATATCTGCATGCACCATACATACACCATATACGTATACCAAATACACATACAAATACTGCATTTACAGTACAAAAGCATCAGCATCAATGAGAGATAATATAAATATTAAAAATTATAATGGGGCCAGGTATGGTTATACAGGTCTTTAATACCAACACTTGGGAGGCAGAGAGACAGGCTAGTATCTGTGAGACTGAGGACAACCTGGGTCTATATAACAAGTTCCAGGACATCTGGGGCAACAGGTAGATCTTGTATCAAAACAAACCATAATACGATGAAAAAGTTCAGCTTTAAGTCAGGTCTGCAAACACTCCCATGATTTCAGGTGACTTTCTTTCATAGAGGGTGTCATCCTTTGTCTCATCCTTTTACTACTGGGAAGAATGCAGGTGAAATTAGACCTTTATCACTAGAAATATCTTAAGGAATTGTTCAGTGCATTGAAAAGTAGTGTGTGTGTGCGTGTGTGTGTGTGTGTGTATGTGCATACACATGTATCTGTGTATGTGCATGAACATGTGTGAGAATGTGTGTAGACGCCAGAAGGCAATCTCAGATGTTGTTCCTCAGGAGCCATTTATCTTCTTTGTTTTCTTTCAAAGATTTATTTTTATTTATGTGCATTTACCTCTGTGTGTGGGCATGCACACATGTGTGCAGGTGCCTGCAAAGGCCAGAAAAGATCATCAGATCCCATGGAGTGGAAGTTAGAGGCAGTTGTGAGACCCCCCCGACACACACTGGGATCCTGGGAACTGAACTCTGGTCCTCTGCAAGAACAGAAAGTGCTCCTTAATCACTAAGCCATCTCTTCAGCCCAGTCCTTGTTTTTGAGCCAGGTTCTTTCAGTGATGTGTAGTTCACCAAATAGGTTAATCTCTCTGGAGAGCAAGCCCTAGAGGTCCTCCTGTCTCTAACTCCATGATACCAGGATTAAAAGGGTACCACACCAACTTTTCTTTATATGGGTTCCGGGAGTTCAAACTCAGGTTCACATGCTTGCAAGGCAAGCACTTAACAGACTGTGCGCCTTCCTTAGCTCCTAAAAGTTATTTCCAAAGTGCTAGGGGTATTGGTTCTAAAGCCAGCAACTACAATACATTTTAAACTTAACTACTGACTAACCATCAGGTGCTTTAAGAAAAAAAGCAGAGGCCAACGGGGTGTGACCTTTGTCAAAAGTAGAGACCTCCTTTTCTTATTGACTGTTTGAACACTTGGTCAAACTGATCACAAACTCTCTAAACTTTAGTGCTCTATATGATATATATTTCCTTACATCCTTTTCTAAATGTATTAATTTATATGCAGGGCAAATGTACCACAGCATGCATGTGGAGGTCAAAGGACAATTTGTTTCTTTTATGGCACGTGGGTTCTAGGTTCAAATTCAGGTACCCATCTTTTCTATTTTTCTTAAGATTTAAAAAACGTATGTATATGGGGTGTATCTGTGTGTGAGTATGTGCACATGAATGCTTTCTCTTCAGAGGACAGAAGCATCAGATCCCTGGAGTAGGGGTTACAGGTGAACTGCTCAGTGTGGGAGCTGGAAACTAAAGTCAGGTCCTCTGAAGAACAGTATGTTCTCTTAACCACTGAGCCATCTCTCTAGCCCCTTCTGCTGCATATTCTTTGACAAACATTTGGAATGAATTCCAAGTGTCCAAATACCACATATATTATAATATATAAAATATTTTATATATTTTAAAGAAAAGTATAAAATTATACATATGTACAAGAAAATAAACTTCTTTGAAAAAATATTTGTTGGGGCTGGAGAGATGGGTCATCAGTTAAGAATACTGGCTGCTCTAGCAGACAAGTCAGGTTCAGTTCCCAGCACCCACCTGGTGGTATAACTATCTGTGACTTCAGTCCTAGGGGATCCAATACCCTCTACTGGCCTGGCCTCCTCAGGCACATATATATGCACGCAAAATATTCATACACATAAAAGTATAAGAATAAACAAATAAATCAAAAAATAGTATGTCATATGAAGTCTTATTAAACAAATGATATATAATAAATAATGGCTTTACTCTGTGTCTAGACCATCAAAGGAAAGAAGTTCAAATAGCCACTATTTGTAAAAGAAAGCACAAAGAATCTTTTTCTGAGTCTTCAATTTGTTCTGTTAAGGACTTCTGAATTTACTAGGTACAGTTTGTTTGTATCAGAAAACATAGTGTATTGGCAGCAAATGAGAATGTGTCATTATTGTTTCCTTTCCTTTCTCTGTAGAGATGAGATTCAAACATGGAGCATCTTGATAATATTGTAAAGGAGTGTATGTACGCCTTTGTTTTTCTGTCATCCTGAGAATATGATTTTAACTCATCAGTTCAGATGATTGCCAGAGTGTCAGCCATTACGTCTGCATTCCTGGTATCTGAAAGGATGCTTTTAACTCTGTCAGAACCAAGATGAATTAAAACAATTAGTTGTGAGTGTGTGGACAGGCGTCTTAGTCTTTAAACCATATGCCCAGTTTAAAAATGGAGGGGAGGGGACTCTATTACTAAGAAGGGGAAAGTGGACACATGGGCGGCTAACAGATCAATCAAAGCTTCTGTTAAAAATTTATGTTTCAAACTTCAGACTTTCATCAGAGGCTATTGTGGTTTTAATGGGAAACGTCCCCATGGGCTCATGTGTTGCCAGCTGACAGTGCAATTTGGGAAGTTTGTGGAAACTTTAGGAAGTGGAGGCTAGCTGAAGTAACTAGGGGCAGGCTTTGAGAATGTACAGCCTGGCTCCACTTCCTGTTCACTCTACTTCCTGATTGCATATGCAGTGTGATTGGAAGCCCTTGACTTCTACTACTATACCCAAGTGTAGCCTTTCAAGCGTCCTGTTTTGCTAACACCTTCCTCTTGGTCATTCAGCCTCCAGACCATGAGAAATAAAGTTCTATGCTTAAGGCACCAGATTCTTTTTCTTTGTTATGGCAACACAAATAAACTCATTCCTCCAACTCTAATATTGATTCTAACACTGTGAAGACAGGCTATGTAAATACCAAGATATAGTAATATGAATTCGTTCCAGTAGCACACAAACAAGAGCAGTAGTTTAAAAAAATTCTACAAAGTGATCATTAGCTCCCAGAAACTTAATCAAATAAAAGTGACAATTTTGGGGGATAGAGACATGGCTTAGTTGGTAAAGTTCTTGCCTTGCAGAGACAAGAACCTGAGTTCTGTCGTCAGAACTCACATTTAATAAAAAGTCAGGCATGAAGGTGCTTGTAATGCAGAACTGGGGAGGTAGAGGCAGGCAGATCCCTAGGATATACATGTGCACACATGCAACACACACATAAACAAATACAAAGTGATGACTTCTAAAGGGGGCCTTAAATCCTTAGAAAGTGTTTTCTCATAAAGTATTCTAACCCATTACTAAGGAATGTGAAAATGAAAGTTAACGATTGTGGAAGTTTGGTGAAGAAATGATGGAACTTTTCTGCAAGCCATCAGGTTCACTCTTAATAAGCTTACATCTGCTCACACATGCAAGCCCTTTCAAATCAAACTATGGACTATGACAGCTTCCAGCTGAATTGCTAATGGCTTCAAAAGACTTAGAACTTATCAATAACTTCTTGCTATCCAGTAGAACATAACTTAAGTTATAGACAGACCTTAAAATGTGGAACCAATCTACAATGGTCCAAAACAACCTGTATAGTTAACAAAGCCTATGAAAAAAATGCTCAAGGGACTAGAGATATGTATATGTACTGTTCTTGTACAGGACCAGAGTTCAATTTTCAGCACCCACAGAGGGGAGCTGAAAACTCCCCATAATTTCAGCTCCAGGGAATCTAATGCCACCTTCTGATCTCTATGGACACACACATGCTGCTACACGCACACAAATACATATAAATAAAAGTAAGCCTTATTTTTAACGGTCCAGCTGTTGATTTTGGCCCTCAATAAGATTATAAACAATAAGACAGAACCTAAGAGAGACAAGAAATAAGAGTGGAAATATAAATAAAAATGCAAGATATACATAAAAGTGTGTCATCCCCAAAACTAAAACCCTAAATTAAAAACAGCTACTGGGAGGGAAAAAAGAGACTTACAACAGCTTGGTGCTCTGATATCTGAGAGTGGGAGGGAGCTGGCTGATCTGACCAAGAGCCTTCTTGAAGCTATCCATGCAAACTCCTGGGAGGGGGTGAGTGTAGCTCTATTTTCACAATCCTCCCTTCATATTGTTATTTAAAATAAATAGGACCAGGGAGGTAAATGCAAGTCTATTGAGTATCTGCTGTGTGAACATGGGGACCTAAGTTTGATCTCCAGAATACACATAAAAATAAACCAGGCATGGTGGTACACATCCCCAAAAGTGAGCAGGAGGAGGTAAACACCCAGACTCACTAATAACCTGCCTAGATCACTTGGCAAGTTCCAGAGCAGTAAAAAGACATTGTCTCAAGTAATATGTGAATGGCGCCTGAGAAACAACACCAGAAGTAGACTTCTGACCTCCATATATGCTTGCACATAAATGCACATGCCCACGCACACACACATACACATGAGCACACACAGAAATTAAAATATAAATAATTAGTTGATTGTGAGTTTCTGTGTTAGCCATCATCCACTGCATAAGGAAACTTCTCTGGCAAGAGCTGAGAAATGTATTCTTTCTATGTGTAGAGGTTGCATTGAAGATGCGTCACTTAGGATTAAGTTTCTCACAGACACTTATTCTCTGCATTTGACCAGTTCTGAAACTCTCTAATAGTCTCTATCTGTTGCAAAAACAGCTTCACCAATGAGTGATGAAAAGTACACTTCCCTTTGAATTTGAGGTTGCAATTTTAGAATAAAGTAAGACATTAATGTTGATCTAGGAATGTGACAAAAGTAGGCTTTTCCTCTAAAAATCTATGACCCCTCATGTGTATTTGCCTGTGTTTACAGTACCACATATGAGTTTCTCCTCATTGAGTGAGCTTTAACCTCAATTAGACAGTTGTTGATTGCCCCCAAGAAAAAGTGCCACTACAGCATCAGTATCACTGATTTGCTCTTGTTTATTAGGCTTTACAGTCAATAAATATTAGGCTTTCCAGGAGGACCATTGATAGGTTTTCTCCCTTGGCAATTATATAGTATCCTTTAATGCCATGAGAAATATTCTTTAGTAAGGAGGCTTCCAGATCATTTCCAGGTCAATTGCTCCAAGTCTTATGTCCAAGGTGTGACCTGTCTTTGCAATAGGATCCTACCTTCAAGTACTAGGAGGCAATCAATGGCTGCGGAAATAGTCTGTGTTATTTTTGGAGTCTCTTAGACTACCCTGAGAAACAACTTGGAAAGAACTTTCCGTTGCCTGACACTGTGTGTTTTGTTATAAAGCCTTCAGCTAAACACATGCACGTGTATATTTATTGTATGTGTATTTTTCAGTAGGACTTTGAACTAATACATTTAACTTTGAGCTAATACCATTTAAGCCACAGAGTGCTTATCCATGAATAAGACACCTATTTCAAATCTCTCCTTCCCAAGGTTCAGGGATCATTGCAGAAGCAGAAAGATTGTAAGAATCAGAGAGTATGAATGACCACGAGGAAACAGAGTCTTTGAGACAGCTGGTCAGATATTTATGTGAATTCATAGCAATAGTAACACTTTGCAAAATTCTTAGGGAAGCTCAAACCAGACAAAATCCCAGCATAGTCATGGGAGGCGGTTAAGAAATCCCTATCCAACCTAAGGAACTTTGGCAATTGATGACTGCTAAGAGGGGGAAAAGATAGTGTCTTACAGGGATGGGAGTCTTGGTGGGCCCAGTGGATGAACCCACACTGAAGGATGTCTGTGGACATACATCAGACTCTGTAAGAGTAAATTGAACTGGTCAGGGCTGTTGAGAGAAGGAGCAAATAGGGGAGGGGATGTAAATACCATCAAACGCTATTGTATGAAAATCACAAAAAATTCAATAAAATTTAAATTAAATAAATAAATAAATAAATAAATAATTTGCCACTGGTTTCTTCAAGGAAATTACCCACCTGAATATCTGTGCCTAATTTCTGCACAGTGGTTGGTTCAGTTCTAATGCTCTACCTTTGTGATTACATTAAGCAGGCCCTAAAAGAGTGGCACTCATCTACTCAGAGCCAAAAAAACATACCTAAGTTAACAAGAAGACATATTAAAGTTATGGCATTTCATGCCAGTACTTGGAAATGTAGAAGCCAGTTTTGTTCTTGAACAAATGTCACTCTCAGCTTGAGTATCATGTTTCTCTCAACATTTGCCAAATGTTTAACATCACCTGTCATTTCTGCTTCTACTGCATGCACATTATCAGTTCCTCTGCACATACACCTGCTGCCATTCTAGTTGTGAACAAAGCAGTAAACCTGATAACAGGTTCATGTTAAAACATGTTCAATTTTGTATAGTTCAAAACTATCTTTCCATGAATTCTAGTCTTCTATCCTGAAGAATGGTTATTCATGTTGAATCCTACCTAAACAATCACAATATCATCTATTTATTTAGAGTGAAAACTCAGTCAGTAAAGGGTTTGTCTTGCAAGGATAAAGATCTGAGTTCAATACATAGTTCCTCCCGTATAAGAATCTGGACATGGTAGTGTATGTTTGTAATTCTAGTTCTGAGGAGGGAGAGACAGGTGAATACCTGGGACTCCTTAGCATACTTAGAGAACTCCAGGCTAATGGGAGATCCTGCATCAAAAAAATAGATGGATGGATCCTGAGGAAAAGCATTTGATGCTGTCTCTGGCCTCCCTATACACGTACACACATGGATATGAACCCTTATAAACACAAACACATACAAGCAAAAGAAAAATCTTGCACCAGTAAAGCATGGTCCATAAAGGTGGTAGTTGGTAGAAAAGGCATGAAGAACTTCTCTCATTCCATGAGTCTTACAGCCTCCCTTGGCCATATTCCAGAGTACATGCTAATTTGCATGGCTGAACTAAGGTGATCTATTTATTGAGGCAATGAAGCTGAGCTCTAGATTATAATAATTAACTCCTTGAAAATAATTATTTAACTTTCATTTAAATTTATCAGTCACCAGGGAGTAGCAGGCTGCTGATCACCATCTCAAACTATTAGTTGGAAATAATTCCTAAATATAGGTCATAGAATACATTTTCCCTTGGTTTTATCATAGTTTCAGTACTGAATGATCTTAACAAGATCTCATAATTAATTATAGTCTCATAAAGACCATTGAACAACTTCACTCTTCAGTGACCGATTCCTTATCTAGAGAGGGAAATCCAACCCTCATAATAACCCAGTGACTGTAACATTGGACTGATATGGGAGGCACTCCACTGGGAATTCTCCTAGTTTCTGAATGTTTGGCTGCACAGGTGTCTGTCTTCTAAGTGTGAGTTTGGCAGTGACAAGATGCTCTGTCTTTCAGACTGCAAAAAAATACTTCAAAATAAGTTACAGTGATTGACAGGTTCAGGTTTGCAAAGTTTCTTAATTCTTAATATCCCTTTCCGCTTCTCCTCCAAGCTCATGTTTCCCCCTATTTTCAGTTAGTCTTACATCATTTAAATTCCTTTTACTCTGTCCCCCCAAAAGATTTAAAAATCTTTCCAAATTATAAAATTATCTATGCAGTGTATTCATAGCAATATAAAAATAGAAAAAAATCTAGTTAGAAAAAAAGATTAAAGAAAATAAGCTGTGTGTTTATAATGAATTATATGAATTTATAATGTGGAGTTTTATCTTTATTTTTGAACTGCCTATAATTAGTAAATCTCACATTTATAATAATATGATATTAGTAAAAATAATACAATATGAGAATTGAATAAACTAAGGAAAAATCTGACTTAGGGCTAGAAATGGCTCACTGGATACGAGTGTTTACTGTGCAAGCATGAGTGCATGAGTTCAGATCCCAGGATGCACACAAAGAGCTTGGAATGGCACTTGTGAACCAAGCCCTGAGGGGAGGTAGACAGGAGGATTGCTGGGACTTAGGGGTCAGCCAATCCAGCCAAAATAGAAGTCCCCAGTTTAGTAAGAGACCCAGTCACAAGGAAATAAGAGGAAGATAAATAGAGGAAGACAACCAAATTTCTCCTCTGCCCTCTGAATGCACACCCATGGACATGTACAAGCCTATACCGCACACACACACAATGTCTTATTTAAATATTTGCAATTTGAATAAGTCATGCACTAAATAAGGCACATTTATTACCGCTCCATCAAATTCTTTCTACAATAGTTCTCCCACCCAGAGTTGTTGTAAGAAATGAATGAAATAACCGCCATAAAGTTCTTTACATGATACATGTTACCTTCCCATTTAGTTAAAGTTTATTGTGCTAGCAGAAGAGACTGTACTCAAAATTAAACTATGACATTTCTGTATCAAAAAATATCATGTCTTTGATTTCTTTATGTTTTTGTAGTGCTGGGAATTAAACTTGACCTTGTGCGTGTTAAGCGAATGCTAGATGACTGAATTAAATCTCCAGTCCTGTTTGTTTTTGCAAAAGCACAGTCAGAAAGCTAGATCTTAAGTCAGACCTCTCTTCTACACAATGGTACCAGCCCCACCCAGTAATGCCCATTACCTAATATACAGCAGGGCCACTGACAGGGAGATGTGACAGATGTAGCTGATATTTGCTTTTGGCCAAAAAGAGTTGTTAACTCTTTCTACCCGGATCCAGGAAAATCATTAGGTATTTCAATGGTATGTCTTCTTTCTCAAAGAACTAGTGAAAATAAAATGTAGAAAAAGACATTTTTAAAGTAAATCTTACCAAAAGAACAAATTAATTGCAGAGTTGCGAGTTCTTTTGCTACTGGATCTGGTGCAAGTTGATTGGGAAAATCAACTCTGATTCTACAAGACTGCAGCTTTCTTTAATCCTATCCATATTTAATGGTGATTCCCTGCCATAGACTTCAGACCATTAGGCCAAAACTCTTCATTCTGTTTTCTATCTTCATTCATTTAAGAGAAGCCAGAGAGAATTATTTTAAGAGATTTAACCAGTTAAGAAAATATGGAAGCTTCATAATTGCCAGGGGTAGTATTTTTATGTGAATAAAGTAGCTTTTAAAGACTTGAGGGAAAAGATATTTTATGCAGGAATAAGTTATTTAATAAACAGAGCCAGAGTATTTCTTACATGTTAAGACCTGGGATAGAGCAAATGATGAATGTCCCAATAGTCAATACCTGATAGACCTATCTACCTTTCTCCACTATGAACCCTTGTTTTTCATCCTCACTAAATATCCAGCTTCTCTCTCTTAGACTAGTGAAACAGCCCTCTACTTATTTCTTAGCTTCATCTGTAACCATCATGGTAGGGATGAAGATGTTCTAAAGAGATCCTTGACTCCTCCCTTTGACTATCAGACTACTGAAATGACAGATCCCAAGAAATTGGAATTTCCCCAGAAGTGTCATAGGACAGAAAGAAAAAGTTAGAAACTGGTACCAGTCTGAGAGTGAGCTCATCTCCAGAAAGATTTCTAAACATTCTGACACCTTGTCAGGTCACTTGGCAGGAGAGGCGAACTAAGATCATCATGGGTCAGTGATGGGTAGGACTAATATTGACCAGGACTGTTTAGTTATTCCTCTTACCTTCTATTTAAACCTAAATCTCGTTAATATCACAAATATGGACTTGGGGGTCCCTGTATCTCTTTGTCTGTCTTCCCAATGTGACCACATTGACTAAATCTCCTTTCTCTGGTTTTCACTGTAACTTGAGGTTTAATTGGGCTATTGAGGATAAGTAGCCAAGCCTAGCTTGTTAGGGCTGTCAGGGCTCTGGCTGTGACCCTGACAACTCTAGCAACAACTCCTGGACTCCTTGTTGTCTCTCCAGAATCTATGCCTTCCTGGATATAATTCTAGTTCCTCACAGTTTCCACTCTGGCCTTCCTCCCGTTTCCTTCCCTACCATTCTTCTTCCTCCAGTTCTACTGAGTCTAAACCGTGAGCACTCCAGGGACATGTTGTGCTGCATGGTTCAATGGATGCTATCTATGAAGCTTTTAGTCTCCTTGGTGTGTTCTTTGACTCTTTGAATAATCCTTTTGTGTATCGAATGCATTAACTATGTTATTGTCTAAGAACTTGCTAAACTTCATGGACCTCCTCTCCCAAGGCTGATTTGTTCCTGGAGAAGATGAACAGCTCCCTGTAAGTGCATTTTTCACATGCACACCAACCTCCCAGAGTCCATACCCAATAAACTCCCTTATCAGATGCTCATACACAGGACTAACTTCTCCTTCTCAATCATACCACATCCTAATATCACACAATAGATAGCCTCATATCTCAAAGAGTGCTAAAGTTGTTTTAACTGTTCAGTTCTAAATCTCTGGACCCTGCCTCTCTCATTCTGTCCCACCAAATCCAGAATGAAGGCTCTTAGACTTGATTCTCAATTCCTCTGCTTCCTGACCTAACCTGGTGATTCCCTGAATAGCCTGTGAGGTAAAAATGTGACCCTTCCTCTTGGGAACTGTGAAAAACAATCTATCTTGTCTATAACAATTGTTTTCTGATTTGTTGGTCTCACCATCCTTGGAGAATAATAAAATGTACATGTGAAAGACTCTTCTGTCCAAAGTTGCCTCCTACAGGAAACCTGTCCAAGTTCCTGCCCATTCTCAATCTAAAAATGACCCTGTGTATCTATCTCCTCTATTCTTCTACAGGCCCCATGAATATTCCATGAGAGCCCTCATCACACTGTGCCACCAATAGCGACTGGTCACGTGACTCATTTCCCCACCTCACAGTCTGGCTCCAGATGAATCTTATGCATAAACTTACTGCCAGAGCCTAAAATAACACTTACTCCTAGACTCTCCATATGCTTGCTGAACTGAACTGAATTGAAAAATGATCCCTGCCCTCCACGGCATAAATTTGGAGAAAGATACAGAGGAGAAAAACAAATTATTCTAGTGCAACAAGATGAATATTAAGGTAAAAAAGAACAGTCTACTGTGTGACCTCAGAGAATGGACACAGGATCCTTTATATATGACAGCTCAAAAACAACCTTTTTGGTTTGCTTGTATGTGTATATACACATACATGTATGCATGCACATGCTCATATTTGTTGGTGTGCATGTGTGTTTCTACCTGTGTGTATACATGTGTATGGATGACAGAGGTCAAGGTTGGATATATTCCTCAATCACTCCCCAAACTGCTTCTTGAGACAGGGTCTCTCATGAAGTTGGAGATGACCGAGTGTGCTAGATGGGCTAAGCAACCTGCCCAGGGATCCTCCTGTCTCTGCCTTCCCCGTACTGGCATCACAGACATGCACTGCCATGCTTGGCTTTGTACATGGGTTGTGTAACTCAAACATCGGTCCTCATTCTCATCAGCATTCACTTTACTAACTGAGCCATCTTCCCACAGACCTGGTTTGATTTGGGGCTTTAAAATCCAGGAGGACTCTTGATTTCAATGGAGCTTATACATCATTCCATAATAAATGTAAATTTAATAATGGAGTAAAAAGCATCAATGAAATGGAGCCCTGGACTACTGGGCTGAATGAGCCCAGTATTTACAAAGGAGGGAGTAATGATTGCATCAACTGAATTACTTTTCAGATTCCACCGTCTTCATTCTTCCTTGCAGTGACTTCATCCTGCTGCTGCTTTGTCATAGTTCACACTGACCACATGTCTTCCTTACAAAGGAAAGGCCAAACAGTGAGGAACTACCTGCATTAAAGTTCTAATTTGTTCATTATTCTCCCATAGTGAACAGGTTATTTAACCTCCCCAAACATCTGTCTCTCTTCAGTAAGCCAGCATTTCTAGTAATAGTATCTACCATTCAGGGTAATAAGTATTATTAAATTAGTCAGTCTATACTGACTGTACAGTATGTCCTGAATATAACAAGAGTTCAGTAAATATCAATAAATACATCTTGCAACATCTTCTTCTCTCATCTCTGCACTCCCATTGGACACATGTATCAGATTTTTGTTTTTCTACAGGCATCTGGCATATAACCCTGACCATGTTTTTACCTTGCCTTCAAAAACTTTTCCCAAAGTTTATAAGTTGAAGTCTAAACCCCTAATAAAGTATCAGAGAGCACCATGAATCTCCCCTGATAACTTCTACACTTTCTTTCTCATTGTGGTTCTTCTACTTGAGCAAGCTTAGCTCTACTCAAAGCTAATGAATGCATCCAGCTTTCCCAGAGCTCTACCTGTGTGTACTGGACCAGCTGTTACCTTCACCCAGAATGCTCTCACAAGCTGTTGACTGAAGTTCTAAGAAACTGCACCTACACTGAAAATTCTTTGAAGGCTGATTAACTAATCAGAAATTTAATGATTGTGGAGAAGCTGGAATTTTGCAGGCCAGACCTAAATTACCTTGGGCTATCTTGGCTCCCTAAATGGCCATTTGTTGCTCACCTCTGTGCATGACCTAATATCCTTGTGACTATTAGGTGAATCCTTTGGGAATATACAAACAGGAGTCCTATGTTCCACTATCCAAAAGCTAAGAATGCCACCAGATAGCACAAGACCTATAGCAGAGATTTTCCCCACCTGACTATAATCTGCTCTACTTGAAATACCCACCAGCGTATTTGAAAAGGGTATTGACTCGAGGCTTTCTTTGTTCCAGTACTACAAAAGTTTTAGGAAACTGTTACCATGTTGGAACATGGTATTTTGGATAACTTAAATCTGTGCACCTGAGCCATGGTTATCCATATGTGATTCCAGAATAAACTTTTTCCCTTTGACATGAGAGCTATGTTTTACATTGACACAGCCACCCTACCTCTCTTCCCAGAGAAAACTGTCAACTTCTCAGTTCTGTGCTCTGCCCATCTCTGTGGCAGCACCCTTAGTACTTACGGTATTGATTTCTGCACACATGCCTCTATAGCTTGTAAATTCTAAGTTTTCCAAGAGGAGGGGCCATGCCTTACCTTCATGTGGTCAGATCTCAAAGGATGCTTCAAAAGTAGTCAGAGCTCATGTAGTTCTCATAGAAATGGAACTAAATCAATCAGTCAAATCTCAAAATTAATTCTCTCCTTGATCTACAGCTCCTTTGGCCAATGACAGTGGAGGGGGAGATGCAGCCCCCTGCTGCCATCTATAGAAATTGGAGACCTCCATTCAGCAAGTCAGGATTCTTCACTTTACTGCAGAAAAAAAAAAACCTTCCAAGGTGGATCAGTTAAAAGCAAAGCTGGAGTTTATTAAGAAAATGTTCTGATAGAGTCTTAAGCATAGGTCTTAAGGAGAGAGGAAGAGAGATTGACTTAGGCAAAGGACAACACATACCTAAATCATGAACAAGCTTCTCAAGATAACTGTACTTAAGTATCTAAACAATAGCTATCTAAGTGATTTCAGTGTCTTCTGAAGTTACATTGTTCAAAGAGATTTTAAAGAATTTCATTGTCCTTATTTTTACCCCAGAAAATGAGACCATTGAGTAGGAGAACAGGATTACACAATAAAAGTGTAAGTCGAAAGAATCTTTCAAATATTAGGTTATAAGAGAGTTAAACATCTGTATTGACTATAAACAAAATTCATAATCTGGATTGTGAGTGTCACAAAAAAAGTTATGTACTTACAGCTGAGTGAGATTAAACTCAAAGGCCATAGATGCTTTGGCCTTAACTATGATTCATTGTTATTTCAATATTCTTACTTGAAATGTCTCTATAAAAAGAATGTTGTTTCTAAATAGGCAACTTCATGGCAAATTGTGCTCCTTGTGCCAAAATTCAACACTCTCGGTTGACAGGCAGTTTCAACTCTAGTGTGAGGAACTCCTTTCCATTTACATGTTCCCTTAATTTTCCCTTTCTTTGTATCCTGCCTAGCTTTTAGAAATTTAGGAAATACAGTATATATCATTCTCAAGTCTGGGTCTAGATGAAGAAGAAGAAAGATGAAGAAGAAAGACTGAAGCTCTCAGAGGCCCTGAATCAACGCGGTTCTATGAACAAGCACCCACGATGTACCCGGTCCGCCTCTTTCCTCCTACTTCTAACGGCTCTGTCTCCTGCTGCCCTTTGCTAAACACAGAATGACAGCACATAAAACATGACCCTGAAAAGGTGTTGGCTGATTGATCTGTATAAGTGTGAAATAATTTTCTTTGGGGGCCCATGAGAGGGGTGGGGAAGAGGTCCCGTGGGGAGACGGGTAGCAGAACACATACACTGTGAAGGTGGAGGAGGGACCCTGGGAGTTAAAAGTTTAAGTAAGGATGGGAGTGGGAAGTCAGGCAAGAGAAGCAGGTAGGGCAAGGTTAACTCAAACTAATGATTTATGAAAAGCTCCTAGAGAAACACAGTACTTTTTAAGAAATTTGAAAATATTATTTTAAAAACTAGTTTGAACAGAGATACCTTGCCTGGGTGGGGTGGGCAATGAGTCCTCCAGAAGACATAGATTTTATAAATGAAAACCTCAGTACCAGAAATGAATACTTCCCTTCAATTTATTGGTCAGGGAGGCCGCAGAGGTCCCCCAAACAATGAACTATAGCCATTGATCTTGGATGCCCACCACAACTTCATGGTAAAACCCCATTGTTAATGACACAGCATAATTTGGTTGCAGAACATAGATGATAACACTGGAACTGACCTGAAAAATCCCTCCCTGATGAATAGGTTTCACAGTGCTAGAAGGTGTTATGCAGGCCTTTGGGGGAGAAAACACATCAAGGTATCCCTACAGTCAACACTGCATGCTACAATACTGACTTGCCAGGCGTCCACTGGTACCATAGTGGCACAAAGGTTAGGGGGTAACCAATTGCTTTTGAATTCAGACCTTGTAGGGTAAGCCTGGTCAAAAGTCCATGGATTAGAAGGTTACAGGCCTTAATGAGGAACCTTCTATTATTGTTTTACTAAGGGTCATGCTGTCAAATGCCTTCTGAGTACATATGTTCATACCCATCGATGAGTGCTGCCTTCAGCTTTGGCCTTCACTTCTTTCTGCAGTAGTCAGTAATAATGCAGAGATCCATAGTGTGTCAAAGTACTGATAATTAGTGTCTATTGAGTGATCAGCTCTAAATTGGAGAGAAAGAATATTTTTGAAGCTGAGGCAACTGGTCTACATTTTTAGGTCTTACACGATTGAACATGCATAGGTTCTGCATGGGGCGGCACAAAGGGACACTGCCACTTTCCTATTAATTCCACCCCACCCATTGCGACTTTGTATGAAAACTGAACAAACCACCTCACTGAGATAATCATTTTAGGGAAACAAATCATTCATTCATTTCTACTCTTCAGAACATAGTGTGGTGACTAGTATGAATCATGAACTTGTCAGGATCTAGAATCTAGAATCACGTGGAAGAGAAACAGGCCTGCAAGAATGCCTATAAGCGATTATCTTAAGCTAATTGATGTTGAAAGATCCATCTTTACTGTGGGCAACAAAACCGTCCTGTAGGTGAGAATCCTGGACTGTACAAACAGAAACAAATAATCTGGGCTCTAGTACGCATGCACTCAACACTCATGTTCCTGATTGTGGGCATGATGTGGCCAGCTGCTTCAGCTCTTGCCACCTTGACTTCCCTACCACAATGCAGTGAAGTACCGTCAACTGTGAACCATAATGGTCCCTTTTCCCTTGACTTATTTTTGTCAGAGTCTCTTGTCACAGCAATAGGAAAAGAAACTAATACACATAATCACTATGTCTTAAAAGTATGTTATAACAGAATTATAATTTCCATAAAATTACAAATGATGGTAAGCCATTGTTCTAATTCTGGTCAGAAATAATGTCTGGATGGAGCCACGGAGTGCTTCAAGCAAGTAACCGTAAACCAAAGAAGAAGAAAGACTCAGCTTAATTGGATTGTAGTTGCTTATATTTTAATGTTGATGTCTATATCTAATAGAGTGTGTTCGATGGATTTCTCCATTCCCATTTCTACATTGTTATTATTTATGTAACATGAATCTATAACTGATTTTGTAAGTGCACAAATTTATGCCCTTTAGTCTTCTTAGACACAGCATTTACTGGAATATCTTTCCAGTAAAACCTTTTACTAAAAGGAATTCTTGATATAATCTCATTAAAATGGATTCTTTGAAAGGAAGCAAAACTTGACAGAAATGCCCCCCCCCTCAAAAAAAAGGTCACAAAAATAAGACAACAGCACTAGCCAAGAGATTCGTGGCGATCAAGGTACTGAGGATAAGTAATTACTGCATGCTCATTCTTCAATGAGGCACCAGCATCACAGTGTGCATGGCTTGGGAAACACAGCAGAGGGCCAGAAAGAATGTACGAACTGGAAGATGGGGAGGAGAACTGTGCAACTCTGTCTTAGGAGTATGGCATGGCCGTGGTGTTCATGAACTCCCAGTAACTGCAGTTACCTGCAGAAAGTCTGTACAAGACCTGGCCTGCAAGGATTCAGTTGTCAAGGAGGGAGAGGCTCATGGGGCCCTGCCCAGAGGAGTTAATAGTAACCAAAAGCTACTGGGAGAAAGGACATAATTCTCTTTAGTAATATAGACACAAGTATGTTACTCAAGCTCCAGTGGATAATGTCACACATGTCTGCATAAGCGGTCTTTCTTAAATCCAGTGGGACATCAAGCAGAAATTAAAACAAAACAAAAGGACATGGGAGTGAGTTGCAGACTTGGTAGGAGGTAGGGGAGGTTTGAAGGCTTGGGATAGTGAGTTTGAAAGGTTGGGGGCATTATTGTTCTCTTCTCTCATCCCTTGCCTCTCCCACTAGAACCTTTTTCTCTTAATAAATACCACCCCAACTTCCATGTGTTTTGTGTGGGTGACCACTGAGTAATCAGAACTTCTTACAGGAGCATGAGTAGGAAGCAATTTGCTGGAACAAGGGCAGCTGATCAACAGCTACACCACTGAAGAAAATGACACTTCTGACACCTCTTCCTCTTCCAGAAACTATGAATTGATTGCCAGTATTGCAGTAGTCGCTTATAGGTTCCTTCCCCATCCGTAATGAACTGTCCACTGGCCCAATCTTGTGTAGCTCTTGTATAAATAAACTTGTCAGGTTCAGAAGACATTTTTTCCTGTATATTTCTCATCCTCAGCTCTTACATTTCTTCCAGCTCCTATCATGTGATATTCTCTGAACACCAGTGGCAGGGGGTGAAACTTTTCTCCTTTAGAGCCAAAACTCTTAAGTAAGTATTCTCAGCACTTTGGCCAATTATGGGTTTCTGTCTTAAGTTTCCCTGACAAAGGCTGGTCATGGCACAAATCTGTGAGTATTAACATGTTTATTTAGAAGGTGACTTGAGCACAGACCTGAGTCACATGGCAAATAAGAACATGTACACATACTTCTTAAACTTCTGGTTACAAGGGACATGTTTAGCTCAGCTTGTTCATCATTTTCATGGGGGAAGCAAGAATTTCAGACTCATAGACAGTCACAGTAAAATGCCTGACATTTATAACATCTGTGGAGAGAGAGAGGGAGGGAGGGAGAGAGGGAGGGAGGAAGAGAAAGAGAGAGAGAGAGAGAGAGAATCTTGTAGGTAAAAGTAGCCTGAGCAGCACCTAGCCCTAATCTAACAGAAATATGAATAAAGTCTATATCATGATGAGATGACTTAGAAACTGAGTTTGTGGCTTTGTGTGGATTCTGAAATATGTGTTTGTGGGAGTGCACATGTGTGTGCACAGATACATATGTGTGCACATGCAAGTGGAGGCTAGAGGTCAACCTCAGGTCTCTTCCTCAGTTGCTATTCACATTAGTTTTGGGGATACTATCTCTCTCTGTCCCTGATGCTCCCTAATCAGCTAAGCTGGCTGGCCAGAGAGCCTCAGTACCTCCCTAGTACTGAGATTTCACTGCACCTGACTTTTTTTACATGGGTTCTGGGGAATCAAACTCAGGTCTTCAGGCTTGTGCAGCAAGCACTTTACCAACTAAACCATTTCCCCAGCTCCAAGAGGTAAATTTCTAGTATAAGAACAGGAGACCCCTTCTGTGCAATGACCCCTAGTCCTGCCCTCCCAAGTGGTATTTCCAAACTCCCATTCTAATATTTCTTTTCAAAGTTTTGAATGTTTTCCTGCCCATTCCTTGTATCATATCTTTCTAGGTCAAGTTCAAATTGCAGTCCTCTGAGTAGCCTTCTCTAAACTACTCTGAATTCTT
Organism: Eospalax fontanierii; assembly: GCA_035773235.1. Lineage (NCBI taxonomy): Eukaryota > Metazoa > Chordata > Mammalia > Rodentia > Spalacidae > Eospalax > Eospalax fontanierii. The sequence continues at coordinate 115,067,616 of CM069524.1, forward strand.
CCCTTGAGAGCATAGCAGTGAAAAAAGAAGCACTCTCCAAGTGCACTGTGTTGATGAAATCACAGTGGTGACTTAAAAAAGATAAAATGGTAGAATCCAGTTACACCAAGCAAATTCACTTTTGCTTGCATGCTTGAGCCTTAATGGAGGATTTCACATACTCAATGTCTTCCTGCTGCCCTACATCATTGTTTGAGCTGCTTCTGTTTTCATCCTCAGAAACTATAAAGGATGTTTTTCTGCTATTCTAGAAACCAGTGACTGTGCTTTCTTCTTCCACACTCCCCATAGAGTATCTACCAAGGACCAGGTTAAACGTACCACAGGTAAGTGGTCATTTTGCTCAACCCAAAATGCACTAAGACAGATTTGATGAGGTCTAGCAGCACCAGTGATGTTAAAGCACTTTGTGTGAACAAGTTTCCTTCAGGAGACAATAGCAAATTCAAGCAGCTTCATTTGACTCACACCAGTTTGTGCCCGTTCACCAATGATTGTGTCCAAAATATGGGTATCCTGAAGAAATATCAGAAATACTACTTAAGGGCTCGTGAGATAGTTCATAGGGTTAAGGCACTTAATGCTAAGCCTCACAACTTGAGTTTGATCTCCAGAATCCACATGGTAGAAAAAGAGAACCAACTTCTGCACGTTGTCCTCTGACTTATACACACACATGCCATGGCACAGGTACATGCACCCACACACATGTGCAGCACACACACACACAGACACACAAATAGATGAATTAATTAAATAATGATTTTTTTAAATGCCAATGAAATTCAGAACTCAGAAGGCAGAGGCAGGTGGATCTTGTGAGACCAAGGCCAGCTTGTTCTACAAAGTGAGTTCCAGACAGGCTGGGCTACAGGAAGACCCTGTCAAAAAAAGGGGGGGGGGACTCATGTGCAAAAGTCTCCATCATCATCTTCTCTATTCAAAGACTAAAATGACAAAAAAAGTCAAAATCACAAATTCTTAACATTAAAGAATATAAAATATAAACAACATGAGATCAGATTGACAGCCAATAGCACAGCTGAGGAGTTGGCAAGAGGAGTCAGTCAGCACAGTGCTAGCCATGAAAGCACGAACACTAATGTTCAAGTCCAAGCATCCATGTAAAAAAGCCTGATGTCACAGCACATGCTTGTAATCCAGTGCTGGAAGGCTGAGATAAAATAGTCTCTGGGACTCGTTGGCCAGCTAGATTTGCAGAATGAGGGAGAGACCCTGCCTCAAAAAATAAGTGGAGAAGTGAAACATTGGCTTCTGACCTACACACACACACACAGAGAAAATTATAACTGAGGGGTTGGAGAGACGGCTGAGTGGTTAAGAGCACTTGCTGCTCTTACATAGTTCCTAAATTCAGTTCCCAGAACCCATATCAGGTGACTCACAACTACCTATAACTCCAGAATAGGAACCTCATTCCGACTTCTGTGGACCCTCCCACACCTGTGCTATGTCACCAATGCCCACAACCAAGAATCACCTAAGAAGAGAGCCCCAATGGAGGAACTGTCTAGATCAGTTGATCTATCAACATGTCTGTGGGGTTGCCTTGACTGTCAACTGATGTGTGAATGATGATGAGCAGCACCATTCTGTGGACAGGGGACCTAAATGCTACAGGACAGAGGAAAGCTAGCTGAGAGCACAGAAGCAAGGTGTATGTGTTGATTCTCTCTCTGCTCTTAACTGTGGATGTGATGCTTTAACTTCCCGCCTTACCTTTTCCATGATAATGGACCGTGTCCCAGAATTGTAAGCCAAAAAAACCCTTTCCGCTCTTAAGTTAGTTTTTGCTAGAGTATCTGCCACAACAGTTGAAATAAAACTAGAACAAATAACACACTTCACAATGAGCTTTTGTGACCTCAGTGTGGAAGATGGACCATTTTAGTTTGCTTTATCTATTGCTATGATAAAACACTCTGACCAAAAGCAACTTGGGGAGGGTTTATTTCATCTTACAACTCCCAGAGCAGAATCCATCAGTAAGAGAACTAGGGCAGGAACCTGGAGCACAGATCATGAAGAAATGCTGCTTCATGGTATCCTGGCTTGCTTTTCTGGTCCATGCTCAGTCTGCTTTCTACCTGACCATGGATGGTACCATCCTCAAAAGACTGAGCCCTTCCACATCAGTCAACAATCAAGAAAATGCCTCAGAGACTCGCTTATAGGCCAATCCAAATAGAGGAAACTCCCCAACTGAGGTTCCTCTTCCCAGGTGTGTCATTTACACCTGAAGCTAACCAGGACAGGGACAGGTAATCTCCCGAGAGCTCACTGATTGGAAGTTAGCATGTGGCCCTCTTCCCTGCAAAGTGACTGAAATATAGAAGAGTAACTGAAATAGTTGGTAACAACTGTCTTTATAATGTATTGTAAAACTCTCCTGAGAATACTCTAGATGATCTTTTATGGACTGATTTTAGGGGTATAGTTGATCCTAAACTAAAAAATTTCCAAGAAGATGAGAACTACTAACAAGAAATCATTCTGTAATATAATGAACATCACACAAAGCATTTCTTTTCTATATGGAAAGTAATTTTGTTCCTTTGCCTCTTTTACTCAATACATCTCCTGTTTCTTAATGAAGATGTTGTAAGATTTTTACTTTTTACCTGCAATGAAGGAGAAATCAGCCCCATTTGAGAATGAGGAATAAATCCTTGTATAGCAGCTCTTCATGGGTCTAATGGATAGGCTATGAAGTGAATGTTTCAAAAACCTTCTATGTACTTTCATCAGTTACGTATTTTAAATGTCCACATAGAGGGGCTAGGGAGATAACTCAATTGGCTATCATTGTATGGGCAAGAAAGCCTCAGTTTGATTCCCAGAACTCACAAAAAAAGCTGTGCTTACTATTGTGATTGTAAGCTCAGTGCTGGGGAGGTAGAAACTTGCAGGTCCTGGAGATCCCTAAGCAGTCAGCCTCGCCTACTTGGTGAGTTCCAGGTCTGTGAAAGAGTCTATCTCAAAATAAAATACAGAAGTTGTATGTGCTGGCAACCACCTTTAATCTTAGTACTCGGGAGGCAGAGGCAGGTGGATCTCTGTGAGATTAAAGCCAGTCTGGTCTACATAGGGAGCTCCATGTCAGTTGGGGTTACAGGGGAACCTTGTCTCAAAAAATTTACAAAAATGTATTTAAATAAAATATAGTGCCTGAGGAAAGACACCCGAAGCTGCTGATCCTCTGGCTTCTACACATGTGCACACGTATGTATATGCATGCACACACATACTTACATACACATTAATGCACACAATTTCTTATAGTCAGTCTTGTTTGACAACTAGTATACTAGGCACTACCTATGTGAATTGGCAAATAAAATTTGATTACTTTCTAAAGCTAAGGAAACGGAGGCAGATCTACAAGACAGAGAATCTTCTGAAGAGTTAAGCAATCACAGAGAATGTCAGTTCCCTGGCTCAGTGTAAAAGGAAGAATCTTGAAAGGTTTCGTCACGTAAGTAATAAAAATTTATGCTGCCCAATTTTGGCAAAATTCTAAGCTTTAGAAAGATGCTCTGTTAGTTTTTTTCAATCTTTCCTGACCATAGTTAACTTCTTTCTGAGCTTTTCTTTCCCTTTGTTTGTTTCACATAAGTGGCAAGAACCCATAGGGAAGCCACCTTTCTTGAATCAACTCAGCTCTGCCCTTTCCAGCTGTCATGCTGAACTTAAGTCTGCAAAACCAACCCAGAGGCACAGGGGGGCCAAGGCAGTTAAAGCCTTTGCATTTGACTGCTCCTTTTCCACCTGATGGTTGAGTCAGCTTTTAAAATAATGCTTCCCTTCATTTGTTATTCTCTGTCTTTAGCCCCACTGCCACTGCACTTTCCACTTCACATGAATTTTGGTCTATTCCAATTTTCCACTCCTCTGACTCTAATCCCACAGTTACAAATAGAATCCCAGGCTACACTAATATCTCTTACTTGCTGGCACTGAAGGGATCGATATTTCAAAATGCCATATGTTTTATAGATCAGCGACTGCATGCATACAAACACAGAGATATTTGAACCATTGCAGCGTTTGTAAGTTTCATAAACCAGTGGCCAAAAGAGGCAAGCTATCTCTTATGACTAAGTTTCTGAAGGTCATTTTTATACTTAGCCAATAAACCAACTGTTGACATTTCGGGGGGTTTTGTCTTTGCTGATTTGTTTTCTCAGAATCTGAGACATAACAGAGACTGGGGAATCAAGCAAACACCAACCTTCCGGTCATACACAGAGTAATTCAATGATGACCATTCTCGGTGAATGGCATCCTACTGGTGTGCCATGGGTTTGCCCAATGGCAGCACTCAGTTTCCCAGTCTTTCCTTGTATCCATTACCTTATTTACTCATACAACAAATGGTCATTGAGTACCTGTGTTTCGTGGGCTGAACTGTCCCTCTAGGGACACGGGAACAAATAGAACACTTATCAAGAGGCTCTTTGTTGGAGGAGAAATACACACACACACAGTCAACGAAATAAAGACAAATGCTAAAAACACAAAGACCTTGAGGATGTGGGTAACCTCGGCTAAAGGGAGGGCAGAGTCTGCCCTGAGAAGTAATGCCTGAGCTGAGTATTTAATAAATAGTTCATTAGGTAAAAAAATAGAATGTGTATCTTAGAAGAAATAGCACATGTATGTGAGAAATTGTATGTTTCAAAGTAACCAGAGCAATTTGTGGCAATGGAAAGAAAACTTAAGGCTGGAAAAATGGCTCAGTCAGTAAAGTATCTGCCTTGCAAGCATGAGGACCTCAGTTTGATCCACAGAAGAAGCCACTTTCAGAAAAACCTGGCATGGTTGTATGACCTTATATTCCTCACAGCACTGGGGCTACCATCTCTTTCACCTGGAAGACCCATTGTGTACAGTGAGAGGCTTCTCAGTGGGGTAAGGACTCTAAGTCTCCTGCCAAGGTCATTGCCATTTCTCATTTGCTACTGAATGGAACATAAATAAAGGGTTTTGATTTTCCACAAGTATTATGATATGTACACACATGAACACATACACTTACCTGCACTTGCACACACACGAACACACATACAAATATATACACATGCACCCAAAGTAAGAGAAGGCCTGTGCATCCACAATATTAGAGATTGGGGACAAGAACCAGCACTTTGGATGACCTACTGTATACACCCTTGCATTTGGTATCTTATGAGGTCGTTTAATCTGCTACTTACACTAACCCTCAAGGCACCTTTAATGAAGGCATTTCTCACTGTGCCAGTCAAGAAATCAGGACATGGGGAAATAAAAATATTTTGCCTTGAATCCTCATTCACTAAATATAAACTAGGATTAGAAACACAAAACTCCAAGATTTGCAAACATGCCCCAAATTCCAATTTCAGATTATATGGAGACCAAGAAGTATAAATTATGTCACACAGAAATTTTGAGGAAGGAGAAAAAGCAGCATTCAAAGAATAAAGATAGAAGAACATGAGTTAGAAGTAGAACCTCTCCAGGAAGGGAGAAAGAACTCCTCTTTACCAGTAGAAAATAAGCTGGTGCTTGAAGTTTGAAGTCATCAGCTGACTATTTAATTTAGTTCTTCAGTTCTTTTAGTGTATATTACTCTTGTCAAAGTTGGAGGATTGGATAAAGTTTATTAAATATCTGTAAGAGATTTGACCCCATGCTTTATACTTTATAAGCCTTCTCTCATATAACTCCATAGCAAACAAATAAGCATTCCTATTTTTTCATCTCTGAAATAGGAGTGAATTTGAATTAAAAGATAAGACATGTGTCCCAGAGCTGAGTATATAAATGGTTGCCTCACAATACCTTCATTTCACAAGTACAGAAGCTGAGTGGAGAAAAAAACTGAATGCCTTGCCTTCACTGGCAGTTAGAGATGGAGAAATGGTTTCCACACAGATATGCCTGTTTCATCCTGCACACACTTTCAACTAAGTCCGACAAACTCTTTTAGCTAGTTAGTGTCGTTTAAGAAAAGTTGGACCTAATTGCTTAAAAAGTTAGATATAAATTCAGTGAGACAAAAATACTTTGTCCAATGCTAAAAACTGTATCATTTATTTAATCCTTACCACACCATACCATATGAATATTTTTTCAGACATCTAGTGATTCCTAAAATCTCAACTTTCTGTCAATGCTTCAAAGATAGATGGATGAACTGAGTTGACTGATAAGATAGATAGGTGATAGATAAACAGATAGATGGTAGTTGGTATGATAGAGTTAGATAGATGGATACTAGACAGATAATACATAGATAGATAGATAGATAGATAGATAGATAGATAGATAGATAGATAGATAGAGAGATCAGATACATAGGTAGATTATAGATAGTGGATATAAGGAAAATAGATGATAGATCAATAGATAAAGACAAATGCATAGACTATAAATAGAGGTAAAAGAAATAGGTGGAATATACATAGATAAATTGGTTGATTTGTACCCTTGGTAGCACTGTTTAGGAAGGTTGTGGAACCTTTAGGAGGAAGAGCCTTGCTGAAGGAAGTACATTACTTGGGGGCAGGCTTTGAGAGTTTACAACCTTGTCCTGCTTCCAGTTTGCTCTCTCTACTTTCTAGTGGACAGAAGAGTGATTTCTCAGCTTCCTGCTCTGACAGTCCACTGCCATGCCTCCCCTGTCATTATAGTCTTTAGCTACTTGGAACCAAAAGCCAAAATAAGCTCTTTTTTTCTTTATCTTTTGTCATTGTGCTTTATCACAGCAACAAAAAGTACTACAGATGTTTGTAGTAGAGAGTGTGGTATTGCTGTGAAGAACCTGCCATGTTGTTTTTTCAGAAGAAGGTGGGTGACTTTAGAACTTTGCACTAGAAAAGCAGTTGAATGCTGTAAGTAAATCTTAAAGGCCATTCTAGTAGGAATCTGGAAGACTGTGATGCTGAGTATAATATGTTAAGGGGCGGTCTAGCTCATGAGATTTCAGAGGGAAATAAGATCTCTATTAGCAAATGGCCAAAAGGCCATTCTTGTAACATTTTGGCAATGAATCTACCTGCCTTCTGCTGGTATTAAATTATGAAGTAGCAGACTAATATTTGGGGCAGAAAATTCAATACAGCTTTCTGTTGAGTCTATGGAATGGTTATCACCAATAACTTTTACACAGGTCTATAATGAAAAAGAGAAAGTAGGGCAGAAAGAAATATAAACTATACAGTTTGGAGAAAAAAAGATCACTACAAAGCTGAATATTACAGCTAAGGCATGTGCTATAATTAAGGAGACTATGATTATTAAGGAGAGGGATCCCTCCTGTACTAGAACAATGAGAAAGTTGCCCTTAGGGAAAGACTTCATTCAGCTAATCTTCCAACTTGTGAAGGAGAAAACCAAATGGTTTCTTGCTCCTAAAAAGCAGCTGCTAATGTGGTCAAATGTGCAAGAATTCATGTCAAGTTGGCAGCTGAGCTTGGCACCGTCATCCACATTGTACTAGCTTTGGAAACATGAAAGATGCAAGAGTAAGGATGTCATAGACTCATTCTCCATAATTTCATAGAGCTTATGAGGCCAGACAAAGTGTACCTGTGCTAGAGACACTGCAAGAAGAAGGACCTGAGAGCCCATTGCTTGAAACTGTAAAAGTGAAACCTGGATTGAGATGAAAACTAAGAGATTCCAGATCTGTGAGACATCTGCCAAGGAGAGTTACATACAAGGAGTAAAACCAGCCTGTGGGGGGGGGTGGAGAGAGAGACAGAGAGAGAGAATGAATGCAGGCAGCAAAACTGAAGTAGAGTTATCTAAGTCCTTTGAAACTGAAGCCTCAGCCAATGGACATAGAGCTATAAGATTTAATTTACACCCTGTTGAATTTCAGGTTTGAACTAGTCCCGTATTTCCTCACTACACTTCCATTCTTCCCATTTTGGTTGGGTATGGATTTCCTGTGTCACTATATGCTGGAAGTATATAATTTTGCTCTCTGATATTTTTACTGACTCTTTGAGAATTTCATATAGTGTGTCTTGCTCATATCCAGATGCGTTTCCCCATCCCGTCCCCACATGCCTCTGCTTCATGTTCTCTATTATTATTTTTCTTTTTAAAAGGTTTTTCCAGTCTGTTTTGTGTTTTTTAAATGATCTTGGGTATGGGTCTGTCCCCTGGAGCCTGGTCAAGCTACTAGATGTCACACCCTTAAATAAAACTGACTCTCCCTCACCCAGTAGCTATCAGTTGCCAATAGATTTTCAGCTAGGGCTTGACTCCTTGACCATCTTTCCCATCCATGCAAGTTTTTGCCTGGCTTGGGCTCGCACAGGTCTTATGTATGTTGTCACAAACTTTCTGGCTTCATATGTGCATCCACCCAGTGGTGTCCAGGCAACATGATTTCCTTGTGTTCATCCAACACCTCTGGATCTTGTCATCTTTCTGCCCTTCTTTTGAGATGATCCCTGAGCCTTAGGAGAGGAGGGTGAAACATAAATGTCCTGCTTAGGCCTTAGCATTCCACAATCTCTTATTCTCTGCATGTTGACCAATTGTGGGTCTCTATGTTAATTACCATCTACAACAAAAAGAAGCTTCTCTAGCAAGAGTTGTCTATATGCCCAAAGAACTCTAAATCCTGTTGCAGAGATAGTTCATTGTTACTCTACTCACACTAGCCAGAAAACGGAAACAACCCAAATATCCATCATCTGGAGAATGAATAATGAAAGTATGGTGCATTTACACTATTCACTGTTATTCAGATGTTAAGAAAAATGAAATTTACAGGCAAATGGTTGGAACTGGAAACAATCAGCCTGAGTGAGGTAACCCAGACCCAGAAAGATAAACATAGCATCTTCTGTCCCACAAGTTGATGCCAGCTTTGAATCTTTAGATAGGTATGTTTCAATAAGAAAATCTGTAGAAGTCAGAAGACTAGAAAAGGACCATGGGGTGCTTCCTGGGAGGGGAGAGCAAATGTAGGTATATAAGGGGGAAATGGACTAACCGAATAGGAAGGGTTAAAGGTGGTGAGGAATTGGAGGGCAAGGCAGAGGAGGGCGCAATATTGGGCTTTTTTTCATTGTTATTATTTTACAAGGAGTCACTATAGAGATTACTTTTTATTTCAAAAAAGATTTTGGACTTTGAGCTTTTAAACAGTGTTCAGACTGTGAGAGATTATGGAGACTTTTGAAGTTGGACTAAAATGTATTTTGCATCATGAGACAGCCATGAGCCTTTGAAGGCCAGGGAATGAAATGTGGTGATTTGAATGATAAATGCCTCCCAATAGGCTCATATTTTTGAACATTGGTAGCACTGTTTGGGGAGGTTGTGGAACCTTTAAAAGGTGGAGCCTTGAGGGAGGTAGTAAATCACTAGGGGAAAGCTTCAAGAGTTTAAAGCTTGTCCAACTTCCATTTCACTATCTCTGCTTCTTGCATTGTGGATGAAAACGTGATTTCTAGCTTCCTGCTCTGACCACCTACTGACATACCTCCCCTGCCATTGTGTACCTCTGGAACTGTAAGCCAAAATAAACCCTTCCTTAAATTGTCTTTGCTTGTGGTGTCTTATAACAACAATGAAAAGTAACTAATACAATAGGCAGGTGATGATACATAGATCAGTAGACAGGTAGATAGATTGATGATAGAAAGATAGACTTAGATAGATGATAGACAGATAGATCAGACACATATGCTATAGATAGATATGGATGGATGGTAGATATAAATGAAAGACAGATTGCTAGACACATGAAAGATAAATTGGTGTATAGATGACATAGATATAAATGATGGCTACATAGGTATTTAGATGATAGAGGATACATAGATAGCTATACATAGGTAGATAATAGATAGATAGATATAAGTGATAGTTAGATGGTTAGATGATAGATACTAAATAGATAAGAGAGATGCATAGATAATAAGTAGATATGGATAACTGAGCAATAGATAATAGATACAGATGGAAGACCGAAAGAAACATAAAAGAGGATAGATAGATAGGATACACAGATATACATAAGTAGATAATAGATTGATAGTGGATAAATATATAAGTGATATAGATGGATAATTGATAGATGATAGAGATACAGGAAGAAGAAAAAGAAAGAAAGAAAGAAAGAAGAAAGAAAGAAAGAAAGAAAGAAAGAAAGAAAGAAAGAAAGAAAGAAAGAGAAAGATGATACATAGACAAAAATCTAGTCGTGGACATGGACATTTCCACTTCGGGGTGCCTTCACTGCAGTGTAGGACTCCTTCCAGGTGCTTTGTATTTTAAGCCCTCTCTGTAATTCTGTATTTAGCAAGCACACATGCTTAGGTAATGTCAGCAACCACTAAGCAGGTGAGGTTTTTAAATGCTCCAGCAGTCATCACATGCAGACTGTAGCCTTTGATTTGCACAGAAACAAACCATATGTAAGTCTCAAAAAACCATAAAAACATCAGGATTCTCAGATGCTCCAAATTTATAAAATGAGCCAGTTTGAGGCAAGAAGAATGACAAAAGGAAATTTAAAGATTAGGCATTGTGATATGACCTCAGTCCATAGGAACAGTAGTTGAATGAAGATATATTTAAGAGAGGCTCTGGTCCCTGTGGCATGCATACCTGGGGGAGAGTCAATACTATTTAGTAACTTTACTATGTTTCTTTGTCACATTATTGAAAATTGTCTGTCTATCCACCATCTGTTATCTGTCTTCATATATACATCTGGCTCCTTAAAGCCAAATGGAATTATGTTTATTCTTTTGTTCCTGCCTGCGAAATTGAAATATGGTGCTTTCATCCTCCCCCCTTTGAAAATAGTTTCTACTTAGTAAAGCAATACCTATCTGAAGCAGGAAATCTGAATTCTAAGGAAATATACAGATCGATATGATTTGTCTATCTAAAGTATATACTTAATATCTAAGTATATGCTTCCTAAATTTGATTACCTGCATTATTTTTACATGAGAAAATTGAACTACACACTTGTTGATCATGTTTATATATTATTTCAATTTTGTATCCCACTTTATTTTTGAAATAATCATTAGTCCCTGCTAATTTTTTACCTTGAGACACGATCTTGTGTAGTCCAGGTTAGCCTTGAACTCGCTATATAGCAAGGGTGACAAACTTGTGATCCTCTTGCCTCCACCTCCCAAGTTCTGTGCTACAGATGGGTGCCACCATACTGATTTTGTCAGTGCTAGACCTAGAACCCTGGTCTTTGTGCATGCTAGGCAAGTACTCTACCAACCTAACTATACCCTCAGCCTTCCCTGCTAACCTCCTCATGACCCAGACCACTGACGCCTGGATATTTCAACATTTTCCCATTGATGAAAGCTTTCATCCTCATTAACAGTAAAAACTGCTCATAACTGTGACTCCTGAGCAGCGACTCTTTGTTTACTCTGCTTTACACATGCTATCCCCATCTGTCGCCTTCAGCATGGCCCCACCATCATATATGACCTTAGCATCAAAACTAGGCTTCAGCTAGTGCACCCTGCAGAGTCAGTTTCTTGAGCTCCCCAAACCTCTGTATTTTCTCATCTTTGAAATGTGTATGAATCCACTTTATAACTTAAATTCAAATCAAGTTCATATGGTAAACCACTAGCTTTTAGTAGAAGTGAGAGCTTGAGAAATGACTGAACAGTTAAAAGTACACACTGAACACTTGAGTTCAGCTCCCAACAGCCATATAAGACTGTCCAAAGCTGCCTGTAACTCCAGTTCCAGAGGATCTCCTGGCCTCTCTAGACACTGTACTCACAGGTGCAGAAACAAACTCACATGCGGGGACACACACACACATACACACACACACACACACACACACACACACACATAATTTGCTAAAAAGAAAAAAAATAGTAGTCAGAGTTAGAGAAAATATTAAGGTAATTTATATTGTGAATGAGAGTTATGATAACATGAGATTCTTCAGTATAATAAGTTTTGCTACAAGTTTACAGATTGATTTTCAGCCTAAGTCAAGAAAAACATTCAATTGATGATCAAATATCACTCTTCCAAGAAAATTTTATAAACTGTTTCCCCAAGGATTTCTCAGTATTTTTCCAAATAACGACACTGATTTTAATAATTTCAATAAATTCTTCAGAGCTTTGCTTTCATAAATTCTCCCCATCTCATTTGTAAAGAGAGTTCATTTTATTATTTGTGGGTTAATTTTTATTTATCTTGATCTCTTCATTTGTTGAAGCTTAGTGTATTTCCTATTGATCTGAAGATGCTGTTTTATGACTTGTGTACAATGTATGACATTGTTATTATTTAGCACTTCATGTTGATTCTTTTGATGATAGCCCCCATTATTTTTCAGTGGTTTCACTTGAAATTTAAAAGTGTATTTTTAACATAAAATAATCAACATGGGCTTAATATTTTACTACTTCATGTAGAAATTGTAGAAAGTTTCTAATACTATAACACCATCCTTTAAGCTATAAATATTATGTTATGCTTATAAACATTATAAACCCCAGACTATTGAGTTATAATAGTTACTGTAAATAATCACACATATTTGGTTTTTTTTTTAATTTTTGTGAAAAAAATAATTCTAGGTCTTTCTATTTGCTTAGGTGTTCATCCTTTTTAGGGATCTGGTTACTAACATAGTTCAAGTTACCATGGAATAGAATGTCTCTCCAACTTGAAAAGCGGAGTTTCCTTCAGCATTTCTTATAGAATATACCTAGAGGCAACACATTTCTTCCAATTATGTTTACCTGAAAAGATTTTTATTTTTGTTTTATTTTGGCATATGTATATGTGTGTCCTGTGTGAATTTGTGTTAGTGTATGTAAGAGCACATGTGTGACTGTGGATTTGCGTGTGTGTGCGTGTGTGCGTGTGTGTGTGTGTGTGTGTGTGTGTGTGTGTGTGCCTATGGAGGCCCAAAGTTGATGTCTGGGGTCTTTCCCAATCTTTCTCCACCATACATATTGAGGCAGGGTCACCCACTGAACTTGAAATCTCATCATTTTGGCTAGGTTGTCTTGGCAACTTGCTCTGAGGATTCCCTGTGTCTGCTGGTCCTCAATGTTGAGTTTAGAGACAGCCTCTATAAGCACTGGTCTTTAGGTGGGTTCTGGGGGGCACTCTGGGTCTCACACTTTCACAACAATCCATCTGCCCTGCCCTTTGTTTTTGAAGGTTTGCTTTGCTCATTTCGGAGCTCTGTGTGACAGGGTCTGTCTTTTTGGAGTATGTTCCACATGATACACCCTCTTGTGTTTTGATGAGGCATGGCTAGCCTGTGTGCCACCATTGCCCACGGGTAATGTGATGGGCTGTCTGGCAGCTTTCAGGATTGTCATTACCCAGAAGCAGTTTATGCTTGTTTGATGTGCCTGGTAACTTCTTTGTATTTATCTTGCTTGGTTCTTACCAAACTACATCTTTCACAAGTCTGAAGATTTTCTAGCCATCTTTCGTTCGTAGTTTCCTTGCCTCTCAGCTACATACATTAATCTGTGTCCACTACTCAAGATTCTATATCAGTTCAGTACAAGTTTTCACATTTTCTTCCATATTTTACATAAGACATTTTTTAATTTGCCTTTAAGTTCATTAGTTTCTTCTGCTGTTGAATCTTTTGCTCTGCCTCTCTAGTCTCTATGTATTTTTATTTTCTAAGGTAAATTTTTCAAATTTTTACATTCAAACTTTTACTAATTTATGCATGTATGCAATGTATCTTGAGCATATCCACCACCACTCCCCCTTGCCCAGGACCAGAACTTTCTATTGAAATTAGTGGCTAGTCTTGTGTGTCTGGAAATTCTGTGGTCTTTATCAGCAGTTAGCACCAATTCCCATTTGAAATTTTATATATATATATAATATATATAGCATATATATATTATATATATATGATATATGATATATGGGCTAGATCATTGTCTGATCTTCCTGCCTGCCTCTACTTCCAAGCGTTGGAATTAGAAATTTGTACCCACACACCTGGTTTATGTGATGCTGCAGATACTTTTTAAAGTACCAGTATAATTCATCTGATTCTGTTTTGAGGGTGGGAGCTGAGGAGATGGACTGGGGTACTTACAAGTGTGAAGGCAATAATTAGAATCTTTGGCACCCACAAATTAGCTGATAGACAGGGTAGCTCTCCTGCAATTCCAAAATGTAGGATTGGGAGACCTGAGCCAGCTGTCTAGCTAGACAAGCTGAAAAGGCAAGTTCTGGGTTCAATCACAGACACTGCCTCAATATTAATGCTGAAAAAACATTGAAAATAATGCCAGACTGTCAAACATTGAGCATCCACACACAGAGGCACACGTGTGCACACGTACCTACACGTGTGCTAATAATTATACAGACACAGACACACAAGCAACGTTTTATCCATATATGTGTGTCAAACGCTCACAGATACATTTTAGGATTTCCAAGTGTGGGGGCACATTCTAAACGGAAAGGATGAAGTCAGTTCTGAAGATTCAAACACCTCACACTAAGTACGACAAAGCTCAGCTAAACACAGGAGGTTGAACTCAAAGTGTTGCAGGAAAGATGAGGCAAGACACCAGGAAGGTTTAGGAAGCAGTTTTATTTAGCCTGATCCAGATGATTTAAGTCTCAAAGTCTGGACCCCGAAGAGATAAATTCTTAGATGTTTATACCTTGGGTACTGGGTTATGGCACAGGCAAATTACATATTGACTGACTATGAGCAGATACATTATTAAAAGCAAGCACTTTGTCTAGTTCTTCAGGGAAAATGTATAAAAAGTCTCTGTCTCAGACAAATACAAATGAAGACGTTTGGCTCTAGCTAGCTGTGTCATTGTTTTAAGTAATATCCTGGGGAATTCCTTCTTTACTCTAGACTTATTTGAGCTACTGTTTTGTTTCTCCCTACTCCAAAGTGTGGAAATCTCAGCTTCCATCTTGATCTTGTGCCTTCAAATAAAGTGTAGGCTCCTTATCTCCTGATACTTATCTATGCCCTTTTCTTAGAGTAAGAAACTTTAAGACAAATTTCCCTGCCTCTTGTGTTATATTGCTCCACAAGGAATATATTCCCTCTGAGGTCACCTCTGAGTCCTGAATTTTTATAATATAATTGCGAATTCTCTTTCCTCAATCCGTACTTAACATGGTTGGTCTCTCCCTCCTTGAATGTGTGTGTGTGTGTGTGTGTGTGTGTGTGTGTGTGTGTGTGTGTGAGTGTGTTCCTCAAGTACTGACCACCATATATTTTAAGATCTCTGATTGACATAGAACTCACTACATAAGCTACACTGGCTTTCCAGCAAGTCCAAGGACCTGCCCGTGTCTACTTCCCCAGTGTCGGGATTATAAGTGTGTACCACTATAGCTGGTATTTTTGTCTAGGTTCTGGGGATTGAAATCAGGTCCTCCTGACTGCAAGGGAAGCACTTTACCTACTGAACCACCTCCCCAAAACCATTCCCTTTAATAATATTTACTTCTTTTAATTCTGGAATTGCATCATCTGTGGGCTTCCAGCCTGTCGTCCTGGCCATTACATCTACATGTTCCTCTCTCTGTTCTGCCTCATCTCCTGACTAAGTCTGAGTCATCTCTTTTCACTCATGCTTTCATCAGTGTCTGAGCATTAAAATCCATCTGCTAGAACATCCCAGGCGGCTATCTCCTTCCAGCCTTTCCTCTGAACTTCTAGCTCCAGTTGTCTGCTGTTAGAAATCTAAGAGAGTTTATTAGATTTCCAATTTGATATGCCCAGGTAGAGGGACTCTCAACTGAGGAGTTTTCTCTATTGAACTGGCCTGTGGCCATGTCTGTGAGGGCATTTTCTTCATTGTTGAGTGATGTAGGAGAGACAAACCAATCTTAGGCAGAATTTGGTTTTTGAATTGAGAATCTGTGGTTTCTGGAGGGATAGGGTTGAAAAATTAGTTCTGATTAAGAAGAGATCAAAACCACTGAAATGAAATTTTTGTTTTACTAGGACAAGTGATGCTGGTTAGCTAAGGCTGAAAATCAGCTGTGGGTAACATGAGACCATCATCACCGCAGTGAAACCTTCTGGGAAGTATTTCCTCAGGGTCAGCACACATAAGGGGGTCCAGAGTTCCATCTCGAGTGGGAAGAAGGACTTGGTAATGTCTAAGAGTCTTCTATATGGTACAGGTTTTGAAGGCATGGTCATGGAAAGCATGAGGCTAGGCACTGTGAGAAGTGAGGCTAGACCACTGGTGAAGGGGTAGCCTCAGTTTTGGTGAAGACCCACAGGATTGACCCGGTAATGGAGACAATCAGAGGCTTTATACGCTGAGAGGCCAGGAGAGGCCATTGAAGGTGCAGTTTCAGATGGAGCCCCCCACATAGTAGAGACACGAGGACCACGGGACAACCACCAAGGGCAGTGGCAGGTGGGGACCACGAGTTAGCCTGAGTCTACGAGACAAGCCACATGTGCTGGGATGGCAGAACCAGATAAGTAAAGCTGCCAAAACCCTTTAGAACTCAGAAGATCATGAGTGAATTCCAAATGTCCAGTCTGGAGCTACTCTGATGCACTTGGGTTTTGCTTGAGTGTGCCCAAATCTTCCTTTTTGAAATAAAGCAGTACTTGTTTTGGAATCTACAGTTTAAAGATTTTTAAAAGAGACTTTGAACTTTCAAAGTGTTTGAATTTTTAAGGAATGTGTGACTTTTAAAGTTGTACTGTCTGATGTAGTAATAACATCGTATCTTGGGGATAAGAAGTGGAGAGGTTGTGATTTAATAGCGATGTGTTTGTGTGTCTAGTTGACAAGGGTCAGTTTCGCTGTATAGCTTTAGTTGTCAACTTGACATCCCTGAAAAGAGGAAAACTCACCTGGGGAATTTCTCCCGTGGATTGACCTGTGGTCATGTCTGTGGGGTATTTTCTTGATTACTGAGTGATGTGGAAAAACCCAGCCCACTATAAACAGTACCATCCCTGAGTAGGTGTTCTTGTATTACATAAGAAAGCAGGCTGGGCATGAACCAGGGGAGCATGCCAGTAAGCAGCTTTCCTCCATGGTTTGCGCTCCAGGTTCCTGCCTTGAGCTCCTGTCTTGGCTTCCTTTGATAATGAACTGTGCTTGAAAGATAAATAAACCCTTTCCTCCCCAGGTTGGTATTGATCAGAGTATTTCATCACAGCAACTGAAAGAAGCTAGAACAAGAACCTTGACCTTATACATCACAAGTAGAACTTTCCCATCTTCCATACCTCAGTTATAACTGTAGCCTTCTCATTGCTGAGTGCCCCACCTACATTCAGAATTCAGTACTTCAATTTATACATGATGACACTCAAACATATGCACTAAGAACTTCTAGGAAGACCTAGTGTTGTGTGAGAGACATTCTGGGAAGACCCAACACACACACACACACACACACAGACACACACACACACACACACACACACACACACACACACGTCTACAAACCCCAGGCAGGTCAAATCCCATGACTTAACTGAAGTCCAGTTTGGTGAACCAGTGAGTTTTTATTAAGTTTATAACAAGCGTATGGTTGAGAGGCTATATACAGGAGCAAAGATGGCTTAAAAGCAGCTGTAGAACCAAAAAGCCAACCTCTATATGACTGGCAACTCATGAAAGCTGAAATCCTGGAACTCTCTATATGAGTTGCAAGCAACTGGACAGATTCAAGAATCTTCTCTCTGCACCTCATCAGAGTCTTCTCCCCTGGGAATTGTTCAGCAAATGCTTACTGCTTCTATAAAGCTGAGGAAAGACCTTTGAGAATTTTGTGACTTTTAGCTTTCCAAGATATTCAATGTTTGTTTACCGTAGAGTCTCATACCTCCTATAAGGAATGTTTCAACTGAGAGAAAGGAACCATACAACACCTAGTGAGCACACCATCGTGATCAATAATTATTTTTCATAAGAAGATGGAATATTACATATTGATCTCATTGCTGTGACAAAATGTGCCAATAGCAAGTTAAGGAAGGAAAGGCTTATTTTAGTTTGCCATTCCACCATGGTGCAGACACAGTCTACCATGTGGAACAGTTGAGAGGGTATGGGCAGAACTATAAGACAGCTGGTCACATTGTGTTCACACTCAGAAAACAGATAAATGCTGGTGCTCAGCTCACTTTCTCCTTTTTCATTCAGTCCAGGACCCCAGCTCCTGGGATAGTGCCACCCTTTAAGATGGATCTTCCTAACTAATCCTAAATAATCTAGAAACCTCCCTAGAGGTTTGTTACCATCCTGATTCTAAAACGCATCAAGATGACAATCAAGAATAACCATCACAATTCGCCTCCAGTTAGAATTACTTATAAAGGTTTGCATGTCTTCTACCACTTTCTATGAAAAGTACTTCATGTGCTCAGTCACTGACACCTGTGGGTCCCTGACAGCTTGTCAAAAATTGTAGTACCTGTCCTCTGTGAGCTGCTGTCTAGGTATAGAACAGATGACTGCAACACAGCCTGGTGTGCATAGGCTAAAAGACAGGAGGGGCTCATGGTGTGAGGCATGTGGGGTTGCCAGAAGGTGACACCTCAGGGGGCTATAGAGAAATGGGTAAGCATCCTGTCTGGGTGGAAGTGGGAGAAGCAAAGGCTTCCCAGCAAAAGGATCAGGAAGAGCATGAGCAAAGACACCACAAGGGGAGGAAATCTGAGCCTGACCATCTGGTACAGCTTAAAGAAGTAAAAGTTTCAAAATACGAATTACAGGGAGTATGTTTAATGTCAGACTTAGTAGGATCAAAGCCAGGAGACTGAGAGAACAAAAAGAATAAAGACCTTACAAGACTTCTGAGCTTCCTGACAACCAGAAGTTATAGAACATGATGACTGGAGTCAATAGCAAGGAAAACAAGTTTGAAATAAAAAGAATAAAAACTTAAAATGTAGGGGGTGGACAGGTAGCTTAGTAAAACCATTAAACAAGTAAAACAAGCACAAGGACCTGAGTTTGATCCTCAGAACCCATGTAAAAAGCCAGGCACAGTAGCATGTACTTGCAATCCCAGTGTGGGGAAGATAGGCAGGAGGAACCCTGGGGATCACTGGTCAGCCAGTCAGGCTGAAATGACAGCTACTGACTCAGCAAGAAACTTTGTATCATAAGAGAATAGATTTAGAGTGATTGAAGAGGACACCCAATGTTGACCCCTGGATACACACACACACACACACACACATGCGTGCGCACACACACACACACACACACACACACATTAAAATGGTTTTAATGCCCATGAAAATAAGCCATAACAGTCCCTAAGGAGGAACATAGTAACACAATTTCATTCAGCACCAAGCTGTGAAAGAAATGTCTTACACAGTTCTTTATTAAGGAAATCAAATAGTTAGCAGAGTTAACATTAGCCACAATTCAAGAGGAAGGTAAATGAAAGCCTCTGGAAGCAAGTTGGTTTGTTTTTATCACTTGATGAAACTAATACAAAATAATACTGAATGAAAGTCATTTGATCATGGGTGGCGGGGTGAGGCTTTGTAATGTTTCTCTCTCTCTCATCTTCTTAACCTTCCAGCTCAGACTTCGCTAGGAGGATAAGCACAAGTCATAGCTTCCCCAAGCCTCTCCTTCCCACTTGAACTTTGTAGTTCCTGTCCTGATACCTCAGTCCCAGCTGTGATCAATTCATTAGCTTCTAACTGAGCCCATTAATCAACCAGTATTACCAAATACCATGTGTATCATGCCAATGTTTGTCAAATTGTTAGGCCTCACTCTCAGCCTGGGGGACTCGAACCCCTTAGGCCGCCTGAGAGTCAGTCCCAAAAATCCAGACCGTCAGATGCAAACAGCAAGGGGTTTTTATTTCACTTGCGCAAGTGGGTGACTTAGCCTCGGGAAGCTAAGCACACCTGACCTCTGCCAGGCCAGGTTTTTATAGTAGGCATTCACAGGATAATTATGCATTAACATATAGGGTACTTGTTCCATTTGGATTGGCTTTTGGCTTACAGACCAGGTTTACAGAGAAGACAATTTTTACTTAGTCCAACCTTTTCACCAGAAATACCACACACATTATTTTGCAGTTCACAAGATGTTGACTTAACTGAATGTTTAACCCACAATTCTATAGATGGGATATTAGGGGAATGTTTAACCTACAATCCTATAGATGGGATATTAGGGGAATGTTTAACCTACAATCCTATAGACAGGATATTAGGGGCTCTTCCTGTGGAATGTTTAACCCACAGACGTTATCTCACATACCATGAGATGTTGACATGACCTTTGTGGTCTCTGGGATTTTCCACATAGCCTTGTGACTTCTCGTTACTTTTCTAATTACGGGGACGGGGGTGTTAGTAGAGAGGCTAAGCTTGTATCACAGAGTGTCTCACAAAATGAATTCACAACTGGGGACATGTTTGATATTTGTCTTTAATTTTTAGCTCATAAAAATTTGAGGCTTAAGTTTCAAGTCAGACACTGTGATGATGTTTCCTAAATTTGTGTGTATGCATGTGAATTTGTGTGATTTATGTGCATTTGTGTGCTAGGGAGCATGCATGTGTGTATGTGCTTGTAGAAGCCAGAGATCAACATCAAGTATCATTCCTGAGCTGCTCTCCTTCCTGAATTTTTTCAGATAGGATCTTTCACTAGCTTCAGGCTCACCAATTATACTGGCTGTCTGGTCAGTGATACCTACGGATCCTACTGTTTAAAGATAATGGAATGGAGTATGGATGACAACCACACAGGAAGACATCTAAACAGGAATGCACTGAAGCACTGAGTAAGAAGAAATTCCCATGCCTGGAGCTGAGCTCTTCTCAGTCTCCCCCCCTCGCCCCACATGCCAGCTTCTTTCTGCATGGCTAACCTAACTTTATCCATATCATCACCTTGTTTCCTTGCCTCTTTCAATAGCTTGCATGTAGATTTTGCTGGGGAACGTCTTGACATCCTTCTCATTAGCACAGTATCTCTCTAATTCTCAACTGAAAACAACAAGAAACTCTGATGGACCCAAAGCTCACTGTCATAGCTCTCAAATATTGCCTCTGCCCACCTTTGATCTTACCAGAGCCAGTAGTAGGTAATAAGTGGAGATAGTATTCTGGCATCTACCAACAAAGAGAGAATGTTAAATAGACATTGGGATGTAGATATTATCCATATCATAAAGCACTCCCCCAAAGATTAGCCAGTTTGAGAACATGTGAATCATAGAAGCTAAGGAATTCTGTACAGAAGAATCTTAAGGACTTTGTAAGCCTCACTGTGAGTTAGGTTGCTTCTAATTTTATCTATGTACCAGGTATATTCTTTAAGAGAAATGATTTAGCTTCCTACTTACTAAATCCTGTCAGCAAGAAAACATTTTTGTGTGTTTATGTATACATGAGTATTCATGTTACTGTGTACAAGTATACATATGTGTACAAAAGTATGTGTATGTGTATGTACTTATTTATCTAGGTGTTTTGTGTTTTATTAACTATTTGTTTTTTTACTTCATGTGTACGAATGTATTGCTTGCATGTAGGTAGATGCACCCAGAATTTTGCAATAACTGTGGAGGTCGGAAGAAGGTGTCAGATCTCCTGGAACTGGAATTAGGATGGCTGTCAGCCACCATGTGACTTCTGGAAATCAAACCCGGATCCTCTGCAAGAGCAGCCAGTGATCTTAAACACTGAGCCATCTCTCCAGAGTCCCCTATGTATGCATTTGTAATCCAAAGGTTAACATTCATTTTTGTTCTTCATTCATAAAAGCTATCCACCTTGTGTTTTGTTTGCTTTTTGACAGGGTCTCTCACTGGGACATGGTGCTAGCTAATTAGGCTAGCCTAACTGGTCAGTGAGCACCAGTGATCCTCTTGTCTTTGCCTCCCAAGTTCGTCGACTACAAGCTTGTGCCACCAGGCCCAGCTTTTTACATGCATTCCAGGAATCAAACCCGGATCTCCATGCTTGCATAGCCAGAATTTTATGGAATGAACTGTCTTGCCCACTCAACATAAAATTTCTAAATCCATTCCACTCTAATACATTGTAATTATTGTGCTGATGAGAAAAAATAGGAAATATTTGAATAAACTGTATTATTTTTTTCAAACTAATCTTTTCTCTTTCAATTAATTATAAATCAGCAAAACAATTCATAAAAATGTAAGGGACCAGTGTTAACATGAGCATATATGGGCATTTAAGTACATTTATCTCAGTTCTATTTAATAGCAGTAAGGGGCTATCACTGCCGCTTTCTAGTGCCCAACTTTCTTTAGACAAATGGAAAAATCACATTGGTGGCTTAGGAGATTGGGATTCTGTGGCCAAGATCAATTTCAGTTATGATCACAAAATATGTTACAGAACTTTCATTTCCTCAGATCAGTCCAAATCCAAAGAGATTTCCAAAATAACACAGGCTATTGCAACAGCCTTTGATTGTCTTCCAGAACTTAGAGGTAAGACACTATTGCTGAAGACAGGACATACTTCAGAAACAGAATTTAGAATGATGGAGCTGGAACTGACCTGGAAGCCTCTTCCCTGATGACTAGCTCTCATAGTTTTAAAGGATATTGGTCAAGCTGCTAAGCAAGAAAATCAGTAAATGGTTAGTTAAGTCAAGGCTTTAAGGCCTAATAACCACAAAAATAACCAGCGTAGCAAACTTTATTGGTGCAACAGTGGCACTTTTATCTCTGGGGTAATCAACAGCTAACTAATTGGACTTAAAATACGCTCAATAGGAGGGAACTCATGTGTGGCACTGTAAACATAGCCAAATATCTGTCATATCTCAAAACAAATGTAATTTCTCACTACATGCTGAATATGGATTGTATATTTACAGACAATATAGCAGTCACCTTCAACTGTCAGCAGTGAAGCTTCCTCATATAACATAGTGTGATACAGAAGAGGAGGCCAAAACTGGCCAAGGTGTAGAGAATAAGAGACTGCAAAGTGCATGTCCCTGGATAGGACTCCTATATTAAACCTCACCCACCCACGGCTCAAGGACCATTGCAGAAGAGAGGGCAGAAACCTTGAAAGAGCCAGAGATGGTACAGGAACATAAAGAAACAGGCTTTCAGGCCTCTGAGAATTTGCTACAAGGATGACAGCATGCCCAAGATACATACTGAGTCAATCAGACAAACACCCAGCATAGAACTGGCACCAGGTCCCAACCTTAGCCAAGGAACAATCGGCAACTGATTACTGCTGGGTGAGGGAGAGTTGATCTTTAAGAGAGTGACTCTAGACAGGTTGACTAGACTCTACTGAATGAACTTATACCTAGGGGTATATGGGTACAAAAGTTTGACCAAATAGGTCTTAACGTAAATGATAGAATGCATGAAATCTGGTGGGGGATAAGAGGACTATAAATGAAGAAGGGAATATAAGTATGATTTGTTAATTATGTGAAATACATACTCAACTAAAATGACGCTGGAAAACTAAATTATTTGTATCTATATTCAAGCAATAAACAATATCTAATAGAGTCAGTTACACTAAAAATGTCATCAAAATAGGAACTCATATATCAAAAGAAGGTAGTCTTACGAGCTGGAGAAAGGGCTCACCAGTTAAAGGTACTTACTGATTTTGCAGCAGACCTCAGTTTGGTTTCCATCACCCAAGTAGGGTGTCTCACAACTTTCTGTAACTCCAGCTCCAGGGATTCCAAAGCCCTCTTCTGGTCTCTGCTGGAAACTTCATTCATATGTACAAATGCAGATCTAGACAAACATATATACACACAAAGAACAGTTGAATGCATCACACTTATGATTTCAAAGTGTACTGCAAACATAGACAATGCAGGCTGTATTATGCTGTTATGTAGATTCATATAATAAAATGGAATTCTAGAAATATAACCCTTAATTTATGGTCAATTTTTGTTAAATGCTATTTGAATTTGATGGGTAAAATAGTCTTTTGAGTAAATGATACGAAAACACTGGAAACAAATGAGACTATTACTTCACAATGAACAGAAATGTTAAAATAAATTCATAAATCTAAATATGAGAGAATACCATACAACTCTTACAGTTCTGACACCAGTAACGCAGTCTTCATCTTCAAAGGCAAAAAGATAAATTAGGCTTCATCAAAGATTAAGCCATTTGTGCATCAAAGGATACTTCAAAAGGTGAAAAGACAACTCACAAAACAGAAGAATGTGCTTTCAGGTCATTCACTAAGTTGGATTCTAGTGTCCAAAATACATAAGGCACTCTCACAACTTATGGTAGACAGAATAATAATCTCCTCATATATTAGTTATCTTTGTTTGCTGTGATAAAGTACCCTGACAAAAAGCAACTTAAAAAGGGTTTATTTTATTTCATGGTTCTAGAACATTAGAGTCCATCATGCTGGGGAAGGCCTGGGAACTGGCAGGGAAAGCACAACAGGAGCTGGAAACTGATACTTAAGTTTTCACACATACACAGGAAACAGAGAGAAGGAACAAGAAATGGAGTGAGGCTATAAAACCTCAAAGCCCTCCCACAGTGATGCACTTCCTCTAGTAAGGCTAAACATTCCATCACTTCCCAAACACCTCATCAACTCGAGACCAAGTGTTTAAATATGTGAGCCTAGGGAGGAACTTTTTCATTCAAAGCACCATATCTCCTTACAGATACCTTTGTTTTAATCCCTAGAATCTGTGACTTTTAAGTGACAACTATTATATTTAGCTGTGGAAATTTCCAAGGAAAGTGCTGAAGTTATGGCCTGGTTTTTCCTTGTCACTGGCACCCAAATGTAAGGTGGAAAAAAGATACATTGAGTTGACAGAGGACATGTTGAGATAAAGGGACCACATCTTCTGTGATTTGGGAGACTGTCAGCCTATGTACATTAAAAAAATACTTCAGTGAATAGATTCACTGTCCAAGCAGGGTGCCCTGCAGAGGAAGTCAAAGTACAGCCAGATGGCCTTTTGTTAGTATGTAGAAAGGATTAAGAGGATTAAGGGTCTCAGTTCAAAGACAGCTCTCAGAAGACACTCAGGCACCTAAGTAGATGCCAGAGATAGAGATAGGTTTATTCACAAAAGAAGGAGAGAAAGAGAGAGATAAAGAGACAGACAGAGAGACAGAGATAGAGACAGAGAGAGAGCCACAAAGAGCCTGTGATCTGAGGACTGAATCTACGCACAAGACACCACATGGTTTTCAGAAAGTTATAGCTGACTCAAGCAGTGAAGCAGCATGCCTAGAAGGAGAGGAACACAAGCATGGAAAAGGAGCCCAGGATATTTTTTGAGAGTTACAAGGTCATATGAATGGCAGCAACTGCTGTAACAGCAGTGGTAGTAAAGCAACCATTTTCCTGATTATGCCCCCAATTCCAGAGCCTGTCTGTGTTTCCTATGTTAACTTGCATTTGATCATTCTAACAATTCTATGATACAGTTAATCTCATATTCATTTTAGAGAGATGCAAATTAAGGGTTGTCTGAGTTTGCATGAGTCTTATGCATGCTGTCACCATCACTGAAAATTCATATGAGCAAGCTCAAAGAAGCCTGAAAGACTCTTGTTTTCTCAAGGTTGTATAACACCCCTGGCTCTTACAATCTTTTCACTCCCTCTTCTGCAATGATCCATGAGCCCTGTATGGGTGAGATTTAATACAGGAGTCCTATCCAGGGATACACACTCTGCAATCTCTTATTGCCTACACTTTGGCCTGTCTCCTCCCATTGCATAAGGAAGCTTTGCTGATGAGAGTTAAAAGATGCATTAATAGTCTCTTGATGCCCTCTTCCACTATGTTGCAGGAGCCTGAGGTGGAGATACCATTGTAGATGTGTCACCTAGGGCTTAATATGTCTCAAATACATAGTCTCTGTGTGTTACCAGTTATAAGGATCCATATATAGCATACTGTGAGAAATTTCATTTGTCAAGAGTTATGGCAGAGACAGGGTTTTCTCTAGGATCTATGACCTACCCAGTCATGTGTATCTGGTTGTGTTTATGTGCCACCCATGAGTTCCCTATCATTTAGAGAGCTGTAGGTGCAAATAGATAACTGTTGATTACCCCCAAGATAAAAGTGCCACTACTGCACCACTATAGTTTGTTGTGTTGGTCATTGTTGTGGTTATTAGGTTTTGAAGCTGAGGTTGAACCACTGAAAGATTTTCTCCCTTAGTAGTTTGCATAGTATCCTCTATAACTATGAGAGATAGTCTTCAGGGAAGAGGCTTCCAGGTCAGTTCCATCTCTCTTGCTCCAAGCCCTGTGTCTAAAGTATGTCCTGTCTTTAGCAATAATGTCTTACCTTCAAGTTCTGGGAGCAGTCTATGGCTGTGGCAATAGTTGTTCTATTATAATATGTTACTCTGAGAGTCTCTTGAACTACCCTGACCAGTAACCCAAAAGGAGGTTTCTCCTATCTGGCACTGTGTATCTTGTTTGATAGCCTTTCAGGTGTGCATATGCACTCATGTTCAGATATTGTAAGTGTATTTTTCAGTAGATTTTTGAATTAATACATTTCCCTCTGGGTTTTCACACCACCAAAGCTCTATTTATCTCTTTTCTTTCTCTTGTTGTATAACACCACCCTTCCTTCCCAGTTAACGTACCCCCATTTTCCCATTTTTGCTTTGATAATTAATTTTTGCACCTTTAGTCATCTTACTGACCTTGTTTTTATATAGGTAACATGAGGGGTTTTACTTTCACTATACTTTTTCCTTTTAAAAATGTTTAATTGATATTTTATGTATTTCATACAACAGTTCTTAATAAAATTTAGACCCCCTCCCCCATCCATACTCAACTCCCTGTTCCTCTATATTACATGAGCCTTAGGTGTAGAGGTTCCACTGTAGACATGTCATGTAGGACTGGGCATCCCTCAGACATATATTCTGTGTGTGACCAGAGAATTCCACAGTAGCCTCCATCTGTTGTTGCAAAAAAAGAAACTTCTTTGATGACTGGTGTACTGTTTACTGTAAATATAAAGATCCATATTTAGCATATGATAAGAAAGTTGTTTGTCTATAGATATGACAGAGACATGGTTTTCTGTAAGATCTATAAACACTCCAGCCATGTATATTTGGCTATAATTACAGCACCACCCATGAATTCCCTCCCACTGAGAGAACTTTAAGTTCAATTAGACAGTTGTTGATCACCTCCCAGATAACAATGCCACTACTGCACCAATAGAGATAGTTTTCTGTGCCAGTCATTACGGTTATTCAGCTTTAGGACTAGGTTGGACCACTGATTGATTTTCTTCCTTAGCAGCTTGCATGTCATCTAGAACTATGCTAGCTAGTGTTCAGGGACAAGGCTTCCAGTCAGTTCCTGCTTCATTGTTCCAAGTCCTTCTGCATGAATTATGTCCTGTCTTCAACAGTAAGGTCTTAACTTCCAGTTCTGGGATACAACCAAGGGCTTTAGCAACACAGGCTATTTTGAGTCTCTTGGACTCCTCTGACCAACCACTTGGAGGGAGTTCTCTCCTGTCTGACACTGCACTCTTTGCCATACAGCACCCAAGTATACACATGCTTTCATGTTTAGACACCATATGTGCATCTCTCAGGAGTTCCCAAGCCAGCACATTTCCCTCTGGCTTCCCAGGCTTCCCAAGCTTCATTCATCTCTCTTCTCTCTCACCCTGTCCAACCTCACTCCTCCCACCCCTGTTATCCCCAGCCTCCCACCTTCTAACACCTGCCTCCTCCCATTCCCCCTCCCTCACCACCACGATCCCCTGCATATCCCTCCTCCCCCGAACACTCACTTTCCCCACCTCCTCCCTGCTGATGTCTTTTCCCCAGTAGCCCCCTTTATCAGACTTTTCTTTCCCATTACCTCCATGTCCTTTCTATTTTCCTGTCCTGATGTTACGTCAGGAAACATACTCAGATATAAGGGATTGGTGCTATGACAGCAAATGAAGGAGAACATACACTGATCGCTTGCTTTTTTTCTGAGTTTGTGTTACTTCACTTAGCATAGCAGTCCCTAATTTCATCCATTTACCTGAAAATTTCATAATTTAATCTCTGTTACCTGCTGAGTAGAACTCCATTGTGTAAATGTACCACATTTTCATTACCCTTTCATCACTGGAGGGACATTTAGGTTGTTTCCATTTCTTAGTGATTGTGAAAAGAACAGCACCAAACATGGATGCTAAGATATCTTTACAGTAGGATGAGTCCTTTGGGTACATGCTAAGGAGTGGGGCATAACCGGTTTATATGGTAGATTCATTTCCAGTCTTTTCAGAGTTCTCCACCATGCTTCCATAATGGTTGCATGACTTTGCAATCCCACCGGCAGTGAATGAGCATTCTTCTTTCCCCACATCCTCACCTACATTGGATGTCTTTTGTTCTCTTGATTTAGCCAGTCTGATTGGAGTAGGATGAAATCTTAAACTGGTTTGGTCAAATGCTGTTGTTGAAAGTATCCTTTCGTTTTTTCTGCTCCTAATCCTTTTAACATGATGTGTCACATTGATTGATTTTTTTATAATAAAGCAAATTTGAACTCCTGGGAAAAACTCCCATTTGGTCAAAGCCTATAACCTTTTGTATATGCTGCTAGATATGGGTTACGATTATTTCACTGAGGAATTTTGTACATGTATTCATAAGGGAGGTTAATATGTGTCAGTCTTTTGTTGCAAGATATTTTGTGTATTTCAATAGCAAGATAACAGTGGCTTTGAGGAAAGAAATGAAAACAGTACCTTATTTGGGGAGAAGTTTGTGATAGATATTCATTGTGCTCTAAACATTCTGTAGAATTCATCAGGGACCCTATGCTATAGAGTCCAAGGCTATTGTTGGCACAAATTTTTCTTAGAGATTCAACAACATATCCTTAACTATGTCTCTATACTAATGTTCTAGTCTCTTTTCTGTTGCCATGATAAAAAACTTTGAGAAAAAGCAACTTAGGGGGAGAAAGGGTTTGTTTGGCTAATGCTTCCAGGCCCATCACTGAGAGAAGTCAGGGCAGGAACTCAAGTAGGGACTTGAAGTAGAAACCGTGGAGGATGCTGCTTGCTGGCTTGCTTACAGGCTGGTGCTCAGCTAGCTTTCTTATACAGCCCAGGACAGCCTGCCCTGGGAATGGTGTCACCTGTAGTCGGCTGGGCCCTCCTATAATCAGCTAACACTCAGAAGAATCCCCCACAGACATGTCCAGGCCAGTCTGATCTGAAAAGTTCTCTAGCGACTCTAGGCTGGGCACAAATTAACAATCAAAACTAACTAGGACAAATGATGGCCTCAAATTCACATCTCCAATCCAGACCTTGCCCAAGATTCCAGAGTCTTATGTAATGTTTTGTACCCCATCTCCCATCATCTTGTAGCTATCTCACACAAAACAGTCTCAAAACAGGACTCATGATTTACTATAAAACGTTCATCTAACTGTTTTTCCCCCCCTCGGAAAGTGTCTCCATCAAGCAATGATAGTCTCCAGCTTCAAGGTGCCCTCCTGCCCCGCTTCCTCTCCCACAAGATCTAATGCCTTCATCCATTTAAACTGCAGCGTCTGCGCTGTCATTGCCACCTCCCTTGCCACTGCTATCTAGACCATGTCCTCTGCCATCCCCACCACTGCAGCTTCCTCTTATCTGCTCTGACCACGTTCTCATCTGTCCAATTTTCACCTAAAATCATTTTGATCAGAAATCAAGTCATGTCACATTCTTGCTTTTGATTCTCCAAATGTCCCTACTGTTTTCTACTTCAAATGAAATCCAGTGTCTCTGCCAAAATGTCAACGGCCTCTATGAGTTGAGCCTGAGCGGTACCCTACCATTCTCTGATTTCTTCTTTTCCTAAAATATGTCTATTTCTGGGCTGGAGAGATGGCTGGGCAGTTAAGAGCACTGGCTGCTCTTGTAGGGGACTTGGTTTTGATTCCCAGCACCCATGTGGTGGCTCACATTCATCTCTACTGGCTAAAAATCGTCTGTACTCTGTTTCCAGAAGATCTGATGCCCTCTTCTGACCTCTGCAAGAAGTGCAGGACATGTGTGCACCTACCTACATACTGGCAATACAGTCATACACTTAAAATATAAAATACTACTTTTTAAATATGCTTACTTCCTCCCCATTTTGGATACATTGCACTTACTTGTCCCTATATTAGCTATTTTTCTCACTGTTGTGACAAAATACCTCACAAAAACAATTCAGTGAAGAAGAATTTGGCTCATAGTTTGAGAGTAGATTATCATGGAAGGGAATTCATGGTGGCAGGAACATGAAGCAGTTGGTCACACTGTATCCAGAGTCAGGAAACACAGCAGCAAAAGTTCCACTCAGCTCCTTTCCCCTTTTAGTTAGTCCAGGATCTCAGACCTTGGAATGGAACTGCCTATATAGCTGTAGTGTTCCCACCACAATTAACACAATCTAGGAACTTGCTCACCGACATACCCGTAGCTTTGTCTTCTGGGTTATTCTTGATCCTGTCAAGTTGACATTAATAACCACTGTGCTTGACTGATACTTCTTCATCATTTAGTCTTGACTTTAATGCTGCCTCTTGAAATACTTTTCCCAGTCACCTAATATTCAACCTTTCCCATGTACACTCTAAATACTACCACAGTTCCATATACTCTTCACAGAATGTTATGTTATTGCTTAATCACTACTTGAAATATTCTGCTCACTTATTAGTATAATTATCTCTCTCTCTCCTTCCTACATCCCAATTACTATTAGTTTCATGGGAGCATAGATTTTTTTTTGTTTTTGTTCTATTCACATTCCCTAAGCTGAAGTTGGTATATGGCAGATGTTCAATAGACACTTGTTTTATAAATGGGTAGCTAAATCTCTCTAGCAGTGAATGAATGAATTATTTATTTAAGAGTCAATATCAGGAAAGATACATCCTAACCACATTCAGTCTATTTCTCTTCACTCAAAATTCCATTTGGTATGCTGAAGAGACAGTTCAATTGCTAAAATATTTGCCTTACAAGCATGAGAACCTATGTTCAATCTCTAGGACCTATATATAAAACTTGTCATGGTGTGTGTTTATAATCCCAGTGCTGGAGAAGTAGAAGCAGAGGTTCCCTGAAGCTCCCTGGACAGACAACCTACCCTACTCAGCAAGTTCCAGGAAATGAGGGAGCTTTCCTCAAAAAAATAGGATTGACAGCATCCTGGAATAAATGCAGTTAATCTCTGACATCCAAATGTGTGCACACACACACACACACACACACACACGCACACACGCACACAATTCCATATGATATGAACACATGGCCACTCCTAAAGTTCTTGTTGGTGTCACACCAGTAGTCACCAGATTTGAACATGAGATAGGAACAAACTGGTGATAATTCTCATGGATCAGGAAATAGCAAGACTGTAGCCAAGTTGTGATCAAAATTCACAGAGACTAAATATGGGTATGGAGAGTCTCAAATTATCAAAATAAATTAATGAGGTTTGGGTCTCATGGAATAAAGAACAATGAACTGCAACTTTTGGACTTTTCCTGCTGGGGCATGGTACACATCTGGCATCCCCCACACCTTCCCTTCTCCCTTTCCCTGCTCTTGGTTCCTCCTTTTGTTCTCAACCGATTTCATGTCAATTTTAATTATGTATACCTATATGACTTCCAGTGACTATACAAAATCTAGGAATCATAAATGACAGAAAAGTATGATGTTTGTCTTCTAAGGTTGGCATAATCCACAATTAATCATTATCTCCTTGTGTATCTAGTTTCTGGGAAATTCCATAACTTCCTTCTACTTTAAGGCTGAGAACAATTTCATAGTATATATAAGCCATCTTTTCTTCACCAGTTTATCACTAGACACCTTGGTCAGTTTCACAATGCAGCTACTGTGAATACTGCTGCAGCAACATGGGTCAGCAGGGATCTCTGTGATATATGAACTTAGAATCTCTCAGATAAATACCCGGGAGTGGGATGACTAGGTCAGATGGAAGATGTGCTTCAGGGTTTTTTATTTCATACAACAACAGTTCTTAATAAAATTTAGATCCCCTCTTCCATCCATTATGCTCAATTCCCACCAGACCTCGTGTAGCCTTCATACATGTTAAGTCCTATCCAGTCCAGGATTAGTGCCCAGATGTCCTTTAGTGCAAATACATCCATTCTGGTGTGGTCAGGCTATCTAGGGGTGGTAAATAAAGCATACTCCCCCTCTCCCAGTAGTAATCACTCTCCAATAGTTCTCAGTCTAGGTCTGGCCTGCTACCAATTTGTATTGCTCCACTCTGAACCTTTGACTAATTTGAATTGGTGTGGGTCCTGTGCTCAGTGCCATCACATGTGCCTTTCCACACGTACAATTTTCCAGTAGCCTGAAAGACTCTGCTTCCCTAAGTTCATGAACCAGCCCTGGCTCTTACAATCCCTCTTCCCCTTCTTCTACAATAATCCCTGAGCCCAACATTTGAACCAGGCGGGTGAGGTTCAATATAGGAATCCTATCCAGGGATACACACTGTGCAGTCTCTTATTCTATAAAAGTTGGCCAATTGTGGCTTTCTGTGTGCAGAACATTACGTTGTTTGAGGAAGCTTCATTGGAGAGGGCTGATGGATGCTTTAGTTTTCTCTCTACTCCTTGTTCTGCTGTGTTCCATGAGCCTTGGATAAGAGGTTCAACTGTAGATATGCCATCTAGGACTGGTATCTCTCAGTTATATATTCTATGTCCAATAGTTGTGGAATTCTGCTATAGCCTCCATCTGTTGCAAAAGGAACCTTCTTTGATGATGGTATACTGTGTTTGTCTGTATATATATATATATATATATATATATATATATATATGGATCTATATTTAACTTATGATAAACTTCATTTATCTAGAGATATGACAGAGATGGAATTCTCTCTAGGGTCTTTGGCCCCTCCAACCCCATGTATTTGAATCTACTACAGATCCACCTATGAGTTCACTCCCATTGAGAGGGTTTTAAGTCCAACTAGATAGTTGTTGATTACCCTCCAGATGAAAGTGCTACTGCTGTACCAATAGAGGTAGTGTTCTGTCACAGTTGCTATGGTTATTAGAATTTAGGGTTGGATTGGACCATTGATTGATTTTTGGCCCTTAACAGTTTGCATGTTATCATCTAGCATTGTTAAACCTCAGGCAGAAGGCTTTCAGATCAGTTCTTACTCCATTGTTCCTAGTCCTGTATCCCAAGTATGTCTTGTCTTCAGCAGTAGGCTATGATCTTCTAGTTCCAGGGGATAACTAAGAACTTAAACAATTGCATGTATTAGCTTGAGACCATTCTCACCCACCACAGAAAGGAAAGTACCTTCTGTCTGGCACTGTGATCACCCCAAGTATACAGATGTACTAATGACTACACACTGCATTTCTCAAGGGGTTTTAGTGGCATCACACTTCCCTCTGGGTTCCCTAGTTTTCCATGATTCATGTATCTCTGCACTTTTCATCTCAACTGACCTCGCTCCTCCCTTCCCAGTCCCAGCACACTTATTATCTCCATCCTCCACCCATTAACAAAGTCTCCCTCCATCCCCGCTCTCCTGACTTCCACACCCACCGCACCATGTCCCCACCTCCTCACCTCCCTACCAAATATCCCCCCTTTCCCGATCTCTCTCCGGTAGCATCTGCTCCCTCCTACCCCCCTTTTGTGGGTGCTTTTTCCTCTTTGCCTTTGTGTGTTCTTTCTCTTTTCCTGGCTTCTGGTGTTTCCAGGATCCATGCTCAAATATAGGGGATTGGTGCTACAATCCGCAAATGAGTGAAAACATACATCACTTGCTTTCAGTGTTTGTGTTACCTCACTTAGTATAACACTCTAGTTCCATCCATTTACCTGCAAATTTCATCATTTCATCTTTTCTTAGTGATGAGTAGAACTCCATTGTGTACAGCATTTTCATTATCTACTCATTAGTTGAGGGACGTTTCAATTTAGTTTAGGTTGTTTCAGTTTCTTACCTATTGTGAAGAGAGCAGAAATAAACATGGATGTACAGGTATCCCTACGATAGGATGAGTCCTTTGGGTATATGCCAAGGAGAAGGAGTGGTACAACTGGATCACATGGTAGATTCACTTTTAGTCTTCTAAGAGTTCTCCACACTGCTTTCCGTAGTGGTTGCATGAGTTTACATTCCCACCAGCAGTGAATGAGTGTTCCCCTTTCTCCACATCCTCTCCAGCATTAGGTATCTTTCATTCTCTTGACCTTAGCCAGTCAACTGGGGTGAGATGGAATTGTTAGTGGGTTTTATCTGCATTTCTCTAATTACTAAGGATGTTGAGCATTTTTTAAGGTGTGTCTCGGCCATTTTTTTTTTCATTTGAAAACTTCTCTGTTCAGGTCTATAGCCCATCTTTTTATTGGGACTTTTGTTTTCATATTTCTTTGCTTTTTTGAGTTCTTTGTATATTCTGGATATTAATGCTCTGTCAGATGTGTAGCTGGTAAAGTTTTTCCCCCACTCAGTAGTTTCTTCTTCACTTCCTTTGTTGTTTCTTTTGCTGCACAGAAACATTATAGCTTAATAAGGTATCACATATTGACTGTGGACTTTAATGCCTGAGCAGCTGATGTCTAATTTAGAAAGTTCTTTCTTATGCTTATATCTTGGAGTGTACCGCCTGTGTTTTCTTCCAGCAGTTTCAGAGTTTCAAGTTTTACATTGAGCGCTTAGATCCGTTTGGAGTTGACTTTGTGCAGGGTGAAAGATAAGGGTTCAATGTCGTTCTTCTACAGACGGAGATCCATTTTTGGCAGCGCTATTTGTTGAAGATATTGCCTTTCCTCCATTGTGGGATCTTGGCGCATTTGTCAAATATCAGGTGACTGAAATTGTATGTGCTCATGTTTGGGTCTTCTACTGTGTTCCATTGACCGACATGTCTATTTTTACGCCAGCACCATGCTGTTTTTATGACTGTAGCTCTGTACCGTTATCTGAGATCTGGTATGGTGATCCCTACAGCATCTTTTTTTCCCCCAATTACTTTGGTTATCTGGGGTCTCCTGTGTTTCCATATGAATTTTAACATGTTTTTTCCTACCTCTGTGAAGAATGTCATGGGTATTTTGATTGGCATTACATTGAATCGATAGATTGCTTTTGGTAAGATGGCCGTTTTTGCAATATTAATTCCACCAATCCATGAGCATGATAGAAACTTCCATTTCCTAGCGTCTTCCTCTGTCACTTTCTTAAAAGATTTTAAATTTTCATTTTGGAGATCTTTAATGTCTTTAGTTAGGTTTATTCCTAAATATTTTTTAAGTTATTGTGAATGAGAGGGTTTCCTTAAATGCCTTTTCTGATTGCATGCTATTGATATATAGAAAGGCTACAGAATTTTGTAAGTTGGTTTTGTAACCTACAAATTTGCTGAAAGTTCTAATAATTTCTAAGAGTTTTCTGGTGGAATTTTTTGGATCTCTTATGTATAATATCGTATCATCTACAAATAGAAATAATGTTACCTCTTCTTTTCCAATTAGCACTCCTTTGATTTCCTTCTCTTGTCCTATTGGTCTTGCAAGAGATTTAAATACTATATTGAAAAGGAGTGGAGGTAGTGGACAGCCCTTTCTGGCTCATAATTTTAGTGGGATTGCTTCCAGTTTCTCTCCATTTGGAATGATGTTCGCTATGGGTATATAGATTTAATTATGCTGAGGTATGCTCTCTCCAGACCAATTCCTTCTAAGATTTTTAACATGAATACATATCAGGTTTTGTCAAAGACCTTTTCTGCATCTATCAAGAAGACTATGTGGTTTTTGTCTTTAAGTCCACATATATATTTTATTATACTTATAGACTTGTGTATATTGAACCATCCCTGCAACTCTGAAATAAAGCCTACTTGATCATGGTGGATGATCTTTTGATTTGGGTCTGTATGTGGTTTGTGAATATTTTCTTGAGTATCTTTGCATTTATATTCATTAGAGATATAAGTCTATAGTTTTCTTTTTGTTTGTGTCCTTACCTGGTTTTACTATCAGAGTGATACTGGCTTCATAGAACGTGTTTAGGAGTTTTCCATCTGTTTAAGTCTTTTTGAATAGTTTAAATGGTGTTGGTTATAGGTCTTCTTTGAATGTCTAATGCAATTGTGCTGTGAATCCATCTGGGCCTGGCCTTTTTTTGTATTACTGTTTCAATTTCCTATTTGTTATGGGTCTGTGTAAGCTGCTGATATCTTCTTGTTTAACTCTGGTGATGACTGTTGTTTTAGCAGTTCATCCATTTCTTTAAGATTTTCAAGCTTAATGGAGTATAAATTTTTAAAGTATTACCTTACAGTGTTCTAGAGTTTTTTGGTGTCTGTTGTGATATTTTCCTTTTCAATCTCTGATTTTGTTGATTTGGATTTGTTCTTTCTTTCTTTTGGTTAAGTGGGCTAGAGGTTTGTCTTTCTTGTTTAACCTTTCAAAGAATCAGCTCTTAGACTGATTGATTTTTTATTGTTTTGTTTTTATTTCATTAATTTCTGCTCTGATTTTGTTGTTTCTTTACATCTACTAGGTTTGGGATTGGTTTGCTTTTAGCTTTCCAGAGTCTTGAGTTATACTGTTAATTAATTTACTTTTACCCTTTCTGATTTTAATTTAGGCATTAAAAGCTAGAAACTTCCCTCTTAGGACTGCTCTTAAATTGTCCCAGAGGTTTGGATGTATTGTATTCTCATTTTAATTTATTTTCAAGGATACTTTTATTTCTTATTTCTTCTTAGACCCATTCATACTTCAGGAGTGTGTTGTTCAGTCTTCAGGAGTTCATATAGTTACTAGAACTTCTTTTGCAGTTGATTATAAGTTTTATTGCACTGTGGTCTGAGTGAATGCATAGGATTATTTCAATTTTTTTTGTATTTGTTAAGATTTGTTTTTTGTCCAAATAGGTGGTTGATTTTTTAGAAAAACTTGCATGGGCTGCTGAGTAGAAAGTATGTTCTTTGGTACTTGTGTGAAATATTATGTAGATGTCTGCTAGGTGCATTTCATGGAAGATTCTACTTAATACAGATGTCTCTCTGTTTATTCTCTGTACAGTTGACCTATCTAGTGAGGATAGTGGGGTATTGAAGTCACCTACTATTACAGACTTGGGGTTAATCTGTCCTGGAGTACTGCTTTTATGAAAAAGAGTGCTTCAGAATTTAGTGCATATATGTTCACAATTACAATATCCTCTTGATCAATTGTTTCTTTGATTAGAAGGACATGACCCTTTTTATCTTTTATGATTAATTTCAACTTGAAATTATTTTTTGTCAGATATTAGAATTGCAACACCTGCTTGTTTCTTTGAGCCATATACTTGGAATAGTTTTTGTTTATCCTAGAAGGTGAAATGAGTTTCTTGAAGACAACAGAAAGATTGGTTTTCTTTCTTGATTTATTCTTCTAGCCTGTGCCTTTTTGACAGGGGAGTTGAGATCACTGATATTTACTGTTATTATTGAAAGATGTATATTGTGTACTATCATTTTAATTTCTTTGTGGTTTTGGCCCTATTTTGTGTTTCCACCATTATACCTTTGTTTTCTTTCAGTGGGCTCTTTGGTATACTCATTCCTTTCTTCAGTCCTTTGTATTGTTTGAGTATTCTCCGTAGGTCTGGTTTGGTGGACATGAATTTTTTAGCCTATTCATGTCATGAATTTTTTTCTCATTTCCCTTTAACCATGATAGATAGTTTTTCTGGATAAAGTATTCAGGGTTGGCATCCTTGTTTGTTTAGGTCTGGGTCTTCTGAATTTCATAGTTTACATTGAAAAGTCAGCTGTAATTCTAATGGGTTTTCCTTTATATATAACTTGTATTTCTCTAGCAGCTTTCAGTACTCCCTCTTTGTTCTTCACATTTAATGTTTTTACTATGATATGCTGTGAGGAGTTTCTGTTCTGGTCATGTCTAATTGATGTACTATGTGCTTCTTGAATCTCTATTGGTAAGTCTGTCCTTAGTTTAGGGAAATTTTCTTCTATAATTCTGTTGAAGATCTGTTCAGTGCCATTGGCCTGAGATTCTTCTCCTTCCTGTATGCCTATAATTCACAAATTTAGTCTTTTCATGTTGTCCTGAATATTTCATTACTCTGATTTTTAAAAATTTTTACATTGTCTTTGCTTACAGAGTCCAAATGCTCATTGTCATCCAGTCTTAATATGGTTTTTGTTTCATCCACTCTATGAGGCTTTCTGCTATTGTTTCCAACTGGCTTATTGAGTTTTTCAATGTCATGTTCATTTCCATTTGAGTTTTCTTCTCTATTTCTACCTCTTTTGTGAATTCATTTTTCAAGTCATGAATTTTATTTCAGTAAATTACAAAACTGTATATTCTTGAGCTTCCTTCACTAGCTTAAGCCTTTCCTCTTGGAATTCTTTGAGGTGTTTCTCTATATTTTCTTTAAGTTCTTTGATCATGATTATGATTGTTCTTTTAAATTCTGTGTCTTGTTCTTCAGGGTGGTTTTCACTATAGTGCATTTCTTTAGGACTAGTGGGTTTTGTGGCAACATATTCCCATGGTTTTTCATATTATTTGTGTTTTTGCACTGTAGTCTGTGCATGTGGATGTTCTTTGTTGCTTACGTTTCTAGAAGGAACTTCTACTCTGTTTTTGTTTTAGTTTTGGTTCTGCTTACATTGTATGTAGCTTGGTTGTTTTTTGTTGAGGAATGGAAAATAAATTAGTATGTTTCAAGTTCTTGCAGGGTGCTGGACTAGTATGGGTGGTTGGTAGGACAAGGTAGTTAGGCTAGTCAGTGTAGTAGGAGGGTTGATCTGTGTCAGAAAGATCAGACATTAGTGGAGTCTATGTTAGGGAGTGTAGCTAGTCTGTGTTAGGAAGGTAGTCCAGAGATCTGAGGGGGAGGAATTGGAATCCATCTGGGGCCAAGGCTGGCAGAGTGCAGGGTAGGGGTGGGCCAGAAGAATGGAATAGAGAAGCGACTGGCAGGATCTGACTTACCAGACTCCTAGACAGGCAGGTCTTTCCAGGCGATCAGGAGCTCAAGAGGATGGGGGTGTGGGAACTGCCTGTGGACTGACTTAGGGGTCTATGGGGTTGCTTAGCTAGTCAGCATCAGGAAGTTAGTCCAGAGTTTGGGAAGGAGGGGGACTGGGGCCTGGCTCCTACTTCAGTTTTTTTTTTTATAAACCCCAAACTTGTTTCAATTTTATGAGTGTGTTCATAATTTAAAATAACAAAATGTCTATATTAAGAGAGAAAAGTTAGCAGTATCAACTACTAGCATAGTTGAAAACACACTGGGATGCTGGAAAAATCTGTCATGTTTTGAACTTCTTTGAAAATCCTGTAGGTTTTAAAGACCTAGGATTATGACCTGTTACTTCATTTAACGTACGATTCTTATAAGCCTGCAAGTACTTAGGGATTGAGGGCCACTGAGCCAGGTTCCTTGACCTCAGCCTTGCTTCACACATACAACTCAAGAAGCATATACTCAAGGGTCAGTGGCTTTAGGCACAAGTGAAAGACGTGATCAGGTGGCTCATAGATAGACAGACAAACAGTCAAAAAAAAAAGTATTTACAAGCTGATAGAACATAGACTAAATATATTTGCTTGTTAAGGTATTGATAGAATTCAAGGAAGATTTTTCAAGGGAAAGTAAAGCCTGCATTGAATCCTGAAGAACGAACAAGAAACAAAGAAATAGTGTTCCTGTGGGGACAATTTTAGGGACATGTGAGGCAGCACATCGAGTAGTCACCTTGGATGAAGGAGTCTGCGTAGGTACTGGGCAGGTCCCGGTGGAGTGTCTATGTTAACACTAAGGTTGAGGCTCTGGGCAGGGATTCCCTTGGATCGGCTGACAGAAACCTGAATTTTTCCCAGACAGTGCCCACTGATAGCTCCATTAACATGAGCAAACTTATTTAAAGATTTGAAGTGGTCCATCAGGATCCCTGGGAAGCCAATGCTGATAACCAGGGAATGACGATAGCTCAAGTATTAGAGTTAGGGACCATGCTTGTTGTTGTGCCTATGGTGAATGGTTACTTCATATCCAGGGAAAAACTAGTGGGTCCAATGGAGGAACTGGTGTAGGTTTTGGTTCTCAGGTGTTTTAATATATCATGAGAAAGTATATAGGATATGATGTGTTTAAATTGTTACTGACTGCAGATTTTTTCTTTTTAAAGTATCACTAGAAATTAATATCACATAACATTCACCTTGTTTAAACACTAGTTTAACTCCATCATATATTAGCTATAAGACTTAAGGCATATGAATTGACTCAATTTTTTTCTATTTATTTATGTTATTGTGGGAGATGGGTGAAACAGTGCACATGTGGAGGTCAGAAGAAAACTTATGGGAGTCAGTTCTCCCACTCTGTCATAAAGGACCCAGGGGGGCTTTTAGCACTCAGGTTCTAAGAGTTGGCAGCAAACATCTTCACCCACTGAGTCATTTTGCTAATTCTCACTTGCCCTTCTAATCCTTATTTTCATTCCATTTGTATAGGGCCATGATATAGTCCATCTTTTACAAGCTGTTATTACAGCATAGACCTGGAGAGAAAAGGAACTTCAGAGATTATAGCAGACACAGGTTTTCAGTCACTAATTTGTGTAAGCAGCCTCCCATTAATGGAAGGTGAGTGACTATTGACAAACTCACCTTCCAAATCTGGCTCATAATAATCTTCTATCATCAATCTATTTATCTATCTATCATATAATCTATGTATCTATCATTTATCATCTGTCATCTGTCACCTACCTATTTATGTCTGCTGCCCACTGAAGTGGACTCTGGGAGGTTAGAACAGTATCTTGAGAGAGAAGGAATCTACTGTGGCTCTGATTTATTTCTAAACTCTAAGCACAGTTCCTAGTCAAGAGTTTTCATTCACAGCAGTGTATGAACAAGAATCAAACAGGCTTTGTGATTCCTGGGATGTGGCTGATACACCTGTAGTATGAGACTGGAGAACTTTAAAATGCATTTTATTGATAAGTTGGCCTGAACTATTTAATTGTTTCAAAAGGATTCTGGGAGTGAAATGAAGAGGGCTGTCTTGTCCCAGACTCCAGTATGTTTATTTTAAGTGTCCTTCAAAACTCCCTGTATTTGGCCACCTCAGTCTGTAAGAGGTGGGGAAAAAAAGAAAATAGCAAACAACTAAGTGTATTAAAAACATTACACACTTGAAAATAGCTACCATGGAGGTTAGTATTGCTTATCCCATGGTATAAAAATGCCTATGGCAAGAACAAGAACCTAGAAACTCATGTTCTAGTTTCATTTGTATTTGCCCATGATAGATTATGATCTTGGAGCTTTAAGATTAAATAAACCAATCCCATTCTAAATTGATTTTGGTGACTGTTTTATCACAGCAACAGAGAAACTCTGTTAAAACCCTGACCAAAACCAACTTGGGGAGGAAGGGGTTTATTTGGCTTACATGTTAGAGTCCATTATTAAAGTAAACCAAAGCAGGAGCTCAAGGCAAGGACCTGGCATCAAGAACTGAAATAGAGATCACAGAGAAAAGCTGCTGACTTGTTTCCAGGGTCGTGTTCAACTATCTTCCTTACACAGCCCAGGCCCACCTCCCCAGGAGGGGCACCATTCAGAGCAGGCTGGACTCTCCTACATCAATTGGCAATCAAGAAAATGTAACAAAGGTATGATCACTGGCCAGTCTGATGGAAGAAATTCCTCATCTGAGGTTCCCTTTTCCCAAGCATATCATGTTGGTAATCATGGTTAGCCATCAAGTCATCCTTCACGTGCTGGAAGAAGAATGTTCTCCCAGAGAATGTCTCAACCAGGAACTGGTCCAGTATGATGTCTCAGCTGGGCTTCACTACCCACTTCTGCTGGAAGTTTTAAGTGCTCAGTTTGATGATGTTACTTTTGTTTGTTCTCTCAGGCTGCTCCATGTTATAAATGTCTGATTTGATGATATTTTATGACTCATCCTCTGCTTCAATCTATTTCCCAATTGCTCTTTGTTCTTTTACTTTTTCTTGCTGTATCTATAATAGATTCGCCCACTCAAACTCAAAACTCTGATTATCATGAATCATTTTCCATAGAGAATAAGAGCCGAGAGCGTAATGCCTGGTAAATGTGCACTAGGAAATAGATGGCAGTGTTGCTACAGTCAGGTTGCCATTGTTACTGTTACTGTTACATAAATATACTCAGAAAGGAACAGATTCCTGTGATTTTGACAATATGTCAAAGAAATCAATATGCAAGGTACACTGTTGTTTCTAATTGGGTTATCAATGCTATGTTGTGTGATTATTGATTACTGATCCACTAACGGTATCATCAATTTGGGCTCTAAGATTGAGAGTCACTGATGGCAGACATTAGCAACAGAGGACTCTTGTCTCACAGTTTGGAAAGCTGAAAGCCCAAGATCCAGGTGTCAGCAGGTATGGCCTCTTCTGATGCCTCTTGCCTTGCTTTGCAGATGATCCATCATTTCCATGTGCCACACAATGTCTTTCCTCTGTGAGCATCCAAGTTTCCCAAATGTCCTTTTCTTACATGAATAATCATCCTAGGGATTAGTGTCTGTTCTAGTTTCTCCTTTGGTTGCTGTGATAAAACAATCTAACCAAAATTAGGGAAAGAGAGGGTTTATTTCCACTTACAGGTCACAGTCCATCACTGAGCAAAGTCAGGGCAAGAACTTGAAGTAAAAACTATGAAGAAGCATGATTTACTCACTTTCTCACCAATTCATGCTTAGCTAGGGCTTACACCCCAGGCCCACAATGGGCTGGGCCCTCCTACATCAATTAGTAGTCAAGACAATCTCCCTCAGACATGGACACAGGCCAATCTGACCTAGGTATTTCCCCAACTGAGGAAATCTCCTCTCAGATGGGTACATTTAAAGCCAACTAGGACAGTGTCTTAGTTCATTCATGATACTATAACAAAATATCTTAGACTGTGAAACTGGGTGATTGTAAACAATAGAAATTTATTTGTCATACTTCTGTAGGGCAGGAAGTCCGGGATCCAGGCACCAGAAAGTGTGGTCGCTGCCTGGAAGCACCTCTTGCTATATCCTCACATGCTAGAGAGGTGATAAAGAAGAAGCTTTCATCCTCAAAGCCCTTAATAAGGTACTGAACTCATCTAAGAACTCAGAAAGTCCTAGGTCCCAATAGCCTTGCAATGGCCCCACTTCTTAATACAATCACTCTGGAGACTAAGTTTCAACATATGAATTTTGGCAGAACACATTCGTACTGTGATCATTAGGACCTACCCTTATGACCCCATTTCAACTAATTTGCCTCTTTAAAGGACATCTTTCCAAGTACAGTCATGTTCTGAAGTCCTGGAAGTTAAAAATTCAACAGATAAATATGGAGCCATGTAACACTCATGAAGAGGTGATGCTGGGGCTTGGGAGTTGGTTCAGAGGATAAAGTGTTTAGTATGCAAGCATGAGGATCAAGTTCAGATCTCTAGCCCTCATGTTAAAAAGTCAGCTATGGCTATATGTTCCTGGAAC
Source organism: Eospalax fontanierii (assembly GCA_035773235.1). Lineage (NCBI taxonomy): Eukaryota > Metazoa > Chordata > Mammalia > Rodentia > Spalacidae > Eospalax > Eospalax fontanierii. The sequence goes on from CM069524.1 coordinate 115,111,244, forward strand.
CCTAGCACTGTGGTGATATGTGAAGTGGAGGTAGGAGAATTTGAGGCTTGTTGGCTGCCACTGTAGCTGAAAACTCTAAAAGCTCCAAGTTCCTCAAGAGATCCTGCCTCCAGGAGATAAGACAAGAAATGACAAACGTGAGACCCAATGTCCTGCTTTCACCATTCTAGGAGTCTACACAGTCATGTACACACACGTGTGCACACACAGATGCACCACAAACACACACACACAAAGCATGAAATTATTTGCTTTAGTGTGTATTTGTGTTGCAAGTATGTGTGTGTGAGAGAGTGTGTGCACTTGCTATGTGCATGTGCAGGTCTGAGGACATCGTTGAGGATTTGGTTCTCACCTTCCACCTTGTTGAATTCAAATCTCTGGTTATTTCTGTCTCTGTGCTTTGTACTCTGGGCTAATTGGCTCATGAGCCTCCGGGGCTTCTCTTGTCTCCAGCTCCCATCTTGCAGCAGGAATACTGGGATTACAGACCAGTGACACCCCATTCAGAATTTTACATGAGTTCTGAGGACTGAACTCAAATTAGCAGGTTTATGTAGTGAGCACTTTTACATACTGGGCCATCTCCCAAGCCCAAAAGATGTGATTTTGTTTTTCAAAGTTAAAGGAAGAAAAGAAATTATTCACTTAGTAATCTTTTACTCTCACTGAAGTGTGTGCAGTAGGCACTTTAAATAGACAATGGGACCCCAAAGTTTTCTTATGCAGGAAGAACTTTACTAGTGTGCCAGCACATACTCAATGAGATAGTTTTCAAAAGTAAAGCCTTGGAAAGATGGCTCAATGGTTAAGAGCACTGGCTGCTCTTGCAGAGGACCCGGGTTCCATTACCAGCACCCACATGGCAGCTAACAACTGTCTGTATGTAACTCCATTTCCAAGGGAATCCGATGCCCTCTTCTGATCTCTGCAAGCACTGCAGGACATGGGTGCACTTACACACATACAGGCAATACACTTATACACATAAAATAAAATACACATAAAAAGTAAAAATACTTTTTAAAAAGCAGATCCTTGAGAAAAGACCCAGCCTCTTATGTTCCCTAGCTTTCCTATCTCCTATAGATACTTGTATACATTTTAATTAGTATTTTAAAATATTGTAAGGGAACACAAAAATGGCTGGAATGCAACAGGACAGGGGAAAGTGAGGACTTAAACAGGAAATGTGGCAGAACTGCATGTACACACAGATATCACTCATACCTGATGTTATTACAAGTGGACAATGAATATATTGTCTACTTAAATATATTCCACAAATGTCCATTTTACTCTCTTTATAAAGAAACAATACTTTATTATGGGACAAGAGGAAAAATAACTCCCTCAAATATAATTGGCTTCCCCGCTTAGTCACTCAACAAAAAATGTTATATGTTCATTTAAACTTGAAAGCAAGTGAATTTCAGACAGAATTCCTTCTGAGCAGAAAATAAAGCTTACTCTTGTTATGTCTGGGTTGCCTTTGACTACTGTGCTAAATTGCATGTGGATATATTGGTGGGTTCACAGGAAGACTGGCATCTCCAAGGATCACTTGCCTTTTTAGAAACATATCCAAAAAGGAATTCTTTAATGTATTTTTCATATTTAAGAAATGTTAAAAACAAAGAATAATACAGACACAGGAGAAGAATGAAATTTTGTATTACTTTTAAAACACAGTTGCATTCCAGAAAAATCACTCATCAAGTAGATGTTTCTATTGATGTAATTTATTTTGAAGGTACCAGGAGGAGTCCTCATTGAATAAAGAGATAATGCATAATTGCTATGGAGTACATCCTCAACTCATGCTAACCCTCAGGTCTCCTGATACTGTTCAAGCAAAGATATTTCCAATTCATCTTTTTAGCCACAGTGAGTAGCAACATTCACTAGGAAGGAAATCCTTGAACTCACTGCTGCCTGATCACTGGCAAAAATCTCAGCAGGAAGAAAGTCATCTAGAAAGTGCTGTGCGGTCTTTGTTCCTCTCATGTAAATACTCTTTCCCAAGTTTATTATTGGTAATATTTTTATTGATAAGTCAATATAGCACATATTTATGCAGTACAATATGATGTTCTAATAAGTGCATATAATATCACATAATGAAGTCAAGACAATTAGCATATCCATCCATTTATTTGTCTTTTTCAAGGAGAGTCATTTGAAACTTGTTCTCTTCAGTTACTTTGAAATCTATATCTAATGTATCACTGAGCCAAATTCACGCTGCTCTGCAACAGATCTCAAAACTTAGTCCTCAATTTTTCTAAAACTGTATACTTTGATCAACAATGCCTCATCTTTCTTCACTTTCCTAAGAGCCCATGGTAACAGATTATAAATGGTGAGGTCCACAGGAAAGAAAGACAGACAGGGACAAGTGACTTGACAACAATACAGGTTTTTATTTGGGAGGAAAAATATGCAGAGGAAATCTCTGATGTGAGACTCAGGGCCTGCATCTGCTTATAGCCTAGGGTACTTACAGGCAGAAGCTAGGGTAGATTAAAAAGTTTCCTTTTTTGGCCTGAAATTGGCTGTTGCTAGGGGTAACAAGGGAGTTAAAGGATCTTAGGGGATAAATAAACGTTTCTCCTGGCTGGCCATTACTGGGGGCAATGGGGGTGGATGGGAGGCAAGAATCTAAAGAAACAGGTTTCTTTAGTTCTGAAAACCCAAATTACTGCAGCTTCAGGAACTATCACAGTTCAAGCAAATGGAGGAACTTTGCAAAATGGCAGGGCCCTGGCTGACAGCAGCCATTGCTCTACTCTGCTTCTGTGGCTTCAGTCTTGCTAGGGTCCACATGTAAAATGATGTGTTGTTTTTATTTTAGACCTAACGTAATTCACTTAGCATGACCTTCAAATTCACATGTTGCCACAAGTGATAGAATTTTCCACTCTGTAAGGCTGAACAGTATTCTGTTGTGTCTAAGCACCACAATCTCTTTATGCATCTATCCACTCGTGGACATTTAGGTTGTCTCCAAATCTTAGCAGCCATCCTTTCCACATTCTGAATTCATTTCCATGGATGTAGCCTCAGAAGTGGAATTCTGGGCTGAGTTCTATCATAGTCTTCCATTCTAATTATACATATTTTTTAATGAAACAGGAAAGAACTCAGTGCAGTGTGCATTCTAGGCAAGTACTTTACCTCTAAGCTGTATCCCTAGCCCTAATTTAGTTTTCTGATGAACTGCTATCCCTTTCCTTATAATGCCAGTACTAATCTACATGTATGCTAACAATGTGTAAAAATGTATAATGTGTCTCTCTTCTGTGTCTGATTACCTTTCACCTTGCTGATTATTGTAATTCCAGTAGGTTAAAAAAATCTGATAATGATTTTCTCTTTTTAAGACACGTTTTTATTTGTATATATGTGCATATGAGTGTACCTGTGTCTATATATCCATGCATGCATGCAGGTGCACACAGAGGCCAAAAGAAGGCATCAGATCCCCTGGTACTGGAGTTACAAGCAGTTATGAACCACCTGAGTTGGATGCTGGGAACCATATTGCTCCAGTACTCTGCAAGAACAGCAAGTGTTGAGTGCTGTTAACCATTGAGACATCTCTCCAGTGCCTCATGATTTTCATTTGTGTTTCTCCAGGGATTAAAGATACTGATCATTTTTGTTTACCATTTTTATGCCTTTGAGAGAGGTATGATCAGATAATTTGACTACTTTTCAGTTGATTATTTCCTTGCTATGGAATTGAATTTCTCATATATCTTAGATATCAACTCCTTAGCAGATAACTCATTTGTAGTATTTTCTCTGACTCCAAGACTGTCTTTACTGTTTCCTTCTTCATATAGAAGCTTCTTTGACACAGTCTCCTTTGCCTGTTATGTTTGTGTTGCATAACAGAAAGTATCCTTCAGAACACTTTTTGTGGGAAATTTCCTATTTCCTTCTAATAGCTTTACATTTTTAGGCAGGTCTCACAGTTCAGTCTTTAGTCAACTTTAAGTCAATAGTCACAGTGTAAGATAGAGGTCAACTTTCATTTTTCTGTTTGTGGACATCCAGTTCTCCCAACACTTACAGATGTGTCTACACATTCCACCTACATCTAGGAATCTTTTCAAAAGTCAATTGACTATAAATGGACTATTTCTTCATATTCTAATTTATGCCATTGATCAACACTGCTGCTTTTATTATTCCTTCTTTGAGAATTTCATACATAATTATGGTGTATTTGGATCATATCAAACTCCCGTGCTCTTCCAATTTCAGTGAGAAATTATATTGTAAATAACCATACCCACATTATCTTATGAATCCTGGGAGACACTGTTTTGCTGTATTCTTTTTATTTGTAAAAAAAAAGTGTAGAATTTCTGCCAAAATGAAAAACAGCAAAGATTCCCAAGATAAGGAACATGTGCCATAGCAATCTACAATCAGATACATCTATGATTCTTATATATAATATATATGCAGGAACTGTGCACTCAGATTTTCAATAAACATTACTTTTTAAAGCAATTTTAGGTTCACAACAAAGCTAAATGGAAAGTAGCGGTCCCATTCACCCTCTCCACATCCAGACACTGTTTGCTCACCATCACCTGTATTAGGAAAATGCCCACCTTGTGTGGGTAACAGCTCACAGAGATGCACCCCTGGAACTCCCTGCACAACTTACAGTAAACCCCTCTGAAAAGTCTCCTCCTTGGGGCAACTGTTTTCTGCTTATAAAACCTCAGGGAGCTGTCCTGCCAGTCTCTTAACTTCCTGAGATTCTTGAATCTTGTCAGTTTCATAAGCTCCCAGAGTCTCCTCAGCTTTGTTAGTTTCCAAGTCTCCTGAGTTTCTCTCATCCCTCCAGGAGAACTTGTTTAGTTCAGAGGGAATAAGAGTTATTTCTCTTGATTTCTTCACCTCCAGTCTTGGCCACTTGCCCTGAAGCCCATGAATATATTAGGTACACTGAGCACCATTTTCTTTTTAAAATAAAGATCAGCCTGCATGTTAAATAAGAGAATTGGATGGGACTCAAACATAAGTTAATTGTACCTGAAAGAATTTTGATGACTTTTTCTCCTTTCCCCGAAATGCTTCTCAAGGTCACCCATTTCAAAAAAGCAGTATTCACAAAATTAAACATAAACAGCTTGTCAGAATTAGATAATTAGTTAGAATATGCTTTGAGTATAATTACTCTTTGAGCTGGGCCTGTGGGCATGACACTCAGTGCTATCAGAAGCACGGTGATGACAGGAGGCAGCCCTGAGTCCTGGGGCCAGCCTGCAGAGGCCTCAGCTCATTAGCCTGTTGTTTTAACCATTCTCAGTTGAGCTCTGTCTGTGGGCTGGAAAGTCATAATTCTGCAGTTGGAAATGAGGTTGAGCATGAAGAACCCAGTAATTTCCTCGCATTATAATACAGAAACCCCTGGATGAAGGGGCATGTGAAACTTTATTTGCCATTACCATTGGGGGAGGGGGCTATTGTTTATGTATGTTCTTTCATTTATTAAACAAAATGAGGAGCTCAGGGGATGGTTTAGTGGGCAAAGCATTTGCCATGCAATATGAGAACCAGAGTTCAGATCTCCAGAACCCAGGTAAAGCCGAATGATGCTCCTATGGTGAGGTGGGAGGCAGACGTAGGCGAATCCTGGGAAGCTCATGGACCAGCTCACCTGGCATATACAGAGCCCACAAGAAGAGCAGATGTCTCAAACGAGGTGGAAGTGAAGATCAGTACCTGAGGTTGTCCTCTGACCTCCACACAAATGCCATGACCTGTACTCACACATACAAACACACCCGATATGCACACATACATGTTTAAAAGAATGAAAGAATGAATAACAAACTGAGTTCAATAATGTGAACATCAAAAGAAAATCCAGAAAAGGGAAGAAAACTGTCAGAAGAGGGAAGTTCAAAATACCAGCCTCTTTAGTTTTGTAATTGTGCTTTCAGAACCTAACCTACAAGGAATGGGGGAGGGGACCTCTTGAAACACTTGCCCTTATCCCAGAATCATTCCGAAATCAAAATTTAGGGTAATGTGATTGACGTATTTGACTTAAGCTTTTGTGTAGGACCATCAAGAAAACATAACTGTAAAGTTTGGAGGGCTTATATATATTTAAGATTCAGTAAATGCTTTTGAGGAACATGATTAACTCTTTGAGAAATCTTAACTCAGTGCCCTACAGAATAAAATGAAGGTCAAATAAAAGCTATTTTTAATTAAAGTGAACAACTTGATTTCATTAAACTATAATGCTGTTTAATGACTATGGGAGATTGTGTTCAGGGCAGAAATCTGACATTTTGCCTTAATCAATGCACATTTTATTAAAATCAATGTGGTCTATTATAAAAGGCCTATTGAAAGAACTTTAATAAAATCCAATCTATAAAAAGTAACCAATTCTAATTCAATTGGAATTTAACCTGATGATAGCTACAATGTTCATTCAAAACATATTTATTGAGTGTTTACTATGTTTTAGGCACTATGCAAGTATTAATAAAAATCCATCTTTTCTTCCCTTAAGATGTTTAGTAAGGAGAAACTAGCTTAAAATTTTTCATTGCACTCCAGTATACTTGATTGTACAGTACTTACTAGCATTTTAAAGAATCATTTCTGTTGTGTAAAAATTCAGCTTGAGGAAAGTTGGAGTGCTAAGAGCCTTCCCAAGTGTTACAAATAATGAGTTTAGAGGTTTGGGTATTGAAAATATGGGGGTGGGAGAATGTGTGTGTGTGCGCGTGTATGTGTGTGTGCATGCATGTGTGTGCGTGCGTGTGTGTGTGTTGCATGGATGTGACTGTGCAGGCTCACATGTGCTCATACTGAGGCCAGAACTCATTGGTGTCTTCCTCTACCATTCTCTTCCTTAATGACATAAGGCAGCGTCTCTCATTGAACCAGAATCTTGCTATTTGAGTTACAATGGCTGACCAAGGAGTTCCTGGGATCTGCCTATCTCTGCTCCCTATAGTTGGGGCTATAAACATACACACACAGCCATGCCCAGCTTTTTGCATGGGTGCTAGGATCCAACCTCAAGATCTCTTACTTGTACAGTAAGTGCTTTTACCCCCGAGCCATCTCCCCAGCCTTAAATTATGGGTATTTATACTTTGCAGAGTGAACAGCTTTCCTTTTCCTGGATTTTGTTCTCTTATTGTAAAAGGTAGGATTCCAGACACCTTTTTACTTTGGCTTCAAAAAAGGCTAAGATTTTAACTCCTAAAACTAGGTGGGTTGCTGCAACTGAGATCAGACTTTTGTTTTATCTTGAGTTCAACTGCTCATTAAATCTTTTTGTTTCCATATTCTGGACCTGCATTCTTGTTGATGTTGAATGTTATTCCACTACAATTGCTTTTAATGGAAGATGTTTCAAAACCTAGTTCTTAGTATATTAAAAAGCAAAGTCATTGGATAAAGTTAAAAACAAAGATTTAAAAGGATATTTGGGTTAGGAAGGTGGCTTAGTTGACAAAGTGCTTGCCTTGAAATCACACATTCCCTGAAACCCATGTAAAAAGAACCTGGACACAGAGGTACATACTTAGAACTCCAGAGCTGGGGCTGTGGAGACAGGGGGCTCCTTGGGGCTCACTGGCCAGCCATCCTAGTATGCTTGGGGAGTCCCAGGCCCACGAAAAATTGTTGTCAAAAACAATGTGGACAGCTGAGGTTGTCCTCTGGCCATCCCAAACACACACACACACACACACACACACACACACACACACACACCACAGAGAGAGAAATACAAATAATTAACTAATTGATTAATTAATTAATAGTCTTGTAGCTTTGAGGAGTATACCTGTAATGGTTAATCTTGGTTGTCAACTTGGCACAACTTGGAAGAGGGAAATGCATTTGAGGAATTTCCACCACCAGGCTGGCCAGTGACCATATCTGTGGGGCAGGTTCTTGATTACTAATTGATCTTGGAGGCCCAGTGCACTGTGGGAAGTATCATCCCTATGCTTGTGGGCTGGAACTGTATAAGAAAGGTCCTGAACGTGAGCCTGAGATCAAGCCAGTGAGCAGTGTTCCTCCATTGTTTCTGCTTCGGGTTCCTTCCCTGAGTTTCTGCCCTGACTTTCCTCAATGACAGACTATGACCTGGAAACATAAAATGAAATAAACCCTTTCCTCCCCAGGTTGCTCTTGGTTATGATGTTTACCACAGCAACAGAAAGCAACCTAGTACAGTACCTAATTAAAAGGCTGAAGGTAAAGTACTTTATGAAGTCTTTGTCTGGTTTGAAATACTGATTAATTACTAGCCTATGGGTGAAAATATAAGCGGAGACCATCTTTAATCTTGCCTCTATGTTCATTACTTAGTATATATGGGATGTGGAGGTGTTCACTGTAGCTTTACTCAGGATTGTTCTGACAGGGAAAGAAAAGGAACTCAATAGTAAAACTCAACAACAAGCACTGGAGAAAAGAGATCACCAGCAAAAGTCAGACTTCAGATCTGTGGCTCCCTAGAGGTCTAGCTTAGATATGTCTGAACACCACACCAGTAGTTGTAGTTGACCTCTGACCTCCACATACAGGAACATGCACACACACGTAAAGAGAACCAGAGTGCTCAAATGAAGTTGTATGTGGATGTTAACCTTTAGCTCATGGGTTAAAAGGTCACGTGCCTTTGTTCAAATGTTACTCTTTCCCCTAGCATGGGGAAAACACTTGTTAATATCAAGCACCTATTAATGTTTCAAGAGTCATCACAGCCTCTTCTCACCTCTGAAGTCTCTTCTGATCCAGGCACAATCTTTACCAACAAGTGAAAAATGAAAACTTCCTCTGTCCTCTAAGCCCTTTGTTCTAGTTACTTTTCTGTTGCTGGGATAAGTCACTTTAACCAAAAGCAGCTTATGGGAGGAAAAGGTTTGTTTCAGCTTACAGGTTATAGCCCATCATTGAGGAAAATCAGGGAAGGAATCAAGCAGGAACTTGAAACAGAAACCATGAAGAACATTGCTTGCTGGCTTGCTCACAGACTCATGCTTGGCTAGCTTTCTTACACAGTCCAGGATCACCTGCCTAGGGATGGTGACCCCACAGTGGGCTGGGTCCTCCCACCTCAATTAACAATCTAAATAATCCCCCAAAGGCATGGCCACAGTCTTTTCTGGTCTGGGAAAACCCTCAAATGAGAGTCTATTGCAAATGATTCTAGGTTGTGTTGGCTGTCAAAGCTAACCAGGATACCATACAAGTTATTATTTCCAGACTGCTCCTGTCTCTGTGTTTGCTATTCATGCATGACTTATTCTGTTTCTCAACCCTTGACCCTTGAAGCAAATACCTTATATACCCCATTCCTTTCTTCATACTAGTATTTACCTAGAGCAGAGTATTTTAGACTTGGAAGATGGTTCAACCAAGAACGTCCTTGCTGCATAAGCATGAGAACCTGAGTTTCTTCTCCCAGAGCTCATACAGAGAAAGCTGTACACAGCAGCACACCAGCAATACCAGTTCTGGGAAGGCCAAGACAGAAGGATCTGTAGAGCTCACTGGCCAGCTAGTCTAATTGAATCCATGAGTTCTAGGTTCATTGAAAGATACTACTTCAAAAAATAAGGTGGACAGCAACTGAAGAGAGAGTCACCTGACATGCAGGAACACAGAAGTGTTCATGTATCTACGCATACATACACAAAAGAATATCTCTTTGACAAATTTATAAGTATATCCTATGTTCTGCATTGCCTTATAGAACGCTATGAAGAAACCAAGTTTTCAAAATAGTTTATAGCCTACAAAAGTCCAAGTTCCTCAGTGTTATGTATTTAAAGCTGGGGACTTTCTGAAAAGCATGTCACTATCTGATGGCCGAGGGCAAAAGTGGCATTCACCTTTCTCCCATCCACTTTCTGATCATGTGGTTTATTTGGATTTCCTTACTAACCTGTATTTCTCTTATGTACCAGGCTGAAGTCCAATCTCTGCAGAGTTCCTCCTGTTCTTCCTGTATGAATCAAGCTGCAAGTGCTCATCTTGTTGTCAAATTCTCCTGACAGATAGATTTGCTACAACAAATGAAAACACTAAATAAGCAGCTCCCATCCATTTTTTATGGCTGACATTCGTTCCCAGCAAACAGCAAATGTTATCCCAAGATGAAAGCATCTATAATTCCTGAAGTTTTCATTTAGCTGTAAGTCATGGGAAATATTGTTAGCCTTTTTTTATGTAAAGTCAAAACTAAAATACATTTATTCTTTAAATTCTTTAGGAAAGGAATGCAGCAAAGTTTTGTTCTGGAAAGAACTATAGGGAAGATGGCCATGGCTAACGTCATAGAAGGGTTAAAAGCTATCATCAGAAATGTTTAATGCAATTATACATGTAAAAATTTTAGCTGTCTATATGTATATACACATATATAGATTAATGCAATCAGGAGTTCAAAGACAAGGTGCTTAATTGCAGGTGCCACTCTTCTCTATCACCTTGAAACTTTTACTTTCTACCAGACTATAAAGTCATTACTTCAACTGGCAGAGCTCCTGAACCTAAGACATTCCAGCAGCAACTGTCAGCAGCCCACAAACTCACCTGCCATTCAAATGTTCCTCCCTGGGATCACTTAACCACAGAGCCAAAACAAAGAGAAAGAATTCTGGGAGAAAAGTAAAGAAAAATGAAACTCTCAGGAAAATAGATGGATCTAAAGAGTAGTATATTAAGTGGTGTAACCTAGACTCAGAAAGAGTATGTTCTTGCTCAAATGCATGTGGATTCTAACCTTTAATGTTGTGTGTGTATGTGTGTAAATAATGGGGTTTAGAGTGGGTATAGACTATGAAACTAAATAGGAGACAAGGCAAGGGGAACAAGATGTGTTGAGGACAAGGTAAGAAAGCTACTAGAAGGGAAGGTAGAGGGGGGAAAGGAGATGGGGACAAGAGGGAACAGAAAAAACAAAGACAAGCTTTGTTTGAAAATGCCATCATGAAACTCAATTTTTTATATGTTAATAAACAACTTAAAAGTGAGAGCTATGACTGGAGAGATACTCACTGAGTAAGAATGAGGACAAGTTTGATCATGTGCCCACTTGTAATTCCAGCTCTGTAGATGGGGTGGGAGGAGGAAGAGGCAGCATCACTGGGGCTGGCGGGGTGCAAACTTAGCTCCAGGTTTGATGAGAGGCGCTGTCTGAAGGGAATCAGAAGGATAGAGCAGCACACCTGATGTCAACCTCTGCACTTCACATAGCTGTACACAGGTATGCACACACTTGTATATATCAGTACACACATAACACACACACATACTTATATGTACTAACAAACAGAGCTAACAATGACAAAGAATTCTCATGAATTATTTCCTTTAATTTTCATGCTTGACTACAGGGACAGATACTCCAATTAATACTATTTTATAGATGAAGGAACAGAGAATTAGAAAAATCAAATTGCTCCAAATAAAACAGCTAATAAGTGACAGAAGAGTTCAAATGGTTAACTTTCAACTAGTACAGAAGACCAACATAAGGAAATTGAAATGCCCTTTGTGGGTTTCCCTTCAACTTTAGACTGTAATTAAGAAGATAGAAGGACAACGGTCATACACTATGCAAATTCCCTCCCCACTAGTGCTTTGCTAGTCATCAGCACCGTGGTGGGTCCAACCAAGTTCTATCTACTCATGCTAAATTCTCACCTACTGACCGCAGCCCCCCAAAATCTATTACTTCCTTAATGCCTCCTTGCGATAGCCTCAGTTCCCATAATGCCATATCTATGTTCACCTGAGCTGCAACTGTCTACAAATTTGCCATAAATCTAATTTCTCTCCACCTCTCTTAACTCCAAAGATTTTTTAAAGCCAAAATGCTAAAATATCCTGTTTGTAACTATCACGTCAGTTATTATGTTACATCACCACACGCAGTATTGGTATTCCGTTTTGTAAGAGACACCTACTATATTCCAATCACCTGCACGGGAATGTCTGTGTATATTCATTTCATCTATATGAAACCCAGATGGGTGTATGGTCTTCTAATTCTTAAATAATAAAAAAAATTAAAACCAAGCTTAAATAAAGTATCTGAGGTCACAGAGATATTAAGAGTTATTATACAATGTTCAAGAAAAATCCCCCACTACCTATACGACGCTGGAGCTCCTTACTCTCTGCTCCCAACATGAGAATAATACAAAATATCCAACAAATGACTCAGAACTGTTCTTTCAGCACTCTGTTTGTTTTGTACTTTTCTGTTTTTGTAGGTTTTGCTTCTAACTTGAGAACAACCCAAACAAAAGCATCCTCTCACTTCATTTTACCCCATGGAGGGGCTGAATAAACAGTTTGTGCGATGTGTGGCCACTGTGGCAAGTTTGTCAGAATACAATTATTAATCTGATATTTAGGTATTTATTGCTGTCACAAGACTCTGCACAATGGCTTTGAAAACTTGCCCTGACTGGTGGTTCATATCCTAGGCTTTATCAAATGCACATTTTTTAATATAATGCAGGTGCCATAAGGTTACAGGCACATTGCGTTCATATTCAATAACACTCTATAATCCTGAAAATAAAATCCCGGGTTACTTTTATGGAAAATTCCTTCTTGTTTATATTTCTTATTCCAAAAACCATAAGTCATCTATGAAAGGAAGGTAGCATTTTCTAAATAGGAGAGGCAATACAAAAGTTTGGAGAAAATGGAAAATTGACCAGGCATAGTGGCACACACCCAGAATCCTAGCACCTGAGAGGTAGAAGAAAGATCAAGTGTTCAAGGTCATCCTCAGCTACAGAGCAAGTTTAAGAGCAACCTGGGCTACATGAGAACCTGTGTCACTTTATAAAAGAGTGAGGACATGGTCAGCCAAACATCAGAATAAGATTAAAACTGAAGGACCCCTCATACAGTTGCAAAACGTCTTGTGAAGAACTTCCGTACAGATGTACATGAGGGCTGGACTAGTTTACGTTCCCATCAGCAAGTTAACAGCCAGTTCTCTGTTGTCCACATTCTCATTGACATTTGATGTTACTAGATTTCTTTTTTGGTCTCTTTGTGACAGGGACCCCCTGCAGTACCAGCTGTCAGAACTTGCTATGTAGACCAGGCTGGCCTTGATCTCACAGAGACTCTGTCCCCCAAGTTCTAGAATTAAAGGCATGAGCTACTAAGCCCAGCAATTACTTATTAATGATTGACTTTCAGACGAGGGTGAGATAAAATCTTGATTTAGTTTTAATTTGTGTTTCTCTGATGGGAAATTATGTTGGGTGATTTTCCAATATTTATTGCTTCATTTATCCTAAAGATTTGCTTCAACTATTTTTCTTTATGTGAGTGTACATGTGTAAATTCGAAGGGGGCCAGAAAAGGGAGTCAGATCCCTCAGAGCTAGAGTTGCAGGTGGTTGTGATCTGCCCAACATGGGTACTGGGAATTGAACTTGGGTCTTCTGGAAAAGCAGCAAGCACTGTCAACCAGTGAGGCATCCCTCTAGCCTCTGCACTTCATTTTGCAAGAACTATCAGTTAATTTTATTAATCCGTTTAGTGACTATCATGAATATTTACCGGAAGGATCCAAGTCAACCTATCACAGACATGTTCATTGCAGCAATATTAACAATAGCAAAATTATGGAACCTAGGTGTCCAACAACAGAGGAATGGATGAAATAAATGTGGCTCCCACAATGTAACTGTTTCCGCCACAAAGAAGAGCAAAGCTGGGGCCTGAGAGCTGGCTTAGCAGCTAAGAGCACTGGTTATCTTAGCAGCTAAGAGCACTGGTTATCTTAGCAGCTAAGAGCACTGGTTATCTTAGCAGTTAAGAGCACTGGTTATCTTAGCAGTTAAGAGCACTGGTTATCTTAGCAGTTAAGAGCACTGGTTATCTTAGCAGTTAAGAGCACTGGTTATCTTAGCAGTTAAGAGCACTGGTTATCTTAGCAGTTAAGAGCACTGGTTATCTTAGCAGCTAAGAGCACTGGTTGTTCCTGCAGAGGACCTGTGTTTAGTTCCCAGCACCCACATGGAGGCCAAAAAGTGTACATAACTCTATCCAAGATATCTGATACCCTCTTCTGGCATTGCATGGGCATTGCATGACATGGGTGCATTTACACACATGCAGGCAAAACATTCATAGAATAAATTAAAAGTAAACAAAATATTTTTAAAAGGATAACAAAATTACAGTATTTGCAGGAAAATGGATGTGTCTGAAGACAATCTTATTAAGCAAACTAACTCAGTCATACACAAACATATATTTTCTTCTGTTTGTAGCTTCCAAATTTTACATAGATACCTAAAATCATGCATGTTTATATGACATGAAAGTAGATGCAAAACTGCCCAGGGATCAAAGGGGACTAACAGGAAGAAAAAGGTTTAAAAACAAGAGTAGGAAGGTTCACAAGGAACACACTCAAAGCACATTGCATACTTTTATGAAAATGGCTTCATGTAACTCTGTGTCATGAACAATGAAACAAAGAGCAGAACAATAAGAAAGGCTATCATCTGAAAACTCAGCTATTACTACCATGATATCCAGTGCCAAGGACGCTGCCTCTGAGGCCCCTCCTGTAGCATCCACTGAGAAGTCTGGGTATCTCCATAGTCCTCAAGACAATTTCACTTTTATGTAGCAGCATAAAATATGTAGAGGCCAGAATTTACAGGTTTAGGAGATATTTATGTGGAGTCAAAACCACTGTCATATTAATTCAGATAAATTCTTCTTCTCTAACAATAAACCAATGTGCTGCTATGGCAGCTTTCTCAAGCAGGTCAGAGTCCCAAGATGCTCCTCCACGTGTCCCCTATTTCCCTCTTCCGTCCCATGACACCAGCGTCCCATTTGCTAGGGTCTTTGTCAAGGAGATTTGAGAGACAGGTAACACACCTTTTTATCATTGGTGAAGGACTCTGTCCTTTCCAGAGATTTCACTCACCTCCCAGGAGCCAGTAATGTCCTTTCCAGAGATTTCACTCACCTCCCAGGAGCCAGTAATGTCCTTTCCAGAGATTTCACTCACCTCCCAGGGTCCATGTCCTGGTGAACTCAAAAACTTAGAAACAGGCCCAACAGAGACTGGGGAGTTAGCTCAGTTGGTAATGTTTTTGCATGTAAGCATGAGGACTGGAATTTGAGACCTGGAGCCCTCATAAACCAGAGCATTGTGGTGTGGGTTTGTGATCTCAGTACTGGGGAGGCAGAGACAGGAAGACTCCTGGGGCTCACTGGTGAGGGAGCCTAGACTATTTTAGGAGTTCCAGGACAATGAAATATCTTCAAGAACCAAGGAAGACTGTACCTAAGAAACACCTATGGCCTCCGCATACACACATTGTACAGAAGCTGCAAGGGAGAGAGGGAGGGAGGGAGGAGGGGAAGAAGGGAGGGAAGGAAAAAGAGAAGGAAAGTACAGAGGAAGGGAGGAAGGAAGGAAGGAAGGGAGGGAGGGAGGGAGGGAGGGAAGGGAGGGAGAGAGGGAGGGAGAGGAGGGGAAGAAGGACCAAGGACTCCTCAATATCATGCCAGGACTTTGAATCTCGAATCAGGTGTGTCTCTCATTCATCCTGTCCTCATATTTCTAGACAGTTTCAAGGCAGGCAGGGCCACAAGAAGCACTGTCACTCAATGAAGTAGCTAACCCTTTCAGCATCCTCACAAAAGCTCCACAGCTGCAGTATTCCTGAAGGAAGAACTGGGGAACAATGGGGCATGAAGAAGAGGCTATTGACTATAAATGTACACCGATGAAGAATGCACAACCAGTGGAATAGACTGGGGAGAACAGGAAAGAGAAAAGATCCTTTACATACCCCGCATGCTGAACTGCCAACCTTCCATCCAGCTTCAGCCCCACTGGCATCTGGACGGGTTGGATAACTCTATTATTGAAACTACACTGGGTCCTATCAGAATCTATTAGAGGATGGCAATAACACCACTGTACCATTCCTACATTTTAACAATCAGAAACGTCCGTGAACATTGATGCCAAAGATCCTCTGAGGGAAAGTGGCCTTAGTAGAAAACCACTGTGTGAAATATACCAGCATTCTCAAACCCGTGATGAAAGTATGTCATGACTGTTTTATCAGGAAAGAAATAACAGAGGAATGGAGAGATGACACAAAAGGCAAGGTGTTTGCTGTACAGGCATGAGGACCTGAATTCAGTTTCCCCAGAAACTACATTTTCACAAAGCTCAGCCTGGTGGTACACACCCATAATCTTTGGACTGGGAGGTGGAGATAGGAGGACCCTGAGGCTCACTGGCCAATCAATCTAGCCTATTTGGTAAGCCCCAGCCAATGAGACCCTGTCTCAAAAAATCAATATGGACAATGTCCGACGTTGACATCTGCCCCCACGTACATGTGCACACACATTCAAATGCACCCACACTCACATGGGCACCTGTATATAGAAGAACATGCACATACACACACAAAGAAGGCACAGAAATAGGGGAGGAACACTTCTATGGAATTAAAGGCCAGGCACCCATAAAAATAATTTCTCTGTACAGGTTTATGTATCATCTATTATAGCAGTTAGTATCACCTCCATTTCACAGATAAGGAAGACAAGAACCAGAAAGTAATGCACCTGCCTGAGGTCACATTGTGTGTATGTGACTGAGCTTGGTCTCACACCTCAACCTGCCACAAGTGAGACAGGCAGCTCCTGTGGCTTGTGAGTGTCAGCCCCAGGGTAGAGCATCCCACATTGGGCTCCAAGGTCATGCTGCTTCCTCTGTAGAGTTCCCTACCGTCCACAGAATGGTCTTGGACCACAGAATGGCCAGGCCACCAAATTCTAATCTATGGGGGGGGGCTACATGAGGCTTGTCTCATATAAATGGACACACATTAAACAAAGGACTTTTTTTCCCTTCTCCTGCCATACAGGAATCAGAGATCCCTTAACTGCAAGCACTTAGTATGGACTACTCGTCGACTGTGTGGCATGGAATACCTGGCTCCCTCTGAAACCAAGGCCCTAGCTCTGTCTTCCAGGCTTGAAATCTCTTCCGAACCCCACCATGCTGCTCTGTCTAGCAAAGGTGTTAAATATATTTCTAAGAAATCATATATCTAGAAGGATAATCCATTTCAGTGTTCTTCTTGAACTTAAATCTAAGAATTTACAAAACACAGATTCAAATCCTAGCTTCACTATATACCAGATCTGTAAGCAAGCTAAAATTTATTATGTCATAGGAAAGTTACAGATATCTTACAGTGCTTGTGAAGCAATATAAAGTCCTACTAAGGAGCAGGGGATGGAGTACTTGATGAACAAGGAATGAAACTGAAGGTTTAGCTAATGAGAAGACTCACTGTGTTCTGTCTCACAGTGTCCATCAGCATGGAAAGAATGAGAGACAGGGGTGAGTCCACTGTGCTGGGGAGTGACAGCCTCTTCTCTGTTCCCTGAAAGAAAGCAGCTTATTGATTCCACTTTGAAAAATTGAGATCTCATTTCAAGGAACATGACTTCCTTTCTTTTGTGCACAAAGAAGAAATGTTTTTTTAAAAAAATTAAGACTACCTTTACATCCTCTAGCGCTTGGTTCCAAATGAGCTGAGACAGTAAGAGTGACTATCACCTGATTCCATTTTCACAATAACCCTTCTCCCAGGGGCATCAATATTAATACAGTCACAGTTTCCAGGAAGGTGAATCTCTACGTCTACAGAGCCCCCAGGGACAGCTTAACTGCAAGCCATCATCTCCAGGATTGCACAATGATACATAGCCCTCCTGGGCACAAATCCTAATGGATGAAACTCCACATTCCACTGGAAGGCAGAAGCAGCTGAGGAGATTCAAGTAGCTGAGACACGTGACAAACATAGGGCTGCCTGCCCACTCTAGCCATGGACTCCCTCCATCTTAATTTTCTTCCTCATCTTGTTTTCTTTGCCCAACGCAAGCAATAACTTTGTGACATGGAGGTCAACGAAAAGTCTGATAAAGATTCTACACTTGATATTGTTATAGGCATGGATCTGGGTCCCTGCTAAAGTATCTAAGTTCCTGTGTTCTGTGGCAGAGAATCAGAACAGGGACACATTTATAGAAATCAAAATAAAGTTTATTAATAAACAGAAAGTACTCCTGAGAATAGGAGAGGGCTAATGAGTTTGGGGAAAAGCCCCAACGCACTGGGTCACTAGGAACAAGACCCATAAAAGGACTTCCCAGAGTATCGCTATCTTCTCTATGTGTATATAGCATGTGCTTTTTTCACACATGCTATGTTCATTACATGAAGCTTAGATAAAAGGTTTCCAGTCTTGTAAATTGTCCTAAGAATGCTCCCTTTGTTGTATGAAGCCCAAGTGAGGAAGGATTTCCAGTGGATTCCAGAAGGATTTCTTTAGCAACTCACTTCTTTCATAAGTTCATCTCAATAGCACAGTCTCCAGTCTCCATGTGGCAGGCACTCCAATATGGCAGGCACTCAGCTGATTCCTTCTCCAAGTGTAACTGTCCTGTCAAGAACGACACATTCTAAAGAGACACTTGTGCCTCTCGCTTGGCTATCATACTACTAAAACAACGGACCCAAGTAATTGGATTTTCCCTAGGAATCTCATGCAGGAAGGAAGAGACTGAAGCTCTGCAGCCAGTCAGAAGCAGAGTTTATCTAAAATTACAGCTGGTCATATGACCTTGAGCTGCATCAGTGATGATGGACTGGACCGTGCTTGACCAAGACTGCTTAGTTATGCATACTCCTGGCCCTCCATCTAAATCTAATCTCAAAATGTTAATGTCCCTGAAATGAACTTTAAGACCTGGGGAGATACTGAACCTCTTTGCTCATCTCCCCAATGTGAACATATATAACAAATATCCTTGTTCTGCTCTTCACTATTAATTGTGTTTTTAATTGGCTTATTGAGGATGAGTGGTTGAGTGTGGCTTGTTAGGGGTGCCAGGGCCTAGGCTCTGACCCCAATAACTGCAGTAACACAAGATTCACCTTTCTAACACACCCTGCGTGTGCTTCACCTTCCCACAATAGCTACACTGCCTACTGCTTCCTATTCTCTCATAGATCCTCTAGCTGCAGCCCTCACGACTCCCAGAAATTAGGGCACATCCCCTGCAGCTCTCTCTAGGACAGACAATTGACGAAAGTGTGTGCTGTGGCCTCACAGCTTCTCTCCTCCACAGTCCCAGCATGTAAGTAAGGCCAGACTAGATCCTGTGATCTGAAGCATGCCTCCTTTCATAAAACCTACAGGAATCTGGAACCCCCTTTGTTCTCTGGAATTGAATGGAAATCTCCCCCTCTGTGTGTGTGTGTGTGTGTGTGTGTGTGTGTGTATGTGTGTGTGTGTGTCCCTTTATGACCCCATGATGACTGTCTGTGGCTATGATGCTATGTATATCCATCCTGATAGAAACTGAAGAGTCTGTCTTCCCTTCTGGGCCCCTGCCATTATACATGGCAGCTGTCTCTTAATGCAGGTCCCCTTTGGACTTGAAGGCCTGCTTTCCCCCTTCAGAGTCCCCTCTCTTAATAAAGCTCTTCTGAGCGACTCTGTCAATTCCTTTCCACAAGTCCTACTACTCTTTTACTTTATTTTTTAAAGTTATAACACTCCCATTTTTTCTTCCAGAAATTTTCTATTGTGGAATAAAAATAGCCACTTGGTTTGAACTGAGAGATCTTTCCCAAGAAGCAACATTTTCCCCAACATGTAAGTCAAGATTAGTAAGTCTTTAATCCTAAACAGTAATGCTAACAAGCAGTGTATAATAAGATGAAATTTACCAGCTAAATATTGCTATGTTTTGTGGTGTCTTTTCATCTTCTTCTGTGGTGTAGGTCATAGCTAAAGTTAATCTCACTGGATTCCCAGTCTTGAAACAGAACTATATTTTCTAATTATCTCTCTTTACAGGCCTAGACTGATAGGGTAGATTCCAGGTTACAGTCAGAACTCCTTACAGAGATGCCTGCTGGGGGTCTTTCAGGATCTATTCCAGTGATGCAGAGGCTGAGGACACGGATCAAGGGGCTTAATGCTCTGTTCAGCCTTCTAGGTTAGAGAAAGAAGGAGAAGACAGTAGCTGCCTAACAACCCAGGAAGACCAGAAATGACTTCCTATCAGAGAGACATTTTCTACTTCACCATCGCCAGCTCAACGGAAGCAGGGATTCTGACCATGTGGGTAAAAGTTCACTGACAATGTCACTTCTCACACAGTGTTTGAGATACAGAGAAACAAACTCCTCTTGGTTTCTAGGTAACTTTTAAGCTTCTAGTCAACCAGAACTTATGAAAAACTAAGCTTTTCTTTTTCCTTTATTTACTTATTTTTTTATTTTATGTGTATGAAGGTATTGCTTGCATGATAAAAGTGTAACCATGTTGTACAACGCCGGCAAAGATGGGGTCAGATTCCCTGGAACTGGAGTTAGTTACATACAGTGCTGGGACTTGAACCTGAGTCTTCTGCAAAAGCAGCTAGTGCTCTTAACTGCTGAGCCATCTCTCCAGCCCCATTGTTTTTCGTTATTTTTATATTTTAATTTTAATTTTTAAGACTTGTCTCATGTTGCCCACACTGATCTTAAACTCTTGATCCTCCCTCCTTTGCCTCCCAAGTTCTGTGCTGCCACACCCGGTTCATATGGTGCTGGTATCAGACTCAAGCCCTGTGCATGCCAGGCAAGCACTCTAACAACCATGCCTCATCCCAAAACTCTGAAAGCACCTTTAAACAAAGGTCTGATTGACTTCTGTTTGGTTAGGCCAAGTTTGAAAATAGCGCCACATTTTCCCATAGAGGTTGAGAGCATCTGACTTAGGAGTCCTAAGAAACACACTCTGCATGGCATAATAGGATATAGGTGTCATCAGTATGAGAGCTGCAACTCCCATTCAAGAAACATTTGTTGAGCGTCTACTCCCTGCCTATTGCAGGGGAACCAGAAACTTCAGTCAACATTGCAGACAGATATCTCCTCTCCTTGTGGAGTTGGCACACTGGAATTACAGGTCCATACAGCCATGTGCAACTTCTTACCTGGGTGCTGTGAATCCAAACTCAGGTCCTCACTTTTCTGACTGAGCCATCTTCCCAGTCCTCCTCAGGGTCCTCTCAAACACATGCTCAAAGATTTCTCAGTCTTCTTGGGCCAGAGAGATATCAACCCAATGTCCCCAGTATGTTCAAAAAAGAATTCCTCTTGCTTTATAAACTATTGAAATCCTAGCCATGCACTAAAGTACTTACTGGTGAGTCTGGAAGAAGTATGTTGGGGTTTCAGGAGCAAAAAAAGATGTAGCATGTCATATTGTCATTGCTTGTTGCTGTGGCAAACTAGCCTGACATAAGCAACTTAAGAATGAAAGGGCTTTTCGTTGTTCCTCTTTGCTTTCACTTGTTCAGTCGGAATCAGGACTTCCTGGAGTAGCACTGGCAGCTAGATCATAATTCTCTATCAAGAAGTCTTGCCCTTAGACAAATTAGAACACCAGAATATTTCCTTCATTCCCTCATACTCCCAGATTTCAATTTTCAAGTTATGACTACGCTGCCACGGCTCCAGCACTGCAGTTCATGTACACGAAACCCTGCAACTAGCTGAATCTGATGTCCCAGACAGGTGAGGGATGAAACAGTATCTGGCGCCCTGGATTTCTGACTCAAAACATGGCCTTCTACCTTGCATCAGGGTAGGGGACAGAGCAGCAATGAATAAATTAAAAACAATATATGGGCCATTGAGAGTATTAAACCTTAATCCTTAAGGTATCTACTGCATTCAATAAGGAAATTTTCTCTCCCATGCATTTAAAATGGCACAAATTATATTTTCCTTAGTGGAATTAAGAAAATAGTTAACAATTAAATAATTTTCCATGTTCTATAATTCATATGAGGAGCCCTAGCTGAGACAGACTAAGTCAAGGCCAAAGAGATGATTCAGTCAGCAAAGCACTTGTTATGTAAGCATGAGTACCTAAGTTTGAGTCCACAGATCTCACATAAAGGCCAAACACAATGGTCTGCACCTGTAGGCACAGCACTTTTATGAGGAATTGAGAGGAAAAGCCAGAAGGATGCTTCGAAGATGACAAACAAAAGGCTCTGTCTCAAACAAGGTGGAAAGTGAGGACTGACACCCAAGTTTTGAATATGCCTACAATTATTACACACACACACACACACACGATAATTTAAACTAATGCTTCATTAATAGATATGAAAACTGACTTTCCAGGACATAAATGGCTTTCTCAAACATATGAAAAACCTAAAGATTAAAAAAGTCTTTTCCTAAATTAGCCACCATAACATTATGGAGACCCATCGTTAGGAACCAACTGAAAATAAATTCTTTTGACCTCTTTTCATCTCTCCCACTAGAGGAAGAAAGACCCAGGGAGAGGGAAACAGACAGACAGAAAGAGAGAATCAGAAAATATTCCAGAATGAAGTCTGGTACATATTATATAGTACATACCATAGAGTCATTGGCAAGATACAAGAGACTCACTAGGTCTCTTAAGAATAAAGCCACTCAGGAAGAATTCACACTCAGCCCCTCACTTCATGAGAGTAGTGATCTATCTCCATTGCTATTCTGCACAGTTTGTGCTCACATCTCAGTTTCTCTACAGATTCTTGATTGTGTGATTTTTCTTATCTTTTCAATGAGTCATGATTCTGGATAAACAAGTTTATTCCTTTTCTATACTTTATACTCTAGTAGGATTTATCAGGCATCAGTATAAAAGTGAATGAATGAATGAAGCTAGAAGGGAAGAAAGACTATTCCTTTATTGTCTTGTGTTATTTCACTGGAGCTTGTGATAAACTAACAAAAGACAGATTAACAAAAGAAAAACATACAATCTGTAAGTTTTAATTTTTTTTTATAAGCATAGGGAGCTTTATAGAAAAAGAAGTGAAAATCCCAAAGTAGTGGTAAGACTTGGTGGCTTATATCTCATCTTAAAAAAAGATGAAGAACTGAAAAAAAGAACCCAGAGAAGGAACCAGCCAAACAGAAAGGGGAAATTTGCCTTTCGTGGGTGAGGAAGTATATCCTCTAGCTTCATTCTGCTGCTGTGACAAACACCATGACCAAAAGCAACTTAGGGGCAAAAAAAAAGGTTTATTTTCACTTACAATTCCAGGTTGGTCTATCACTGAGGGAAGTCAGGGCAGGGACTTGAAGGCAGGCCTGCCTGCAATTCTACACAGCTTTACCCCTGACCAACAAACTCTCTCACCATTGAAGAAGTACAGCAGGAGCCACAGATAATGCTGCTTCCTGGCTGGCTTAGGCTTAGTTAGCTTTCTAATGTAATTTAGGACTACCTGTCTAGTAGGGATGGTGTAGCCCAAAGTGAGTTGGGCCCTCCTATATTAACAATCAAGACAATTCCCCACAGGTAGGCCCACAAGCCAACCTCATCTAGGCTTTTAACTGAGACTCCTTTTTCAAATGATTCTAGAATGTGTCAAGTTGACAATTAAGGCTAACTAGTACAATCTATATGTGTGAGGGGGAACTAACATTAGATAAAGTTTATTTTGCAGTGTTTCTTTAAGTTGATCCATTTTAGTGCCATCTTCTCTGTCGATAAGCTTCATTCTGTTTTTCCTCATGTAAGAAGGAGAAAGGGAAATGCCCTTACATGGAGAATTTATGCCTAGGGTTAAGGTGTGTGGAGATCAGAGAACTTTCTGTATATGCTTTTTCCTGGTTGGTTTCAGTTCAAACTATTCATTATGGGGGCTGGCAAGATAACTCAGGGGTTAAGAGCCCTGGCTGCTCTTACAGAGAACTGCGTTCAATTTCTAGCACCCACATGGCAGCTATCAACTACCAGTTACTCCATTTCCAGGGAATCTAGCACCCTCTTCTGTCATCCTCGGGCATTGCATGACATGGAAGCACCTATATATACATGCAGGCAATACACTCATTCATACACATTAAATAAAAGTAAAAAAACTTCAGTATGACAAATGTTTTAGAGGATCACAGCCTAGACATCTTCAAAACCAACTAATTAAAACCTTCCAAGATTGGTTCTGTTGATTGGTCCAATATTTGGGGTATATACTGTGGCAGTGAGCCAGTTTATCAATGATTTACAATGTCTTGAGCTTGAAAGATAAAACAACATATATTTATTGACTATTCAAAGTGCATACATTTCATGTTGACGTATCAAAAACATTTAGTTCCTTTTTATAGTATCCAGAACAATGTGACATAGTGAAGACTTGCTTGTCTCATTTTGAAAAATATTTGAATAATTCACACATTATTATATTGAAAGAAGAGTCAAGCTGTAATGCTTTATGACAAATAAGTCCTGTGGGTCCAACAACTGAAAACACTATTGTCTGTGAGTGTTAGTCAAGTAATTGAATCAATAAAGTGATCACTTGGGTAATTTAAATCCATAACTAAGTGATTAAGATTATGATTATTATACTCTAGGTTTGCAAAGAGAGTAAGAAATGTGAGTGTACATGAAATCCACCACTTTTAAATATGAGAAGTCTGATGTACATCAAACAAAATTTGTCTGTGGATTGGAGCTGATTTAAGGGGTTAGAGTCTAAATGTCCATGTGACTGAAAACCAAAATTTCAAGATTGGTACATTTTAGTCAAATTATGAAAGTTACCAAAGTGACTCAAATTGAAGATTTCTGCCTTCATTTATTTTTTTAATCTTTGTTCCACCCCCAGGCACTTAGTCTAAGTTTCTGAAAGTAATATATACTTTAGACACATAGTTTACCCCCCGAAAGATTACAGTTGGGAGCAACGCAAGTTAAAAATAAACAAGCCACACAGAAAGCAAAATTGACTATTCTTACATTTTTGCCCAAATTGTACATGTTCTTCTAGTCCAACCCCAGAAACTCTTTGTCATATGCTCTTGGCATTTATGACTTTAACTTTTTAAAAGACATTTTACTGGATTTTTGTGGATTTCATATAATACATCTTAATCATATTTATCCCACTCTTTCCTATCTGCAATCTCCCATAGTATGCCTACAGGACCTCCTATATTTTGTCATATATGTTATCGAGTCAAGTTTGTGTATCCAGATGTCCCTTGCATTTCAAAATGACAATATCAGATCCCCAAGGTAAATGATGTATAGAAAAGATCTTTATGCTGGAGTGTAAACTGTGAGGTATGAATATTATATGACTGCACACATCCTGGTATTCTGGTGAACCATCTCAGTGCAGACTCATCTTTGTTTCACTCTATCCATTACATATGTTATGACTTAAATATTTGTGTCCACCCAGATTTCTATTTCTAACTAACACTATGATGACATGAAAAGAGGAGCTTTGAGGACATGAATAAATTGGGGATGCAGGGCCTTCATAAGTGACATTGGTGCATTCTAGAAGAATTACATCAGAAATACAAATCCTAAATATATATATATATATATATGTATATATATATGTGTATATATATATATATGTATGTATGTATGTATGTATGTATGTATATGCCTCTTCCACTGTCTGACAACCCAGAAAGGACAACCCTTGCTAGATATCAAATCTGCTTATTCCTTGATCTTAGACTTCCTTGATTTCCAGAACAATGAGAAAGAAAACTCTGTAACTTAAAAATTATTCATCCTCAGGTATAACAGCATTCAATACATTTCATTAAAAGTTGATAATACTGATTCTTAGAAAACAAACAAAAATAGAATGTAAGATAGATACCGTTTGCTCTAGCACACAGCATAAAAACTGACTCTGGTGGCTGGTGAAGATGGAAACAGAAAGTGAAGCTCTCCTGAGTCACCTGTCACCAGTGTGGCAAAGCAAGACACTTTCTTCAGCTCGTATACAGAAGCTCATCTTCTTGTAGCCAGCCTCCTGTCTTCCTAGTCATTTCTTCTCAGATTCTTTTCATAAATCCATCTTCATCTTCTCCACACGTTTGTTGTGGAATACTCAGTGCTCAGCCCTCACACCTCTTCTTTGGTATACTTATACCCATGGGAATTTCAGTCTGATCTATGGCTGCAAATGACACCCACATATACAGAGGACTTTCAGATCCTGACCCCTTGCCCCACCCCAACTCCAGATGTATATGTCTGACTGTCCATTTATCATGACCACTTGTTTCCTATTCTAAACCAAAGCCAAGGCCACTGCTCCTTCTCCCCCAATACCAACTCTAAGCACGCTATTTCCTTTGACTTAGCTGCTTTTCCCATTGCTGTGATGAAATGCCCAAACCAAAGTAACTGAGAGAGAAAAGGTGTTTTCTGCCTTATGTTCCAATGGCACAGCCTGTCATGGCAGGAAAGGCAAGGCAGCAGGAGAAAGCAGCTTGTCACATTGCATCTACAGGAAACAGAGCAATGAACATCAGTGCTGTGCCCACTTCCTTCTTTTCATATAGTAGGGGACCCAAGTCTAGGGGAAATTTCCCCCCGCTTTTAGTGTGTGTAATCTCAATTAACACAATGTAGAATAAGTTTAGTTTGTATTTCTCTCTGAATTTTTGCTATTGGCTCATTCAGCAACAAGACCCGCCCTCCAATCAGTGATGGGCCAGAGAAGGTGGGCAGAGGAGGGAGAAAGAGAAAGAGAAAGAGAAAGAAAACTGACATGGCGTGAAATCGGAATGCAAAGGATCCCAGAGAAGATGGTGGCCAGCGGCAGCGAGCAGAGGCCTGGAGAAGGTTCCTCAGTTATGCAACCCATTCTGGGCTTATGGAGAAGGAAAGTGCCCTGGCTCGGGGCGGGAAACCAGACACCTGGAAGGCTGCCTTCCTGATATAGTCGGCAGCACATAAATGGAACTCAGGCTATCAGAGGTCAGAAAGGAACTGGAGCAACCGGGGTGATATGCACCCCAACCCAGCACAAGCAGGAGGGCCGTGGTGAGCCTAGGAGCCTAAGGTGTGGGACGGGGGACAGGCATCATAATAGCAAATATTCGAACGAGAACTTTGTAAGTCACCCAAACAAATCCCTCACCAGTTCGAGGACTATTCAGAGTTAGTATGTCAACTGCTTCCAGGCCTCCTAACTGTGCAATTCAAAGTCCTTACCAGATCTAGGAAGCTAGGCAACCAAGCACAATACGTCTTCACTTCCTCTCTAGCTTACCTCTTCACTATCTCCTGAACATGCCCAGCCCATTCCTGCTTCAGATGCTCTGCATTTGCTGTTTCTTTAGAGAGATATGTAGCTCACTTTGCTATTCAAATGCCATCTATCAATAGGGCCTTACCTGATCATCTTAATAGAAAACAGTTCTATAACTGAGAGATGGTTCAGAGAGAAAAGGGTTTATGACTCAGCATGTGGAACTGAGTTCAAATCTCCAGTTCTCATGTAAAAAGCCAGGTACAACCACATGCATGTCTGCAACCTCAGGACAAGAGGAGGGAGGATCACTGGGACTTGCAAGCTGTGAGCTCTAGATTCAGTGCGAGACCTTGTCTCAAGGAATTAAGAGGGAGAATGATAAATTATGACACCTGATGTTCTCCTCTGGCCTCCACACACATGCACATGAACACACATGCCACACACACACACACACACACACACACACACACACACACAGAGAGGCAGTTCTGCAATCTGGCTCCCAAACATACTTTTTCTTTCACTGACATAAATGTAAGCTCCATGAGAGTATCTGGCACTTAGCAGATACTCAATTAGTATTTATTGAATTAACTGCTTGATTAATTCATGACTAAGCACTACAATGTAGCTGAATGGGATTCACTTTTCATTTTTAATGTACTGCATGCTATTAAGAAAAAATGGGCTATGTTGTCCACATAAAAACTTCAGTATATGGGGCTGGAGAGATGGTTCAGCACTTATTGCTTAAGAGCATTTGCTACTCTTCCACGGGACCAGTCCATTTCCAGCACCCATGTGACAGCTAACAACTGATTTGCAACCCTCTCTGGCCTCACTGCACATATGTGCTATACCTATATTCATGCAGGAAAAACATTCATATACATAAAATAGAAATAAGTAAGTCCTTAGTAAGGCTTTATCCTCCCCCTATAGCACTACTCTCTACTAGAAGAAGATGGGGCCTTTAAGAGACAGAGCCTAGTGGGAGAAAATGAGGCCATTTGGGCTATACCAATGAAGTGTGTACTGGACTCTCAAACTCTTTCTTTTTTCTCTCTTTGCTTTCTAGCTGCCATGAGTAAGAAGTGTCCTCAGTCACATGATCCTGCCACCATGTACTATTTTACAGCAAAGACAACTAACAAGGAGCAGTAGTCCTAAAATCATAAGCCCACTGCGCTGGTTAGTTTGGGTCAGCTTGACACAAACAAAAGTCACCTGAGAAGAGAGCGTCAACTGAGGAATTTCCTATAGCCATGTCTGTGAGGCTGCAGAGACCAGCCCATACTGCTGTGTCATGCCTAGGCAAGCGGGCCTGGTCTGTATAAGAAGGACAACTGAGCAAGCCACTGAGCAGTCTTCCTCTGCTTCACTTCCAGCATCCAGGGCCCTGCCTTGAGCCCCCATCCTGACTTCCCTCTTTGATGGATTATGACATGGAAGTGTAAATTAAATAAACCCTTTCCTCCCTCAAGTTGCTTTGAGCCATGGTGTTTTATCACAGCCACAGAGAAAGTAAACTAGAATATCCACTGAAACCTTTTCTCCTTATAAGTTGTTTATCTTATGCATTTCATCATAGTGATGAAAGCTGACATGCACTGATATTATTTGTGAAAGGAAAAAGAAAAAACTGCTTTAAACTTCCCTCTTAATAAATATATGGAGTTGTATTAGAAGGCAGTGAACTCAGAACTGAGAAGTGGCCTTTTGGTCTCCCTAAAGGAGCAATTTGGGGTGCTGAGGAGATGGTTCAGTCAGGAAAGTACCTGCTGCATAAGCATGAGGACATGAATTCAGATCGTCAGCACTACCTACGTGAAAAGGAGGGCATGGTGACATGCACCTGTCACTCCAGAGCCGGGGACAGAGAGAGTGAATCTCGGGTTGTCACTCCAGAGCCGGGGACAGAGACAGTGAATCTCAGGTTGTCACTCCAGAGCTGAGGAACAGAGACAGTGAATCTCTGGTACTCCTCCATCAGCCAGTTTAGCAGAATTTTTAATTCCAAGTTTAGTGGGAACCCTGTCTCCAAAACAGTAGAGAAACAATAGAGGAGACATCTGATACCAACCTCTGACCTTTACACACAAGCACACACACTCAGAGGTGTACACATACTAGAGAGAGAGAGAGAGAGAGAGAGAGAGAGAGAGAGAGAGAGAGGCAGTTTGAATGTGTGTCCGTCTAGCCACCCTTCACAGAGAGAGGCAAGAGACAAAAGCAGGAAGACAGAGGAGCAAGTGAAAGTTTTACGGGCTGGGGCAGGTGAGCGATTTGCAGGTGTTTCTCTTCCCTGCCAAAGCATGATAGAGGGACTTTAAATGACGTGAAGGAGGCATGTTCCCAGGCTGTGCTCAAGTGTGCTCATCTTCTTCCACGTATGTATAATTCATTTTCAAGAGCCAGATAGCATTTTATAGTTTGAAAGCTAAAATTCCTAGCAGTGAGCGAGCTTTGTCGGCAGCCTTCAAATTGCATAGCGAACAGGGACAAAGGAGTGCGCACGGCGGTGACGCTGCATCGCTCATTCATCGGCTGGGCCACCGAGCAAAATGGAGACCTGTGGCTGGACGGAGATTGCCACCCATTGGCAAGCGTCTTATGCGGCTGTAACTGCATTTCCCAGCAGACACCGTGCCTCCGTTCTCCACTAACTTGCTTTGTTCGCTCTCCACTCACACCCCTGCCCCGGCTCCATCAGGTGGTTAATCATGGATCTTAGAAAGGACATCCAGCTTGGAATTCTGAACAACCAAGAGAAATGGAAAATGTTTGGCTGATATTACTGGGTCAGAAAATGCACTCAGCTGGCATTTGACTTATCCAACACAACATTGGTCTAAAAATTAAAACTTAGCTCTTTCTACAATGGTGATTGTTCCCTCTGTGGCAAACACCTCCACAGAGCACAGTCAAGGTCCCCTTGTTCCTCACTCAGGTTCTGTAAGTTCTCAAACAAATGGCCTAGGGGCTAGGGAGATGGCTCAGTTGTAAAGTGCCTGTGGCACAAACATGAAGACCTGAGCTCAGATACCCAGTGCCCTGTAAAAGCTGAGTATGGCGGCCCAAGTCTACAAACCCTAGCACTGGGGAGACAGAGACAGGCAGATGTGTCTCATTAGCTTTTCTGTTGCTATGGCTAAACACTGACCAAAAGCAACTTGAAAGAGAAAGGAGTTTATTTGATTTAAAGTCCATCATCCTGCGAATCCAGGGCAAGCAGAACCTGGAGGCAGGAACTGAAACAGAAACTATAGAGGAACACTGCTTGGTGCCTTGCTTCTCTGGCTTGCTCAGCTACCTTTCTTACGCAGCCTGGGCCCACCTGCCCAGGGATGGTACCATCCACAGTGGGCTAGGCTTTCCTACACCAACCTAACAATCAAAAGAAATGTCCACAGACATAGTCAATCTGATGGAGAAAATTTCTCAGTTTAGTTTCCTTCTTCCCAAAAATGTCTTGTTTGTGTCAACTTGACAAAAATTAACCATCACAAGCTCACTGGCCAGTCATTACAGACCCACATCTATTCTATTCCTCTATTTTCTACTCTATTTTACTCTTTAACAAAGGGCTTCTTGTATATTTATCAACCAATATATCAGGCATGGTATAGGAAAGACCTGAATAAATTTGATAACAGTTTTAGTTGTTTTTCTGAGCCTTCTGATAAAGAACAGCACACAAAGCCTTAGAAGATGTCATCAACCTGTACCCCACGTTACTTCTGGCACTTGTTCTGGAAATGTTATCTTCAATGCTATTGCTGTCACATCTTATGCACACATATATTGTTCTGACTCAGGAATATAACTGAGTCAAAAAGGGAACATGGAATAAGATTAAAGCTAAGTATTCAGCTTAGTTTTTAAGATTTGGTTACAATGGGATTCCAAACCTTTGCAGGATTGCATTGTTTCCTTTGAAGGTGTGTATAGTTCTAAATGTTCTCAAAATATATAATTAACTTGGTTTACAAAATTAAGTGAAATTTAAATTTGTAAATGATTGTTACAAACAGTCTTTCCCAGAAAAAGCAATTACCACACCTGTTAATTACTGGAAAATACAATTTCTGGAAAAAGACTTAAATTTCAAAGAACATTGGTCATTGGAGTCAGCCAAGATGCTGGCATCTGCCTTTTTTTCTGAAGAGGGTTGATGGGATAAGGTTTCTTGGACACCTGAATTTTCTAATACCAATTGCAAATGTCACCTGTCACCCCACACACCACCAATAGGAAGAAGACATTGCCATTGGACAGGAAATATAAGGCTTCTGGGTAAGACCATGGCTACGTAAGAAGCATGAATTAGCTGGTTTTTAGGACTACCACAGCAGTCTCATTTGGGCCTCATAAAGAAGACAGGTCTTTCTCTGCCTTGAGACTACACATATGAGCAGAGGAACAGACATCAAGTGTGCCCTGTGTCCATGCCCACCACAACCACTCCACAGATGCTGACTCTTTCAAGCACTCAATTTTATACCCTCTGCAAATGGCTACTGAACTGGAGCACTGATGAGTCCAAAGGAGAAAACCCATGGCTCTCTCTCTGTGATGCTCTTTGCTAGAAGAGCAATACTTCCTCACTGACCTTGGATCCTTGTCCTTGTACACAGCAGGCCTCCTGCCCTTCTCTCCACATCATTGGTGCCATTGAGTATGACATACCTCTCTTGTCTTCTTCCCTCAAGTGCCTATGTGAAAAACTCTTTTTCCCCTCGAGATTTCCAGTAGAGATAGGCAAGAGGGTCAGTGTGCTACAATTCTAAATATCCTTCATCAAACACCAACCCTTTGGGAAGACTACCAACTTCAATCACCCCACCTAGACTTAATAACAGCATTACAAACAAGGGTTGAAAATTTGGAAAAGAACCCAACCCTTCCAAGGCCAATGGTGGCTAGGGACAACCTGGGCCTATGTATTCAGCTTCAAGATCAGCCAGTAAGTCTAACAAAACTAGTTAACTGAGCCTCCTGTAACTGCATCAGCACCCCTGGAGAATTTTTAAATATCATTTCATTTTGAAAGCCCAGGGAAAAATAAATTATTTTCAGATATTCACATGAGAACACAGAAACATGTTTGATTCCAACTGCTGTGCCCAGCCAAGTTCCTAAGAAGCATTGAGTCACTTCCAATCTACAGTTTCTGCTGATACCAACAAAGGCAACTCCCTTGGGGCTAGAGAGGAAACACTGTATTTACTCATATAATTTTCTATTCTTTACAAGTGTTTATTTCTCCAAAAAGCAGGTTGGAAGGCGATACTGCAGCAAGCACTCTCTCAGGTTCCTCCAGCCCTTGTGACCAGAAGCATGAAGGAATGAATGGTACTTCTCAGACCATCTGAGTGTTACAACTCTGTGCTGGTGATTATGGTGGTTAATCATCCCAGGAAGAGTAAGCACTGTTGTTAAGGAGCACTTGGTCACCCCTAGTGGTTCCTGATACCTCAAACAGCAGAAGGAAGGAGATGCAGGGCCTTGGCATCTTAACCAGCTGGATGCTGAGCAAAGCAACTACTTTCAGAATTAACTTTCATCCTTATGGCATTTTAAACTCTCCAGTTTAGTAGAAATTAAACAAGTTTGAACTCAAGCTAGGGAAAGGGTTCAGCAAGTAAAGACTGGAGTTTATATCTTCAACATCCAAGATAAACCCTGGATGGTCATGACAGTCTGTGTATAATCCCAGAATCTACAGGACGCAGAACAGGAAATCCCTGGAGTAACTGAGTTCATTAGACTACCTGAATCTGTGAACTTTGGGTTCAACAGAGAGAACAAGCCTCAGCAAGTAATGTGGAGAACAATGGAAGAAGTCACCAGACAGTGACCTCCACATGTATGTGTGCACACACACACACCCATACACACACACACACACGCACACGCACACACACACACACATACAAAAAGAAGTTAAGCTCAGGTCTGTCCAGCTTTTTGACATTTTAACACCACAAGGTCATCTACAAAGTCCGTACTCACTGACTGCACAGTCAAGTTTCAAAAAGAATTTGTTTAAAGATCTTATGATATTTTAAATAATTTTACAATGTTGTGTTGGGCCACAATATAAATACTTATCTTCAGTAGCATGCAGTTACTTGAGGCCACGGGTGACCACAAGCTTGATATACCTGGTGGAGTCACATGGTCCTGGGTTCTGCTTAATAGTGTAGTAATTCATTACTGTGAACCTTAGTAGGTAAAGGGTTATAATCAGTGAGCCTGTCTCTTGGATATGAACCACATTTTAGATTCATCAAATAATTGTTGGAAGAGTTTTATTTTAGAAGAATGGTAACTAAACTAGTTTCTCCAAATACACATCTTTTGCTTTCTTGTTTCAGTAACCTATGGTCAAACATAGTCAAAAATATTAAATATAACATTTCAGAAATAATTCAGAAGCTTTAAACCACACTGTTCTGAATATAATGATAAAGTTCTGGCTAGTACTGATGGCACTGCACCTATTAGTCACTTAGTAGCTGTCTCGGTTGCTGGTAATTATCCAGGATTTAGTACTATGATGATATTGAAACAAAACCCTGTAGAATGGATGAGGAGGGCTACTACAGTGCCTGTGTCTAGAATGACAGAGATATTATAGAAATTCTCAACTTGGTAACTGATGAAACAATTGTGCAATAATCATTAATGCCTTAAAAACTATCAATAAAAAGTTCAAGGAGACTTTGTCAAATATGAACCAGATCATTAATGATACCTAACAGTCACAGTGCACCATCAATATAGAAAAGTGCTGTCAAAAGATTAGGCATTTCACTGGGGAAATAACTCAGTCTATAAAGTGCTTACGACATAATGAGGACCTGAATTCTACTTCAATATCCCAAGTAGAGATGTTGGGTATGGTGGCACATACTTGTAAACCCAGAAATAGAGAAACAGAGACAGGCCATCCATCCTATTCTGACAAGCTCCAGGTTCAATGAGAGACTTTCTCCAAAAAACAAACAAACAAAAAAAATAGATAGACAGCATTTGAGGAGTGACACCTAAGGTTGTCCTCCTCCAGCCTCCACACACTTACATACACCCACACATATGCAAACACACGTTCTTTTTTTAAAGAACTATGGAAATGGTCCAGTAGGTAAGACCATTTGCTCCCCAAATGTGAAAGCCTGAGTTTGGATCCAAAACACCCACATAAAAAAGCCAAGTTTGATCATGTACCATGCACTCCATTGACAGGGAGGGAAAAGATAATCACTAGGGTTGGCTGGCCACCAGCCTAGCCCCAAAACAACAAGTTCCAGATTCATTGAGAGACCCCCATCTCAAGGGGATAACCTGGAAATCAAGAGTGAATGACACCCAAATGCTTCCTCCTGCCTACAAACACATACTGACAGGCATGTACACCTGGACACACACACATACACACACACACACACACACACACACACACAAAACAAGTTTACCTGAATCCATCGGTACCCATAAACTGTAGATTTTTACAAAATATGGGGGTTAGAGGACCATGTTAAACAAAATCAAATGGAATAGTAAGCTGAATCCAGAACATGGGAAAACCCATACAGGAAGCAAAGCAACCATATGTCTGAGTAATAACTTGCATGAGAGAGAGAGAGAAAGATAGAGAGAGAAGAAGAAGAAAAAAAAGAAGAAAAAGATAGTGTTATAGGTAAATGATTCTTAATGTTTAAATAAGCCACACACATACACAAAATTAAAATAAATTTTATACACATAATTAAAAATAATTTTTAATGGTCAGGATACAGTGAGCAAAGTCTAGTAGCAGATAGCGTTGTCATTATTGGAGAAAGTCATTCATTATGCTCATGGTGGCAATGTATTTATGCTTTATTTGAGCATATATGGATAACAGATATATATATGGAAATGTGTAGGGCATAATGCAGGGTGGGCCTAGCTAGGCCACTTGCCAGGAGGAATGGAGGAATGGCTCTCGTGGATGTGGTGCTCCACACCAGTTGGTTGTGAAGCCAGTTTCTGCCCAGCACCTGGAGGGAACCTGATCCACCTGGGAACAAACTGTGATTGGCTGTAGTCAGGACCCCACCCCATAAGACTATTGGCTAACAAGACCTATTAGACTCTCTGCTCTTTCTTGAATAAATGAGTTTGCAGCAGATTACCACTGCTGGCTTTCCACTCAACTCCCAGAGTCAGTGTCTTGACTATGCGTCTACTCGCCCCCTCACCCTACAGTGGAGATACTTCGGTCCACCCCGAGTGCAGGGACCCCCAACAGAAATGAATACAGGTGAACTTACAGAGCATTCTAGCTTTGCTTAAAGTATCCCCCACACCAAACATGAAATGAAGGGTTTTTTTTGAGCAAAAGAAGAATCCATGTTGTTAATGAATATGGATGAGAGGTGCTAAATTTCTGTTTCAAAAATGTTCATAATAAATGGTAAAATTACTTGCAATTTATTATTAGCTGTGTGATATTGAGCAAGTTTTAATTTTTCTGAGTTCTGATTTTCTCATCAACAAAACAGTGATAACAATGTTTTACCTCCTGTGATTATTTGGAGAATAATAAGTGATATAGATATGAATAATGCCAGGCTTCTAGTAAGTGCTTAATAATGCAGAAGTCCCTTGTAGGTACCCAAAACATTTTATTGATAGTAATCCTTTTCAAAGAATAGATCCCATCTCCAGTTTCAGAGAGTCTTCCTTTTGAGGTTTAAATCTCTCTCTCTCTCTCTCTCTCTCTCTCTCTCTCTCTCTCAGTGTGTGTGTGTGTGTGGTGTCTGTTGCGCTTGTGTGTTCGTGTAAGAATTCAGAAGTGTGCATA
The DNA here is from genome assembly GCA_035773235.1 of Eospalax fontanierii. NCBI lineage: Eukaryota > Metazoa > Chordata > Mammalia > Rodentia > Spalacidae > Eospalax > Eospalax fontanierii. The sequence continues at coordinate 115,147,298 of CM069524.1, forward strand.
CTATGGTGTACTTGTGTCTGTCAGAAGGGAAACCTTGGGTATCAGTCTTAGCCTCTCACCTTGTCTGAGACAAGTTGTCTTGTTGCTTATTTGCTGTTGTATATGCCAGGCTAGCTGGTCTGTGAGCTTCCAGGAATTCTTTTGTTCCCACCTCCCACCTTGTTGTATGAGTGCTGGGATTACACTGGGATTACAGATGCCTGCTACTATATCTGGCTTTACCTGGGTTCTAAAGATCTAAACTTAGGTCCTCACACTGCATGGCAAATGCAGCCTCAATTGAGCCAACTCCTCAGTCTCTTAATATGTCTTTTCTCGGCAGACGTTGCTTGAAGAGTGCAAATATCTCCGTCGTGTCTGAATTCCTAGTAACACTGGAAACATATAACAAGGACACTGAAAGTGGCCCCCAGCAAGTGAAGCACCTTCTAGCCAGTCCTGAGACCACAGAGCCTTCATTTATTCATTCTTCGGAACAAGGAGCCCTCATCCATCCAGTCCTCAGAACATGGAGCATTCAGTTATTAAAGTTGACACCTTACATACTGCAGACCAAGTAGTTATACCTTAGTTGGAAACTAAAAAGACTGCTTAAAAGTTGACTCCAGAGCTGGGGTATAGGTCAGTCAGTAAAGTGTTTGCCTTGGAAACGTGATCTGAGTTTGGTCCGCCAGAACTTACGTGAAAAAATTGAACATGGTGGCACACACTTGCAATTCAAGTACTAGAGAGGCCAAGACAGATGGATCCCTGGGGCTTATTGACCCACGAGCCTAGCCTACTTGGTGCGTCCCAGGTCAGTTAGAGACTCTGTCTAAGAAACAGGTGGATGGTGCCCAAGGAACGATACCCAGCGTTGACCTCTGGCCTCCACACTCACACACATATAAGTACATGTGCATCCTTAACAATGCATTCATGTGCACACACATTCACAACACAAAGTTGACTTTATCTAAAAGTTTTGCATAAACCTTCAGGCATTTGCATCTTCTACATTGGGAGTCACATATTTAAGTAAAGATTGTTATAAACTACACCTGCACGAGGCATTAAAATGAAAGGAGGAGAGCTTAGAAAAAGGCATAAAGGCGAATTTTGGGAAAGAATATTTCAGATCAGTCATAAATATAAATGATGGGTCAGAGGGGAGAAGAAGATCCATTAAGAATATCACTTAGGGTTTTGAAGAGTTATAACTAGCACAACAGGGGTTGTGAATGCAACAGCTCAGGAAAAGACTCATTTTGCTCCAAGCCCAAAACAGATACTTCAAGTTGGGTTCCATTAAAGGAAAATGGCAATGTAACAGGAAATGTGTTTCTAGAAATGTTTCTCATTAGAGAGAAGAGAAAGTCTTTTATGAAAGCAATATCAAACTCAGAAATGGTGTGTTAAGAAATGAACAAAATTGGAAAGTATTCTATTTGTAGATTCCAAGTTTTTGAACATTGTAGTTTAAGGCTTTGAATTATAAATAATAGATTGATAATAAAGTTTAAGGCAATAATTTATCTTGAATAAGAAGGAACTCTGTGTGTATCCTTTGTCTACATGTGTATAGAGTTGCCCATGCCCATACAGAGACCATAGAAGAACATCAGGGGTCCTGGCCTAATCACTCTCTCTGTCTTATTCCCTTAAAACAGAGTCTCTTTTTTAATCTGGAACTGAGTTTACAGCCAACAAGGCCCAGAAAACCTCCTATCCTTACTTTCTACAGAGCCAGGTTAACATGTACATGAACAGCCACATTCAGCTTTTTAGTGACTACAAGGAATTTGAACTCAGGTCCTCATGCTTGTACATCAAGCACTCTTACCCAATGAACCATCTTCCTAACCCCAGAGAGATCATTTTTAACCTAGCAAATGCTTGCATGCCCCAGAAAGTATACCAAAGTGTAGATAGGGATGAAGGTGGCAGTTCTATGCTTCATCACATGTCACATCAAAACTTGATAGATGTGGAAGCTGACGAGCTGTCTGAAACTTTCGGGAAGTTAGAAGCCTTTTAAGAGATCTGATTAATTTAGCATGTCAAACCTAATGGTGAATGAGTTCAGTTTCACCAAAGAGCAATTAGTCAAAGGAATAAATTAGCATGAGATATTGTCAAGTGCATAACCATGCTCATTTCTGAAGATGAAACACTCCGAATGCTGTTATTGAGTTTGCTTCTTTGTTTTACGAAGGGCTTCTGTGACATAATTCCCTCATTTGCCCAAATGCATGAAAATCCACAGCTATCATTTCTCAGGTGAACAGAGCAAAATCTTTCCAATTTGCCAGGCATGGTGGTGAATTTCTTTAATCCCGGTACTCAGGAGGCAGAGGCAGGTGGATCTCTGTGAGACTGAGGCCAGCCTAATCCACATATCATATTCCAGGCCAGCTGGGGATACAGGGAGATATACCAAACAAAATCAACAAAGAAAAACCTTCTAGTTTGGTTTTGAGCCACATTGTCTACCTTTTCCGGTCTGCTCTTTTCATGCTATTTACAGGACATTTCAGACTTGATCTGGCAAGTTCAAAGTGGTATGAATGTAGACTACAGGACATTTCAAAACCATGAAACACTCTTTCAGAAAATCTGTCAATGGGGACGGAGAGATGGCTCAATGGTTAAGGGCACTGACTACTCTGGCAGAGAACCTGGGTTCAATTCTCAGCACCCACATGGTGGCTAACAACCAGCTGTAACTCCAGCTCATGGGAAATTTGTCATTCTCTCTGACCTCTGCAGGCATTGCATGACACAGGTATACTTACACACATGCAAGCAATACATTCATACACATAAAAAAATTAAAATGAACTATTTTTTTAAAAGAAAACCTGTCAATGTTCAGCCCTAAATAGTATACCTATAACATATAACACACACACACACACACACACACACACACACACACACACACACCTGAGGGATTGTATTGCAGAAAAGTGAGTTATAAGACTATAGGAGCCAGAAACTGGGGAGAGGACTACAGCAAAACAGTGCCTTCTGGACATTAACAGAGATGCATTCATTAACTTGCAGAGACTGTGGCTGCCTGCATAAGACCTGCAAAAGATCCAGCCAGCCAACATTCTAGCATGGATGGGGAGGGTCTCAGGAGACCCCAGCTCTAGCTGAGGAGCTCCTGACAGATGATGGCTGCTGGGGGAGGAAATGTCAGATTTTCATAAAGTAAGTTGCCGATGTTCCAGTGAATGGCTCTCCACCCATGCACATATGGACAGCACTCATTGGACTCAGGAGGTTATAAAAACAAAAAGAAGACGTGAAGTTGGGAGGGGGGTTACGGGGATCTGGGAGAGGTTAGAGGGAAAATGGGTGGAGGGGTGGACATGATCTAAATACATTGTATTCATGTATGAAATTACTAAAGAATAAATTGTATAAAATAAAATTAAAGAAAAAGCATCTCAATAACATCCCTTTGTGTTTGAGATAGACAAATAATATCACACCTCTTGCAAAACTCTGGCTTCTGGGTGTCCCTCAGCACACACCCCTGCCCCGCACTGCTTCCCGTGATTCCCTGACCACCTTTCCTTTCTTCGCCCCTTCCTTAGCACATCCATCTCTGCGTCTTCTTCCACCCCGTACCCCCTTGCTTCATCACCGCCCACACTCTGCCTTCTCGAGGAGCTAACTCCTCCTCATCCTTCAGATCCTAGTGCTGATCTCAGAGCCACTTCCCTGGAAGCATGACACTGACTTCGACAGGGAGGCTACGGCCCTGTGTAATACAGGCCCCTGTGCTAAGCCCAGATGTAACACCTGTCCTCACCACCATATGCCCTTCTTCCATTCATGCTGCTGTGTGGTGATTCCCTCCAAATTAAAACACCCCCTCCAGGAAAGAGGAGGAGATTCATGAGATACAGGAAATAAAATCCATGTGTCTGCGAAAACAGAAAATAAGGTTCACAAGGACCTCTCCTGAAGGTTTCAGAAGCTCTGAAGAACTGTGGGGAAGGAGACGATGATCAACCAAGTTGCTAAGAGGATATGCAACTGCCTTCAAATCGCCCAGGCTCCTGTTAGTAGCCCTTACCCATAGTCCTGTAAGTAACCCCAGTAAATGCCTTGGTCCACCAAGCTGAATTTGACATCATCATTACTTTGGTCTATCATCGGTTCTATATCTGGGGTGAGTAGGGTTTTGTGTGTGTGTGTGTGTGTGTGTGTGCATGCGTGTGTGAGTGTGTGCGTGTGTGTGTGTGTGTGTTCTGTCTTCCTAGGAAAAGTCCAACATAATATGTTTTCTGTAAACAGACACTCTACAAAAATTGCCTCTTCTGACACCACAATTCTCCATATTGTCAAGTGCAGTAGTCCCTTCCTGCCAACTGACATGTCATCAGCATTTGGAAGAACCGAAAGCTTCCCTCTTCTTAAAACATTCTTTCATCTAAGATTCAGGATGTCACAACTATCCAGTATCCCTTCTAACTCATTAGCTACTTTTCTTTCTTACCTAGAACCCCTGATCTCAGAGCACTGTAAGCTGAGTGTTGGGCTCTTCATTCTTCTCTGCCCACATTCTCTCCCTGTTTTAACTCACCCAATCCACATGCCAATGGCACCCATTAATGCTTCGAAACACCAGCATCTTGACTAGATTCTTCACTAGTAGTACATCCAGTCATCTACTCCACATTTCCTCTTAAATTGACTCAAACAAAGTGGAATTTTCTGGGGCTGAATCAATAGCTCAAACAGTAAACTGCTTGCCTAGCAAGCAGGAGGACCTTAGGTCTAGTATCAAAACTCACATTAAATTCTGGGTATGGTGAAGCATGCTCATGATCCTTCCAGTACTAGGGAGGCTAAAAGAAGGATTCCTGAGGTTTGTTCATTAGGAGAATTAACCCAAGACTGATTGACTTGGCATAGAAAGAAGACTCTAACCATACTCATTAAACAGAAATTTACCCTTAATTAAGTATGGATTTCAGTCTGAGTTAATGCTCTAGAGAAACGGAGGCACCAACCAGAAATATATACAGGTTTTTGTAGGATTTTTCACATCCTTTGGCAATAACCAAATTGGTTGATTTGAGACTTCAGTAGGAGTAATCATCCCTGTAGGCCATTATAAGAAGTTTAAATCACCAGCATTTTACAAAAGCAGATAATTAGAGCAAGGGTATGAAATTCCCAGTAACAAGATATATTGTTGATGCCAATACAATATTAGATATTTTAACAAACATGATACATTGTAAACAGATATTTCCTTAAGATAGTAGACTGTACTTTGTGTCTATCTGTCCTATCTCAGCCTGAGACTGAGCTCAGAGCGATCTTTATGATTTGAGTACAAGTAGAAGTTTCCAAAGTCTTAACTGTTACATCTACACATATCAACAAAGCATACTTATTAGTCTTGTTATTAGGCATACATGGGATTTATATCAAATTCATTTCTTAGTACTTAATTATAGTAGCACACAAGAAAAAGTTATACTGAAGTCATGGCTCATTAGTTCCACATTTTTCTTCATCATACTCATCAGTCAGCATAGCAGATTTGGTGAGTTCCAAGCCAAAGAGATATTCTGTCTCAAAAGAAGTGGATGGCATTCTTGAGGATGGCACCAAGGTTGTCCTCTGCCCTCCACAAACATGTGCATGCCCATGTAAACACATATACCTCTACACCAGTACATACATATACATGTACTCACACACAAACACACACATTAAAATCTAAAGTGGAAAAGAGAATTTCCCATTACCATCCCCCTTCCTGTTCAATAATATATAGTCCCATCTCCAATCTTTCTTGTTTCTGCAAATGGTTCTACCATCCATCCATTTGTCAATGAAGGCAAAACCTGGAGTCATTCTTCACCTGCTTTCTAAACACTTGATCTTCAGCCCACCACCTTGATAATGTGTCATATACCTCGAAAGTTCTTTGCAACCTCACAGATAATCACTGGTTAAAATCACCTTTACTTCTCTCAGGGATGATTTATAGTTTATTCAATGGAGTCTTCATAATTATCAAAGCGCTATTTCAAAATATAAGGTGGGTGCTGAAGAGAGGGCTTAGTTGGTAAGATGCATGCTGTATAAGCCCAAGACCTGAGTTTGATCCCTAGAACCCACATTCTAAAAAGCCAGATATGGTAGCATGTATTTGTAATCCTAATGCTGGAGGGATAGAGACAGGAAGATACCTGGGATTTGCTGGCCACCTAGTATTGTCAAATATGTGAGATCCAAGTTCAGCAACAGATCAGTTGAGGCCCTGTCTCAAAAAAATGCTAGAAGGCAGTAGAGTAAGATACCTAATAACTGATTTCTGGCCTCTACATGTACATGGGTACATATACATGTGTGCCACACACAGACATATGCACATTTGTATCACACCCATAAATGACAAAAAGAATATGAGGTGGGTTGTGTGATTCTCTAGTAAAACTTCTTTAGTGGCATCTCATTGCACTGAGGATAAAACTCTAATACTTCAATAGAGCCTGCAAGGCTCTGAACACCTGACCTTTGGCCTCATCTTCTTGTCTCTATCCTTTTCTCTAAATTCCTTGCTAAGCTCCAGACTCAGAAGCTGAGAAGCAAAGACCGAGTTTCATACTATCATGAAGAGCTGAGAGAAAAATAAGAATCAGAGAAAACTGGAACAAATTTCGTATCTGCTTTGGCAGAAAGTGAATAGGTAATAACTGAAACTGAAAAATCAAGAAGCAACATTTACTTATGTTTTAAATATCTGAAGGAAAGTGGAGAATCAACAAGAAGCACTGAAGATGGTGGTCTGAGTAAACGCTAATAAGAGATGGTGAGCTGGCCATGATTGTACATCTCAGCAGTCCCAGGACTCAGGAGATAGAGGCACCGGGATCAGGAGCTTGAGGTCATCTTTACCTTAAGGCCAACCTGGAATGCATGAGACTCTTTCTCACACAAAAAAATTAGGAATTGGAATGGTAGCTAAGGAATGATATAGTAGAAAATTTCCTGGTTTTTCTTAATAATCTCTTATACCATTTTACTTTTAAAGGACATATGGTTGTTACTTTGAAGAAGTATTGGGGTATTAGGAAGAGGACTGTAAGATCTATAAAGGAAGATCAAGATGGGGAGAGAAAGTCATAAGATTATGGAATGTCTCAGTTTCTAAACACAGAATAGAAAAGAGAAGAGCATCACTTATATTTGGGAATTAAATTTGGGGTAAAGGATAAACTGTGCATCTTCCACTGTTGGTTGCCTTGGCAACTGGACATCCTACTAATGATAATGTTCTTATAATGTGCAAATGCACATGCAAATGAAGTAAATAGTAATCAGGAGCGAAACAATAGGGCATTGGCAGGTCACATTTTAGTGCAAGACCTGGGGAGGGTCTAGGACAAGGTTGTTCCAAGTCAAAGGGTCAGATAATGAAGAGAATTAAGGAGATACATTAAGTCTGCTCTCCCAGAGCATTCCTGGTGCTTCAAATAAATTGTGTTTCTGTCTAATTTTGGTAATGCCACCATATGCAATGAACTGACTATTCTGTGGCTCCCTCACTACCTTATCTGTGTGGCAGTCCTCATCATACCCCTCCAAGAAACCCATTGGGAAAATGTGGGTAAAACTGAACTCTTCCTCTCCTGCAAATTGCCCTTTCCAAGTCTCATCATTTGGCAGCCAGTAGAGAAGTATTTATTGAATACATAAATAAGTGACTAGATGAACAGTTATGCTTTCAGGAATATGGCATAGCTACTAGCTACTCCCATTGCTAGGATTTAAAGGCTGTCAAAAAGGTTTGCTTCTCCCCTGGATAGATGTCCTCACCGAGGCCTTGAGTCTCTGAACTTCTTGCTGTGGCAAAACACCTGACCCAAGAAGCCCAAGAAAGGAAGAGTCTTTTGGCTACAAGTTAGAAGGTTTAGTCCATTATGACAGAAAAGACATGGCAGCAGGACTACACTCTGGCTAGACGCATAGCACCCACAGTCAGGATGCAGAGAAAGATAAATGCTAGCCCTCAGCTCACTTACCTCTTTTGATTCATTCCAGGAGCCCGATTCACCTAACTCACACTGCCCCGTTCTGCTGGCAGCTTGGGATATAGCCTGGTCCCCTTGGACCACAGTCACATCAGCTTCTGAGTGTCCTTTGAAGCTGACCCTGGTGGAAACACTTTCCTTGGTGGTTATCTTGCAGAAAAAACTTGTTTGGTGGCCTTCTCCTCACCTTCCTTGCCTGCAACACTAAATCCATACTCCTTTCCTTGAAAAACTACACATTTTTCAAGTATTCCTGATCTCTGGTGTTGTACATTTGAATAAGAACAGTAAGCCACAGCCATCTCACAGGCTGAATGTTATGCTGTCTTGAAACTTTCTCTACCAATGACATTAGTCTACTACTTTTGAATAATTCATTGAGGTTCTCAGAACATTTGCTGAATGAAGCCAGGTTCATTGCCATACTATATAATGTGAACGGCTCTAACACGGTTCTCAATTGGGTCTCTGTTTTTCTCTGAAACTTCATGAGCTGAAGAAACTTCATCAGCTGCTTGTATTTCTCTAAGCCCCCTGGTCTTCCCAACTCCCACCACTGTGGTCCATTAAGCTATGATTATAGCATTCTGTGACTTCTGTGGCAGCCTAAAGATCCGAACTCTTCCACGTGCTTCCTGAATACCAGATCTAAAAGGACAAACCACATTTTTCGGTTTTATCACAGCAACAACTCCACTCCCTGGTAAAAAATTTCTGTATTGCTGATCTCATTGCTATAATCAAATACCTGAAAAAGAAACCTAAAGAAGGAGGGGTTTGTTTTGAGTACAGTTTGAAGTGCAGTTCATTATGGCAAGTAAGGCACGGTGGCAAGAGTGTGAGCAGCTAGTCACAACGCTCCTTTTCATTTAGTCCAGAGCCCCAGTCCATCCGGGTGCCACCCGCATTCAGGATGGGTCTTCCCTCCTCAGTTAAATGTTCTTGGAAAGGTCCTAGTAGGGATGGTCAGAAATGTGTTTCCAAGGCTATTCAAAATCTAGTGAAGGTAACAAGATTAATTACAGACTCTACCAAGAATGGGCCTTTTGGAGGACTTTTGTCATTGAAACTCAATAGGGCTTCTCAAAGTTTGTTTATGGTTTGGTTTTGGTTTGCAAAATCAAAACTCAAGTTGCATATGCAATTCCTATAAACAAACAACAAAACACATTAGTGTATTCAGATTAATACAGGCATTTGTTCCTGCCCACAGACAAGTAACCACAATGGCACAATTTGAAGGGTTCAAAAGGGACTGACAACCTGAAAATATTTTCTTTTCTTTTCTTTTTTATTTTTATTTTTTTGGTCTGTTTGAGACAAGATCTCCCTCTATAACTGACCTGGAACTCACTATGTAGACAAGGCTTGCCTTGAAGTCACAGAGATCTGCTTGCCTTTGCCTCCTAAGTGCTGGGATTAAAGGCATGCACCACCATGCCCAGCTCAAAAAATGTTTTGCTTTCTAACCATCTATAAATCAGAAATACCTTTATCATATTTGGCACCTGCAAGTTGCATTATTTCCTAGAAAGTTGTGCTAAAAATCGACATGTATTATGTAAAAGAACAACAATATCAGTCCATCAGTCCATAAGGGAATGGAGATGATGAAAGAAAGGAAATCTCATTCATATAAAATCCTTGGGTCCAGGACTAACTAACTGAGGAACTTTATCAAACTTAAGTAACTTAATAGAGACTACATTTGTTAAACTGTGAAATGCCAATTAAGATCCCCACTTAAAAGAATTATTATAAGAACCATAGACTATCTGATAAACTATAAACCAACATGCAAATAGCGTAATCATATCAAATTTAGATTATATGGACATCTTAAATTATTTAGAAGATAAGCATCAGAGTCTTGAGATAACAGAACAGGCAAAAGAAGATTTTGCTGACATGGGCATAAGATGCTAAGAAAGAAACCAAGACAAACTGATTAAAGGGTCACTCCCCATTCTCCTCCCTCAGTAACATTAATGCTCAGCAAAATCCGGTCCCCACTTCAGTGATCTGGTTTCTATATCACTGTTCTAGTTTCCTCTGTTGCTGTAATAAAACACTCTGACCAAAAGCAACTTGGGAAGGAAAGGGTTTATTTGGCTTATACTCCTAGGTCACAGTACATCACTGAGGGACGTCAGGGCAGGACCATAAGCAGGAACTCAAAGCAGAAACCACAGAGGAAGGCTGTATTCTGGTTTACTCTTTGGCTCATTAACAGGTTTGTACTTATCTAGCTTTCTTACTTTTATGATTTATCTATTTTATAAGTATTTGCCTATATGTATGTAATTGCATCCCTTTTGTGCAGTATCCAAGGAGATCAGAGGGGGTCACTGAATCCCCTGGATCTAAGTTATGGACAGTTGTTAGTTGCTGTGTGGGTCTTGGGAACCACCGCCCCCACCATCCTCTGCAAAAGCAACCAGTGCTCTTAACCACTGAGCTATTTCTCTAACTCTGTCAACTAGGTTTCTGTATATCCTAGGCTCACTTGCCTAAGGATGGTGCCATCCATGGCGGACTGGGTCCTCTCACATACATCATCAATCAAAGCAACCCTTCATAGACACAGAAACAGGCCCATCTGATATGGGGAATCCCTCAACTGAGACTCCCTCAGGTAATCCTAGACTGTGTCAAGTTGACAGCTGAAGCTAACCAGGACAACCATTTTTTTCCAAACCATGGGTAATGACACTCTAGTGATTTGTCATGATCAGTATTTTTATAAGTGAAATAGAACATAACTGAAGAGACACAGAAAGAACACACCAAAGCACACTGCAGCAAAGGTAAATATTTCCTAAACTTTTTATCTTGTGTGTGTGTGTGTATTGCCTGCATTTGTGTAGATGCACCCATGCTGTGCACATGAGCCATCTCTCCAGCCCCCTAAGTCTTTTATCTTTTGTGGCAATTGTATTCAGTGTCTCCATGTGCTACTGGATCACTGAGTGCAATGTATTGCTTACTAGTAGTCACAACTGGAGATTTGTCAAGTTTTCCCCCTAAAATTACTCAGCTATGTTAGTTCCTAAATGTTCAACTCTGTTTCATGTAACATTTGCCCAACGGTTTTTGTCTCCTGTGGCAGGTCCTTTCTACCCACCCCAGCCTGTATGAGGGTCTTTCCTGAGAAACAAATAGTTGAAGTTTGTTGATGTGTTCTGTGAGTTCAAATCCCTATTCCGCCGTCCTCCTTCATTCTCCCCAGGACAAAGGCCATGCTGTCTGTGGACTGAAGTCTCACCTCATTCTATTAAATGTAATCAAGTGCATCATATTCTGTTTGCAATTCATTGACAACTACTCTGGAACTTCTAAATTTTTGATTTTTTTAAAAGCAGTAACTTTCAGTTTCTCACTCCAATATTCTGTTATATTGCAATCATGTTGGAGATATTTGCTGAATTAACACATAAAAGATATGCTGGAATCCATACATTCTTTCATCTGTATTAAGGTCTATTGTGTCAAGTTAATGTCCCCAAGTGACCTCAGTGCAGGTTCATCCACTGAGGTTGGGGTGTTATGAGGGAGGGAGTCAGTGAGCAAAGAGATATAAAGGTGATTAAGACTGATTGAAATGTTCTGTGTGAAACACACAGTGATTCAATAAAAAAGTTAAGTAATAATAATAAATGAAATATTCGAAAAAGAAAATCAAAGTAAAATTTAACTAAATAAATATGAATAAAATTTAAACTACAGAATTTATTGATGTTTTCAAACATTGCCTGTAAATACAATATTGAGATGTAAATGCAAATACTTATGTATTTTCAAACAAAAGATAAGCTGGAAAATTGAAAAGTCATTTTTTTCCTGTTGAAAAGTGGTTCCAAAATAGCCATCCAACTCTCATGTAGGATTTGTTTAGCACTGCACATGACAGAACAAAGAACCTCCTCCCTTCCAGGGCCCTGCAAGTCTACATTCATTTGCCACTGAGGAAACTCCAGAGTTATTTGTGAATGATAATCTTCAGATTATAGGCATCTGATTGATTTGAGAACACCTTCAATCTCAAATAAATGTATAGATGCTTTAAAAAATGAAATATAGTCTACCTCACCAATATCCTTGACTCAAAATGTCAGTGAAGGTTGTCCCTTCAAAGAGTAGCAATATGTTTTCTATGAGACATGAAATACTTCAAATCAATATATATTATATTAAAGCTCTGGATTTGGAAGGTGTATTTTTTTAAATAAAACAACAAAACAAGAGAGAAAAGTATCATTTCACCCCCCCTCATGTCCCTGGAGAGATACAAGCCTTTACATTCTGTTGGTGTGCACATAAGGAAGAGCTTCGGATAAAGAAAAGAAACCAATATTCTGTTTCCAAATTGGACTGGGCATTTTGGAAGATTCTCTGGGGCAGTGGCTGCCACATACACTTCAACTCCTATAAGCCAAGGCTTCTCAAATCTTTTCACTTACAACCCCTTTATGTTTAAGACATTTCTATATGATCTTAGGTATATAGTTCTATGAAACAGATTCATAAATCAAATATTTACTGATAAATTTAAATACTTTTTGATATACATGTAATTTTACCATTTGTTAAAGATTAAAGAAAAATTATATGCTAATGAGATGGATATGCTTGCTTACTTTTACAGAAATAAATTTTATGTGAATATTTGATATTACTGTATACAGAGCATCTTCAATGTTTTTCAAAGATGATCAATATTTTGATTTTATAGTCCTTAAGACTGAGAATGCCATTCACATTAATTTGCAGTACAAAATGGCAGTGGTATGTTTAGGGCCACATCAAAAACTATTGGAAATTCTATCCAACTCTTAAAGCAAAATTCACTGAATAATTTTTTAGGAAACTCAAGTCAATAACGCAACATAACTTTTAAAATCAAGGAGTCTAGCGTAATACAGTCCAGAGATAGAATAGTTTGATACAAACATGTTGAGGAATGACGGTAGGTTATTAAAGTCTTTGTTTTTTTATAATCAAGCTATTATGTTTCTATCACAGCAGAAAACAATATATACATTAAAAACACTGCAACTCATAACATACAATAATATCTCAGTCATGATGCTTGGGGCAGTGCAGTGGAAAGTGACCATGCTGAATGTTCACAACCAAGGCTCAAGAAGCCCTGCAATGAAACTCACATGAACACTTCCACAAACCCCTTGGATTTGCTCTGCATTTTATCTTGAACTAATTTTGGTTACTCTGCATTCAGAAACTCTTAGCTTCAAATGTCAACTTGGCACAGCATAGAATTACCTGAGGGAGTCTCAGCTGAAGAACTGCCTAGATCAGATGGGCCTGTGGCTGTAACTGTGAGGTCTTTACTTGGCTGATGCTTGATGTGTGATGGCCCAGTCCCCTATGTGCAGCACCATCCCTGGGTAGGTGAGCCTGGACTGTATAAGAAAGCAAGCTAAGTAGGAGCCTGCAATGGAAGCAAGCCAGCAAGCAACATTCCTGTGTGGTTCCTGTTTGCCAATTCCTGCTTTAAGTTCCTGCCCTGACTTTCCACAGCGATGGATTGTGTAGAAGTATAAGTCAAAGAAATCCTTCCTAGGGGCTGGAGAGATGGTTCTGCTGTTAAGAGCACGGGATGCTCTTATAGAGGACCTATGATGGATTCCCACGTGGCAGCTAACAACCATCTGTAATTCCAGTTCCGGGCATCTGAAACCCACTCCTGACCTCCACAGACACTGCACAACACAAGTGTGGTTACATACATGCAGACAATACACTCATACACATAAAATAAACATAATTTTTTAAAAGTTTCCTTCCTCAAGTTGTTTTTGGTAAGAATGTTTTATCACAGCAACAGAGATCAAACTAGGACAGAAATATTTTAGTGTTTACAAATCTTTTGTGATTCTATTATAATGTGATCCCTACATGAGGCTGTGACCTACAAGCTGAGAAGATGACATGCCGATGAAATAAAATGTGAAGGGAAGCTAGGTATGGTGGCTCACAGCTCTAATCCAAGTACTCAGGAGGTGAAGGCAGGTAGATCTCTGTGAGACTGAGGGCAGCCTATTCAAATTCCAGGCTATCTGGGGCCACAGGGAGACCCTGTTTCAAAAACAAACCAAAAAAAAAATGTGAAGGGGAGTTGAAACAAATTAAAGCTGTTAAAGTCTAGTCCTCATTTCATCAACTGATCCAGATTTCCCTGTTAGTTCCCTTTCATTAGCACAGACACTAAAATAAGTTTTCTAAAACTATTCGAATCAAAGTTTTGCATCTTTTTCAAATTTGAATAAGCATTTGGATCTACTGGACCATCGTCCAAAAATGCACATTTCTGATTCAAGATATTTGTGGTTTTGAACTTCTCAAGCACTCTTTGTGACTCTGATGCTTCTGATTCCTGGATGGGGTGCCCAAACTCCATCCAAGTCATTCTTCCCTACACAGAGAAGTAGCAGATGACCAAGGTAGTGAGACACATTCATAATCTAGTCATGTACACATACAGAGGACTGTAGCCGCCCTGGCAGAAATGAAGATACTTGACACTTGTGTCTCTGAGTGTGACTATCAGACTATTGAAACAATGGCATTTCCTCGGAAATCTCACGCTGAGAAAAGGAAAAGGTACCTGCAAGAAGGGGAACTTTTCTTCCAGGAAAGAGATTTCACATAGTTCTAACAACTTGTCAGATCACCTCACAAGACAGACTGAAATCTACATAATGACGGAGTTTTGAGCAAGACTGCTTAGATGTGCCTATCCTTGGTTCTCTAAGTATAAGATTAAATTTTAATCTTTAATCTTACTTCAAGAGAAGGGGTCACTGGATCTCTTTGCTCCTCTTCCCAATGCAGACACATTGAATAACTGTTCTTTCTCTGTGTTCTGCTATTATTTTGACTCTTTTAATTGGATTATTGATATTGAACTCCAAATTCAGTATCACTTTGAAAAATCCTAAGCCATGTTCTCTGGCTTATCTTCCCAGGAGCCTCCCTTCCTCTTATTCCTTGAGCTTAAAGTCTATGATAAAGTCTTACTTAGTAAACTCCAACTCTGCTTCCTGTTGGCCTGTTCTGAAATTCTTTTCTGTGGCAAGGCCAAGTATCCAGCTATGCCTTAGTGGAGGTCTCTGGAAAAAGCAGGCCAGGCTGCTGGTTGCAGCTTGGAGCAGTATCTCCCCCAGTGCAGCTGACACCAGCTACATCCACAGTTCTCAAAGTTGCTGTTTTCTGGCTTATTTACACTGTTAGCTCTGAAGTGATTCTTGGAAGACTTGTCCCCTTGGCTGCTGGTTTTGAAGGGTAAAGAGAAACTGATTTGCGCAAGGAATGTGAATATGGTGCCAGGTAGAAGAGACAGTTGCAGGGAAGCAATGAGTTGATGATATATATTGTTTGCTGTTTAAGGAAAATATTGGCTAATCCTTTGCATCAGTTTTAAAGATAATTAATAAGCAGTTATTTTTTAAACTTATGAATGAGAAGAGATAGATATGTCAATTAGATGAAGTGTTTGGGTTTTTTATGGTGGGGAGTGTTTGGTTGGATTTTGTTTGTGGTTTAATTTTAGCAAGAGTTAGTGTTACCAAAGAAACTGAGATTCCCTTCGGGATTTCTTAGTCTCATTAATAAAATAATTTAGAATCAGACTCAGAAAAAAGCTCAAGGACAAGTTTATTAGAGTTTAAAAGAAAAACACAGTAGAAGATTTGTAAAAATCCCAGTAGCCTCAAGGTAGACAGTTGGAAAACAAAGTCATGCCCTTTTCGTTAACCATGGAATAGAAATAAATAATGGTACAGGGGACATACAGTGTACCCTAGAGGGTTCTTAGTCCCATTCATAAAAGAATTTAAGAATGGACTCAAATAGATGCTTTAGGACAATTTTATTAGAACGTAAAGAAAAATACTCAGAATAGACAAGCTGTGACTCTCAAAGCTGCCTAAAGGAGGAGAATGGAGGACAAAAGAAAAAGAATCCATGAAGCCATGCTGGTTTAGAGCCAACATGGAAGTCAGATACACGGCAGGAGAAGGAAGCTTTAGAGATAAAGGCAAGAAACTCAGAAGGTTGGAGCAGTCCAAAGCATTAGGGAAAGCATGCTCGCAACATATGATATGGAAAAGGAAGGAAGATACTACAGGTTTCAGAATTCAGAAAACCAAACAGACTTACAGAGAACCACATGTCTGTGGCCAGGTCCAGAAACACTGGCCCAGGAAGTAAGAGTCTAGACAGGAAAAGTTCACTATCTCACTAACACATTAGGTATTACACCCATCTATTTAGCATGAGTCCACCTTTCTAGGGGTGAGTCTATGATCAGGTGATTGACCAGTGAAACTGGAAAAATGGCTCTTCAGACAGAGAAACTAGAGATTTTATTTTTTGACCATCTAATCCTAAGGGGCTATTTTGCTAGTAAACAGTACCATACAGGAGAAACCTCCCTTTGAATTGTTGACCAGGGTGGTAGTCCAAAAGACTCCAAATATTACACAGGCTATTTCCACAGCCCTTGACTGCTCCCAGAACTTGAAGGTAAGACCCTATTGCTGAAGACAGGACATACTTTGGACACAGGACTTGGAGCAATGGAGCTGAAACTGACCTGGAAATCACCTCCCTGAAAGCTATCTCTCACAGATCTGCAGAGTACTACACAAGCTGCTAAGGGAGAACATCGATCCGTGGTCTGATACCAGCTTAAGGCCTAATAAACACAATGACAGGCACAGCAAACAACACTGATACAGGAGTTGCACTTTTATCTCGGGGGTAATCAACAGCTACCCAAATGGACTTAAAACCTACTCAGTGAGAGGAAACTCATGTGTGGTATTGCAGACATAGACAAATATACCTGGCTGAAGAGGTTATAGATCTTAAGCCTAAGGCTGTCACATCCCTAGACAAATATAATTTCTTACTATAGGCAAAATATGGATCCTTATATTTACAGACAAGTATCCCAGTCACCACTCATCAAAGAAGCTTCTTTGCAACAGATGGAGATTATTACAGAGCTCTCTGCAATAATTCACAAAGATTGTCTTTGAATTGCCCAAACCTAGGTGGCACATCTATAACACAAACTATGCACCTAAGTAAGGCTCATGGAACACAGTGGAACAAGGGGTAGAGAGAACATTAATGCATCTCTCAGCTTTCATTAATGAAGCTCCCTTATGTAATAGAAGGCCATGAACACAAAAGGACACAAACGGCCAAAACATAAAGAATAAGAATCTGCAGAGTGTGTGTCCTTGGACAGGACTCCTATATTAAACTCAGTCCATCCAGGGCTAAGGGATCATTGCTGAAGAGGGGGCAGAAAGATTGTAAGAGCCAGGGGAGGAGGTGTATGACCCCATGGAAATAGACTCCTAAGGCTCCTGGGACCTTGTTCATATGAACCTATAGCAATGGTGTCAGCATCCACAAGACCCATGCAAACCCAAGCAGGCAGAAACCCAGCACAGAACTGGAGAAATGGGCAGCAGGCCCCAATCTTAGCCAAAGAGCTATGGGCAACTGGTTACTGCTGGGTGAGGAAAAGTTGATCTTAAAGGGAGGGACTCTAGATAGGCTGACTAGACCTCAGACTAGTCTGGGGACACTAACTTGATTTGATGGGCCTTAACATAAATGACAGAATGCATAAATTCCAGCTGGAAACTAGGAGAAGATACCAATGAGAAAGTGGGTGCAATACTGTTTAAGATATTCTGTATGAACTACACAAAAATTCAATTGAAAATTTACAAAAAAAATTATGTAAATCATGAAAAAATTAAATAAATAAAAGAATGAAAAAAAAAGCACCCCCAAGAATGTAAGTGGACTGGTGAACCAAGGAAAGAGAGCCAAAGGACTCGGCCACGTGCTGGATGCTCATGTGTATCTCCTCTCCTGTTTGTATTTCACAGGCTTTATTTTGAGCGTGCTCTGCATTTTAGATGATGTCAAGATAAAGAAAGCTTCTTGTCTTCCTCTGCAAACTGGCTTTTTTCATGTTATTACTGATGTGCCTAGTTTCAGTTCCTAATCTGCCCCAGTGGGAACTATGTTCCATTTTGTTTTTTATAAAAATCCCTTCATCTGTATAATCAAAACACCATACAAGTAATTTTTAATGCATATTGTGTGTACACATGTGGAGGACAAAGGATAACCTCAGATGTAAATCTAAAGAGTTTCATGCACCTCCTTTGAGATATTTCTCATTGACTTGAGCTCTCCAAGTAAACTAGGCTGGCTGGCCAGAAAGCCCCATGGATCCTCCAGTCTTTACCTCCCCAGGGCTGAGACTCCAAACATGTTATTATACCTGGCATTTTATGTGGGTTTGGGGAACAAGTTCAGGTTCTTATGCTTAAGAGGCAAGAACTTTATGGACTGAGCTATCTATCCAGCAGCTGCCAAACAAGAGATCTGCCCACAGATAACTTTTCAGTCTCCAGTAGAGACAGAAAAAAAATTTTTTTAAGTCAGGTATAGTGGCACACGCCTTAAATCCCAGCACTCTAGAGGCAGAGACAAAGGAATCTCTGTGAGACTGAAGCCAACCTGATCTATGTAGTGAATTCCAGGCCTGCTGTGGCTGCAGGAAGACCCTGTTTCAAAATTTGATCAAATTCTTAAAAAGTAATTAAAGCCACACTACACCTCTTGTCCCAGTTCTCTCACATTCAATACTGGTTATACCTTCATCTTTTACCTTTGGGGCCCAAAGAGTTGAGCTTTTTCTTGTCTACAAGAGACTTATCATAAAGATGTAAGTACAGAAACATTCAAATAACACCATTTGAGAAAAAAATACTGGAAAAAACAATGGTTCTATCTTACAAAGGGTCAATCCCCACATACAGGCTACTGAATGAAATAAAGATGGCCAAGCAGTTGGGCTGGAGAGATGTCTCAGTGGTTAAGAGCACTGGGTGCTCTTGCAGAGGACCTGAGTTTGGTTCCCAACACTCACATGGCAGCCAATAACCATCCTTGATTCCAGTTCCGGGAGATCCAACACCCTTTTCTGACCTCCACAGGTATTTTATGACATGAATGAACTTACATGCAGGCAATACACCCATACACATAAAATAAAAATAGTAAATATTTTTTTAATAAAAAAAGACAAGAAAATGGGAAAATGGAAGTTTATAAATGAAGAATCTCTGGTACAGTGTCCCCAACTCTACCCAGGAGGTGTATCCTGAGCTTTCTGTCTTCTATTCATCACAATCTCTGATCAAAACAATGGAAGCATGTCTCACCCTGACAAGTACCTTTACCCCTTGTCGTCTCTCCCATCCATGATAATTATATTTAAGTGATAAGGAAGTATAAATAAAAATGCCCAGAAAGAAATTACATCTTCTAACTGAACTTTCTACAAGGCTGATTAACTGATTAGAACTTCTATGACTATAGAGAGTTTAGAATGTTGAAGTCCAGAGCCTAATTACAGTTTGTCTCTGGCGATCTTTAACCCCTACATAAACACTCTTTGCTACCTCTATTTAGACTCCCTCCCAATTCTTATCCTCAATATACCCCTACCAAATTTCATGCATTCTGTCATATATTAAGGCCTGTCAAGTCAAGTTTGTATACCCAGATATCCATCAATATGAGTTCATCCATTGGAGTCTGTTCAGTGTATCTAGTGTCAGCCCTTAAAGAAGACCAACTCTCCCTCACCCATCAGTGATCAGCTGCCAATAGTTCCTCCTGCGCATTTCCCCATGTCTATGCTAGGTTTTTGTCTGATTGACTTTGCATGTGTCTTGTGCATGATGTCACCATTGCTGTAAGTTCATATAGACAATTTTCTAGGAGCCTAGAAGCCTCTGTTTCCTTCTGACCATGCACCAACCCTGGCTCTTACAATCCTTCTTCCCCTTCTTCTGCAGTGTTCCCTGAACTGTGGGTGGGAGAGGTTCATACAGGGACACCCACTCTGCAGTCTCTTTTTCTCTACACTTTGGCCAGTTCTGCCCTTCTGTGCTAATCACAACCTGTTTAACGAGGAAGCTTTACTGGTGAGACAAGAAATACATTAGTGTTCTTTCTATCCCCTGTTTCTCTACGTCTGTAGGCCTTAGGTATAGATGTTCTATTGCATCTCAAAGACGTTTATTCTCTGATATTCTCCATTTGTGGTAAAAAGAAACTTCATTCATTGGTGACAGGTGTACTTGTATATGAGGATTTAGTGCTATGATCCACAAATGAAAAAGGAAAAAAAAAATAAGTCACTTGTTTTTTTGAGTCTGTGTTACTTCACATAGTATAATATTTTCAATTCCATCCATTTACCTGCAAATTTCATGATTTCACCTTTCTTTACAGCTGAGTGAGTGCCACTGTGTAAATGTACCATATTTTCATTATCTATTTGTCAATTGAAGGACATTTAGGTTGTTTCCATTTCTAAGCTGTTGTAAAAAGAGCAGCAACAAACATGGATGTACACGTGTAGCTACAGTAGGATGAGTCCTTTGGGTATATGCCAAGGAGTGGTATAATAGGATCATATGGTACACTCAGTTTTAGTTTTTTAAGAGTTCTCCACACTGTTTTCAGCAATCATCGCACCAGTTTGCAATCCCACCAGCAGTGAATGATTTTATACTTCAGGACTTAGTACTCACATTATAGTAGTTTTATAAATGCTTACTAAAATCTATGTTGAAAAAGAAATCCAAGCTAAAATAGAGCAAACCATCTTGAGAGACTAAAACTTTGGCTATCTAGTGGAACATCTGTTTGCAACTACCTTGTTTGCAAGTTCAATAGTTGAAGAATATCCTAACTTCTGCCCTAAATATCTGCCTATGAAAACATGTCCACAGAAGGAATTTCCTCTTGGTGGTCCTAGGGCACACAGAGAACCCTGCAGGTAAACCTGTAGGCTACAACTTAAACCCACCAATGCTGCAACAGTTAAAGAGTAATGTGAGAAGACCTGTAAAAACTGCAAAGAAACTAAACTTGGCTCAGGTTTTGGGGGAGGAAATTCTACTTGAGTCTGCTGACATGAATTTCCTGGTTTCTCCACGAGTCTCTCAGTGCCTTCTCTGTGAAGTATGGCTAATCCCATACTTCAGTTTCCTAATTTTGCACATATCTTTCATTCATAATCATGACAACCATGCAAAATGGTATTTATTTTCCACACTGTTTTCCATTGTTTCATATGATGCAGAATGACTATGGAACCAATGTCTAGAACAACTTCTGTTATCTGCAGCTTCACACTGAAAATGTGATTCCTATCAGAAATATGCATATGTGGACCTAACTACTAAAAATTGCAGAGGGTTTGCAGCCCATTAGCTGATTCTTGGTGATAACTCACAGTAGATTAACAGTAGAACTAGGCGATTATATTGCTCTCTGCCAGGCCCAATTTTTAAGTCTTCAGTTTTAACCATACACATTTAAACTGGAGATAACCATGTTTTCTATTCAAGGTTATTTTTTCCTCTCTAATCTCTAGAAAGTTATTAGAAACCTTATCAGTAACACTTTGTGTTCAATCATTCCATTACACTAAAATATTTCCTTTCAAAAATCAGAACTTGCAGTCTACCACCATCTAGCAAACTGCAAATGAAGCTGGTCATTTAGAAAGCTCAACACGAAAGGTGCCTGGATAAATGAGCTGTCAGAAAAGGAGAGACGGATGGGTTGAGAAGACAAATGTATTCATCTCCTTTCCTGCTTCTATAAAGGACTGCAACTTAATACCTATTTATAAAACCATTTTCTATTTTCTATTTTCATAGTTATCTTTTTTAATTTTTTTGAGTTTTAAACATTTCATAGAACTGTTCTTAATCAAATTTTGACCCCTCCCAACATCTACTCACCCCCCCGCCAACAGCCACCAGGTCTCCTGTATTCCATCATACATGTTAAGTCTTATCCAGCCAAACATTAGTGCCCAGATGTCCTTTAGTGCAAGTTCACCCACAGGACTCTGTTCAGATATCTAGAGAGTGTAAGTAAGGCGTACTCTCCCTCTCCCAGTAGTACTCAGTCTTCAATAGTTCCCAGTCTAGGTCTGGCCCACCACCAATTTCTATTGCTCTACTCTGGGCCGTTGTCTAATCTGACTTGGTGTGGGTCCTGTGTTCAGTGCCATCGTTCCTACAATTTCACATGTGCAAGCATCCAGTTGCCTGAAAGACTCCGCTTCCCTAAGTTCATGAATCAGCCCTGGCTCTTACAAGCTTTCCACCTTCTTCTTCTACAATGATCCTTGAGCCATAGGTGAGGTAAAATATTGGAGCCCTATCCAGTCCTCTACAGTCTCTTATTCTATAAAACTTCTCTAGTTGTGGCCTTCTGTAAGTTTAGCACTATGTTGTTTGAGGAAGCTTCACTGGTGAGAGGTTTGGGATGCTTTAGTTTTCTCCCTACTCCTCATTCCACTGTGTTCCATGAGCCTCATGTGTAGAGGTTCAACTCTAGATATGTCACCTAGGACTTGGCATGTCTCAGTCTTATATTCTCTGTGTCTGACAAGTTGTGGAATTCTGCTATAGCCTCCACCAATTTCAAAAGAAGCTTCTTTGATAATTGTTGTACTGTATGTTTGTCTGTTGATATAAGGATACATATTTAGCATATGGTAAGAAATTTCATTTCTCTAGAGATATGACAAACATAGGGTTCTCTCTAAGATCTATGCCCCTTCCAGCCCTGTGTATTTAACTACGTTTATAGTGCCACCCAGGTGCTCATTCTCATTGCGAGGGTTTTAAGTCCAATTAGATAGTGTTTGATTAACCCCCCAGATTAGAGTGCTACTACTGTAGCAATAGAGGTAGTGTGCTGTGCTGATTGTTATTGTTATTACAATTTAGGCTTCAGTTGGACCATTAATTGATTTTTTCCCCCTTAGCAGGTTGCATGTCATCATCGAGCATTATGGGAGCTAAAGTTCAGGTACAAGGCTTCCAGGTCATTTTCTGCTCCACTGCTTCAAGTCCTGTATCTCAGGTGTGTCCTGTCTTCATCAATAGATTATTATCTTCTACCTCTAGAAGATAACCAAGAACTTTGTCAATAGCCTGCTATGTTTGGAGGCTCTTGGGCCACTCTCACCAACCACCTTCTGTCTGGCATTATGTTCCTTGCCAAAGAGCCCCTGGGTATAAAGATGTAATAATGTTTACACACTGTGTACTAATCAAGGGCTTCCGATGGCATCACACTTCCCTCTGGGTTCCCTAGCCCCACAAGGTTCATTCATTTCTGCTCTTTTTCCTCCCATCTGATCATCCTCCTCCCTTCCCAGTCCCAGCACCTGCATTGTCCCCATTCTCTTCCCCTTAACACCCGCCTCCCTCTCTTCACCTTCTTGATTCCCCACCACCACCACACTGTGACCACCTGCATATTTCTTCTTACTCTCATCCCTGCCAAACACTTCTACTTTCCCCACCTGCCCCCTGATAACATCTGCTTCTTACTATCTCCCTTTTTTGAGTTCTTTCTTTTCCTTTACCTCTGTGCATTCTTTCTCCTTTCCTGGCTCCTAGTGATAGGAGGATTTATAATCACATATGTGGGACTGGTGCTACAATCTGCAAATGAGGAAGAACATTAAATGTACAGAGAAAAGAGAGGGTACAGAAAGCTGGTAGAAAAAAACAACAAGTTACATGTAAATTAATCCCATAAGATTTATAGCTGACTTTTGAATGTAAACTATGAAAACCAGAAAAGCCTGGACAAAAGTATTCCCAGCTCTAAACAAACACAGATGCCAAATCTAAATACTTTAACCAGCAAAACTATCTGTCATAATCAAAGAGGAACAGAAAAATTTTCAAGACATAAATAGGCTGAAAGAATTCATGTCCACCAAACAAGCCCTACAGAGAATACTCAAAGCAATACAAAGGACCAAAAGATAGGAAGGACTATACCCAAGAGGCTATAGAAATAAGACAAAGAAAGATATAATAATGTAAACATAAAATAGGGCCACAAATATAAAGAAATTAAAATGACTGTACTCCATACACATCTTTCAATAGTAACACTAAATATCAATGATCTCATCTCCCCTGTCAAAAGACACAGGCTAGCTGAATGGATCAAGAAAAAAAAACATCTTTCTGTTGTCTTCAAGAAACTCATCTCACCTTTAAGGGTAGACACTAACTTAGAGTGAAAGGATGGGAAAGAAAAATTCCAAGCAAATAGCTCTAAGAAACAAGCAGGTGGTGCAATTCTACTATCTGAGAAAACAGATTTCAAATTAAAACTAATCAGAAAAAATAAAGAGGTTCACATCCTTCAAATAAAAGGAGGAATCAATCAAGAAGATATTACAATCATGAACATATATGCACCAAATTCTGGAGCACCCAATTTCATGTAATCAGTGCTCTGAGACTATAAACCATAGATTAACACCAACTCAATAATAGTAGGTGATGTCAATACCCCACTATCCTCAGTAGACAGGTCATCTGAACAAAGAATAAACAGAGAGACATCTGAATTAAATACATCTTACATGAAATGGACCAAACAGTCATCTACAGAGTATTCCACCCAAGCACCAAGGAATGCACTTTTACTCAGTAGCCCATGCAAGTTTTTTAAAATTGATCACAAATACAAAAAAAAGTTGAAATAATTCCATGCATTCTATCAGACCACAGTTCAATAAAGTTCATAATCAATTGCAAAAGAAGCTATAGTAACTACATGAAATCATGGAGATTAAACAACACACTCCCCAAAAAATGAATCCATCAAATAAGAAATTAAGAAAGAAATAAAGTATTCCTGGAACTAAACAAGAATGAAAATACAACACAACAAAACCTCTAGGATGCCTTAAAAGCAATCTTAAGAGGAAAGTTTATACATCTTAATTCCTACATTAAAAAATCAGAAAAAGCACACGTAAGTGACTTAGCAATGCAACTCAAGTCTCTCGAAAGCCAAGAACAAACCATCTTTAACCAAATTCAAAGTATATCAATTTTTAAAACAGAAAAAATTTAAACTTAGCTCTAAAGAATACCTCTAGCTTTTTTATTAAGTTAAATAAATATCTTCCACTTTAATATGGCTTTTAAAATAAATCTTGCATAGCTGGAGAGTTGATTCAGAAGTTAAAAGTAGTTGCTGATTTTTTAGAGAACCTGAATTTTGTTCCTTGCACCCACATCATGTGGCTCACAACCACTTGTAACTCCAGCTCCAGGGGATCTGATAGCCTCTTCTCACTGCAGTAGGAACCTATATGCATGTACCCATACTCACATATAGATACACGTGAATAAAAACAAAGTAAATCTTAAACATTTTGCATGTATTAATGAATGTACATACAGTGTATGTATGTATTTGCGCATGATGTGTGCACCTGATGTATATGTGTGCTTATTTTTGTATATGTGTGTGAGTTCAGATCAGGTAGAACCTATGTCCATGTAGAGGTCAGAGGACAATCACAGTTGTCAGGCATTGCCTTCCCTCTTGCTTGAGACAGGACCTGTTCTCTTTGGTCATGTATACCAAGCCAGCTGACCTATGAGCTCTTGGGTAGTCTCTTGTCTCTGCCTCCCATCTAGGAGGAACTAGAATTACAGATGCGTAGATTCTTCAAACTGTAATTCAGTTCCTCATGCTTGATTACTCACTGAGCCATCTGACCAACACTTTATATAAAAAGATTTATAGACCAACACTTTATATAAAGAATGATTAGGGCTAGAGAAAAGGCTCAGTGGTTAAGAGCACTGACTGCTCTTGAAGAGGACCCACTTTCAATTCCCAAAACCCACATTGTGACTAATAAGCATCCATAACTATAATTACAGGGGATCTGATGCCATCTTCTGACCTCAAAGGGCATTTTACAACACACAGATGCACTTACAATTATGCAAGCAATACATTAATACACATAAAATTAAAATGATTTGCAAAATATTTTAGTTAATTAATTAAAAGACAGATAATATGATTCATTTTTCAAAGAACTGATAATATAATTCACTATTTGGCCACATAATTTTATCACTTAATAGAGACGAATATGAACATGAAATCTCTGGTTTCAAAGTCATTTTCTTATATCAGCAATGTGTGTTATGCATTTAATGCTTTGAGCCCATGAGAAGGACATACAGCTTCAGACAGTGATTTTTTTTAACTTTAGATCACATTTATTTATTTGTGTGTGTCTGTGCATGCGCACATGCCATGACACTATTTATGTGGAGGTCAGAGGACAATTTGTGGGAGTCAGTTCTCTTCTTCCACAGTGAAGATATCAGGTATTGAATCAGATCTTCAGATTTGGCACCAAGCACCTCTACCCTCTGTGCCGTCTTACCAGTCCCTGACAGTGTTTTGTGAAATACATTATCTACTGTTGTTGACAAATGCAGTCCCATTGTTAGAGAACCCCGCTGCTTTATAGATAAGGATGCAAAGCACAAGGAGAGACTGATAACCTAAGTTCTTCAAAGAGGCAACATCAGTTACCTAATGCACATATTGACATGACCAACCTACTGATATTTTGGATACTATTACCTCACCCTAGTAGCCATGGCAACTAATTCAACAGCATAATACAGGACAGCTAGGTCCATGGTAATGGTTAGAGCTATTGACACTCTCTAGTAGAAGGAGGAAAGGAAGGCCACAGGACCCTCACCTGGGATTCTACCTATTGCTCACTCCTGGATCCCCCATTTGCAAGTGGTCTTGGAAGATGCTGGAGTACATAGGACATAGAAGGGTAATTGAAAGAGTGATTCGTGATGAGCTTCCATGAGGTTGTCATCCATGATGGGTTGGACTTTGAGATGAGGTAGCTGTTGGGGAATTACTCACACTTCTGTAGGTAACTCCTCATTCATGCTCCTGCAAGTAACTTCACTGGTTTACTAAGCCAAAATTGGATCGAATTGTTTCTTTGATCTGGTTCGCTATCTAGGGTAAACAGACATTTGTTCTTATTTCCTGAGAAAAACTTTATATAACATCCCTTTATGGAAACTGCCATGAGCCACCAGCCCCTCTACTAAGAGTTAGGATGCTCCATGGAGAACACTGACATTAGTTTTTCATCATACAAATTCTTCTGAAAATGATATTTTCCTTACTGCATCATATTCTGTGTGTATATGATATGCATATGTTTGTGTGTGAATGTAGGCATGCATGTGTCCAGATATGGCATATGTGTGAAGGTCAGAGGACAGCCTTGAGTGTCAGTCTTTGTCTTCCTTGTAGTTTGAGTCACAGTCACTTGTGGTTTTGCTGCTGTGCACACCAAGTAGGCTAGCTGCCCCATCAGTTTGCCGGGACTCCCATACCCCTCACCCATCTTGTGATAGGAGCCCCAGAATTATGGATGTGTGCTACTGCTTCCTGCTTTAGAAGGGTTCTAGATATCCAAACAAGTCTTCATGTTTGTGTGCCTAGCACTTTACCCACTGACTCATTTCTCCAGCCCTGCATCACATTTTCTATTCTAGAATATTCTATTTTTTTAAAAAAAAAACATGCTAGAGTTGGACAGCTACTTTAGTTTTAATATAGAGCTACTAATAGATTGCTGGTTTCAGTTTGTTCTAAGCCAGTGACAAGACCCAGCTCAATTCTTACTCCTGAAGGAGTTTTCAATGGCTTACTTCCTTTTAAGATGATGTGTAGTATAGGCTGGTGGCTTAATGAATGGTAAATGACTGTCAATAATCCTCTTCATAATACAGAAATTCTTTCCTTGAACCTATCCTCTGCAGGACACTTACTGGGACATAGCTGTCTCCTTTCATAAGAAGATGCACACCTTTCCAGGTAAGGCCTTTGTACATACGCTGTGTTCTCGTGAATATTCACAGATTATTGGAATGCCAAGAGAGAAGAAAGGAACCAAGGACCTTAGATCACCTTGTGTGATGGTCAG
Organism: Eospalax fontanierii; assembly: GCA_035773235.1. Lineage (NCBI taxonomy): Eukaryota > Metazoa > Chordata > Mammalia > Rodentia > Spalacidae > Eospalax > Eospalax fontanierii. The sequence goes on from CM069524.1 coordinate 115,175,312, forward strand.
TGGTGGTTGGTCAGCTTTACAGAATCTAGAAGCACCTGGGAGATGGGTTTCTGGGCATGCCTGTAGGAGTTTATCTTGATTATATTAATTGTGGTGAGAAGATACATCACATCCACTGTGGGTGTCCCTGTCCCTGGCTGGGATCCTGGACTATATAAATTGAGAAGAGGAGCTGAGCACTGACCTGTGTCCATCACTCTACTTCCTAATTATGAATTAATGTGACCAGCTGCTTCAAATTCCTGCCAGTCTAACTTGGACTGTACCCTTGAACTATGAAGCACAATAATCATTTCTCAGTTGCTTTTTCAGAGTATCTTATCACAGCAAGAGGGAAAGAGAGCCACACGCCATGCCAGGCTGATCATGCATCTGTCACAGCACAACACAGCCTTTCCCTCTCCCCACCTGCTAATTTAGTTCTTATCTCTGTCCTTTCTGAAGAACTCCTCCAGCTCCTGGACTTCTCCACTCTGCTCCAATAACTAAGTGTAGATTTCATTCTTGAAGACCCGGTTTGCATTTTACCCTTACACCCCCTGAGAAATTAGAAGTAGAAAGCACCCCTTTACTCCAATAGTGATTGTCACTATATAAGATGATACTATTATTACAATGATAACTTATAAATTATAGTCTTAAAAAAAACTATTACACATTTTGCTTTGGAGATAGTGGAGGGTTTGAGTTGTTTATTTTGAGATAGGCTTTATCTTCCTTTGTAACTCATCATTTCAAACTTTTGAAAGTCCTGCCTCAGTCACCAGAATGCTTGGTTTACAGGTGTGTACCACCACATCCAGATTTGCAATTATTACAATTTGTTGTTGTTGTTGTTTTGAGACAAGGTCTCATGCAGTACGTTATGTAGCACAGACTGACTTCAAATTCCTGTTCCTTCAGCCTCTGCCTCCCAGGTGCTGGGATTTCAGGTGTGTACCACCATGCCCAACATATTACAGATTTTTTTATTGTTTGTGAATTTCATATATGTTTATAATATGTTTTGATAAAATACGCCCCAGTCCCCTCGCCTCCCGCTTCATCCATATTCCCACCACTATTTCCTCCCAACTTTATGTGCTCTTTTTTTCCTTTGATTATAATATTTGAGTTTTTAATTTTAATTTCAGTGTGTATTTTTATTGCGTTTTGGTGCATTTAATGCAAAACCTCTTAATATGCTTGTCTTTGAACCACTGCATCCACTCAGCGCTGCCAGTAAGGCTGGGCCATCCACTGGAGCATGGGTAGCCCACCAAAGCTTGCATCCCTGATGCAACCATCAATTGCCAATTTGCTTACTCTCTTACCTTAGCCATGGAAGTTGTCCATTATGCCACACCTTCTGATCCATCAGACCTGCATTCCGGTATCCTCTATCCCAGGGATTTACTTTTCTCCTTGTCTGGTTAGAATTCCATGGCTATCAGTGCCAGCTGTGCCCTCCATGCTGAGATCTTCTGCGGAAGAACCACATCCCAATTAATTTTGTCTCTGGCACAAACACTGCATCTGGCACAAAATAGGTATTCAGAACATCTTTGTTAAATTATCAAGGCTGTTAAATTTATAAGATTGAATCATAATGAGCTTCTGCCATTTATGTTTAACTCTGTTTGTCATCAGACTCACAGATCACTTAATCTCTTCTCTCATTGCTCCTCTAATTTCTGCTATGAAGAGTTTTATTCCCAGAGATTAATTCAGTAAAGTCAGGATGGTGGGGAGAGCAATCTTCAACATTCTACTATGCCATAAGGAAAATTCCAATGAGGAACATTGACAATAACTCTCTAATCACACACCCAGATCAAGTGACAGAAAACCCTCAACATCTGTCAAAAGATTAATACGTTTTTGCACACAGTTCAAAGCTGTCGGGCATAGTTCATTTGAATAATAAATCTATTAAATCTTGGAAGGATTAACATCTCATTATCTCACTCCCGTTATGAGCATGAAGGTTTTATTATCTCAATGACTTTAAATAACTCTTGCTATGAAATGCAAACCCCTCACCTCATCCCCCAGCCCCTGTAGTTTAGGCATTGATGCATATTTTTCTAAGCTGGATATTATCATTTAAGGAGAGTATGAGAATGTCAGTCCTGGCCCTGAGAGGATGATGGAATATTTCCCTTTAAGTAGTCTTCTCATTTGATTCATTTGTGGTTTTAGACCATCATTTTCTGAAAGACTTTGTTATCACAGTTGACACTTAATCATTTAAGACTCAATCAATCAAGATGCAGAATACAACAGTGAAGAAGAGCACTAGATTGAGAGTCCATATAAATATGATTACTAGGGAAACCTGGTCAATCCCATACTTCAAATGATCATTTTCCTCATTCAAAGCTGAACATTAGCAGCTTCTCGATGTAAGCCTTCTTCAGTCCATCCATACAGCAGACGTTTCTGTATGTCATCACTAAACTTTATTTTTTTTTTTTTGAGACAAGGTCTCTTGTTATCCATAGTCCAGGCTGGCATCAACTTACAATTGCTTTGTCTCAGCCTCCCAAGTGTTAGGATTGCAGGTAGGTACCAGTATTTCTAGTTCTAGATATCTCAAAGCCACGATTTTGGGAATGGCTTAATTGGTAAAATACTTGCTTTGAAAGTATGAAAACTTGAGTTTGATTGCCAGCACTCATGTAAAAATGGGGGTGTGGTTGCAAACACTTGGTAATCTCTATGTTGGGAGACTGAGACAAAAGAATCCCTTGGGCTCACTGGTAAGCCTGTCAAGCCTAGTTGTTGAGCTCCAGACCAACAAGAAACACTGTCTTAAAGGATATGGATGATGTTTCCAAAAATGACATCTAAAGTTATTCTCTGGCAACCCACACACATACACACACATAAACATGTACACATTAAAAATACATATACAGAGCTAGAGAGATGGCTCAGTAGTGAAAATTGTTTGTTGCTCCTCTAGAGGACCTGAAATCAGTTCCCAGCATCTATGTGGGGGTGGGGGGTACACGATTGCCTGTAACTTCAGCTGCAGGGGGTCTTCCTCCCTCTCCTGGTCTCTGAGGGTACCTGTACACATATGGCATACATTCACACATATACATAAATAAAACTAAATTTGAAAAATAAGTAAATTGGGACTGGAGAGATGACTCAGTGGTTAAGAGCACTGGCTGTTCTTGCAGGGGAACCAGGTTCAAATCCCAAATCCACAAGATAGCTAACAATTGTCTGTAACCCCACATTCTGGGCACCCAACATCCTCTTATACCACGGCAGGCACTGCACAACATTGGTACAATTACATATATGAAGGCATAATACACACAGAAAATAAAAAATTAAATTCTAAAAATGTTTAAATTAATTAAGTAATTAATTAAAATAGGACAGAGAAATGGCTCCAAGGGTAAAAGTGCTTGCTGTGCAAGTCTGACAACCTGAGCTCATTTCTCAGAATTCACAGTAGAACAAGAAAACTGAGTCCCCAAAACTGTCCTCTTACTTTTGCATACATACAATAGTACACATTTACCCACACTCATACACACATGTCACACAGAGGCATACTAATAATAACATATTAAATGAAATAAAATCTTAGAAAAAGTTTGTGTTTATGACATTTTTCTGAAATTTTATTCATTATTTTTGTGTTCATTGTAATGCCTGATTCATAGCATATTCTCAATAAACCTTTATTGAGTGAAAAATAATCAGTATGTCTCTCTTAAATGACCTGAGCACATAGTCCCTTTAACCATATATGTATTGATTTCATGGAAGGAATTGAAATGGAATTTTTACTTGTATTTCAACTGAGCCATCTGAAATTGAATTTAGTTCAATAACTCAACCCAAAACTCATGAAAAAATACATATGAAAGTAGTAGAAAATGGGATTCCCAAGACGGGATGAGTAGATGAGGTTCTGTCCTAATGATTAGGTTAGTATGTTATTACAGAGGTACATTATCTATTGTATGTGGTGGTTTGAATGAGAAATGTCCCCCACAGGCTCCAGCATCTGGAGGCTCCAGTTTCTGGAGGAAGTATGTTACTCAGTGTGGCTATGAGAGGTCACGACATCGCACCACTTCCACTTCTCTCTGTACTTTGGGTTTGTGATCTGAGATGTGAGCTCAGCTTCCTGCTTCCCTGCCATATCATGCCACTTTCTGCCATGCCCCATGAGGATCTCTTATCCCTCTGGGGTCACAAGACAAAATAAACTCTTCTACAAGTTGCCTTTGGTAGTGATGTTTTATCACAACCTCAGAAAGTAACTAATACAAACATTGGTACTAGTGAGATCTATTGCTGTGAATAAACTGACCATGTTGTTTGGGAGAGAAATATGGAAGACTTTGGAACTTTGGACTAGAAAAGCAATTAAGTATTGCAAGTAGAGCTTAACAGGTCCATGTACTAGGAGGCTGGACAATAGCAGTGCTGAAACTAGCATGAACTGTAGAAACCCAACTCAAGAGGTTCCAGAGGGATGCAAGGACTTTAACAGCAATTGGGCTATAAGTCATTCATATAATATTTTGGCAAAGAATTTGACAGATTTTTGCCTGTCCTAGGAACTTGTCTGAGAATAAATTAAAAGTGATGAACTAATTTCTTTGACAGAGGAAATTTCAAAATAGAATAATATTGAAACTGTAGCTTTGGTTGTTAGTGATATCTCATATGCAGAGTTGCAATGAAAGTGAGAAAGTGGGACAGAAAGAAATACAAAGTGTACAGTTTGGAGATAAAAAGGGCACTAGGAAGCTTAATGTTATAGCTAAGACATGTACTGAAAGAAAGGCTATAATTGTTAAGGAGATTAGCACCAGTAAAGAGAGGCTTCCTGCTCCGCACCACAATGGGAAGGGTGCCTCAGAGAAAGATCCCACCCAGCTAAGCTTCCAATTTGTGAAAAGAAATGACCTAAGGTGTTTTCTGCTGCTAGAAAATAATAACACACAAAAGCTTATGCAAATGGGATTCAAAAGAATAAAGTATAGCTTTGTCTGACAGAATCCTCCAATCATAAACTCTAGGTAGCTTTTACCAATCACACATATACAGTGAAACAAGATGTCTTCCTGAGTTTCAACTTTGTTCTTTTATAGCTGCAAATGACACATGATATATCTGTCTCTAGTTGGAAATGCCCAAGTAAAACTATCTATTGGAAAAGTTGAGAAAAATCAAATAATATATTTCAGACAACCTAAGAACTTGAACTTAACAGTAATACTTTTTATTTATATCAAGTTTTGTAACTTAGTTTTACTTTTCATATTTTATTTAAAATAACTATTGTGGATTAGGAATTAAATAAAGTGCAAATTCACTGAAAAGATCTGATATGAAATTATCCTTCAGATGAGCTTTACTAGGAGAGAAAGCCTCACAATTACAAGCAGCTATGATTGGGCCTTAAAGTAGGAGGGCATTAGAAGGGATCACATCATGGCCATACACAGCCACGATAGGGACTTGAGGGGAGAGATGGCCTTCTTACAATTCCAGAGAACAAAGGGCATTTCTGACTCATAGGTTTTCAGGGAAGGTGGGTGGGCCTTATATCATGAGATCTGTCCCGGTCTGACCTACAAGCACAAAGATCTTTCCTGTGTCTATTAAGATGGCCATGTGATTTTTTTGTCCAAGTGTATGTTTTATTACATTTATTGACTTACATATATTGAGCATTCCTACATCTCTGGAATAAAGTCGACTTGATCTTGGTGGATGAACTTTTTAATATGTCTTTATATGATTTTCAAGAATTTTGTTGAGAATCTTTGCATCTATGTTTATTAAGGATATAGGTCTATAGATTTCTTTCATTGTTGTGTCTTTCATTCATTTGGGTATTAGAGTGATACTACCTTTATAGAAGTAATTTTAGAGATCTCAATCTGTTTCTATATTTTTGAATAATTTAAGAATTATTGGTTGTACATCTGTGAATTTACAATAGAATTGTACTGTGAATCTATATGGGCCCAGGCATTTTTCAGTCAGCAGGTTTTGTAATACTGTTTCAATCTCTTTATTTGTTATGGGTCTATTTAAACTGATAATTTCTTTTTGGTTTAACTTTGGTTGTGTCAAATTTAATACAGTATAGGTTTTTGCAGTATTCCCTTATAATTTTCTGAATACTTTTTGATGTCTATTGTGATGTTCCCACTTTAACTTCTGATTTTCTTAATTTGAATTTGCTCTTTCTTTCTTTTATTTAACTGCACTAAGGGCCTGTCTATCTTGTTTAGCTTTCAAAGAACCAGTTTTAGATTTGTTGATTGTTTCTATTGTTTTCTTTGTTTCTATTTCATTAATTTTTGCTCTGATTTTTGTAATTTCTTCTCTTCTACTAGGTTTGGGGTTCGTTTGTTCTTGCCTTTCCAGAGTCTCCGGAGTCTTTAGTTGCACTGTTAAGTCATTTATATGTGCTCTTTCTGATTACTAAGAGCTATAAATTTCTCTCTTAGTGATCTTTTTAAAGTGTCCCAGATGTTTTGCTGTGTTGTGTTCTCATTTTCATTTAGTTTCAGGAATGCTTTTATTTCTTTCTTAATTTCTTCCTTGATCCATTCATCATTCAGGAATGTGTTGTCTAATCTCCATGAGTTAGTGTAGTTACTAGAGCTGCTGTTCATTATACACTTTATTGCATTGTGGTCTGATAGAATGCATGGAATTATTTCAATATTTTTGTATTTGTTGAGGTTAGGTTTGTTTTGTGTCCCAGTATGCGATCAATTTTAGAAGAATTGATGGGCTTCTGAGTAGAAAGTGTATTCTTTGGTGCTTGGATGAAATATTCATAGGTGTCTGTTAGGTCAATTTGATGTATGATGTCATTTAATTCCTTATTCTTTGTCCAGTTGACCAGTCTATTGGAGAGAGCAGGGTATTGAAGTCACTTACTATTACTGTGTTTGGGTTAATCTGTATGTTAAAGTCCTATAGTACTACTTTTACGAAATTGGGTGCACCAGAGATTAGTGCGTATATGTTTATGACTGTAATATCTTTTTGGCCAATTGCTCCTTTGATTAGAACAAAGTGACCCTCTTTATCTCTTCTTATTAATTTTAATTTGAAGTCCATTTTGTCAGATACTAGAACTGCACACCCGCTTTCTTTTAGGTGTCATCTCATCTGCTGGAAATTTTCCTTCTTCCATTCTTTCACCCTGACACGGCATCTGTTCTTGAAGTTGAGATGAGTTTCTTGTAGACAACAAAAAGGTGGATTTTCTTTCTTGATCCATTCCACTAGCCTGTGCCTTTTGACTAGGAAGTTAGAGGTCATTGATACTTACAGTTATTGAAAATGTGTGTTGGTTACTGTCATTTTAATTGGTTTGTGTTCTTGGTCCTATTTTATGTTCTATAATTATATCTTCCTTCGTTTTCTTTCTGTAACCTCTTGGATAGATTCATTCCTATATTTGGTCCTTGGTATTGATTTGAGTATTCTCTGTAGGACTCATTGTTTGACATGAGTTCTTCCTTTTCAGCTATGATAGATAGTTTTTCTGGGTCAGGTATTTGGGGTTGGCATCTATGGTCATTTAGAACTTGGAATATTTTGGTCCAGGCACTTCTGACTTTCATAGTTTATAATGAAAATTCAGATGTAATTCAGATAGGTTTTTCTTTATATGAAACTTGTTTTCCTCTAGAAGCTTTTTAGTACCTTCTCTTTATTCTGTACATTTAATATTTTTTACTTATGGTATGTCATGGAGAGTTTCTCTTCTGTTTTACTTATGGTATGTCATGGAGAGTTTCTCTTCTGGTTCTGTCTAATTGGTGTTCTATGAGCTTCTGTATATGTATGACTTTCTTTGTTTAGGGAAGTTTTCTTCTATAACTCTACTGAAGTTCTGTTTAATGCCACTGATCTGAGATTCTTCTCCTTCCTGTATTCCTATGATGTGTTGATTGGGTCCTTTCATGGCATCCCACATTTCCTGCATATTCCATTCTGTGGTTTCTTAAATTTTTCACTCTTTGCTTGAGGAGTTCTTCAACATGACCAATCAGTCTTGATATTCTCTTCTCTATTTCATTCATTCTATTTGTGAGGCTTTCTCCTGTTGTTTCAAATTGACTTACTTAGCTTTTCAATACAACGGAATGAAGATCATTTCAGCTTTGGTCTTTTTCAGTATTTCTATCTCTATTTGAATTCACTTCTCACAACTTGAGATGTTTTTGTTATTTTGTTCAGCCACATATTTGTATTCTCTTGAGCTTCTGTCACAAGTTTATGCCTATCTTTTTCAAATTCTTTGAGCTGTTTGTCTGTGTTTTCTTTAAGTTCTTTAATCATGTTTATAATTGTTCCCTTAAATTCTGCATCATGGTGTTCCTCAGGGTGATGCGCATTGTAACACATTTCTGTAGGAATGGTGGATTTTATTGGGAACACATTTATTTTGGTTTTTCATATTATGGGTGTTTTTGCATTGCTATTTGGGCATACTGATGTCTTTTGTTGGTTGTGTGTCTAATAGGAAATTCTATTCTTCCTCTGTTTATTATAGTTTTGGTTCTGTTTATGTTGTTAGTGTAGCTTGGTTGTTTTTCACTCAGGTATGACAGATTAGTTGGTATGTGTATCAGTTTCTCAAAGGATATTAGGCTTGTTTCTATAGTTGGCAGATCAGAGTATTAGGCAGGAAGGGTTGAAGGTTGGTCTCAGGAATCCAAGGCCAGGTGAGGCTGGGGATAGCCTGTGGAGGGGCTGTCAAACTAGGCAGGAAAGAAAGCTGGTCTCAGAAATCCAAGACAAGATTGGGATGGAGACAGCTAGGGTAGAAGGCTGGTCTTAGGAGTCCAAAGGCAAGGTGGCAGTGGAGACAGTGTGTTAAGGGTCTAACAAACTGAAAAATCGATCGGATCTAAGTGCAGGAGATCAAGACAAGTAAGTGGGTCTGGACTAAGAGGATAGTCCAGAGGTCTGTGGTGCTAAAAGCAAAAGCGAGTTTGTGTCCAAGGTTAGGTGGAACAGGGTATAGGTCTAGGAAATTGGAGTTGTTCAGGCTTTAGGGGAATCAAGGTACAGTAGGCAGGATCAGACTTACCAGGGAAGAAGGCTGGTCTCAGGAATCCAAGGCAAAAGAGAGTGGGGACAGCCAGGATAGAAGGCTGATCTCAAGAATCCAAAGGCAAGGTAGCAATGGAAACACCCTATGAAGGATCTAACAAACTAGACTGAAAATTTGAGGTCTGAGTTCAGGGGATCAGGATACAAAGGTGGATCTGGACTAAGAAGGAAGGAGAATGGTCATCAGGCTTTAATTTTAACTCCAGCAGGGCCCCTTCAACTGTTGTGATGAGATAGGCTCAGAACCACATAGCCTTGACCATATCACAACTTAGAACTATGGACTATCAGCAATCTCTTCTTTGTTTAATTTGACCAGTTCAAAATCAGGGCAGGAGCACCTTATACCACCAGGAACACTTAAAAGACCCGGACCCCACCCTAGGAACTTTGGACTTTTGGTTTCCTTTTTGTGAGAGTTTATGTGTTTCTTTACTTTTAGCAAAGTTTGTTGCCTATTGTATTTAATTGATAGAGAAAACAAACCTGATCAAGACAGAAATATATGGAAATAAAAGGAATCAAGAGTCAATGGTTCTAGTAGAGATGTGAAACTCTGACATAAGCTATAGCTCATAATCTTCTTTCCACATATCAAATGAACATTAGTGCATATTTGGGTTGGGGAGTGTTGAGTATACGAGTACAGGTGTATATGGGTTCACCTGCATGTGTGGAAGTCAGAGGACAATCTCAGGTTTTGATCCTTACCTTCTACCTTGTTTGAGACAAGGTCTCAATGCCATTTGATACACCAGACTAGCTATCCTGTGAGAGGTCAGAGATTCTCCATCTCTGACCCACCTCCCTTGGGAGCACTGGGATTTCAGATATGCATGCTACCATGTCTGGCTTTTACTTGGTTTCTGAGAATCTGAGCTCATGTCCTCACATTTAAGCAGCAAGCACCTTACCTACCCTGGATATCGTGTATGGTAAATTAAAGCAAGCAAGCATCTCACTCCAGCTTAAAATAATAAAAATTAAACTTTAAAATATAAGAATTCTAGGTATTATTAAAATAATTTAAATTAAGTTTATAAGAAAGTCCAATTTCCAAGTATTGAAGCTGAAGATTGAAGTATGTGCTCATTTAGTGCAGGCACTCTGATACCCTGGTGCAGAGGAACAAGGTGGGACAGCTCTTGAGAGTATAACATGGTAATAATCACAATTTAAAATGCCCATTCTGACTTGAGGAGGTTCCCAGTGTAAGAGGAAGAGGGACAGAAGAGGGTGATTTGGAAGACAGCATAACTAGAATGCTGTGCATATGCATATGAAAATGTGATAAAGAAACACATTATTTTATACAATTAACATGTGCTAATTAAAAGTTAAGACAAAGTTGGGCATGATGGCACATAATCCCAGCCCTGAAGACGGAAAGGAAGAGGAATCTCTGAAATCAAGGCCATCCTGGTCTACATAGTGAGTGCCAGGCCAGCAGGAGCTACAGGGAGATCATGTTTCAAAAAGTCCCTAACAAACAGTTAATGTCCTAAATAAGGAACTTTGTTGTACTTGATATTGGTGTCCTCATGGGGTTCTAGTCCTACTTCTCTGCATGAACAGAGATAACTGTGTGGTGTAGACAATGCAACCATATCATTACTTTTCTTTTCAAAAAAAAATCACAAAATATAGCTACTAGAGTTGTTCTTAAGTTTCAGAAAATGTAAATCAACAAAATGTTATTTCTGAATGCTCTTATTTCAGCTCTCAAACTGGGTTTTAGGCACTGACGTGAACAGGGGTTAAACTGTCACAGGAATTACTTTCATGCAAAATTGTCATGTTTTCTAATGAAGTAGCATCATTGATTGCATATTTTTATTAGTTCCATCATATGTATAGGTTGATTCATTCAATGTTTAATTTCCTAAGTCTAATCTCTTTTATTCCTGTGAAACTGGAAACAGAGCAACAATCTTGGAACATAACATCACGACTATCATATATATCAAGGAACAAAACCAAACTGGGTTGTTAGCAGCTCTGTCTCATGAACTTATTTTTAATGTGTTCTGATTTATTTTCTGCGATGTGTTCTTGCTATGAACCTAGGCTATCCCTCCGAAGTTTTTAATCCTCCTGCCTTAGTTTCCTGAGAGCTGGGATGCCAAGCATGTACCAATATACCAAGCTTTCTTATTTATTATATAAGATTTTCTTCTTATTATAAGAATTATTTCTGTGTTTATTATTTATGTGTTAAATTTTGTAGGATATGGTATTCAGTTTCAAAGTTATTAGGCTAAATTCCATTTTAGAAAAAAACTAAAATTTTTTCTATCTGTAACACATAATAAACTCTGATCATACATTCCGATAATCACCATGGAAAATATTAGTGCTCTATATTGACTCTTCAGCATCAAAAAGACCTAAAACTCCACTAAGAGAAGGATATGGGCAGAAAGCAGGAGACAAATTTATCTAAATCTAACATTTAACCCCTAACATGTACCTAAATAGGGCACAGGATATTTCTCTGGTGAAAATATAGTAAAATGCTCAGTGGAAGATCCAAATACCTGGAATGCTCCTGAGATGGGATCAGAGTAGCAGAGACAGAGGTCTGTTCCAGGAGCACAAGCTTGGGTCTACAGCAGCAGTGGAACCACACATTCACAGTGACAAGCGGGGCCATGTGTTCACCTTTACAAATCTGAAATATTTCTGATCTTAAATATTTTTCTTTCATAGCATTCTTCAGGTTTTTCAAGGATTAACTGCAAATTCTAGCTCATTAAATCATGGGAACAGAACCAGTTAAAAAACAATTAAAATTGTGAGTGAAGTTGATGTCTACTCTATAAGCTTTCTCTGTCTCTCAGTTTATTTCACAGGTTCCTTGTGTCATAGAAGGCTTGTAGCTCTCCCTAGCGATGTTCTTTACTAGGCTCTGAGGAAGAACATAAAATAGTTACAAACCACTGAGATTTAATTGAAGACTTCCACAAAACTGTCTCTTTGGTAAGAACCCTTATATCTTTAGCTTTAAAGAGGACACTTCCTGTCTGAACACAGTTGGGGAGAGATTCCTGTGCTGGAGCTTCTGATGGCTCTGGCAGAATTACAGAGATCTGGAACATCGACAAAATATTGATTGTCTTCACCTTACCGTTCTACATCTGCCTTCAACAGTGATAGCCCCTGTGGACTTGAGTCCAGTACTAGACACATTTGACTAAGTTAACAAATGTTTTCTACCTCTAATCAATCAAATCCTATATCCTCTGAACATTACCAAACCATTCTTTACATTTATGATTCAACAAACCATCTAACTTTCTCTTTTCTAATGCTCTAAGACATTTGGATATAGAATGCGGTTTTCAAATATCTGTGGGAAATTTTAATTTGTGTGGCTATTAAGTTAAATTTAAGAGTTGTCTATCTTTCATTGGCTAGTGACCTAATAAAATGCTTCCAAGAAACAAATATTACCTTATGCCATTAAGGTAAATTCTTCTAATTTTCTATTATTGCCCAAGTTTCTCAAACTCCCATTGAGAACCTTAAAATTAACAAGCATTCAATGAGTACTTACTTGCATGGATTACACTGAATTCCAACTGTAGTCTAATGAAATGTCTGCTATGATTAGTTGGCTTTTCTTATGAAGCTTGCATGGGGGTCAGAGAGGTGAGCTAAATGCAAACAGTCGGGCAGCAGTTCAGACAAGAGGTGTTGACTTCAGGCTTTATCATCTCTGACCTAGCCAGGTCTAAGAGTGCTCAGAAATCTATGTTCAAGTACACGTGGGTAGAATTTGGCTCTACTGTGCCTTGTTATCTGCTGTGGGAAATGGTTAAATTTATTGGTAAGCATTATTTAAACAACTGAATTAATTTTACTTTTTACCTGGAATTTGGTTAATGTTCTTCATTTAACAGGTGAGCACTCTTATTTATAACAACTGCAGTTTCTTTATTTTGACATCATGTCCATTTAGCAAAACAACAATAGTAGGTTCCCCCACGTAGAGCCTATGAACGCCCTGGTCACAGACATTTGACCAGATCTACAAAACAAAACACGAATTCCCTCTGGTGTGGAGGGGTCTCAAATCCAAGCAGAAAACGTTGGTTACCCTCGTAAGAGTCGAGTGGCAATCGACCCACTCATGCCACCATTGCCACAATGCCTGGCTTTTTGTTTCCATACTGATTCAGGAAATCAAACTTGCTTAAACAGCAAGTACTTTATTGACAGCTATCTCTCTAGCCCTGTGGTGTTTTTTTGATTCAGATATCCCTTTGTTGAGGAGGAAGTGCATCAAACTTGGAAAAGGGCAGAAAAGGGGTGATTAAAAGGGAGAAAGAGGAAGAGGAAGGATAAAAGAAAATGAAGAAGAAAAATTAAGATACTTGGAGTGAGAGGAGACAAGCCATGATGGTCACTTAGATAAAATAAAAGCATGCTTATTTCAGCTTCATTATAAGGTTCTTCTTAAGATTTCTTACCTATTCCTTTACCATGTATAGGTGCTTGTTTTCTTAGAGTTAACTCAACAAATTTGATTTGAGAATCAGTTTAAGTAGAACAAGATAACACCTAACACAGAAGCTCAATAGCAATTTAGGCAATTTGCATAGCCTTATCCTGATTTATATTTTGTTTGCTTGCTAATGTGAAGCCCTCTGTGTCATCATCAGAGCTGCTCACATACATATGCTATCATACATGACCAGGATGATGTCTAAGAAATTGAATCTAATCAGTGAAATTTGTAGGCTAATTATTACTTGTTCTGACAAAAGAAAACCAGAGGTCTTTTGACGCACTTTTTATATTTCATTAGAGGAGATTTTTAAAATCAGATCTCTGATATTGTGAAGATGATGCATTGGGTAAAGTGTTTGCCTTGCAAGAATGAGGGCCTGAATTCTGATAGCTAAAAGCCAGGTATGGTGGTACACATCTGTAACTCCAGCACTGGGGAGGCAGAAACAGGAGGATCTCTGAAACTCCCTGGCCAGTCAGCCTAGCCCAATTGATGAGCCCCAAGATAGTGAGATGCTGATTCAAAAAGCAAGATTGAGAGCAACTGAGGAAGACACTGGATGTCCAGTTCTTGCCTCCCCAGGTACATGCACATGTGCATATACATACAGACCTGTGTATACACCTACACCAAGATGCACACAAAATACACACACACAGAGAAACAAAGAGTCAAATCATTTATGTAATCCCAGAAGATACCACTATTTCAGAAACAGTTAAACTGATTGTGTAAAGATCTTATGGCCTCTGTACCATTAGCAAGCCTTTGGACACTGCCTAACATCTAAAACGTCGATAGTACTACATAATAGATGGCACACTATTATTGCTTTCTAGGTGTTTATTGTAATGGAATAAATTGTGATGAATCCTGAAGGTTTCTATGTACAATTCCACAGCATTTCCGTTGTGATTGACCAGGAAATAATGCACAACACTACAGCTCTGCCACCTTGCAGAAAGGAGCCAGAGGAGAAGCCTTTTAATGGGGTAATAGTTGTTAAATTGATCTTGGAAGCCCAGCGACTGATATTTTATAGTACATGTGAGGTCTCTCTTCATCGGTAATGACATTTACATTTTATTGGCCTAATTCCCCCCTTCTTACTCTCCAGACCCAAAGAAAGCATCCTTCAGTTCTATACTCCTTCTCTGTATTAAGCAGTTACTCACACCAATCATGGGCTTTATTAGTCTCATATTCTAAAAATTGCTGTTTATTTAAGGTATGGTATTTCCAAAAGAGGAAAGAGGCAATTATTTCACAAAGTTTATGGAGTACAGTGGGAAGTGAAGATCTCACATTGACTGCTCTGATGGTTAATGTTGTCAACTCAACAGATTTAGAATCACCATGGAAATAGAGCTCTGGGTGTGTTTGTAAGGGTTTTTCTAGATTTGGTTAATTGAGATGGGAAGACTTAGCCTAAATGTGTCAGTACCGTGGGCTGGGGACCTGGACTGGATAGAAGAAGAAAGCAAGCTGAGGACCAGCATCCATCTCTTACTGTTTCCTGACAGTGAATGCAATGCGATCAGTTGCCTCAGACTGCTGCTGCCACACCTTCCCCGCCACGGTGGACCGTACACTGAAATTCTAAGCCAAAATAAGCCTTTCTTTCCCTAATTTGTCTTTCTCCGATACTTTGTTAGAGGATCAAGAAAAACAAGTCATACATTATCTGTGCACAATAGTGCAGGAGTGGAACAGGGCTCCGTCGCACTCTCCTGTCTGTTTTCATTCCTGCTTACAATCCTTATGAAAACAGCGATCCGATAGAGACAATATCATTTTTTTACAGGACAAAAGGCAGATTGATAGTCAATGAGCTACTGAGGCTCCAGAGCTAGGATTTGAACCCAGTTGTAACTGATACACAAATTTATATATCATAGTGCCAGGGGATAAAGAAAATAACTCACAACACATATAAAGCATGTAATATATATGCACATATATAATTACAGAATTAAGATAATGTACCATTCATGAGAAAATATGTTTCTAAGTGAGAAACCACTGTAGTGAGTGGTTTACTAGGAGCCAGGTTGAGTATGAAAAGTCATTTAAATGCCACATAATACTTGAGTCAATACCAGGCTGCAGATACAACAGTAATCCCACAAGATTACATTCCTCAGTGACAGAGTAGCTGTTTTAAGTTGTGCAATTCACCATATAATGTCTGCACAATGACAAATCACCCCATGTACACCTCAGGATACATTTCCTTCATTGAGCAACATGTGCCTATATACTTTATTTGCGTGTGTGTACACATGTGTAGAGAGGTATGTGTGTGCATGTGTGCACAACGTGTATTTGGAGGTGAAAGTTCAAGCATCAAGTGTCTTGACCGAGTTCTGTCCATCTATTTTTGTGAAAAGGGCCTCTCTCTGAGCCTGGATCAGCTGGGCATGCTCCTGTCTGTCTCCCAGCAATGGGATTACAATCCTGTGGCACTATGCGAGCCTTTCACTTGCATACTGGAGATCTGAAGTCAGTGTCCCTGCTGTGCAGCAGGTGCTTTACCAGCTTAGCCATTTCCCCAGCCCCAGAACACATATAGAACTTTATTTCATTTCCATTTTATTAGTCTTATTTTAGGTGAGCAGTATTCTGTATTCTAAGTACTCTTTTAGAAGCACCCCACGCTTTCAGAATATAAAACAAAACCTGCAAGAATGTGGCTAAAATAAGTCAAATAAATAATATGTCAAATGTCACATCCTGCCTTATTTTATATAGCACAGAGAATGTTACAGCTAAAAATTTGAGAGCTTTTGTACCAAAATATTCATTTAAGCTAAAAACATTGAATAATGTTGTACATCGTTAGCTAAGAATAAAGCAGAAAATGTACAGGTCTCTGCTTCCCAGACCAAGGTTTCCACTACGTATTTTTTTTTATTTTTTGTGCATGCAGGCATGTGTGTGTGTGTGTGTGTGTGTGTGTGTGTGACACATTATGATGCATATATTCATGTGTCTGTACCACACCTGTAGTATGGTTCATGGATTTTATGTGTGCATATGTGTATGCAGCCAGATGCCAACATCAAGTGGATTTCTCTACGCTCTCCACCATATTTTTGTAGTGTCTCCCTGAACCCAGGCTCACTGATTCAGCTAGGCTGGATTGTCCTGTGAGTTCCAAGAATCTGCCTGTCTCTGCCTCCCAGCATGCCTGCTGTTTTATCTGGGCTCTGGGGACTCAAACTCACCTTCATGCTTATACCTGAAGCACTTTGCCACTCAGTCAGCCCTTTTCCACTACATTTTAATGAAATATTCCCAGTTTCTTATCTAACTAGTTAACAGTCTTAGACAGTTAAATGAACTTAAGTCCAGTTCTTCTGCAGATTGTGAATTAGAATGTCACTTAGTCACTAATTTTCTGCAAGAAATAGAGCCTGCTGCTCCCACAGCACCACATTTCCTTTGTAATTCCTTACTGGCCTCTCCTCAATCACACATATTGATGCTTTGTCGGATCACACTTCCCACTGGGATGTTATAATGACATCAAACAGGCAGTCTGTTTATTTCAACAATGGGCATTTACTAAGTGTCCGGTGTGTATTAGGCTTAGCCCTAGCTTCTGAGGAATCACTATCATCTAATGAGGAAAGAGACGTGAAAACAGTTTAGTAATTAGATGATTGCCATACTTTCATTCCATTAATTCAGTAATGATTTATTGAACCACCACCTGCTGCTAAACATGGAGATAAATCATGAAAAAAAGCAAATATGATTCCTGGACCACTGATGAGGGCGAAGGTTAATTCAATCGTGGGAAGTTTGTTACCAAGACAAGTTACAGAAGAGATTCAGGGTGTCACGAAAGAAAGTCACAGACAGATGGACTGAAGCCAGAATCAGTCAGTAAAGTGCTGTCATATTAGGAGACTCTGACTTTGAGCCTCAACACCCACATAAAGAACCCGGCTCCACAGTACACCCATAACCTCTGCACTGGGAGGCAGAGGTAGTAGGTCTCCTGAGGCTTCTGACCAGTCAGTCTAGCTAATTCAGTAAGCTCCAGGTTCAGTGAGAGACTCTGTCTGAAAAAAATAAGTGAAGAGCAATTGAGGAAGATGCCCAGTATGACTTCTAGGCTCCACATGCTTATATACACATGAACATTCATCCACATGTGCAGAGAGATAAAGACATAGAGAGAGAGAGAGACAACCCAAAAAGGAAAACATCTAAAGGAAAATTCAATTTAGAAAACACCGTGTATTCTCCTCTCTCTGATCCACATTACACCATAGGAACACTGGGATTGGAAACATGTGCTCTACTGCTTTTATGTGAATTATGGAGATCCAAGCCTAGGTCTTTTACCCACTAAGCCATTTTCTCAACCAAAAAGTAGTAACTTTTTTAAAACAAGGGCTCTGGCAACAATCAAGTCCAACCTTAGCAGCAAAAGCATAGTGGGAAAAACAAATATCAAATACAATTTTACTAACCATAGTGCTGCCCCTGACTGTGGTCAGAGACAGGGAGAGCAATTCTCAGTCTCCCCATCCATTCAGCCAGCATCTATCAGGTCTGTGAAGTACAACACAGTACACCAAGAAAGAAGTTACTTGATCTTTAAAAAAATTACAGCTCCAGAAATCTTTATTTGACTTTTGTACTAAATCAGACTAACCTTTTCTTCTCTACCCTTCTCAGAGCTTCCTCCTCCTTCACACCCATATGCACATTATTCTTAATTAGTGAGATTGCCCTTTATTCTTTATTGCTAAGAGTATGGAATAAAGAAAAGACCATGTAACTAAGAACAAACACAGTCTGTTTAGTCATAAATTTATGTAGCAAGGGAGTTGGCCAACAGCCCTTGAGTTTGGCAGAGACCCAAAAGAAGGCAGGGACATGGGAAAGCATTAAGATAGACGAGGAAAGACAAAGAAAGGCTTCAAGTCCCACTGACTAGAAGTTGGCATAAGGGAATGGAAGTGAATTAACTAGAAACAAATCATTTTGAATGATCAGTTTGGGAACCACATTTGACTTTCTCTGGTGAGTCCTGAATTGGAAACAGGTTGTAAGCTGGGGAAAACCAAGGGAAACTATTCATCTTTGATCAAGTGTTGATCACAGGCATGGAGCTTTGTATGGCTTTGATTAAGCGTGGCCTGTGATGGGCCAATTGCTGGAGAAGCTGTGGCTTGACTTCCTGCATGAGGTAGGATGATGCACAGCAAGGTTTAACTGGCATAGACAGACTGAACATTTTTCATTTTAGCAGTCAGGCTCAGGCTCTTTCTATGATCTATCTCTCACACAGGTACGCTTGATCAGTTGAGAGAAGGCTAGAGATCTAGATCATTCCATCATGGATGGACTAGTACCCTCCATAGTACTCTACAATGAGTTTATCTTGGTCTTTTGGTTGGCTGTAAGTCATCGGACAAGAGAATGCTACATAGGACCACATAGAACTTAGATAGACAGCAATAGGCCAGCAGCATAAGAATGCAACAGAATCAAGAGGAATCAACAGTTTCTGTAAAAAATTATCCAAAATCAGGAAAGCAACAGTTCAACTTAGACCATAGAACATAAAAGTTGTCATCAGAGGAAAAAAAATAGCTTCTTCCTTATGAAAATAAATAGCCTTTTTCACCTTATGAAATTATTTAATCCAAGTAGAACAAAATGTGTTAGCATCGACAAAATCAACACAAGCATCTGTAGGACATGTCTATCACTGCTCAAGCCAAGGAGGTGAGATGAATTTGTATTCCATATTCCATCAAGGACAGAGGGAGTCTCACTGATAACCTCTGCAAGAATTAATATGAAAAATGAGTCAAATAAACAGACAACAGCAAAACCCAAAATGCTTTGAATAATCGAAGGCAGCTTTATTTTAAAGCCTATGTGTGAGTCACATAGTCACATTTTCTAGCCTTAGTGATTATTGAAATAAAATGTTTATCTCTCAGCAGCTGTGAGTCCTGCCTAATATTGGGCCCATCAACATTCCATCATAGAGGACAGAAGGGCTCATGAAGCTTTGCCTGTCCCTGAGGATCTATAGGCATTAACAACATTTTTTTATATTTTTATTGAGATTTTGTACATTTTATACAACACTTCTTAATCAAATTTAGACTCCTCCTCACCCATTCATACCCCCCAACTTCCCACTGGACCCTATGTATTCTGCCATACATGCTGTGTTCTATCAAGTCAAACATTTGTACCCAAATGTCCTTTGGTGCAAATTCATCCAGTAAAGTCTAGTCAGCATATCTAGAAATCATAAGTGGGGCTTTCTCTCCCTCACCCAGTAGTATCAGTCTCCAGCAGTTCCCACGTTAGGGCCTTCCCACCACCCATTTCACTCCCTCCACCTAGACTCTTGTCTGAGTTGGTATGGGTCCTGTGCTCCATGCAATCATTGCCACAAGTTCACATGTGCAAGCTTCCAGTGACCTGAAAGCCACAGCTTCCCTATGTTCATGAACCAGCCCTGGCTCTTACAATCTATCTGGCCCCTCTTCCACTATGGTCCCAGAGCAGCAGATGGGAGAGGTTTAATATAGGAGTCCTATCAGTTCTCTTATTCTTTAAAACTTGGATAGTCATGGCGTTGTGCATGCATCCCACTCTCTTGTATAAGGAAACTTCAATGGTGAGAGTTGATGGATTAACTAGCTTTATCTTCACCCTTCCTTCCACTATGTTCCATGAGCCTTAGGTGTAGAGGTTCAACTGTAGATGTGTCACCAGGACTCTCAGACGTAAAATCTGTGTGTCTGACTAGTTCTGGGATTCTGCAGTGACCACTATCTGTCACAAAAAGAAGATTCGTTAATGAGTGATGTATGGTATACTTATCTGTAAATATAAGGATCCATATTAATTAAGCACATGGTAAGAAAGTTCATTTGTCTCAAGATATGAAGAAATAAGGTTTTCTCTTAAATCTATGACATCTCCAGCCATGAGTATTTGGCTGTGTTTACAGTGCCTCCCATGAGCTCATTCTCATTGAGAGGGTTTTAAGTCCAATTAGATAATCATTGATTACCCAGTACTCCAAGAATGGAGGTAGTTTGCTGTGCTGGTCCTTGTGTTTATTAGGCTTTTGAGCTGGGTTAGTCAACTGATTGATTTTCCCCTGAGCAGCTTCCATGTTATATCTAGCATTCTGAGAGTTAAACTTTAGGTAGAAGACTTCCAGGTCAGTTCCTGCTCCATTGCTACAAGTCCTCTATCCCAAATAGGTCCTTTCTTTGACAGTAGGGTCTCATCTTCCAGTTCTGGGAGATAAGCAAGAGCTCCAGTAATAACCTCTGCTCTACTGGCAGTCTCTTGGACTACTCTGACTAACAAGATGGAAGGAAGTTTCTCCTGTCTGGCGCTGGGTTCCTTGCCATACACCCCCAGGTATACATGTACACTAATGTGCATTTCTCAGAAATGGACACAGCACATTTCCCTCTCTGAGATCCATTCATCTATACAATCTCTTCCTCCCACCCAGCCTCCCTCCTGCCTCCCCAGTCGAAGTGCCCCCATTATCCTCCCCTCACCTCAATAACACCAGACTCCCAGCATTCCCCTTCTCCTGAGTTCCCTCCTCCCATACTGTAGTCCCCTGCATGCCCATCCCTCCTCCTCTCCCAGAAGCACTCCCACTTCTGTCACCTCCCGTCTGGTAACATCTGTTCCCTACTATCCTCCTTTTCAGAGTCTTTCTTTTCCTGTCATGGATAATTTTCTGTTCCCCTTCAACCATGATAGATAGTTTTGTTGGATAAAGTATTCAGTGTTGTCATCATGGCCATTTAGAGCTGGGAATACTTCGGTCCAGGCTATTCTCACTTTCATAGTTTGCACTGAAAAGTCAGCTCTAATTCTGATGGCTTTTCCATTATATGTAACTTCTTTTTCTCTAGCAGCTTTCAGGACCCTCTCTTTGTTCTGTACATTTAATGTTTTTACTGTGATATTCTATGGGTAGTTTCTGTTCTGGTT
Source organism: Eospalax fontanierii (assembly GCA_035773235.1). Taxonomy (NCBI): domain Eukaryota; kingdom Metazoa; phylum Chordata; class Mammalia; order Rodentia; family Spalacidae; genus Eospalax; species Eospalax fontanierii. Next base: position 115,196,943 of record CM069524.1, read on the forward strand.
ATGTCTAATTTGTTTTCTATGTGTTTCTTGAATGTATGTAGTTAAGTCTTTACTAAATTTAGGGACATTGTCTTCTACAGTCCTTTCAAAGCGCTGTTCAATACCATCGGCCTGAGATTCTTCTCCTTCCTCTATGCCTATGATTCATAGATTTGATCTCTTCATGTTGTCCCACATGTCCTGAGTATTGCATTCCTGTCGGGTTTCTTTTGAAGTTTACATAGTCTTTGATTAAGGAGTCCAGGTCTTTAACTTTGTCATTCAATTTTGATATTATGTTTTCTGTTTCATTCATTCTGCTTTTGAGGTTTTCCCCTGATGTTTCTAATCGGCTTAGTGAGTTTTTCAATTCCATGTTCAATTTCGTTTGGGTTTTCTTCAATATTTCTATCTTTTTTGTGAATTCACTTTTCAAGTCATGAATTTCTTTTGATATTTCACTAAGTTACATATTTGTATATTCTTCAGCTTCCACTGCAAGTTTACACCTATCTTCTTTGAGTTCCTTGTTTATCTGCTTTCTTTAAGTTATTTGATCATATTTATTATTGTTCTTTTGAATTCTGTGTTCTGGCATTCCTCAGGGTGGTTCTCATCATAGTGCACTTTTTCAGGACTAGTGGATTTTGTTGAAGATATATGCTCTTGGTTTTTCATATTATTTGTGTTTTGCACTGCTGTTTGGGCATATGAATTTTTTTATTTGAGTTTTGGTTCTGTTTATATTTTTTATGTAGTTTGGTTGGTTTTGTCCAAGTGTGAAACATTAATTGGTATGTGTTTCAGGTTCATTCAGGGTAGTACTCTGGTCCAGTAGTTAGTGGTACTGGGTAGTATATGGACTGGTCAATTAGTAAGAGGGCTGGTCTGTGTCAGACAGATAAGGAGCCAGTAGAATCTCTGCTAAGGAGATCAGCTAATCTGAGTGAGGAAGCTAGTCCAGAGATCTTAGGCAGAGGAACTGCATTAATAGTTATAAGACTGAGGGGCTCATAATGCTTCACACCCACCTGATGATCTAAAGGCAGGTAATAACTGCTGGGAAGGAAGAGACATTTTCTTCAGTGGTATATACCTAGTGCTCTTGAGAAGAGGAAGAGGATCAGTAGAGTGAGAGGGTATGGTGATTAGTGTTAACTGACCACTTGACAGAGCCTAGAATCACCTGGGAGATGGGTTCTGAGTATGCCTGTGGTGGATCTTTATTACAATAATTGAGGTGGTAAGACCCTCTTACTGAGATCCTGAACTCTATCAGTGGAGGAGGAGAGCTAAGCAGGATCATGTGTTCATTGCTCTCTTCTTCCTGATTGTGGATGTGATGTGACAGCCTGCCTCATGATCTTGCCACCTTGACTTCCCTGTCATGAAGGACTATCAAAATGTGCACCAAAGTAGAACTTTATTAAGTTGTTTTTGTTAGGATATTTTTAACACAAAAATAGGAAAAGAACCCAAGACAAAAAACTCATATCAAAAACTAGGGCTGTTGTGATAAATATGCCTTCTAGTTCATAGGCCTGCAGAACTGTTCTGTGCCTGGAATATGAAAGAGTCTGGAATGTTCTAGAAAAGCCCTAGTATGCTGGAAGAAGAGCTTAATGGGTGACTCTGGTAAGATCTTAGAAGAAAAGAATACTGAGAGGTAGGTGGGAAGTGAAGGCCCCAAACATGAGGCTTCAGAGGGGAGCAAAGACTTTATGAGGAGCTATATACTATAGGGACCATTCATGTAATATTTTAGCTAAGAACCTGGTTTGTCTAAGCCAGAGTCCTGATAACATGAGCAAAGTTGAATTTAAAGATAATAGAATAATTGCTTGGGCAAGGGACATTTCAAAACAAGACTTCATTCAGACCAAGAAAGTAGCTGTGATTGAAGAGATCAGCACAACTGATGAGAAACCTCCTGTGTTATACTGGGACAGTAGGAAAAGTTTCCTGAAAGAAAACCCTACTCATGTAGGAGGCTTCTTCTTGTGAAGATCTAAATTCATATAAAGAAAAGAAGATCAAAGTCAAGGTGCTCCCTGCACCTCAAAAGCAACACTAGAGAAGTGTTTATCCAATGTCAGTACAGAGAAACTGGTATAGCTGTGGTTCAAGGTGGTCAGGTTGGATCTCAACCTTACAGAAGAACTTTCTAGCAGCATACACATGGTATTGGTTTTGAAGGCGGGCATGGAAGATGCAAAACTGAGGGTTAAGTAGCCTTTCTCCATGATTTCAGAGAACATCTAAGGCCTGACAATGTATGAGGTCTCAAAAGGTCCCTGTGTGAAGCTGTGAAGATGAAGCCTAAGTTGTGGTGGAGATTCTAGGATACCAGAGGTATCAGGAACATGGGACATCTACCGAGGAAAGCTGTAAGCATGTAGTGAACTTGGCCCAAAGGAGAGGTTCTATATACCATGGATGGCAGAAATAAAGAGGCTGGGCTACCTAAGCCCTTGTAAGACCCAGACAATTACATGACAAGTTAAAGATGCCAGACACAGACCTACACTATTTGGTGTTTTCCCTGCTGTATTTTAATTTGATCATTACTTAATATACCCTGATTTTTCCCTTTTGGAAAAAGAATATTTACTCTATGCCATTATATTTGGAAATATAAAACTTTTTTTTTATTTCTCAGTTAAGAGACTAGATTTTTAAAGTGCTGGGATTGTTAAAAACTATGGGTACTTTAAAAATTAAACTGAAATATATTTTACATTATAGCATGGGGACAAAGGATGGAAGGTTAAGCCTTAAAAGTGATACGTTTGGTGTCAGGTTGCCAAATGGCAGATGGTTAGCGTTAACTGTCAACTTGACAGAATCTAGAACCAGCTGGGAGATGGGCCCCCAGGCATGCCCATGGGGATCTTGATTAGGGTGCAAAGACTTACGCATTGTGGGTGGCATCCTTCCCTGGCTGAGATACTGAATTGTACAAATGGAGATAGGGAAGTGAGCAGCAGCATGTAGTCACTGCTCTCAACTTCCTGATTGTGGATGCAATGTCACCATCTGCTTAAGCTCTTGCTGCCTTGACTTTCCCATCACGATGGACTATGTCCTTGAACTGTGAGCCAAAATAAATTCTTTCTCCTTTAAGTTGGCTTTGTCAGAGTATTTGTATTGCATCAACAGAAAAAGAAACTAAGATAGAGGGGACAACAGAGAGTACTGAGGGGATGAATATGAATGTAAATACAAATGAATATGTCAAAACATATTATATACATGTATAAAAATGTCATAATGAAGTACATTATTATATACAACTAATATATACAACTAATATACTAACAAACACAAGAAAAGAAGCAGGAGCTCTGCACACAAACAAGTCGTAGACTATTTGTAAAGAGTTTGAGGCACACAGCCATAGTCTACTTACTATAAAAGAAATAGCATACAATAAGGGCAGAGATACCAGACAAAAAGTGAGCTGTTTGTGATATGAGCCTTACAGCCAAAGTCTACAATGAGCTAGCTTGCATTTGGAGCTTGTTTTAGTTTGTTTTCTATTGCTGTGATAAAACACTGATCAAAAGCACCTTAGGGAGGAAAAAGTTTATTTGGCCTACGTGTACCTGTCACGTTCCACCATTGAGGGAAACTGCCACAGGAACCAGAGGCAAGAAGTGAAGCAAAGACTACAGAGGAATGCTGCTTACTGGATTGCTTGTCTGACCTGTGCTCAACCTGCTTTCATATTTAACCCAAAGCCACCTGTCCATGGGTGGCATGACCCATACTGGACTGGGCCTCATACATCACTCAGTGCTCAAGAAAATGCCTCAGAGGCCAAACTGATAGAGGAGGTTTCTCACTTAAGGTTCACTCTCTTGGAATTATACACAGCCGTATCAAGTTAACCCAAGTTACACAGCACAGACCTCTATTAGTGATTTCCAAGTGGTAAGAATCTGCTCCATCACTCTTCAAAAGTTGTTGAATCCAAATTTGGAGTAATCTAAAGTCTGATCAATAGATGGTACCAGTTTCAGTTTTTTTTTTTTTTGAGAGAGAGAGAGAACAAGTTTGCTTGTTTAGGATCAAGTGTCTGTGGAAGTTCAAGTGGAAAGCTGCTGACAGTTTGCCTATGAACTCATTTGATGAAACCACAGTTGCCCCATATTTCTTATTCATTGGAGTCTGGTGACAGACATCACACTCATAAGTCAAGCAGTTTAACAGCAATGTCTATTGTTGGAAATAGTCTATGTGTAGCGTTAGAATGAATAGGTTTGAATCTAATTGTTATAAATAAAAGAGGAAAGGAAATATAAAAGCGGCTAATATGGGCTACCAGAAATAAGATGCACAGAGAAAAGGAGAGGAAGGATGACTGGAAGCTAGATGGCAAAGGGGAAATGAGACAGAGGTCTTGTTCTGTGTGCTGAAGTGATGCTTTCCACTACCTGAAGTCACACATCTGTTCCAAAGATCTTGAGGTTGTCTGCTTCTGAAGATAACTCCCTTTAGTGAATCTTTAAGAATCCAGTTTGGATCGAAGATTTTAAAAACTCAACTGTATGGAATTCTGAACTGAATCTTCAGTTACTTTATTGTGGATTTATACACCAAAGTATTGACATCCTCACAAGTCCACTACTGTATTTGCTATTAACTGTACATGAGGTCCTGTCAGTGTATGCTGTTATGAAAAAAAAATAGTATAGGTGTAATAATTCATAAGTAATAAATTTTTTTCTAAAAGTTCTGCAGGCAGGGAGTTCAAGATACCAGTAGATTTAGAGTCCAGTAAAGAATCTGTTCTCTCCTTTCAAGATGGCACCTTTCTGCTGTCCCTACAGATGAGACAAATATCTTCTTGCTCACAGGGCAGAAGGAAGAGAATGAGAGCTTCTAAACTAGTTTCTCCCATCCTTCTACAAGATCAGCTAAGCCACTTCCTCCTGGTAGTAGAATTCTCATGACTTAATCCCTTCCCCAACATCATCACTATAATGCTACTACAATGGGCAGTGAATCTTTGAGAGAACACACATCAAATTATAGAAGATCCTTCCCAAAGTGATTCAAGAACTGTTTTTCAACCAGGTGTGGTGGCACATACCTAGAATCCCAGCACTTAAGACATGAAGCTGAATGAGCATAAGCTCAGAGCCAACCTTGGATACATATTTGTGATGCTATCTCAAAAATAACTTTTTGACAATGTGACATACTTCAAGTTTCTTTGTCATTATAAACAATGAAGTAAAACTAAACTTCAAAAATCCAGTAAGACAGTGGTAGTTTGGTGTGCAGTTCAAGGTCAAGAAGGGAAAAGTATCCATTCACTGCTTCATTTATTATTAAACAATTGTCTATGGAATAATTTTAAATAACTAGAAACTCCATTATGTAACTGTGTTTTACATACATTAACATATATATTCAATCCTCAATATGAATTAATTATAATTCTAACTTTTAAAAAATAAAACAAATAAATATGTGTCCTTTTGTTGTTGGCACTATTTGAGAGGTCATGGAACTTTTAGAAGGTGTAGCCTTGAGGGAGAAACTGGATCACAGAGGGCAGGCTCTGAGAGTTCATAGATTTGTCCCACCTCTAATTTGTACTCCCTGCTTCCTGTGCGTGCTTCAAGATGTCAGCTGTCAACTTCCTGCTCCAGCTGCCCACTGCCAAGCCTCCCCTTGTCATTATGAATGCTCTCTCTGGAACCAAAAGTCAAAATAAACTCTTTCTTCTATGAGGTCATAGTATTTTACCACAACAAAATGTAACTAATACAAATGTGGTTCAGTATCACAAACAGAAACAGACTTTTCTGATGAATCTTTCAAAATATTAATCAACCTGGTTAAAGATCACAAAGAGGAATTTGGCGTGGTAAGACAGGTAAACTTGCAAGACAGCCTGGACATAAAGCATGAGTTTCTTACAATATTTTACTATGTCTGCATATAGTATGATAGGATCTAGTATTGGAAGTGAAATCTCTCCCTCTTTGGGTCTCCTAATTATTAGTTCATAGGAGTAATCAATCTATCCTAGAAGGGAGGTAATTTATGACCATAAGAGCTATCCAGGGTGGTTTTGAGTAAGACACATGTGAGTTTCTGAAATGTTTTCTAACTTTAATTCACAGGTGTTACTGATTTCTTCTAACTACTCCTGACAGTCAGCCTTCATGTGGGTCCTACACACTGTTTAAGAGTGGAGAAAAAAAAGCAGAGCAGCAGTAATCATGCATGCATCCATTCTCTCTTTGGTCTTGACCGTGGATGTGATTAGCTGTTTCAAGTTCCTGCCTTGACTTCCCTCACAGTGATGGACTATAACCTAGCATTGCGGGCTGAATAAGTCCTTTCTCCCTCAAAGTTGTTTTTGTCAGGATATTTAACCACAGACACAGACAATGGAACTGAGACAATATGACAATAGGTTCTTTATCCTTCCCTGGAAATCACTCACTGACCTCAATTGAGGGTTTTTCTTTCTTTCGTGTTTTCTTTGAAAGATGAGACACCTTTATTCACAGTGTCTCTCCTGTTTACAATATGTATAAATGTCCTAGTAGGTAGTTGGTTAAAAAGTGAACTACCCATCTGTTTGATCCACAAGGCATCTATTTAAATATTTTATCTTATTTAATTATTTTTCTAAAGTTATTTAAAATGTTTTTTCCAGGTATAGTTCAAGAAGATAAGTTACCCAATATTGTAATTTCTATTTTTTGTACTAGATCTCCAATTTAAAGTTTAAATCTACTGACAGAAATTAGATGAATTGGTGACTGTTAGGGCAGAACTCTTATCTCATGAATATAGTCAAGAGTATTTCAAGGATAGCTTGAAAATCTATTACAGGTGCATCTGTTCTGTTTTCATGAGTAAATTAAGGACTTTAGCATGTATTTCTGACTTTTTCTTCTTGACTCGAGTTTAGAATAGAAATAAGACTCCTGTAAGTTCCTCTCCAGGTCATTCTGATCATCTTTTGCCATTTAATACTTAGCATCTGAGGTCTGTACAACATCTATCTATATCAGATACCTTGTGTCATATACAGCAAAACAGTTCTGAAATCCTTTATGCGTAGTTGCTGGCCTTATCTGTATAGGAAAATGCTTCATTTATTTCAGTTCCTGGATTTAAATTCTTTACCTACCTGAATACTTTGTTCTTGGTAACAGTGGAACTTTAGAAGGAACTGGTATTCAAAGATCTCAGTACAGTCACTGACAAATGATGGAGAGCCAGGATGAGATAGGCAGAAATTGATGGAGTCGACAAAAGAAGAGAAGGAGAGGGAAAGAGGGAGAAATGAATAAAGGGAAACAACGAGCGGACGCATGGTGGACTTAAGGGAAAGGAGTCGAGCTTTTTGTTCACTTTTATTTCCCCTTAACTTTGGCCAAAGCCCCTCTCTGTGAAGCGATACGATAAGTCAGTGCTTTTTGTCTGTGCCCAATCAAAGCAACCCCTAAAGAACTTTGGAAATTTTATTTACTTTCCTTCCTAAGGTACATGTCAAATGAAGAACTTTGTTGGAGTTAAGTCTTCTCTAGAGTAGCCATACAAAGCCCAAATTGTGTCTGCTGAAGCTTGATCATTTCAAGAGAAACAAAAAAATATATGTATAATGAGAAAACATTGCAGGAGCATGAACATTACCTGGAATAGACAGGGTTTAGACCTAGACAACCGTGAAAGAACCCACCAAAAAGTCAAAAGAAATGCTATGTTTGGCACCCTGTGTTCCAGGTCTCCTCTCTTGAAAGGCAGCCTGTTATTCTTCACCCCTAGCAGATGCACCAGCGAAAAGCAACAACAAAAGGTCAGAAATATACTCTCTTTGTATCACAGCCAATCACTTAGAACTGAAACAGTGAGAAGGAAAGAAAATCTTCCTTCCTGAATTCTGTTACCCTTCACAGTGGCATTCATCCAAGTGGATAGCAGCCCAGTGAGAACCACAAACCCACCAACTTGTGGAAATGATTTCAACACTAAGCTTGTAGACTCGAACCATTCATTTGTTCCTGGTTCTACGTCTTAGGATAAATAACACTGTGAAATAGCACAACACAAACTGGTAACATGAAAAAGATCCAAGAGGAGGATAGGCATGGCCATCTTCCAAGGATGCCAATTGGATGAGAAACCTGGTAAAAATAGGTAGCAAACTGAGTAATGCCTAGGAGATCAATGCAAAGGCAACAGAGTTCAGAGCCAGTGCTGACTTAAGAAGCCATAAGCAACAAGGCACAGGACCCTCATACATACCATACCTAGATGAAGGGCAAAGCCCAATGGCCCGTGGTGATAGTGGAAGCACTGTCCCAACATAAACTGCTTACAATGCTATTTTCAAGTTGATATTGTCAGTTTGACAAGATCTAGAGTCCCCTAGGAGACCAGCCTCTGAGCACATCTGTGATGCTACTCCTGGGTATTCCTCTAAGGAATTCTCAAGATGAAATTTACTGAGCTGGAACATCTTTCCTTAACTATGGTAGTACCATCGCATGAGCTGGGATCTTGAACTGAATGAAAAAGACAAAGCAAGCTAAGCACAAGTATTCATCTCTGATTCCTGACTACAGATGCAATGTAACCAGTTGCCTCACGCTCCTGCCACCATGCCTTCTCCATCCTCAAACTGTAGGACAAAAGAAACCCTTCCTTAAGTTTTTTTCTGTCAGGTATTTTGTCATAGCCGTGAGACAAGTAACTCATAACCTTTGAAATAATTCTTCCTTTTTCTTGAAGAATAACACATTCCAGCTGAACAGCTGTCTCTGCCTGTAGAATCCCAGAAGTCTGAGGTTCTTCATCACATCTTCATCCCTTCCATCTAAGCCAGGAGCATTTGTTCTGGAGCATTTCATTGAATCCTTAAGCTACATACCTGCTCTTCAGTACATGTTGTCCAGCCACATTTTCGGTCTTGTTTCCAGGGATGTACCATCTGTGTAAGCTCAAAAATCTTTTGAATCACTAATAGTTCATTTATTTTGATAAACAGCTCCTCAATTTTTTTTCTTCCTTCTTGCATTGTGCCAAAACAGCAAGAATAAACAAAGCCAGACCTTCCAAACTTTATTTAGAAATCTTCTCAGCAAATAGTTTACAAGAACTGAAAGGGAGAGTGGACAATCTGTGGAGATGATACCCTTCAAAGTAATTCCACAAGAGGGTAGAAGCACAGGAAGGAGCTTTTGGTTTGCCAAAGATTATGCAAGAGTACCAAATGCAAACATGGATTTCTACTTTTTTAATCCACTGTCCTTTTGCTATGCAATACTTTTGTCTTTGCTAATTCAATATGGAATTTACCCAAACTACAACCTCACTAGCACACAGTGCAAGAAGTCTGTGTATTTGACTTTGGTCTTCTTGCCCACTCATCTAACCTGTCTTTGAAAAGTAAAAGTGTCTGAAAAAAACGAAAGAATGGGACTGGAGTGTACAGAGTTCTGAACAGAGTTAACACCGTCATTGGGATTAGCCCTGCATCTCAATAGACTTTTTTCCATTCCCAAGACTTGCTTGTCCAAATTTCAGCTGAAGAAAAAGCTTCCTGAAAAATGTGAATTAAAAGAATCACTGAACTTTTATCTCCCATCAAAAACAATGTATATTTTTAATAGGACATTTGCATAATACTTGTATGTGTGGTGCATCTATCTGTGGTGCATCTACCTGAGTGTGTGGGTTTTTATGCCTGTGTGAGCATACAAAGGTCAGAGCAGGACACCAGGGGTCTTCCCCTATCACTCTCTACCTTATTGTCTTAAGATAGTCTCCCGTTGAGCAGGAAGAGAAATCACCATTTCAGCTAGGCTGGCTAGCCAAAGAGCGTATGGAATTCACCTGTCACAACCTCTCAAATGCTGGAGTTATAGACACAGGCAGCCATGGTTGACTTTTTATGTAGGTACTGAGGTTTTGAACTCAGGATCTCTTTTTATGCAGAGTAAGTACTCTTATCCAGTCTCAATATTTGCAATCATGTATGATATATATCTATTACTATGTTTATATTTCAAAATGTTTTACATGCCTACAAAGCTCAGTGGGAATCCACTCCATTTGGTAACTGAAAGATTGAGATACACAGAAAATAAATTCAAGGGTTAAATTTCATCATGGTTAAATTGGGACTCATAAGTAACAGAACTAGCTGTAGGGACACTGTCTGATATGGAGTTATCTGAAGATCTATTTACTTAGAACATCAAAGGGTTCACGTTAGGGAAGTGAAGCTGTTGTAATCAACACAATACATGGGTATGTGTGCACGCGTGCACACGCGCACACACACACACACATACACACACACACATACACACTATCCAAATAACTCTATTTCTAGGTTTTTTACTGTCTCTTGGTTAGATTCTGCCTAGGAAGAATTAAAATTGAATCTTTTTAAGCAAACCATTGCTCTATACATTACTTGTCACCTAAATCTTCAAAATCAGCAGTCACCTTCTTGAGAAACACTGTCATCCTTGCTCTAATTAGTGCAGGAAGACCAACTGGTTTCACACAAAAACAGTTCGCTACTTTACCTAAGAAATCACTAACATCCAGAAATTTACAAAGTGTTCTTCACAATAAACCAAAGTGTGGAAAGAGCAGACACACAGACAGCCTTGGGAACCACAGGGCACGATCCAGTGTGGTCAGTTGCAAAGGGGAGTCAGAGTGAAAAGAGAATAATAGAAGCACATATTGAGGGCTTAATGTGCGCCAGACCTTGATCCAAAGGCTTTTCCTGTAATGGCACATCAGTCCTGTGAGGCTACACAGTTATTGACAGCCTGCTATAGATTGAGAAACTGGGAATAGTGAATCAACTTATGTGAAGCCATAGATCCAGGCCAGTATGGTCAGAAGTCCGATCCAGAACCATGTCTAAAGGCAGTTTTGTATGTAAAGGCACATGCAAGTGTCTAGGGAAAAGGGAGTTTTAATGTTGAGGACACACATGCAATTTTGTGTGGCCATTGTAATGACTGATTTTAATTGTCAGCTTGATCAGATTAAGAAAGTCAAGGGTGTTAATGTGGCAAACCTTTGAAAGTGCCTGTGAGGGTGATTCCAGAAGGCATTAATTAAAGGGTAAAGACCCTTCCTGAATCTGCAAAGTGTGAACCCATATGTTGGAGTTCTAGACTACATAAAGGGTTTAAAAGGAGGGGGCTAGAGCCATGGCTCCACAGTTAAGAGAGCTTGCTCCTCTTCCACAGGTACCTAGCACCCATATTGGGTGTCTCACACCTGCCTGGAATTCCAATTCCAGAGGGACTAACTCCCTTGGCCTCCAAAGGCACATACCCACACAAAGACACTTAATACGCATAATTAAAAAGAAATAAAAACAAACCTTTTTAAAGAGGAAAAGGAGAAAATCTGCTGGAATATACACTCCTCTTCCTCTACTTCTTGATCCACACAGATGTGAGCACACAGCCTTACATTGCTGCTGCCACAGCTATAACCCAGTCCTCCCGCCCTGCCTTCCCTATCATGATTGACTAGACTCAAACCCGGAGTAAATCCTTCCTCCCTCAAGTTGTCTAATGTCAATTATTTTGTTACAGCAACAAGAAACATAGCTATACAGGCAAGAAGAATTGCACTTACGGACTAGGAATGCAATTCACAGCTGATAAAGAACTTACCTAAAAAGAATAAGGTCTTGGGTTTGATCCTGAGCATCACATAAACTGGGAGGGCGGAGGGATGTACACCTGTAATACCAACACTGGTGGGTGGAAGCAGGAGGATTCCAAGTTGAAGGTTATTCTCAAATCCATACCAAGTTCAAGGACAGCCTGGGCTATGTGGAACCTTGACAATAAAACAACAATAATGACAAAAAGATCCACATTGTGAAGACTGGAGAGGCAAGGGACCAAAAATTTTATGCTTACAGAAAGTAATTATATAGAGATGATGGCAAATCAGTTAAGAAGAGTAGGTTAAGATTTAAAACTGTAATGGGAAATTATATCTAAAACATGAAACTATAGACGGGATATTTTGTTTGGACAGGAACATAATGTTTTTCAGATGTTTGAACCTAAGTGCCATGGAAAGACTTGAGGAAGTAAAATGGGCATTATTATTATTCTTATTCAGACTAAGTAGTTAAATTAAAAAAAAAACTTTTTAGCACAAAGTCTTATTAAGAACCATGTCTAGGTTACTAAAAGGCTGGATATTCAGGAAAAATAATGCCTAAAAAGCAATCTGACACCCAAAATAAGAAATGTGGGCAAAATACATTTATTCCTCAAAATGGAAAGCAGAATTGCCATAACAGTGATTTGAAAAATAGCTGGAAATTTGAATTTAGCAAATTCCCAATAGGAACGTCTCACATATTGTTTGCTTGATTCATATTATAAATCTTGCTTGCAATAGGAATACAATAAGTAGGTAATAATAGGAATTGCAATTATTTTAATAAAAAAAGAAGGCTGAGGAAATGTATGTGATGGGGAATTAAGTAGTTTGACTCATTTCTCCCACTTTCCCATGTCTATAATTAACTATTAAAGCCTAATACCATTGAACAGTCATCACCAATCTCCTTGATTATAACCCAATCCTGCTCACACTGAAAACATTTCCCACAATTGAGTGTGCAATAATATCCACGGTTCAGGAGACTCTAATATAAAAGGGACATAAAATTAACTGACCTGTAATGGTTCTTTCCTACCCCAAACAGAAACAAACAAAAGAAAAAAAATGTTTAAAGCACTAAATGGCAGAACATAAGCCTGATTTTAGAATTTTTAAAGATAAACTGTAAACAGGCAGAAATTTCTACCAGGTCAGTCAAGTAGTTTGGTATGACCATTGGACATTCAAATTTGGAATCATGAGAAACCAAATATTTGCACCATTTTACATAAATATGTAGGATCTGTTTACTATTCCCCAGACACCAATTATGGAGAAATGATTTTCTCCATTATAGAGTGAAATAAAATAAATAAAACAGAGGCCCTGAATGTTAACCTATGGAGCTAAAGGGTAAATATAACACCATTCAAAGGAATTAACAGCCTATATTAATTAATTACTGTCACGTTGCTGCTATAAAACACCTGACAAAAGCAGGTTAAGTAAAGAAGGGTCTATTTTGGCTCACAATATGAGAGTATAGTTCATCATGATGGTGAAGGTATGGCAGAGGGTCATAAGGAAGCTGGTCACAGTGCATCCACATTCAGGAAGCAGAGAGAGATGAATGCTTGTATTTAGCTGGCTTTGTCTTTTTCATTCAGTCTGAGACCCCTCCCATAATATGGCATTGTCCACCATATACACACCATATACATAGGTTAGGTCTTCCTACCTCTGAAAACTCCAACACAAATAAACCCAGAGATTTCTCTCCTGGATAGTTCTAGATACTGCCAAGTTAACAATATTAGCAGGCTGTCACACAAGCTGTGGGGGCAAATGAATGGATGTTTACAATACCTAGCAGTCCCTAGATGAGAAATGACATCAAGGAAGGCACTTGGCTGGGTGGCCAGGGAACACCAGGACAGAATGCCTGCCTGATACTTGAAAGAGAGGAGACTTCTCATTCCACATAGTGCATCAAAGACACTGAAGGCAAGAGATGCACTCCAATGCAGGAAAGCAGAAAGGATAAAGGTTATTAAGAAGAGAAATTGGTAAAAGTTTTAGACTAAAAGATGGTGAATCTGAAAGCCTGGGTTTCATTCTTAGTGAATTTTGTGCTGCTTTAATAGAAAAACAAGGTTGGATAATGTATACAGACTGGAAATTAACTTTCTAGAATCTAGAAGTCCAAGATTAAAGCACTAACCACTGATGGGAGACTTGATGCTATATCACATGCACATGGCCCAAGAAGAAGAGCCAAGAGAGCAAGAGGGAGCGAGCTCCTCCATTGTGCTTCTTGTAACATCACTAATCTACTCATGAGTTTGGACCCCCAAGACCCAAGCATATCCCCAAAACCTCAGCCTCCAAATACTAGAGCAGTGAGAGAGTAAGAGAGAGAATGTATGTGTATAGGTATTGCAGGTGACAGTGGAGGCCAGAAGAAGCCATTAAATTTCCTAGAGCTGTAGTTACAGGCAGTTGTGAGCCACCCAAGGTCGATGCTAGGAGCTCTACTAGGGTCTTCTGCAAAACCAGCAAGTACTCCGAGTGCTTGTAACTTCCAAGCCATCTCTCCAGTACCACCATGCTATACTATTTCAAGCATAAATTTCAAAGGAGATAAAACATTCATACCTTAACATTCTAACCATAGCCTCACAAAATTTATGTCCTTCGCACATTCGAGACATATTCATTCATTCTGCCATCAGTACAGAGGTCTTCAAGTCCAGGGCTGGAGAGATGGTTCAGTCAATAAGGTGCTTTCTGCTAAGCATAAGGACACCGGTGCTGGGGAGCTGGAGACAGAAGAATCACTAGATCTTACTGGCTAGCCAGTCTAGGGGAATTAGTAAGCTACAGGTTCCCTGAGAGACTGTGTCTTAAAAAAATAAAGTGGAGAAGAAATTAAGGAAGACATCAAGCACTGATTCCTAACCTCACATGTGCACACACACACACACACACACACACACACACAAACACACACCCCTATGTGTATGCACACCTACACATTTGAGTACCTGCACATGCATGAATATGTAAAAACATTTTTTAAATTTGTTTTTGTTGAGTTGTATATTTCATATAGAACATCTCAATCAGTCTTAATCATTTTTATATCCTCTTCCCCACCAGCACAACCCCATAGCTCCCCAACTGGAATCTATACATTCTTTCATTTGTGTTAAAGTCTATTGTGTCAAGTTAGTGTCCTCAAATGTTCCTCAGTGAAAATTCAGTCACTGAGGCATAGTTAGCCTTTCCAGAGTCCCTCACTTTAAGATTAGCTCTTCCTCACCCAACAGTAATCAGCTGCCAATATTTCAACAGCAAAAATTGGGGTCTGCTGCCTATTTCCCAGGTTCCATGCTAGATTTTTGTCTACTTGAGTTTGCATGAGTCTTGAGCATGCCAACACCATTGCTATAGGTTCATATGAGCAGGGACCCATTAGTTTTAGGATTCTATTTCCATATGGTCTCATGCCTCCTCACTGGCTCTTACAATCTGTCTGCCCCTCTTACATAATGGTCCCTTAGCCCTGGGTGAGTGAATGTTAATATAGGAGTCCTGTCCAGGGACCCATATTCTGCAGACTCCTAATCTCCATGCTTTGGCCATTTGTGACCTTTTGGTAAACACACATTTTTTTTTAATATAAGGTGGAAAGTGACTAAGGAAGACACCCACAGTTGGCTTCCGGTTTCTACATGCAGGAATACACACACATGTACACCTATATGAATACACACACACACACACACACACACACTCACACACATGCACACATAAAGTCAAAAGTCTAAGCCATATATGGATGAGAACCAAGGTAGCATTGTCCTAAGGCAAATTCCTTTCATTCTTCCTGGCAAAATCAGATAAGTTATGAACTTCCATAATACAATCTTAGGACAGACAGAAGATTAGTAAGATTAGTATTCCCATTTCAAAAGTGAAAAATGGGGTCAGAGAAAGAGAAGCTCTTTCCAAAATCAAGCAAAAGAAACAACAGTACACACAAAGATGTGAGAATTAGTATCTTTGACTCCATGTCCTGCCACTGGACATACTGACGCAGAGGTTGGGGTCCCTCAGTTCCTGCCTGTGTACCCCAACAGCTTTGCTGGGTTCCCATGTGTTATGTGCCCTGTGCTTTTCTAGGCTGGTGCTGCACACAGATGACTCTACAGCTCCGGGGTCCTAGATCCAGCCTTCCACATCCACACTGGTCATTGCCCTAACAGAGAATATCTGTCCTGGATTCAATTCCACAGAAGCTCTCTGCAGCATCATTTTAAAGCTCAGTAGAAGCCATGTCTCCAGGATTTAAGCATTGTGTGTGTCTGCAGAATTCACACCATGTGGAGAACCAAGGCTAACAGCCTGTATACCTGTACACATGAACAAAGGCTACAGCCAGACTTGAGTTCACTTAAGCCATAGCTAGGTGGGGCAGCCAAGGATAACTTCATTGGAATGTAGAGTGAAAGGACTTGGGGAGATCCTAAACATGAAGCTCCACAGAGCTCTGAGTCTCTCCCCTCAAGTTCTTTTGTCCCAAGACTTCGACACTCAAGACTTTTTAAAACAAATCTGAAAAGAAAGTCCCTGCTTAGAGATCAGTTTCTTGGAGGAAACTTTGTTAGCAAGGCTAACAAAGTTATTTGACCACATTCTTGCTTTCTCTCATAAACTTGGTCTGTATTTTTTTAACATGACCAATTTGTAAGCTTTCCAGATCTTTGTGTTCTGTCTTTTTAAGTTATGAATTCCATCTTTAAATCATTGTTTCACTTTGGTGTTAAAGGAAGTTAGATAACCCTATTGCTTTCCTTAGAGACTTCTTTAGCACAGTACCCTTGTTTATCACTCTTAAATTCTGTTTCCATAAAGTGCTAGAACACAAACTTAATTCAACCAAGTTTGCTGCCACTTTATTGTCTTCACGTGTGGGGGCCACACTTGCGCATACCAGAGGTCAACATCAGGTGATTTCCTCTATTACCCTTCAACTTAGTTTTTGAGACACGGTCTCTCACTGAACCTGCAGCTCATGGTTGAGTTACACTGGCTGGCCAATGAGCTTCAGACATACTCTCACCTCTCCCTTCTCATTGCTAGCACTGAAGATATACACCATGGTGCCCGGCTTTTCACATGGGTTCTGGGATCTAAACTTGGGTCCTTGTGCTTGTTTGTACAGCAAGCACTTTATGAACTGAGCCATCTCCCCAGCACCTCTTTGCCACTTTATAAGATGGCATTTCCTTCAATTTCTATGACCTTTCCCTGGTTTCCTCCTGAGATCTCATAAGAGTGGTCATTACTGTCTATAGCTCCACTCTTCTGCTCATGTAATCTCCAAGAAGTTTCAGATTTTCCTTATAGCCCTTTTCTGAGTTCTCATCAGAACAATCTTAATGCTGCATTCATAGCAATAAAGACACTTTTCCTAGTCTGCACCTCAAAACTTTTCCATTCTCTACCCCAATACCTGTTCCAAAACCACTTATACATTCATGATTATGAAGCCAACATCATCTGACTTCGTCTATTTCATCCCACTAGAATAGATGAAGCTTTTTAAAGAAATGTATTTCATCACAGTGCAACATGCAGGAGTGTGTGCACCTGTGTGAGCTTGTGTGTGGAGGCCAGAAAACAACCTTAGGCATCTTTCTTGAGGATTCCACTCACACGGTACTTTGTGAGGCAGGGTCTCCTAATGGAGCTGTCCAGGTAGGCGAGGCAGCTGACATCCCCAGGGAGCCACTTATGCTAGGTACCATGCTAGGATTACGCCTGGTGCCATCATGTCGTGCTTTTTCTTTTTTTAATATAGGTTCTGGAAATCAAACTCTGGTCCCTATGCTCAAACAGCAAGCCCTGTACCAACTAAACTATCCTGAGAAAGGAACTTCTTTCTGAACCTTCACATGGGGGAAGGTGAGGAGCAGAGACAGCAAACTCCCTTCATCAAGCTCTCATGAGGATGGAGCCTTCTTGACCTAGACATCTCTCAACATGGTTCCTTTGAAGATTAAGTTTCACCATGAGTTTGGGAAGGGGCAAAACCATTAAACCCTGGCACATTCCACAGACAAGGAAGCAGCAAATGTTTGATCGAGGAATTTACAGAATCAAAGGAATCTTTATAACATGTATCCCCTGTCAGTGGGCAATAGATGAGTCACAAAAAAAGCTGGAAAGTTATCACAGTGATCTAGGAGCAAGGTTCTTCTGAGGATGGTGGCCTTCACAATGGAGGAAGCAGTCCTATGACAGACTAAATCAATAGGACTTGGCTCATGGGAATACAGAGTCCTAGATAATAAGCAGTAAGAAAATGTCCTGAGAATTCAGACTGAGTGGGTAAACCAAGCACCAGGAGGAAGGGAGAGCTCAGATCAAGCTGGAGTGTGGGGAGGCACCCACAGGAAGGAAGGAGAGCTCAGATCAAGCTAAGGGGAGGCACCCACAGGAAGGAAGGAGAGCTCAGATCAAGCTGGAGTGTGGGGAGGCACCCACAGGAAGGAAGGAGAGCTCAGATCAAGCTGAGGGGAGGCAGGCTGAGGCAGGAGAGGAGAGCTCAGCATGAGCAGGAAACTAAGGGTGAGCTGTGGCTCAAACAGAGAGATGCCAATTTTTCTGGAACAAATTGTTTGGAGATACCTGCCAGGCATCAGGGAGGCTTTTCAGCCACCATGTAGAGGACAGGTTGGAATCAGAGGCAACCTTCAGAGGTGACTGTCCAGTCAACAGGAATGAAGGAGATTGCCGAGGAAGAAGGAACAGATGAGAAAAGATGGCCAGAGGTGAGATCCTGAGCGCGTGTTCAGCTATCACAGCACGAATTCAGCCACAAATTACTATCTGACTTGGTTCTTTTGAGGAGGAAGTAAGGAAGAAGACACTTCAGAAGAATAATATTCTCCTTAATCTATACACAGAGACAGTGTATTTACTTTCTGCAAGTAGCCATGAGCACTTTATTTTGAGGCCATTCTTCATTGGAATCAAGTCACCCCGAACAGTGCTCCTGGGAAATGCTGAGCCAAACATTTATTAAATATGCAGCCATGCGGTTTGTTTTTAGTTTCTCTTAAGGGTAACAATTAACCTTTAAAAAGGCTGACCTTTCCTTAAAGGTGGGTTGTTGGCAGGAGCTCTCGGAGGCACTGGGTAAATGCTGCAAAAAAGTGTCGGCCTCACAGGAAGTATATCTCCTTGCTCTGTAATGTTCTCTTTTAAATAGTTTGCTTCTTTGATATTTCAATTTACAAAATGAAATCATCCACTGGAGTTCCAGTAATCAGCTTGTTACAGAGCAGGGATACTACCTCACAGGAGGAAGAGGTGAAAATGTCTTCACAGGGACCTGCATCTCACGCAGTCACTAAGGGACACTGGCATTATATGGATTATTTTTGTTTTGCTTTGTTTTGTTTTGTTTTGTTTTTGTTGTTGTTTTTTCTGTCATTATCTCAGGACTCTGCCCTATCCAATGACAGCCAAATAGGAAACCTTCTGTGATCTTTTGTTTGTCTGTCGTAGCTCAGGTAGGCCCCAAACTCACTGTGAGGCTGACCCTGAACTCCTGATTTTCCTGCTTATGCCTCCCAAATGCCAGGACCACTATACTTGGCTTGATAGGGGTTTTTTGTTTTCGGGGTTTTGTTTGTTTGTTGACAAGGCCTCCCTACTTCCAGCCTACCTAGAAGCCTGGAAGTCACTATGTAGGCCAGACTGGCCTTGATCTCACAATGATCTGCCTCAGCCTCCACCTCCGCCTCCGCCTCCTGAGGGCTAGAATTAAAGCTGTGCCACCACACCCTGAACTGATATGTTTACTAGGCAAGAGTGTCACATGTATTCCCTGCTCCTCTAGTGTTCCCATGTTTACCTAGGATACACATCATGACCTTGTGATCTGGTCTTTGCTCATTCCTCCCCATTATCTATATCTCTCATAGACACACAGACACACACAAATACACACAGGCACACACGCACACGTGCATAACTGTCATCGATAGGAAAGCATCCAAGCCTGAAATGGAAAATGAGGAAACAGAGCCGCAGATCCCAGGCAATGCTTATCGCCCAGTCCAATCCATTGATCTTAGCCCAGGCTCCCCAGATCAGAAACATCCTAATGAAACCTGTGAGTCAAACAAACTCTCAGCCCCCGTTGCAGGTCTTCAGGACCAGATAGATATATGTGGTTCTGAACAGACTCGAGGTGATTCTAGAGCACACTCGAGTTTGACAGCCATCATTCTGGACTGGGATCAGCGGTCAGCAACCTCTGTCCCAAGTCCAGCCCACCGACTCTTTTCCATTCATTTGTTTGTTTTTATATCTTTTGAGGTACTAATGATTTTGTGTTTTTCAAGAGCTACATTTTAAATGATTCTATAAATACAAGTGTTTCTCAACTTCTGATGAGATTATGCCCTGATAAACCCCATTGAAAGTTGAAAATATAAGCCAAAATGCATTGCATACGCCCAAACTTAGAACAACCCAGCTCAGCAATCAGTACAGATAAGAGCTTTGCCTTTCCTTCAAGACCCACTGTTAATGGGTAGTTGTGGCTCACTGCTATTCTCTGGCATCACCAAAGATTATTATACCTCGTATCACTAGCCTGGGAAAATAGCAAAATTCAAAATATCAAAATTCAGGGAGCAAAGTACTTGCTGCCCAACATAAGGACCTGCATTGCATCCCTATCACCCGTGTACAAACCAGGTATGGTGGTGTGTGCCGTTGCCCTAGTGCCGGGGTAGGTAGACACCTGGGGCTCTCTGGCCAGCTGGTCTCCCTGAATAGACAAGCTGCCAGCTCAGTGAGAGACCTTATATCAAAACTAAGTTGAAAGGCTGGTGAGCTGGCTCAGCAGGTAAATGTGCTTGCCAACAAGCCTGAAGACTGGAGTTCCACCCCCAGAACCCACATGGTAGAAGGAGAGAACTGACTTCTGTGTGCCATGGCATCAGAGTGTAAATAAGTACGTAAATGTAAAACTTTTTAATAAGTTAGAGAATGGTTGTGGAAGACACCCAACATTGACCTCCAGCTTACACACACACACACACACACACACACACACACACAGTCCCCCTACAAAAAGTTGGAAGAACATCTACTATTGAATGCATAACATTTTGTACCACCATGTGGTTAACCCTCCTAAGATGAGAGCTCTAGTATGTTGAGAACTAACTGTATGAAAATCAGAACCTTGATTTTGTCTTTGGTGTATCTGTTCATCCCTTTGGTGGGGTTTGCAGACCTGCCCTGAGGAACACAACTCAGAATCCTTCTTCCCTCTCATCTTAGTCTTAGTCCTTCCCAAGGGCCAAACTCACATCATGGAGAGAGGGAGAGAGGAGGCCACAGGTCTCAGCTCTTACCACCAGAGGAGGGCAGAGAAACGGAATCTTCAGAGAGGTAGAGCAGTCAGCCAGCATGTGGTACATGCCCAATACAGTTTCAGTCTGAGCAGAGCTTGCCGACTTCTCTTCTAATAATAGCAATCCAAGGGAGAGAGGACAAGGCCTGTCACCATGCAGAGGCAGCAGAAGCAGATGGAGAGCAAGGGCCATGGACCAGAGCGGTTAAGAAGAGAGGCTCTGAAACACAGGAGCTTGGCTTCTAGCCCTGTCCTCTTCCACTTGCAAACTGCACTCACCAAAAATGATCTACTTAACTTCTTTGTGCTTTAAGTGACTCGTCTATGAAAAAGTGAATAATTTTTCCATCAAGGGAGTGAAACTGCACAAATGAAGTTGTTGTAGAATTCTTTTCCTAATCGAAACATTAAGACTCATGGAGTGTATGAATTACTTCTCTGCAGCTATGATAAAAAATACTCTGACAAAAGCAACTTAAACAAGAAAGGATTTATTTAGCTTATAGTTACAGAGCGATAGAGTCTATTGTGGCAGGAAAAGCAAGACAACACTCAGGAAAAACATGGTGGGAGATGCAGAGAGCTGGCTGGTGACTTTCATCCATACACAGGAAGCAGAGAGAACA
This sequence comes from Eospalax fontanierii, assembly GCA_035773235.1. NCBI lineage: Eukaryota > Metazoa > Chordata > Mammalia > Rodentia > Spalacidae > Eospalax > Eospalax fontanierii. The sequence continues at coordinate 115,218,624 of CM069524.1, forward strand.
GGAAAACGGGATGAGCTGTAAACTCCCAACACCTTCTCCCAGTGATTCACTTCCACCAGCAAGGCTCTACCTTCTAAAGGTTCCAAAACCTCCCCAAACAACAACACCATGTAGGACCAAGTGTTCCAGCACAGGAGTGTATGTGAGACATGTCTCAATCAAACCACCATAGGAAGTAAAGGAAACTTGCAAGTCTCAAGAAGTAAGAAACATCACAAATCTCAGGAACTCCTGAAATTTACAAGACTGATAAGGACCCTCTCCAAGGTTTATTTGAGAAATGAAAGTTGCTGGTGAGATGAGACTTGCTCACCAGTCAAGCTGCCTGCAAGTCCTGCAGAGAACTCAAGGGCTGCACCCTTCGTAAGTTATTTCGCATGCTGTGGCAGCCTTTTCAGTAACAGCTACCTTTGAGTCACCCATATTCCTGTAAATAACCAAAGAAATGCATTGCTGGTTCATGAAGCTGGACTTGAATAGAATCACTTATTTTTTCCATCACTGAGCCCTATTGAGAGTGAATAGACATTTGTTCTCACACACCCAGGAAAAGTCATACCACAGAAGTGTTTATGAACAGGCACCACCCAGCAAGCCCCAACCGAGCATGTCTATTCAGCATGTCGCATGCTGTAATGATGGCAATAGAGTCAGAGCCCAGAGGGGAGACAGAGAGAGGCATACAAGGAGAATCTGGAAAGCAGAAAACGGCAGCACCCTGGGAGGCAGATGGGGCTTCTCAGCACACAGTCCAAAGTGGAGACAGGAAAGAACTAGCAGGTAGGGAGTCCACATGAACTCTGACAGGAGCTTTCAGGAAGTTCAGGAAGCTTGGCAGAACAAGAACTCAAGGCTCATTTCACAGGGACCAGGAATTAAGAGCAAAGAGACAAGCATCGAATAGATCATAAAGAGCCATAAAAGTCATGCTAAAGAGTTGAGATCATATACCTGATGAGTTAGAAATCATTTCTAGAAGAGTAATAAAACACTGAGGGCTAGGGAGAGAGCTCTGTCAGTAAAGCGCTGCTGTGCAAACATGAGAACCTGAGTTTATCTCCAGAACCCATGTACGAAATGTTGAGCATCATGATATAGGTTTGTAATCCCAATGCTGGGGACCCAAAGAGACAAGAAGATCCCTGGGGCTTGAAGACCGGCCAGTCTAGCCTAACTGGTGAACAATAGCTCTCAGTGAGAGATCCTGACTCCGAAAACAAGGTGGACAGTTCCTGAAGGGCAATACCCAACATACCTGCATACGTGAGTGCATTCCACACACAAACAAGCCATCACATGCACTTGAACACAAAAAAAGTAAATGACTATGTAATACAAACACTGAGTAGCACTGAGTGTAGACAGAGGCTGAAGCCAGCCCAACAGCGACTTTGCATCCAGAATCCAGAAGAGAAATATTCCATCCACCGTGGCTGAGAGTTAGACACACCAAGGCATAAGCTCAGTCTCACATCCTGGGAAGCAGTGGCAATCACTTAACAACCTGGTCCAGGGAGGAACAAACGAGAAGCCACAGAGGTCTACACTCAGAGGTATAGGGAAACACAGAGACCCTGCAAGCGGCTGGTATGTTTGCCTAAGGAGAATGCTGGACAAACCTCTCCTTTCTTTACAGAGAAGATGTTCAACAAAACAAATGAAAAGGATTTATTACCTATAAAAGAGCCATGAAAATAATCTTCTCTTATCAGATAATGAGGGTACTCTTCAGGAGCTGAGCAGGTTAGACTATCTATCACAAATACTGAGCCTGGAGACACAGGAAAATGCAGAATCATCACAAAGTATGTGTGCTCTTCACAAATAAAAAGACACTCCATAAATTCCAGACACAGTTAAGATGCACAGGTAGCAAAATCATAGAGGAAGAGGTAAAAATATCAGTTCAGGACAGAGAGTTGCAGTAAGGAAATACTAACATTGATTTCCACTTTGACCGCACAGGCAGGCAACTCAATTAGCACACCATGTTTTAACCAGGGCACAAAAAGAAAAGTAGGCTGTGCTAAACATGTTCAAATTTTGCTCAGGTCAATTTAATTTTCCCTCTTCTAGACCTGTGATAATTTTTTTTTTATTTGAATGATGATTGCTCTGTTCCCACAGTCTACTAGTGCATGAGGAGGCTCTAGCCTCGGTATCCCAGGAACATTAAGAGGATAATGAAGTACCAAGGGCACATGCGAGCATGAGGACCTGAGTCAGGATCTCCAGGACCCACGTGATTCCAGACATGAGGCTGTAATCCCATGGTGATATAGAAATGGAGGAAGAGACAGCAGCAGTGAACAAGATGTTCCATCTCAGACAATGTGGACAGTAAGGACCAGGATCTTTTGTTGTCATCTGACCTCCACAACTGACATGACCACATGCACACACATATGCACAACACAACATACACACACCACACACAAGGTGGAAAAAATAATGATGGGACTGGAGAGATGACTCAGTGGTTAAAAGCGTTGACTGCTCTTACAGAGGACCTTGGTTTGGTTCCCAGCACTCACATGATTCCGTAACTCCAACTCCGGAGAATCCGATGCCTTCTTCTGGCAAAGGACTCTAATAAAAAGAATAAGGAATAGAGGGGCTACATCCTGGAAGACAGAGGCAGGAGCACGTTCCCAGGTGCCCAGTGTCCTGACTACAGCCCTGGGACCACCCTGACAGCAGCGGGACAGGGGCAGGACAGAGCAGTGCTCGCCCTCATTTGACCTGCACAGGCAAAATATACTAAGACAAGAACAAATTCAGTAGTGTGGAAATTAGTGCATCATTATACATCAAAGGAAGAGCAATCCCAACCAGGTCAAAACAACTACTTCAGTTACAAAGAGTGGGAGGGGAGGACACAGGACAAGTTTGTCAGAGACAAATTTGCAATGATGGAGGATGAAAAGGTCTAGAAGTCTCAGGAGGTCATGAAGATTGTCATGGATCAGGCAGGGCTTCATCAAGCCCTATCCATCTCTGGGGTCTATAGGCAGTTAATGGTTGCTAGGGAGAGAATGGCATTTTCTTCAATGGTGTAAGTTGGCTGTGCTCTTGTAACTTTTTGCCCATGCTCCTGTAAGAAGTACTGATTGAACTCATTGGGCTAACAACAACTAAAAAGACATAAAATTAGAAGGAGACTAGAAGGTCAAGGGGATCGGCAGGGGTTGGGGGACAAGAGAGGGTACCGAGGGCCTGAACATGATTAAAATACATTATACACATGAATTAAAATGTCATAATGAAACCCATTATTATGTTTAATTAATATGCATTAAGAAAATATAAATTAATAATACAGCATTAAGAGAAAATTCACTGAGTAGATTTTCCATATTGATACCACAAAAAGGTGATGTGTTGATCAGCTTTCCATCACGATGGCAAAATGGCTGAGACCATTAAAGCAGGAAAGATTTGGTTGCTCTCACAGGTTCAGCTGTTTTGGTTCAAAGTTGGTTGTCTTCAAGTTTGGGGACAATAATAGTAGGTGTGCAAGACAGAGCTCAGGATAATTAGGTAATCAGGACGCCACAGCATGATTTACTGAGCTCCCGATGCTATCTAGAGAAGAAACCACCATCACTGTGGCCCACACTTTCACCAGAACCCCTGACAAACAAGCTGATGACAGCACTGTATTTTTACTAGAGAGGCAGTTTCCTTATCCAGCCTGCCCTAATCCTGAAGCTTGGATCCCCCCCACCCCGCAAAGAGTGCTCCAACCACCCCAGCGAAATATAAAAGTGTTGATATTCCAAGCTGCATATTTCCTTTGTAAATTAGAAGCACTTACCTATTAATTCATATCACCACCATTTTTGTTATTGCTTTTAAATGTTTGAATTATTTGTGCCTTGATTTTATGAGACCCCTAATCTTCAGCTCTGAGGGCCTAAAATTGTCATTCAGTCTAAATTAATAGCAGTTTTATTGGCTCGTTATTTCTGACATCTGGTTGGAAGTGCAAAGCAATAACTATTAGGTAATAAGCACAGTCATCTCTGATTAGAAACTAATAACATTAGCAATAAACTCCTGACATGACCACCATGAATCTTGATCAAAAGCAAAGGATGCAGGGCTTCTGCACAACAAAGTGCCAGAAGGTAGTGGCAACCTAGATCCTACCTCCAGTTGGATGGGGCTGCTAGCATATTTGTAACTTACAGCGTCAAAAAGAAAATCCAATTTTGCAAAAACAAAGGAAAATGATGATACATAAGACTTGTGCTACTTGAGGGGCTAGAGAGATGGCTCAGTGGTTAAGAGCACTACTGCTCTTTCAGAGGACCTGGGTTCAAGTTCCAGCACCCACATGATGGCTAACAACTTCCTGTAACTCCAGTTCCAGATGAATTCAGTGCTCTCTCTGACCTCCTCAGGCCTGCATGATATGCATGCACTTACATAAATGAAGACAATACACTCATACACATGAAAATAAAAATACTAAATAAAACATTTTAAGAAAGAGACTTCTATTACTTGAATGGAAATATAGCTAAATGGATATGATTCCAGTCTGGTGTGGTGGCACACACCTTTAATCCTAACACTAAGGAAGCAGGGGCAGGCAGATAGCTGTGAGACTGAGGCCAGCCTGGGATGATTTACATATTGCGTTCCAGGCCAGTTGGGGCTACATAGTGAGATCTTTTCTCAAAATAAAAAATATTATTCCATATTTTCCATATATTTCCATATTTCCAAGTGGTTTATCAAGCATCTAATATTTTTCTCTCAACATTATCATTCTTGGAATTTATATCTGGTACTGTAAACCTGATCAAAAGCCCATGGCTGGGGACATCATAAGCCTTAAGGTGGAATCTACTGCTGTTGATTTACTAAATGGTCATGTTGTCAAACTGCCTTCTAAATATTTATATGTAGACCTATATTCCTGAGCTGCTCTCACGTTTGGTTAGAGAAGCTTCTTTTAAGCAGTGAGCAGCAGTCAAGGCAGAGGCTCATAATAGGTCAGAGTGCCAAGAATAGTGACTCTGAGTGCTCAGCCCTGAGGGGAACATCACAGTAACCCCTCTCTATGGCTCAGGGAAAATCATGGAAGAGGAGGAAGAAAGATGTAAAAGCTGGATAATGCAGAGGAGCACTGTGAATGCTGCCCTCTGTACAGAACACTGCTGTACTCAGGATCTCAAAGCAGCTGGGATTATCTGCACACAACCAAATCCGACAAAATTCCAGTGTGGATGGTGAGAAAGTCATGAACCCCACCTATAATGGAGAAGCTATTGACAGTTGCTAGCTGCTGGGGGAGAGATAATCATTTTTCTTTGAGAATGTGGCCACTGGTGTGTTGCCCATGCTCCAGCAAATGGCTCCACACTCATACACATATGGGCAGCATTAAGTGGACTAAGTAGACTATGAGGAAGAAGGAGAGGAAGAAGAAGGAGGAGAAGGAAGAGAAGGGGGAGGAGGAGGAGGAAGAGGAGGAGGAGGAGGAGGAGGAGGAGGAGGAGGAGGAGGAAGGAGGGTCTTGTCTCTATTTCCCAGAGCTGAGATTAGAAGAGTGCACTGTCACACCCACTTTTTTACCTAGGTTCTGAGAATGGTCTTCATGGTTGCACAGGAAGTACTTTACCAAGTATGGTATCGCCCCAGCCCTCTCTCCTGCCTTTTTTCTGCTCATTTGGTAGCAGGAATTTGTATTGAAGACCTACAATCTGCAAAGCACTCTCTCATGAACCTCAACAGAAGGAGAATGGGATGCAGAGAAAGACAGTATATGTGGTAGATGGCACTCACTGACTTGCTTGTATTGCTGCAATAGCTTCCTAAATTCTGTCCCACCTCTTTATTCTTCCAGCTCTTCAGCAAAACTGCCTAAAGGATCTTGTTCAAGTGTGAGTCAGTCCTGACAAGCCTAAGTTCAGACCTCTAACCTACATTATTCACAATACTGAGACCATTCAGCTGAATCACTTGTGTCTGCCCAAAGCTGCCTCCATCCGTGCTTCATCATCATCCATGGTCTTATGGATTACATCTGCCCTATTCAGTCCAAGCCAGCCCTATAATCCTCCTCTCTACTAGTAAGCAGAACTGCAATTCATAACTCAGAACCTATGCACTTGTTATACAATCTAGAATGGTCTTCTTCGATTACACCTCTCATTATCTCCCTTTTTAATGTTTTTCATTGATAAATTATAGATAGTATATAATAATAGTATACAACAAAATGTTGTGGGATGATGAAATCATACTAACTAATCATTCTTTCACCTATTGACCATTTTGTGATATGTACATTAAAAAAAAACTATCCTTTTGAAGACTCTGTCATCCATGATTAGGAGAAAGGGTACTGTCACCAACTCAAATTCCACATATGTAAGACTCCTCTGATGAGTTTGCTGAGAGCCCTTCATCACCCTGTTTTCTGACTCAGTGGGTAAGGGGAGGGGCTACTGCCCCAGGTGGCTTTGTTGTAAGTGGTGGGCAAACCACACTTTAACACATTTATTAAACAGTATTGTGGCTCCCTAAGCTTAAGGTGATTTGCTTTGATTTTTCAGGAACCTGCTATGAAACAAAGGGCTCTGAAGATCAAATTTATTTGATATTCTACTCAGGACTAATGGGAGCAATCACTTCTCCTCAGCTTTTGAGGACCCATTAGGAAAACAGATGAGCTGAGTGTTTAGAAGACAGAGATGCATTTGGAATATTATCTATGACTTCTCTCATCAAGTAATTCTTAAAACAGTTCAGAGGGGGCAGCTTGTTCATGTCTCTACACAGGTGTACACACACACACACATGCATATGCAGGCACAGCTCTGCCACATGCATTCAAGAAGCTCATCTCCTGTAAACACAAATATCTTCATGCTAATTATTCCACTATCTGTGGTAAAAAAAAGTTAACCCATTTCAGAATAAAGCAAAGTCTACACATCTAATAAAACCAAGGAGAGCTGAAAAGCGGAACTCTCACTTTTATAATACCATAGTACTCCACTAAGTAGTGAAGGTATAAGAATCTCTTGGGAACTTACATTGTGTTTGTTTGTAAATGTGCATGTATGTGTGAAGGTGTCCATGTGTGCATGCACATGAGTGTGTACATATATGTGGAGGCCCCAGATCTACCTCAGGTGTTGTGCCTCATGAAAGCTATCCATTATGTTTTGATACAGTCTCTTGTTGGCCTGGAATCCATTCATTAAGCTAGGCTGGGTGACCAGCGAGCATCCAGGATCCACCTGTCTCCACCTCTCCTGTTCTCAGCTTTTGATGTGGGTTCTGAGGATTAAACTCCAGTCCTTGTACTTGTAAGGCAAGCATTTACCTGACTGAGCCATCTCAGACCTAGCCTACCCTCTAACTATGCAATAAAAGCCAAGGTTCAGACTCACATCCCTAAGCACACACACAATGAATGTGTTCTAAGTGAAGAAAAGCTGAAAATTGAAAATATCACTATGAATGTTATCAATTCCCTTTACATTGTACAAAGCCGGGTGACGTGAAATAGCACTGAGCTGCTACAGCACACACGGAATCCCTTCAGACAGAATGCATATTTCAAAATTTACAAGTACACGTCTATTTCATTCTAACCAGAAGTATGGAAACTCTGAGCAAAAACACCTCAGTCTTTTATATTGCTTCTACGACTACTACTGCTGCTATTATTAATAGTTACTCCTCAGTTTGTTTTTCCTGCTAACACTCCATGGACACTGGCAGCTTGCCTAATGCACTGAAGTCATTCTAGCTTTCAGTGTCTCTGAACGAATACCCTGTGGATCCACTAGAATGCTGTGTGAGTGGAGCATTCAGGTTCTGCCCTATTGTCTTGCATGGAACATCAGCAGACCTGAAAACCTTCCACGGTCCCATTGGACTTCATGTCTAAAGCACAAGTTTAAACACTAGCAAGAGCAAGAATTTCGAGGAGCTAGAGAGATGCCTCTGTCAGGAAAGAACTTGCCTCACAAGTTTGAAGACCTGAGTTCTGATGCCCAGAATTAGTATAAAAAGATGGGCCCACACACTTGCAATCCCAATGATGACAAGATGAATGGTAGAGACAGGCAGATTCCTGGAAGCCTGCTGTTCAGCTAGCCTAACGTACTTGACAAAGTTCTTTCACCTCCACACACAGGGGAATGTGCATATACACACACATGCATATGCACAGACATATATGAATATAAATGTACAGTGTGATTTTTGAGGTCTTTCCATGTGCAAGGCTCCATTTTAAGGATTTCACTTACTCATTCGATCCTTATCACAATCCTATGAATTTTATAGATGCTGGAGCTGAGGCCAAAGAGCTCAGTTTGCCCGAGTTCACTACATTAGTTAATAGCAGACTTGGAAATTGAACCAAAGGCTGAGGCTGTGGCCTTCTGTTGTTATTAGTCTCAGAACTTGACAACCCCAAACAATTGCAGGCCACACCTCTACAGAAAAAAATGTACATTCTCAGACTGTACATTCACAGACTTTCAGAGAAAGGAGCAAATTGAAGATGCAGCTCTTTGACTCAGATTTTCATGAAATCACACAGTGGATCTAAGAAAAGTTTCTAAATAGTGCCCCAGTCTGTATAATTAACATAAGAGCAAGAGTCCCACCAACTCCAGAATATTGATATCAACTCCAAAGAACAGTAAATGTGATCATCACATTAAGTAGTTGGTTCTTAATAATTCAGTATTGTAAATCCTCAGATCGTTTTGGAAGACATTTCTTCAACTAGTCAGATAAGTGCTAATTTAATGGACGGAGTGAAGAGAGAAGGGAGGAAAGCAGGAGGAAGCTAGGGGAGAAGGGGAAGCTAGGAATGAAAATGAATTCTACCAGGGACTGAATGAAAACCCAGTCCCTCCTTCTCCAAAACCAATGTGAGAGAAAAAATCGTATGTGCGTGTGTGTGTGTGTGTGTGTGTGTGTGCACGTGTGCGTGTATGCCTTTTTAAAATGTGTGTGTGCATGTCAGTGTATGGGAGGAGTGCATGTGAGTCCAAGTGCAGAAGCAGGTGTGTACATGTATGTGGAAGCTGGAGGACAATATTGGGTGTCATCTGCAGGATACCTTTCACCTCCTTAAGACAGGCTCTCTCACAGTCTTAGATTCACCAAGTAGGCTAGAGCAGCAGACCAACAAGCCCCAAGGATCCTCCTGTCCTTCACTACCAGCCCCAGGATTACAAGCATGTGCCACCAAGTCTGGCTTTGTTACATGGATTCTGAGGATCAAATTCTGTCTTCATGTTTGCAAGGTAAGTCCTTTATTGATTGAGCCCCCTTCCCGCCCAACCTCGAATATGCCTTTTAATATTTTTCGGATGTTTGTGAAACTTGATTTCTTTTCTGTTTTGAACATTATAGGGAATCATACTCTTAAGACTGCATTGCACACGTACAGGGCATGTGCTGAAAGAAGAAATGGGTCATATCAAACCCCCACAGAAAGCACACTCAGTACAACAGAAAGATGGTGTCTATTTAAATCAGTTGCTCCATGAACCCTTGACCTCAGAAGAGTCGTACAACATGAGAAGACCCAGCTTTCTCCAGTTATCAGGAGAGCCATACACGTCCTCATCTCCTACCACACTAGGGCTCCAGGGAGTATATTAGCATTACTTAAAAAACTTGACTCCCCTTCAGTGAGCTACAGCTGTGGTCCCCTCACATGAGCCAGGAGCTTGAGTCCCCAGCCATGAGCCACAGTTCCACATTCCTGATGGTAGAAAAGATTGGAGAATAAAGGACTTCCTGACATTGGATAGCAGTTTCAGCCTCCTCTGAGTGACTACCATCCCCACAGCCCACCCCTGAGGTCTCAGGGTGTACATGGCACTGACTTTGCCTCTGTGTTGGGCTTATGCAGGAGACCAGGGAGATCTCTGTCATTTGTAGATTCTAGTCTTGGGAGGGATGACGATAGAATGGATTTCCCACCTCCCTGAGGGCCAGCTCTGGTCTTGACTCCACAAGTGGTCCTGGGCATCCAGACCTTGATGTTGACCCTCTCCTTTTCCTGGACACCAAGATGTTTTCCATCATTTTTCTCTTGATGATCTTTTTATCACAACTTTCATGATCTTTAAGTGTTCTCTAGACGAAACATTCTTATAGACACTGTGAATGAAGACTGAGGGCTTCCTTCTCTCAAAGCAATCACCTTTGGGTTCAACACACAAGTCACTCTATTATAGATTTTTAATTGTGTGTGTATGTGTGTGCATATGTGTGTGTGTATGCACAACTTGCAAGAGTAGGTTCTCTTCTTATACCATGTAGGTTCTGGAGATCAAACTCAGGTCATCAGGCTCGGTGGTAAGCGTCTCTACAGGATGACCATCTCACTGTCCTCACACCCCACTGTCTTATCATAACTAGAATCTTAGGTCCCTCCCTCAGCACTTCACTAATCAGGAGACAGGAGTTAACAAAAATGAATTTATTTACAATATTGGTTAGAACTTGGAAAAGAAAGACATTTTCCTTCTCTGTGTTTTGCCTTTTGTAGTGAAACAATTTATATGAAAGATAAAACAAAGGTCAGGAAATGTACATAAGTAGATTTAGCTACAAGTTATTACAAGTGCAATGGTAAATCCTTTCTGAGCAAGCAGTTCTGCATGCCACAGGTTCTGCCCATTCTCCACCCTTGGGTAGGATTTCCTGGAAAAAAAATTATGGTGGTTGCTATTTAATAGTATGAATAAAACTGAGCTACTTTATCTGCTGAAGAAGGAAGCTCACCAAAATGGTGGTTCTCTCTCCTGTCCCCAGATAAAGTCTCCAACATATGCATCTAAAGAGTAAGAGGACATAATAGCTGTTAAACAAAAGCCCTGCCTCAGGAGTGCTGTCATTCATTCCTTCAGGAAGTTTCCACTCCCATCACAACACAGCACCAAAACTGCATCCTGAATGTCTGTTTGGGGCCAGGCACATGGAGAAAACTCAGGAGACCCTGATAAGGAAAGACAAGAAGAATATTGCAAGTCTAGCATGCCAGTTGGTACTGCCAATTCTTTGATTCTGTGAAAAGAAACAGGAAAGTGAGACTCATGTGAAATGTCTCAGTTTGTAAATTTAGTAGCTTTTGTTTTAAGGTACTATACTGTGTGGGCCAAATGAAACCCATTTTCTAGTCAAATCTGTAGTAAGATTTCATATGACCATCTACTGAGCAGCACATGGTTCAGTGATCGTGGGCATAGGCTGGAATCAAGTGTGATAATATTGACAGTCCTGATATTTTGTGTGTGTTTGGAGCTATGTGAATATGTGTGTGCACATATGTACAGGTGTGTGCATGTGTTAACTGTCCTTCCTCAAGTGCTAGCCTCCTTGGTTTGCATTTGTTCGTTTGTTCATTAATTTGTTTTTTTTTTGAAACCAGGTCTCTCACTGGCCTTTAACTTGCCAATTCTACTAGACTGACTGGCCAGGAATCTTCCTGTCACCAGCAGTAGGATTACAAATGCATACTACCACAGTCTTGATATTTGAAACCTTGACCTTACTGTTGACATGAATGGTCTATTCTGCATGCCTCAAGTAGAAAAAGAATATTCTTGTCGGTGAGAATGGGAAGGAGCTGGTTGCTACGTTCTATAAGCCTCAGTTTCATCAACTGTAGAATAATTGTATTTTATAGCTTTGCTGTACCAATCAAAATATGTTCAGATTAAAAGAAAGACAAAGTAGAAAGTTCTGTAAAGGGATCATAAATCTTGGTTTCTGTTTGGAGAGATAAGTCAGTCACTAAAATGTTTGTCTCAGATTACAAGAACCTGAGTTCAATCTCTAGAACCCAGGTGAAAATCTGGGGATGAAGCATGTGCCTGTAAACCCATCTCTGAGTGGAGACAGATAGATCCCTGAGGCTCACTGAAAAATCCACATAGCCTCCTACTAGATTAACTCCAGGCCAGTGAAACGCTAGCTCAAAAAAGAAGGAAAAATAGCGGCACCAAGTGTGTTGGCCCAAGCCTTTAATCCCAGCACTTAAGAGGCAGAGGCAGGCAGATCTCTATGAGATGGAGGCCAGCCTGGTTTACATAGTAACTTCCAGGTGGGCAGGGGCTATGGGAGACCATCTCAAAAAAAATTAGTGGACAGCACCTAAAACACAACATGGGCTTTCATATGCACATGATCAAACATGTGTACATGTACCGACATTCACACAAAAAGACACACACAAATCTCAGTTTCCATTCCAGCCAAAAGACTATGTGACCTTGGGTGTGTCCCTTTATTTTTCTGGGTTTCCAGTGTGCAAAGGCTGCCGTAGATCAACATTGTATCCACGGCTCCGAATGTTACCTTTCCAGGAGCCCCAACAACTATACTTGGCGCTGCCCTACTGATATCTCAATTTCAGTGTAATTACCGGGATAGCTTTCTGAACACAGCCAGTGCAGAATTGAGATTCGTCTGAAGGAGTCATTAGCTATTTAACCACGTTTAAAAAGAAAACATAAAAGAGCTCCAGATCTCTCACGATGCTATCTAAAGGACAAACGGTTGTCATTTAAGTTTTGACATAATTATAACATTTAATGTTAAAATGTGCACCACTCAATAATCCCTCTTGAATAATTGCAGTGTTTTCAGGAGAACTGGGGCCATAATTGACTTGCCTGAAGATTGCTAGGGAGGCACTTACTGCACAAAATGAGTAAGGGGAGTTAAACACTGGGACTGGAAGAGATGGGCTTTTCTCTCTGAGTTAACTACAGCAGGAAGAGGCAAAGCAGAGAGGCCTGAAGTAGTGTGCAGCACAGAAGCCCACACAGCCTCAGCTGCGCTGGATACAGACGCCATGCATCACAGCCCTCCCCTTCTCCCATACATCAAGGGATGGTTATACTCCATCACTACCATGTCTCCCTAGGTACCAATGAGCTTTTGCTGCAGAACAACACAAAATCCCAGCTGTGCAACAATTAGCATTATTTTTCAAACACATGTCTGGGGGGATATTGGTTTGGACAGTCCCAGGTTGCTCCATGTGTGTCTCAACCTCCTAAGGCATAGTGTTTTCAGGATGATTCCAGAGATCCTGAGGACAAGCAGACACACACAGGGCCTCTTAGGGTTTCAGCTCACACTTAGTACATTGAGACTTCCATTCTATTCCATGACTCAAAGCAAGTTACACTGTAATCATCCTGGAAAAAAACAAAGAGGTTCTAAAGTATCCCCTCTTTTTGACTGTCAGACTATTGCAACAATGGAAGCCCCCCTCCCAAATTGGAATTTTCCCAAGAATCCTGTGCTGGAAGAAGGAAAAGGCTAAAGCCTGGTGCCAGCCAGAGGGAGGTCTTGTCCCTGAAAAGAAATGTAACACAGTTCTGGCTGCTTGTGAGACCACCTTGCAGGAAAGACTGGAGCCCAGACAGTGATAGGTCAGTGATAAGTATAGCCACACCATGGCCAGGACTGCTTAGTGACATATACCTCTTGCTCTCTATTTAAACATAAATTGCATGTCAGGACACCAAAGGTGGACTTGGGGTGACTCGACCTCTATTCCTCTTCACAATGTGTCCACATTGAATAAATCTTTCTCTCCTTGTCGAAAGCACTTCCTTGCTAAATTAACCTATTGAAGATGGGTTGGCTGAGCCTATCTTGTTAGGGGTTCCGAGGGCCAGGATCTGACCCTAGCAACTCTGCAAGCAACACGACCAGACCCAAGCTCCATGGAGAGGAACTAAGTTTCTCTTCCAGTGAGGGAAGAAGAGAAGGAAATTAATATCTTCTAAATAATCGTGTAATCCACTATACAACTGAAAACAGTCACAAGCCCTTGAGAGTAAGAACATGCTTTTTTACTGCCCCAACACATTGTCTAGCACAGACCTAAGACTTCCCTCATTCGCTGAGATCCAGTCCAGTCGTACCCAGTGGTAAGGAAGCACTCAGGCCAAAAGCAGCAACAAAACAGAAGTCCCCAGGTAGACTGATATGGCTTTAGGGAAGTGGTTATAAATGTACGAAGTCCTAGCTATGGTGCCCATTCCTGAGAAGCAGGCTATGTAAAGTGGGCTATGCTGGCCTAAAAGCTCTGCAGCAATATGTCAAAGATTGAGCTGGTCATAGGGAACAAGGAAGTGGTCAAAAGGCTCCAGTACAGGCAGATGCTTAGCCAAGAGATTCATGAAAGCACTGGGACCAGAATCCCTGAGCAGGAACATGCTCCCTTGTTAGCTGAGCTGGAACCAGTACCTAGGGATGTGGCACATTGGCATGATGGGCTGGGAAGGATGTGACATTAGGAATTAGAGTCATCTTCTTCCTAACATGTGAACCTTAATTACTTCATCTGTTAAATGAGGATAACAGCTTTCCTTCACTCTGTAGTACTGAGGTTAAAGCAGATAGCATGCTTTAAATGTCAAACTTAATGTAGTTTGTGAGCCATGTACAAAAGGTGGGGGAGCTTCTTGGCCCTGCCTCTTAGAGTGAGACTTAGCCGACAGGAGGGAGAGAAGAGATAAGCAGGCATCTAACCACATTTGGACATATAACCACAAGTCCTTCCAGGCTAAGCAAGGAGTCCTCCTTCCAAAAGAGGTGTTGAGTTGTGGCATGTTGTTTCTCTCTCTTGACCACAAATGATCATGTTCACAGGCATCCTGTCTGGGTCTGTTCATGCTGCTATAACAACAGCTATTGACTGTCTGGCATCCACAATTATTCCACACAGATTTGAAGCCTGATGTCTGAGATCATGTTGCTCACATGGTTGTTCTGGGTGAAGTCTTTTGGGTTGCATAAAGCTGACATCTTAGTCTGGCATCACATGTAAGAAAGACAACTATCTAGATATTTGATTTGTTCTTATAAAAGCAATCTTCCTGTTTGTAAGGGTGCCACTCTTGTCTCAGAATCACCTTCTAAAGCCCATGTCCATTTTAATTAACATGTATGAATCATACATAATAATAGGTTTTGCTACACCATTTCATATATATATATAGAATGTTGATCATATTCATCTTCTCTTGTGTCCCTCCCATACCTGATGATCTTCTTCCCAAGTAATTCCCCTAATCCTCCTTCTACTTTCATGTTTGAGTGTCTGTGCATGTGTGTGTGAGAAAGAGACAGAAGGAGAGAGAGAGAGAGAGAGAGAGAGAGAGAGAGAGAGAGAGAGTCTCAGTGAGCTTCCTTAGGATCACTTAAAGGAGCATAGGTAACGGGTTATCTGCGGGATCCTGGACAGCTTACCAGGGGCTGCACTGCTGAACAGAATGTCTTGAGCTCCCTGTAGGTTCTCACAGAGTTGTAGGCCTTATAAGACTCACCCATCCATGATAGAATATTGATGAGCCCAATCTTATGCAGAACTTAAGCTGGCAATCTTGGAGAGGGGTGATACAGATGTCTAGGGAGGCCTTGGGACTTGACAATTTCAACATTAAAATTTGAGAACACAGACATTCAGACTTCAGCACACACCCGTGCCTCAACTAATAAGATTTTATAGATTACTGTTTTGTGCATGCTGATACACATTTTAAACTCAGCATTCAAGAGGTAGAGGCAGGCAGATCTCTGTGAGACTGAGGCCAGCCTGGTCTACATAGTGAGCTCCAGTCAGCTACAGCTACAAGGAGACTCTGTCTCAAAAAATAGTTTTTGTAGATTGCTAAGGACTTGTCTCCTATGCTCACTCATGAGATTGTCAAAGCCACATTATTAAAGACAAGTGTAATGCAGTGAATGATGTGCTCCCCGAAATCTGTTCACTGAAGCCCCCCACTAATGTAATAGTACTTGGAGAGAGGATATCTGAGAAATTGTTACGTTTTGATGGGACTCATGCAGGTTCATGGGATTCATTTCTTATCAAAGAAAGAGACCAGAATTATCTTCCTCTTTCTCTTCCTCTTTCTCCATATATGAGAAGTTAGCTGTCTACAGCCTGGAAGAAGAACCCTCTCCAGGAATTCTATTGCCAGTGCCTTGACAACCTTGAACTTTCTAGCCTTTAGAACTCTGGTAAACACATTCCTTTTGTGTGACAATTTGTTATAGCCAAAAAGATAGATCAAGACAATAAATGATATTAATTGTTCTCCTTTCTAAGATGAGAGCAGTAAGGCTGAGGTCAGTGAATCAGTGACTTTCCTGAAATCACACAGGTAAGAAGTGACTATACTCCCAAGGTAATGTTACTGCTTTAAGCTTTAATCCAAATACTTCTGAAAGAAGAATTACACTCAAGGTCTACTGTCACAAATGAGCTATGCCCATGCTCAAATAGCCAGGGCCTAGGATTTCACCAAGTAACAGCAACCAATTGTTTTCTCAGAAACACCCAGAGCCCTTCAACTACTTGGCAGCAATTCAAAAGACATGGCACTATTCAGTATCTTGAGAAAGAACATTAATGGACACCAATTTAAGTGAAAGACCATGCAAAGTTGTGGAAAAGAATATCTAACTAGGAGATCAAGAAGGGAGGTAGGAGGAAGGTTAAAATCATGATACTTTGGCAAGGAAGACGAAGATGATAATGTTTGTTAAGTGCAGAACGTGCTCTGATCACTGTCAGAATAATATGACACGTCATTTAAACGAGGAAGGAAAGAGTCAACAGTTGATCATGGCCTGTCCTTTTGCCTCAGATTTGATCTTCAGTTGAAACTTTATGGTAGCATTAAATTATTAGTTACTTTTATTGTTGTGATGAAATACTTAACAAAATTAACTTAAGAAGAATTTATTTTGGCTCAGAATTTGAAGGTGCAGTCCACCATGATGGGGAAGTCTTGGCAGCAAGAATGTGAGGCAGCTGGTGACAAGTGGACCACAGTCAGGAAGTAGAGGGAGATGAATCCTTGATGCAGACCAGTATCTGTTCTATTGCTATGCATCTTGTTAGATATAATAGTCAATTTCCTTATCATTCACCAATTTATTATTGCCTGTTAAAATCAAGGGCGATCTCACTTACAGGCACTAAGTGGTATTGCTAAGGGCCTATCTCATAGTTCACATAAGTATCTGACAGGGACACTGGGCATATTGAGGTCAGAACACATAGAATAATCTGACCTTGAGTGACGAAGTTGTGCTAACAATCACAGATAAAAATTCTCACGGGGCAGTACTGAGTTATTCTAGTAGGGAAACAAAGACCAGAAAGAATCAGCTACCAAAGCATGTAGGGATACTCGGTTCCAAGGATCCAGGTATGTCTGTATTTTTCTTTTTAATCTGTGTGTGTGTGCATGTTCATGTGACTGTATATGACTGCAGGCATGGCACATGTGTTCCATGGCATGTGTGTGAACAGAGGACAACCTCAGATGTTAGTCCTTGTAGTCCACCACATTTGAAGCAGGACTTCTTGTTGCTCATATTATACGTTAGGCTAACTGGCCCACAAGCTTCAGGAGAATCTCCTCTCTCCACAGCCCATCTCCATAAGAATTCTGGGATTGCAGACACATGTGCTACTGCACTGACTTCCACAAAGTTTCAAGGATCTGAACTCAGATGCCAGACTTGCATGGCAAGCACTTTACCCACTGAACCAACCCCCCTCAGCCCTGCATCTCTGTATTGACTGACTGGGTGGTGGAACTGACACATCCGATTTTAAACTTCCAGGGAAATGTATGCTATCAGGGGCTGTTTACAAGTCTGCACATATAGATCATAAAAATCCTGAAGCACTGGAAACTTGGAGGGGCTCAAGCCACACTCTGGACATAAGGACCAAGCTGATCTAAAGCTCACACCTACATCGGAAAATATATTTCTCCAGTCCTCAAATGAAGTCTTAATTATGTCATTGACATATACCTTGACTAGGATAATTCATCATTTGACCAAATTGAAAAGCAGACACTGGAAACGAAGGTGGCTTTCCACAGCAGTGGTAGCTGGGACTGTCAGGAATAACAGGAAGAACACATGGCAAAGAACTGAGTTAGTTTTTTTCATTGTACTTCTTTGCGTGTATGTGTGTGTGTGTGTATGTGGTGTGTATGTGTGTATGTGGTGTGTGTATGTGGTGTGTATGTGGTGTGTGTGTGTGTGTGTATGTGGTGTGTGTATGTGGTGTGTATGTGGTGTATGTGGTGTGTGTGTGTATGTGGTGTGTATGTGGTGTGTATGTGGTGTGTGTGTGTGGTGTGTGTGTGGTGTGTGTGTGTATGTGGTGTGTGGCGTGTGTGTGTATGTGGTGTGTGTGTGTGGTGTGTATGTGGTATGTGTGTGGTGTGTGTGGTGTGTGTGTATGTGGTGTGTGTGTGTGGTGTGTATGTGGTGTGTATGTGTATGTGTGGTGTGTGTGGTGTGTATGTGGTGTGTGTATGTGTGTGTGTGTATGTGTGTGTGGTGTGTGTATGTGTGTGTGTGGTGTGTGTATGTGGTGTGTGTGTGGTGTGTGTATGTATGTGTGTATGTGGTGTGTGTGTGTGTGGTGTGTGTATGTTGTGTGTGTGTATGTGTGTGTGTGTGGTGTGTGTATGTGGTGTGTGTATGGTGTGTATGTGTGTGTGTATGTGTGTGTGTATGTGGTGTGTGTGTGTGATGTGTGTGTATGTGTATGTGTGTGTGGTGTGTGTATGTGGTGTGTGTGTGGTGTGTGTATGTGGTGTGTGTGTGTATGTGGTGTGTGTGTGGTGTGTATGTGGTGTGTGTGTGGTGTGTGTGGTGTGTATGTGGTGTGTGTGTGTGGTGTGTATGTGGTGTGTATGTGTGTGTGTGGTGTGTGTGTGTGGTGTGTATGTGGTATGTGTATGTGTGTGTGTGGTGTGTATGTGGTGTGTGTGTGGTGTGTGGTGTGTGTGTGTGTATGTGGTGTGTGTGGTATGTGTGTGGTGTGTATGTGGTGTGTGTGTGGTGTGTATGTGTGGTGTGTATGTGGTGTGTGTGTGGTGTGTGTGGTGTGTGTGTATGTGGTGTGTGTGTGGTGTGCATGTGGTGTGTGTATGTGTGTGTATGTGTGTGTGTGGTGTGTGTGTATGTGATGTGTGTGTGGTGTGTGTATGTGGTGTGTGTGTGTATGTGTGTGTATGTGTGTGTGTGTGGTGTGTGTATGTGGTGTGTGTGTGTGTGTGTGTGTGTGTGTGTACAAGCACATGTGCAGGTCAGAGAACAACCTCAGGTATCTGTCCTTGCCCTCCACCTTGTTTGAGACAAATCCTTTGTTGTTTTGTTGTTCACTGCTGACTGTGCCGGGCTCGGTGACCTGCCAGCTCCAGGGGATTCTCCTGTCTCCATCTTGCATCTCCCTAGATGGGTTCTGGGAATACAGCTGTATACACTCCTGCATCCAGCTTCTAAGGTGGGTTTGGGGGATCTGAACTCCAGAGAACAGGTTTAGGCAACAAGTCCTTTACACACTAAGCCATTTCCCAACCCCTGACAGCTCTTTCTTTAAAGATACATGATCCATTTTACCCAGCTTGGTGATAGTTATCAAGGACTTCTTTTGAAGGGTATATTAATTTAAGACATTAGTCCTTACAACGCGCTCAGTACCAGTATGTGTTACATAGTACACTGATCATCTGCTTCTCAGTAAAATGTTGGAAAAGAGGACTGTTGACAATCTGCAATATTTTGCAATGCCCCAGATCTGTCGGCAGCTAAAGGGTGCATGAGCTAACCTGGGACATTCCCACTGTCAGTTTGCAAAGTTTATTTCAAATGTTTATCCTCTGAGGCTGGGAGCTGTTCTTTAACCACAGGTTTCTGGAATTGTTGAAATCATTTCTTATACTTTGGTTTTATATGCACATAAATAAACACACAGACAAGGTCAAGGAACTTCTTCACACACTCTTTTTACCAGTCTCTATTATACTTCAGCCAGCCACAGTATCATTCTGGGGCAGCAATCCAATAAAACCTGAGCATCCATGAATCACATCTGTAACCTGCACCACTTACAAACTGTTCACTGGTCTTCTCATAACAGCTACACACAACAGACCTCTCTCTTGAAGATGGAGACACTGACATCTCTACTTGACCTAGATGGTCCTTTTCTCCTGGTGTTTATCTTTGTTGAAAGACTCATTGCTTCACTGGGAACAAGCACAGTACCATGTACTTTATCACTTTGAAGAAGCAAATGAAAGCAGGTCTGTGCACTAGGGTTACAAATCTCAAGCAATGCCTTCTCCATCACTTAGACAATAGCTTGGCAGAAACTCTTGTTTGTGATCAGGTATTGTCCTAGTTTGTTTTTAGTCACTGTGACAAAACGCTCTGACCAAAACCAAGTTGAGGAGAAAAGGGTTTATTTGACTCACAGCTCTTGGTTCACAAATCATCACCAAGGTAGAACCTCAGGGCAGGAACCTGGAGTCAGGAGTGGAAGCACAGATATGGAAGAACACTGCTTACTGTCTTCTTCTCCTGGCCCATGCTCAATCTGCTTTCTTAGACAATATACAACAACTTGCCCACGGGTCGCACCACCCACAGTGGGATGGGCCCTCCCACATCACTCAATAATCAAGAAAATGCTTCACAGACACACTGTCACAGGCCAGTCCAATGGAGGCAATACCCCAACTGGGGCCTTTCAAGCTGACAGCTAAAGCTATCCAGCAGAGGTATATTCAGAGGAAATAAAAAGGAATCTAGAATTTATGGCATATTTATACTGAACCAGGCACATTTGGCAGGTTTTTAAAATATACTGTTTTTGATTCTTTTAATTTTTATGGTCCATTTTATTCCTTTGCCCCCAAGCAATCATTTTTAAATATTTTATTTATTATTTTTATTTTATGTATATGAGTGCATGGCCTGCATGTATGTAAGTGTACCCATGTCATGTAATGCCCTTGGAGGTCATAAAAGGGTGTTTCCTCTAGAACTAGAGTTAAGGATGGTTTTTAACTACCATATTGGGGCTGGGAATCAAACCCATGTCCTCTCCAGCCCCTTGTAGCCTATTTTAATCACATTCAAATGCCTCCCGATCTTCTCTCAGACCCACCCACACACTTCTCTATGCCTCCAGCACTTTATGTTTCTTATCATTTTATAAGGCCTATTGAGTCTAATTTGTGTTCCCCAAATGCTCTTGGCTGTGGGCCCATCTCTGGAACCTGGGCAACGTACCCAACAACACATCATTAAACAAAACTGAGTCCTCTTCCCTGAACCTGGTCTCCCTTCTAATCTTGGGCACAGGCCTTCTTTTGCTCTTTCTGCCCCAGATACCTGGACTACCCTCTTAGCCCAGACCTACACACTGTATCCTAATCCCCTGCACTCAGACCAGCCCAATTTTCTATTATAGTTTGTTAGACTTTTCACAGGCTATCCCAACCCCCAACTTGCCTTGGATTCCTGAGACCAGCCTTCTAATCTGATCAACCTGCCTACTACCCTGAGCTGCCTACTACCAAGATCAGCTTAATACCCCTCAAGAACCTGAAACACACACCAATTAACCTTTCAGACCTGAGCAAAATCAACCAAGCTACATCAACAATATAAACAGAACTAAAATTCAAATAAACAAAGGAAAAATAGAATTTCCTATAAGACACACACACAACCAACAAAAGATGTCCATATGCTTTAAATGGCAATGTAAAAACTCAATTAATATGAAAAACCAAGAGAATATATCCCCAACATAGTGTCATTTGATCCACTGTAATATGTGACCCTTCACTATAGAGGATGCTGTGAACAAACAGCTTCTTCCTAAGAGTATATAGCTATTCAAACAACCACAGACTTGGAATCAAGAAGGCAGATATTCCAAGTCTACCATATACTGTATCTCATATTGGCTGAAAACTATGGGATGAAATTAATCATCACTCTCTTCTTATCCTGTGATAAGGAAGCATTAAATTACATTAAGAGCAGTTTAAGAATTAAGATAAGTTATTCCAAGTCTACCATATACTGTATCTCATATTGGCTGAAAACTATGGGATGAAATTAATCATCACAATCATCACTCTCTTCTTATCCTGTGATAAGGAAGCATTAAATTACATTAAGAGCAGTTTAAGAATTAAAAAGAGCTTTCCTAGCATATAAAAAATCCTGGGTTTGGTCCCCCACACTGAATAAACTAAGCACCGCAGTGCACACACAGCTGTAATCTCCACATTTAGGAGGTAGAAGCAGGAAAATAAGAAGTTTAAGGTCATCTTCTACTACATAGTATGTTTGAAAACAGCATGACAGCATTCACATGACCCTAGGTTTAATCCTCAGCACCTCAAACAAATATCTAAGTAGACTTGGCATAACTTGTCCTCATTATCTCCCCTACAAACGCTCTCACCATGTCTGTCTTGTGGGAGGGGCTCTTTGTTTCCCCTGATTCCCATGATAGATGTACTAGGTATGAATGTGATATAGGTCAGTGGGTTCCACAACCCTAGTCCAACTCTACCCAGCCTTATGTGTTTTCTCTGTCCTCCAAAGCCCTACTCAAAGCCCCAAAGGAAGAAAGAAGTGCATTAAAAGGCAAAACTGGGTGTGTGAGTGTCAGCGGTCCCTCTGGCTCTCCAGCATGGTTTCATTGTCTCCAGGCAGCATTTCTTGGTCACAGGAGCAGAAGCTATCCAGACAGCCATTTACAGAATTTGGAAGCCCAGATGGGTAGCTTCTGTGGGTCTACCCCTCTGACTCCTCCCAGTGCTATGAGCTGCTGGCTTCATGCTGGAAGAATTCCAGGATTCTTGGGAGAGGGATTTTCTAAACTACTCACTCTTTTCCTATCTCCAATGAGGACAGTTTAACTTAGAAGAGAAAATAAGGAAAAATAAAAGGAGGTAGTAGCCTGGGGCTTCCTTGGTTCACAGCAGTACAGTTCAGAATTGTTTTGTGCAGCAGCACTCACAGATAGGACAAATGGAGTTTATGCAGAGTTCAAAAATCTCTGCCTCGAGATCTTTGTAAACACAGTAAATGGTTCCGTAAACATAACTGAAGTGTAGTGGTATATAGACAATTCTTTAAAGCTCTTTAAAGATAAGTCAACAGTCTTTTGAACAGAGATTTTAGGGAGATATCCTTCTTTGTTTACAGGATTACTTCCAACCACTAGGTCCCTTTGAATCCCTAGAGCCAGAGCCTCTTCAGCACTCAGGGGGAAATCTCAGAGAACTGTTAGTGGTACCTTATCTTAATCTACTTCTAGACTGGAAACAAAGCTCAGTTTATAAAGCGCTAGCCACACAAGCATGAGGATCAGAGTTCAGATCTCCAGCATCCATGTAAAAAGCTGGACGTTGTGGCACACAGCTGCAACCACACCTGGCTCACAAATCTACTTTTAAGAAATGGCCATTTTAGGATAACTGTATCCTACAATGAGGCACAGAAGGCAGGACTCCAGAAGAGATTACATAGAGGATGGAGTGCTCTTTCCCTAAGTCCTGGGACTGAGCATCCCTCTGTGTCCAGAAGGAAGCATGATCACTTCAGGATCGAGGACGGCAAGGACAGTACTTTTATCTTCGTATTGCTAGCACTTAGCAATGTGTCTGACACTCAGAAGACATGAAAAAGTTCATTGAACAAGTGAAAAACTAAACTTTGGTTTTCCCTGTTTCATTCCAAGGGACAATGATTTTAAACATACAGTTCCTATAAAACGCATAGGACATGGTTAAAACCAGGAAGCAGGATAGGCCTACTCAGGAGTGCATCTCCTGGACAGCTCCACTCCATCTAGATTTCACATTCTTCTTTGACCCCGGGGTTCCATATGGTGACTTATTTATGGTGTACTTGGTGGTCCCAGACAGGGACTGGAAACGTCTGTGTGCATCCTCATAATCGTTATAGATGCTGATGGGTGCTGCCAAATGGGGGTGTTGGAGAGTACACCCCCAAGAACATCTCTCTGAACTCAAATTCTGGTGTTCATATGCAACTGAGGCTCTTGGAAGCTTGGACACTCATGGAAACTAACTTGAACTCACAACACAATGGAAAGAAATGTAGTTAAATGTCTTCATTAGAAAATGTTAGATACATGCAAGAGGAAATGTGGACCAGGGAAGGTTAGACAGAGAACTGGTGTATCCAAATCAGGAAATGTTGGGATGTTGGGTGCAGCTCTGTTGGATTCAGCTTTCTCCTGTGGAAAGTGATGCCGAGAGCTGGGGCTGGTGGCATTCCAACTTCTCATCTTTAATGCCTATTCCTTTCAACTGCTAAAGAGCTCGGTGCTCCCTGGTGGTTAATGGAAGAGTTTGTCAAGACGAGAAATCCACTTGGAAACGTTTTACATCTTCCACACAATTGGCTCATTCACAATGTAATTGTGCTAGAAGCAAAGGCATTGAAGCACTCCCCAGATACCATGTGCTGTTCATACCCAGATCTTGATAATACTTGCCAAGCTCTTGTTACCTTGATTTCTGCATAAGAAAGATTAGAGCAGGATGCCTAGGACCTTCCTCAAAGCAAGAGATGCTTGAATATATTGCTCATCTTCAGCAAGAAATATAGTATTTTCAGGCTCAGGCTATCCTTCTCAAAGGGAGAAATGATATATCAGTTTGCAGGTATTTGTGTTAATTACAAAAAGCAATTTAAAGGAAAAAGAGTTTACTTTAGCTTACAGGCAGAGGGGACAGAGTCCAGCACAATGGGGAAGGCCCGGCAGCAGGAAGCAGCTGGTCACAATGTATGATTAGAAATCAGAGAGTGAACAGGAAGTGGGCCCACTTCCAGTAGTGACACACTTTCTGTAGCAGAATCTTACCTTCTGAAGGTGCCACAGTTTATCCAAACAGCTACCCCAGCCAGGGCCGCAAACTGTGCAAAGACTTCAGTTCATGGGGAACACTCTATATTCAAACCACAACAGCTACATGTGTGCATGTGTGCACATTCAAAAGGAAGCCAGAGCAGCACCGGGTGTCATCTCTCAGGCATCGTATCTTCATTGTTGAGACAGGTCTTTTACTGGAACCTGAGGCTCTCTAGTTAGATACATGCCCCAGAGATTCGTCTCCCCAGCACTGAGATTACAAGTATATACCACAATGCACAGCTTTCTGTACATAGCTGCTATTGATCAAACTGAGGTCCTCATGCAGCAAATGCTTTACTGCCTGAGCTATATCTCTAGACCATAGCACTCTTTTTTTTATAACCAACTGAAGTCAGTTTGAGGCTAATTTTTATCAGTTCCCCTGAGGCAGCTCCAGCGGCCTGTGTACTTTAGCATGGCAATTTCCTTGGATATCAGATTCCAAAAGGAATAAAGTGATGAAACTCCTCTAAGCCCTGACCTACATGAGATGAGTCATGGTGCAGTCATTAGAGGCCAAGGCCATGTGAGTACATCCACATTCAGTGAGTTGGTGCCCAGCCCTCCTATGGTGCCTCAGAGGAAACTATCACAGAAGAACCATCATGAAGAAGCATCTTCTACACATGGAGCCTATATTAGCTGCTTTCTTTGTGGTGACAAAACACCTGACAAAAGTAACTTAAGAAAGGAAAGGTTTATTTTGGCTCAGAATTGAGAATACAGTCCACCATGGTAGAGAAGTCACGGCAGCAGGAGCATAAGGCATTTTGCCACATTGCGTCCACAGTTAGGAAGCAGAGATGGATGCTGATCCTCAGCTTCCTTTCTCCCCTTTGTTTTTAATTGAATATTTGCAATTTTCATATGACATAGTTTGACGGCATTTAGATCAGCTCCCCTAACAGGCTTAACTCTATTGCCATGATGTGCCATCTTCACCCTCACAGGCACGGCTGGAGAAGCAGAGGCTCCCCCCACAGTGAAGATCTGAACCCCTCACTCTGACCTACTGCATAGATCAGGCATTATGGCCACCTGCAGCTCCCGGGTGTGCCTTTTATTGTACTTTTCATTTTTACACTACTTCAACTTTCAGAACTGTCTTCCTGCCACCTATCATGTTCCTCATCATTGATAGGCCCCTTCCTCAGACCTGCAACTACAGAATAGCCCAATTATGGAAGTCCTTTCCTTGATAAAAAAGCTCCCAGTGATGGGCTGAGGAGATAGCTCAGTCAGTAACATGTTTGCCACACAAGCAAAAGGACTTGAATTTGGTCCCCAGAACCCACATAAAAAAATTCCTGGACACAATGGTTATGTGTTTGTAATCCCAGACGGAAGGAAGCAGAAATAGGCAGATTCTTGGGGTTTTCTGGCCAGCCAGCCTAGCCAAATCAGCAAGTTCAAGGCCAATGAAAGACACTGTCTCAAAATACAAGATGGTTGGGGCACCTGAGGAATAACACCCAAAGTTGATCTCTAGCCTCCACATATATGCTCATACACCCACATACATGCACTCAGACATACATGCACACAGAAACACAGGCACATACAGAGAGAGAGAGAGAGAGAGAGAGAGACTCCCAATAAGCTTACCCTAGCTCCTTAAGAGAACTTGACACTGGCCTTCTACTTTCTTGTTTCTGTATATGAAGATAGATGTGAGTTTTTCTTCATATAAAGGCTCCTTACATATATTACTGAGTTTGTTTTTAATAGCTGGATCAGAATTCATTTCCTGTAGTTATAGAGGTCATCATCATTCTCTCCGTTAGTACAATATCTAGGGTTAAAACATTAATCGGAAATAGTCATGTATGCATTACTCAGAATTCAAATAGTCTGAGCCCAGGTACCAAGAAAATTCGCATTTTTCTGATGCCAACCCCTGTTCTTTTCCATAGACTTCACATTTCAGTTGTTAGAACAAAGGGGACATTTGAGCTCATTTCCTGGCATGGGCCAAGAGAAATGAGAGCGCAATTGAGCTCCCACAGTTAATAACACATGCCCCACTTGGACGCTTTGTCAAAACCTCTCAGCGAACATGTGCCTCTCTCACTCCTCACACTCATCACTCTTCTGGATTCTGCTGGAACACGTTACATACCCAGGAGAAAACACATCAGCAAGAGAAAGACTTCAGGCAAGAGAAAGACTTCAGCATATTTATAAACAAAAACAACTCTAGCAAATCCCACAGAAAATTGCTTCATTGCACAGGAGAGCTCAATTCTTAACAGCTTTCAAGGAAAGGAATCTTTAGAAATTTATTCATTTTTAGGAACTTGTTTCACCCAGGACATAAGCCACAAATAAGGAACCAAGTATATTTTTTCTGCCCTTAGAAACTACCTTCTTAAACAAGAGCGGCTATGAGATTTTACTCTGCTTAAGATGCTGTCTTTATCATATTTATAAGGGCCAAGCTAGCTAGTTCATAGAAATCTCTCTGCTTACCCCCTTTTCCCTTTGTCTTCATCTTCCCTTCTGCTCACAGCCTGCAAGGTTCACCACCAGGTCCTTTGTGCTGTGTTGTTGCATGATCTTGTCCTCCACCTGGCAAGAACTGGCAAGCTGGACAGATTCCCTCTTCCCAAGTTCAGTTGCATCTGCCTGCTTGTATCATCAGAAATAAACTTGACTGTTGGAGCTCCTCAGGAAAGGAAGGGTACAGAGAAAGAGAGGGAGAGAGAAAGAAAGAGAGAGAGCAAAAGAGAGAGAGAGAGAGAGAGAAAGAGAGAGAGAGAGAGTCATGCCTTCCAACCAACCAGCGGCCAGAGTTGTATGCCAGGGGATACTCAGGGTACGAGCAGAGGAAGCTGAAGAGAGGCTAGCCCCTTCACCATGATGTTAGGCAGCTGCCAGAGGGTCACAAGGCCCCTGTCAGGATGTAGAATTTGCTGTAAAGCCTCAGTAGGGGAGCCCCACCCCACAGTCCCGTAAATGACCCCCTCACTCATAGCTCTGTAAGCAAGCCCAGACAAACTCCGGTTTCCCAAACCATAGTTTGGTAAAATTACACCTCAATTTGTTGTGAAGGACTCAGAAAAGGGACTAGATGTTGCTTGTGCCTCCCAGGAAGAGTTTTAGCAACATGTGTGATAGTTAATAATGATTGCCAACTGGTTGGAAACTAGAATAGCCAAAGAGACAAACTCAGTGAAGGAGTTTTCAGATTATGTTAATTGAAGTGTGAAAAACCACCCTAACTGTGGGCAGCAGCAGTTCTGGGTTGCAGAACTGAATAAAAATGAGAAAGCAAGCTGAGCATTGGCATTCATCTCTCTCTGCTTCCCGATTGTGGATACTATGTGACCAGCTGTCTCATGCTCCTGCCATTATGTCTTTCCCTTCATGTTGGGCTATACCCCTGAACTGTGAGTCAAAATAAACCCTTCCTTCCTTAAGTTTCTTTGGTCAAAACAAAAAGAAAAATGAAAGTAGAGTGCTGAATAGTGGTATTGACACTTGTCACCATCTCTACCATGCTAAGCTGTCCCTATGCCACATGGGCAGAGGCCAGAAACCACAGGTCCCAAATGCTTTGCCAGTCTTATATAATCTTTCCATAGAGAAGACTTGGAAGAAAGGAAAAGCAGAAGCCATCATTAACCCAATAGCAAGCAGACAAGAGGAGCACTGGGACACCCTCTAGAACATCACCCTTGGGTCAGGCCCTTTGGTGATGAGTGGCAGAGACTAACAGTGTATATCTGTGTATATTTGTGTATATCTCCAAACTCTGCTGAGCTCAGCCTATAGTGGTGAATCTGAAAGTGCTACAAAGTAGCACTACAAAGTAGTAAGATGGAACTTGAGGAAATCATCTCAGAAAGGACTTCACAATGTCTTCATACTGACAGAGCCAGCTTCTTCAGAGATAATAAGCCTTTCAGATGGGCACAACTCAGGACAAAGTGAAGTTAGAAACATTAGTCTCATCGGAATACATGCAAACATCCCCACTACATTTCTCAGATCCTGCTCAATCTTGTTCTAACTTCTACGTAAAACATGTGATCAAGTCATAAAGTCAACCTGAGTTACAGTAACACAACCTGTTACTGTATCTGATGGACCAGATGAGATGACAGAGGTGTGGGTCCCTAATGACCACTGGACAGGTATATCAGGAGCTCTAAGGCAGAGACAGGGAAGTGAACCTGGAAGAAAGAGCACAGAGCATAAAGACATTTGTGTCCCATGTAGCCCTTATCCCAAAGACATTTGCTTCAAAATTCATCACAATGATCAAAATGAGAAGATACTCTGATCTACCCAAATCAACCTCTTTCCTCAAATGTCCCAGTGGGATCCCAGGCAGAATGATCAGGACATCAATTGAAATTATTCATCTGCTCAACAATATGGACCTCCACTGGCTCTTACTATTACCAAGTGCCTTACCTGCCAAAATCAGAATGAGAAACCATGTCCACAGTATGAAATCATTTCTCAAAGAAGCAGCCAGGAACCTGCACTTAAACTGAGTCCCTTCCAATGTAGAATGACCCATTTGTCTTCATTTGAATAGACTTACTCTAGATTTGGATATTACTTCTCTGTCCCTAATACTTCCAAAGAATCATCATCCCTGAACCTAGTGAATGCCTTTACTTACAAACTATTACTTCCGTGCAACATTGCTTCTTAAAACAAAGCCCATTTAAAGAGTAAAGTAGAGTTAGAAATAGCTCAGTCAGCAAAGTGCTTGAGAACCTGAGTTCAATACTTAGAAACTTACAAAAAAGCTGCATATGGAGGCAGGCCCTTATGATCTCAGCCCTGGAGAGGCAGAGAAAGGGACTGCTGGTCAACCAGCCTAGCATATTTGGTGAGTTGCAGGCCAATGAGTGACCCTCTCTCAAAGAAGAAGATGCCCAATGCCTGAAGAATGACAGTTGTCCTCTGGCCTCTACACACATCAACATGCATACACATACACATACAGAGGGGAAAAAAAGAGTTAGGCAATGACCTTGTGTGCATGATAGCAGCTAGCCTTCTGGTCTATTACTGTGGTCTAATAAAAGTTCAACTGTGGCACATCCTCAGAAACACCATTGTGCAGAATTAGGAAGTGATCTTTATAGCTTCTATGAACATACAGCCAATAAAAGACTCTCTCTGACTTCAAAACACAAAGGAGGAAGGTCCAACACTGAAGTAAAGGTGAATACTTTCACTGTAACCAACCTGCAGTAACCAACCTGCAGAAGTTCTCTTACTGCCTGTAACTTTGAGATCTGCTGGTTTAGAGATCTTTGTTCTTGAGGCAGGAATATTCTCACAGAGGGAAATATCAGTCATTCTGTTGAACTCTAAATTCAGTTGAGTACCTGACCCTCCGATAACCCAAAAGGTAAAAAGACAATGGTCACTGTATTACTTAACAGTATTTCCTGATGATAAGAGGAAAAGAGAGGTGTTATTAAATAACGGAAGTGGGGAGCAATATATCAACAATTCAGAGTAATCCTTGGGTCTAGTAATTCCATGACTAATGGCAGAAGTTATTGAATACCGATAACCCAACAGAATCAGATACAAATTTTTCAAAAGTATATATTCGAGTCATCCTATTTGGTAAAGGATGTTGATCAACTCAAATGTTAGTTGATAATAAAGAGGTTTTGAAATGTGTAATGAGAAATTAATAGTACATTGCAAATGTTAAATATGGCCTTAACCAATTGCTTAAAGTGAGTGTGATAGTTATGTAAATCCCTTTATTTGATTACATATATATATATATATTACTTTTCCAGCCTCCTATTCTTTATGATTTTTCTATTATATAGTTGGTGATAGTTTAGTCTTGAAAGTGAAAAGATACTAAAGGAAAATTGTGATTGACACAATACCATAGATATCATTTGGAGCTAGGTACTGTGACTACTAAAATTCTGTTACTCCTGTGTCACAGACATACAAAAACATCTTTGTTGTAACAGACAGAGAGAGATCTTAGATAGAGGTATGTTTGCATTATTGTTCTCTGGAAGTTTCAACACAAGCATAGGTTTATTTATGAATGCTAGAGAGGCAAAAAGGTAGTCTGTGTTAGGAGGTGTTGTCCTCTTAAACTCTAATCCGCAGTGTAAGAGCAGATGTCAAGAAGCAGGTCTTCCAAATGATCTTCAAACAAGGTGATCCTATGAAGAGTCTACAAAGGGTAGACTCTCCAGTGATAATGAGGAGGCAAAATTGAGGTGGGGTAGGCAGGCAAGCGGGCTTTTGTTTTTTGCAAGCAAGAGGCTCTGTCTTCAGCTTCTAAGTGACTCCAAGCATAGAACAAAATTTTCATACTTCTTGTCTTAATCAAAAACATAAAAAATATATTTTTTACTGGATGAATGAATAAATAAGCAACTACAGGGATATGAAAGACAATGAGTAGATGGATGGATGGAGAGATAAATTAAATTAAAATAAAGAATATATATCATATGGAACTCAAGGAATTTGATACCTAAAGGAAATTTTGAATAAAAACAAGATGAGGTGATGATTTTTAATTTTGTTTTAAAGATAAATGAAAAAGCATCAAATATTCTTTTAAAAGGAAAATTTAAAGTTACACAAGAGATCCCCAGAGAAGAAAACCTCAAATTTCCTAGAGAGGATGGTGATAACTATTAATGTGCCTTCTCAGAACAGATAGAGAAATGTGAATTCCACAGTGAAAGGTGTTTTTAGGAAGAAGAGCACTGAGCCCTCCTCCAAAGGGAATGGAAATGGATGAGGTTAGGTAGGATCTGGTTACTACAAATGCAGACTGGGGCCTTAGAGAATACAGAGCTTTCCTGCCAGTGGGTCAATTAACCATGAAAGGAAGGTACCGTGGCTATTATAAGCATCTGTGCAACAGCTATGTGGCCAGATTTGTACAATGCTATAGAAAATATGCTTGGGGCACCTGAGAGCTTGGAGAAAGAAAATGCTTTCTAAGTAAACTCTCCCGGGTCAATTTTTCCCCTGCTGGGATCTATAGTTTACCTACCAAATGTGCTAAGCATGACTATAGCTAGTAAGGGAGCTAATTTGGGATAAGACATCCATTCCATCATTCCTTAATTTGCAACACATAAGCAGTTGCCTACTCCACAGATGCAAGAGGAGGAATTTTAGGAAAAGTGACTTCTGAACAAAATCATCTAATTCATAAAGCAACTTCTAAGGTTTTGTCACGCTAATTTTATTTGGGTGTGTTTTCACACTGAATCCATACGCAACCACCTTGCCCAATTAAGTCCTTGCTAAATTCATATTGAGGAGAAAGTGTACAAGTCATAGTGAATAATGGGAATGTTAGAGACCAAAACCATATCTGAAAGTCAGAGTCTTTGCTTTTGATCTTTGTTTTTCAAAGACCCGCTCAGCTCTGCAATACCCACTGAGACTGGAAGCAGCAGTGGGTGACAGCGCATGAGAGAAAGCCTGCCACAGCAGCAGTTTGACTCAGAGCCAAAGGTTTCCTTCTGAAAGAGTTCTGCAAGTAAGAACAGAGTTTAAATGTCTAACTTGTATTCTTCTGGTAACTTGGTCTCTGGGTTTCTAGCTAGGAAATCTAAATAAGGAATCAAAAAGGTTAACCATCCTGGATAGGCTCTGGCCTATCTGACCAGGTCAGGATATCTCAGGGAAGAGACCTGGAGAGGGAGTCCTCTGGGCTTCATTGATCTAGCCTAACGGGCAATCCCAAGATCACAGTAAGAAACTTTGTCTCAGAATCATGGTAAAGCCAGGTGTAGTGTCACACACCTTTAATCCTAGTACTTGGGAAACAGAAGCAGGTGGATCTCTGCAAGATCAAGGCCAACCTAGTCTACATGGCAAGTTCCAGGCCAGCTGGGGCTAAAGGAAAAAAATCCTGTCTCAGAAATAAATCGTAGTACTGAGACTGCACTTTGATCACCCTGCGGCCCGAGCGGCTCCACTCCCTGCCTATACTCTGTCTCTCTTCTAGCCTTGGGCTCAGGCCATCTCCAGTTCTTCTCCCTCAAATCTCTGGACTATCTTCCCAATCTAGACTAGTTCAATTCTCCAGTTTTGCTTGTTAGACCCTTTATAGGCTGTCCCCACTCCTGTGACACCCTTGGCTCCCCTCCTGATCTGCCTGCCACAGACTTGCCTACACTACCCAGACCAGCCTAGTATCCTGCAAGAATCCAAAGCATATGCCAACTAACTTTGGATAACTGGAAAAAAGCAACCAAGCTACATCACCAATGTAAACAGAACCAGACTTCAACTAAACAAAGGCAGAATAGAATTTCCTATGAGACACACAACCAACAAAAGACAGGCATACGCCCAAACAGCAACACAAAAACACAACTAATATAGAAAACCAAAAAAAGTGTTCTCCATAAAACCACCAGTCCTACAGAAGTTTACCAGAATGAGAATCACCCCAAGGACCCCCACAACACAGAATTTAAAGAAAAAAAACATAAACATGATCAAAGATCTTAAAGAACACACAGAAAAAAGAACTCAAATAGGATAGGCAAAAACTTGTAACTGAAGTTCAAAAAAATGCAAATATATGGCTGAATGAAATAAAATTATTCAGGACTTGAAATGGGAATTCACAAAATAGATAGAAATATTGAAGAAAATCTAAGCCAAAATGAAGATGGAATTAAAAACTCAATAATTCAATTTGAAGTAAAAGGAGAAAGCCTCACAAGCAAAATGAATGAAATGGAAAACAGAATATCAAGAGTGAATGACAAAGTTGAAGAACTGGAATCCCCAAGAAAAGGATATGAAAAATTTGAGAAAACACAGGAATGGAATACACAGGAATTACGGAACTCTGTGAAAAGACAAATTCTATAAATTATCGGCATACAGGAAGAAGAAGACGCTGAGGTCAATGACATTGACTATTGACCAGATCTTCAACAGGATTATAGAAGAAAAAAACTTCCTCAAATTAAGGAATGAAATAATTATACATATTCAAGAAGCACATAGAACATCAATTAGACAGGACCAGAACATAAAGTCCCCATGGAATATCACTGTGAAAACACTAAATGTACAGAAGAAAGAGAGGGTACTAAAAGCTTCTATAGAAAAACAAGTTACATGGAAATGAAAACCCATCAGAATTAGAACTGATTTTTCAATGCAAATTATGAAAGCCAGAAGAGCCAGGATCAAAAATGTTCTAAATGACCATGGATGCCAACCCCGAATCCTTTATCCAACAAAGCTATTATCTATCAGAGTCAAAAGGGAACAGAAAATGTTCCATGATGTGAATAGGCTGAAAAAAATTCATGTCCACCAAACCAGTTCAACAGAGAATACTCAAGCAGTACAAAGGATCAAAGATAGGGAGGACTATACCCAAGAGGTTACAGAAAGAACACAGCAGAAGGTATAATTATAGAAAATACACAATAGAACCAAGAACACAAACCAGTTAAAATAACAGTAACAAGTGCACATTTTTCAATCATAACACTAAGTATCAGTGACCTCAACTCCCCAGTCAAAAGACACAAGCTAGTGGAATGAATTAAGAAAAAAATACAACTTTTTGTTCTGTTTAAAAAACTCACTTCACCTTAAAGAATAGACACGACTTTAGGGTGAAAGAATGGAAAAAAGATTCCAGATGGATTCACAGCAGAATTCTACCAGACATTTAGAGATGATCTATATCCAATACTACGTAAATTATTCAAAAAGATAGAAACAAAGGGAAAACTCCCAAATTCCTTCTATGAAGCCAACATCACTCTAACATCAAAACCAGGTAAAGACTTAGCAAAAGGACAACTTTAGGCCCATATCTTTAATGAACATAGATGCAAAGATTCTCAACAAAATACTCACTAACCGCATAACACACCAAAAAGATAATCCATCATGATCAAGTCAGCTGTATTCCAGAGATGCAGGGATGTTTCACTATATCTAAGTCAATAAATTTAATAAATCATATAAACGGACTTGCAGATAAAAATCATGTGGTCATTCAATAGATGCAGAAAAGACCTTTGACAAAATCCAACATGCATTCATGTTAAAAGTCCTAGAGGGAAATGAACTAAAGGGAACTTACTTCAATATCATTAAAGCTATATACAACAAACCCACAGCCAACATCATTCAAAATGGAGAAAAACTGGAAACATTCCCATTAGGGAGAAGACAAGGGTGTCCACTATCTGCAATCCTTTTCAAATAGTGCTTAAAACTCTTGCTAGAGCAATAAGACAAAAGAAGGATATTAAAGGAGTACTAATTGGAAAGGAAATAATTGGAAAAGAAATCAAAGTGTCACTATTTGCAAATGATAGGAAGGACTATACTCGAGAGGTTACAGAAAGAACACAAAGGAAGATATAATTATATCTTATAATATATAAGATATATTGTACTGTATCCTATAATACATAAGAGAATGCAAAACTTCCACCAGAAAACTTATAGGAATGATCAACACTTTCAGCAAAGTGTTGCTGAACTCAACTTCCAAAAATCAGTAGTCTTTCTATGTACTACTAACAAAGAATTGAAGAAAGGATTTATAGAAACCCACCCCTTCACAATAGACTAAAAACTAAAATAAAATGTCTAAAAATAAACCTAACCAAAGACATTAGAGAGCTCTACAATGAAAATTTTAAATCTTTAAAGAAAGAAATAAAGATATCAGGAGATGGAAACTACTGTGTTCTTGACTTGGTAGAACTAATGTTGTTTAAATAATGATCCTACCAAAAGCAATCTATAGATTCAGTGAAATGCCAATCAAACTCTCCATTCTTCACAGAGCTATAAAAAAATCATTATAAAATACATATAGAATTACAAAAGGCCCCAGATAGGCAAAGCAATCTTGAGTGAAAAGAGAAATCCTGGGAGAATCATCATACCAGATTTCAAACTATATTACAGAGCAATAGTCATAATACCAGCATGGTATTGGCACAAAAACAGACACATATATCAATGGAATATAATAGAAGACCCAAACATGAGTACATATAATTTCAGCCACCTGATACTTGATAAAGGTGCCAAGAACACACAATGGAGAAAAGACCTCATTTTTCACAAATCGTTTTGACAAAACTGGATCTCCACCTGTAGAAGAAAGAAATTGGACTCTTTCACCTGCACAAAAGTCAACTCCAAATGAATCAAAGACCTCAATATGAATCCTGAAACTGCTAGAAGAAAACATAGACAGTACCCAATGAGATAGAGGTGTAGGAAAGGACTTTCTAAATTGAACATCAGTTGCTCATACATTAAGATGAGGAATCCACAAGTGGGACCTCATTAAGCTATACAGCTTCTGTACAGCAAAAGAAACAACCAAGGAAGTGAAAAAGAAACCCACTGACTGGGCGAAAATCTTCACCTGCTAAACATCCGACAGAGGATTAATATCCAGAATATGCAAAGAACTCAAAAAATAAACAAACAAGAAAATAGACCACCCAATAAAAAGATGGGCTAAGGAACTGAACAAAAGTTCTCAAACAAAGACACAAAAATAGCTAAGAAACACCTTAAAAACACCTTAAAATGCTCAATATCCTTAGTAATTAGAGAAATGCATACCAAAACCGCTTTAAGATTTCATACTATCCCCAGTCAAATTGGCTAAGATAAAGAGAAAAAATTATACCTTCCAAATTCTGGAGAGGATGTGGGGAAAGGGGAATGCTCAGTCACTGCTGGTGGAAGTGCAAACTCGTGCAACCACTGTGCAAAGCAGCATGGAGAACTCTGAAAAGCTGAAAATAAATGTCAAGTGGTTCATTTATACCATTCCTTAGCATATACCCAAGACTCATCCTACTGCAGAGATACCTGCATATACATGTTTGTTGATGCTATTTTCATAATGGCTAAGAAATGGGAATAACCTAATTGTCCTTCAACTGATGAATGGATAATGGAAATTTGGTACGTTTATACATTGGAGTTCTATTCAGCAGTAAAGAAAGAAATTATGAAATTTGCAGGTAATGGATATAACTAGAAACCATTTTACTAAGTGAAGTAATACAGACTCAAAAAATGTTCTTCCTCACTTGGGGATTTTAGTACCAATCCCTTACATGTAAGATTATATCCTGGAAAATGGAAAGGAAGCGGGGAGTAAAGGGAAAGAAAGAGCCAGAGAGAGAGGAAGAGTAGGGGACAGATTCTGTTTCCAAAGGGGAGAGGGGGTAAACGAGGGTATCTGACTGGAAGGGAGCAGGGAGAGACACACACAGAACTGCAGGGCGGGGAACCACTGGGGTGAAAGGAAGAAAGTACTGAAGACAGGGGGTGTAATAGGGACAGGTATTATCAAGGGGAAATGAGAGTACTTAAACTGTGGAGGGAGAGGGAAGAGAAAGAGAAAAATAAATCTCAGGTG
This sequence comes from Eospalax fontanierii, assembly GCA_035773235.1. Classification (NCBI taxonomy): domain Eukaryota; kingdom Metazoa; phylum Chordata; class Mammalia; order Rodentia; family Spalacidae; genus Eospalax; species Eospalax fontanierii. Next base: position 115,255,853 of record CM069524.1, read on the forward strand.
GTATAAAAAGTCAGAAGGAAGTGTTTTAATGCAAAAGCCCCCTGAAAAAAATATACATACAATATCTGAACATGACTGCATGTTTATTCCTGAGGGCTATATAACAAGGAACACAATGCCAGACAGAGAAAAAAACGCCACTCAAGTAGTTGGTCAGGATAGTCCAAGAGACTCCCCAAATAACACAGGCAATGGCCACAGACCTTGATTACTCCCAGAACTTGAAGGTAAGACCCTATTTCTGAAGTCAAGACGTACCACAGACACAGGACTTTGAGCAATGGAGCTGGAACTGACCTGGGAAACTTCTCCCTAAAGATTAGCTCTCATAGTTTTAGAGGATACTATGCAAGTTGCTAAGGTATAAAATCAATTAATGGTTCAACCAAACTGTCTAATACCCACAACGACTGGCACAGAAAACTATCTCTATTTGTGCAGTAGTGGCACTTTTATCTAAGGGGTAAACAACAGCTATCTAATTGGACTTAAACCCTTCTCAATGGGAAGGAACTCATGGGTGGCCCTGTAAATGTAGCCAAATCCCACGGATGGGGAAGTTAAAGAAAACCCTGCCACTGTTACATCTTTAGACAAATGAAATTTCTTACTGTATCCTAAATATGGATCCTTATATTTATAGACAAGTATACTGACAGCACTCATCAGAGAAGCTTATTTTTGCAGTGGGTGGAAGCTATTACAGAGTTCCACAACCGGTCACACACAGAGAATATATGTCTGAGAGATGCCCAGGCCTAAGTGACAGATACATCTAAAGTGGAACCTCTATACCTAAGGCTCATGAAACTTAGTGAAACAGGAAGTAAAGAGACTACTAATGCATCCCCCAACTCTCACCAACAAAGCTTCCTTTACAACAGAGCACTATGCACACAGAAGGTCACAACTGGCCAAGTTTTAGAGAATAAGAGACTGCAGAGTGTGTGTCCCTGAATAGGACTCCTATATTAAAACTCACCCACCCATGGTTCAGGGACCACTGCAGAAGATGGGACAGAAAGATTGCAAGAGCCGGAGCTGGTGTATGAACTTAAGGAAACAGAAGCTTTCGGGCCTCTAGCAACTTATCAAATGAACTTGCAGCAACGATGGCATGTACAAGATCCATGCCAGTTCAATCAGACGAAACCTAAGAAATAACTGGGGAAATGGGCAGGAGGCTCCAATCCCAGCTGAGAGACTGTTGACCTCTGATCACTCAGGGGTGAAGGAGGGAAAATCTTCTTTAAGGGAGTGAATCCAGATACGCTGACTAGACTCCAGTGGATGAACTCACAGTAAGGGACATCTGGGTACAAGTGCTTGACTGGATAGGACTTAACATATATGACAGGATGCATGAAATATGGTGACAGGGCAATAGGGTGGAGTGTGGATGGTGGAGGGGGTCTAAATTTGATTAATATGTGTTATATGAGATGCACAAAAACTCGATTAAAATGTTTTTAAAAATCATGGTACTGAGTGACTGAGGACACCCAAAGTTGATCTTGAACACCTCTAGCCTACATACACACACACACACACACACACACACACACACAACATAAAAAGTAAACAAATGTAGAAAAGCATCTTAAAAGATTGGCAAACCGACATTTGTCTGTAATGCAGAGAGGGGAGAGGAGGGCCCTGGAGGAGAGAGGAGGAGAGGGAACACACGGTCCCTAGATCTTGATAGCCAGCCGGTCTAGCTGAATCAGCAAGCTCTAGGTTCAGTAAAAGGCTTTTCTCAAAAAATAAGGGGAGAATGAACAAAGAAAATACTGATGCCAACCTTTGATCTTCACAAGCACATAGACACACATGTATGCACACACAAACATGAAAATACCTGCACAAATACGTATATATATATATATATATCACATGTACAACATACACTAACATGCTGAATGACTATGACTGACAAGAGATTGAATTTAGCCAAGAAAACACTACTCATTTGATCTCAGTTCTGTGAAAAATCAATCATGCATTGCACTTACACTAAACATATAATTTATGAGGCAGAGTGGGGAAGCTTCCAAAGCCATCTTTGATGAAGAAATTGAGTCTCAGATTGGGTGCAGAGCTGGTGGGCAGCAGAACCTAACACAGAGGGATCTACACATCCCAAAGTGTATTCTGCCTGCATGCATTGAGATGACCCCTAGAAGGTGTATCGGAATCACCTAGGGATTATTCAAGGCGGAGCCTATCCAGAAATAAAACTGCTTGAACATTAGTAGTTACTTTTCTTGCTGCTGTAACAAAGCTCTGACAAACGCAACCTAAGGAAGGAAGTGCTTATTTGGGCTCACAATCTGAAGGCTAAATCCATCCTGGTGCATAAGACATGGTTGTCAGTGCATGAGGCACATTAAATTCCCAACCAAAAAGCAGAGAGATGAATACTGGTGCTTGACTGATTTTCTTTTTTGTTCATTCTGGGACTCCAGCTCACAGATATTGTCACTTATATTCAGGTTGGGTCTTCCTAATTCCATTAAACCTTTCTGGAAACATCTACATAGTGTTTCCATGGTGATTCTAACTCTCATCAAGTTAACTCAAAGATGACCATCATAGTGTGGTACTGGGATCAAGAGTACTCCATGTAGTATAGACACTGCCTTTCCCTTCCACTTAAGGGTAACACCAAGACCACTTTCTAACAGCAAAAAGACTAGCTAGTTTCCTGTTTTCATAGAGAACCTTTGTGGAGAGGGTCATTGAAAATGGGCCATTGTCCACCTAAGAGTGGAGCCGAGCAGAGGATGAAGGTATGCCATCTATCTCACACACAGGCAAGGGGGGTAGTTTGAAACCACAGTCTTGTAAACTTTGAGGAGTCAGATAACAGACTGTCTTGATAAAACTTAGAGTCACCAGGAAGAGGAACCCTCAATTGAACAGTTGTTTCAATCAGATTGGCCTGTGGCCATGTCTCTGAAAGACTGCCTTGATTAATGACTGATTTGAGAGGAGCCTGTGGGTGGCATCATCCTTAGGAAAGTGTTCTGGGCTGTATAAGAAAGCTAGCTGAGCGTGAGCCAGTGCATGAGACAGTAGGCAGCATTCCTCCGTGGTTCCTGCTTGAGTTCCATCCTGACTCCCTCAGCGATGGATTGTGACCTGGAAGTGCAAACCGACAACGCCTTTTCATTCCCCAAGTTTCTTTTGGTCATGGCATTTATCATAGCCACAGAAAAATGGAGCAGAACACAAGCACTTCTTAATCCAGTGGCTCACACATCAACCAAGTATAACTTTTCTATCTTCCAAGACAGATGTGGAAATCCAGAGCCCCTATTGTGACATTGTAAAGAAAGAAAAGAACATGGTTTGTGGCTACAGGGCAAAGAAGAAATACAAAACTATGAGCCAGAATATCATGAATGATGAATCTTGTGGAACAAGAATGTTTTCCTCCTGGACGGAAGGGTGAGTGACAAGCATGCCACCGTGACTGAAGAAAGGCAGCTTGCGTCCTGATGTCATGACAGGAAACACAGACATAAACATCTCTTACGAAGATTTTGGGTCACAACTGAAATGAGCGGTTACCATTGACAATGTGGATATAAAAATATCAATCTGCAGTATAATTACAAATAAAATGGTTGTTAACTTTTACAATGCCTATATATATTTATGTAATGTCAAAGCTTACACCTCACCAATCTTTATATTGGCATTCTGAGAAAAATAGCACATTTCCTGAAGCTTTCCTTTTTTTTCAAGATAACTGGGAGGCTGTGATCATAAACATCATTCAGATACATAGATCTCATTTCTGCATGTGCAAATATGTGCATGCTGTACACACAGGCACTCTGATGAAAATGTAAATAACTCCCTGGCATCTACAGAAGCCTCCAGCAAAGCATTGCCAGCATGGCCTATAACAGAAGTAGGGGCAATTTTACTGCTGCATCCTCAGGCTTCTCCCACCCCAGTGCACAGTTTCAGGAAAGAAGAAAGTGGTGCCCTGACCACCTACCATAGATTGCCTGGCACACAGCATGCAAGGCCCAGGGTCACTGAGTTCCAGGCTTCTCTACCACTAACTAGATTAATGACTTTTCAGTGAATTCAAGATTTGTTTTATGTTTCCTGGTTATCATCTATGATAGTTAATATTGACTGTCAACATGACAAGATCTAGAATCACTTAGGAGACAAATCTCAGGGGATGTATGGGAGGAAGTTTCTACATTGGGGTCACTGAATGGGATGAGTCATGCTCGCTATAGGCAAAACTGTTCCATGGTCTGGGGTCCTGGATTAAATAAAAAGGAGAAAGGGAGCTGAGCACCAGCATTCATCTCTCTCTGCTTCCTGACTGTGAATGCGATGTGACTATTTGCCTTATACTCCTGTCACCATGACAGACTGTACCTTTGAACTAAGAGGGAAAAAACTTCCATCCTTTAGGTTGCTTTCTTCAATATTTTGTTGCAGCAAAAAGAAAAGTAAATAGTACACCATCCATAACAGAGAGTCTAGTGTATATATTCAAGGTAAGATTCAAAACCACCTGAAAGATGTTTTGAGACCCCAGCAAGAGGCTATACATCAAATAAGGGCTGTCTCTCACACCAAGGGATCATCAGAGAAGGTCACACTCTTAGGCTAAGACTCAGGTAATGCCACTTTGCATGCTGGACTCTGCCCCCTGATCCTTCAGTGATTCCCACTGCTCTGGGCAAGACTCCCCAGTGTTCCTGTCAGATGTAGAAACTCAGCCTGCTTTCTTCCCTCAGTCACTGTTAATCTGCCCTCTTGGACTGTCATCTGACCAGCTATACTGATATCACTTTTGCATTGCTGTGACAACACACAACATAAGAAATGAAAGATTATTTTGGTTCATGATTTCAGAAGGTTTCATCCCATCACGGCAGGGAGGGGAGGGTGAAACAGCTGAGTTCATGGCAATAGAACTGGGTGGTAGAAACTGTTCACATCACAATTGCCCAGGAAGCAAGAACAAGAGGCCAGCTGGGCATAACCTTCAAAGACCCACCCATCATCAGTGACCTGCTTTGGCCACCTACCCACCCCCCTCCAAGGTTCTACAGCCTCCCCCAAGTATAGCCACCTACTAGGGACCAAATATCTAAAAGAGGAGTCAAATGGGAACATTTTAGATTCAAATCATAAATAGCTGGACGTGGTGATACACATCTTAAATCCCAACACTCGAGAGGTAGAGGCAGGCAGATCTCTGTGAGATGGAGGCCAGCCTGTTCTACATAGGAAATTCCAGGCCAGCTGTCTCAAAAAAGAAAAAAAGAAAAGAAATAGATTAAAATCATAATAATTATTCCATGGTAAAATTAGCATAAAGCACTTGACATATCTGTGGGCATTTAATAAGAATTAGCTATTTATTTTCACTGATAGTAAACATTGCTGTTGAATAGTTGAATCCAATGGGCACCCTCATGACACTGAGGCACATACATGTCACAAGGGACTCTCTGCTTGCAACAGAGCTGAGCTTCTGACTGACTTGTCAAGGTCCTCTCCATCATGATCAGTTTCTAATTTGAAGGCCCACAAATTACCCAAATACCATCAAAACTGGAAAATGTACCTCCACCAAGAAGTCACCTGTGCAGAGACTGATAGGACATGGAACGTGCTGGAAATAGGACTATTTTTCTACTGAGGCAGAGAAAGTTGTCTATGTGCATGTGGAAAGGGTTATTCAAATAAAAACCTGTGTTACCTCCTTCTTGCAGGCTCTGAGCAGCAGGCCTGTGCTGCTTGACTTAGTCAGTTCTGGCAGAAACCTGTTTTAAAATTAGCAAACATGCTCCAGAATTAAACTACTTACTGGACTGGGGAGACGGCTCGGTCAGTGAAGTATCTACCATACAAGCAGGAGGACTCGAGTTCAGTGCCCACAACCTAAGTGAAAAACCTGAGCATGGAGGTGCATTCCTGTAATGCCAGCACTCTGGAGAGGTTGAAACAAGTGAATTCCAAGACTTGCTGGCCAGCAGGCAGCCAACTTGTCAAGCTCCAGATTTAGGAAGTGAGAGCCTGTCTCTCAAATATCTGTGTGTGTGTGTGTGTGTGTGTGTGTGTGTGTGTGTGTGTGTGTGTGGTAGAGATTAAGAAAAGACAACTGGAACGTGAAGTCAACCTCTGGCCTCAGCATACACACATGCACACATGTGCATGCACAACACACACACATACAAATACTGCGACTTCTTCCTTTCTCTTTACTAGTCTCCTTTCTGATTTTCTGTCTCTCTCATTGAACAGCAATTGTCGTTTCTAGAATAGTCTCTCCCACCTTGGAAAAAGGGCTACCAAATCCTGTCCTGTTATTGATTGTGTAAGTAAAGGACAGATAGCTTACAGTGATCCAGTTTCGGGGAAGGAAAACATGATCAAGTTTCTTTTGAAGACAAATCAGCACTTACTATATAAAAGCCAATGTGAGATAACTGAGAGTCACTGTTCTGGAAAGATCTCTGAGTAATGACCGGTTTGAGTGAGAAGAGTGTCATTCATGATCTCAACTCCAGAATCCAAGAGCAGGTAAAAGAAGGAACAGGGCACTATACACTAGAGCCCCAGCTAAGCAGGTGAACAAGCAGAAACAGAACCACAGCTTGAATTTAATCAGCCCTGACTGGGGTAAAACCCTTCAAAAGTTTTATTTCATCCTGTATTTAAGACACTCTTGCAAATCAAGATTACTATGACCCGCATTTTACCAATGATGAAACTGAAACATTTTATTTAACTTTTTATTTTGAGGTAGGGTCTCACTAAGTTGCCAAGTTGACCCTTAAACTCATTCTGTGGTTTAATGAGCCTTGACCTTGGAGTCCTCCTGCCTAAGTTTCCCAATTACCTGGGATAACAGACCTGTGCCATCAGGTCCAGTTGTGTTATTTCTAATTTCACAACATTTCTGCAATTAAAATATATATTGGACATAGATCAAAACATCATATTGTACACCAAAGATATATACAAATGTTTATAATTTTGTTGTCAACTTAAAAATATTAATGTAAAAAATAAAAATCTCAACTATGGTTTATAGAGATTATCTTACTTAATATCACATATGGAAATTGGGTTTAAATAAATAAATACAGATGTTTCAGATTGCAAAGTGTGTGACTTTCACCTTGTGGCATAAATAGATGATAGGTAGAAGGATAGATAGATAGATAGATAGATAATTAATTGATGATAGATAGATGATGGATGGCAGATAAACAGATAAATAAGCTAGATAACACAGATAGATAAGCTAATGGAAAATAGGTAGATAGATGAAAGAAAAGATAAAATAGATGGATGATAGAGATAAGTATATACTATATAGATGACAGGTAATAGAAATATGTGGATACATAGTTGATATTGATAGACAAACATCTTGTCTCAGTAGTAGAGCTAAACCCACCTCTCTGAAGAAGAGTCCTAGTGAATGTGCAGAGAAGAGACATACTCTTCAAACAATGAACAGTTAAAATAAAAGAACACTAAGAGATGCCATAGCATTGTGATTTGAGAGCTGGCTCTTCATTTAAATTCCAAGTTTATTCAAATACATAGCTTAAGTGTCTTTAGTGCCTCCCCTTTCTTAATTGTATAACTTCCTTGTACAGCTTCCTTGCTTGGGTTTTATATTAAGTGAGCCAGCTTGGATATAGACTATAGACAAGGGCTGGAACACAGTATACCTTCCAAGTCTTTGGCTCCTGTGACTTCTGAGTGGTCTGTGAAGTGCGGGGGCGAAATAGGAAACCCCCTGGGGCAAAGAGGGTCATTCTCACCGCTTTCCAGGGATAGAGCTACCCACCTCATCTCTGTAGGACTTACCCCATCCCTATTCCTTGGAGGAGGGTGGATAGTGAGGACACCATCTACTGGAGGAAGTTGGCCCATCCCTTCCTGGATAACTGGATCTTGGATCTGACATGATTCTATGCCCAAAACATCAGACTAATTCCCAGCTCTTGGTCATTCAGCAGGAGAAGGAATGGAAGACCAAGCAGTATGTGAAGCACACATCACAAGAACAGCTGCATACTCTCTCAGCCCTGTGACCTCTGAACCTTCGGGCGAAGGCTAAGTACATTCCCCATAACATTCCTTACTTATCTTTGCTCCAGGTCTTCTCTAGGCTTCTCTCTCATAAATACCTCTTTACCTTGACCTTATCAGTTTCCCAGCTGAGAAAATCTTGATTATGGCATAATTCTTATAACGACTATAATAATAACAGTTAAGGCCATTGTTTTTATTCTTTGTGTTATTCACTAACCCAGAAGGACATGTGGAGACAGTGAAACCCTTGCTTATGATTAGCAAGTTCCACACCCATGCTGAGAAAGAGACAGGTCAAGCAGAGATAATGGTGTCTATATGCTACACATAGGGGAAAAGACACAAATAGAGCAGACCCCGCCATGGCTTGTCACCTAAAATCCATGTGTTGAAACTGTTGAGTAACTTTTCCTAGGAAGACATGAACAAATATCTATTCACCCCAGATACCACACCAATAACAGACAAAGGAAATGATTCTACCCAAGCCTAGCTTGATGAATCTGAACGTTTGTTGGAGTTACTTACAGGAATAAAGTTCTCTTCATAAAGAGAACCTTTTCACTTTCAGCTTTAAGCTTTCAGAGGACACAGCAGACAAAATCCACAAAACCCGTAGTCTGTGATGACCTTGAACAATGTTGCCTGCAATGTGTCTTATTTCCTAAAAATGACCGCGATTGTACTGGCTTCAGCAATATATCATGTTGCTGGAATGTCATAGCCTTGCCCACATTTGTCCCAAATATCTGCTTTTGTGAAACGCTGATTGTTTAAATTCCCTATAATAGCCTAAAGGGCATGCACGTGAGTAATAAAAGAATCTGTTTTCTGAGTCTCATTTGAATACCAACCAGCCAGTTTCAGTTTAGTTCCCACAACAGGGAGTCACTGAGGGTGTTCCCCTTTACTCTCTGCTCTCTGAGCACAGATGTGACCAGCTGCTCTTCCTCTCCTGCTTCCATGCTTTCTTTGTCAACATGGAATGAATTCCTAGAACTTTAAGCTAAAGTAAACCTTTTCTCCAGTAAGTTGCTTTTGTCAGAGTATTTTATCACAGCAACAGGAAAGTAGCTAATACAGTTTCCTGTACTTCTGGAGCTTAAAGACCCAAGATTTCATGGAAGTAACAAGAGGAACTAAGCCATAGGAAAGCTTGCTTAGAATTCTGTGTCATAGAACTTGGATGTTTTGTTCAGCTCAAGTTATATCACAGTTTTGCCATGGGAAAGTCATGTGACTTCTGTTGAATTCATTTTGTACTTCTGTAACAGAATACCCCAGGCTGGATAATTTAAAGAGAAAAAATCATTTCTCACAGTTCTAGAAGTCAAAAAACTCTACATGTAGGTGTTTGTATATGGTAAGATTCTTCTCATTGTCTTTTCAGGAAGAAAACAACACTTAACAAGGTTTAGGAAATTTAAACAAGGCTCTCAAGTCTCAGGAAGCCCCTAAGATTCACAAGATTCATTGGGCCCTTCCCCAAGATAACAGTTGCTACAGAAAGGAGATGTTCCAGGTAGTTAAGGTGTCTGCAAGTTGTGCAGGGATATAGCTTTCATTGCCTTTTCATTGTTCAAAGTGATCACAGACTATGGGTTTTGTGGATTTTGTCATCCGTGTCCTCTGAAAGCTTAAAGCTGAGAGTGAAAAGTTTCTCTTTATGATATGTACACGGTCCAAAGTCCTAATTGTTACCTCTTCATATGTCAATAAGCATATCTCTTATTAGGAATGCATAGGTTCTCATCAAATACTTTGTTAGTATCTGCTTATGGAGCAGAGTTGCAGTTCATTAGTTTCATATTCAGTTAATTTTCTCTCATTACCACTACCTCCAACAAGGTTCTACTTCCTGAGAGTGTCACCTTCCCAAACAATAACACCAACCAGGAACCAAGTGTCCAAACACATGAGCCTAACAGTCAAACAACATCAATGTGCTTCTCTATAATTATGGCATCAAGTAGAGGGTTCTCCAAAAAAATGAGTGCTCAGTAAGTCTTTGTGGAATGAATGAAAGAATGCTGCCTCTAAATAGATGAATGAAGGACTGAAATGAAGCTTCTATGACATAACAGAACTGCCTGTCCTCTACCATAGATCCCATGGTGAGGGTCCATTTCATGTCCTTTTAAAATGATGAAAAAGACCACTCTTTAGTCCTAATGTAGTGCTCTTAGAATTTTATACGCACATTAATTGCTTTTAAAATTTTATCACCAGTAACTTCTGCTGTCTTTCCCTTCACAGCTAAAAGTAGTGGGAAATTGGTCCCCGATTCATGGTCCTGGAAGATTTTCCGTTCTTTGCTCCATAAATTCAGTTTCTGGTGAAAAGAATTTGAAAAATTCACCAAGGAGAGTGAATCCCGACGGGCTTGAAGCTGCACCGTGAAGCAGCCTGCGGCAGGCACAGAATTCCTTTTGTGCTCTAGAGTTTTATCTTTTAATAATTCATGCAGATTTCTTTCACATTTCAGTTCCTAATGTAACTGTATTTGGTTAATATAAACTAATGATATGAAATTAACTATTAGCAATTAAACTATTTTAATTTCTTTTCATTTCCCCCCAAAATTTCAAAGAAGATGTGTTGAGTTTATCCTGCGTCTTGTATCCTGTCATATCTCAAAGATGTGGCACTCCAGTCTAAACAGCAAAATCAGCCTTTCATGCAGGTTACCCAGGGCTTTCTCTTCTCTTATTTTCTAGCCTTAGCAGTCCTCCCAACATTATATTCCTCAGTTAGATGTTTGGATCTAGTTTGTCACCCCAAATGTTCATGTGCTGGAAGTTTGATCCCCACTGTGGCAACATGAGAGGTGATGGGACCTTTAAGAGATGGAGCTTAGTGGGAGATGATTAAGTCATTGGAGGATTAACATAATAGTTCTTTGTGCAACTCTAGTTAGTTCTTGCTGTAAAAGAGCAGGGCTGGTCCATCATCTCTGAGGCTTCCTATCTTGCAATGTGATCCCTCCCTCTTTCGTATACTCCCACCTGCAATAAAGCTCTTAGTAGAGCTGAGCAGAAGCCAGCTCCATTGGTCCTCCACCTCCAAGACTGGTCTAAATAAACTTTGTTCTTTTCTTATTATACAGGTTGCATAAAGTTATGTTCATGCAAGTGTGTGACCTACTCTGTATGCAGCCTCTCATGCTCCGTTGCCCTCCCCTGCTCGCCCCCTCCCTTCCTTTTGTTATTCTCCTTGTTCCCTTAATCAATTTTGCTTCTCCTTTCATGTCATCAGTAAATATGTAATTATATATATATTACATATATATATATAAAGTCTGAACCCCAAAATGAGGGGAAAACATGATATTTGTCTTTTTGAGGCTTACTTAATTCTCTTATATGATTATCTATAGTGCATCTATTTTCTGCAAATGATATAACTTCATTCTTTATTATGTCTAAAAATATTCCATTGTGTGTATATACCACATTTTCTTTAACCATTCCTCTGCCACTGGACATCTATGTTGGTTCCCATTACTTTGCTACTATGAAGAGTTCTTTTCTTTATTAGTATCTAGCTTTGATTCAACCAATTTAACTAAAGCAAGTATCCTCTACCTCAGTAAGTGTAATTCCAGAGATCCTAGGGGGAACTTCAGGATTCACCAATACTGTACTGAACTACAGTGGAAATTGGTGGATATTTATACTTTCCCTTAACCTGAAGTTGTTTTCCAATTTGAACAATGCCATTATGATGTCTGTCATGCTGTTTATAAGGGCAGACACTCAACAGCATTTTTGGAAGAGCAAGAACCCTCCAGTCTGAGTCCAGCTTGTCTATAGTGCTACCTCTGCCGTTAGACCTTCTGTGTCTCCTGTGACGCTTTGGTGCCATTGTCTTCAGTCTTGGGAGTCATCCACAGCCTTAGATTTTTACCTTATGGATAAAAGGAAAGAACACCTTACATTATTATTCATTTTTCCTATCATAAACCTATTGGTTTAAGACACTTAGAAAATAAAAGACTAGAAGAACACTCATCCACCAGCCACCATCCAGAGACAGTCAATATCAGCATTTTGGAAATTTCCTTCCAGTCTTTGATTCTCTATATAACTTTTTATTGTTGGAAACGAGATCTCTCTATGTAGTCCTAGCTGGCCTGGAACTCCTTATGTTCACCAGGCTGGCCTTGAACTTGTTATCCTTCTGCCTCAGCCTTCTAAGTGCTGGGAACACAGGCATGAACCACTACACTCAGCTCCACATAATGCTACTTTAATCATGAATCATGAGTATTTTATACCCCACTTTTCATATCACTTTGGAGCATTAGCAATTCTGCATGATAATACTCTTTAATTATTCATGAACACAAACAGGCTTGTTTGTGTTCTCTCTCACATTTAATCCCCTTATTCCCCCAAAAGAGGTAGACACAAAGATTTATTAGGATGCACAAACCATTTCTCATAGCAGCCAAGCAAATCTAGGAAACAGTGCTCTGACAAGGTACCCCATCCTCTGCCTCCAAAGGTTTTCTGGCATGGATCATTTCTGCTAAGAGATGAGCCCATCTCCCAAAGGTCACCTCTGACCATGCTGAAGAGAAGCTTTGGTATCCTATTTACTTTCTTACACACTCTGGATCCCAGATTCTAATCCTTAAGCCACTGTGTTGATCTGTTCCAAGTCTTTGTTCTTCCTCAGGTTCATAATATCCAGAGAATATATCTCTAATCTTCCGGGAATTTTTTTATGTGTTCTCAGTCTGTTTATAAACACACACATACACACACACACACATGCACACACATATTCAAAATTTAACATTGACTATGATCACCTTGGATTCTCTGGGATTCTGTGATTACTAATGTCATATGCTAACTTGTCTCAGCAAGAAATGCCCAGGTAGCTGGGAAAGTATTTCTAGATATATTTATGGCCAATTTTTTTTCTAAAACAGATATGCATTTGAATGTATAAACTGAGTAAAGAGGATTTTCTCTCACCAATGAGGGTAAGGACCATCCAGTGCAATGGGGGCCCAGATTGAAGTGGCGAAAAAAAAAGAGTAATTCATTCTCTTATTCTAACTATCTATGCACCTGTTTATCATCTATTAACCTCAATTCTCTCTCTCCCTCTCTTTCTTTCCCTCCCTCCCTTTTTCTTCTCCCTCCCCTTAGGCTCAGACATCAATTTTCTGCCCTTAGACACTGGCACTCTTAATATTCAGGCATTCAGACTTTAGAACCTATACCAGCACACACATACACACACACGCACATACACATACACACACACACACGCACACACACACACACACACACACACACATACACAACCATATCCTGCCTCCAAGTTTTCAGATCATCAGTTTCAATCTAAGTACAATATCACTGAGTCCCCTGGTTCTCAGGCTGTTTAACTTTGATTGAATTAACACACCATGGCTCTTCCAGTCTATGACCTATAGATGGCATAGTGTAACATGAGGCATTTCCCTCAATGAATCTTTTCTTGTGTGTCTGTATCTGTATATCTCCTATAGCTTTATTTTTCTCCAGAGAACTTTTACTAATATACTCGTCTTTCCAATTGTACAAGAGTATCGATTCCTATTATACAATTGAAAGTTCTCATGAGAAAGATTCAAGAATCCATAATCAAGTTTACTAATATCTTATCCCCATTCATTCCAAAAGAAAGGCAGAAGAAAGAGCTGATAACTGTAAAAATTATAGAAATGATGATGGACTGAAAACCTCTCATACTTTAGTGACAACCACATGCCAAAACAGTATTCTAAGTGCTTTATGTACAGTACTCAACTTGATCTTCTGTGTGTGGGTGTGTGTGTGTATGTATGAGTTCATGTGGAATTATACAAGTCTGTATAGGTGCACATATGCATGTATGTGTGTGCCTCTGTATGTCTGTGTGTGTGTGTGTGTGTGTGTAGGACAGAGAAAAGGGGAAATCAGAATTTATAGTCATATTTGGGCTTGTTAGCAGTCTGAGGCAGAGTCCAGGAAGGGGTTATTTGGCTCTGGATTGGATGTTTTCAGGAAGCAGGGGCAATTTGATCACTGACTACTTGATCACACTGTCTAGAGCACTGGAAGAGCAGATGGGAGTTAACACTAATTGGTGAGTAGGCTCCACTTGCAGTGGCAAACATGGGGAGTGCTCTGTCATCGCTGTGGTTTGGCAGTGTCTCCTTTCCATGATGATGTGTGTGTTTACGCAATCAGGATTACAGAGCGACCTTGCCTGATGCTGATGATGTTTATGATCCTCAGAAAAACTCCAAGCCCAGCCTTGAGTGCCATCCTGACTCCTGACCTCTTGGGGATGCTTTTCTTTTGTTCTTTCTAATTTCCTTAAATAGATAGTATAACTCATGATGGTTAATCTTGATGGCTTTGGAATCAACTAAAGACTATGGCTATGGGTGGGTCTGTGAGAGTATTTCTAAGAAAGCTCTCCATAGTGGGCAGCACCTCTCCTGAGGGTGGCCCAGATACAATGAGATGCAAGATCAGGGCCGCTGCCTTCCCTCCTTGCTGGAGAGCACATCTGTCCCATCCTTCAATGACATCAAAGTCCAGCTTCTCCAGCCTTCTAACTTAGGCTAAAGACCAGCAGCTCTTCAGGGTCCTCCAGACCTTCAGCATCAGGTCAGGACTGATGAGACATCCAACCTCATGGACGGAGCAGCTACCAGGTCCTCAGCCTCTGCAGTGTGAAGTCAGCCATTGTTGGACTACCTAGCCCACAGCATATGTCAGTCTAAAAATCCTTTTTTGTGGTATTATATTCATTCTGTTGTTTTTCTAGAGAACCCTAATACATAACTACATTTATAGTAAAATGGAGATGTCAAGCTAAGAAATTTGCCCAAGTTCACACAGCTAGAAAGTGATAGGACTCAAACATAAGGCAAATGTCATTAACAATCAAACTGAATCCACGTCCTCATAGTAACTTTTGCTTTGATTTTATTTTTGCTGGTGAGTTGGTAGATATAACATGAACCATGGTACAAAATTCAGATTGTGAAAAAAAGAAGACCTAGAGAAAAGGAAGTGTCTGTTCCCAGTCTGTTTCGTGAGCTCCACCTTCTCTTCTCAGGAGGACACAGCACCATAATTAGCATTTTCAGAGCTAAAGCAACTTATTTTCCTAGATTCCTGTCACCCTGACAGCCCCCAGTAATGACTTGCCTCAAGAGATGTTTATCACCATCTGACATCTTTTCAGTCACTGCTCACTGCTCCCTGATCTCTCCTAGCAATGGGCGATTTTGAGCCAAAGAAAGGAAGCTTTGGGCCACTCTCCCTGCACTTTCCCTGTAGTTACCTTTCTATAAGTGGCTTTCTGGCCTAGAGATCTACCTTCTTCAGGCTTCTTGATTAAACTTGTTCTTTTCTTAATAAATTTTTACTGAAGTTTTGTGTATTTCACACAGAACATCTCAATCAATCTTAACTATCTTTGTACCGCTCCCCACTGGCACCCTCCCATAGGCCCTCTGCCAGAATTAATACAGTCTGTCATTTGTGTTAAGGCCTATTATATCAAATTAGTGTCCCCAAACGTTCCTCAGTGCAAGTTCATCCACTGAGATCCAATCAGTCCATCCAAAGTCCCTCATTTTAAGAGGTCTTAGATCTTAGAGAAAACCCCAAGACTGTCATATCCCTAGAATAATGTAATTTCTTACTGTGTGCAAAATATGTATCTTTAAATTTACAGACAAGTATCTGAGTCACCACTCATCAACGAAGCTTCTTTTCCACCAGACGGAGCCTATTACAGAGTTGTCTATGATATACATTGTCTGTGAGTTGCGCAAGCCTAAGAAGTGGCACATGCAACCTCCATACCTACAACTCACAGAACACAGAACAAGGGGTAATGAGGACGCTAACAAATCTCTCAATCTCATTAATGAAGATCCCACCTGCAACAGGGCCAGGAACACAAAAATGGCCAAAGCATGGAGAGAAAGAGTCTGCAGAATGTGGGTCCTTGGTGGATAGGACTCCTATATTAAACCTCTCCCACCAGGGCTCGGACACCATTGCAGAAGAAGGGCTGGAAAGATTGTTACAATGAGGGAGGAGGTACATGGCCATATGAAACAGTGTCCCTCAAGCTCCTGGGACCCTGCCCAGATGAACCTGCAGCAATGGTGTTAGTTGCACAAGACCCACACAAACTCAAGCAGACAAGAACCCAGCACGGAACTAGGGAAACGGGCAGCAGACCCCAGTCTTGGCTGAAGAAATATTGGCAGCTCATTACTGCTGGGTGTTCTTTTGTTGTCATCTCTCATTTCCTTGTCTGACTTTCCGTTTGCCAACCTTTCACGTATTAGTCAGGGTTCCCTAGAGGAACAGGACAGAATTAATGTTACAAAAGGGGGATTTATTCGATTGCCTCATACAATACATGGTAGACAGTCCAACAATAACTGCATGATTGAGAAGCTGAGAACCCCGTAGCTTCTCTGTCCACAAGGCTAGATGCCTCGTCAGTCCCAGTCTGGTACTGAAGTTCTGGAATATTCATGGAGAGTTGCTGGTCCTTAGATTACAATGGAAGGCTGAAGACACTGGGTTTTGGTGGCAGAGAAGAATAGAGCAGTGTGACAGCATCGAGATAGATGCACTCACCAGTAAGGAGGGAAGGCAAGCAGCACTGTTTTCTCCCTGGGACCTCCCTACATCTGGGAAGCTACCAGAAAGAACTACCCACTTTGAGGAAGGCTGTCCCCCCACTCTCAGTTAGACCTTCCTGGAAATGATCCCATCCAGAGACATGTCTCTTAGATGGTTCCAGATTTAGTAAAGTTGACAACCAAGATAAACCATGACAACATACAAAAGAGTGTAGTGCACACAGGAGGCTGTTAGTGGCTCCAAACGGCCAGGCCCGAAGGCATATGGAGCAAGAAGTGACTAGAAACAAGGGTCTTGAGACATGGAGCCTTCCGTAGGAAGCTGAAGAAAGTGCTCTCAAAGCTAAATGAAGCACACTACAAGGACAGGCTGTGAAAAGTTCCAATACTCAGCAACCATAATGAGTGAAATGGGGTGTTTGTGCCTGCTCGCAGTTGTTATAATTCAGTGTCCTCCAAAGATGTTTTCTAATCATTGTTAGACAGAGATAACAGAGGGCACTGAGAAGAAAGATGGTGACTAGCTGTGCCCTTGACCTCTCAGTCAGACACACAGGGAACCCACATTCCAGGGCTCTGCTGAGATCTACCATGAGGACATCTCTGCTGCTCCCATCCCATCAAAAAAAAAAAAAAATTAAAGTGGGAGGACCTGGAGAGAGAGGTCAGTGGTTAAGAGCAAATATTGCTCTTGCAGGAGACCTGCATTTGGTTCCCAGCACTCATGTTTTATAGCTCACAACCTCCCATAACTTCAGCTCCAGAGATACAATATCCTCCTCCGACCTTTGCAGGCATTGCACTCATGTGTGCATAGGCTTGCACAGATACACACACATACACATAATTTTTAAAGAGTGAATGAGAATAAATTGTGTGTGAGAAGGAACTCTAAGAGTGGTGGAGTCTTGAGACTGGAGAGATGGCTCAGGAGTTAAGAGCACTGACTGCTCTTGCAGATGACCCAGGTTTGATTCCCAATATCCACACAGCAGCTAACATACAACCATCCATAACTCCAATTCCAGAGGATCTCATGCCCTCTTCTGGCCTCTGTAGGCATTATGCAACATAGATTCACTTGCACACATGCAGGCCATCAACTCATACATATAAAAAATAAAATAAAATACTCTATAAAAGAGTGGTGGAGTCCTTCCCATCCCCAAAACAGTGTGAGTGTGGCCTTTGTGTCAAGACAGACAGCCAGAAGTTATATTTCTTAACCAAGACAGCAGTTTTCTGCAGAATTCTCCCCACCCAGCTATGCATGCTGCAAGAGGATCTTGGCTGATAGTTTTTAATAGTCCAATGTTCAGACCATGGAGATTGTCATCCTTTTGGCTTGGATATGGACAAACATTGATTATCTTACGAGAAGCAGTCCTAATGTACAAGTAGGTTTAGATATCAATCTTTTATTTTAAAAAATTCAGTGACGATAATCATGAGTCTTTATATAAACTGCTATCTCTAAATAGATGCCTTCCTATCAAGGACGTTGTTTATTATCCACATCCATTCCCAATCCTGGCAACCAAATGGCAGCTCTGGTCCCCTGACAGCAGAGACGCCGAAGCCACCAGAGTGCCTGATGCTCAGGATGGGCCAGTGAGCTGCAAAATTAAACTTCTCTTTTTAGAAGTCATTTGTGTGTTAAGGAAGAGAATAAATAAGCTAACACCATGGCCACTTAAAAAATGCACCCGGACAGAGAATTTATTTGACTATTTCAGACCAATGGGGGGAAATGAGCTTTATAATTGAAACGGTAATGGGATGAGCTAGGCATGTGGTGGGGGGTCAGGGTGTTCTCAAAGGTGGTGTCCTCAATAAGATGGCAACTCAGACGTTTACACAAAAGGACAAGAACAAGATAAAGCTTTCTGGTTGAAATATGGGGTTCCTGGCTCAGAGATGCTCTGGCCTCCTGAATATAGCCTCAGGATAGGACCACAGTGTAGTTGTTTCATAATTAATTACAATGTTTCATAATTAATTACAATGATTGGCTGTCCTTTATCACATCTTCCTTCCTCTTTACTCTCCACACACGAACCAGGCCACCTCTCCGGCTCTCATGAGCCCACCTACATGAAAGGGGTCCACATGCCTGGACTCGTCCCCACGTACAAGAGAAGCACAGTGTGCGGTGTTAGCTCTCTGGCTGTACATTCATTAAGAGTTTTTTCTGTGGCTCACTGGGCTAAAGGCTCTGTGACGGATACACAGCCACTTCTGTGGAAGAATCCCCCATGTAAGGATCCACAGGCTCTTGTGATTCTTACAGAAGAGACTAAGAATTGGTTGAGAAGAGGCAATTTTGAGAGGGCCCACTCACATTATTCCACACAGTAGACTGTGTTATGCCCCCATTTACTCTGAATGAAAACATTCTCTCCTGGAAGGAGCTTGCTAAGACTCTGAAGTCAAAGAAACTTACAAAGCTCAGGAAGCTCCTGAAACTTACAAGACTCACGAGGTCCTTCTCCAAGGTTGTATAAGCAGTAACAATTGGTGGAGAGAGGAGACTCTCTGACCTTCGAGGCTGCCTATGAGTCATGCTGAGAGCTTTAAGAATACAGCTTTTCTGAGTCATCACCCATTCTGGGGTGGGTTTCTCAGTGATACAGCACTGCCTTCAAATCATCCATTTCCTGGACCCCTCATTTATTAAGCTCCTGTAAGAAACTCAACCAAGTGGCTCACTCATTTGAGTATATTTCTTTTTTTTTTTTTTTTGGTCTGTCATTGCTGCCCTGTCTGGGGTAAACAGATATTTACTAACATCTCCCCAAGATAAATCATACAATAACTAGAAAAAGACCTTGCCTCACAGGTCAAAAGGCATAGAAATAAATGGTAAACATCAGCCAAAGGCCTCAGTTTATCGACATGGGGGTCATAACAACAACACAAGAGTTGGTGGAGAAGTATAAGAAGCCACTGCTTGTCCTGCCTTAGCACATGCTTGGCATTGTTCCAGATGCCTGGTCAACAAGGAAGGGTAGCACGGCCATGAGAGGAGGCCTACTGGGGTGTAGAGGAGGCAGTATACCCCCAGACACCTCTGACAACTCACCCTGAAGAATGGAGGGACATGATTCTGGCAACCTTAGCCCTCATTCCAACCTCCAAAAGAGGACAATGTTGCCAGAGCTATTAAGCTCTGAGTTTGTGCCTTGGAAGTTTTAATAATCCAGGCAACACCCCCATACCATCCTGAAAGGGTGAATTAAAGAAACCACAGAGAAAAGAAGGAAAAAAATGTATTTTATATGAACACATAAAAGAAAGAAAGGCAAAGGCTCAGTGACCAATCAGGTCATCCACAGCATCCTGACATGGGGTTTAGGTTTAAATAAAGGGCAAGAAGTAGGCTCACCAAGCAGTCACAGTCAAGACGTCATTTCAGCCATCAATAATGCACCATTGTCTCGAATTCAGGCGCTCCTGCAAGGTGGTCTGACAAGTTGCAAATATTTCTTCTCTCTGAGAGACAAATTCCTTCTCTGGCTGCCACCAAGACCTCAGTCTTTCCTTCTCCCAGTCTGATTCCTGGGGAAGTTCCAATTTTACAGAGTACATAGCTCCAATAGCCTGATATCCAAAGTGACAGGCACAAGTGCCTCCTTAGAATGTCTTCATTCCTGCCAGACTGGTTATAGCAACACACAACACTTCTCTTTCATTTCAAAAACTTGTGTTGAAAACAATGGAAATTCCCTCCTTTTCCCTCTTTAAAAGTAATAAACCCCCTCCCCAGTTTTCCTACAGCTCCATCTCCCACCGTAACCCAGTACCTCTTCACATGTGCATAATTCAATGAATGCCCTTTCTTAGGTAAAATTAAGTTGGCATGGAAAAGTATGGGCTTGGAGATAAGAGCATGATCTGATCAGTGGCCGCCATGCGGTACAGGACTGACTAACCGCAGTTCCTCTCCGACCACAGCTTTCTTCTGGCCAAGTGGAAATACTGATAATCCCACAGGCACACTGCAATAGCCTGATGCACATGAGATGTCTATCTTGGTGACTGTCACATGCTGAATCAGGCCTGCCATCAGGGCTCCTTCACCTGTGGAGGCTGCGAGAGTGACTACTGTTCACTTTCTGTTTGTCACTGTGAAGTAAATGACTCCATCTTCACAAAGCTACTCTGGGATGGCAGCAGCACATAAGGCCACCATGCAGTGTTTGTTCCCTAGCAGGTACTGGGTAAATGCTGGCTGCCCTTCTTCATACACGTACTTTACAACCCTTGCTGCTCATGTTGACACTCAGTGGAAACTCTCATTCAGTGTAGGTCTACAGACAGGATGCCACCACAAGACAGGCATCTGTCTGAAGGGAATACTGAGAAGTGCAAGGGATGTTTCTTAATCCCACAGGAACTCCCTGTGTCAAGAGACTCTCCTGTCCATACTCACAGCCCGTGGTCTCTAGGGTCCCAGAGAAGACAAATCACCTTGTCATTTTCAGTCTCTGTTCTAGTCGCTCCCGACACCCAGTCCCAGGTAAACAGGACCAGAGTAGTAAATTATGTAGGATAAGCCTGTCTGCCATCCACCTGTTCATGGATGGTCTGTTTAAGGAATACCATCATGGCCAGGTCTTACACACAAACACATCACCTCATCTTATTCCATCTCCTTTTGCCATCTCTCAATGCCCTTTACATCTCCTAAAGAATTAATATAATAGTAATTTTAATACAGTCCTTTTGAATGCTTGCTTTGTGCCATACATTGTACTCAAATATTATCTAATAAATAATTAACACTTCATTGAAAAAGAACAACTGAGAAATTGAGTAACTTGCCCAAGTGCAGACAGCTACCAAGTTAAACAAAGGAGCCCAAATTTGAGCCTGGACAGTCTGACTCCAAAAGTTTCTTACCTACCATTTTAGGGAAACATGAGATTATAGAGATGGAGAGATAGCTCATTTGGCTAGAGAAATATCATGCAAGCATGAGTTCCAGAGTTCAATCCTCAGAACCCACATTTTAAAACTCAGCCAGGGTAAAACATGCTTGTTGATTCCATTGCTGCAGGGCTGGAGATAAGTGATTCCTGGGGCTCACTGACCACCCAGCCTAGCCAAATCAGCAAGTTTCAGGTAACAATAAACTCAAAAAACATGGTGACACCTGAAGAACACTTGCTGTTGACCTCTGCTTCACACATACATGCACATACATACACACACATACACAGACACACACACACAACCTGAGGCTCTCTCTGCCTTCCATAGTATCATTCCAAGTCATATATTTAGCAATTTTAATTTTAAAAAATTTATGTATATGAATGTATGTAAGGGCACCTATCTGTACAATACCCACAGAGTCCCTAAGAGGCCCTCAGATCCCTGGAACTGGAATTACAGATGGTTGAATGGTTGTTAGCTCCATGTGGGTGTTGGGAACCAAACCTGGGTCCTCAACAAGAGCAGCCAGTGCTCTTACCCATTGAGTCATCTCTCCAGCCCCTAACCCACACATTTGTAAGTGGTAGAACTGAAGTTCAAGCACAGGAAAGCTTCACTCCAGCCTTACCTTCATATCCAATTTCAGTTTTCTCCCTGAGAATCTATTCTTAATAGCTCCAGCTCAGGTAAAAATCTTCATATTTGTAATTTTTCTCCTTGCTAGGACAAAATGCTCAACGGATCAGCAACCTAAAGGAAGGAAGGTTTATTTTGGCTCATGGTTTCAGTCTACCATGGTAGGGCGGGTGCTGATGTGGCAGAGAAGTTCACATTACAGTAGTCAAGAAACTAAGAGAATGAACCTGAGACCAAGAGTAACCTTCAGAGGCCCACTCCCAGTGACCTACGTCCCCAGCTAGGCCCTGCCTGTTCAAGTTCCCACAAGCTCCCAAACCAGTACCACCGGCTGAGGACTAAGGATTCACATCATGAGCTTGTGAAGGACATTTCAACACTCAAACCATAACATCAACGAATGAAGCTTCTCGGACACTGAACAAGTGACGTTCCTCCTTTTGATTCCTGATCCTTGAGGACAATAGCTTTTCCAGGGGAGAGAATTGCTTTGGGCAGATACCCAGAAAGAACAGATTGTCCCAGGGACACTGCTCAGTCTCTCTTCCCATAATAACACTCATTCCATGGGCCAATGTAGAGATTCTGGTAGTTATGAATGTCTCTTCACATTCAGAAGCTGGGTCAGTATCCACAACATAACTATATGAACCTAACTTGCGGAGCACAAATTGTTGGTATTCCTCCATGTGGTGGTTTGAATGGGAATGTCCCTCACAGGCTCCAAGCATATGAATACTTTGTTCCCAGTTGTTGGCACTGGTTTGGGAGGTCTTAGAAAGTGTGGCCTTGCCGGAGGAAGCGCCTCACTGGGGGGCGGGCTTAAAAAGTTCTTAAGCCTTGCTGGCTCTCTAGTCACTCTCTGCTTCCTGTGCCATCTTGAGGATGTGAGCCTCTGCACTCTGCTGCTGTGGCACCTCCTGCCCCCACGCCTCCACACCATGACAGACTCTAATTCCCCTGGAACCGTAAACTCAAATAAACTCTTCATTTTATAAGTTCCCTTGGTCAGAGCATTTTATCACAGCAACAGAAAAGTAACTCACATGCCCAGGAATTTGTATCCACAAAGAACCAGCACTGAGTAAACCTGGACAGTCTGGGTATGTCCCATTAATGTTATCTGTATATGGTTATCCTGGTAGACAGACACAGGACTAAATCAGAAACTCATATACATTTCCCTGAGCGGAAAGCAAGAGATCAACAGGGTTGCATCCCTGCTTGGGGGTTATACAAGGAATGTCTTTGCTTGCCAATCTCAACTTCTAGAAACCACCTGGATATTTGACTCAGGGCCCTTCCTCTGTCCTGTGTGTCATTAGCTCAGTCTCTACTATTCTGTCACCACCGAAGAAAGATAGGAGGAGGTTGGAGACATCAGAAGCTAGAGGTATGGAGAAGTTCCCATGAAGCTGATGCCCAGCCCTCTGAGGGTAAGGGCCATTGAACGATAGCTGGCACATGAGAAGCAGCCCAGGGAGTGGAGACTGAAGGTAGGGAATGAGCCCCACAGTGAGGAACAGAGGAGCAAAGCTGGGCGCGTCTCAGAGGCGGGAAAGGAACAGGGAGTGAGACACCGCACTCCTGTCTCCCACAGCACCGGGTATGGGCGGTCTTAGCAGGGAACAGCTGGCAATGCAGAAGTATGGTCTGCAGAGACCAAGTCGCATACACCAGAGCCAAGAAGAGTCCACCTGGAGTCCAGAGACAGGAGCTTAATATTTGACAAGATTACTATGTGCCAGAGTTACTGGCAAGAACAGTTAGATTTTACTCCAGGTAAAGGACTCCCCTGCTCTCTCTATATATTTTTTTTCATGTGTGTGTGTGTGTGTGTATGTGTGCATGCTCATATGTGTAGGGATATACATGGGAAGGAGGTGCACGTAGAAGCCAGAGGATAACATCAGGTGTCATTTATCAAGTGCCATCACCTTGAGACAGGTTGGCCTGAAGTTCAACGATCAGACTAGGCTGTCTGGTCGGCAACGTCCAGTGGTCTGCCAGTCTTTGCCACCACATACAGCTTTTTATATGGGTGCTGAGGATCAAACTCAGATCCTCAGGCTTGTGTGACAAGTATTTTACCAAATGAGCTGTCTTCCCTGCCCCATATAAGGAAATCTTTACACCACTTCAATTAAATAGGTTTATTTGCTTCCATCTTAGGAAGAAATGAGGGCTCAGAGATGATGAAGAAACTCCAAATACTACCCTGCTGAGAAGTGGCAGGACCGAGTTCCAAAGTCTTTTCTTTTCTGCTGTATGATCTGAATGTCCAGTTCAGAGTGCACTGTCCAGCCACCTGGGAGAACACAGGCCAGAAGAGCCACATCAGAGCAAAAGGGCAGGAGAGTCACCCTAGCATAAGTAGGTAGCTGGTGGGCCTCAGAGTTCTGATCAAGTCCTGATCCTGCAGGATCAGAAGAGAGGAAACAAGACCCATTAGCTCCTCTCACCCATCTACCACATGTCCATCTTCTCATATGACCAGCCTGCTAGTGCCTAGCTCCCATGGTTGCCTAGGCTGTGGCTACCATCAGCAACCCCACTACCACCAGAAAAAGCAAGGCACTGTCTACCACTGTTGATCTTCACAGCAAAGTAAGATGTGCAAACAAAACAGAAAAAAAATCATAACACCATGTCCTCAAACAGTGCTGAAGATTCTCTGGAAAATGTTGAGGAAAAATTTTTTACTTTTTTGTTTTTTTGAGACAGGATTATATGTGATCCAAGCTGGCCTCAAAAATGGCTTAGCAGTTAAGAGCACTAGCTGCTGTTGTGAAGGACCCGGGTTAAATTCACATGGCAGCCAATGACAGTCTGTAATTCCAGTTCCAGGGACCTAACATCCTCTTCTGACCTCCGTGGGCACTTCACAACACGGGTACACTTTCACACATGCAGGTAATACATTCATACATGCAAAACAAAATATTTTAAAAAATCATTTTAGCTGAGTGAACCGTAAACTTAGGATCCTCCCATCTCTTCCTCCCTCATGCTGGGATTACAGGTGTGTACCACAAGGCCAAGTTTATGATGTGCTTGGGATCAAATCCAGTACTTTATGCATGCTAGGCAAGACCTCTACCAACTGAGCTACATCCCCAGCCCAAGGAAGAATGCTTCACATTCTGCACCATCCTCAGAGAGTAGACAAGTCCCCCTCATTGAGAAGATTCTAGTGAGCGCCCAAATCTCTCAGGGCACCACATAGTGAAAGACATACTGGGTTCTAAGGGAAAACACCCACCTGCTTCTGCTGTAGTGACTGTAAAACTGTGTCCACTGTGTAGAAGCATACAGAAAGTCCAGAGATACTGTAGAGACAGAGTGCCTGCAAAACATCCGCCCTGGGTACCAGATGTTAAGAACATCTACAGCGATCTGTTATTCTTACAAGCGGCAACAGGGCTCCCAATAGGCCTAGAACAACAAAATTAATGGATTGGAAAGCAGGAATCTAATGTACGAGCTCTCAAAACTCCGCAGGCTGTCAGACTCACAGAGCTCATCCTGTAAGTCAGTGATGGGGTGTGGGGTGGTCAGAAGGACTCTAGTGGAGGGGAGGGGAAGACAAGGGAGAAAAAAGGACAGAAGAGACAGGTGGTCAGCTCACACCAGCTCTTCTGAGGAAGGAAAACTCCATTTGCAATGTGAAGCTTCTTTGGGCTTCAGTAAAACAAATAGTATTTACACAAACAGCCTCCCAAAGTAAATAAATAAATAAAAAAAAAAATTTGTAATGAAAAAGCAAAGCCACAGAATTCTACCCAGTTTACTCGCTTGATGGTTAAATCATTTTTTATTGAATTCAGGTTTCATGGCCCATTAGAGAAAGTCTCAGGAACACTTCTGGACTAATGAGTGTTTTGCAAATTGTTTTTCTAACAGATTTGTTCTCTTTTTTTTTCCCTGAGAATAGTAAGAACCTTTGTTTTATGGAATTTGGCTCTACGCTTGAAAAACAACAGCAACTATTTTAATTGAACCTAATTTATTTTTATTACTAGGAGATAGTGTTTTGTATCTTCCAGATACATTTTTGACACTGATATAGAAATGATGCCATCAGTCAAACTATCACAGCCTCCTACATGTGTCTCTTCACATCTTTCAAATATCCTCTGACAAATGTTCACTTGCCTCCCCCACAAAGATGTGGGTTTCCCTTGGTGGATCCAGCAGCCCAAGGGAAACAGAACTTACACTGAGGTCTATGTCATCTTCTAATTCCCTTCTCCAGATACACCTCCAGAAGGAAGAGTCCAACACACACACACCCCGCCACCTCAAGAAGTCTTCTTCCTTTTCGGGAAGCCCTGATGCCCAACACACCAGGCTTCCCCCAGTCCTAGAGATGGTCCATCTCAATAACCAGGATTAGGATCGTTCTTGGAGCTTTTTCTCTACAGCCACCAGAAAGACATTGGAGGCAGTTACTCACATGTCCGGTTAGACAACCAAGTTGAGATGTGGCTGGGAGAAGCTAGCTTGCTTGCCTTGTTGTAAAGATTCTGCTTAGCCAGAGAAAGACATGCAAGCTTCATGGGAGCTACATTAGTTACTTCTCTTATTGCTGTGACAAAATAACCAACAAAAACAACTTAAGGAAGGAAGGGTTTACTTTGGTAAAACTGTGAGGGCACAGTCCATCCTGGCAGGGAAGGCACGGGAACAGCTTTGTCAAATTGAATCTGTAGCCAGGAAGTCAAAAACAATGAATGCTGGTGCTGAGCTCATTTTCTCCTTTGCTACCTCATCCCACGGAATGGTGCCACCCCCATTCAGGGTGGGTCTTCCATGCTCTTTCTAGAGAAACACCCACAGACATACCCAGACCTGAGTTTCGACAGTGACTCTAAATCCACTCCAACTGATGTTGAACACTAATTATCATAGGAGCCAACAAACTGTCTGATTTGCTCATCAGTGAGAGGTGATGTTCCTTCAGCAAAGAGCCCCGGTGTGGCTACTATCGGAAATCAACACATGAGAACTGTTGGTCAAGTTCTCCATGCACAGAAGGCTATGCTAATTTCTGGGGCCACATCAGGATCAAGGCAGACACTCTAGATGCTAATCAGGCTACCTTCCTTCTCATGTGTTGACAGACAAATTGATAAGTAAGTGTACACAGTGACATGAAGTTCCCTGGAGTAAAACAAAATAGCACAAGAAGAGAGGAGCTACCAGCCTTCCCGGCTTAAAAATGTCTAAGGAGATGTTGAAGTCTGTGAACTTCTAGGGGAAAAAAAAGATGTAATGTGGGGATAAAAAGGAGGGGGACAAGGAAAAAAAGGAAGAGAACAGAAGGCAAAGAGAAGGGAGAAGAGAAGAGTGGAGAGCAGAGGAGAACGAAGGGGAGGGGAGGGAGGGAGGGAAGGGAGGGAGGGAGGGAGGGAGGGAGGGAGAGAGGGGAGGGGAAGGGAAGTGAAGTGAAGGGAGAAAGAGAACGGGAAGAAAAGAGGAAGGGGAGGAAAGTGGGAAGGGAATTGCAAAGGGAATAAAGGAGCAGAGGGAGACAAGACGGCGTTCTTTAGCAATTTTCTCCCAAGTGAAGCAGAAGTCAATCAAAAGCAGAAAACAGGAGGCTGGAAGACATGGCTTAGTGGATAAAAGTACTCACTGCTCTTCCAGAGGACCTGGGTTGGGTTCCCAGCACCCATATGGCAGCTAACAACCCTTTGTAACTCCAGTTCCAGAGAATCCCTATCTCCTCTTTTGGTCTCTGTGAGCGTGGCATGCATGGGTGCAACTGCATGCACACAGCAAAACACTCATACACATAACAAATACATAAACTTAAAGACCCGGAAAAGAACTCACAAAGCTCAGGAAGTTCCTGAAACTTGTAAGATTGTAAGACCCTCACCATAGTGATATGAGCAGTAAGAGCCGCTGGGGAGAAGAGACTATCGGACCTGCTGAGCTGCCGGCAAGTCCTGCGGATATCTCTACAAATACAACCTAGCTGTCGCCTAGGCTGGTGTGGGCTTTGTTCAGTCATGAAGTTCCCTTGCATTGATTCTGTAGGTGATCCCAGGAAAGTCACTGGTTTGCCAAGTTGGACTTTGGAGGAAACATTTCTTTGGTTTGTCATCTGTCCTCTGTCTGGTGTGAGTAGACGCTTGTTCAAGTCTCCCCAAGAAAAGTCACACAATAGAAGGGAACAAAAGAGGGAGGGGAAGAGAAGAAAAGGGAAGGAAGAGGAAGCTGGGGAGGGAAGACGGAGAGACCTTGTACGCCATACAAATACGGTGCTTGATCTCCAAAGCAATGGGCATCACAGTATAAGAAAGATCTCCCTGGCGACTGACTGGGCGGGGGTGGGGGTGGGGGGCTCAATGGAGGAAGAGTGGAAGAGAACAGAGCATGGTGCAGCTGCTGTGGTCATCTCTGCTGGAGAAAAGTCCTGGGAAACAGGGGTGTGTGTGTCATGGGGGGACACAGAGCCAATTCAGATTCCTGCTGAGGTTTCAAAAGAGGACTTAGGGATGACCCAATGTGAATCAGGAGAGAGACTGGGTAAGGAGGTGACTTATATCTCCTACTAGGCAACCAGTTGTTGAGAGAGGGAATTTCCCTGAAAACAAATCACAACATGATAGAGATTTCTAGGAGGCCATTGTAGATTCAGATTGGAAAAGCTGATTTTACAAATACTTGACAGGATAGGACTTAACATGCATGGTGGAATGCATGTGGTCCAGTGGGTGCTTGGGGAAGCAGGTATGGGGAGGGAGTCTAAATTTGACTAAGAACTGTTGCATGAAATATACAAAAGTTCAATAAATACTTTTTTAAAAACTGATTTTAAATTAATGGAATGCCTCAAGGCGTATGTCTGATACGCAGCTGGAGGTACCCAGACTGAGAGAGTTTGATTAATGAGGAAAGGACAAGCAATCCCCAGAATTTTGTGTTCCCAGTGATAGCACTCACTTCTGTTCAGCAACTTTGCGATGTACAGAGAGAATCTCATCTCCATTTCCTCCCATCTGACACCTGTTAGGTCATGGTTATGCCACTTAAAGATGTCATCATCCAAAAAAGAGAAGAGGCAGAAGCCTCAGAGAAGCAGACTAAGCCCACACACATAACTTGCAGTCTAGTCTTAGGAAAACCTGATAGCCCCTGCCGTGATGGTTCCAGAACACATACCTAAGCCGGAAGTGGAAGGCAAGCAAGGCCTGCCTAGCAGCTACCTCATCCTCCACACCCCGTAGCATGTAGACTAGTTCAGACTAACTCAAATGGTGTGGAACTTCTCACCCTCCCACTTCCTGCCCCCTCAAAAAAACCTGTAAAGGTAAGGAATCCAATTTGCTCTCCGAATTTCTGAGAGGGAACTGTCTACCTCTTCCATCAGAGCCCCATCATGCTGTACATAGCGGCTACGCCTCCCACTCTCCCACTCCGCTCTTCTATTGAAGCCAGAGTTGGCTTTTAGAATTTTATACTATAGTTACATGACTTCTGCCCATCCTTCTCTGCCTCTACTCGTCCCATGCTCCCCCTACTCTCAGTTTCATGACCTTTTCTTTGATTATTATTAATATGCATATATAATCTACTGGGTCCATTTTATGGTGCTTGTATATACATGTGTTTAGGGCTGACCCACTGGGAATGGACGGCCTATCATGGAGCTAATCCCTGGATAAAAGTGATTCTCTCTCCCTCATCATCCATTGATTGCCTGTAACTCTCCATCTAGAGGTGGGGCCCTGTGAAATTTTCCCATCCACACTGGCGTGTCACTTAGTGTTGTCATTATGCGGGTCTTGTTAGGCCATCATATTGCTGAGATTTTATGGGTGCAGCTTCCCTGTCTTGTCTAGAAGACACTGTCCAGCAGCAGGTATCCAGATCCTGTGGTTCTTACCATCTTTCTGCCCTTTCTTCTGTGATGCTCCATGAGCCTTGGGTGTGGAGGTTGCATCACAGCTGTATCTATTGTGGCTAGGCATCCCCATAGTTGTTCATTCTCTTCATTTTGATCAGTTGTGGAACTTTGTGGTAGTCTCTGTTACAAAAAAAAAAAAAGCTTCTTTGATGAGTGGTGAGAGCTACACTTTTCTGGGAATGTAAGAATACGCATTTAGAATATAGTAAGAAAGTTTAGTGGTTCAGGTAAATGGCAGTGGTGGGTTCTCATCTAGGGTCTATGACCTCTCCAACCATGGTATTTGGATTTGCAATATTGCAGCAATAGAGATATTTTCCTGGACTGCTTATTGTTGTGGTTCATAGACCTTATAGCTGCGTAGGACTATTGACTAGTGTTCTCTCTTAACAGTTTGCATAGTTTCTTCTGATACTATGAGAGTTTGTCCTTGGGAAGGAAGCTTCCAAGTCAGTTCCAAATCAAGTCCTGTGTCCAAAGTGTGTACTGTCTTCAACAACAGGGTCTTACCTTCAAGTTCTGGGAGGCAACCAAGGACTACGACAATAGCTAGTAGTATTTTGAGACTAAAAATTTAAAGGGAATTTTTCCTTGCCTGACACTGGAATTTTTTGTTAGCTAGCCTTCACAACACACATACACACACACTGACACACACACACACACACACACACACATATATGTGTTATATTATATAATATGTTACAATAGAGTATATTTATATATTTCTAGATTTTTGAAACAGAAATTCTTTGATAATTTCATAATATATGCAATAATCCCCCCTACCATCCACTCCTTCTAATTTTGTGTTCTCTTTTTTAATAACTCACTAAGTTCAATTTCTGCTGTTCATATATTCAAGGGTGTGGGGCCATCCACTGGAGTTTGATCAGCCTACTGGGACTACAGCCTTAAAGAAAACTTAGCCTCCCTCAATCAGAAGCCATTAACTATAAATAGAAGCTCAGTTACTAGGGAGAAGGGCTCATGATCCTCATTCTCTTCTGTACTGGAATGTCGATTGGCTTGATCTTCTTGCAGGTCTTGTGAAGATAATCACAGCTGTGCGTTCATGGGTGAATCTTCATATACAGAAGATACTATTTCATTCTGGTTCTCCACAACTTCTGGCTCCTACAGTCTTTCCACATACTTTTCCACAATTGTCCCTGAGCCTTGTGGGGAGGGAGTATGACACTCTCCCAGCTTTTTAAAGGAAGGTTCTCTCCTGTAAGGCCTCCTTTTGCTGCCTCTGGCATGCTGATATATGTTTCCTAATGCTCTTATAATGCTCTAATGCTCTCCCACTTCAAGGCCCAATCACAACCCCTCCACAATTGTGAGGCGCTCTCTCCCTCTCAGAGCATAAGATTCCTAGGAAAATTCTCATTTTTTGGCAACCATTGTTTGAATAATCTGATCGCCAAAGAGAGGGACACAAGTGTCTCTTTAGAATGGCTTCATTCTGTCAAGACAGTTACAATACCCTTCTCCAGTCTCCCTGGAGAAGGTGGATCTGGAAAGAGGAGAGTCGGGGCAGCCGTTATTGAAGCCTGCTCTGCTCTCAGAGTCAAGTACTGCAGACGCGCGAGCGCCTGCCTCCCTGTGCTTCAGCACATGGCTGAGGTTAAGTTGTTCCCACTATAAAAGCGGTTAGTGAAGTGGATGTCGGGAGTACAAAACAGAAGCAGCCATGAGTATGGACAGCTGAAAATGGTTTCCACAAATTATTTCCATTAATGCTGAGAATGAATTCCCAGAATGCTGTTAGTGTTTCCATGTTGTCTTAGAAATTAGAAGCAGCATTACCTGCTACTGCAAGTTCTCATTCTACCCCGGACCTATGCCACCCACAAGAGGCCCCTTGAGCCTAAGCAAGTCTCGCCCTTGGAGGCTCACAGCACCTGGGGATAGTGCTTAATCATAGTCACCTGCAAACCTTGGGCTGCCACATAAGCCCTATGTGGGCACATCAGGGGCCAGTGGGCTAATGCTTCTCTGGAAACTTCCCTTAGGTGGTCATCCTGTATCTGACAAAGCAGCAAAGGAGAACTGAGCCCAACACCAGCCTCTGTTGGATCAACTCCATTTTAACTCAGAGCCACTCCTAAGGCGCTGGGGATTAGGAAATGAGGGTGATTGTCTTTTAATTGGTCTTTGTGCTAAATCAGTGGTGAACTGCTGGTGAGCCTGTTGGAAGAAAATTGAGCTTATTTTTACTGAGGCAAAATGGTGCTTTTCATCCTTTTGTGGGAGGAAAAAAAGAAATGAGAAATGTTTCAAATGGAATAGCAAGAATAAAGGAAGTAAGAGACGGGGTAGACGTTTTCTGTTTTGAATGCAGTCCTTTATTAGAACCTCTTTTAATTATGAATTATTATTAAAGTTATTACTGGAGAAGTTGTCAATGGCTAAATTGCTGTATCGGTCATTACTAAGAAGAAACGATTTGAGTTAGCACTGTTCAAACTAATTTCGTCTTTGAATGCCCTTGGTATGGCTCTGCGTCTCAGAGTGCTCCCACACTGGACTGAAGAGATGAGAGGTCTCCGTCAGCGGAAAGCAGCACATACTTCCCAGCTCCCAGCAGCATGTGAAGTTACCAGTGAAAGTGAAGGCACTGAAGTAAAGACAGACTTGCGGAGAGTGGGCCTGTTGCATGGACTTGTCCTCAGCCTGGCAAGCTAAACTGGCAAGCTATGAACAAAGCATTTGTCCAAAGCCTGGGGGCACCTTCTTGCCCAGAATTATAAACTTGTTAACCTTCTGAAGGAAAAGGAAGAGCCAGGAGAGTCAGCTACCCCTCCAACCAACCAGTGACCTGAATTGTCCACAGGGGAG
The DNA here is from genome assembly GCA_035773235.1 of Eospalax fontanierii. Classification (NCBI taxonomy): domain Eukaryota; kingdom Metazoa; phylum Chordata; class Mammalia; order Rodentia; family Spalacidae; genus Eospalax; species Eospalax fontanierii. The sequence continues at coordinate 115,288,948 of CM069524.1, forward strand.
GGACTAAGGGTATGAACGGAGGAAGCTGGAGAGAGACTAGCCCTTCGCCATCTTGGGCAGCTGGCAACAGGTCACAGGGCCCCTGTTGAAATGTAGAATTTACTGTATGGCCCCTCCTTCATCCATTGCTCTGTAAGTAAGCCCAAATAAACCCTGGTTTCCCAAACTGTATTTTGGTGAAATTATGCCTCGCTTTCCATCTGTTAAGACCTTGTACTTCATCGTCCGTGGTCCCATGGTCGGGCAAACACATGGTAAATTCTGAGCTCTTGAAGCCTGCACTTCTCTAGGGGAGTGTGAGCCTCTACTAACTACTTGGAATATTTGTGGGGAAGCTTCTGGTTGCTGCCCATGATGAGCCTCTTAACAGATGGAACAAGAGGGACTCAAAGAGGAAATAAATAAAACTACTAGTCTAGCCAGTGTAAACGTCCTGGTACAGATGAAGGTTTATCTTGAGTTTTTACGCATGTACATGCCACATGGTAAACATATCCCCGCTCACACCAGAAGATAGTTTAAAGAGAGACACTTTTGATCCTCTCATTGACTATCAGACAGTTGAGACAATGACCCCCAAAGAATGGCATTTCCTGGGGATTCTCATGCTGGGAAAAGGAAAAGTCTGAAGTCAGGTGCCAGCCAGAGGAGGAACTTGTCTTTTAGAGATTTCACACAGTTCTGACACCTTATCATACCACCTTGCAGAGGAGCCTGGAGTCCAGACAAGGATAATGGGTGGGACCACACCTCAACCAGGACTGTTCAGCTAGGAAACCTCTAACCTTCTATTTAAGCCTAAATTCATGTCAGGACCCTGAAGACAGACTTGAGTTCACAAGACTTCTTCATTTGTTCCTCCTCCTAGAGGGCCACATGGAATAAATCTCTTTTTCTCTGCTTTTCACTATTGCTGGTTTGTTTAATTGGCTTATTGAGGACAAATGGATTAATCTTGCTCGTTAGGGTACCAGGGCCCAGGCGCTAACTCTGAGTCTAGTAACACCAGGACCAGGGGTATCCTTGTGGCTGAGTCCTAAGATCCGTTCCCCGGGAAACAGCATACTTCAGAGGCTATGAAAAAAATTAATTACTTTTTTCATTGTTTTTTATGTTGATACATATTGAAACCAAGCCTTAGATATAGTTGTTTAAATAAAATAATACTAAATTTACTTTCATTGGTTTGTTTTCTTTTTATAATGGCTATTAGAAAACCTAAAAGAGAGTGTGTGAATTACAAGAACTATCCCACACTGTCTTTCTTCTGTTACACAATTCAAACAGGAAAAGTGGACTAGAAAGTCTGTTAAGTGATTTTCACACACAGTACTACCTCTGCAATCTGCTAGAGAACATATTCACAGAACTCTTATTACAGTATGCTGCTGTGATTTTTCTATTTCATTACTAGTTACTGTGAATCTCTTATTGTGCCCTTATAAATGAAACATCAGAGGTATGTAAGTATATGGAAAAACATTTGATATATTTATGCATAGAGGACTGGGGCTGTCACTAAGTGGTAGACTAGTTGCTCAGCATGTATGAGGTACAAGGTCCAAACTCAGTGCTGTTAAAAATGTGGATCCTTGGGGAGAAGGTGTATGACCATATGGAAATAGAATCTTACAGGCTCCTGGGATCTGGCACATATGAACTTACAGCTTGGGTTACAGCATGCACAAGAGCCATGAAAACTCAAGCAGATAAAAAACAAGCATAGAACTGGGGATTGGGCCCCAATCTTAGCCAACAAACTATTGGGCAGCTGATTATGGTTAGGTGAGAAAGAAATTATCTTCTTTAAGGGAGTGACTCTAGATAAGGCGACCAGACCCCAGTAGATGAGCTTGTACTGAGGGACATCTGGGGACACTAACTTGACTCAATAGCCCTTAATATAAATGAGAGAATACATGAAATTCAATAGGGGGGCTATAAATGAATTATAGAAATGATTAAGATGTGTATGATATTCACAAAAATTCAATAAAAAATAAAGAAACAAATTGTGTTCAGCAGCAAGAAACCCCAACTCCAATGGACCAAAATTCCATTTTATTGTGTTGTTTCACATACCAAAATATCCAGAGACAATTGCATTGTAGGTTACAGATGTCTGCTCTGCTCTCTGAGTTTCTTGTGGCCCTGTTAAAGGCATGGATCTGTATCTAGAGGGCCCCTGCTGAGATGTACAAGTTTTTGTGTCTCAGACACCAGGATAGTGATAGATATTAATCCTGGCATCAAGCTTAGAAAGAATGTGCTTGTATTCCATTTTCTAAAGACAAATGAGTTTTGAGGATTGAGGAGATTGCTCAGAGGTAAAAATCCTATTTTATTCTTTCAGAGGACCTGAGTTTGCTTTCTAGCACCCACTCAGGTAGGTCACAATCACCTGTAACTCCACTCCAGGAGATCTAGCACCTTCAGCTTCCATGGGCACCTACATACATGTGGACAGACTCACACACAGTCTCACATATGTATACATCACTAAAAATAATAAAAATGAAATCTTTTTTTAAAAAGAAACATGTAATGAGGAGAAACAATTTCTCCAGAGTCACAGATCCGGCCCATGACTGTGCCTAGAGTCTAACTCAGTTCTCTAAGTCTAAAGTCAGCTTTAGCAGCTGTGCCTGGCCCCTCCATGGTACCAAGCAGACAACACACAGAGGAACGAGTATGGTTTTAGTCATCACTGTCTCCTCTGTGTCTAATACAGGGAGAGCTTGGTAGACAGGCCCATTAATATTTGTGGAATGAATAAATGCCAGAAAACAAGCAAAGTGAAAGAGCAGTGGATATTTGTGGCAAAGTGAGTGGAAATGCAAGTTGAGTGCAGAATGTAGAGAGCTTTGCCTAGCTAATGAAAAGTAAGAATTGATTTTTGTAGACCAAGGGAAGCCGCTGCAGCTTCTGAACTAATGAACCCTCTTTTCAACAGCTGCACTCTGAATCTGCTACCAAGAGTCTTAGAAGAAAAAATAACGTGGAGGGAGGCCCTGCCTGCACCTCCTTCCTTGTTAAAATTCCCCACGAATGTTCCTTCTCAAGCAAGATGTGAAATTACCGATTTTTGCTCTATCTTCCCCGATTTGCACAGAGCTGCCCTTTTGAGATCCACAAATGTGCAATTGTCATGCTGCCATTAAGTCTTCCAAAATGCTGATTTCAAATGTGAATTCTCATCCTCACCAATTATCTTCAAAAGAAGTGTGTCAGAGGGGGAAAATGTATTTCCCCTGCCCTTTGTGTTCGTGGAGGTCAAAGCCACTTGTAAGCCTAATGATGGATTCTGCAACAGCTAATGTCTCAATACAAAGTTTTGAGGTGGATAAACTGAGACTCATTGTATTCAGTCAAAGTTAGGGGCTCACAGGGCTGGCATCAGTTTTTCTTACAGAAAGGACTATCTTGATCTCTGTTCAATAGGCTTCATGTCTTCAGTTTGTGGGTTTTCTCCCTCTCTCCGTCTTCTCCCAACTTAGGTCCCCCGGTATAGTAGACCACATGCTAGCCTCAAACTCTCTATGTAGCTTAGGATGACTTTACTCCCGATCCTCCTGTCTACCACCAGAGTGGTGAAATTACAGTCATGTGCCATCATGCCCTGTTAATGCAATGTTGAGAATTGAACCTAGGACTTCTTTCATGCTAAGCAAGCACTCTACCAACCGAATTATGCTCCAGTCCCAAACAGCAGTTCCTTCAGTACTGTAGGGAGTATCTGTGTAAGTACACAGACTGGTGGAGAAAATCCAGTCAATAGACAGAGAGAGAGAGAGAGAGAGACATAGCCTCTAGATAGCTAGGCTCACTTCTTAAACTTTCTAGTTTCTAGAGTCCATAATGACGTCACTCTTAAAAACAATCACACTTTTAAAAAAACTTATCTAAGATGGTATGATTAAATTTTGGTGACTAGAAACTAAAGACCTCTTTTTATTTTCATTTAAATGACCTACAGTTAACTCATTGGAACTATGGCACAGAACACATCTTAATTGGTCAACAGCCACTAGTGGATGCTGTATTGGGAAACACAATTCTAGGATATGGCCTAAATCATTTGTTTTCTTCACAGTCTCCAGTCTGTTTTCATCTCCTCTCAGGACTTAGAAACTCTGCTGCTTTGGGTATAGAAATAGTGGATGCTTTTGGAATTCATCTCATATTCATCACTACTCAATGCCTCAGCCAGTAGCACTTTGTGACGCTTCCTTGTGATGAAGGAAAGGTAATACAGAAAAGGTCCCAGTCAGAGGCCTATAAGATAGCTCAAGAGAGTCAGCTATTATGAAAACTGCTTCAATAAACGTAGGTGTGCAAGTATCTCTGTTGTTTGATGACCTGGATTCTTTTGGGTACACTTACCTAGCAAACATGAGAACCTCTGCTCAATCCCCAGAATTCAGGTTAAAAAAAAAAATCCAGGCATGACACATTCTTATATTCCCAGAACTGAGGAGGCAGAAATAGAAGGATCCCTGGGGCAAGGTGGCCAGTCTGCCTACTCAGCAAGTTCCAGCCTCCTGAGAGGTCCTGTCTCAAAAGAAGAAGGTGGATGGTACCTGTGGAACAAGATCCAGGGCTTTCCTCTGTCCTCCACGTGCATGTGTGTGCACACACATATACTGGCTCTACATTGTCTTTGTGTGCAAATCTCACCAGGGTGTCTGGTAGTATGCCTCCTCTTTAGTGCTAATTAGAAAGACATTAATAAGTCCATCTAATAAAAGCTGATTCGATCACACCTATTTTGTTCAATTCCCACCATTCTCTGGCTGGCTGTGTGATCAGAAGTACATGTGTTTGGCATACTCAACTTTTGTTTAATAATCTGTATTTAAAAGAAGGCAAAGAAGGCTGTACAGGGATTAGGAGCAGTAGAGCAGGGTGCAGCTTTTGATCTGCTCATCGCAAAAGGAACTGAAAGATAAAGGATGCAAATAGGCCAAGGAGATGGATGAGCTGTCCAGGACATGGGTCTGCAACCAACAAGCAGAGCTCCGTGCTGCACAGGCTGCTGGCTATCTCCCAAGTGGAAATATACTACTTCCCCCCTCTTTCTTAAAGCCCTCCAAGGGCTGTCCCAGGGCCCACAGCAGAAGTTCCCAGCTGTTCCCTTGGGATGTGCCAATATGCTACAATCACCTACAAGGTATACTGCAAATAACTTGCTGTTTACAGAAATTCAAGTTTAGAACCGAGATGTCTCCTTATAAAGCAGTAGAGCTCTCCCCAAGAGACCACGACTGCCTCATCTTGCATTCTTGACTGAGAGAGCAGACAGGAACAAACAGCAGTAGTCGCATGTTGTGTGAGACTTCCTGGGGAGACATCACACACACACACACACACACACACACACACACACACACTATTCAGCAGGGAGAAGAAACCCACAAAAAACCAAGGTAACAATTCTACTGAAGTCCAACTTGGTGAAACCAATGAGTTTACTGGGGTTAACTTTCAGGAGTGTGGGTGAAGGGCTACTTCAAGAGCATAAATGACTCAAAGGTAGCTTTGTAACCAAAATGCCCAAAACACAGATGATTACTCACACAAGTTGCAACCTAGAGCTGGTGCCAGCTCAACAGGTCTGAGAATCTCTTCTGGGCAAGTGGTCTGTTGAGAGTTGTTACTTCTTCCATTACCCTGGGGATAATCTTATGAATCTTAACAAGTTTCAGCTTTCTCAGACATGTGAAGTTTGCTTGCTTCCTGAGTCTCATGAGTTCCCTCCTCTTTCTGGAGGGAGTATTTCAATTAGGAAGAAATTGCTATAGAACAGAGCACAGCAATCACCACAGCATGATAAGAGGAAGCATGGAACATGTGAGCCTAGTTCTCAGAAAGGTAACAGCAGCTGTCATGGAGACCGCAGACCTAGAGGGTGAGTTCCTGAGTCCACAGCTGGACACAGACCCACTGAGCTTTGGTCTTTAACTCCTCCTGCCCCCCTCAGCCCGCCTCAGCTCACTTGCCTGTTGCCCCACATATTCCATTACTCTAAAGCCTTTGTTCCCACTCACCTCAGCATTCAGAAATCTTTATTCCTCCCTTTCCAGAGCATACCCCAAGACTCAGTCAGAACCTTCCTGAGTATTGACATAGAGGTCTCTTAGCCCTTACTCCAAGTTCTCTCATATGTCTATACCCTCATTTAGTGTCTCCTTCACAGACTCCACGTTCTCTATTCTACCTGTCAACTTTGGTTGGATGTTTTCCAAGGGAAGCTTTCACTTTATTTATCAATGTACATCAATTATACAAAATAATAATGTGTTTCATTATGACATTTTCATATGTGTATAGAATATTCTTTGACCTGTCACTCCAGTACCCTCTTTTATACCTCCACCCCCTCCAGCTGATCGCCTTTCTCTTTTTACATAGTTCCCTTCTATTCTCACGTCTTTTTTGCAAATATAGATTCAATATAGAGGAACAGATGTGATATTTGTCTCTCTGAGTCTGACTTCTTTCACATAACATGTTGCCAACCAATTGCATACATTTTTTATGCAAACAACATAATCTTATTCTTAATTATGGCTGAATGGAATATATATGCACCTCGTATTTTCTTTATCTGTTCTTCGGTTGATAAGCACTCAGGTTGATTTCATAACAGCTATTATAAACATTGCTGCAGTAAACGTGGGTGTGCAGATGTCTCTTTTGTTTGATGACATAGATTCTTTTGTGTATATACTCAGGGTGTACCTGTTAACTTTAGAGTGCCCCAGGTTGCACACCTGAGACTTATCCATATACACACTCTACATTTTCTTAGGTAATCCTATGCTTTTTGTTTTCAGATTTTTATTTTATTCATATATATGTAAATGTCTGTGTGTGTGCATACATATGTGTCCTGATGCCTATAGAAACCAGAAAAGAGTGTCAGATTTCCAGTTATAAGAGGTTGTGAGCCACCCAGCATATGTGCTGGGAACGAAACTACTCTGCAAGAGCAGCAAGTGCTCTTAACTGCCAAGCATTTTCTCCAAGCCCTCCTGTGCCTTATATGACAAATACCAATTGCACATCTCTAAGCCTCATTTTTCTCCACAGATCATTTTTTCAGATGGCAGCCTCCAGCCACATGAGACCCTGGAGTGCCCAAAATGTGGCTAGGTTGAATTGAGATGGCTGAAGAACATGCCAGAGTTTGAAGAATTAGTACCAAAAGATGTAATATACCTCACTAGCTATTTTATATGAACCGCATTCTAAAATTAAAATATTTGGATGTATGAGATCAAGCTTATGTTACATGTTTTCCTTTTTTACCTGTTTACTGTGGCTTTTCATGAATTTTAACATGTTCTCCGTGTTATATTTCCATGTGCCTATGTTCACTGATCCAGGAAACTGCTCTTGCCTTCCTCTGTCTATAAGCATCTCCATGAGCAGAAGAGACCTCACCTTCAACAGGATGAGATGTAGCTCTTAATCTTGTCCTCATCACATCTGCATTTAGTTATGTTCTATTGCTCTGATAAATACCATGACCAAAAGCAATTTTGGCAACTTGGGTTTATTTGGCTTATATAACCAAGTCACAATCTATCACTGAGGGAAGTCAGAGCAAGAACTAAAATCAAGAACCAAAAGCAGAAACCATGGAGGAATGCTGCTTATTGACTTGCTCCAAGGCTCATATTCAGCTACTTTTCTTATACAACCCAGGCCCATCTGCATAAGGATGGTCCTGTTCACAGCAGGCTTAGCCCTCAGATAGCAGTTAGTAACCAAGAAAATGTCCCACAGACATGGCCATAGACCAATCTAACGAAGGAAATTCCTCCGTTGAGATTTCTTCTTCCCAGGTTGTCAAGTTGACATTCAATATTAGTCATCACAATCTCAAATACAAACATTTTTTTGTCCCTTAATTTTCCACAGTTTCCCTATGAGCAACTTCCCAGCTGCCTGGAGAACTCTGTTCTCTTATGCTCATCCACCACTCCTGGCTCTTACAATCTTTCCATCCCCTCCTTCACAATGATCCCCAAGCCTTGGGTGGTAGAGATTTGGTACGGCTGTCCTAACCAGGGACTCTGTAGTCTCTTGTTCTCTGCACTTTGGTCAGTTGTGGCTTTGGGGGGTTAATCATCATTTCTGTTGCATGAGGAAGCTTTGCTGGTGAGAGCTGAAAGATACATTTAATAATAATATTCTTTCTGCCTTTTTTCTGGTATGTTCTGTGAGCCTTAGGTGTAGAGGCTACACAGTAGATGTGTCACTTAGGGCTGGGCACCTCACAGACATTTATTCTCTGTGTTTGGCAGGTTGTAGTAGTCACCACCTGTTGCAAAAAGAAGCCTCCTTGATAAATGGTGAGAGATAAACTTATGCTAGTCGGGAGCTCTCTGGTGTAGAACAGGCCTAGTCCCAGACAGGAAGATGGCAACCAAATAGGCACACAGAAAGACTCTTAATGAATTTTTTTCAGTTTTGAGGATCTTACTCACAGCCCTATGTACAGTCTCCAGAACTTTTCTTTACAGATTTTCATCAAGTTATCAGACTGAACTTGAACTTGTGATCCTCCTGCCTAGCTCCTAAGTAGGTGCAATTCCAGGCCTGTGCCACCATGCCCAGCTTTAATTTGTTATCTTACTTATTTCCATTAGTCTCTGAGTTTCCACTTCATTCTGTCATTTTTAAAAGTTATTCCGCTTAAGTGTTTGTTCACATTTCAGTTACCCGCCCCCACTTTTTAAAGGAAAATCTCCCAAAGGCCTCCTCCCTGTCAGCCTCACTCATTGCTGTACTCCCAAGGCCGGGAACTCTTCCTAGATTCAGAACACCCTCATGAATGTCTGTCTAAGGGACAAACACACACAGAAATGCTATGTGCTACTCCGTTGATTCCTTGAAAATGTTGTGATTGTCTCCATCCCGCTAGGTTCCATTGTGTACCTCTTTACTTCTCTATATCCCCAGCTAAACCACGAACTAACGTCTCAAAGTGGTGTCTTACTTATTTTAGTTTCTAGTACCTGCCCTAGGGAGAGACACACTAGGGTGCTTGGTGAATTCACATTGAATTCAAATTGTCTACTGGAAACTTTTATCAGCTACAGTTCTCAGAGCTACTTGCTTGTTACAAAGTTACACACTCAGGTGGCAGAGGCTGGAGTCGGCCCTGTTTTGTTGTCTTTGGTTGTCGGTGCCCTCTTTGTTCATGCTGTGCCATCAGGTGCATGCAGAGGTGGGTAAAAGCCAGACCTAGAGAACAGACAAAGAGGAGCTGAAATCTGCCCGAATTCTCTACACTTTCATCATCTAGGTCAGCACTGTCTAAGGTCAACAGCATTCTTGCTCTTGAAGTCCAGAAAGAAATTCTTTCCTAATAAATTATCCTTTCTTTCTTTCTTTCTTTCTTTCTTTCTTTCTTTCTTTCTTTCTTTCTTTCTTTCTTTTTCTTCTTCAAACCAGCACCCGTGGCCTCTCTTTGCAATCAGCAGTCCCTAGTGCAGATACACAGCAGAAAAAAAGCCAGGTGGCCCTTCTTCCTCATGCTGCTCAAGGACTCGGGTTTACAAAATGCAACCTCTTCCCAGGTGATTTTAGCCCGAGTAAATAAATAAGAAGAGGATGGGGTGATTTCTCAGTCAACAGAGTACTTACCTTGCAAGCATAAGGACCTGAGTTCGATCCTCTAAAACCCATGTGAAAAAAGCTAGGTGTGGGGGTGCACACTTGTAATCCCAAAACTGAGGAGGAGACAGAAGAATCCTCAGGACTCACTGGACAGCTAGTCTAGTATACTTGGTGAGCTCCTGGCCAATGAGAGACCATGACTCAAAAAAACTGTGAGTGACCCTGAGGAATAACAGGTGACCTTATCCTCTGGCCTACATACATACATACATGAACATGCTTGAGTACATATGTATACCTACAGAGTGAGATGAGTGAGTGAGTGAAGGACAGGGGGAGAGAGAGACAGAGACAGAGACAGAGATGGAGACAGAGACAGAGAGACAGACAGAGACAGAGAAAATTAGTCCCACTTTGCAAAAACACTGGGTGGGTCCCAGCATGGATATAGACTAGGCACTTAATTCCTCCTTTGGTCGTCCAATGCTTTTCCCAGACAAAGTTCTCTTGTGTCTTTAGGGATGTTGATGTGAAAATTTCATGTATTGTTTAGTTTATGCAGCAAGCAGCTTCCTAAAAACTGTGTGAATCATGTTTTTAAATATTGAATCCCAGTTCCCCACTGAGTGGCTATCTGCTCAGAGATATTTTCCCTTCAGCCCTGATTTATCTCCAATTGGCAGCAGCAAACTATAACCCTAGCTTCACGTTTCTCTCCATCCCAAGTGGCTCATCAATCAATCATCAGAATTTCCATTCAGAGCCTATTATGTGTAAGACATTGTTCATGATCTGTAAAGAGAATAGGGACTGTGCGGAAGGCACCGGGGGAAGCTGCTATCTGTGAATTCTCTACAAAGCCCTGTGAATAGCCATGCTCTTATTTATCTCTTCTGTAAATTCAGATTTTCCTCTATCAAGCTTTTCCCAAAGAGGTATCCATGTGTACCGAACAGCCTATCTAGGTTACCATAGAAATGGAGAGGCATAAAAGGATATTTAGAAATGTAAGTACCTCTATAAATCCTCAATAACAGCAATTGCGATTGTTGGGAGCAATAATTGAGACTATTCATGGTATGCTCTGAGAAAAAAAAAAAAGCACAAATAACTTACCAATCTGCAACTCCTGGCAAAACAATAACAAACTAAGAAAAAGTTAATAATATGCTATAAAACAAGTCATGTCAGGCCAACCTAATTTTCTTTTGTAGCAGTGGATAGACTCATATCACTGAAGAAACCCTGAGTCAACTTTCAGCATTGCTACAGTCTGGTTGTCTTCCAGGCCAGTCCTGTTATCTGTGGCATCCAACTGGCTTCACGACCTGCTTCGGCAGCTCCTACCCAGCAGAAGACAGTATTTGTATTTTATTCAGATACTACACTCCACCTGGTCACACAAAAGATTTGTCTGAGATTTCTTATAAGAGACCAAGAAGCATCAAAAGGTAAATATTAGAAAGAGCAAAGAAAAACACTGACTTGAGAAATTTGTGTGTTTGCATCACCAGAAATGAACTCATGCCAACATGATAAGTGGGAGAAATGTGTGGAATTGTGCAGTAGTTAAGATTGTAATCTATAGACTTCAAGAGCAAAGAAAAAAATAGACCCCCGTAAGGATAGCAGGAGCCACAAGATTCTCTTCTGGATCCCAGGGGGTACCAGACCTATAGCTGACTGGCTCTTGGTACATCTGTTCTTCTGCCCTTTTTCAAGAGCTCGGCTTTCCTGCAGCCCAGCACGTGCACGCCTCCAGCCTCAAAGCCTACTTCTTAAGATCCAGCCACCTGGAGAGGTGCCGACTCTCTCTTGGTCCAGCTCCAAACTCACAGGAAGAACTGAGCTTTGGTACATTTTGTCACAGATGGCTGCCATTTACCCAGCAATTAGTTGAGGCTGGGGGTGGGTGTCTTTGTCACTCAAATTATCATCACAAAATGCCATCAATGACACGGCTTATAAAGTAGAAGCTTAAAAATCCTACATCAAGGTACCAGCAAGGCCAGTAATGGGTACAAAGCCTCCCGAATTACAGATAATCACATTCTTGGTATGTCCTCACATGCATGTAAGTGGAGACAGAGACAAAGGCATACCCTCTTGTGTCTCTCATTATAATATCATCAAGAGGACTGGTCCTCCTGACTACAATTAAGCCCACTGAGGAACAGGAAAGACTGCCAGAGGTCAGACTGGGTCTGGGTTGGGTGGTTATGCAGGGACAATACAGTGGATGAAGTAGTGGCTGATGGCCTCAACAGTGGCTCCCAAAAAGATATGTCCAAGTTCCAATCTCAGTATCTGTAAGTATGACCTTGTTGGAAATAGACCTTTTGTAAATATTTATTTATTTATTATTTATTTGCTGTGTATGAGTGTTCTGCCTGCACGTGTACAAGTATGTAGTACAATGCCAGCTGAAGTCAGAAGATACACTGGCTTCCCTAGAACTGGAGTTACAGAAAGTTATTAGCCATCATTTGGTTCTGGGAACAAATCCCAGATCCTGTACAAGAGCAGTCAGCTCTATCAACCGCTGAGCCATTCCCCCAGGAGTAAGTCATTTCAGATTAAGATAAGGTCAAACTGGATTTAGGATGGACCCAGATTCAGTGGCTAGTAGCCTTATAAAAGAGAGAAAAAGATGGGACAGAGATGACTCTGTTGGTAAAGTATTCACTCTGTAAGCATGAAGACTTAAGTTTGACCCCCCAGAACCCACATTTTTTTTAAAAAGCTTAGTAATTTCTTATTATATTCTAAATACATACCCTTATATTTACAGATAAGTATACCTCTTACCACTCATCAAATCAGTTTCTTTTTTGCAACTGATGAGAATATTACAAAATTCCACAACTGGTCAAACACAGAGAATAAGTGTCTATGAAGTATCCAGTCCAATGTGACACATCTACAATAGAACCTCTATCTATACCTAAGGTTCAGGGAAAAGAGTAAAACAAGGAGCAGAAAGAATATTAATGCACCTCTCAACTCTCACCAGCAAAACTTCCTCATGCAACAGATAGTGATTAACCCAAAAAGTCACAACTGGCCAAAGTGCAAAAAGAGACTACAGAATCCCTGGGTAGGACACCTGTATCAAACCTCTGCCACCCAAGGCTCGGGACCATTGTGGAAGAAGGGGCAGAAAGACTGTGAGAGCCAGGGAAGGTGACCACAGGAAAGAGAGCTTTCCAGACAGCTAGGAACTTGCTCATGTGAAGTTGGAGCAATGGTGACAGCATGAACAAGATCCATGCAAACTCAAATCTGACAAAAACCCACCAGAGAACTGGGGAAATGGGTAAGAAGCCACAACCTTAGCTGAGTAATTATTGGCAATGGATGACCACTGGGGGCAGGAGAGTTGATTTGCTTTAAGGGAGTAACACTAGATAAGATGACCACAATCCAATGGATAGACTCACACCAAAGGATATTTGGGAACACAAACTTGGTTCAGTAAGCCTTGACATATATGACAGAATGCGTTAAATCTGGTAGGTGACTGTTGGGGAGCAGACAGGGGAGGGATTATTTGGTGGGGAGTTAGGAAGGCATATAGATATAAGAGGGAGTCTAAATATAATCAAAATATATGAAAATTGCAAAAGTTAACAAATAAAAATTGAAAGCAGGCTGTGCACAGGACAGAGAAGCAAGCCAGTAAGTAGTGTTCCTCTGTGGCCTATGCTTCGTTTCCTGCCTCTAGGTTCCTGCCCTGAGTTCCTACTTGACTTCCATCAATGATGGACTGTGATATAGAAACAAATAAAACCTTTTCTCCCCAAGTTGCCTTTGGTCAATGTTTTATCACAGTAATAGAAAGTTAATTAGGACACCTGGAGTTTATGTTTGCAAGTACTGGGGTTCTCAGATACTCTGGCTTACACAGCAAGCACTTTACCCACTCACCCGTCTTGGCAAACCCCATAGATGCTGATGCTGTTGTTGTTGTTAGAAGAAAAAAATATCTCAAGAAGAAAGGTTGATATCAAACATCTATGTAGATCTTAATAATTATAAGTGAGCCCCATGTTTTTGTCTGAGATCACCCACCCTATAAACTTACTCCTCTCTGGGTGAAAAACAATTATCTTTAATGAGTCTTGAACTTTCTTTGTCTCATATGTGTACCTGGGACCAGGATCCCGGGTGCAAAGCTGTGCACAGCAGCAGCTGTTCTGCACCAATTCCTCCTTGTTCTGTGTGACTGGAACTCTTTATTCACACTTGATGGTGGCACCACACTCGCCTTGCTATCCTCGTGGCCAGAGGTCCCATAGTTTCCTTTCCCTGGCTTAGTCTTGTAAGAAATTCATATTCAGGATTGCAGAGCTGGCTCAGCAGTCAAGAGTACATCTTTCTCTTCCAGAGGACGGGAGTTTAGATCCCAGAACTCATGCCAGGCATCTCACAAATGACTGTAGCTCCAGCTACAGGGAATCCAACACGGTCTTCTATCCTCTGTGGGCCCCTGAACACATGTGGCATACACATACACATAAAATACTGAGGTCCCACCCCTACCAAGGAGTTATTGACCATTGGTGGGCATTGGGAGAGGCAGAGGCAGTTTTCTTCAAGGATGCAGCCCCTCTGAGCAACTGTACTGTGGATGGTTCTACACCCGTGGACAGGCAGCACTAATCTGACTCCGTGGGTTTTTAAAGAGAAAATGAGCACACGAAGTTTGGAAGGACAAGTGGGGGGTGGGGAACAGGAAAGGAGTCAAACGGGGAAGGAAAGGGAAGCACATTTCACCAAAACATATTATATGCATGTATGGAATTCTCAAACATTTTTTAAAGAAATAACGTTTTAAAAATAAATCCTTAAGAGGAAATAAGAAACTTGCATTTGGACCAGCATATCATCACCAGCTGTGTCTCCAAAGGCAAAGCCACAGAGTGTGAGTGAAAACCACTGTTTCCCATAGTCTCTCGCACCTCCGGACCCTTCCTCTGCTGACCCCTCTGCCCCAAATCTATCTTCCCTCATCAGCTTTCACCATGGGACAAGACCACTCAGCCCCCAGTATCTAGCCCAAACAGCACTTCTCAGACAACTTGCTCACTTTCTCTAGTCAGAATTAATTGCTCATGCTTCTATGCCACCATGAAAACTTCTTTTTCTTCCGAAATAGCATGAACATTATATTGAAGGGCTGTGAGCATGTGTCTGTGTCCCACACTGAATAGTAACACTCTGAGAAATGGCTCTCATTCACCTGTCACCCTGGCACACCTAGAATGCTCAGTTCTTGACAGAAATGTGAATAACGCCTTAAGAATAGGCCTGACCCTTACTAATGAACGTCCTCTAAAGGGAGACAGAGCCATTTGTGGCTTTTCCTGGTAAAATGTCTCCGTATCCATTCTCTGTTCCTTGGCCGGGCTGCCAATCTCCTCAGTAATTCTCTTCACTGGTCGTTTTTTCTATCCCAGACTTTGCTGTCAGTCTGAGTGATGCTAGCACTCAGTACATGATCCCACAGATAGCCTGTGTTTCTGGCTCTCCATGTGTATGTCCAGATGTATGGATCTGGGTATGTACATGCACAGTGGACATGTGTGTGCACATTCAGGTAGGTGCATGTGTATGTGAAGGCCAGAAGATAACTTTGGATGTTGTTCTTCAGGCTCCCATAACTGTGCTTTCTGAGACAGGGAAATTCTCTCACTGGCCTGGAACTCACCAAGCAGGCTAGGATAGCTGGCCAACAAGCCCAAGGGTCTTCCTGTCTCGGCCTCCCCAGCTCTGTGATCTAAGTGCACACTGCACTGGACGTATTAATGTTTCAGATCCTTGACTCACTTACTTCCAATGATCTTTTCTCCCCCGACAACTTCAGAATGTCCATTCCTTTAACCATTTCTGTTCTAAAAACGTCCAGCCCCAATCCATTCCCCTTATGCCTTGTTTTATCAGCTGCTCTCACCCCGAGAGTTCTTAAACTGCTGTCTCTCTGAATTCACTATTCTTTTCCATTGTTTCTGTTTTGGTTTTAGTTTTTTGTTTTGTTTTGTTTTGTTTTGTTTTGTTTTGAAGCAAGATCTTCCTATAGACTCGGGTAACCTGGAACTCACTGTGTAGACCAGGCTGGCCTCTATGTCACAGTGGCCTGCTTCTGCCTCCCAAGTGCTGGGATTAAAGACATGTGCCACCACACCTGACACCCCGTCCCTGTTTTTATGAATTAATCCAATCGTACTCCACAGTTCATGATTCTAATAATAGTCTTACCACACCCTAAGCCCTCTAAGCCATCTTTTGTTTTCTCTTTGCATCATCCAGATAAAACCCAAAGTCTGGACTCAGCCATCTGAGATGCCTTCTCCTGGTCTCTGTCCAAGTAAGCCAAGTAAGAAAACATAGCTTAGACACTGGGACAACTACATTTTTGACCCTCAACTTCAAGGGAGCCTGCACCCCTGCCAAGAAATCCAAGACACTCCCTATAGTACTTTTTCCTCCAAATGTTACTCTTCTGTAGCCTCCAATCTCTGTTATGACCAGATTCCTCTTCTCATCAGAGGCTCATGCCTCCTACTTCAGAGAGAAAACAAATGCTACCAGAAAAGAAATGCCCACAACCAAACCCACACACTTCCCTGGAAGGGAGCTCGCCTGTCTCTTTGTCCACTCCCACACAATGTGGTTGCTGACGGAACTCTGCCTCCATCTGATCTCTGGGTCTCACCTACACAGTCTCTTGCTGTCATTTGCCCTTTTCCTTGTGATGCCCATAACCTGTGTCTGGCTTAGAGCATCTGACTACTTGCCACTCTGAGTCAGCCCAGCCACATTCACCCCATTCACCTCATTCACCCCATTTTCAATGAAACCTGAAGGAAGAATGTCATCTCTTCACCTTTTCCATCACTCCTCCGCCCCTGGGACAGGAGCTGGCATTGCTGGACCTCCAGGGAAATCCATGGAGCCACATTCCAAGGACATTTTCACCATAACATGTCCTTTCACAGCACTGGTCACTGACCTTTTCACTTCCCTTTGGTGTCTAGGCTATAACACATCTAGCTCTTTTTTCTACATGTGAATCTAATCACATGCTCATTGTATGTGTTTCCCTTTAAATTGGTGCAATAGAATATCTGACAAAAACAATTTCAGGAGGGAAGGGCTTGTTTTGCCTTGCAGTTCAAGAGTACAGACTGTCATGGTAGGGAAGGCATGGCGTGAAACAGCTGGTCACATTGTAGCCACAATCAGAAATCAGACAGCAACGAGCACAGCTGCTCAGCTAGGTTTCACTTTTTGATTCAGCCTATGGAATTGTGCCGCCCACTGTTTGGGTGAGTCCTACCACCTCAGTTAACCCAGTCTAGAACCTCCCTCAAGGACATGCCCAGAGATGTTTTCCATGGTGATTCTAAATCCTATGAGGTTGGTAATCAAGTTGAACCATCATACATACCTAACCCCTTCATCCAGTGACCCCAGATTTGGAAAGAGACACTAACTTCCCCTCTCTGAGCTCCTACAATGACCTAATCTTCTTCCAATCATAGGACACACCCCACCTCATTTGTAATTGTGACCACACACACACACACACATGTGCAGCATAATCACTAGTAAGTCCTTCAAAGCAGAACCCTCTGTAGACAGGCCTCAATGATACCTAGAAAGATTTATGGAAATGAATAATTCAACTAAATTAGACTAAAGTCATTCCTTTTCATTTATCACTTGCATGCATTTGTGTGTGTGATGTGTATATGAGTACAGACATGCATGTTCCATGGCACACCTATGAAAATCAGAAGACAACTTTCAGGAGTTGGTTCTCTCTATCTAGCTTGTTGAAACGGGGATTTTCTTGTTTGTTTGTTTTTTCTGCTGCTCTGCACACTCTAGACTAGCTGGTCAGCAAGGCTTCAGGGATTCCTGTTCCTGTCCCCAGTCCCCATCTCACCGTAAGAGCACTGGGATTTCAGTAGTGCACTGATGCATTTAATTTTTTTTTAATATAGGTCTAGAAAATCAAACTCAAGTTGTCAGGCTTATAAGAAAACACGTTTACTCACTGAGCCATCTGGCCTGCCTAAAGTAATTCTTTTTAAGAGTATAAAATTTGAAGATTCTGGTGTTTTCTTAGTTGCCAAATTATCCCCACAACTAAAAAGAGTTGGCATGTGGCCAAGCTGCTCAATAGTTCCTAAAACATGACTGACACTACTCTGTGATGATGGTGACACAGAATCCATGGCAAGCAGGGCCAACATAAAGAAGTATAAGAAAAGGGGCTGAAGAAAGAAACCAATCAGTACCGTGCTTGACATGCAAGCATGAGGACCTGAGTTCAATCCTCAGCACCCACATAAAAATCCTAAGTATGGCAGCATGTGCTTGTAATCCAGCACTTGGTAGGTAGAAACAGTTGGGTGCCTGGGGCTCACAGATCAGTCACAGTAGCCCAAAAGGAGAATTCCAGGTCCCAATGAGAGACCCTTCTCATAAGTCAAGGTAGATCACTCCTGAGGAACAACACCTGAAGTTGATCTCTGGCCTTCACATGGAGAAAGACAGAGAGAGAGGAAGAGAGGGAGAGAGAAAGAGAGAGAGAGAGAAGAGGATAAGGGGGAACTGAAAGGGTGGAGAGTGGTGGGCAGCTGGAGTTGGGAGGAGTGACCTTTCCAGACAGCAGATGAAGAAGCAGGAGAATAGGGGCTTTTATTGTGCTGATACTACAAGTTCCCACTAGGATCCTCAGTTCCGCCCCCTTTGCTCTAATAACTTTTAAGAACCTTACCTAGATCATATACACTCCTCCTTGGCAGCAGACAGCAGTAGTAATAAGCCACAGCGGCAAGCTAAACACTGACAGGTGGCAAGGAAATGGGCTCCTCTCTTCTATTAAAAAGACAAGGTGTCTTGGAGATACAGTAAATGGATAGGAACCATGCAGAGATGTGCCTCTTTCAACGGGGCAAAAATCTACTAAAGTGTCTTCCAAAGACTTCACTAATAGCCCAGAAGGTCACAGAGGAGTCTTTGTAGATGTGGCCAATGCTTCTGCCACTAAAGCATTTCTATGGAGCTGCCCTGAGGATCTATTGAATCATTAACATTTAAACCCAAAATAAATGTTGGGTTCCAAGGACAGAAGAGACCCATAACAGTCCACCTATCCCTGGGTGGCATCTCCTCACTTGGCTCCTGTAGCATCATCAGCATATCTGTCTTCCAACTTGCACACTGTTTTCTAATAGCCTCTAAACATCTGCCTTCCTTCCTCATCAATCCATGAACTTCTTGGAGAAAACTTGCACATGTTATTCTACTTTACTCTTCCCTAGTGACCAGTGAAATGCCTGACACTCTATAAACAGTTTGGCATGGTAAAAAGGGAAAGCTTCAACAATGGTTGGATTTGAGTCTTCTCATCAACATGGTCTTACCCAAGTTACCTCTCCGAATTCCCTTTCTTCAGGTATAAGAGTGAGCACATGCATGAAAACTTAGTATAAGAATTAAAATTAGTTTAGTATGCACATAATGCCGAGTATAGAGCACAACATACAATAGAAGCCTGTGTTAACTGCACAGCTTCGGGACCAACCTCATTCCCTATCTTTGCTGTTAATTAACTGTTAATTTGGTATAACCTAGACTCACTTAAGAAAAGTGTCTTAATGAGAAATTATCTAGATCAAGTTGGCCTGTGAGCATAACTGTGAGGGATTATCTTGATTGGTAATTGATGTAGGAAGACTCAGCACATTGTGGGAAGTGCCATTCCCTAGCCTGGGCCCTGAACTATATTAAAGAGAAGAAAGCTATGGTCTGAATGAGAAATGTGGCCTTGAGGTTCATGTATTTGAACATGAGTCACCAGTTGGTGACCTTGTTTGAGGGTTTATGGAACTTATAGGACATGGAACCTTGTTGAAGGAAGAACAGCACTGAGTTAAGTTCATTCTCTGCTTTCTGTGTGTGATGTTGCTTCCTGGTGTGAGGTTGAGATTTGATCTTCAGCCTTACTACTTTGCTTTACCATGATCACTCAGCCTTACTACCATGGATAGCTACCTCTCTGAAACTGTAAGGCAAAATAAATAAATTCTTCTCAAGTTGCTTTTGATCATGTTATTTCATCACAACAACAGAAAATATACTAGAACAGCATCCAATTTGAAATATTAGAAGGAAAGACTGAATACTAGAAGGACACTGTGAATTCAAAAGTCAGTGAGGTATTTGATATCTACAAAGAAAATTAATACAACGAGCTCACATCATATGCTAGGCACTATGCTAGGAGCAGTCTTCACCACAGCCCTGAGGGCTGGCCACTAGTATTGCAGATGAGTAAACTGAGGCTCATAGGTATTATGATTTTCCTGACATTGAACAGTTAGACTCAAAGCTGAAATCTGATCTTCTTGAATCATAAAAAAGAAACATGATGAAGGGTAAGGAAGCATGGGCTGGGGAGATGGCCCAGTGGATAAAGCATGAGAATTTGAATTCGATCCCCAGAACCCAGATGCAATAGCATAAATATAATCCCAGTTCTCCTATGATGAAATGGGAGACAGAGACAGGAGGGTCCCCAAGGCTCCCAGCCAGCTGGCCAGGTGTATGAAACAGCAAACAACATGAAACCCTGTTTAAGTTGGAAAGCGAAGACCAACATCCAAGGTTGTACTCTGACTTCCACATGCATGCCATGGAAGGTGCATGCCTCCACCTACACACTCAGGCACCTGCACACACAGAGATCTAAATATAAAAATGGTAAAGAAGTCACTGATGACACAGCAAATTCCAAAGGGAGAGTGACTGGGATGGCAGCGAGCCAACCCTGATCCCCAGAGTCCATGAGTAAGACCCCTCTGAACAAGAACAAATCACACAGTTGTGAGGCCAATGCTCACTCCTGTGCCTCTCTTAAAATGTTCGTCTGTAGTCTAAATGTGAAAACATGAATAAATTCCTATTTCACTCACTGGGTTCCTAGGTGCACATACAAACTCCTATGCTTACAACCCTTCACAGGCTCACCACACTAATTTCTGTCCTTCTACATACGTGTTCTATTCAATGACCTCATCTCCTGACAATCTCTGCCTCTTGGTGTACGTGTTCTTCCACACTACACAGCCTGCATTTTTCAAAATGCACCTTGCTATCTCTTAATTAGTCCTACTGATCTTTCAAGATTCAATTCAGACTTCGCTTCCTCCAGGAGACCCGATCTGACTTTCCAAATGTGCACGTGTGTGTGTGTGTGTGTGTGTGTGTGTGTGTGTGTGTGTGTGTTTGTGTGTGTGCACATGGAGGCCAGAAGAGAACTTCAGTTGCCAATTCTCAGACACCATTCATCTTGTTTTTGAGACAAGATCTACCACATTGCCCAGAAACTTGTTATTTAAGCAGGCTGGCTGGCCAATGAACTCTGGGAATCTGCTTGTCTCCATCTCCCCAGGGCTAAGTACACTCCACTATGCTCAGCTTTTGTTGTGTAGGTTCTGGGGATCAAGCTCAGGTCCTCATGCTTGCTGTGCAAGTGTTTTACCAACTAAATATTTTCCACAGCCCTCTGCTTTGACTTTTGAGTCTCAGTCTCTCTCTCTCTCTCTCTCTCTCTCTCTCTCTGTCTCTCTCTCTCTCCCCCTACCTTCAGTTGCCACAACATTTTGTAAATATCTACTTAAAAACATTTGTTATCTGTCTCCTTAATCTGTGAGCTCTCTGAGAACAGAGAATGCATCTTGAATCACATTTACCTATTACAGTAACTCATATAATTAAAAGAGGAGCTCAGATATATTTTTAAATTAAAAATCACTATTGATTTTCTATCAAGTGCTAAACAAGTCAGGAAATGTATTATAAGAGTGGATCTGTGTCATTATATAGCCATCTATTCCCTATAACACACAACAACAAGAGTTGAACCCTGATGCAAACAGGAACTTCCAGAAATAATGGCATGTCAATATAGGTTCATTATAACAATTCTACCACTTTGGTAGAGATGCTGACAACAGATTAGGAGGCTATATATGTGTAGAGTCAAAGGTCACATGGGAAGACTCTGCATGACCTCTAAATTTTCTGTGAATTTATAAAAAGAGAGCACAGATGAAAACTTAAAAAGGGAAAAAATTACCATTGTGTTCTTGAGAGATAAAGCACCCCAGGAAATGTACAAGAAGGAAAAGAGCATGGACCCAGGCTAAAAGAAGAGTTTTATGTTTACTGGATGACTGAACAAAACTTCATACAGAAATGCACTTAGTACTTGATGTGTTTCATGAGTGGGCCGCACCATAGACGCTCTGAGCATTTCTCTAAAAGGGTCGGCCCACATCTGTCCACTGAGCACCATATCCCATGCCCATTATTCTGAGTTATCGGGTGTGAGCTGCCTCCCAAGGGAGCTTTGCCTTTACAGAAGAGGGGAACCCCTAAACTGAGAAAATGGAAGTCATTATTGATAGATCTGTCCGCTGTCATGGATACATCACTGGAACCACTGGAACAGACGAAGCAGTGTCTCAGGTAGGTGTTAGGCCTCATGAGTCCCTTACCTCCCCATGCTGGGGTGCTGGTTACTTTGATCTTATGCAGGGAGAGTCCATTTTCTTCAGTGGTACTGCCCAGGGTAGGTTGTTCATGCTCCACTTAATGGCACCCTACATCATTACAGGCAGCACTGACTAGACTCAGTGGGTTATAGAAGAAGAAGAAGAAGAAGAAGAAGAAGAAGAAGAAGAAGAAGAAGAAGAAGAAGAAGAAGAAGAAGAAGAGGAAGAAGAAGAAGAAGAACAAGAAGAACAAGAAGAAGAAAGAGGAGGAGGAGGAGGAGGAGGAGGAGGAGGAGGAGGAGGAGGAGGAGGAGAAAGAAGAAGAAGAAGAAGAAGAAGAAGAAGAAGAAGAAGAAGAAGAAGAAGAAGAAGAAGAAGAAGAAAAAGAAGGAGGAGGAGGAGAAGGAGGAGGAGGAGGAGGAGGAGGAGGAGGAGGAGGAGGAGGAGGAGGAGGAGGAGGAGGAGGAGGAGAGAAGAAGAAATACAATTTGGAAGGGAATGTAGGAATGGATCCAGGAGGAGCTGGACGAGGGTAACAGGGGTGGATATGATCCAAATACATTGCATTCATGTATAAAATTGCCAAGAATAAACAAAATTTTAAAAGAGGAGGAGAGCTCAGGGGGCTTAAGAATCAAGCTCTCCATCTGTATAGTGGCTATCAGAGTAGTAGATTGTTTCGTGACTGTGATCACAATTATAACAGGTCTAGCCCTGCATACTAAATACTTGGTAACTACTTCTAACCTGTCACATCCCCATCAGTTAGTTCCTTTTATCTTTGGAAGTTGAAATCTTTAGCAAATGTCTGTCAAATCTGGGCGTGGGTATATGAGTAAAAATTGTTTCTCCAGTGCAGTCTCCTCTGGCATATTTGTTTCCTCTGAAGTGCCCCTTTTATTTAATCCCTGATACTACCCTAGTATATCCATTATAACAGATACTCTGAAGAAGAAAGGCATGAATGCAGAAATAAATTGCACTCACAGATCATGTCTTAGAATGTGCATTGTTAGTATTTAACTGGCAAAACCAGGTACAGGGAAGACAGATGGCCCTGTTAGAAAAAAACAGCTTGGATTTGGAAGAGACTTTGACTTGACCCTTTCGCTTTTCCAACCTGGCAGAGGGAAAGTAAAATGAAATAGTTCCACATATAAACTCTGTGCCTATGTAACAATTCAAGAGAAACTCATCAGTCAGAGCTGAACCAATGCTTTCATCCCTTGTTTACAGAGATTCAAGGAAGACGCCCAGGACAAATACAATGCCTCATATTCATATCAAATGTTAATGTTTGCAGCCCCCATCTAACCCCATACCTAGACCTGAAAATTGGGATTGGGAAAATGGCTCTGTGAGTGAAAACATTTGCCATGCAAGTATAAGGACCTAGGTTGGAATGGCCAGAACCCACATAAGAGCCAGACCTGTAGGGTGAGGGTACGGAATCCCTGTGCTCCTATGGGAAGTAAAGACATGAGAATCTCTGAACACTTGTGGACCGAGTAGCCCAGCATACACTGCAGAATAAACAGGACAGCCTATCTCAAACAGGGCTACAATTGTTCTATTTTATCATTGCTGTTCATTTATAGGTTAAACTTTACCATATATGTGTATGTATAGGAAAATGCTAGCATATATGAGAATGCTCGTATCTGTGATTTCAGACATCTACTGGAAATCTGAGAACTCCTCAGCTAAGGGAGATGACTGTATTTACATTCCAAATAAGTACAAGTGAACTAGCTTCTTTTACATGTTTTACAGTCCCAGCAGGTGCCCTCTCCAGAATCTAGCTACAATTATGAAGGAAAGGAACCTGGCATCCAAGTCTAGAGAGATGGCTCAGCAGTTAAGAGCCTGCACTACTCTAGCAGAGGACCACAGTTTGGTTACCAGCATCCATGTTGGACAGCTCACAGCTGTCTATAACTCCAGCTCCGGGGGATCTTATGCCCTCTTCTGGCCCATGTAACCACTGCACTCACATATGCAAATAGTGCCATATAGACACACATATATACATAATTAAAAATAACATTTTAATTTTTTTTAAAGAACCTGACCTCTGAGCAGAAATACCAACAGATTCTAGTATGCAGTTCCCAGTTGCCCCACACATCCCTGGTCAAAGGATCAAGTCTACAGAGCAGGAGACTTGTGAATGAGGTAAAACCTACAACCAAGAATCAGCAAGTAATCCAGAGGAGAGATGCACACATCACTGAATCAAAATGGCCATCAAGAATGGGCACAGGAACCATGGGTAAAAGGCAGGCAGCTGTGGTAGACAAAGCCATGGCTTGGTCTGGCACATGAAAGAAGATGCCAGGATGAATTGAAGTCTGAACAATGACCACAGTGGAGAAAGTGGACTTATCCGGTAGCTGGTGACAGGTGGACCTCCTGTCCAGGCTCATTTACAGCTTGTTAAACAACCTGGAGTGTCCACTTCACTACCTAGAGCAAGGCCAAACCTGAAGATTACAAGCGAAAAGCAAGAAGAAGGTGGCACTATTACCCATGAACACCAGCAACAGGAAGTGATGGTAGGCAGCACATGAAAGAAAAAGAGATCCCTAGCTAACAAAGGACCTAAGAATACCAAACAACCCAGTTACCTCCTAGGGCTCTGGATGACATCATGGAACCCCACAAGGCTGTGGTTCCTTGTCTGTTAAAGATGGCATCTGTTCCTAGAGCTATTCTAAGGCTCTACAGAAACATGAGTATGAAGAATTGGGATCAGTTAGTGTCTTGTAAATAGGTTTCTTTTTTGTGCTCTTAGATATCAGTACTATTTGATTGAAAATGCTACTCTGCCTTAAAATGACCATATGCATAATTTTAAATGTTTTAGTAGGTGCATTATAAAAACTAAAAGCAAATTTCCCAAATGTAATCATTTTAATGTGTGCTAAATATAAAAGGTTACTGTGTTATTTTATGTATTTTGCCTATATGTAGCTTTTGAAATCTAATGTGTATTTTATATTAATAAAACATCTCAGGCCAGGCAAGTTTTTACAAACTTGTAATCCAGCAGGAGGATCATAAGTTCAAGGCCAGCCTGGGCTACATAGCAAGACCCTATCTCCAAAAAGTAAAATAAAATAAAATCATAAGATAAAATAAAATTAGTTTTGACTAGCAATTTTCTGAGGAATGGCAACAGATGGCTACCAAATTGGACAGCTCAGACAGGAATGAATGTGATTGCTTTCTGGTGCCCTAAATTTAAACATTTTTAGAGAGTGTATTAGTTATTTTTTGTTGCTGTGGCAAAGTACCTGACAAGAAACAATTCAAGGAAGATTTTATTTGGGCTTAAGTTTTAAAAAGAGATGCAGCCCATCATGTTTGGGAAGGCATGGTAGTAGGCATGTGAGACTTCCAGATAAGCAAAGGGCCGACAGGACATGGAGCACACAGGAAGCAGGGCCCCATATAAAACCTTCCCCCAAGACCTATTATCTCCAGGGAGGCTGCACCTTCTAAAGTTTCTACAACTTTCCATAATGGCACCACTTGATGAAGCCCAAATACTCACACCCATTAGTCTGTCTTTATGGGATGGGGAACGTAGATCAGTATGTAAAGTACTTACCTTGCAGGCACAAGGACCTACATTCAATCCCCAGAACTCCCACTCAAAAAAATAAAAGCTTAGCATGGTACAGACTTATAATTCTGGTGCTGAAGTGGCAAAGAGGCAGGTCACTGAGGCTGCCAGTTTAGTGTACTTGGCAAGCTCTAGGCACTAAAAGACCTTGTCTCAAAATGCATATGTGCATGCAAACTGTACACACACACACACACACACACACACACACACATACACATACACACATCATTCACTGTGAAGAAGATGTGTGAGAGAAAAGCAGCTAAGAGAGCTTCTAATCAGCTCTAATTGACTCAAATCACCCTCCTACAACTTGAAGTTATACTCCAATCAAAATAACTGCCACTCCTTGGTGACTTAGAGAATTCTGGAGTCTGGGAAATGAAAGTTGGTGGAAATTAAATAGAAGGATTCCCCCCAAGAGAGTTTTTTGGCTCTTGCATCCATTTGGAACATCCATCCACGAAGAAGGCACTGAGGGACCAGTTACTTGTGACAGGCCAGAAACTCTCCTAGTACTTCAGGCACCCTAGCTGGAAGGGGCTTCTCTTCCAAAGGTGCACCCAGGTGGTTCAGAGCGATTTCTTCAAGAGAACCAGAATTTGCTCATGATCAACACACTGTACCACCTGGGTCTGCCCCAACCTCCCTGGGACTATTTAGTACACAGAAGGCACACCATAGAATATTTACTGTTCTCTCTTTTGGGTGATTAGAGACACTCAGTGAAGACCTGATGCATTAACTATTTTACTGTTGATGTGATAAAATGCAATTTAATGAGGAAAATTATTTATTTTGGCTTGTGGATCCAGAGGGATAGAATCCATCATGCCAAGGAATACATGGCAACAGGCAAGGTTAGACATGGAGGAAGAACAGGAAGTTGGCTGGTCATATTTTCAGCTGCACAAAGGAAACACAGGAAGTGGGGATAGGCTATAAATCTTCAAAGTTTACCTCCAGTGACTACTTCCTCCATCCAGAAAACTCCACCGCCTAAACGTTCCATACCCTCTCTAAACAGCTCCACTAACTGGGGACCAGGTGTTCACAAATATGAAGGATAGTTCTCATTCAAACCACAATACCCAGCTTCCACACTAAACCCTGAGTATGGAAATCCTCAGATTCTTGCTAGGAGGGTCATTTTTCCATTGCTATGACGAAATACTGGCTCTAATTAACTTACAGTAAGAAAGTTTATTTCAGTTCTCGGTGTTGAAGGGGTCAGTCCATCACTGAACAGATACATGGCTTGCTGCCTCCAGTGAGTGCACATGTGGCAATGGCAGGGCGTAGGTAGGAGAGTCAACTGCTTGCTTCATGGTCTGTGTTGTGGTTTGAATGTGAAATGCTCCGTCCATGTCTCTGAACACCTTTTCTCCAGCTGGTAGCACTGTTTGAGGTTGTGGAACCTTTAGGAGGTGGAGCCTGGATGCAGGAAGTAGAGCACTGAGTTTTAAAACATTGCTTCACATTCTCTTCCTCTCTGCTTCCTGATTGGATGATGTGTGACCAGCGGCTCTGTTCTCCTGTCACTGTGTGTTCCCCACCATGATGGACTGTATACTTGAAAGTCATCCTAAATAAGCCCTCCCTCCTCTAAGTTGCTTCTTGTCAAGTATTTTGTTTCAACTATGAGAAAAGTAACTACCAGCCAGGATGCAAGAAACAAATAGGAGAAAGAAGAGGTCAGCAGTGCGCACTCCCTTTAAAGACACCCTCTAGGAAATCTGAGCCTCCACCTGAAGCCCCACCTCCCTGTAGCACTACCATGGGAGCAAAACCTTCAGTAGCTGGTCTTTAGGGTTCATTAGACATTCAAACTATAACACTTACACATCTGCTACTGGAAAACCAGCTCAACTAAAGTCAGTCTCCTGGAGGAAAGACCTTCCTGAGGGATTGATGGACTGCCTTTCCTCTGGTGCAGCTGAGATAACACTTAGAGTGTATTGTAGCACACTGTGATACAAACCTGGGAGCAGATCAACATTTTATTCTTTATCCTTTTCCCAAAGAAAGAAGTATGGGACAAGCGTTCTGGTCAAGAGAATTAAAACATCAGGCACTTTGATTCTGGCCTTCCTGTATATTTTGCCAATGCAGGTTAACAAGGCAAAATAGGGATAGAAAGCACACAAAACAGGTGGTGGGGAGTTATGGAAGGAAAACTGCAGATAAGCATGTGAATCATACACAGCTCCTTGATTGCCTGCCTGGTCTGTGGAGATAACAGGGCAACTCACCCTATTGGATGTGGAAACAGGCTTTGTCATGCGACAATTTAGCCCCAGTAAAGAAAGAATTCAGTGGATGGAGGAAAAGGCCCATGAGGCCCTAGTCCTCCCTGAGCATTTGTGGGCAGTTCCGGTTGCTGGGGGAGAGAGCCATTTTCTTCAGTGATATGGTCACTGGTAAGTCACACATGCTATAAAGAACACTTCACTGATGCTTCCTCTATGTAGCCCTCATTAAACTTACTGGCATCACACACACACACACACACACACACACACACACACACACACACAGAATGGAAGTAGAAAGGGGGCTAGTTGGAAAGAGGAAAGGGATCAGTTGAGAGTAGGAGACAAGAGATGGTGTTGGGAGTAAATATGATCAAAATACTTTATAAATATGTGTGAAAATGCTATAATAAACCCCAATATTGTGTGCACTAACATCTGCTAGTAAAATTTTTAAGGAGTTTTAGCCCAGTTAGTTCCTTGAGGGGGAGGGGCAGAGTGAACCCTTCCACCTCTGCTTGCATGTATGAGCACCTTAGTTCCTCAGCAAATTCCTCCAGTCCTGTGGCTTCAAGAGCCATCTCCGAAGAGTCTCCAAGGTGGTATCTCCCGGCTCCTCTCATGCTGCCCAATCCCATCTAGCCTGTGTCTCTTTCGTTGCCACCAACCCGCAGCTCAGGGTGAAATAATTAAATAAGACGCTTGACTCTTCTCTCTCTCCCTTTCATTCCACATCCAAAACATCCAAGAATACAGGAGGCCTAAAATGTACACAGAATCTGACTGCTCTGATCACCAGCTACTGTGCCAATCCAGGTCCTCTTGATGTGAGTGATACATATGAAGGCCAACCGTATATGACCATGAAGGGCTGCAAGGGCTAAAACACATTTGTTTCATGTGTAACTATACCAGAAACCCCAGCTACAGCCATGGAAGGAATGGAAGACACTTGAGGGCTCCCAAGACATCTAAGGCCCTAGAGCTTAGCACTGCTACAACACAAGCTAGGTCAGTGAGACCAGGGGCAGCGGTCACAGGAGGAAACTTATTCTCTGTAAACAGCTTCTGCACCCCATGAAGCACACTCTGGATTAAGTCTCAAGAAGAGTCACCTGTCCAGGCACCTGGGTGTCAGAGTTTAGGAATATTCTTATTCCTCTCTCTTCACCTGTACTTATAATCAAAAAGTAACCATTTAACTAATTTTAAAGGGGGATAACAATATTTCTTGCTTCATTAATTTTGACACTTATCCAAGAATTCCCAGAGTTCAGAACTGGTAGGAAGTTTCAAAGGTAGTAGGGACCCTCAACCAAAGAAAGGCCCTCTACAGTCTCTCCAAATCTGGGTCTAACTTAAGCATGATTATAATAACAAAGCCCAACTCAGCTGACTGCAAAGCTATGTCACCCTGAGCCCAGTGCTCGATCCTTCATAGCATCCATCTGAAGGTTCGGGAAGATTTTGCCTGGTCCATATCACTTCCCTGAACTCCCAGTTCCTATATTTGATGCCACACTCAGGAGGCTGCTTCATATCAATATGTCAGACTGGAAAAGACAGATACTGTATGTGAAGATCTATAGGGGTGCGTGTGTGTGTGTGTGTGTGTGTGTGTGTGTGTGGTGTGACTCTATGTCTCTCTGTCTACCTTGAGATAATAGAGGGAGAAAGACAAATGTCACAAGCTACTTCCCGACTACTCTCATGACTAGTTGTGTTACTTGGTAAACTTAACTTTCCTGAAAGATTCAGAACTGTGGGAATGATATGACCCTTTTGTGTCTATAAGAACCTATGGACTTAGATAACCACTGTTCCACTAACTCTGAGATGCACTCTTAAATATTCTACTAAAAAAATACAAGGTTTATCTTATGACTTGGGACCTCCTACTCTACACCAACCATGTCAGCTACTTTGTTTAAATATGGTGGTGCATGTTGTAATTCCAGCACTCAGAAGGCTAAGGCAAGAGAACCATGTACTCTGGGCTAACCTGGGCTACATAGTGAGTTCCGTGCCACCTGGGCTATATAGTGAGTTCAACACCAGCCTGATATGTATAGGAGACACAGTCTCTAAACAAACAACAACTGTTTTGGTTTTTTGAGACAGGGTCTCCCTTTGGCTCCAACTAGCCTGGAACTTGCTATGTGGACAAGGCTGGCCTCAATCTCACAAAGACCTTCATGCCTCTGCCTCCCAAAAGCTAGAATTAAAGGCATGCACTAAATCCACCCAGCTTGAAACAACAATTTTTAAAAGTGCATCCAAGCTGAAAAAAGAGATGACTCCACAGGCAAAAGTACTGACAAGCATGAGAATTTGTTTTTGAATCTTCAGCACCCACATAAAAATCTAAGAGTGGCTATGCACACACTTGTGACCACACTGCTATACAAATGCAGAGTAAGGAGGATTCCTGGGTCTTGCTGGATGCCAGCCTAGCTCCAGGTTTGGACCCTGTCTGAAGGGAATAAGATGAACAGAACACCTAACATTATCCTCTGGCTTCTGCACACGTGTGCATGGGCACACACACACATCCACAAGCACATACAACACACACACGTGCACGTGGCCTCCATCAATTTTTTTCCCATAAGACAAATGAAGAACTGACACAAAAGCATCTCAGATTCAAGAAAATGTGATAATTTTGATAAGTATATATGAATTTGTTCTGGTAAGAAGCAAAGGCATGTGTGGAAGAAGCTCCAGAAAGTAGGAAATGTGCCTCTCACTTCCCATTCCCTTCCACTCAGCTGGCTCAGTGCTTTCAACCTGTGAGATCAACAGGAACAAACAGGCCATGCAGGATTTATTTTCTTTGTAGTTCTTCAACTTTCACAACGGGCTTAGTCAATCTTAGCTTTTTGAAAAATAGAA
This sequence comes from Eospalax fontanierii, assembly GCA_035773235.1. Lineage (NCBI taxonomy): Eukaryota > Metazoa > Chordata > Mammalia > Rodentia > Spalacidae > Eospalax > Eospalax fontanierii. The sequence goes on from CM069524.1 coordinate 115,319,928, forward strand.
TAAGCAAAATCAGTCATTAAAGGCACCATTATTTTGAGGCTGGGTCTCCCTGGAGTCCCAGCTGACCTGAAACTCACTATATAGACCAGGCTGGCCTGTCTCACAGAGATCCACCTGCTTCTGCCTTCTAAGTGCTGGGATTAAAGACCGTTCCGCCACGCCAGTTAACAGTATCATCTTACCTCCTCACCTTTCTTCCTCCCAGCCTCTTTCTACCCAAGGAATTTGGAGACAGTTCCAAAGATCTACTAAGACTAGAAGCTCTCAGTAGGGTATCCAGAGCACTGGGTCTGGGACTGAGAGCAGGAGTGGATGGCACCCTAATTAGCAGAGCTGCAGGAAGACAACTGCATTCATGGGTTGCTGAAGGTGACTAAGTTCTGTACTAGCCTTTTGTAAAACTACTAGTCAAAATAGAACAATTGGTTATTCAGGTTTTTGATCAATAATATGTCACCCTACAATAATTTTCTTGTGAAGAAATTTTTCATAATACTTTAAAAACTCTATGAATATAAATATTTATGTAACTTTCTTTAATGGCAAAATAATTGACAATATCTCAAATTTACATCAGTTGTTAAGGGTTTTGTGAACTGGAACATATCTAGTGAACAGAAATTGAATCTACAATGACATTACACAAACTTTGTTGAAAATATAACAACCAACTTAAATTTTACAAAACAACATGCAAATCTTGTGCATGTCATTGGGGTGGGTCACAAACATAACGCCTCTTTAGCTGAAAACTTTTAAATATACTGAAGAGATGCTCAAATCAATTTAAGCATAGAAAATACGTAGAATAAGGGAACAATGTCCTAAATATGTCATTCCTTCACGTCATCTGTCTCTTCAACACTGGGGATCAGACAGTACCTTTGAGCTTCATGCTGTCCTGTAATCTGAAAACATACACAGGGACCTGCAAGATGGTGCAGTGGGTAAGGGCACCAGCTGCCGAGACTGCCAACCTGAGTTCCATCCCTGGAACCCACATGGTGGAAGGAGAGAACTGACTCTCACAAGTGGTCCTCTGACCTCCACGCATAGGCACGCATACACACACACACACACGTAATAAAAACAACTTTAAAAAGAAAATTTACATGTTCTTTGCCCCAGAAAATCTTAACAGCTACAGCATACAGAAGAAGGAACTTCAAATTCTTGTCCGTGTTCTACCCATCCAGGTTCCTGCTTTCATATGAGTGAACCAACCAGCCTGTCTAATCCAAAGGGAGAAGAGGGGGCCTAGTACTGTCCCACCTCCTACCCTATAGAATATAAAAGCCTAGACTCTTCAGGGGTACAGATAGTGCTCCATCTCCGCACGCCCCTCTCATGTGGAAAGTCTGTCTCTTTGCTGTGTGGAGTGTTGCTTATGCGTCAATAAACCTTGACTGTGTGCTGTGACTGCAGACTTCTCATCTTGTAATTCTTTACCCGGTGAGAAGGATCTGAGAACAGGCCCCAGGCAGCATCACAGATAATCCATTTCCCCAAAGAGACCAAAGCAACAAGGAAAGAGAGCTGGTAAAGTATAAAGTATCCAAGTCAAAAAGCTAAGAAGAATACTAGTTACATAAAACCTAAGAATGAATCATGGAGGAATTTTTAAATATGAAAGCTAAAGCACATAATCTGAATGCATAAAGGCCTGTTTGTGTTGTGATGGTTCAGCTTCATTGCCAATTTGACTGGATTTGGAATTGCCTAGGAGACACACTTTGGAGCACGAGAGGGTACTTTCAGAGTTGCAAAGACCCACCCTGAATGTGAGTGGCACCATCCCATAGATGGAGGTCACAGCAGATCCAGTGTTGGTGGGGGTTGTTTGGTTGGTTGGTCAGTTGTTTTGTCACAGGAACAAATAAGTAAATAATGCATGTAGCAAGACTAAGAGACAGGATAGACCCGGTGTTTCCATGGGTCATGAAGTTAGAAGTTGTTATCCAACAAGAAGGCAAGAGCTGCAGAAACTGAACATCAGTTCTTACCTCCATCAGAGAGCTGAGGCTAAAGGACAAGCCAACACACCAAACTGGAGAAGCAACGAATAAACACAGGGAACCACAACATGGAAAGAAAACAGGAAGAGGAAGCAGTGAGAAACCACACTAGATCCATGATTAGTGAGCAGACGGAAGGTCCATGAGGACAAAGGCAGAGAGTCTAAATTCCAGGGCCCCTATTCTGAGGGAAATTGCATACTTTTTACCTCCAGGAATTCTCTGAAATTCTCACAGTGAAGACTGAAGAAAACTCCAGTTTCACTTACAGTGGAGGTGACAGTTCTGATATATGTCTAGAATGTGCTGTGCTATTTAATATCAAGAATGAGGAAAAGCTTAAGTCACTGGCATGAAAGACTTTCTATTCAAAACAATGTACAATTATATGATAGCAAATTTTAAAACATAAACAAAATGGTTGCTATTTCAAAGATATAGACTCACCCAAACTGATGAAATAATAAAATTAAAATGGAGCAAGGTAAGGATGTGGAGAAATGATTTTTCATGTGTTTCTGTGGAAAATGGCCTGGCACCACATGTCTGGAAGCAATCTGGAAGCTCATGCCGAATATCTCCAAACTGTGCAAGCACGTTGACCTATAATTTGCCTTTATGCAAATGTAATCTTTCAAAATAATAAATGGGCACAAAACCGTGTTCTCCCACAGTCAAAAATATTTATCAAAGTATTGTGTCTAATAGTAAAAAGCAGAGAACAATGCTCACATCTTATAATTACAATTTTGATAAATAAATTGTGACATGTGTATATAATGGACTGTTATCCAATCATTTTAAATGAGGCTGTATGTACTTCTTGGCTCTAAAAAATGTTCATGATATATTAGCAAGTGACAAGAATCAAATTGGCAAGCAAATACCTAGTGTGAGTCCCATCGTTTTTATTTATTGAAAGAGAAAAAGTATTTTGCAAAGCTACATACCAAATTGCTAAGAGTGTTTCACTCTGGAGACTTGAGTTATAGGCAATTCTTCATTTACATCTTTATACTGTTTTATATATTTTTTTAAGTTTATGTGTTTATTAAAATAAGTGTTAAAGACATACATATGTCTTTAAAAAACTGATTTATAAAAACAGTAAAACTGCTAGCCTCTTTAATTTCTCAAAACATGGGAAACTTTACTGTGTAATTTGTGGTAATGGGGGGATGCATTAAAAGATAACAAAAAGTAAAATGTGGTTATTGTTTCAGGTGCTAAAATAAGAGTTAATGTTTTAAGTCCTACTTTATCTTAATTTGCTCAAAACTGTACATATTTGTGGCTTGCAGGGTGATTTTTCAGAATATGTTTACGTGTAATGATGAAATGGGGTGCTTAGCATACCCATTAGCTCAGATGTCAGTCAGTTCCTTATAGTGAGAACATTCAAGATCCTCTCATACAACTGTTTTGAAACACATATTGCCATTAACTATAGTCACCTCACTGTAAATAACATATCTTATGTTGCTACTCTGGCAGTATAAAGGATCTTTAAATACAATTTCTTTGGTAGCTGAAAAAATAAGTATAATTATCAGGTTCTATAGGTAGTTCATGGTTGAGGGGAGTCTTTTCTTCCATGGTATAGCCACAGGGAAGGTGCCATGTTCCTGTAAACAAACCTCACTGATGCTTCTATAAGTAACTAGTTAGAGAGAGGGGAGGAACAAAAGAAAGTGATGGATGTGAATATGATAAAAATGCATTACATACGTGTATAAAACTGTCATAATGAAACCCATTAATGTTGATATGCATACTTAATAGATACTAATAAAAACATTTTAAAAGAAAAATAACTCAAATTATAAATGACTAGTATTCTTAGTCTAATGGCACCTCTGTTGCTACGGTTTGGAGTCTTACTTACTGGTTTCTAAAATGAAGCAACAGGCTAGACCTTCTTACAGCCCTACTAATGGCCCCCAAGAAGCCATTTCTTTGCAAGCACCAGCTCAGTCATCCAACAAGTATCTACTGCTGCTCCAGCCTTGGTACACAGTCCATTTAGAAACAGATTTTGAAGAAGGGGGGGGAGTAATGTTCATTTGTTTCATTACAACAATTTGATAGGAACAATCATCCAAAAAATGGAAAATGTCAAGTGGGCTATTAAAGCCTTCCAGCAGGAACGGGTGCGTCTAGGCGCAGATATTAAATGAGAACAATCTGGAGAAAGGAATACAGAAGGGCACGTTTCCTGCAGGAGACTCAGAACTCAGCGACTGAGCACAGCTTTCAGCTTCCAGTACACAGAGAGTCTTGGTCTCTCCCACTCTGGAAGTCATTGTGCACCAGCTCCAATCACAGGACCTAGGTGGTGGGAAGGGCAGTTCTCGGGCAGTGGTGAGAATGATAGGAAAGAAGACCCAGGAGACTATGTCAGTGGACAGCTCATTTATTGTAGGGAGGAGGAACAGTTATACAGGGGTTTTTGGTGGACACGGGTTTTGGCCGGCAGATTGGGGCTGGGTAGTCTTTAAGCAAAGTGGCATTTCAGGAGGAGGTTTTTCTTTCTATGCATTTGTAGGATCATGTGATTTACAAGAAGCCTCTAGCAGAGATGAGGAAACAGAAACATTATCTACAGGGGATTGAAACCTGGGATAAACGTTGCAGGGACAGAGGTTGAGAAGGATGACAGTGGAGCCCAGAGTGGAGCAGGCTCACTCCTGCCATCCTCACAGGGAGGTTTCTAGTGTTTCATGGCCATTCTCAACACTCCAGGCTGCTAATCATCTCTCCACAAAAGAGGACCCTTGTCTGGTCTTCAAGAGTAAACAGTCTGCTTTTCCTGCTTGGTCACAGTACCTCAACCCTGGATAGTGGGGTGCCACTCTGGACCAGCTGCTTTGCTAGAACCTGGGGGTTCAGAGTGAATGGGACACCCTCAGTGATGGCTAATATTGATAATCAACTTGACAAGTTTCAGAAACACCTAAAAGACAGAGGAAGTTTCTAGATTAGGTGGGAAAATTCACCCTAACTGTGAGCAGCAACATCCCATGGGCTGCAGCCCTGGACTTTATAAAAGGAGAGAGTAAGCAGAGCACCAGCATTCATTTCTCTCAGGTTCCTGACTGCAGGTGCACTATGACCAGTCGCCTCATGCTCTTGCCATCATGGCTTCTCTACCATGATAGACTGTACCCTCTGTCGGTGACCCAAAATAAATCCTTCCTCCCCTAACTTGCTTTTTCCAGATATTCTGGGGCAGTAATGAGACAAGTAACTAATACACTTCCCTTGTTCTTACAGGTCTCTAGAATTCATAAAGAGAAAGAAAGACAGGGGATGGCTCAGTGCAGAAGAGCACTTGCTGTGCAAGCAAAAGGACCCGAGTTCAAGTCCCTAGCATCCACATAAAAGCCAGGCATGGCCATGTGTGCCTGTAACTCCAGCACCAGATGATGGAGACAAGCAGATCCTGGGAGCTTGCTGGCTAGCCAGCTTAGCCAAAATGTCAAGCTTCAGCTTCAATAAGAGACCCTATCTCAAAATAATAGATAAATAAGTATATATCATGGGGGGGGCAATAGAACAAGATGCTCACTGTCCTCCATTACCTCTGCCATATATGTGCACAAGTGCAAACATGGACACTTACAAATGGGCATGATACAGAGAGAGAGAGACTTGGAGAGAGAGAGAAAAAGAGGTATTGCTATATGATAGAAAATGTACCATGGATCTGTGGCAAAGGCCCACAGATGTGGGCTCTATCGTATCATTGTGGGTCCCTGCATGTGAATACTAGTTTCATGTAGGTAGAGGAGACATTTCATACAGCATCAAAAATGTGTTGCAAGGCCTTGAGAATGAGCACTCTGTGCTCAAAGATTTCCCAGTGTTCTTCCTTGCAAATACCCTAGGGGAGGGAGGCTCTGAAGATGGGCAAAGGTTAGGATGGATTTAAACCAGACTGCTCTGATCAGGTTTCAACCCACACTCAAGAAGTAGCCACTCTGTCAACTGGAACACTGATGAATAAGAAAATTCAACACTAGGGTTACAGGCCAGACAGCCATGCCCAATTTTTACATGAATGCCGAGGACTTGAACTGGGGTCCTCTTGCTTGCATAGCAAATGCACTTCCAAAAAAGCCATCTCCCAAGCCTCCACCCTCTTTCCCTTAATGGATTTGTGAGCTCTGTGGGAATAAAGTACATAAGTTACTTTACTCATTGCTGCACTATTGGGGACATTGTCTATATCCCTCCCTGACACCACCAGGTAACCTGTTATAATGATTAATATTAATTGTCATCTTGACAGAATCTAGAATTGCCTAGCAGACAAACCTCTGAGTATGCCTGTGAAGAAGTTTCTAGATTGGCCTAATTGTGGTGAGAAGACCCACTCTAACGTTGGATAGTACCATCACATGATCTGGGAGTCCCAATTGCATTAAAAAGAAAAAAACAAGCTGAGGCTGTGCATTCATTGCTGTCTGCTTCCTGACTGCAAATACAATGTGACCAGCAGCTTCGAGCTCTGGCTGCTGTGACTTCTTACTATGATGAACTGCACCCCCTAACTACAAGCTGAAATACATCCCTCATCTTTTAAACTGCTTTGTGTCCGGTATTTCATCACAAGCAACTGGAGGAGTGACTAATACACTGTTCACCATAAGTGCAACAGCCTTCCCACAAGCCACACTGGAAATTAAACATTAGATCAAAATCATTCATTGAGAGGGGGAAGAGGCTGTGGACCTGTGACACTTCCCGACCTGCCCTTGGCCTTCCTCTCTTCTTAAAAGAAATGCAAGAGAGAGTCTATCTTCCTGTTTCTAATTCTCTACACTTGGTTCTAATTTGCAATTTGTTTCAAGGTCTCTGCTTCCATTTAAATTAAATCTGCAACAAAATAATTATCTGGTAATTTTCCAGTGGAAGAAAAACAAAACAAGCGTCATTCACCTTGTTGTCCCAAAGATGTTTGTTGACCCTCATGGTCCAGGGCTGGAACAGACTGGTGCTCAGGGACAAAAACAGAGATAGGGCTCAGAGACAGTGAGTAGGTCTAACATTCCTGGTCACAAAGAAACTCAGGTAAAAGGAAAAGGGTGTGCATAAGAACAACTGAGGAGGAGTGGTGGCACCATGGAGGCTCAGGCCAGAGCTTGAGAGAGGATGTGATGGATAACATTGAGCCAGCCTTAGAGGATCTAGAATTACCTAGGAGACAAACCTCTGACCATGTCTGTGAAAGAGTTTCTAGATTAAATTACTTGAGGTGGGAAGACCCACCCTAACTGTAGGCAGAACAACTCATGGGCTAAGGTACTACACTAAATGAAAAGGAGAAAGTGAACTGAGCACCAGCATTAGTCTTTCTCTGCTTCCTGACCGTATACAAAGTGATCAGCTGCCTCACCTTTCCAGCCATGATGGTCTGTAGCCCCTCAAATGAGAAGCCAAATCAACCCTTCTGTTCTTAAGTTGCTTTTGTTAGGGATTTGATAAAAAACAAGGGAAAGGTAACTAATTCCAATGGTATCTATCTCACAGTCATAACCAAATGCTGAATGCTGTTCTTTACTGAGCTTCATTACTGTCACTTGTTCCCACCCAGAAAGACAGTCCTAGTCTCAACACAGGCCCAGCTTCCGGATGCTACTGTAGAGGCATATGGCTGTGACACACCTCCCTCCAACCACACCTTAATATTTGGTGCCACAAGAATACAGAGGTTTTTTGTAAGGTCTGGGTTCGAGAGATGCAGCAGACAAAAGGACTAGAGCACTGGGAGTTAACAGGATCCGGTTTATTAAGAGAAGACCAGCTGGAACTAACTTCTCCACACTCGGGAGTGGAGAAATGCTAGCCCTCCTGGGGCTAGCCTCCCCAAGGAGGTGGGGAAGACTAGTCCCTTCATCTTGGAGGCTCAGGCTGGGGAACCGAACTGGTGTGCCTGGCTCCAGATCAGGATGGAGAAGCTCCCTCAGGGAGAGTGCCAGAGCCTAACTCTCTGGGAGAGAGAGATAAGCCATTAGCCTCTGCCTAGCTGGTGACTTAGTCCTATTTATGGGAGGGGGTTCCCATGACATCTGATTGATGTTGAAGGTAGATTTTGGCCAGGAAGGAATCCCTTTTTACAGCTGTTCGTGAATTCTGGGTCAGGAATCTTAACTGTTCAAGAAGCTGTAAAAGTCAGTTCCTTTCTCAGATCTCAGTGGGCTCTGAGAATCTGGCTGGAGTCACCAAGGTGTCTGTTCTGGAACTGCTGTGGGGGAGGTTGGGGCCCCCTTCAGTCACATCTTACATTCCAGCCTTTTGTGTCATAAGGGGGAAAGGAGCTACATTCTCCTCTAACTTCTTCAGGCTGATTATATGGACAATGATGAGGGGGATGGGGTGACACAGGAGGCTGGAATGGGTTATACTGTTGAGTCCTCAGCATGGTTAGGCAGCTGTGCATATTCCCTGGTGGGAAGGTGAGCAGAGATGACTCCATGGCTGGTGGCCCTCATGATGTATGGTTGCTGCTTGAGTGGTGTCGGGGTCCCAGCAAAGCACAGTAAAAGGGCAAAAGCTGGTGGCAGTCCTCCCATGTAGGTGAGCAGGGGACTGGAGCTGAGACAGTTTCTCTGGCATAAGAGACTCCTGGACAGTCCTCCTCCTCCCTCCCCCTGGTAGGATAAGAGGACAGGATAAATCTTCAGAGGCTTAGCCACTGGTAACACTGTTTCAGACCTGAAAAGTCTGGGGTGGACTCTCCAGGAGGTCCAAACATGTGATAATGTAGGGGATCTGGTCCAGGTGGAGATCAAAGACAACCCTGCAAAAGCCATAAGCAAGGTTAAGGTTGAATGACCCTGCAGGAAGCCACTTATGTTTCAGAAGAGGTTGACCATTCAAATTCACAGAAAGTGCAGAGCCAAGCAGCCTTAGATGAAAGCAGGAAGTGCTTCCTTTCTTCCTGAAATTTAAGAAATTAGACAATATACACATTCAAGGGAGTAGAGACAGAGGAAGATTGGCCCATGATGGAAGTAAGACAAATAAGGTGTGTAAAGGTTAGCTTTAAAATTATCCAACCCAAAATTCCCACCTAGTCCATAGAAGCAAATGTTTGCACTTTAGTCATTGCCTTTGTTCCCAACTGAGACACATCCTGGCATTATATCCAATCCTGAAAACTATGAGGAAATGTCAAATTCAGAGTTCCCTTTCCTCAAAAACCAGGATGTCAGTGCTGTCAGATGGAGTCTCCATGGTTTGGTTAGAGACCGTTATCACTTCACAGAAGTGGTCATTAACAATGGTTATTTGCTTAGGATGTTCTGCATAAGATTAGATACTCCTCTTTCAAGACTCCTTCAATCACTTGCATAGACTCTCTTATTTTTCTTTTCTATTCTGGAAATATCCAGCCATCATAATCTTATACATAAATCCTTCTTTATAAAATATTTCCTTTCCTTTTACCTTCTTATTTTCTTTCTTAATACCATGAGACATAATTGTCAGGTTCAGGGTTCGAGAGACGCAGCAGACAGAAGGGACCGGACTCCGCTGGCAGCTAACAGGACCCGACTTTATTGAGAGAAGACCAGATGAGACTAGCTCCTCTGCACCCACGAGTGGAGAAACGCTAGCCCCCCTTTGGGGGGAGGCTAGCCCCCTCACCCCCATCTTGGGGCTGGGGCTCCGGGGAACCGGGCTGGCGTGATCAGCCCAAGTCTGAGTCTCAAAAGCCCCACGCAGCACCAGCAGCACCAGCACCAGCACAAGCACAAGCACCAGCCGCAGAAGCACAACCCCCAGCAGCAGCAGCAGAAGCACGTTGTCCAAGTCCTCAAAACCTTTTAAACCTTCAGTCCCCTCCTGGCTTTTAGGGGAGGGGGGTTGCCACGACATCTGATTGATGCTTAAGGCAAGCTTCTGGCCAGGAAGTAGTCTTTTTCCAGAGCTGTTCGTGAATTCCTTGCTTATCTGCCAAGGAATTTGGGATCTGGAGCGGTTTGCAAGGCTTAGATAAGCTCTGGCTCCAGATTTCTTCCAGAGTCCGAAACTGTTGGGGGTCTCATTCACACCTTACAATAATAACACTAAAGCTGGGAGGAGTGGCTGGATACTCAGGTGAGGGTCCAGTGACCCTGCTTAACAAACCCAATTGTGATGATCCTCTGTAAGTGGACACAGCTGAAATCATGAAGATGGCAATTTGGCTCAGAAGAGTGTTGTGCAGTATCATCTTACTAAAAGAACACACATAATGTAAAAAATTGATATTACCTGTGTATACATTACACTTTATACATTTTCAGGTAGAGTTATAGAAGACATAAAAATCATAGTCGAGAGAGAGAGAGAGAGATCTACCAATGTTTTAGGTTTTGAGAGAGCATATGAACCTAACAAAACAAGGCTGTGCCATCAGATCTGAATCAAAATTCTTCCTTATTTGAGAAAACTATAGCCCAGTGATTTAAGCCAAACTGAGTCGTTCTCTGTATATCAGCCAACTTCAAAGGTAATTGAGAAAAAGTTGCTAAAACGATTTGATATGTTATAGCACAGGCATTACATTGCCCAGCATGCAGAATATAGTACAGTCTCTATATCACTGAGTCTGAGTGTGTGTGTGTTCATATGTGTTCAGAAGCCCCTGGCCAACCTCAATCACTGTACACCCTGTTTCTTGACCCTGGGTCTCTCACTGAACCTGGGGCTTATCAATTTATCTAAGCCAGCAGACAGGGAGCCCCAGGGATTCTCCTGTCTCTGCATTCCAAGTACTGTCATTGTAAGCACATGCCACCACACTTAAGTATTTTATATGAGTGCTGGAAATTGGACTCAGATCCTCGTGCTTGCATACCAAGCACTTTACAAACCAAGCCATATCCCCAGCCTCTGATCCTGCTTTTTATCGTCACCTTTTTGAAAATAAAACTCTTTTACCCAGGGTACAGGTCTCTTTCCACAGCCACTTCCCAGGACCAGAGCCTAGACCAGGAAACATCTCTAAGCACTTACCTGGGAGAGTGGATGAACTAGGTTTGGCAGTCACCCCTAGAAAGCAGGATGCCCTGTTGCTGTCAGGGAGCAGGAGGCAGAGTCCAAATGGGAGGCAGAAAGGAAGAGAGAAGAGGAGCTGATCAGCTGGCAAGGGCCTACGAGGTCAGTGGGGGCATTACCCTTTCCTCTGACCTTGGTCCCAGTAACAGTCTTGGTAATTGTGTTCCCGAAATAAGAGAATTCAGAAAGGACACAGTAATAAAGCAAGCAGTCACGGCTTAATTATAGCAAGCAAAGAAACAAGAATACACTCTTTAGAGAAAGAGCAGGTCAAGGTGAGCAGCAGGGGCTCCATCCTGTCCGTTACCTTTCCCCTCCCTTATGTCTTCCCACAGGGTGGTCAGGAAAGGAGCATGCTTTTATCAGAAGTCCATTTTACAAGAAATCAGTCTGTTGTAAATAGATTATAAGATGCAAGAAGAATATGGGGAGAGGGGTGGCTCCGGGGTAGGAATACTGGCTGCCCAGCATGAGGGCGTGAGTTCCAATGCCCAGCATCCACATAGAAATTTGGCACGCCAGGTGCAGGCACTTGTAATACCAGCACTGTTGGGGATGGAGATAGGAGGATCCCTGGGGTTTGCTGACCAGCCAACCTAGCCAAAAAACAGTCAGTTCAGGTTCAATGAGAAACCCCGTCTCAGGGGAATAAAGCAGAGAATGATACAACATCCTCCTCCAACCTCTGCATGTTCACCCGCATATGCACATGCACATACATCTCACACACACACACAGACACACACACACACATAGGAATATATTATGGGTTTAAGTATCTTTAAAGTAGATATGTTATCACTAAGGGAATGGGTAGCAGCATCTGAGCATGCTCCTCTGGCCAGGAAGTCCCTGAAGCAGCAAGCTCATCCAGCTAGCGGGGACCACTACCACATATTTTTTATGTCCTGTTCCTTTGATTATCACCAACCATCTTTAAATACTGGTTTTTTTTGGGGGGGGGACTCTTCTCAGGTCTAGCTGGAGTAAGCCCTCCACCACTATCTTCATGGCCCAGTTGTAATTAACCACCATAACTTATTGGTCTTTATATCTTGTTTCTGGGGAAAACACTGGTCAGTCCCTCCTGGAGTTAACTTTCTGCCCAACAGGAACAGAAACAGCAATGGCTACCCAATGCAAGTAGAAGGAAGATATGTAGAGGCTGAGGAGCACCTGCCCCCTGCCATTCTATTCATGCTTGAAAGGCTTTGTTTGTGCCCTAGGGCATCACAGCAAGACAGGAGAAGAGATTTTGCTTCTCCATCCTTCCTTAAAGCTGGCCTCTGGCTCTCAGAGATCCTAGAGCCAATAAACTCTGAAAAGCAATCAGAAAAATGGTGACTGAGATGCGTGGATTCACTTGATATGAAATGGTGTCCCTCTTTAATCTGGTTTTGTATTTTATCTTTCTTTTATGCTCCCTTTAAGCTATTTTATTTCACCCGCCTACTCTCTATCCTTCAGTGAGCGTATTTATATTCTGCAATGAAAAGAAAGATTTCCTATCCCAGCCTTTCACATGAGCCTTTCCTCTGGGGAATGTACACGGCCACATCTCATCTCCTGATCCCTGAGAAGAAATGAATCCTCTGTCAGCTGACTCTGGGTACCATTCATTCCCAGCTAAGAATCAATGCATGACGGACACATCACCATCATCTTCATAATCCCATATATCTTTCAATCCATGTGCTGTGCTGGGACCCTCATCAAACCTATGTTCTTCCTAATTTTCAACTCTTCTAAGAGACTACTCCTATATCATCAATGAAAAGAAGTGAAAGACTATGCCTCATCCAGATGGCAAGAAACTGAGTCACCATTCCCACTCCTAGGTCTAATGGATCCAAACTGATATGGATCCAGTTTTCATGTAGTTTCTCCGTCACCTTTTTCACCCTAATCAGTAGTAAGTTTGTAATGCATCTGAAAGGGGAGAGGGGGATGGACAAGGGTGCTTTTGCATTCCATACTAAAGGGACACTTTTTAATTTATCTATTCTTTGAGAATTTCATACATGTATAGAATGTAATTTGATCATATCCACCCCTCACAGTCCCTCACTCCAACTTATTCCAGACCCACAACCTCTTCCTAAATTCACATCCTTTTCTTTCTCAATAATGTACTGAGTCCAGTTAGTACTGCCTATCAGCATTCAGATGTAGGGCTCTTCACTGGGTTGCATAGACAACTGTGCTGGATAGCTTCAGTGTCAACCTGACATACCTGGGTTGAGGGAGCCTCAGCTGGGGAATTGTCTCCCTTAATTGGGGCCATGTCTGTGGGTATTTTCTTGAGGAGTAGTGTGGAGGGACAGCCCTCTGTGGGCAATGCCGCCCCTGGACAAGTAGTTCTGTGTTGTATAAGAAAGCAGGCTGATCCTGAGCCAGGGGAGTGAGCCTCTCAGCAGTGTTCCTCCATGCCCTGTGCTCCAGCTCCTGCCTCCAGGTTCCCACCCTAAGTTCCTGCCTTGGACTCCCTCAGGGATGAACTATGTGACCTGGGAGGTGTAACTGAAATAAACCCTTTCCTCCCCAAATTGGTACTGGTCAGAGTGTTTTGTCACAGCAATTGAAGCAAACTAGAACAGCAACCTACCAGGGACCACATCCTTGAAAATAACTGACTCTCCTGCACCCAGCAGTCATCAATTTCTCAACTAGGAGTAGGGCTCCTTTAGCCCTTACCACAACCATGCTGGAATGTTGAAGCTTTGATATTGTACGCATCTTGTGCAGCTACCACTGCTGTTGAGAGGTCCTGGGTGCAACATCCCTGTCATGTCCAGAAGACACTAATTTTTAGCAGTGCTCCCAGTTTTCTAGCTCTTACAGTCTTTCTGTCCACTCTTCCACAGTGTTCCCTGTACCCTGTAGGAAGGGAGTATGATACAGGAGTCCCGTTTAGGGATGAGCACTCCACAGTTACTTATTCTCAGTACTTTGAACAGTTGTGGGTCTCTGTATAATTAACCTCCATTCACTGCAAAGAGGCTTCTCTGATGAGAGATGAGAGCTGCACTAATTATGGGCATAAGGTTAAGTATTTAGTATTTGGGTGCTGCATCAATTCAGCAAAATAGCAGTAGTTCTCCCCTAAGGTCTATGACTTCTCCAGCCACGGAAGATGGTTTTGTTTAGCATGTTAATCTTCTCCTTCTCAGGGCTGAGCCTCTCCAAATACAACTTAAAGATCCAGTCCTTGTCTCTGCTCATTGGTGTTCATAGTGACAAGGCAGCATAAGTTCGAGTATTCCAGTTCCAGTTCTTTTGCTGAGAAGCAGCTTGTGGGCCTTCTAATACCATCATAGGAGGGAGCTGTGCAACTTGCCACAGCTGATTTCCTCCACGCAAGGGAAATCACTGCATTCTCTTCCCTTCCTGGAGAAAATTCCCTCAGTGCTTTGCTAACTCCTCCTCCCCATACTTGGAGCCTGGGATCCAATCACCTTTTTAAAAACAAAAGACAATCTCTCTTTTTTGTTCACTCTGTGCATTTTCTTTCATGGTCCATAGAAGAATACTGTCCCCTTGGACTTATGAAAAAGAACATGGGAGTTGAAAATACCCATTTTAATACTAAAGGAGAAAGGCTCTGAGGGGCTAAGCAAATGCTTTATGACCCCCAAATATCAGCATCTCTGACTCCCACCATCGCTCACTCATCTGGGTCCTAACAGAGCAACACAGCAAATGAGTTAACACCATACTTTTCTAACTTGGAGGATTGCTAGCACCAGTCACAGGTTTGAGTACATCTGTGTGAAGGCTTGCATGTGTGCCTATTGAGATGAGCTCTGTGAACATGTTCAAAGGGATACATGAGGACATGTGGTTCCCCTACCTAGGTAACCTTTCTGTTGGTCTCAGATGATCGGACAACACCCAAATCTCCTACTATAAAGAAAAGTGGGGTAGTAGAGACTCAGCCAAGCTCCAACACATGAACATATTTTTACATTTTATTGGTGTGTGTGTGCGGGTGGGGGGGGGTGCACATACCACGGAGCATATAGTGAGAGAGATTCAAGTACAACCTCAAGGACTTGGTTCTCTCCTTCTACCATGTGGGTCCCAGGGATTGACTTCAGGTCATCAAAATTTGTAGCAAGCATCTCTACCCACTGAGCCAACTCTCCAGATGAAAGATAAATTTTTACAAAACTATTTGGAGCTGAGCTTTGATCCACACCTTGATTTTTTCAGTTCACCCCATCACCATCCCAGTACACGTCTGCATCCTATATAATAATCAGGACCTAGAACCTGTATCAAAATATCTGAAACAAGTCACAATTTGGAGGTGTCACTCTTGGGGACATCCCCAGGTACAAGCAAATCTGCACGTGAAAATCAGAATCCATTCTCCCATTGACAGAGTTAGCATTCCTCCCCTAGGCAAAGTTTACAGCCATCAACCTCCAACACCTCCCCTCAAACCAACCATATGTTACTCACAAATGAAGAAGACAAACAGAGATGTGATCTCAAATCGGCAGCCTTGAAATTGGGGCAGAAAAGCACTGTTTGAAAACTAAAGTATTTAAGCTTGAGGCCAAATAACCTTGGGAAGGAAATCCTGCAGATGATAGCTCCCTCTGGTGGTTCTCATGGGGGACTAGCCTACAAGGGGGACCTATGATAGAGAAATCTGTTTAACTGGGTGTACTGACTGCCTTTTCCATGTAACATAGACTACTGTGGAACTAATGTCCCCCTGAGGAGTTTACAGGAAATGCTGTTCCAAGATAAAAAGAAGAGCAAAGACTTTCCTCCCAAATGAGCCATTTAAAGAAAATGTGAGAGAGAGAGAGATTTGGGTATTCCGCTTCCCTATTGGTGAAAATGTCCTTTTAAAACCTCCCACAAACTTGTTTTTTACTTTTTAAGTAACATTCATTTAACTATGTGTTTGGGTATAACAAGGGGAGGGGTCCATGCACCCTTGTGGAGGTCAAAGGACAACTTGCAAAAGTCAGCTCTCTCTTTCCATTATATGTGTCCCAGGAATCAAATTCAGGTCCTCAGACTTGGTAGCAAGTATCTTTTCCCACTGAGCCATCTCACTGGCCCTTTATTATAATTTACTTATTATATAATTATTATATAATTAATTTATTTACTTCCGTAACCTTTTATGACCATTTTGATATGCTGATCTACATGGTGCGTCAGTATCTGGGCAGTGTGGACATGTGTGCACATCAGTGTGGGGAAAGGGTTTGAACAAGTGAAAGGATTCCCTAAACGAAGGAAAACAAGCCTGCATTTTTCCCTTGAAAAGGAAAAGAGCAAAAATCACCACAGTCCCTCTGGCACCTCATCAGGACTGAAAATAATACCAGGTGGGCTTTCCAATCATGCATTAAAAATTAGAATTAAAATGCTATACCTCGAGGGTATTTTTCCCTTTTACAGCTCATTAGGAGCTGATGAACGTCAAGGTATCCAGGAAGAGAGATCTTGCTTTATACTCCACAGAGGTCCCAAGGCTGGCCTTGTTCTGTTTACGGATTCAGATCACATGAGTGTGCGGAGGGGAAATCGGTGCTGTGCACCTGAGCAGCCCTGCCCGGAGCCGCTCAGCGCTTGGTCTGTGTTTCTCCTGAGAGAAAAGCCTAAGCCTGACCAAGAAAGCAAAGAAACAAGCTCAACAGGTCTGTTTGGGGTGAGAAAGAACAAAGGTGTATGGCGGTGTCCCGGCACCCAGTCTGACCCCAGACAGGCCGGGTTCTGAATGACATGGCATTGGAAACATGGAAACAAGTGAACATGAAGCAGTCTACAGCAATGGAGAATCCACAGGGGACCAGCACTCCACCAAACACTGAGCACACCTCAGCCTTGCATCCTCCAGTCAGGGAAGCATTAGGATCAATCTGGAGGATGAACGAATGCAGGTTTAAAACACTGAATGCCAGGCTGGGGAGATGGTTCAGACAGTAAGGTGCTTATCACACACGCATGAGAGCCAGTGCTCCAGGTCCAGTGGCGCAGGTCTGTAAGCTCAGTGCTGAGAGCTGAAGAGAAGAGAAACCCTGCGAGTTTTATCAGCCTATGAACTGTCAAGTCCAAGGAAAATGAGAGCACTTGTCTCAAAAACCAAGGTAGACAGTGCCTGAGGAGCAACTGCCAAGCTTGTCCTCGGATCTCCCTACACACACACACACACACACACACACACACACACACACACACACACACACGTGAGCTGGGACTGCTTGTGTGAAGCTTATTACAACAACATAGCAAAGACACTGAGGAGAGTTCCGACTCCAGAGACAGAGCATAGCAGAGGCTCTAAGGAGAGGAATTAAGGCCCACACTGCAGAAGTAGAGGTCTCTTCTTACACCTTTCTGAGGATGGGGGTGGTTTCACAGCACAAGCCAGGAGCCAGGCTCTTTAGTTCCTATTCAGGAGGCAGGGGAAGAGGTCTGAGAGCAGAATGTGCAGCCAGCAATACCCTTTGGTGTTAATTCACTACCCAGATGAGAGATCCTGGCCCTGCAATGTCTGTTAGCTAGAGACTCACAGATAATGTCCCAATAGGCTGCCTGTAGGTATCTGTGCGAGGGGACAGCTGCTGCAGGTATGGTGACCTAAGAAGTAACTGGATTCTAACATTAAAGTCTTGCAAGTGGAGCCTCCTGAAGGGATAGTGCGCTTTCAAAAGAACTTACAGAATGCTCCCTCCCCACCCGCTGCCTAGAAAAAGACACCATCTAGGAACCGGGAAATGAGACTCCAACAGACACAGAATCTTCTGGATGTTTAACAGGGACTTCCCAAATTCTAGAACTATGAGAAAAAAATCATAAATCACTTTTGTATTTTGTATATAAAACCCGCAGTGTTTTCGGAGCGTGTGTGTGTGTGTGTGTGTGTGTGTCCTCGCTAGTTCACAGGGAGGCCAGAGGTAAATCTCAGGTGTTGTTCCTCGGGAGCCATCCACCCTGTTTTGTTTTGACTTTTGAGGTAAGACATCTCACTGGAACCTGGAGTTTGCCAGTCTGGCTAGTCTGACTAGCCAGCCAGTCCCACAGCTCCTGTCTCTGTCCCCTCAGCACTGGGATTATAAGTGCATGGCATCATGCCTGGCTCTTTATGTGGGCACCAGCGGTTTGAACTCAGGTCCTCATGTTTGCATGACATGCACTTAATAGACTGACCTATCTCCACAACCTCTTAGGATCTGTTTATAGCAGCCCCAGAACCCATGTCCTTCACTTCCAAAGCCACCTTCTGTCCTCTGCTTAACGAGTCTAGCATGTGAACTCTGCAAACTGCCCACTCCTCCCTTAAGGGCCATGAGAGGGGGATGGAAAGGTCACAATGAGGAAGCAGAGAAGCTATCCACCCTTTCTTATTGCGTTTTCATTTATTTCATGTGTGGAGGGGGCCCATGGTATGCATGTGGTAGTCAAAGGACAACTTGCAAGAGTCAGTTCTCTTCTTGCACCATGTAGGTCCCAGGGATCCCATCCACATCCTCAGACTTGGCAGCAAGAACCTTTACCTACTGAGCTATCTCACCAGCCCTATCTGTCCTTTAGTTTGTTTGTCCTGCTGCCACTGTACCACAAATTGCCCTCGTTTTAGTACAAATGTTAGTCCCAGGACAACTCATTTGGACACATAATCAACTTTATTATGAATCCCTTAAAGTGTCAAGAGCAGCTATGCAGTACTCTCTCCTTGAAATTGTGGGCTTGCCTCAGACTCTACTCTCAAGTTCTCAAGTATCAGCTATGTCTGGAAAGCAAGAGTCTCTGGATAGCCCGGCCTTGGGTAGTGTCACAGCTGGGGACAACTGGCCCTGCAGAGCCCATCTGTATTTCCTGGGTTAGCAGACCCAGTTGGGGAGCATCAGATCTTCAGGTCCTTCTCTGAGCTGCTATCTTGATAACCCGGGCTTTCTTGTTAGTCCAGACTATGGTAGACAGTCATCTCTCTCTTACCTAGTGTTCCTGTTTTGCTCCTTTTCAGTTCTCTAAGCCCTTTGTGCACAACTTCCCATCTTAAATTTCCCTTTGCAAAAGTCTAGGGTTATCCCCTGCCTCATAAAGAATTGGACCCCAGCCATGTTCTAAGCAAAGCTGACCCTAAAAGTACCAACAAAGCTGCAAACTCCTGAAAGCAAAGTTTGCTGTGATTGCTCAAGTCCAGCATGTTATTTTGAGCAATGCTATAACTTCTGTTGTATCCATCAGCAAATGTCTCACTGGCCCTGGGAGCTAGGGCCACACAACCCTGCTGCCCAGTCCTTACATCAGCCCCATTAAGCTGCCAGCCTCAGGCCTTGCCTCGAGATCCCCCGGAGCAGTTTCTCCAGTTTCTAACTTCTCTTGGCAGCTCCAGAGCTTCAGTTCAGCTGACCTTGGCTCACTAGTGGGAAGGGGCAGAGACACCCTGAGAAGCAGACAGGGATGCAGGTGACCTAGCAATCAGCTACTTTTTTCAGAAAAACCAGGTCAGGAGAAAAAGCAAAGAATGCTTTTGTTCTTGCTCAAGACTCAGCATACCTTCCATTGCGGGATATCTGTGTCTCCACCTACTGTCCACCACAACTCACACAGCTGTGTTCCTTCCATTCCCAGGTTCTGTGTTTGTCTTCTCATTGCTGTGGCAAAATACCTGACAAAAGCAAATGGGAGAAGGAACAGTTTACTTTGACTCATAGCTCAAGGATACATGGCAGGGAAGGGATGGCAGCAGAAACTGAGGCAGCTGGTCACATTGTGTCCACAGTTAAGAAGCAGACAGATGAATGCTGGCGCTCAGCTCCTTTCTCCTTTCTATGCTGTCCTGGACTGAATCCCATGGGAAGGTGCCACTCAAGTCAGGGTGTGTCTTCCTACCTCAGTTAGCCCAATCTAGAAACTCCCTCACAGAGATGTTTGTCTCCTAGGTGGTTCTAGATCCTGTCAGGTTGATCATGACAGGGTCTCACCTGTCAATATCTGTTCTACACAAAAATTAAGGAAATACTAAAGCTCTGCAGTCAGTGAGTTTCCAACCTAGTTAGGCACCCAGAGGAAATGAGGGCAAACTTCCATTTGGAATGAAATTGCCAGGCCTCTGGTTTATAAAGAAACAATTTGAGGCTAAGATCCCAAGACTCCAGTACCTCAGAACATGAGTGTAGTTGAACAGAGGGCCCTTAGAAAAATGATTGAAGTAAAAAGAAGTCATATGGGTGGACCCAATCCAGTATGGCTATTGCCCTTATAAGGAGAGGAGACTACAGCACAAATACACGAATGAATATCTTTTGGCGAGTTGAGGGGAAAGAAACCCATCCACAAGCCAAGAAGAAAGGCCCCGGGAGAAATCAACCCCCTTGACCTCAGTCTTCCAGTCTTAAGAATTATAAGACTATAAGTTTCTTCTCTTTAATTTCATCTGTGATACTTTGCTAAGGCAGCCTAAGAAAACTGGAATAGAAACTGAATACCTAAAATTAAAATCCAAGCTGGGTGTCGTGATGCATACCTTTAATCCCAGTACTCGGGAGGCAGAGGCAGGCAGATTTTGAGATCAAGGATGGCCTGGTCTACATAGTGAGTTCCAAGCCTGCTGGGGCTACAGGGAAACCCTGTGTCAAAAAAAAGAACATTTAAATTCAGGGCTCAGGGCTGTAAAGATGGCTCAGTGGTTAAGAGCACTGCTTGCTCTTCTAAGAGGACCTGAATTCAGTTTCCAGCACCCACATGACCTCTAACAATTGTTCTTAACAACAATTCTAGAGGATCCAATATCCCTCTTCTGGCCACTGAGGGCATTGCATGATGTGGGTACACTTACATACAGGCAGACAAAAAACATATATACACATAAAAATAAAAAGGAAAAAAAATAAGTAAATATAAAACCCAGGGCTCAGCTGGAAGAAGATTTGGGTAAAATTAAGGACAAAAATGCTGGGTAGGCTTGACATGAGGCCACACATGGGAAGTCCTGCAGACCCTAACACACTGAATTGTGCTGGGTAAAGTACAAGATTTGCCTGCTTTGTGCCCTAGGTCACCAAATTTAGCACCTGAGGCTAAAAGGAGAAGGGCAGCCAAATCTCTCCAGTGGAAAGGGACACCCAGAGGCAGAGGCTCAGTCTGCATCAAGGCACCTAGTCTGGGGGACTTTCCCTATGCTTCCTCACAGCTGCCCCCACCTGGCCCCAAAGACGCACAGGCTATAAGCCCATCCTCTAGAATGAGGCTTAGTCAAGTCATTAACTTCTTTGAGCTTCCAATCATTTTTCTGTGAAATCGGAATAGTTAGTGAGATGGAGTTCCATCCCCATACACATATTTTTTAAAAAACTGGCCATGGTGACGTGTGCACTCAAAATCCCAGCACTAGGGAGGCAGAGACAGGTAGATCCCTGGGACTCAATGGCCAACCAGCCTAGCCTAATTGGTGAACTCCAAGCCAGTGAGACCTTGTTTCAAAAAAATCACCATCAACAGCACCTAAGGAAAGATCACTGAAGTTTATCTATGGTTTCCACCACATGCAACACACATGTATGCACCAGCACACTCATGAGCATACACACACGCATCAACAAATAAAAAGGATAAAATCTACCTCGTGAGTGATCGTTTCAATCATATTTAAAAGGATATTGCAAGTTAAAGAGCACAAATGCCAGTAGAAGACAATAATGGCATGCTTATATTTGCCTTTCAATCCATAACTATGCCCTTTTCCTTGTGTCTCTTTACATCCACAGGTGTGGATAATCATCTTTAAAAAGAATTGCCACAGTTTAGTCATGCACAGAAGCACAGCCTGAGAAAAACATTTGAATTCAGGGTTTATGGGAAGTGGCCTAAGTACCATAGCAGAGGAGTGAGAAGTGAGGGAAGACACCCCACAAGGTATTACTAAACAAGGTGCCCCTGTGGGTAGCTGGAGCTTGGCCCTAAAGAGAGACCCTGAGAAAGTGTACATACAGCACACACTGTGGGAAGCAGAGCCCTTCGTGATGGAACTCTCTTCACTCAGTGCTGAGGGATGTCAACAACTGAGAAGAGAGCATTGGTTCTGACACTTACAGTGGGTGGTGCTGACTCTGGTCACTCCAGAGAGACCTCAAGCAATAGTGCTGGCAGTTCTAAATAAAATCTGAGCACAATGTAATAATAAGGTCCCCAGGGATGTGAACATCCATCTTCAGAACTGTTCTTGGCAATAGTCGCCCATTATGAGGGGTTCTGAAACATAAGAAAATGTTCCATTTCATAAGCCAAATATCAGATTGAAGCATCCTCTGCATGCTTCCGTTTGTACTTCCCATGTAGTCCATTTGTGTGTATGTGTGTGTCTGTGTGTGTGAGTGTGCACACACATGCATGCAGGTATGTGCATGTGGATATGCAAGCACATAAATATCAGAGGACAACTTTAGATATCATCCTTCATACACCATTTTTTTACATGGCTTCTGGGAATTGGACTCAGGTCCTGGTACTTTCAAGACAGGCACTTTACCAGCTAATCTCCAAGCCCCTTTTCCTCCACTGTGTTGAGTTCTCTTGAGTGTGATTGAAAAAACCCTTCCTCTCATGGGTCACCATCTTCATCTAACCATGGAATTGGGGACCCACTCTGGAGATCCCGACCAGTGCACCCTGCCAATACACTGTCTACCACAGGGTACAGTGAACCCACATGCCTAATAACAAGTAACCACCAAGTCTCAGGGGTTTAACAAACAAATTTGTTTCTTGATACCTATTGTGTGAGTCTTGGCAACCTTCTGGGACTTCAGTGATCCATCAGGCTTTGAACTTATGTTTCCACATAGCCAAAAGAGTCTTCCAAACTCACAGCAGCAAGAAAGACTGTAAGAACCACATGTAGACTTGTCACTGCCTCCACCAGACTGACACATGTGATATGTGTATCATTTCTTCACCTAAAAGTGAGCACAGTCTAACTGTAATGGTTTAAGAAATGTGCTGTCCTTGTGCCCACACAAAAGGAAGAAGAAGCAGAGAATGCACAGCAGTCCTGTGAACAGGGCCTCCCTGCGGTGTACCAGTTTCCTCCAAGTTGAAGCATTCCATCTTGAAGAGAGAGACTCGTTAAGATTCAAGAAGTAAGCAACTCACAAATCTCAGAAAATACCTGAAAATTGCAAGATTCACAAAGACTCTCCCCAAGATTGTATGAGCAAACAAGATAACTGGGGGAATAGGCTCTCCAACCTGTCAAGTAGCATGCAAGTTGTGCAGAGAGCTCCAGGGATATATCTCTTATGAGTCAGTACCCATGCTGGATAGGCTTTTCAGTCATGCAGATGCCTTTGAGTCATCCATGCTCCTGTAAGTAATCCCTCACCCACATCCCTGTAAATAAGCCAAAATAAGCTCATTAGTTCAGTATGTTGGACTTTAGTGGAATCAATACTTCGGTCTGTCATGATTCCCTATCTGGGGTGATAGATGCTTGTTTAGGTCTCCCCCAAAAAAGTCACCGAAGATTCCCAGGGAGATGAAATGGCCTATGAGAACCCACTGAACACAGCCACAGTACAACAATAAAGCCCCAGAAGACCTCACCCAGAACCAAGAATGTGAAGTCCAATTTCCTCCAGGACCAAGTAAGAGCACAGATAGTTCTGCAGATTCAGATCAGTAAAGCTCCCTGGGCAATGGGAGTTCCAGAATAAATATGTGACAAGTGACAACTGTAGGCAGGTTGATTCCAGCTGGCAGACTTCCTATTGGTGATGATGATAATAAGGGCCTGAAAGGGAAATGACTAGCAGCCTGGCAGGAGGTATCCATGCCCACTACCTAGGATTGCCCAGGTGAATATTGAGGCAGCAAAGAAATTCCCCCGAGGACTAAGTTCTAATATCCCAAAGGAGGGAGTTCTAAATGCCTAAAATCGGAGTTCTGGCATTAAGGAAAAGTACTGCAGTTACACATTAAGGACTAAAGAGGGTTCAATAACGTTGTTGTGGGCCTTACAACAGATAAATGCTAAGGAAACCAATGGAGCTCATGAGTCACACTGGTTTGGCTTCTGACAATGTAGTCTTGATTCTTTTCCTGACTTGGAAACATTTACTTTTAAAAACAGACATTTGGGGTATCTGTTTCTTGACCCTCAATATTGAAATATACTTTTGCCAGCTTTCACTTCCAAGCTGCTTCAAATGCCTCTGAATATGGAGATCTCAGCCAAGCAGCCCTGGCAAACCAGGAAACCACACACATCAAATAGAGGAACTGGTCCAGGAGCCAGCGAGGATGGAGACAGCAGTCTCACCCCAGAAGGAGAGTAGAGACGGCTGCGGCCCTGAGAGAGGCTCTGCCAGACAGGAGCTGGCCGGGCCGTGACAGCACTTCTTACCACTCCTGCCCTTGGAAGCAGGTAGTCATTTCAGCCAGGGAAAAGACACTCATAAACCAGGCCCATCGATCTATCCTCATGCTCGCTGTCAGAGCTCTCCTCAGGACAGGACCTGTCGATCAGCTACTGGGATGACAGCAGGGTTGCTTCTAGGCTGACGTGGAGCCATTTAAAGAAAAAGAAAAAAATTACACCGCATTTATAGAAGGCACTTAAAAATGTGGACTTATATCAAGTAATAAAATTTTAATTAGCACTCTAACGTGTAAACCTTGCACATGGTGTGAAGTAGTGCATTTGTTCAAAATGATCATTCTTTCAGGATGAGAGAATTACTCGCTTGGTTTAAACAATGAGATGACCCATCTAATGGATTTATTCAGCCAGAATAATGGCTTCTGGGTCTTAAAAGAAGTGGATATTCTTAGTGTGTAACCCAATAATTCATTCTCTCTCGCTTCTCCTAGAGGCTATATTGAGACTAAGTCCACAGAAAGAATCCAGGGTGTCCCTGTCATACCTAGGGTAGCATCAAGAACCCAAAGCTGGGGACGGAGGCAATGTCTAAAAGCAAGCTGTCTTGGTTACTTTAAACATAGCTGTGGCAAAATTTTTGACCAAAGCAACTTAAGGGCAAAATGGTTTATTCCAGCTAATAGTTCCAATTCAGTCCATCATGGAGGGGAAGACATGGCACAGGAACAGAGGACTGAGGGGTCCCACTGCAACAGTGCTCAGGGAGCAGAGAACAGGAACTGGGACTAGACTATAAAACCCCAAGCCTTTCCCCAGTAACATACTTCCTCCTGTAAGACTCTACCTCCTAAAGTTTCCACAACCTTCCCAAACAGCGCCACCTGCTGATGACTAGTGTTGAAATGCATGAGCCTATAGGAGGCACTTCACATTCAAGCTACAACATACATATTCTGGTCTGTTGGCTCTGGTGAGCTGAGGACACGCAGGAATGATGATCACAGCCGCCCAGGCACTTTGGAACAGAACAAGATTTTAACCCAGGCTCACCATCTGTCCAGGTCTGTGCTTCCACCCGCACTGCTGAGCTGTGCTTTGGGTGCTGTAGGGTTTCCCTGATGCTTCCGCCTTAGTTCTGTTATGCTCTGTTTGCAGTTTCTCTGAACACTCACATAGACAAAAGCACCTTTTAAATGAAACAAATGGAAAACAGAACTTCATTAACTGTGTTCAGAACTGGCCTGTTTCAAACTTCAGCAATTATATGAAGAATTGTCAGTATGTGTTCCATCTCTCCTGGAGACATGGCAAGAACACATAGCCATTCCTGAGTTATGTGAAAGTTTGGTTGTGTGTGTGCGTGTGTGTGCGCGCGTGTGTGTGTGTGCACACGCGTGTGTGTATGCAGGTATACATGGAGACCAAAGATCGGCCTCGGGTGTCTTCCTCAGGAAGCTATTCACCTTGTTTTCAGAGAATAGTCTCTCATGAGCCCTGAACTCTCCCAGTAGCCTAGGCTGGCTGGCCAGTGAAACTCAGGGATCCTCCTGTTTCTGCTTCCTCAGCACTAGGGTTACAGACACATGCCACCACACCTGACTCTGTCGCATGGCTTCTGAGGCTCAAACTCAGATCCTCTTGCAAGATACTTTTGACTTAACTATCTTTCAAGGCCAGCTTCAGACATTTTCTAGCAATTAGGGATCTCTAAATCTTATTTTTACCAATGTACACTTCAACCCTGAAATGTAAGCTCATTTTGGCAATTCACTTTAAATATGAGATTAATATGTGGTTTGTGATTGGGACCTGATTATAAAAAAAAAAAAAACTTCCTTGATTAATCAACCCATTGCTGTCATCTGACAAATTCACACTGAACTGAGGTTTATCCCCCAAACTACTACAAATTACTAAGAGATTGCCCCTAAAAGTACTACCATTTCCAGACTTCCTTAAGAAATCTCTTCCCATTGACAAATGAAAAGAATTAGAAAAAAAAATAGTTTCTGTTTAGTCATTTCCCCCATGTAAAAATAAATACAAGTGTGGACATATTTTTTCCTAGAAAAAAACAAATAAAAGCAAGTATCTTTCCCATTTTCAGTCATCAAGTCAACAAACAATACACAGTATATTGTCTGATGTTGCCATCAGTTGTCCCTCAGTATTTATGGGGCATTGGTTACAGAACCCCCATGGGTACCAAAATATGTAGACATTCAAGTCCTTTATATAAAATGAGATTGCATTTGCATATAGCCTATGTACATCCCTCCTGTGTATTTAAGTCATTTCTAGATTACTTACAATATCTAAAGTAATATAGGCTTGTAGAGATGCTCAGCAGTTAAGAGTGTTTGCTGTACAATCATGAGGACTATGGTTCAGATCCCAGCACCCGCATAATAAGCCAGGCGTTCTACAAATGCCTATCACCCATCTCTGAGAGGGGTGGAAATAGGAGGATCCCTGTAGTTAGCTAGCTTCCAGCATAGCCAAGAACATGCAAGCCCCAGATTCAGGAGGAGACTGCCTCAAAGGACTAGGCAGAGAGTGATAGAGGAAGACACCTGACAGCCTCTTCTGGCAAGGGACTTACACCTGTACGTACATGAGTGTACATACTCACACACAGACACATAAACAAATAATAAATCTTTAAAGTAATGCAGATGCTACATAAATAGTTGTTATGCTTAACTGTTCAGGAAATGATAAGGGAATTGTCTGTACATGCTCAGTAAATATGAGATTCTTTTTTCTAAATATTTTCTATCTGGTTTGTTGAATGTGCAGATGCAGAACCTGCAGACAGATCTGGAGGGCTGACTGTGATTAGCAAAGCTTCAGGAATCCCCAACACCTCTCAATTAAACCCCTCTGCACGGTATCTAAACATCAATCTTTAGTAAGGCTTCCTTTAATCAAGGCTTTTTTTTTCCTGTCCCACCTACAAGGAAGTAATCTTTGGAGATATAAAATAAGCTCCATAGAGACTGGGGAGATGGCTCGGTCAGTAAAGTGCTTACTGTATAAGCATGGGAAACTGAGTTTCATCACCAGAACCCATGTAAAAAGCGAGGTGTGATGAAGTACATTGGTAATCATAGCACTGAGGAAACAGACAGGCAGATCCCTGTGGCTCATTGACCCTATTAGCCTATTTCAGTCAGTGAGGTCCAGATTCTGTGTAAGATTCTGTCTTTAAAAAAATAAGGTGAATAGCAATTGAGGAAGACATCTGGCCCAAAATTGACCTCTGCCTGCACATTCAAGTGTACATACATGCATGCATAACTGCTCACACACATATACTGTACACACCCAAAAGGACTCCCTAACACCCTAATTGAGTTCAGAACACACATACTAGGATCCCTTTGCTAAGTACTGATGGGAAGAAGCTCCTCTTGAGAGACTGGTGGTGGAAGGCAACACCTGCCTGCTTTTCACCAGGGTAACACGGGCCATGGTTCAGCTGTATGGAATAGTACTGGGTCTGAGGACAGTAATGGTCTTCTGATGAGGGTAGAAGATCTTCAAAGTAAGTGAACAGCAGCCAGGATATGTTTAGAAATGCTATAGCCAAACAAGAACGGGTACCTGGCCCCCTTCAGAGAAGGAGAACAGCAGGTGTCACCATCAGACATGAAACTAGCTTCAAATACTGATAAACAATGTGTCCAACTTTGGGACTTAAGCACGGATGTACTTGCCTAGATTAACTCTTCTCTGTCCCATCTGTGTGGCAGGAAGTAGTGAGAGGGAGAAAAGCCTCGCATGAGAAGTGAACCACAAAGACAAAGGCCCCTGGTTGCCCAGCCTCTCCAGCAACTGTGGCTGCATGTGTACACATGTGCACTCCAGATAGGTGAACAAGATCACAGACCCTTAACACCAGAACTAGAGGACAGTTTAACACAAACTTGCTCTGAAAATCATCATGTGTCTACTGCACACCTGTTGAAAAGGGGCTGACACACAAATGTCTGCCCTCCAAGAAGGAAGGTCAGCAGGCATTCCAGAACCTGCTGACTGGTAAGACTGAAGGGACATAAATATCCCCCCACAGGGGGGCACCAAGCAAGGCCAACCTGGACCAAGGAGGCCAGCACAGGGCCCTGTGTTCTACACCAAACCACTGGAACTCTGGGGGTCTCCAGCCTGTGAGATTGATAACTGGCCATCTCTAACATCTACTGCTTTAGGACCCTCAAGGTTACTCCCTGACTGATACCACAGACCCCTTGCAGGCTTGCCCCAAGACATCAAAGAGGACAAGTGTGGGACCTGGGTCTATTACATAAAGATATTGATCAGGCAGTGTGACCCCGGACACCCTGAAGGGACAGCAGGTGTTCTGGCCTGCTCTGCCTCAAACTATAGCCTAGGTCCCAGGAAGCCACTGCAGATATGACATCCTCGTTCCTCAGCAGTTTACTAATCTTTCCCCCCAACAAAGATCACCCCAGACCAAAACCAGGTTTTGGGGTTTCGTTTCCTCATTCCTAATTTCCACATCAGCCCTACAACCTTCCCGCCTTTACCTAAAGACCCCAACTTTAACTTTCCCGCCTTCTGTAACAGCCAGAAAGGCCTCCCTATATAAACCCTGCCTTGGTTTCAACAAGTGAGCTGTCCACCAAGGCAGTCTCCCGGGAAATTTTCCCGTCGCACTTGGGGCCACCTGAGGACCTGTTTGTCTGCCCGCCATTCTCCAGGATGGCTGGAGCACAACGGCTGTGCTGAAGACAGAGCCCCACCCACAGACAAGCTATGTCGATTCCAGTCTTAACCCATGGTTAAACGTGGATGTTAGGGTAATCTGACTGTAACATTTGTTACCCCATTGATCACCAGGGTTGACTAGGCTGATTGATCTGTATAGGGCCGGCTAGGCAGGTGTGTTCTTTCTCCCTTACTGCTCCATGTGTGTCCTTCCAGAAGCTGTATGCTGGGTCAAAGAGAACAACCTTCCCAATAGAGGAGGACAGGTCTTAGGCCAAAGATACATGAGTGGGTGTGCTCCCCTGCTAGAATCTCCAAACAAGCTCATGGTATGCTCTCCAGTATGGTAGCCACTGACCACACATGGCTTTGAACATGGCTTGAAATATGGCTGGTCCAAAAAAGGATAAATAGAATAAAATATACTCCTTTACACACACACACTCACACACACAATTTGAAATGTAAAGTACATGCTGTATTCAAAACTCGGTACAAAAACAAAGGGTCAGAGAAATGGCTGAGCATGTAGAGGCACCTGCTTCCAAGCCTTGCAACCTGAGTTTGATCCTCAGAGACCATGTGTTAGAAGGATAGCACTGATTCCTACGAGTTGTCCTCTTATCCCCACACACACACACACACATTGTGGCACACACATATATATGTGCATGCTATTTTTAATTACAAAATAGCTTAATGACTTTTCATATCTGTTATATGTTGAGAATAATACTTTGATAGGTTAAGTGAAATATTCCATTACAGTGAATAGCACATGGTCCTTTTTACTTTTTAAAATGTAGCATCTAAAGAGCTCCAGACACATGGGCCTTCACTGCTTTCTGTGCTGCTCTATATAGGGCACTCAGGCCTGACTTCCCCACTTTGCACTTTGATTCCTAAAATCCACCTAAGCTCAGGCCTAGGCAATAGCTGGAGCTCAGCTGGGTTGGACAATGAGCATTAATGTCCAAAAATAAACTGGCCACTGTTCTGTGTGAGCTGCACTTACTAAAAAGGAAGCAGAACATTTGCCCCCACAAATCCTCATGTTGTCACTGTAGGACGGCCAGGACAGAGTCCTTCTCAGCCCATGACCTGCCCTCATGCACTCTTTCCTCCTCATTTTCTTCAGGACACAATATGTCTTTCTTTGCCCCTTAAGGTAGCTACCACCCATTCTATGTGTGAGCACATTCTATCTGCAAAGCCAGCTTTGGAAGACTGAATAAAACCCAGTGCCCTGCCTCCCTTCCTCGTTGCACTTCAAACACCTAAGTCTGAAAAAGCAGACTTATACAGGCATATGGGTAAAACAGAGAGTGTTGGGAGCTGGAGTGATAGCTCATGAAGCATGAGAACCTGCGTTCAATGCCCCAGAATCCATATATAAAAAGCCAGTAGTGGTAGCACACGCTTATAAGCCCTGATCTGGGGAGATGGAGACAGGCAGATCCCTGGGGCCTACTGGATGGTCAGCCTAGCAGAATCAGTAAGCTTCAAGTTCAACGAAAGGCCCTAAACCCAAAACACAAGGCAGAGCGCTATTGAGGAAGATACCTGATGTTGACATCTGGACTATACGCGTGTGTTGGCTAATCTTGGTTTCCAACTTAACACACCTGGGAAGAGGGACCCTCAAATGAGAAATTTCCTATAGCCGTATCTGTGGAACATTTCCTTAACTGATATTAACGCAGGCGGGCCCAGCCCGCTATGGGTAGTACTGTCTATCCTTAGGCATGTAGGCCTGGGCTGTATAAGAAAAACAGCTGAGAAGCCAGGGGAAGTAAGCCAGTAAACAGTGCTCTTCCTCCATAGCTCATGCTTCTGTACTGCCTCCAGGTTCTTGACTTGAGCTCAGCCCTGGCTTCCCTCAGCGATGCACTTTGAATTGAGAGCTGTGTAACAAAATAAATCTTCTCCTCTTCAAGTTGCTTTTGGTCATAGCATTTAATCATAGCAACAGAAAAACAAACCAAATAACACACATACATACAAAACACAGGATGTTCACAGGCAAGCTTAGGAAGAACCATAGGGAGATACAGAGACTATGGGGAGCTAAACAAGCTGCACTGGTTGCTGAGGGTCAAGATCTTGCCTGAGACCTTCTGCCCAGAGCCTGTCCTTGCTGTAAACTAGTTTGCCCAAACTCACACTAGTATGAACTAGTGACAGAAACTGAACCTTGCAGAGATGGTGAAGAGTGAAGAACATGCATAAGGCCAGGGCAGGCCGGGTGGGAAAGAATCAAAGAGAGCATTTTTTGCCTGAGGCTGTCCCTTAATGTCACAGTTCTGAAAGCAGACTGACTGATATGAGGCCTGGAGGCCTGCATGCTCCATGCTCTGTATAGATCCTACACAGAGTACATAAGACTCATGGGAAATCATCAGGAGCCAAACGTTAGTTTGACCTCTTGCTGTCTATTTTTAAATGCTCCAGTGGAGGGTGGTACTTCCCCTGCCACAGGTGAAGTTGAGGAAACTAATGTATTTTCCCATCTCTCTTAGGCACTCAAACATTCTAAGACATTCACTTACAATACAGAAATGACACTGCCCTGACCCAGTGAGCAAAACTGGGAGCAGAGATGGATATCCAGAGCGGAACTGCCTCACGCACCTGCTCCCTCGGATCTCAAGCTCAAAGGCTCTCTGTCCCCTGTAGGTTAAGTGAAATAGGAAGCTTTCTCTTGCCCATGTTAACCTCAGAAGACTTTGCTCTCTCTAGCCCCACAGTGCTGAGAGCTGACTCCACTGCCAGGGAGTTGTCCTGCCTTCTTCAGATATTTCCCAGAAACAGGCCCTGGTACATTGTGATACCTGGTAACTCCCCTGACCAACTTCTGTCTGCCTTCTGTTTGCACTTAGATCCACCATATGGATTCTCTCCAGTTAAAGCCATTACTCCTCTAAGCGGTTCTTCCAGACAGAATATGGAATGGTCTGAGCCAGTACTGCAGTGAGGGTCTCTCTTGTTAGCCTATGAGATGCAAACTTATATCCTGTAGGTGGATCTGGAAAGACAGTGGCCCAGCTGAGGGGTCCCAAGTAGTGGCGGATGGCTACACAGGCTCAGCTATGTAGAAGTGGAGGGAGGGGTCACAGTGGCCCCTACTACCAAAAACACAGATGAAGCTCTTCCTGTATCTTACCATACATCCTTCTCTGTCTTGCAGGTTTGTCCAAACTGTTGACTGCCTGTAGCTATGATAGCTATGAATGCTGCCCAGAACAAAGCCATAACTTTCTCAAAACTTGAAGAGATTGATGCTGTTGTTTGTTTACAACTACATCAATAACTTTTGTGTTGTGACAAAAATACCATGACCAGAAGCAACTTAAAGAAGGAAGTTTATTTTGTTTACAGTTCTAGAGGATTAGAGTCCATAATGGCAGGAAAGATATGGCACGGCAGCTGGTGCAGGAAGCTGAGCGATCACATTTCCATCTCACAAACAGTGGAGAGAAAGAACCAAAAGTGTGGCAAGTCTATAAACACCCAAGGCCCTCCTTCCAGTTATATGCATCTTCCTGCAAGGCTGTCCCTCTTAAAAGCTGCATAACCTCCCCGCAAACAGTACAACCAACTTGGGAGCAAGTGTTCAAGTACATGAGCCCATGGGGGACATCTCTCATTGAAACCACCACAGTAATTCAACTTTTAATAGAAAATTGTTTATTTATTCTTTAACAATTTCATACATGCAATCAATGTATCTTGATCGTATCTACTCCGCTGAGTTCAATTAGTGCTGCTTGTTGGAATAGCGACTGATCTCGTTGACTCGGTCTTGTGCAGATAACCCCAGCTGCTCTGAGTTCATAAATGCAATAGCAATGTCAGGTACAGAAGACAGCATTTCACAGCACTCCTCCCCATCCTTTAGCTCTTACACTCTTTCTGCCTCCTCTTCCACAGTGTTCCCTGAGCCTTGGAAAAGGGTGACTATAGATGCCCCCATTAAGGAAGTGACTCAACATTTTTGGCTGGTTCTCAAATGTAACTTTGTACATGATAATTTTCCACAATGTCAAAACACTGGACATACCGGAAAGGTGAATCAGAAGGTACATTTCCTTGTCAATACAGCAAAAAGGCAGAATTGTCTCCAGAGAAAACTTTCACTGTTCTGGTTTGTTTTCTGTTGCTGTGATAAACACCAAGACCAAAAGCCACTTAGGTAACAAAGGATTTATTTCATCTTATAGATTAATCCATCCAGAGGGAAGCCAGGGCAGGAGCTCAGGCAGAGACCATGAAGGAATGCTGCTTACTGATTGGGCTCCTGGCTCAAGGTCAGTTGTGTTTCCTATATAGCCCAAGACCACTTCCTTAGGGATGATATTACCCACAGTGGGTTGGGCCCACTTTCATTGGTTAGCAATCAAGAAAATGCCCCCACTGACATGCCCACCGGCCAGTCTGATATAGGAAATTCCTCAGCTGAAGTTCCCTCTTCCCAGGAGTGTCAAGTTGCCAACTAAAGTTAACTAACACTGTGGCTCCTCGTTTGCATCCTTAATCTAAGTTACAAATTTTAAGAATAGGGTAGCAGTCTTTGCCATCTATTTTGAAATTTTTTGTATGGTGGTCATTTTTATTACCCTGAAATTTCAAAAGAAATTGTTGGGTTTGGGAAATGACTCAGTTAATAAAGTGTTTGCTGTACAATCTTGAGGACCTGAGTTTGATTTGTAAAAAAGCTACACATGGTGGTGTACACTATAAATCCCAGTACTGGGAGGTGGAAACAGGAGATTCTCTAGGGCTCTCTGGCTAGCCAAGCCTAGTCAAATCTACAAGTCAAAGGCCAGTGAGAGACCATGTCTCAAAACACAAGGAGTACAGTAAGATAGTGATAACACATTTGCACACACATGTGCACACAAGCACATGTACATACACATAAGAAACTGATGTTGAAAGAGCTCTGTCTTCATATTCTTATATTTATATTTATGTGTTCCACTCCCACTTCAGAAAGAATTTGTTGCCAGTCATCAGGTCCACAATATACATAAAAACTGATGATTTGTGGCAACTTTACTAGATATAAAAACTCAGAGATTTATCATAGGAATATAATTTTAAAAAATAGTGAGCAGTGCTATTTATCTCTCACCATAGTCTTCCAAGTCTAATGCAGTCCTTTCCCACTTCATATCACTACATTCTACCACCCTCCCAAGAAGGATCCCTGCCATCCACCTACAGCCGTTTATTATTAATCTTGACTTCTCTGGATTTTCAAGTTTAAATGTGCATATCTAAGATTTCAAAGCTAGCACCCAGCTATGAGAAAGAACATGTGATGTTTGTCTGTCTGAGTCTGAGTGACCTCACTCAGGATGATTGCTTCACCAAAGACTCTTAGAAAAAGTCATATGGAAACCTACCACTACAGAAACTTCTTCAAGAACACATCATAAAAAGAGATTAAAAGGAGCTGTCCAGAAGCTGTTGATCATGGGTACCACAGACCCTCAAACAATACTGGCAATTGCTGCCAATCTTGGTTACCCATAAAAACTGTATAGTAAGAGACTATTACTAAATACACTACATATATGAGCTATAGAAATTAGGCTGGTCCAGGCAGACCCAGATGGATTCACAGCAGAATTCTACCAGACATTAAAAGAAGATCTACAACCAATATTGTTTAAATTATTCAAAAAGATAGAAACAGATAGAGAAGTCCCAAACTCCTTCTATGAAGCCAGTATCAATCTAATCCCAAAACCAGGTAAAGATATAACAACAAAAAAGAAAACTACAGGTCCATATCCCTAATGAATATGGATGTAAACATATTCAACAAAATACTCGCAAACCACATACAGACATATATCAAAAAGATCATCCACCATGATCAAGTAGGCTTTATTCCAAATATAGGACTAAGTCAATAAATGCAATAAAATGTATAAATGGACTTAAAGACAAAAATCTCATGGTCATCTCAATAGATACAGAAAGGGCCTTTGACAAAATCCAACATGTATTCATGTTAAAAGTCCTGGACAGAATTGGTCTGAAGAGAACATACCTCAGCATAATTAAAGCTATATACAACAAAACCATAACCAACATCATTCTAAAAGGAGAAAAACCGGAAGCATTCCCATTAAAATCAAGAACCAGACAAGGCTGTTCACTATCTCCACTCCTTTTCAATATAGTGTTTAAATTTCTTGCAAGACCAACAAGAAAAAAGAAGGAAATCAAAGGAGTACTAACTAGAAAAGAAGAGGTCAAATCTGTATTTGCAGATGATATATTATGCATAAGAGATCCCAAAACTTCCACCAGAAAACTGTTAGAAATTATTCTCACTTTCAGCAAAGTGACAGGTTACAAAATCAACTTACAAAAACCAGTAGCCTTTCTATATACCAATAACAAGAAATCAAAAAAAGCATTCAAGAAAACCCTCCCATTTTCAATAACCTCAAAAAATAAAATATTTAGGAATAAACCTAGCTAAAGACATTAAAAATCTCTACAATGAAAATTTCAAATGTTTAAAGAAAAAGATAGAGGAAGACATTAAAAGATGGAAGGTCCTGTCATGCTCATAAATTGATAGAATCAGTATTGTGAAAATGACTGTCTTCCAAAAGCAATCTATAGATTCAATGCAATGCCAGTCAAAATACCCACAACATTCTTCACCAAGGTAGAAAAACAAGTGCTACAATTCATACGGAAACACAAAAGACCCCAGATAACCAAAGTAAGTTTGGGAAAAAGAAAACCGCTGGAGGGATCACCATACCAGATCTCAGATTATATTACAGAGCTATAGTCACAAAAACCTCATGGTTCTGGCACAAAAATAGACATATAGAGCAATGGAACATAATAGAAGACCTGAACTGTTGTAAGCCATGAATCAGAGAAAACAGCCAGCTTATAGTTTGATTCCATCTCAGAGAAACCAGCTCTAGGGAAATTCCACCCCCTATGACCACCTGTAGGTAATGTTGATAAACTCATTCTTTGATCCTTATAACTAAGCTTCACAGGAATGTCCTGGGGCCTGACCAAATGGCTCACCTTCTTTATCTCACCGGGAGCTGAGCTACAAAGGAAGCCCTGACCGGCGCCATGGTCTAGCACTCTCCTCTGGTTCAAAGCCCCTGCCTCCCCTCTTAGTGCCACCTTCCTGATATGCATACAACTTTATGGTGGGCTTTGAAGGTTAGAGATAGTGTCTCTCTGTTAATTATCACATTCCTGTGTGGGTGCATCTGTATTCCTGCCTCCCCAAAGCTTTGTATAAATACCCCATAGAAGAATAAAGGTGCAAGGCTTGAGAGAGGCCATCTGTTTTGCATGTTCCATCTGTCTGTCCCTACTCATTTCAGGTTCCTAAAGGGTCTCAAGCTCTAGTTGCTGTTCCGTGGGCCGGGACACTGAACATAAGCATATGCAATTTCAGCCACCTGATATTTGACATAGGTGCCAAGAACCCATAATGGAGGAACAACAGCATCTTTCAGCAAATGGTGCTGACAAAACTGGATCTCCATCTGTAGAAGAATGAAATTGAACCCTTATCTTTCATACTGCACAAATGGATCAAAGACCTCAATGCATAACATGAAACTCTGAAACTGCTAAAAGAAAACACAGGCAGTACCCTCCAAGATACAATGTAGGAAAGGACTTTCTAAACTAGACATCAGTTGCTCAGGCATTAAGGTCAACAATCAATATGTGGAAATTTATTAAGCTACAAAGTTTCTGCACAGCAAAAGAAACAACAAAGGAAGGGAAGAGGAAACCCACTGAGTAGGGAAAATCTTTACCAGCTACACATCCAACAGAGGATTAATATCCAGAATATACAAAGAACTCAAAAACAAATAAATAAGAAAATAATCGACCCAAAATAAGATAGGCCATAGACCTGAACAGAGGGTTCTCAAATGACAAAATAAAAATGGCTAAGAAATACCTTAAAAAGTGCTCAACATCCTTAGTAATTATAGAAATGCAAATTTTAAAAACCACTTTAAGATTCAATTTCACCTCAGTCAGACTAGCTAAGACCAAGAGAACGAAAGACATCAACTGCTGGAGAGGATGTGGAGAAAGGGGAACGCTCATTCACAGCTGAAGGAAATGTAAATTCATGCAACCACGATGGAACAAAATGTGGAGACGTCTCAAAACACTGAAAATGAATTTATCGTATGATCCTGTTATACCACTCCTTGGCATACACCCAAAGGACTCATCCTATTT
This sequence comes from Eospalax fontanierii, assembly GCA_035773235.1. NCBI lineage: Eukaryota > Metazoa > Chordata > Mammalia > Rodentia > Spalacidae > Eospalax > Eospalax fontanierii. Next base: position 115,357,335 of record CM069524.1, read on the forward strand.
TAGAGACACCTGCATCCATGTTTTTTGCTGATCTCTTCACAATAGCTAAAAAATGGAAACAACCTAAATGTCCCTCAGCTAATGAGTGGATAATGAAAATGTGGTATACTTACACAATGGAGTTCTACACATCACTAAGAAACGATGAAATGATGAAATTTGCAGGCAAATGGATGGAAATAGAGAGTGTTATACTCAGAAATGTAACACAAACGCAGAAAAGCAAGTGATGTATGTTCTCCCTCATTTGTGGATTATAGCACCAATCCCTTATATGTGGGTATAGATCCTGATGTAACACCAGGAGTCAGGAAAAGAGAAAGAATACTGGAGGTAAAGGAAAAGAAATAACCAGAAAAAGGAGGATAGTGGGAGACAGATGTTACCAAGTAGGAGGGGAGGAAAGTGGGAGCGTTTGGCAGGGAGGAGAGGAGGGACTTGCAGGTGATCACATTGTGTGGGGGAGTCAAGAGGGGGGACTGAGGGAGGTGAGTGTTAACGTGGAGAAGATGGGGATAATGCTGGTCCTGGGAAGGGAGGAAGTAGGTTGTATAGGAGGGGGAAAAGCAAATATGAGTGAATCCTGGAGGGCCAGGGAAGCCAGAGAGAAATGTGATGCCACCAAAACCCCCTGGTAATGCACAACCAGTGTGTAAACACAAGTGCATCTGTATATCTGGGGGCTTTGGCAAGGAACAACAGAAGACAGAAGATACTTCCCTTTGTGTTGTTGGTGAGAGTTGTCCAAGAGACTCCCACAATAATACAGGCTACTGCCAACGTTCTTTATTCTTTCCCAGAACTAAAAGACAATACCCTACTACTGAAGACAAGACATACTTGAGATACAGCACTCAGAGCAATGGAGCAGGAACTGACCTGGAAGCCTTCCATCTGAACTTTAGTTCCCAAAATGCCAGATGATAACATGCAAGCTGCTAAGGGAGAAAACAAATCAATGGTCCAACACAACCCTAAATTCTAATAACCATAACAACAATCACAGCATACTGCCTCTATTGGTGCAATAGTAGCACTGTCTCCTGGGAAGTAATCAATAGCTACCTAATTGGACTTAAAACCCTCTCAAAGGGAATGTACTCATGGGTGGCCCTATAGACTCAGCCAATCCATAGGGTTGAAGAGGGCACAGTTCCTAGGGAGAACCTATCTCTGTCATATCTCTAGAAAAATGAAATGCCTTGCCATAAGTTAAATATGGATCCTTATATCTACAGACAAACATACAGTACTCCACTCATCAAAGAAGCTTCTTTTTGCAACAGATGGAGGCTACTGCAGAATTCTTCAACTGGTCAGACACAGAGAATATATGACTGAGAGATACCAAGTCATAGGTGATGTATCTACAGTTCAACCTCTATAGCTAAGGCTCATGGAACAAGGAGAGAGAAAACTAAAGCATCTGTCAACTCTCATCAGTGAAGCTTCCTTATAAAACATAATGCTATGCATACTGAAGGCCATAAGTACCTAAGTTTTATAGAATAAGAGACTGCAGAGTGTGTATCCCTGGATAGGACTCCTATATTGAACCTCACCCACCTATGGATCAGAGATCATTGTGGAAGAGGGGGTGGAAAGATTGTAAGAGCCAGGGCTGGTTCGTGAACTTGGGGAAGCAGAAAGGCTTTCAGACTACTTGAAGCTTGCACATGTCAAATTGTGGCAATGATGGCACTGAACACAGAACCCACTCTAACTCAAATTAGAGAAAGGTCCGGTGTGAAATGACAGAAATTGGTGGAAGGCCAGACCTAAACGGAGAACTATTAGAGACTGATTACTACTGGGACAGGGAGAGTATGCCTTTCTTATGATCACTACATAACCTGACCAGACTCCAGTGGATGAATTTGCACTTAAAAGACATCTGGGCACTAATGTTTGACTGGATGAGACTTAACAAGTATGACAGAATACATGAGACATGGCAGAGGTTGGGAGAAGAGGTGGATGGAGGAGGGGGGGGTCTAACTTTTATTACAAACTGTTGTATGAAATATATAAAATTCAATTTTAAAAAAGAATACAATATCAAGGAAATAATTGATTATTGTTATATGTTATAAAAACTGGCCGGCAGATTTATAATTATGTTCTTTGGCAGTCATGGTCCAGGACAGTTGTCAGAGGGTAATGTAGAACAAAGATATCATTTTCAGATTCTGGAATCAAAAGGGATATCTACCCTGGATCTTCTTATACTGGACACTAGGGAACCAAAAATAACTGTCTGAAAATCCCTAGAGTTAATATAGACTTCATCTCACTAAAAGTAATTCCTAGAAGCCATAAAACCAGGGACTATGACTCAGTCCTGAGGATATTATCTTAATAATTTCGTATATTCAGTAAACAAAACAACTTAAAGCAACAGAAACCTTGTTCTCATGGTCTAGAGGCTGGGATGTCCATGATAAGACACCAGAAGTTTTGGAGTCTGGTGAGAGTCTATATCCTGATCCACAGGCAGTCATTTTCTCCCTGGGTCCTCATGGGGCAGACAAAGCAGGGTAGTTCTCTGGAATCTCTTTTGAAGGGCACTAATCCACTCACAAGGGTTCTGCACTCTTTGCCTAATCACTTCCCAAAATCTCCACTTTCTAATACCATCACCTTGAAGAACTGAGTCTCATCTGTACTGTGTGTGTGTTAATGAATGTGCAGCTGCATGTGTACATATCGGTGTGTGCAGAGGACAGTCTCAGCTGTCATTCCCCAGGTACTATCCACCTTATATTTGTGAGCCAGGGTCTTCACTGGCCTGGAGCTCATCAAGCTGGCTATGCTGTCTGGCCAATGAACCTAACAGATCCTCCTGTCTCTGCTTCCACCGTTCTGGGATCACATGCTTGAGCCATCACATTCAGCTTTGTTTTGTGTTTCATTTATGTGGGTTCTAGGGATTGAACTCAGATTTTTATTCTTACAAGGCAAGCACTTGACAATTAAGCCATCTCCTTAGCCCCAACATACGAATTTTGAGGCTATAATGTTCAAACAGGGACTAGAGGAAAGATCTTCTTTGGCCACATCATCCTCTGATAATGCTAGATGTCCTTTAACATGGCCATCTCAAGAGAAACTATGCAGTGGTGTTGAGAAATGAAATGAAAATGGTTTCCTGGATAGCACATTAAAGCCCAGAGTTCCTCATCTACAGAGGGAGTAGACAGTGTCTTGCAGAGTTTGGTCCCTCAGGAGGAGATGCTAGTGGGTAACCTTATCTCAATAAGCAAAGAGGTAAATATCAAATGCAACAAAAAAGAAATGTCACCAGATGCCAGAAGCAACAGCTGCCTATGGAAGGAGTGATGGGAGCTGGAGTGGACTGTGGCCAGTGGACTTCCCTGCCCAGCCTGCTATGTGTGGGGCAAGACTCAGTCCTAAGGATTGTGCTGATGCTCAGTGACAGGTGTCTGAACCTAATCCTCAGACCTCTGCTTCTCTGGCACATGCTTGTGATGCCCACCTGCTGGGATGGCAAGCTGCCTGTCATGGCAGAGATGCTCCATTCACTTGGCCCTGCCAGTTAAATCCAGACTTAATAGAAAGAGGCATAAGTATGGCCCCTGCCATGCAAATGGATTGCTCCAGCATCCAGAGCCCAGCTGAGCCTCCTGGCAGCAATAAGCTGTGTGTCCTGAGGGCCTCAGCCTCCTCCCCAACCTGAACCAAAGAAGCATCCAGCAGTACCTTCCAACTGCAGAGCCTTCCAGAGAAATTCATTCTGCTTTAGGGGTGGTGATATCCACTAGAGAAAAGTGTGCCTGTCTTTGAAGGCTGAGTGAAGCATAGCCTGAAGGTGGAGGAACAGGCCTCACGTTCAACAAATGCCTACCGGTCCCGATGGGCTATGTGTACCTGACAGGGCTGTTGAGAGCAGGACTGGGTGGGAGGAGGCATGGGGGACGCTGGTATGATTGTAACTCATGTCAGGGACTAAGTACGTATCTTTGTGGTGAGTGTGCTATTATATGCTCACCCCCGTGTGCCCCTCTTCTGAGCCCTGCAACACAGTGAGTGCTTTCATAGACCCTCATTCTCACGGAGGAGTAAAGTGTTTTACTGCGCACACATCTAGTCCCAGCTCTAGGGAAGCTGAGACAAGAGGATTCCTGGGGCTCTCTGGCCAACCATCTTAGCCTACTTGGTGAGTTCCAGGCCAGTGAGAGACCTTGTCTCAAAAACAAGGCAGTTGGTACCTGCAGAATAACGCTGGAAGTTGTCCTCTCTCTCTCTCTTCTCTCTCTCTCTCTCTCTCTCTCTCTCTCTCTCTCTCTCTCTCTAATTTTCTGGAAAAGGAATCTCCCTCACTGGAGAAGACAGAAGAGCATTCCCCTAACCGGAGCAGATGGAGGCATGAAATGAGCACTGGTCCATCAGCTGATGGCTTACTGGCTGGAGTGGTAAGTATATGGACTCAGTGCTTTCTTCCAGATGCCTCCTGACACCTATGGCTGCTACCACCTAAAATAGATGTGTTTCCTATTCCTCCAGGAAGCTCCAGAAGCTCAAGGAAATGAAAAAAAGGAAGGAAGGAAGGAAGGAAGGAAGGAAGGAAGGAAGGAAGGAAGGAAGGAAGGAAGGAAGGAAGGGAGGGAGGGAGGGAGGGAGGGAGGGAGGGAGGGAGGGAGGGAGGGAGGGAGGGAGGGAAGGAGGTATTGAGGAAGAGAGGGGAAGAGAAAGAAACCCAAATTCTCAAGACTGATGACTTAGGGAACACGGTGGAGGGAGAGAACTGACTCTCATCAAGTTGTCCTCAGATCTCCACACGCACGCCAGGGCAGGTGCATGCAAACACACAGACAGACAGACAGACGCACACACACACATACACACAAACACACACAAATAAATGTAATAATTTTTTTTTAAAAAGAGGGTAATCCAGCTTTTCAGTTGAGTAGAAGAATTAACTTTCCTTTTCATGATTTTCTCTCAAATATAAACCTTCCGGTTGGAAAACAATGCACTGCTCAGCACTGGACTGAATGCTTCACTTAATCATCTTCCCAGCTTGATCTCAGATTATATTAATCACTAATTAATACTTTTTCCCTTTTTCTTCATGCATACTGCTTAATAACATGTCTTTATCTGTCTGGTGCCACCACCTCATTTAGATGCAAACATCCACAGGTTTTTTTAAATACCCTGGAGCAATTTCTCTTTTAAATACTTTTGGTGAGTTGCCTTAAAGTAGTAAGTGAACCAAGGAGATGTAGCATGAAATTACATTCCATCGCTGGAGCCTTTGTAATTAAATAAAAATGTGTCACTTACAAGCCTGTAATACTTCCTGGATTTTCTGGAAGATATCTTGGCTTTATTTGTTAATGGTATTGATACCATGTTCTCAAGGATCTCCCGGGTTTGAGAACACTGGGGAGTCTTTGCTAAAGTATCTGGAGATTCTTTAATCAAAAGCATTGCTCATGGGTCTGGGGAAATGGTTCAGTGGGTAAATCATTTGCTACACAAGCATGAGGACCAGAGTTCAAATCCTCGGCACCCAAGTGCTGTGCTGTTGTGGTGGCCTGTCTGCAATTCTAGCATGCAGGAGGCAGAGACAGAGGATCCCTAGAGCAAGGTGACTAGCTGGACTAGCTGAATCAGCAAAATCTGGGCGCAAGTGAGAGATATACCTCAATGAATAAAGTGGAGAGTATACACACTCTCATGTGTGATCTCACACACATAGGCACACACACACACACACACACGAAAGAAAAGCATTGGTCTTTCTACTTGAAGATGGGAGCAAGCATCATGGCAAAGACCCACTGACCTTGGGAACCAAGTAAATTGGGACTGAACCTCAGCTAACATTTCCCTTTAGAATGACCTTGAGCCATTTACTAGATCTCTTTGCACTTTAAAGATTTTTTTTTTTGTCAAATACAGTAATGCCAGTACACAAGCTTTGGTGGGAATTAAAAGGTCTGCGTAATGTCTATCTTGATAGTGGGTTTTTTTAAGATTTTATTTTATTTTCATTTTTTGTTTTATTTTTAATTTATGTGCATGTGCTTACATGTGTGTGTGAGTCTTCTTCCTTTCCTGTAGATGCCTTCAGAGGCCAAGGGGGCTTAGATCTCCTGGAGCTGGAATTTAAAATGGTTGTGCGCCATCTAACATGGGTGCTGGGAACAGAACTCTGGTCCGCTAGAGGAGCAGCAAGCACTCTTCTTTACTGCTCCCCAATCCTGATGTTAGTGTTTTCCTATTATAATAATCAGTGATACTAGGAAAAGACAGAGCACTTATATCTCTCTTAAAGACAGTTCTTAATATATTTATCTTGAGGTAAATTACAGAGATTATTATAGCCCTAGACCACAGGAGTTCTAGTGAATAGCTATATACAGCTTTTTGCAGTGCCAAATCACGTAATTTTTCAGGATACAGTGTGTGTGTGTATGCGTGTGTGTGTGTGTATGTGTGCGTGCGTGCGCTTTTAGTAATAGAAAAACACACTCAAGAACAAAAGCATTTAAATTCATGTTGCTATTGCCAAAAGCAGAAAGGACTAGAAGTGAACACCACAGTGTCCATTCCTAACCTTCTCTGCTTTCAGATTTCCTGGTCACAGGACTCAGGCCCTTTGCTGAGAGCAAAAGAATGCCCCCAAATTTTCTTTATTTCTGTGCCTTTATTATCTATAATTCAATGGAGTAGCACTAACTTTTTTTTAGACAATCTTTCTCTGTGTATGCTCCATGTTTCAGTGTGTGCTGTATGTTTCTGTATGTTTCTGTGTGTTCCATATTTAGGTGGATACGTGTACATCTGTGTGTATGCCTATCGAGACCAGAGGACAACAAGGAGTGTCAGAGGAGCCAATCACCTTTCTTTTCAGATTTTAAAAAAATCTGTGTGGAGTTCAGAAGAGGGGTCGAATCGCCCGAAACTGGAGTGACAGGCAGTTGTAGAGGTCCTGACATGAGTTCTAGGAACTAAACACTGGTCTTCTGAAAGAACAGCATGAATCCTAACAACTGAGCCATCTCACAGCCCCCAATCTACTTTTTGTTTTTGTTTTTGTTTTGACACAGGATCTCTCATTGGCCTAGAACTCACTAAGTAAACTATGCTGGCTCGTCAATAAATTCTAGCAACTCATCTGTCCGTCCAGTGCTGAGATTACAACCTTGAACCACCACATTTGGCTTCGTGTGTGTGCGTGAGTGTGTGTGTGTGTGTGCGCACGCGTGCACGCACACGCACACGTTTGTGTTCATGTGCCTATGTATGCACACATAGAGGCCAGAGAGTAATATCAGGATGTCTTCCTCTATCACTCTCCCTCTTAATTTTGTGAAACAAGGTCTCTTCACTGAGCCTGAAGCTCTCCGTTTTGGCTGACTGATCTCCCTATCTGCCCTCATTACAATCACACAGCATTGTTCTCTGGTGGTATCTAGTACTGTCCAGGGACCAGTGCCACACTGCAAAGGTGACAATTTCTCTCTAGGGAAGAAATAAGATCAGGACAGAGCTAGTAGACAGGACTTTAACCTTACTCATCCATCTAAGGTTGAGAACACACCAACTACACGCATATGTCTTATACTTAGACATACAGTTGCCTCTTTGGATGTCACTGACCCAGGCAGTGTGAGGCTGGATGTCTGGGAATGTCAAGAAAGGCACAAGAGCCAGGTGACAATAAAGAACCAGGTCACCTAGGAAACGAAAACAGGACCAAATATGAATTCACGGTTCTTATGTCTTACCTCTTACATTGTTGTGACCAAAAACCTGACAAAATCAAATTAAAGAAGAGTTTACTTTGGCACTTATTCAAGGCAATCATTCCTCCGTGCGAGATAAGGACAGTGACAGAGTGTGAGGCAGCTGGTTACACTGCATCCACAGACAGGAGGTAGGGAGGGGGATGCTGGTGCTCAGCTTGGTTTCTCCTTCTTATTCAGTCCAAAGACCCCAGCCCGTAGGATGGTGCTTCCCGCAATCAGGGGAGTCTTCCCACTTCACTTAAACCTAATGAAGAAACTCCCTCACAGACACACCCAGAGGTTTGTCTACTAGGTGATCCTAGATTCTGTCAGGTTGACAGTACTGACCATCATACAGCCTTCTCTGCTATTTCTCTGCCTATCAGCTCACACATAAAGTGGTTAAGTACAACACGCCTCTGGGTCTACCACTGATAGGTAGCATAGTTTACTAACCTTTGATCTCTCAAGCTACTTTTTCCCATGGACTCGTTTCTCTCCTTCACCCATCACAACACCTCATCCTCACCTGCCTCCATCTGAGCATGGAGTTTCCACAGCAGGGTCACTCATATGCTGCTCCTTAAACAATAAATTCTCCCCTTGTGTGAGAGACTTCCTGGGGAGACACAACACACAGGTCTACTCACCGCAGAAAAAAAAAAGAACCAATGCAGACCTAAATAAAGATTACACCAAAGTCTAGACTGGTGAACCTGCATTTTTTATTTATTTATTTTTATTTTATGTGTATGAATGTGCTGCATGTGTTTAAGAACGCCCGTGTCCTGCAATGCCCTCAGAGGACAGAAGGGGGCATCCGATCCCCTAGAGCTGGAGTTACAGACGCTTGTCAGCTGGCCAAGTTGGTGCTAGGATTCAAACCTAGGTCTTCTGCAAGAACAGCCAGTGCTCTTAACTGCTGAGCCCTCTCCAGCTCCAAACCTCCATTGTTATTGGAGTTACTAACAAGAGTGTGGGGTATGGGTGAGGAGTTACTTACAGGAGCAGGAATGACTACAAAGCAGTTGCATCACCAAAAGTCGTCCCCATAACGTGGGTGATAACTCACAAATACTGAAGCTCTTTACAAGTTTGCAGGCAGCTCAACAGTTCAGAGACTCTCTTCCAGGCAGCTCTGCTGGTTAGTCATGCCCCAACACCATCCAATCCCATACACAGAGGGGGAGCTGTTTACAATGTTACAATTCCCCGGAAATTGCTATATAAAACCCTGTCCCTCAAAACCTAACAACTACTCCTCCTCCAGGAAGCCCGCAGGACCTGCTTCATCTTACAGGCTTCCTCCATCACCTGTGGACTCCTAGAACTCTCATCCTTTAATCAAGTTTTTAGCAGGTTCATCCCTTCCTGTTGCCACCCTGCCTCCATTGATAGGGAAGAATTATAAACTGCATCCTGGAACTTCTGGAAGTTCTGCACTTCACAGGGTTTTTGTCACAGGCAACAACATGCAAATAAATAGCAGCTTCTCTGAAAGGGCCAGGAAGGCTCGGAAACCCCTAGGATGGCTCCTCCTTCCTGAGACAGGAGAGCTCAGCGCCTTGCTTTTGTACTGGGTCCAGAGTCCAACTTCCCGGCCAGGCAGCAAACTCCAGCCCCAACACATACCTCTGTGCTTTGGACAAAAGCTATCATTTGAATCTGTATTGTCTCCTAAGGGCCCATATGTTGACTGGTCGCCAGGCTGGCCACTAATGGGAGATGGTGAGAATTAGATGGAGCCTAGTTAGAGTTCTTTAGGTCACAGGGGCCCTTGAAGGAGTGTGTGGAACCTCAGTTTCTTTCTCTTTCCATTATCTATCTATCATCATCTATCTATCATCTATCTGTTTATTTATTGGGTTTTTGAGACAAGTTTCATGTACCCTAGGCTGGCTTCAAACTCACTACAGAGCTCAGGATGACCTTAAACTTCTGACCCTCTTGTCTCTATTTCCTGAGTGCTGGGATTACAGATGTGCACCACTATTCTTAGTTAATGCAATGTTGAGGGTAGAACCCAGGGTTTGTGCGTACTAGACAAACACTCTACCCACTGAGCTACAATCCCAGGCTTCAGCCTCTATCTATCTTTTGCTTTCTGCTCATAAGGTGAGTAGTTTTGCTACACACTTATGCCTCTGAACAGACTAGAAGCAACTGATCGCAATCTATAAGCTCCAAAACCATGAGTCAAAAAAAAAAGAAAGAAAACCAACCTTTTCTCTTTATAAGTTGACTTATTTAAGATATTTGCTATAGTGACAGAAAGTTGGGTAACAGAAGATTTCTACTGAGTTTCAAGCCTAGAAACTAACATAAAATTGGGGTGATACAGTGGAAGTCATACATACCATAAGAAGAAGTCACATCAGAGTTAGGCTCACTGATTCTGGCATATTCTACTTTCAGCAGAGGGAAAAGAAACAGCGCACCAAGAATTATACACTGTTGAGCCCAACAAGTTACAGCAACATCCTGCCCTTAACATATAAACCAACACATATTCCCACAAAATAGATTTCTGCTTGAAAGAAAATGGATAATCTGATCTAGAATACATTGTGGCTTCAGCCCATTTGAAAACTGAAGGGGATAAAGCCTGTCAATTCTCCTTTAGAATTTACCTCCTAAATTTAAAAAAAAAAAAAAAAAAAGAAAGAAAGAAATTACTCATAAGCTTCAAAGCAACCCTCTGCCTTATCTTTGCCTTCCTTTCCACAAACCTGGCATTTCCATTAAACTCTCCTTCATAAAAATCGGTTTGGGGAGCAGATGGACAGGAGAAATGCTGGTGGTAAACGGCAGCGGCTCCCACTGCTGAAGCTGTTTCTGTTGACTTGCTGCAGTCAGTCATCACAAGGGTGCCCATAAAATCAGCCATGCCCCTTGTGTTTTTTTCGAGCCAGGTACTTAGGGGCCCTCCTAATCCTACCCCGGCCATCTGTGACAGGGCTGGGCCTATGTGAAATTTCATCAGCTGGCTAGTAGATCAGTGAATATGCACTGAGCACAAAGTGCACTCATATCTGTGCTGGGAGTTGAGGGGCACTAAAGGTATTATTCATTCTTTCCCATGTGTTTACAGATGGCCATGGCATCTTAGACACCATCCATTCCAGACACTAGTGCCCAGGACAGCCAACATGACCCAAAAGTTACAATCTCTTGAGAGATGGTGCTGAGTGATCAATTAGGATCATTTCAGATCAGAGTCAGTAAGTACTGTGGAAAGAACAGAACAAGGCAATGACTCGGGGAAGGGTGTGAAGAAGATTCTAGAAAAGTCCATCTGGTGCTAGGGAGATGGTTCGGTAGCACAAGCTGGGAACCAGAGTTTGGATCTCCAGAATCCACATAAACACTGTGTGGGTATGGTAGTTGCCTAGAATCTTGGCACTTAGGAGGCAGAGACAGGAAATCCCCAGGGCACAACAAGCAGAACACCAAGACGGAAGACTTTCACGTGCATACGCACCCAGGTACACACACACACACACACACACACACACACACACACACACACACACAGTCATCTGTGGGACTGGGGAGACAACTCAGTCAGTATAGCGCCTGGGCATAATGTGGGTTTGCAGACATTATACCTTGTCTTGGCTGCTTGTGGAGTCCTGGATGCTCACTGTACACCATATCTCTTCTAGGCCTGGAGACAGCCCGCTATTCGTGGGCTCCACCATCCCTCTGCCTTGTTCCTCCCCCGGATCTCCTCACCGTACCTTGCCCTTACTTTCACTTGTCAGCTCCCTGGGACCACACATGGTGCCAGTACTCATATAACCCTGGCTGATCACTGGACACCACACTGACAAGAACCTTACACTCTTCATGATTTCTCATGATACGCTGACGAGATGGTGCTGTTATTATCTCTACACTATGTGCTCTTTGCCTTAGTTACAGTAAGTTTGGCATCAATATGCAGTCTACACAGTTTGAAAGTCTATTTCCTTCTGACTTTCTGCAGGCTGATTTTACACATTTTACTCACTTGCCTGATTCCTCATCCAATTATTTTTCATATTTTTCTATAGACTTGCAGTCTTTTTATGACAATAACTATAAATACAGATAACTGTAAGTAGGTATACCCTCTATATGTGTGTGTGTGTGTGTGTGTATATATATATATATATATATATATATATATATATATATATATATATCAAAATGTTGATGTAGATACCATAAGAATCTGAAAACTAAACTTAATCTCTGATTCTATGGCTTATAGAAAACCTAAGGCAGGCTGGGGAGATAACTCAGCCAATAAAGTGCTCTTTTACAAGCATGAGAACCTGAGTTTGATACCCAGAACTCACATTTTAAAAGCTGGGTATGGTGACATGTGTTTGTAATCCCAGCACTGTGCAAGTGGACACAGGTAGGTCCCTGGGGCTCTCCGGCCAGCCAGTTTACTCTGCTTGATGAATTGCAGGACAGTATAGAGTCTTCCTTAAAAAACAACATGGACAGCATCTGAGCCCTGACGTCCAAGGTTGTTCTTTCCACATGCACACATATGCATATTCACATTTAGTACATATACATGTGCTCTTACACACACAGGAGCACACACACACACACACACACACACACACACACACTGTTCAAAGCCCTCCCCATAATAATCACCAATTGCAAAGAAAACCTCCTCTGAGCCAGTTGTGGTGACACACTCCTTCCAGCTCTCAGGAGGAGGAGGCAGGCAGATCTCTATGAGTTCGAGGCCAGCCTGGTCTACATAGTGAGTTCCAGGACAGCTGGGGCCACAAGGAGACCTTATCTCATAAAAAAAGAACCCCCCTTAAAAAAAATAACCTCCTCTGAAACACTTCACTGAATCTTGTAGGAAATTCATCCAACTTGGCAAGTTTAAATGGGCTTGATCACACACAGGCCCTAGTGATTCTCTTCGGGAGCTGGGCACAATCTACCACTTGCCAGCTCCACCATTCCTCTGTCTCGTTCCTCCTTAGGAGCTCTGGTCCATGCCTTCTTCCTTCATTTTGCTAGTCAGTTCAGCCACTGTACTCAGGGATTTCATCATGAGTTTGCACTGTCTACCCCACAAAGACTTTCTCAAATCATATCTCCAAATGAATCCTGCTGCCCTGAGGGGACTTCAGTGTGTACATCTGCCTGCATTATCAGTGAATTTCAGTGGATCCTCCACCTGGGCTGTGAGTCTACAGGGTCCCACTGAAGTGGAGTAGTGTGAGGGCCAGACACACAAGGCTCTCCAGAATCAACAACAAACCCACTGACAAGCAAGGATTGCTGACAAATGAGCTCTCTTCCCCTGGTATCCAGTGGAATGTTCATTCCTAGGGCATGAAGTAATAGGAGCAGGTAGTGTCTGTGGACTACCCAAACAACGAACCATGCTGGACAGCAGTGTGTGGAGCTGCAGGCAGAGAGTTGCTCTTCTCATAGGTTAGTGAAGAAATGACTAGCAGTCTTCTAGCCAGTCTCTAGCCCTGAAAACAGTCTTTTCATATTTAAAGGGGCAATGGCTAATGACACGTGGTAAAACTCATATTTGTAACTCATGACCAAGAAAGCTCAACTTCGGGGAATTAATGATCACAAAAGGAAGTTCACCATGGCAGAAACCATAATCAGTAAAGATCTGTTAGTAATAATAAAAGTGACAGGCAAATTAAACCTCTGAAGCAAAAGTTATATAAAAAGAATGAATTTAAACTAAAAAATCACTTCAGAAAAGTAAAAGTGGAAACAATTAGAGACTGCTTGCTTATACTTTATAGACTTCTGAGCCAGAAATTAAACTGGGATATAGAATTTTCTCTGAAAGACATGCCTTCAATGAACAATACTGGGTGTAGGACTAGTTTTTATTCAAATATCTGTATTTTGCAAGGGGAGTGGAAGGACTGAATGGAGGGAGAAGGAGATCAGGAATGGAGTCCTCGGGCCAAGTACAAAGAGGTTTTTGAACTGTGGCCAAAGTCTGTACACTTGATTGATTGTTGTAAACTGAATTATTTACTTATTGAAAGTTAGTTACTGATACCTCCCTAGCTGGCCTAGTTCATAAACCTTCAGAAAATCTTTCCAGCGACACCCTCATCTCTTGATCCCACATTTAAATTTCTAGTCCACTGAAGAGATGGCTCATAAGGTAAGAGTATTTGTTGCCCTTCTAAAGGAACCAATTTCAGTTCCCAGCAACCACAACAGGTGAGTCACAACGGCCTGTAATTCTAGGGGGAGCCAACCTCTCTGGCCTTCACAGGCATCTGCACAGACACACACATATACATAAAATTTTTTAAATAATAAAAATTAAAATGCATACCTAATTGGACTTAAAGCCCTCTCAATGATAGTGAACACATGGTTGACACTGTAAACACAGCCAAACACACATGACTGGAGAGATCGTAGTTCCTAGAGAAACCCTATGTATGTCAAATATCTGGACAAATGAAATACCTTGCCATATGCTAAATATTGGTCCTTATATTTACAGACAAGTACACTGTACACTGCTCATCGAAAAAGCTTCTTTTTGCAACAAATGGAGGCTACTGCAGAACCCCACAGCTGGCCAGACACAGAATATACATCTGAGAGATGCCCAGTCCTGGGTAACACATCTACAGTGGAACCTCTATGCCTAAGGTTCACGGAACACAGCAGAACGAGTGGTAAAGAGCAAACTAGTGCATCACTCCACTCTCACCAGTGAAACTTCCTTATACAACGGAGTGCAGTGCACACAGAAGGCCACAACTGGCCAAGTTTTAAAGAATGAGAGATTGCAGAGTGTGTCCCCGGATAGGACTCCTGTGTTAAACCTCACCCATCCATGACCTGGAAACCGTTGCCGAAGAGGGAGGGGAAAGATTGTAAGAGCCAGGGCTCATTTATGAACATAGGGAAGCAGTAGCTTTCGGGCCTCTGGAAGCTTGCACATGTGAACTTGTGGCAATGGTGGCATCTGGCATCGGTCACAGGATCCATCCAACTCAATCAGACAAGGGCCAAGAGTGGATAGAGAGAAAGGAGTGGTGGACCGGCCTTAGAGGGAACTACTGGAGACTGGTTACTACTGGATAAGGGAAAGAATGCCTTACTTACAATCTCTGGATAACTGACTAGACTCCAGTGGGTGAATTTGCACTGGGGAACATCTGGGTGCAAAATGCTTGACTAGATAGAACTTAGCATGTGGAGCAGAATGCATGAGGGTTGGTGGGGAACTGGGGAGGCATGGATGGGAGAGGGGTCTAAAATTAAGAACTGTTGTATGAAATGTTGTAGAGTCATAGACACTGTCTCTCTGGAGTTTTTGTTTCTTACTGGTTCATTCTATGGCAAGTCCCGCCCTCTGACCAATAGGGGAGGAGGGAGGCGGGAGTAGGTGGAACCATTATGGCCGCGAGCTGGGGAGAGAAGCGGAGATTACCAAGATCCACGTGGGAAGAGAAAATTCCCCGTTCCAGGCCCACGCAGACAGACAGGAACCCAGGAAGCAGCATGCCACGCCCCCCACCATCCAAGAATCTCGTGAGTGGAATGAACTGAGAAGCCTGCGCTCGCGTGCAGCAGTTCCAAACTATGGGGGCCGGCCGCCGGCAGCTGGATTAACCAGGTCCCACCTGCTAGAGCGTGAGGAGGGGATCTATATAACAAATGTACAGAAGCCCAATACATTTTTTAATTTAAAAATATAAATAAATTCATTAAATTAAGTGTCTAGTCCAACAGGACTATGCAGAAGCCAATACCACTACCACCAGGACCATCCACCACCTCTAAATCAGTGTCCTCTCCATACAGGAATGCTCTATGCAGAACACATGCCTTATGCATGCTAACTAAGCATCCTCCACTGAGCAATAGCTCCAGCCCATTTTCTACTTTTATTTAAAGCTAGAATCTCACTAAGTTGCCCAAGCTGGAGGGAAACTCACTGTAGCCCTGGCAGGCCTTGAACTTGGAATTTTCCTTAACGTCTGGGGTAGCTAGGATTCCAAGCCTGCATCACCATGCATGGCTAAATTACCATGTCTTTTTCAGCATGTTTTGGAATTCGGTGTGTGTGTATGTGTGTGTGTGTGTGGTGTGTTATGCATGTATTGGTGTATAAGTATTTGCACATGATTAGGCACATGTGTGTAGGTGTTTGGATGTGTGTGTGCATATGCAGAGGCCAGAGATTGATGATGTCTGTGGGCAGCAGCTGGGTATAATTTACCAATGATCTCCACCTCCAAGATGGAGCAATGGCTGTCATCTTCCACGCATTCGTTGTACGGAACTTCACGTACAAGTCTTTGACAGCATAATGGCGAAGAAGAAAAACAGAAGTATGTTTCTTCTTCTTACTTGATTCCCTAAAAATGAGAACATTCTATGAATGTTCAGCAGAGCATCCCATCAGCACCAGTCGCCTGACTTGCTGAGAAAGCCGCTCAAGAACAGAACATTAATTTATTTCTGGGATCGTGTTACAACCGGGATCTAAGCTGTATTGATGACACTTGTCAGCCAAACACCATTTTAAATAGCAATAACAATAGAAAACTAAGGCTCAGAGAAAATTAGACCCAGATTAAATCATTTGCTTAAGGGCACATAGTGAATTTCTGTTTTCAGAACTGGATCCATATGAGACTAATCTGTACATTAAAGACCATCTTTAAAGTGTGGGGCCAGGGTAATGGCTTAGTGGATAAAGCACTTATTATACAAGTGTGAGTACAAGGGACTTGAATGCCCAGAACCCACCTAAATGTTGGGCAGGTGTTATGACCGAGCTGTAATATAGTGCTCTCTGGAGGCAGAGACAGGAGATCCCTGGAACAGTTGGCTAGCTACACTAGCAGAATGGAATTAGCCACCTCTGCCTTAGCAAGAGGCCCTGCCTCAGTAAATGAAAGTGCAGAATGACTGAGGAAGACCCCTGACATCAGCCTCTGGCCCTATATGCACACACACACACACACACACACACACACACACACACATATTCATATGAAAGTACACCACATATACATACACATATTTTTAAATAGTGGTGTGACACATTTCAAGCCTCAAGTAACTGAGAAGAAAAGACTATGATTTTAAGGCTAGCCAGGGGTACATGGCAAAACCTAGTCGCAAAAATAAAAATCTTTCATAAAGATAGGCAAAAGACAAAGAAAAAAAATCAAGTATACTCAACTAACAAGGTAGTACGGACTGTTTGGCTGGGATCCAGCAAGGAACCTGGGACTCTCAGGGCTAAGTCCACCACTCCTTCTGCCATGAGATATTTGCTGGACAGCAGGAGTTGGCCAAAACTGAGCTGTGCTTTTGAAGTTTCATGCAAATAGAGGAACAGAATTTTACCCAGTGTCTTCTATATTAATTACAACTTTTACAACTGACAAAAGCAACTTAAAGAAGGAGCTCGTGGTGACTGCTCACGGAGCATCCTCAGTCAGGACACAGAAGGGATGAAAGATGCTGCACAGCTCGCTTTCTCCTTTGCATTCAGTTCAAGGCCCCATCCCATTGGATGGTGCTTCCCAAACTTAGGATGGGTCTTCTCATCTCAGTTAAGCTACTCTAGAAACTTCCTCACAAACATGCCCAGAGACTTGTCTCCTAGGTCATTGTAGATTCTGTCACGTTAACAATCAATACTGGCTATCACATCTTCCAAGGGAAAAGCCCTGATATTAGAAGCCTGGGATTACAGGCACATATCACCACATCTGGGTTTTTGCATGAGCCCTAGAGATCAAACTTAGATTCTCATGCATGCATGGCAAACACTTTACTGACTAAGCCATCTCTCCAACCTAACATAACCAACTTTGAAGATTCAAGTCACAATTCTATATATGAAATATATAATAACAAATTAAAGAGTAAATTTACAGCAGATTATGCACAATATTGATAGATTATCAACACTGGAGGAAGGATGAGAAGGAAAAAGGAAGAAGAGGAAGGGAGGAAGGAAGGAAGGAAAGAAGAAAGGAAGGAAGGAAGGAAGGAAGGAAGGAAGGAAGGAAGGAAGGGAGGGAGGGAGAGAGGGAGGGAGGGAGGAAGGGAGGGAGAAATACAGTTTTGAAATCCAAAATATTTTGAGAAAGAATAAAGAAACCTAGTATCAAATAGTCAAATATCATGTAAGATAGTATATCTGAAAGTAACTGGTAACTGTATCACTAGTTTCAACAAAAGTCAATGAAACAAATACACTAGTTAAAAACTATCATGCTAGATTTTTTAAATGTTATGATAGTCTTTGCTAGCTCACAGTGATAAATTAATTATAATGGTACATCTATGTGCACATACATGAGATTGCCACAATGAAACCCATTTATTTGCATGCTAACTTTAAAAATTAATTTAAAATATTAACAACCACAAATTATATACTATTGACAGTTGAAATCTATCAATCCAATTCAATAATAGATAAATGAATAAAAATAGATTATTGAATTATGAATAAAAGAGTTGCCTAGAAAATGTAAGCTGAAAGTAAGCTGTGTGCACACATATGTAGAGACCAGAGAGTCCCTACACTAGTACAAATAAAAGCATCTATACAAATATCAAAGTAGATTTGATGACAAAAGCATTTCTAAGAATGAAGGTATTCATTGTTGTTTGCTTCTTTGTTAATTTTTTTTGTTTGAGACAGCACCTGTGTGTCCCAGGCTGGCTTGGAACTTACCTATGAAAACTAGGTTAGCCTCAAAATTGTGGTGATCCTTCTAGCCCTGCATCCACTATGATATCCAGCTCCCCTGAGGAGCCTTGTATGTGGAGAGCAGAGGGTGGCAGTGGGTATCCTCCATTGCTCTGTGCCTTAGTTTTTGGGACAAGGTCTCTCAATGAACCTGTAACTCACCGTTTCTGCTACACTGGCAGGACCATCCCCGGGGATCCACCCGCCTCCCTCCCAGCACTAGGCTTACAGATTCCCACCACCATGCCCAGCTTTTACATGAAGATCCTAATTCAGGTCCCATTGCTTATGCAACAGGTACTTTACCAACAGAGTCATTTACCAGCCTCATATGTTTTTAAAAATTCCCAAAGAATTAGAACAATTCTAAACAGAATGCACCTAATACCGTGACTTCAAAACATAAATAGCTACTATTTACAGCTCTAAAAGCAGAAATAAGAATACTTATGATGGGAGGTTTTAACATTCTCAATAAAAAATTTTAATTTTTTTATATTTTCTTATTTTTATTTTATGTGTATGAGTTATTGGCTATTGGCTACATGTATGTAAGTGCACCTGTATTGTGCAAAGCCCACAGAGGTCAGAAGAGGGAATCAGAACCTCTGGAACTACGGTGGTTGTTAGCCACCATGTGGATGCTGGGAATTAAACCTGGGTCCTCTGTAAGAGTAGCTGTTGCATAAATCTTCCCCTCACGCTCTAGCGGGTGGGATTTAGTTAATCCAGCTGGATAAATGGAAAAGTGATCTTTCATTTAGAATGATTCGTTTATTTATAAGGTATAAGTTCTCTGGGGACACGTGCCATGCTCTCCCGCCAGCCGCCCTTAGTTTGGAACTGCTGCGCGCCGAGAGCAGGCTCCTCAGTTCATCCCACTCACGAGATCCTGGGATTGCGGGGAGGCGTGGCACGCTGCTTCCGGGGTTCCTGTCTGTCTGCCTGGGCCTGGGATGGGGCATTTTCTCTTTCCACGTGGATCTGAGTGATCTCCACTCCTCTCCTCCGCTCACGGCCATGATGATTTTCCCCCTACTCCCGCCTCCCTCCTCCTTCTATTGGTCAGAGGGCGGGACTTGCCATAGAATGAACCAATAAGAAACAAAAACTCCAGAGAGACCCTGTCTACCATTCTACAGTAGCCAATGCTCTTAACCACTGAGTCATCTCACTGGCATAAATTTTTGAAAATAAGTCTACAGAAAAAGAGAGCCACGTGAAGACTGGCCATATGGGGTCTGGGGAGATGATGGATCAATAGGTGAAGTGCTTGCTATACAAGAATAGAAAACAGAACTCACATCCCCAGAACCCATATAAAAAGACGGATGAGTGTGGCAGCCCATTACAGACCCAGAGTTCAGGAGGTAAAAACAGGGTTCCAGGAGCAAGCTGGCTAGAATCAGTAAGGACTAGATTCAGAAAGAGACTCTGCCTCAGTAAATACGGTAGAGAACAGCCAAGGTGAGCACCCAGTGTCAACCTTTGGCCTGCATATGCACGTACATACTAGTGTACATACACTATTGTACCCGCATATGTTCACACATACATAAGCATGCATACGCATAAATGCACAACACATACACATACACATGCAATAAATTAGCCATATTGCAAGCCATAACTTGCCTTAAGTTTTTTTTCTAAGTGATTGAATTCATTAGGGCAGCAATGTGCAATAGAGTGGTTCCTAGATGTGCATGCTATTTAAAGTTAAATTTAATTAATTAAAATAAATTTAAAAGCTCAGTTTCACATCATACTGTGTATCACAGATTCAGAAATTACATACTGCTGCAGGCTAGTATGTGTATGATTCTCCAGCCCTTTTATAGTTTTCACTTTTGTATTGATATCATACAAAAATTCACAGTTAGTTAGGCCAGTGATATAGCTCAGCAGGTAAAGAAAGGTACCTTCTGCCAAGCCTGATAAGCTGAGTTCAATGCCCAGGACTCACAGGGTCATGGTGGAAGGAGAGAACGGACCCCCACAAGTTGTCTTCTAACCTCCATGGGTACACCCTAGCACACATATGCACATACACTCATAATTAGTTGATTAATGTGATTTCAAATATTTTACATTTATTTTTGTCTCTTTACAAATTTATATTTTTTATATTCTGTGTTCCTATCCAGAAGTCTATTCTGTGACATCAATGGGGATTGTCATATTCACCATGGGTCTTCCTTGTAAAGGTTTAACACTCTCTCTCTCTCTCTCTCTCTCTCTCTCTCTCTCTCTCTCTTTCTCTGGTATTGGCAGACAGAAGAGCAGAACTACCCATGTCAAATGGAATAACTCTTAGAGAGAAATGGAAAAACCTGTCGTTTTATATATTCATGATATATTCTAGAAATGGTTCCATTAAATGTGAAGTGCTTTGATTTAGAATTAGGAAGTCGCACAAATACATAATTTAGGAGTTTGGAAATCTGGGCTCTCTCCTGCCTCAGTGATTCAAACTTCATCTATTCTGGTGCAAAACTGCTCATAATAAATAGCCCCTATGTTATCCCTTTGTTTTGTTTTGTTTTGTTTTCCAGAATAAGGTATGGAGTCCAAAAAACATATGTGACCATTACACAAAGTTGCCAATGGGAACACACATCCTAGCATTCTGAGAGTGTCCAGTTGTTCATGATATGGACAATGAGGCAGAAATGAGTTGAATGAGACAGAAACAGGGGCTAGAGACATGGCTCAGCAATCAGGAGCACTGGCTGTTCTTCCAGAGGTCCCAAGTTCAGTTCCCAGCACCCACATGGGGAAGCTTACAACCACCCATAATGGGATTACAGCTCCAGGGTATCGGACACCCTCTTCTGGCCTCTGTGGGTACCCCCTCAATGCACACACAGACAGAAAAACACACATACATATACAAATGAAATAATAAATACCGGGTTTGTTTTTAATGAGACAAAAACAAAATGAGGAATCCCTGTGTACGAAGCCTAAACAGCTGAAACTTCATGGAGGAGATCACAAGAACATTCCAAATAAAAAGAAGAAAGCAGAGAAATACAGTAGATGAGGAAACAGAGGCCAGGAGAGGTTAGCTGCCTTGCCCCTGTCACTCACCAAACAAGTGCTAAAGAAAGAATCAGCCCTAGGCAGTGTGGTTCTAGCACCTTCACATATAACCATGAGTTTAAACTGTTTACAAGAAGAGAAAAGAACCCTGACACCTATGGAGTTGCTAACCAAAGATCCACATTATTTGACCCCCATTTCTTACCCAAAGCAATTGAGCTCGCTTCAATTATCAGGTCTGTGTGAACCGAGGACACCACCTGGTGAAAAGTCCTTGTCGTTTTTTTTCCTCCTTTTCAGAGAGATTAGGGTCATTAAACTCCAGAGACAATGATGGCTTAATTAAAAGGCAATTGTGCTACAGGAATGTTTCATCTGGGAGAGTTAAGCACTGCTTATTAGAAGGCCCCAAGAGAGACCAGCCAGGTGACCACTGATGGATATTAGAAGGATGTCACTGTGGGAGGCTGTAATTCTTGAATCTAAAAACACTCTCTAGACTTCCATGCACTATTAACTGAAGCACCAGGGAGCTATCGACAGTGGCTGTGAACAGCAATGCAGACGCTGTTTTAAAGGAATTTGATAACATTTCTGCAATGGAAAGAATGCTAGAGTATAAATAAAGGAACCGCACACATAACTGCTAGCTGTGGGCTAGGGCCTACTCAGGCCATGTGCCCTGTTATGGGAAATGGTAGGCACCCTA
Source organism: Eospalax fontanierii (assembly GCA_035773235.1). Taxonomy (NCBI): domain Eukaryota; kingdom Metazoa; phylum Chordata; class Mammalia; order Rodentia; family Spalacidae; genus Eospalax; species Eospalax fontanierii. The sequence goes on from CM069524.1 coordinate 115,379,599, forward strand.
GAAAGTCTATCTGTGAGTCTGTCATCCTCACTTCCCCAAAGGAAGTTTACTAAACACCCTAAGCAATCAGTGGCTACAGGTACCACACCTGGCTATGATAGGCACATATTAACTGAAGGGCAGAACCTCTGTTCCCTCCTCTGTCACCTGGGGCATCAGGCAACTTGACTATATGCGCTATTTATCAACTGCCTCTAAAACCGATGAGGGGACCCCACATTGCCTTGTGGGCCTGAACATTTCTCAAAGTCCCAGCCAGCTTCTATCTATGGAACTGGTAATGCTCCTAACAAATTTTACTCCAAAGAGCAATCACATCAGTGTTCCTCTTAAGTCCCCCAAATATGTGACCTTACACTAAGCATGCTCACTTGAGAAGTATATCCTAAGCGCACTCAGTTTAAGGTCATAATTTCAAAAGGAAAGAGAACAGACACATTTTGGTTGTGCTTTGCTCAAAGTGCTGAGCACTTATGTAAAAGATTAAAGTGATGGGCAGAAATGCCTCTAAGCATGCTCAACTTGCACCAGAAAAAGTTAGCTGAAAGGAAAGGTGTTAGGTGTGACTGGACCCTCCCAACCCCTCCCCCAGCAGTTCCAAACAGACTCTCTGGGGCCTCTGAGATCTGAGAGATCTGAGAAAAGAACTGACTTTTGAATAGATAAGGTCCCCAACCCAGGATTCACAAACAGCTGTAAAAAGGACTACTTCCTGGCCAGAAGCCTACCTTACACATCAATCAGATGTCATGGCAGTCCCAACCCTCCACCCCTAAAAGCCAGGAGAGGGCTGAGGGTTTTTTAAAAAGCTTTGAGGCTTGAGACTGGGACTGGGACTGGAACTGGGACTTGGGCTTTTGGGCTGAGCTCTCTCCCTGGGAGTTTGCCTCTTGCACTCTTCCTGAGCTCCTCCATCTCGATCTGGAGCCTGGCACACCAGCCCGGTTCCCCAGAGCCCTAGCCCCAAGATGGGGCTGAGGGGGCTAGCCTTCCCCATCTCTTCAGGGAGGCTAGCCCCCCAGGGTGGCTAGCATTTCTCCACTCGTGGGTGCAGAGGAGCTAGTCCCAGCTGGTCTTCTCTTAATAAAACCGGGTCCTGTTAGTTTCCAGCGGAGTTTCTGGTCCCTTCTTGTCTGCTGCGTCTCTCAAACCCAGAACCTTACAAAAGGAAAGAATATTTTGAAGGTACATTAAGGCAGAAGTCTTCCCCTGAAGGTGCCGGCCTTGCTCAGTCTCTAACAGGAGCAAGACCCTTGCTTGGTAGGGTTTGAGGATACAGGGTCAAATGAGAAAAAGCATCTGCCCCAGAGGAGCCCACACCCAGAGGACACACAGGACAAACTTACTTCCACGCACCTTGGTGAGCATGGTGGAGGATCTGGCAGCACAGGGAAAGAACAGAGACTGACCCTGGTAGGATACGGGTGTCAGGCCCAGCTCTGAGGTGACGGGCCTAACTCAGCAGAGCTGTGAGGATCATGGATGGCATCCCATCAAAAGCACATTCAAGGCAAAGCTGATTCTAGAAACTGACATTGCTATTGGTTCATTTTGTTCCTCCTGATGTGGCAGGGTCAAATGGCATCGAATTCAAAAGAACTTACATCATAACAGTAAGGTTCAGGGTTCAAGAGACGCAGCAGCCAGGAGGGACCAGACTCTGCTGGCAGCTAACAGGACCCGGCTTTATTGAGAGAAGACCAGATGGGACTAGCTCCTCCGCACGGACGAGTGGAGAAACGCTAGGCCCCTCACCCCCATCTTGGGGCTGGGGCTCCAGGGAACCAGGCTGGCATGCTCCCCGGGGGAGCGAGCTCAGCCCAAGTCTGAGTCTCAAAGCCCAGTGCAGCACCAGCCTGTTGTTCAAGTCCTCAAAGCTTAAAAACCTTCAGCCCCCTCCTGGCTTTTAGGAGAGGGAGGTTGCCATAACATCTGATTGATGTTTAAGGCAAGCTTCTGGCCAGGAAGTAGTCCTTTTTCAGAGCTGTTCATGAATTCCTTGAGTCCTGAATCTTATCTGCCAAGGAAGCCCAGTGTCCTTTGTGAATTTGGGATCTAGAGTCTTATCTGCAAGGCTTAGATAAGCTCTGGCTCCAGGTTTCTTCCTGAGTCTGAAACTGTTGGGGGTTTCATTCACACCTTACAATAAGGACCTAAACGCCTGGTACACAAGGGGGAAAAGATGAGGTTGAAGGAAATGCACTACTAATGTTCAAAGCAGAAACTAAAGGAAAGCCAGATCTCTGGCTTCTGGACCCTTACAGTTTACTAACATTCCAGGGAAAAGACTCAACAGTCAAAAATTATGCAGTGTGATCTGCACATATGTGTGTGTGTATTTAGAATCAACATGGTCGTAAAAAATTGGACAAGCAGAAGAGAGGAAGTGAAGATTGGAAGAGACATTGAATCAGCCCATGCACATACTGGCAGCACTAACTGGACTCAGCGAAGTTCATTATTCGTTTTTATTAAGTGTGTTCTTTGACAGTTTCATGCACATATTAGTATATTCGGGTTCCTCTCTCCCAGCCAACCTCTCAGTGGCTCTTTTACAAAAAAAAAAAAAAAAAAGAATATGAAGTGTGAGGGTCTGAGAGGAATTGGAGGTGAAAGTAGGGGTAGATGTGACCTAAGTACATTGTATACATGTATGAAATTGCCAAAAATTAAAGTAAATGAGCACTGGTATTCTAGGACTGTAAAATATACCTCAGTCAAAATACACCTTAATCAAAATAGGACACTGACCCTCTCTTTTAGACTATTCTGATAATTTAAGTAAAATGCAAAACCTATAGCTCACCACACATGCTTGATAAATGATGCCAGATTTTGTAAGTGGAACTACAGATTGGGGTCTCTATTAGTTACTTTTCTTATTGTTATGACAAAATATCTGACTAATTTAAAGGAGGAAGACTTTATTCTGATGACAGTTCAAGGGGATTGTCCCATCATGGCAGGGAAGGCAAGAGGCAGGAGCAGAAGCCAGCTGGTCATATTGCATCTGCACTCAGGAAGCAGAGAATATGAACAGGTAGTGGAACCCAGCTCTAAAACTTCAAGGCCCACGACCAGTGACCCACTTCCTCTAGCAAGACTCCTAAAGGTTCCACAACCAGTAGCACCAACTGGGGATCACACATATAAACATGAGCCTGTGGGGGGCCTTTCACATTCAAACCACAGCAGAGGAATAGAAGAAACCATGCTCAGGTCAGGATAGATTCTTACAACTAAGGAGTTGCTCTATAACAGACAGAAATAAGGCTAGACATCCTAATCCCTTCTCAGCCATTTCATTTACACAGCTCACAATCCTACAGCCAAGGATCTTGGTGTCACCAGGTGATCTTCCCACACTGTAGAAACTTGGTACACACTAGGCAGAAACACAAAACTGTTACTTGGAACCATACCCATCAGAAACCATCTATCCGATGCCATGAGCAAAGTCTCCTTGTTATGTTACCAGTACCTTTATATAGACAGACAAGCCTCAAATCATCACAAAACAATTGAAGAGCAGTCAGACTCTTAACAGAGGTAAATAAAAAAGAAAGAAAAAGAAAATTTTTCAGAGTTAGGGACATAGCTTAGTCAGCAAGTGCTTGCCTTACAAGTATGAAGACCTGAGTTCAATCAGCAGAATTCACTTTTTAAAAAAGCCAAATGTGTTGGCGCATGCTTGCAATCACAACTAGCACTAGGAAGACAGACATAGGTGAATCCCTGCGGCTCACTGGCTGGCCAGCCTAGCCTACTCAGCCAGACCAGGCTAGGGAGAGACCCTGTCTCTAAAACAGGGTGGGACTGCTGAGACAGGTCAGCATGTAAAGGCATTTGTCACCAAACCTGATAAGTGGAGTTTACTCTCTGTAATTCACATGGGGTGAACCAACTTCCATAAATTGTCCTCTGACCACAGACACTCTGGCACATGAACACCTTCATTCATATAAATATAAATATATATATATATACATACATGTATATATGTACATACATGTATATATACAAACAGTACAAACAGGTAATTTTTTAAAACACACACAAGGCAGATAGGGTCTGAGGAATGATATCTAAGGTTGTCCTCTGGCTTCCACTTGCACACGCACATACACATGCACAACTAAAAAAGAAAGAAAATTATCAATAGGAAATAGTTGGCTATGCACACTACAGTATCACTGTCTTGATATGAAATCACAAATTAGAAGGGACGTGTGACTTCTGTTTCAGAAACAAGAAATAACGGATGTCCTATACGTAGAAGAAAAGGTCATCCAGGGAGGGAGGTTGTGTCTTAGCATTTCAGGGTACCCAGGAGTATAGAGTGGTTCATTTGAAATATAAGAGCCAGGCACTTGGAATGTCAAAAGTTTGGCTTATAAATGAATGAGGAAAAGAAAGGTGTCCCCAGGAGGGAAGAAGCATTCAAATAAAACTACAGACTTTCATGCTGGAAGGGACATTGGCATCAATCATCATCCAATAGTTGAGAAACAACGCCAATGCAGAGACATGAAGTAACTTGCCTAGAGGAATCCAACCAGAGAGGGTGGTATGTTTCCTTGTGTTCCCAAGAGAACAGGCAAAAGTTTGGCAAAGGTTATTTATACAGAGAGTAATTACAAGAGACAGGAGGTGGGAAAATGAGGCAGGGCAAGAAGACAAGCTAACATTTTATGTACGCACTGGATGTTGTCCTTTAGGACGTTACCACAGGCACTGATAAGCTGCCCGCGCTCCAGCAAATAACCTCCCACCCACTGTTATGGGTAACAGGAGTTTGTATCTCAACAAGTGCTTGAGCAGAGCATAAAATACCCCTGGGATTATCTGCCAGAAGGACAAGTTGGGGGGCTAGAGAGATGACTCAGCGGTTAAGAGCACTGACTTCTCTTCCAGAGAACCCAGGTTTCATTCCTAGCACCCACATGGTAGCTAACAACTGTCTATAACTCCAGTTCTAGGAGATCTGACACCCTCTCCTGACCTCTGAGAACATTGCACGACACAGATGCACTTACATATATGCAGGCAACATAGTCATACACATAAATAAACAAACAAATAAATGAATAACTTTTTTTAAAAAGACAAGGAACCAAAGCATTTGTCCATCAGGTCCTGTCCCCCAGTGGTAAAGGACTGTCCATAGAGGTGTTATGAACTGAAGTTTCCAGAAACATACTACATCTATGTTAAACATTCTTCAAGGGCAACTGACTGATTAATCTGTCCGTGACTGTGGAGAGCTGGAATGTTGCAGGTCCAAAGACAAATTATCTTGGACTATCCTTAGCTCTTTTAATAGTCATTGCTTACCCACCTCTGTGACTGATGTAATATCCTTGTTACTCTCAGATGAAACCTAGTGGAATGTACAAATGACTCCTACCTTACGCACACACAAAGTCTAAGAATGACATTAGATAAATCTAAGATCCATAGCAAAGATTTCCTCTGCTGCCCTGTAAACCACCTACCTAATGTTCACACCAATGTGTTTGAAAAGTGCCTTGATTTATGACTTTCTGTGCTCTGTTACTACAAAAAAACTTCCTGAAATGGTTACTGTGTTGTAAAATGGTTTGGGGGATAACCTAAATCTGTGTTCCTGAGTCACAATCACTCATGTTTGACTCTGGAATAAAACTACTTCTTATTCCTTTGAGGTGATAGCTGCGCTTTTGTGTTGGCAGCCCTATGCCTTCCTGCATATGCACTGTGTGCATGGTTCTGAGACTCCACTCTTAAAAGATCTCCAAAATAAGTTGAGGATGTGCACTGGAAAGACAGACACTATCCACAGAAAAGGAATCCAAAGCCTGGAGGAACTGTCTGTCCAGCCCCAGCTGAACTTGGCAGTGACATAAAAAGTATGGTATTGGAAGTGTCCACTACAGATGACAGATACTCAGTTGGATCCCCTAATGCTAAAGTATATTCTGTGGGTCACAGGGGATAACAGTGACCCGGATTCTGAAAGACTCAGGGAGCCCATGGCTTTACTGTCACTTTCCTGTCATTGTGATCTCACCACAGGTTTAAGGTGTTAAGTAATATCTCATTTAACTAGTGCTTTAAAGACAAACAATGCAGAACATCAACTCTACCCTAGGTTCCAAGGGGATCTTGGGATGAGAGAAGGGTGTAGGTGCATGTGACATGCACGTGGAGGGCAGATGTCAAACTCCGGTCATTCCTCAGGCACCACCAAGCTTAACTTTGTTGTTGGGGCGGGAATGAAAGGAGGTTATTTTGTGTTTGTTTTGAATTGTATTTATTCTTTGACAGTTTCATACATATATATATATATATATATATATATACATATATATATATATATATATATATAAAATGAGTTTTACATTTTCTACTCCATTATCCTCTTTCAGTCTTCCTCTGAAATTTTTCTTCTTCCCCGGAAGTCCTCCTTTTGGAACCCACTGAACCTCGTTAGGGTTGCTTGCATCCGTGTGGGTAGGAGATTTTTTGCTGGAGCATGGGCAGCTTAGTAGTGGCTATATCACTGAAGAAAATGACAACCCCTCCAGTCGTTAACCGCCAATGGTCGCTCAGGGAGCGATGGGGCCTCATGAGCACCTCCTCTGTCCATGTGAAATGTTGGTGGGCCCTATCTTGTGCTGGCCTTTTTCCGATAACCACAGCTGCAGTGAGTTCACGAGTGCAAGTCATGGCTTTTTTAATGGCATACCTCCCCGCCCTCCAGTTCTTACGTAGCTCCCACCCCTCCTCTGCAGTGTTCTCTGAACCTTGGAATGGGTGATATAGAGTCTCATTTAGGGCAAAGTACTCTACCATCACTTATTCTTGGCATTTTGACTAGTTATGACTCTCTACATTAACAGCTGCCAGAAGCAATGGCAAGCTTCTCTAATGAAGGCTGGAACCAGCACTAATGGGTATAAACATGAGCACTTAGAGAGCAGTTCAACAATATGTACATTCAGCAAAACAATACTAGTGGGCTCTCCTCTAGGACCCAATGGCCTCCCCATCTAAAGTCTCTTGAACAGATTTACAGTGCCAGGCATGGACTGCTCCCTGAGGCGTGATCTTCAAATTCAGTCATAAAGCAGTTGGTCATACCAACATAATCAGGCCATTATTGTCACATCTTGCCTGACAGGTCAGTATTTTAGCTGGCAAGTTCACAGTTGGGTAGGACTTGATGACTTTATCCCCCAACAGCCTTCCAGAATCTTCTGGCACTATGAAAGCTAGCCAGCAGGAGAGAAGCTCCCATCCCAGTTCCAGGTTGGACTCTCTAGGCTCTGTAGCCAATGTGTGTAGTTGGTATCTTCAGCATAGGGTCTTGCCATCAAATCTTAAGACTAACAAAGCAATGCAACAGCCTGTATTGTTTTTGAAGTCTCTTGGAGGGTGGCTCCTTGGCTAACAACTTGAAGGGGAATATCCCAGACCTGTCCCTGGGACTATCACTTAATAACCTATGGCTTCTGGGAGGAGCATTTCCACCTATGCGGGGTACCTCCATTCAAACTCTTTCATTAACTATATTTTTAATAGGTTTCTAAAATAGTAGGTTTCAATGGGTTTTTCATACCTCCTCAGTTTTGGTTACTCCTCCTCTCCCATTCCCTGCCCTATCCTCCCACCCATTATCTACTTTGTTTCTTCTTTATTATTTTTATCTTTATTTATTTTTATTTTATGTATTTGAATGTATTGCCTGCGTGTATGTAAGTGCACCTGTACCTTGCAGTGCCTGAGGAGGACAGAAGACAATGTCAAGTTCCCTGGAACTGGAGTTATAGACAGTTGTTAGCCTCCATGTGGGTGCTGGGATTTGAACTCAGATCTTCTGCAAGAATATCCAGTGCTCTTAACTACTGAGCCATCTCTGCATGCCTTGTCTTGTTTCTTGAGACAGGATCTCTTGCTGGCCTGGAACTAGCCAAGTAAGGTAGTGTACTAGATAGTTCAGTTTTCAGTGTTTGGCACACCTTGGAAGAGAGAACCTCAACTCTGTCAAACTAACCTGTGGTCATGTCTGTGAGTCATTTTCTTGATTGTTGAGTGATGTGGGAGGACTCATCCCACTGTGAATGGTGTTACCACTGGGCAGGTGGTCTTGGGTTGTATAAGAGCAGACCAGAGAAGAAAGCCAGTGAGCAGGTTGCTCATAGTCTGTACTTCCGCTCCTACCATTAGGTCCCGGCCCTGAGTTCCTGCCCTGATTTCCCTCAGTGATGAACTGTGACCTGGGAAATGCAAGTTAAAATAAATGTTTTCCTCCCCACAATGGTTCGGTCAGTGTTTTTTATCACAGTAGTTGGAAGTAATAGTACAAAAATTGGTACCAAGAGTGGGATATTGTTGTGACAGACCTGAGTATGATGTTTGGACTCATAGGAAAGCATTTGGAACTTTGAGCTGGAAAAGTCATTGAGTCCTTAGAGCTTAGTGAGGTGCTCTGTAGGAGCTTGGAGAAATGCAGATGATGGAGGTCTGGATTGTGAAATTTCAAGGGAAGCAAAGACTATTAAGGAAGTTTATGTACTACATTTTGAATTGAGAATCTGTGGTTTCTGGTCAGCTGAGGCTGAAGAATCAGCTGTGATTAACAAGAGACCAAAACCACTGAAGTGAAACCTTTGCTTTACTGGGAAAATTGATGCTGGTTATCTGGAGCTAAATCAGCTGTGATTAAGAAGACACCAGCATCACTGAGGTAAAATCTTCTGGGAACTATTTCCTCAGGGTTAGTACACAGACGCTGAAGCTGGTCCATGATTTCCGAGGCTGCATCTGAAGCTGGAAGTAGGACTTGGTAATGTGTAAGAGTCTCCCACATGGTACTGGTTGAAGGCATGAAAGGTTCAAGGAGAGAACCTCAGACTTGGCACTGTGAGAAGCCAAGAAAGGCCACTGGTGAAGGTGAAGCTTCAGTTGCATGGAGACCTCAGCATATTGCAGATGCCAGGACCATGAAATGCCCACAAAGGGTAGCAGCAGGTGTGAAGGAGAGCCAGCCTGAGCCTACAAGACAAACTGTATGTGCTGTGGATGCCAGAGTCAGAGAATTAGAGCTTCCCAAGCCCCTTGGAGACTAAAAGAAAATATGTAACTTATTTCTTATTTTACAGGAGCCCATCATTTAGAGACTTTAGATTTTAAAACAGACATTGAACTTTTAAAGTGTTTGAATTTTTAAGGACTATGGACTTTTTAAGTTGTACTATGTTTTATATTGTGATATTAATATTAATAGCCTATCTTGGGGACAAGAAATGGAAAGGTTCTGGTTTAATAGTGATGTGCTTGTGTGTCAAATTGACAAGGGGTCAATTGTGCTGGATAGCTTCTGTTGTCAACTTGACATGCCTGGGAACAGGGAACCTCAGTTGGGAACTTTCCTCTATCAGACTGGCCTGTGGGCATCTCTGCAGGGCATTTTCTAGATTGCTAGTTGATGTGGGAGGGCCCACCCGGGAGGGCCCACCCACTGTGAGTAGCGCCACACCTGGGCGGGTGGTCCTGGGTTGTACAAGAAAGTTGGCTGAACACATACCAAGGAGTAAGTCAGTGAACAGCATTCCTCCATGATCCGTGTTTTTTCCTGCCCTGAGTTCTTGCCCTGACTCCCTCAGTGATGAACTGCAACATGGGAGATACAAGATAAAATAACCCCTTTCTTCCATGTGTTGGTTTGCTCAGGGTTTTTATCACAGTAATTAAAGTAACCAGGACAGCGAGGATGGCTGGTTAGCAGAGCCCAAGAGACTCTTCTGTCTCTGCCTCCCCAGTCCTGAAATACAAGCACATGCAACCACACCTGGCTTTTACTGCATGGATTCCGGTTATCTAACTGGGGTCTTTATGCTTCCAAGACAAGGATTTAACTGAGCTATCTCCCTATATTCCACAAGGGGATCATAAATGTTAGTATTAACAGGAAGCTGCATTCCTTGATAGCACAAATACCACATCTTAGCAGTGGGCTGAGATGGAAATCTTTCACATCTAAAGAACCCATAAGCCAACTTTAATGTCAATATATATGAAAGGTCTGCAAGAAAATGAATCAACTTTAAAGGAACATTTAAGAGGAGATCTCAAAAGTCCAGAATCAATGCTGTCCCTTTCATGCCAGGCTCTTCCTGACATTCTTACAGGAGACCCAATCGACAAATTAAGCATAGGACCACTGAAATGTCTGGGAATGTCAAAACAGTGACAGGTGATAGCTAAAATGTGTCATTACCTTTTGCAACAGAGCATATTAATAACCCAAGGGACCCTGGTGATCAATTTCCTTGTTGTAGGCAAGCTGCCTGGTGCAATGTCATGCTTCTCACATGGTGATGGGCAAGCTTCCGAGACAGGCAGCTGGGTACCAGGGGTACTGGAAAACACTCCATAAATATGCATCTATTCCAGGAGGATTCACTCTGCTCTAAAGCATCAGGGTTTATATGTGAAAAGATGCTGAGTAGAATGCCAAGTTGATATTCATTTTTAAGATAAAAGTTATGGCTTTGAAGGCTTTTCATACTGTGAGAGGTACTTCAGGTAGTAGCCATTGGGCCTCCTAAAGGTATGTGTTCACTCAGTCTCTTCTACCATGAGGGTAATTTTAATGGAAAGGATTGAAATGCGTTCATGAAAAAAAAAAAAAAAAAAAAAAAAACCTCTTTGCCATCAGATGGACCTGAATTCAATAGCCTCACCAAAGGAGCTACTGCAAGTGAGTTACTTTTCAGAGCCTCGGTTTCTTCATTTGGTGAAGGTAAATTGAGCTTTTGTCATTGGAACAGTTTCTTGAGAAAAACACATGAAGGACAGGTTCATCTTGCTTCACAGTTTCAGAGGTTTCAGTCCATGGTTATCTGATGTTATTGCTTTGGGCCTGAAGCAAGGCAGAGCACCACAGTGGGAGTGTACGGCAAAGCAGGTTTGTCTCTATCCAGAAGCAGGGAAGCAGAGACGAGAGAGAGCCAGGATAAATACAGCCCCCAAAGTCATGCGTCCAGTGATGCGCTTCCTAAGGCCAGAGCCCATCGACTAAAAGTCCATTCAGTATTAACTCACCAGTGAATTGACCTACTGCTGAAGTTAGCACTCCTATGATTCAGTGACGACTCAGTGACTGGATTCACCAGCTAGGGACCAAGCTGGCAACATTTGAGCCTTTGGGAGGTACTTCACACACACGTCACAACTGTGGATAATTATGCCTTCTTGTTAGTTTGGTTGTTGGTGGAGTTAACCAGAGGTGGCGTCACAAGACAGATAGCACAGAGCTGACACTTGATGACAATTGATTCCTTCTTCATTTTTACAAGATAGAAAATGGAAACTCAAAGTCAAGGAGGGACTTGGAAGAACAGCAAGGGCTGTGAACTGTTAACAGGTGTGGTAGCCAAAGTCTGGGGGAGATAGCCCTGTTGGTAATGTGCTTACTGTACAAGCATGAAGACCTGAGCTCAACCCCTGAAATCCACGTAAAAAAAGAAAAGCCAGTTGTGGTGACCCGTGCTTAAAACCCCAGCTCTGGGAAGGGAGAAACAGACAGATCCCTGAAGCTTGTTGGCCAGCCAGGCTAGATGAATCAGTGAGCTCTGTGTTCGGGGAGAGACTCTGCCTCAGAAAGCAAAGTACCCAAGGTTGACATCTGGTCTCCACATGCACACGCAAAAACACACATACAAGTTCACATACACAAAACCAAATTCAGTAGCTATTATTGATCAGGTCCTTTACTTTTCCATTTCCCACAGGCCCAGCCATGCTGTGTGACTTCAGAGCTCTCTTCCTCTGATTCTGGGTGTGGCTACATGACTGGCATTAGTCAAAAGAGAATGAAGGTGAGCATTATGTAAGAGACTCTCAACTGGTCTATGCACTGGACCTAGTCTGCCTCAGCCTCTGCAGTCAACTTGGGCAGCATGTAGTCAGGCTAACCTGCTAGAAAAGACACAGAAGAGCAGAGCCCAGTGTTCCTAATAGCTCCAACCAGAACCACACGGAGGAGTCTACCTCCAGCGAACCCTACCAATGCAAGAGACCCAAAGCTACATCTGACCGCTGACACCAGAACAAGGCCCCGAGTGAGGGAAGTACTTTTTGTTGTTGGGTGCCATTGACTATTCTGGGTTTTTATTAGATGAAAGTACTGGAGAGTAGAAGACCTATATGCCTGCAAAACTCACATGTAGAACCCTGATCTCGATACTTTGAAATATGACAGTATTTATAAATAGGACCTTTACAGAGGTGATTACATTTAATAATATCACTAGGGTGGTCCTGTTCAGGCCTGACTGAGTCAGGCAGATGGCAAGAGTAGCTTGTACCCAGATCTCTCTCCAAAGCAACAAGTCACTCCAGTGTATAGTTCCCTAGCAACCTCTTAGTCATTGACCCTTTTGTGATGATATACAAACTGAAACGTATCTTAGAACTATTGGCAATGGACCAATCCAACATGGACTAGTTTTAGATGTGTGTGTAATAAGGCAAAATGTCCCCAGAATGAAATTTTAGGAGAGAACCTCTTGTCCTGGTTAGTTTTTGTTGTCAATTTGAGGCAACCCAGAGTTAACCTTGGAAGAAGGAACCTCAATTGAAGAATATCCTAGATCAGATTGACCTGTGGCCAGTCTCAAAGTCAAGGAGGGACTTGGAATCTTTATTAATGATTGGTGTGGGAGGGTCTGTCTCACTGTGGGCAGTATCATCACACTCTAAGAACCTGGCAACACCTGGTTCAGAGGCCACAGGAAAAATAACCAATGTCCTTATAGGAAGAGGAAGTTTTAAGACATAGAGGCACCAGAGATGTGTGTGAACAGGGAAAAGCCAACAGAGAATGTAGCAAGATTGTGACCATCTACTACCAAAAACTTGAGTGAACTGGACCAGCTCTTTCCAGTCTGGCCTCATAGAAAACCAGCTGTTCTAGTTTGCTTCTCCTGGTACTGTGATTAAATGCTGACCAAAGTCAACTTGGGAAGGGAGGGGTTTATTGCATCTTATAGGTTACAATCTATCTATCATTGAGGGAAGTCAAAGCAGGAGCTCAAGAAGAAACCTGAAGGCAGGAACTGAGGCAGAGACCATGGAAGAATGCTGTTTACTGGACTGCTTCCCCTGGATTGTTCAGTTACATTTTTTATATAGCCGGGCCCATTTGCCCAGGAATGGCATTGCCCACAGTGAGCAATGCCCTCCTACATCAATTAAGGATTAATAAAATGTCTCACAGATATGACCACAGGCCACTCTGATGGAGGAAATTCCTCAACTGAAGTTCCTTCCTCCTAGGTGCCTTCAATTTGTGTCAAGTTGAAAGACATTAATCAGTACAGCAGCCCTGACAGCACCTTTCCCTTGAGCTTCCAGATCTCAGGCCCTGAAAGAGCCTAAACACTCACTGTGTTGCCTGCAGTGTATGCTTTTTGTTATAGCTGCCTTAGGGATCTGCTGCAATCCAGAGTGTCAGAGGCTCAGAAAAGATGGAGGTCTTCTGCTGGGTATTTTATAAGCATGTACACCCTGGTGCCTCACAACTAAATATAATTGCCTCTGTAGTCACCACTATGTGGGTTAGGCAACTAAATGTTGAAGGATGAACTCCCAAGGAGTCTCCCACAGCAGGAGACGACTCCCATACCTCCACTCTAGCATTCTTCCTGATGGACCTAACTAGGAACCAAGGTAAGACAAATGATTCTGGTTTCATTTCTCCTTTGTCCCTTATCAATAATCAATATAAAATTTTCATAATGTTTTTAAAACAATATTTCCATGCCAACACTGGGTACAATGTAAACAGAGTTTCATTTAATGGATTAATGAAGAACCCAGGAGCTGAGGAGGTGAGCTCAGTTGGTAAAGCTCCTTACAGAATGAAGACCTGCATTTGATCCTCAGAAATCACATAAAAATACCAGGTGTTGGGGTGCACACGTGTAAGTTCAGTGCTAGAGAGGCAGAGACGGGGGATCCCTGAGACTCGGTATCCATCAAGTCTAACCTAATTGTAAACTTCAGGCCAATGAGAGACCTTGTCTCAGAGGAGGTGGACAGTGTTCCTGAGGACATCCAAAGTCGTCCTCTGGCATCCACCCTCAGGTGCACGTGTACACGCACAAGCACATATACACACACACCCAGAGGAACCCATCAGAAAGGCAAATATGATTCTAAGAACACTGGAAAGACAGTTTTTATACCCAGTGGGGGAAAAAACATAAAGGAGGGTTAACTTTGTTAAATTAGATAACAAACCAGTTAATTCTTTACAGGATTATAAATCAGAAGTTTCAGGATTATCTTTTCCAGATGATAAGGTCAGGTCATCACATCTTACCAATTTTACAGGAGTGAGAGGTGGCTGAGCCCTAATCTGGTATGCAAATTAAGTTCTGTCCTAGAGATCGAGAGCGTGGTAGCCTTAGGCGATTCTCCCACAGAACACTTCTCAAGCTGTTCCATTTCAGGATCATTTACCCTTTTAAATGACTTTCAAGTATATCAAGATTCCCAGAGAGCTTTGTGGATATGAGTATTATCAATATTTGCCGTAATAAAAATTAAGAGCAAGAAGCATTTTACTTTTTTAATTAAAAAAATAATCTCATCATACATTAATATAAACAGCATACTTCTTTATTAAAACTGTAGTTCCAAGCAAACTAAACTTTATTGAGAAAAGTTAGAATGCTTGACCTTTTTATCAAGAACATTTTTATTCAATTTTTGTGAATTCCATACAATATATTTTGATTGTATTTAGATCTCATCCCCTATCTACTATCTACCCATGCCTGATTTGTGAACCCAAATGTTCTTTGGTGTGGATCCATCCACTGGAGCCTGGTTAGCCTATCAAGAATCATACCCTTGAAACAGACTGACTCACCCCTTCCTGAAGCCACAGGCTTCCAATAGTTCCTCAGGTAGGACTGGAATTTCTTACCCACTTCCTTAGATCTGTACTGGAGTTTTGTCTGGTTTGAGCTGTCATAATTGCTAGGAATTCATATAAGTCTGTAGAACTCTGCATCCTTGTGGTCAACCACCACCTCTGACTCTCACGATCTTCCTGCCCCCTCTTCTGTAATGGTCCCTCACACTTGGGAAGCAGAAGTTTGATATAAGTCTCCTATTCTGCAGTCTCTTACTCTCTATATGTTAGACAGTTGTGAGTTTCTGTGTTAATCACTATCCACAGCATAAGGAAGCTTCTTTGGTGAGAGCTGAAGGATACATCACTCTATGGATATAACAACAAGACATTAGGAGTCAGTTTAATACTGTATTAAGCAGTATAATATTGCGCTCTCCCCTATGACCTGTGGCCTGCCTAACCACATGTTCCTAGGCCTGATATCAGTGTCAGATAAGGTGCTATGCATGATACTGGAAGAAAAATTTAATCTTTAACCTTAGCCATCTGTGAATCCTACATGCTTCAACAACTGGCCTGGCAAGATAATGTCCTCTCGTGCAATAGTGGCATGACCATTATAGGAGTGACCGATCACCTTATAATTGGATTTAGGGTCTGCTTCATGAGACAGAGCCCATACCTGATACTGTTCTACCTTTTCTTTTAAATCTCTTTTAGTGTCTGGCTTAATATAAGACAGCTGGATTCTCATATCTGCTTCCTTGTTCAATCTATTACAGTATGTTGTTTTGGCTGAAGTATATGAAAAAGATAGAACTTCATACAATATATTATTAAAACACAGAGGAAGAAGTATTTTAATAGCTCTGGCCAACAAGTATGGATTGTTTTCATTTGTGCTTCTCAAAAACTTGGGCAAGGAGGACCTGGAGAGATGGATAAGGGGGAAAGTTCCTGCTACCCAAGCATAAGGACTCAGTTTAAACCCTCAGTACCCATGTGAAAAAAATCGGCTGGGGTGGTGTATGCCTATAACTCCAGTGCACATAGGGTGGAGGCAGACGGTTCCCAGGAGCTCACCAGCCATCCAGCCTAGCCAAATCGGCAAACTCCAGGTTCAGTGAGAGACCGTGTATCAAAGAATAAAGTGGAGGCCAGCTGTGGTGGCGCACACCTTTAATTCCAGCATTCTGGAGCAGAGGTAAGCAGATCTCAGCAAGGCCAGCCTGGTCTACATAGTGAGTTCTCGGCCAGCTTTGGCTTCAAAGAGACCCTGTCTCAAAAAGACCCAAAATAAAGTAGAGAAGCAATTGAGGAAAACACCCCAATATCAAATCCTGGCTTCCATTCACATATTCATACACCACACACATACACAGCACGGGTAAATAAAATAAATCTGGGCAAGTGACTCTAAATGTTTCAATAGGAAACCTACAACCACATCAATGATTTTTCACACTCTGGTGCAAAAACATCCACTAATCTGACTTCTACTTTAACTGGATCTTTTGCTCTTCCACAGCTTTCTCAATTGTGGTATTTAGAAAATATTGGCTTACTGAATTCAACTTTCTGTATATTGAAGTAGCAGGAACCATTTCTGAATTCCACAAGAGTCCACTAAGTGTGGTCCCTTTCAGACGGAGATGGTGAGAACCAGGATCCCTTTTTTATTCCATTGACCATTATTGCGGTGGGCACTGGATGTGACTGGACACTGATTGCAGGCTTTGCATGGACTTGCTTGAAAAAGGTGATTTGTTGTTGTTATTGATGATGATGATGATGATGATGATGATGATGATGATCTTTGCTGCAGTTCCGTGTCTTGTGTTTAGATACATTTTACAAGAGTTGTCATTGAAATCCTTAAACTAATTTAAATTGAAAAAAAATACTGACTCATTGTTCAGATCATCCAAAGAGAGATTCATTCTATTATACTATAGTGTGTGTGTCTGTAGTGTCGTGTAGTTTATGTATATGTAGTATATGCATGTGTGGATGTGAATGTGGCTGCCCATGAGTATATGTGCAGAGGTCAGAGAAAAAGGTCAGCTGCCCTGCTCTGTCACTGTCTGCCTATTCCCTTGAATTGAGTTCTCTCATTGAACCTGAATCTAGGCTGGCAGTCAGCAGCCCCAGTAATCTTCCCTTATCCAACACACACACACACACACACACACACACACACACACACACACTCACACAGCACTAGGATTATAGTTATGTCCAGCTATGCTCAGCTGGGATTCAAACTCAGGTCCTCCTGCTTGCTCAGCAAGCACTCTTAACTGTGGCGTTAGCTCTCTATCCCTAGAGAAAAAAATAATATAATATAATATAATATACGTGTGTGTGTGTGTATATATATATATATATATATATATATATATCATTACTCTCACCATCAATTTTGTAGTGAAACAGCATTTTTTCTTTCTTTTATAGTCAATCTGTGACATTAACTGCCTTGGTGTATAAACTGTTGTTGCCCATGATTTTGCGTCCGTGTGCAAATGTCAACATCATAAAAAATGCAAGCAACATCTTTCTGTTAGTTTTAAGTAGTTTTAACTTCATAATCCCTCTGAAAGGTTTTTAGGGTTCCTTGGAGTCTCCATCCCTTCTTTTCAGCAGGATACTGAAAATATACATAGTAATATCTTTACTTTGTTTGTAGGGTTTTTTGTGAGCCAGGGTGTCACTAAATAGCCATGGCTGACCTTATATTCTCTGTATAGATTAGACTGGCTTCAACCTCATAGAGATCCACCTTTCTCTGCCTCCCAAGTTCTGGGATTAAAGGTTTCTTCCAAGATGCCTGGCCTGTTTGTAAATTTTAAATATTTTTCCTTAATATTCCTGATTTTCACACAAATATAGTCATTCATCCCACACTGGGAACAGGGGAGGGAGAAAAAAGGAAGGTAGATCGGTCAGGAAGTGAGAAAACTTCATGGCTGTCACTCCTTGAAACATCACTCCAGAGGGAATGTGCTATTCAGTCTGTAATAAAAATGGATGGCAAGTCAGGAGACCATCCTGAAAGCAGGATTGACCACCTGAATGCATTAGGTGGTTTACAGGTTGTACAGCACAACCTGATAGATAATTACTGTCTCTTGTTGTACTGTATGTTACTCCAAAACTCTCAACATTTTTAAGCCAACTCTTTAGAATGTATGTGAATGTGGGCTTTTGTCTCAAATGTATACATAAGACCAAGATTCCAAGGTGCAAACTTTGAGCACCATTTGCAAACCACACACACACACACACACACGGAAGTAAGGGCTTAGGAAAACTAAGAACTCGGTAGCTCACTAGATTTCATGCTTAGGTCAAATCTCAACTACTCTGAATGGCGCACTTCTGGATGCTGGTGATCGTCCCCAAGAACAGTTTCTATAATGTTCAGAAAGAAAAACTATCGGGGCTCAAACACAAAGACGGTCATAGATAACACATCAAATCTGAGGGAGCTGCAAGTCTGAGAAGTAAAATAAAGGTGAAGTTGCCCTGGACTGAGATGTCACAGAAGACATAGTCAGCCCATAACAATGTGATTCAATTCAGTGGAGAAAAACAAAAACAATGCCCATAATGGGGAAAGAGGAGACAAAAAAGCTCGACCTCACTAGCATCTTAGTTTAGCTTCTGTTGCTGTGACAAAATACCCTGAAAAAAGCAGATAAAGGAAGAAAGGGTTTACTTTAGGTCAGGGTTTCAGGTTACACTGTGGGGCAGTCACAACAGCAGGGACTGTTGACTATCACCTCTGGTGATATCACCCTCAGAAGATGATAACAAGGAATGCATGCCTTCCTGGTCTCAGCACTCCTCCATCAGGATACCATGCTTAGAGCGTGGTGTCACCTCCAGTGGGTGGTCTTCCCACTTCAGCTAATTTAATCAAGATAATTCCTCATAGACATATCTAGAGGCCCTTCTCCAGGGAATTCTGGGTTCTGCTGAGTTGATGATTAGGAGCCATCAGAACTAGCCATCAGAGAAATGCAAATCAACGCTGCATTGAGATTCCATCTCATCCCAGGTCAGAGTGGAAGTCATTAAGAAGACAAATAGCAATAAATGCTGGAGATGTGGAGGAAGGGAACTCTTGGACTCTACCAGCAGGAATGCAGCCCATTCCAGCCACTATTAAAGTCAGTGTGGAGGTTTCCCAAAAATCTAAAAATAGGTCTTCCATATGACTCAGCGGACCACTCCTGAGTATTTACCCAGAGGACTTCCGGTGGACACGGAGATACTTGCACATCAATATTTATCGCAGCACTGTTCACAATCAGTAAACTATGAACCAGCCTAGATGTCTGACAACAGAGCAAGGAAAAAGAAAATGTGCTATAAATATACTGCAATATTGTCAGCCATAAAGAAAAATGAAGTTATGTCATTTGCAAAAAGAAAATGGATGGAGCTAGCGAGAATCACATTAAGTGAATTCAGTCAGTCACTGAAGGATACATGTTTTCTCTCACTTGTGATTCCTTGATTTTATACAGATGTATAACATCATGTAGGTATATATGAAATTAGACGTAAAGCTGTCTAGGGGGATAAAGGGGACTGACTGAGGGAGGAGGGATGAGAAAGGGGAAAGCATGAGGCTATAAAGGGAACATGCTCAATATACAATGTATATATGATTGAAAACTTAAAGAATAAACAAGATAATAAATAGCAGTACAGAGAAAAATTCCAAAAGAAGGAATCCAATTGCACAAAAGATGCACACAACCTAGCCAATGTCAGTAGTTCTCGAAAACAAAATAAAGCTATAAGATGGGATATTTTAAGTAAAAACAAGTATTTTATCTGATGTAGTGTTACCCTGTGAGCCAAGGATACAAGGAAATGGGTGTTTACATATGCTGTGGGACACGTATACAGCAATACCCATGGAACTTGACTTGGCACTTCAGATACTCAACTTGTATTAAAAGAAAAGGGTGTGGACAGTGCACCGTCCACAGCGTACTTGGCTCTAATATGATTCACCTCTATGGTTGCTCAAGTCCTTTCATAAATGGCACAAGATTTGCATATACTCTATGTAGGTCTCTCAGAAACTTTAAATTAACTCAAGATTACTTATAATAACTAATACAAAGTAAATGCCTTATGAATAGCAGTTGTAATGTATTGCTTAGGGCATAATGATTTTTCTAAAAACCATATCTAATCAATTCAGGTACATTTTTCCCAAATATTTTCCATCCTCAGATACAGAACACCCAGAGTCAAACAGCCACCTATAATTCTTTTTCCGGAAATTTGTCCTAAGGAGATAATTAGGATTGAAGCATTTAGCCTTAAAAGTGGTTGTGCAGTACAGTTTTTCTTACAGTAAAGTTGGAAATAAGCTAAATCTCCAAAATTAGTTAATAAATTATGTATGAAACACATTTATACATACACTAAAAGCATGATCTTTTAAAATGCTTTTATTAATAAAGGAAGATAGTCACAGTATATTAAGTACCCCCAAAGAAAAGCATGACAGGGACTAGAGAGATGGCTCAGCTGTTAAGAACACTTACTCCTCTTATAGAAGACCTGGGTTTGGTTTGCAGCACCCATATTGGAGCTCTCACAGCCACCTGTAACTCCAGTTCCAAGGGATCTGAAGCCCTCTTCTGATCTCTGTGGACACCAGGCACCCATATGATATACCTATATACAAACAGACAAACATTCATACACATAACTACCTTTTATAAAACAATCTATATGTAGGGGCTAGGGAAATTGCTTGGTCAGTAAGCTGCTTGCTCCACAAGCCTGAAGACCTGAGTTCAAGACCTGCATGAAAAGCTAGGAATCTCTAATTCTAGCACTTGGGAAGCAAAGACACACCAATCCCCAGGGCTCACTTGCCAGCCAGCCTAACCTACTTGATAAGCTCTGGGCTAGTCAAAGATCGTGTCTCAAAAATCAAGGTGGACAGTTTCTGAGGAAAAGCCGAGGTTGTTCTCTGGCCACCACATTCACATACACACACACACAGACACACACACACACAAACATACTTCTGTACAGACACACACTTAATAAATATGTTATGGTCTGATCATAGAATTGCATTTGTGTATGTGGAATGAGACATAGAAACAATGTGTCATTGTGTGAACAGAAGTTCTCTCTGTGTGAATATATTGTAAATATTTTAAAATTCTTTGCATTTCTCTGGATTTTGTGTCTCCTCTGTGATAAGTCTTTGACAGATGTTAAAGCACACTCTTTCCAATGAGTGAGGAAGACCATTCTACATGGGAAAAAGATTAAACAAAGTCACAGATGGTGGCTCAGAAGCGAAGGCTGAGTATGAAGGACAAAGTGAAAAGCAGTTAGATGGAAGAAAGAGACCTCCATACTGGTCATGTCTCAATACCTGCCGTGTTTAGAACAAGCTCAAAAGGTCACATGAATACAAAAGCATCCCTGCTTGCCAAGAGTCATTCAGTCACTCTTCAGTCCCCCTCTCTCCAGAGCAGACACTGGCAGCTTCTGCACTCACAGACCACCAAATCCATGCTCCCTGACCTAGCACAGCACTAGGCTCTGGGACCCCAAAGCTGAGCTGGATGATCTAGTAGCATACAATCATGTGGGTCTGACGAGTGCCAGGGTCCCACAAGAGTGGGCTGGTGGCTCTGCCCCAAACACACTGTGTGAGTAGTTCAATAGATATTTTTTTTTCCTTTCCTGTTTTGTTTTGGTGTGTGTGTGTGTGTGTGTGTGTGTGTGTGTGTGTGTGTGTGTCTCACAGGTCAACCCAGTATATTCTTCAGTCTCTCTCTGCCTTGGCTTTTTGATGTAGGGTTTTCACTTTGACCTGTAACCTACTAATTTAACAAGATTGGTTGGCTGGTGAGTCCTAAGAATTCACCTGTCTCCACCTCCTGAGCACTGAAACTATGTGCAAGCACCACCATACCTGGCTTTTAAAAACATTTTTGGTGTGTGTATGTGTGTGTGTGTTGTAGACCTGAGATTTGCATCATTGGGTGTCTTCCCTGATTGTTCTCCATCTGACATAACGAGGCACAGTCTCTCACCAAACCCAGAGCTCACAGTTTCAGCTAGCCTGGCCAGCCAGTTTGCTCCGGGGATTCCATCTCTGCATGCTGAGCACTGGGATACAGGCCACCAGGCCCACCTGGATTTCACAAGGATTCTGAGGATCTGAATGAACTCCAGTTTTCACACTTTGGGGCAAGCACTTTACTCAATGAGATGGTGAGTGAGATGTCACCGGCCCTCTGCATAGCTACCCACCCTCAACAAAGAAAAATGGCCCATCTTCCCTGAGCAGCTACGGACTGCCAATAGCAGGCCTCAGGGGCCACTCCCCACTTCATGCTAGAAACTTTTACTGACTTGATGTTGCTCAGGTAACTACAACTACTGTGAGTTCATGTGTGCAACCACCGCATCATGTCAATAGGACATTTTCATAGCACTCCTCCCTAGCCTCTGGCTTTTACATTCTTTCTGCCCTGTCTTCTATAGTAGTGTTCCCAAGCCTTAAGAGATAGGGGAGGACTGATATAGATGTCCCACCAATGACTATCTGCTCAGAGTATCTTAAGACTCAAATCTGCGTTTTGGCTGTGCTGAGTTCTGATCTGGGGGATATGAAGAAGAAGCCATTGCCAAGTTCATCCAGGGTGTGAGATGATTCAACTCACTGAAAACAGATCTGAGGTCCCCATTCCCCTTACATGTGAATCCATTCGTTTTCAAAGCACCAGTAGCATATCAAGGGATGGAGATGGCTCAGTCAGTAAAATGGTAACTGTATAAGCGTGAGGACCTGGGTCTGATCCCCCAGAACCCATTAGAAAAGATGGGTGCCATGGAGCATGCCTGTAATCCCAACACTGGGAAGGAGGAGCAGGAGGATTTCTGGATCTCAAAGTCTAGCCCATTGGAGAGCTCCAGGTTCAGTGAGAGACCCTGTCTCAAAAATTAAGGTGGAATGTGATTGAGGCAGACACCACACATCACTTCTGACCTGCACATTCATGTGTTCCCATGTGTATACATATCCCCACACACACATACATATATAAATAAACACACAAAGTAATAATAACACATCAAAACCTTCCTACACTTCAAATCTGTTTACTGCCACTTATGCAGTCAGCTGGAAACATCTTGTTTTAAGGTTCATATAGTCTAGCTTAGGTTCATCTGATTATCCCAGGATTATCTCCCTGTCTTGAAGTAGGTGATTACTAACTGTAATTACATTTGTGGAGGTACAGCAACATTTTCACAGGGCAGGTGTCCATATTAAGTAGCAGGACAGGATGGCCATCCAAGACACTTTGTCTAAAGTCCAGGGAACACCCCAGAAGATTCTGCATACAGTGCCTGTTAGCTTCTTTGTATACTCAGGAAATGCTTAAATATCAGAACTTCACTTGCTCTGTCGCTGATAGAACTAGGCAAATAGCAGGTGTCACTTGATACCTAAAGTGTCACTCTACACCACAAAATGCTTCTGTCAAAGAGGCTCTGCATCCACACTAACCCTCCTGTTGGAGTAGCTACAATGAAAGGGGCCATAATGGGAAAATGACTTTCTTATAGGTATTAAAGGAACACAGGTATCCGGGGAAATGCTTGCTGTGGTCACAGGTCATGGTGCCTGTTAACTCCCTCAACAAATCCCAGCCTTTGGCAGGCCCTATAAATTCCAAGCAATGATACCAGTAATCCAGGGCCCATGTCCAGGAATCCTGCCCCACTACCACCTTTTCCTATAGAAGCAGAACAAGTGTCTTGGTATGTGATGACCAGAGAGCTGACTGTGTCTGAACTTCCTTAGAAACAAGAATGGATGTTAAACAGTTAGAGAAAGGAGCTGGAGAAGCATTCCACAACTCTAGAAAAGGATATAATTGCTAAGGAGATGGCTCGGACAGTTAAGTGCTGGCCTGGCAAGCATGGGGACCTGAGTTCCATTCCCAGCACCCAAAGAAAAAGTTGGGAGTGGTGGCACATGCTAGTGCGCCCAGAGATACTCTGTAAAAAAGAAAAGATATTATTTTTAAATTGGCTCTAATCTCTCCCTTTCTGTTTATAGTCAAATGAAATAATGATAGGGCAGAGGCCTGCTGAGAAGTACGAAAATTTGTACAAAATTAATGTAACAAGAGCTCAGGGCAAATTTATTTATGAAAGCAGCCAGATAATCAGGGGGAGGTGGAGACAGGAGGTTCCCTGGGGCTCTCTGGCCAACCAGCTCAGCCCATTTGGTGAGCTCCAAGCCTGTCCAAAGAGACCTTGTCTACAAAAACAAGGTAGACTGTGTCTGAGGAATATTAGTTAAAGTTGTCCTCCAGCTTCCACATTCCCATTACCCAAATGCATGTGTTGAGAGAGAGAGAGAGAGAGAGAGAGAGAGAGAGAGAGAGAGAGAGAGAGAGAATATGAAATTCACATTTTAAGATCCATAGATAAAGGTTTACTGTAACAGATCTTGTTTATTTGCTAAGGGTTTTGTCTGTGGCTTCTTTGTGACTATAGTGGCAAGGATGAATAGGTACACAGATCATATAGTTCACAAATACTTCCTATGTGGCTCTTCACAGAAAAAGCCTTCTCCAGAACAAGCAAAAAGCTTTCCTGGGACCCTAGAAAGAGAAGGACACCCAGAGTCTGGTTTCCACTCCCATGCTCTGGGTCCATTTTAAGCTGGTATATTTGGCAAGGAATAACATCCTTAATCTTTAGGTATTAATAAAGGAAAAGAGGGACTGGAGAGATAGCTCAGTGGTTAAGAGCGCTTGCTGCTCTTCAAGAAGACCTGGGTTCGGTTCCCAAGTGCCCACATCAGGTGGCTCATAACCACCTATAACTTCAGGGGATCCAGTGCCCTCTTCTAGCCTCCCCAAGCACACACACAACACACATAAACTCATGCAGGCACACACATGTACACATAAATAAAAATGAAAAAATAAATCTTAAACAATTTTTTAAATAAAGGGGGAAAGATATAATCTTAGAATTGACAATAATCTCTTCATTTCTGTTTGTAGTCAAATGAAAGTAATTATAGGGCAGAGACCTGCTGAGAAGAATGAAAATTTACACAAAATTAATGTAACCAGAGCTTGGAGCAAATGTATTTATGAAAGCAGCCACATAATTAGACAGCAGCAAATAGGAACGGAGAAAAAAAATCTACAAGCCTGTGATTCTTAGTATTTCATTTTAGTTTGCATTTAATTGATAATGTATCCTGGGGCAAATTATTTCGTGCTTTTTTCTACCAGGAAAAGGAGGGAAGAAAACCACACTTTTTAGAGGAAAATCTCTGCAAGAGACACAAAGTGATAAACTTCCGCATATTTACAAACACAGTCGATGAGACAGAATTTTAATGAATTGTGCCACGTAATCTAGTGGTTAATGAGCTGCAAAAGCTTTTGTCAATGCCAGTGACTGGGAGCTAACTCTTTCAGCTTCAAGATCAATAAGAGGATTCACAGCTCTGTGTTACCCAAAAGGGCACTCTGGGGAGAGAGGTAGTTGTCAGAGGTTGCCTTCACCACCACGGATCACAGCTGCAAAGCCACTATCTGTTCTGTGCTCTGTTCCTTATATTTAAGTCCTGACTTCAGACCAAAGGGAGTACACAACAGTTTGGAGATCAAACCACACAGTTTTTACGAAATGCCAGTACAAAATGGAAACAAAAAGGATTGACCGACTCTGAAGATATCTTCCAATATTATAGAAGCTGCATGTATATGAATTTACTTGCTGGTGTGAACCACTGGAATGGTGTGAAGTCCCAGACCATCTGCATTCTGAATTTACAGAGATGATGGTAGTGGGATGTTGACTGCTGGGGAATTTTCCAGAGATCTAGGCACACTAATTTTGCCTTCTACAATCTCTCTCTCTCTTTCTCTCTCTCTCTCTCTCTCTCTCTCTCAACATGCCATGACATATGTGCGCAGATAAGAGGACAATCCTGGGCGTCAGTCCCCTCATTCTACTTTGTTTGGAAATGATCTCTGCTGTCTACATCACTGGGCCCTGATCCTTCCAGGTATTCTCTTAGCTCCGCCTCCCATCTTCCTACACAAGTTATTGTATTGTGCTTTTTACATGGGGTCTGGGGAATTGAACTTAGATTCTCACCCTTCAGTGGTAAGTGCTTTTACTCTCTGATCCATCTCCCAAGCCTCATAATACCTCTTTTATATATTCTTTTTAATGTCCTGGCTTTAAGGAGTCACATTGTTCCTCGGAAACTGAGTTTTGCAATTATATTATCCATCTTCATTACCGAGAGTCATGACTAAGGAGACTGTTACTATGAACCGTAGTTCCCAGAAAGAAGCTGCACCTTCATGGAACCATCTGCAAGGCTGGTTAACTGATTAGAACTTTAATGACTATGGAGAGGTTGGAGTGTTGCAGGTCCAGAGCCTAATTACAATTTATCTTGGACTATCTTTAGCTTCCTCAATAGCCATTCCTTCATCAACTCTGTGTCTTATTTAACATTCTGTGAATAGATTAAAACTTTTGGAACGTGTTAACTTAACAAAACCATAGTTTCCACCAACCAAAAGATGAAGAATACCATCACATAGCAACTGGCTGGGGCATATAGCTTATCTGAAGCCTCTTTGCTTTAACTCACCTACTTAATGTTTCCACCAATATACTTGAAAAGTGCCTTGATTTATGACTCTCTTTGTTCTGTTACTATGAAAAATTCATCAAACTGTTACTCATGCTGAAACATGGAATTCAAAGTGACCTAAATCTGTGTTTTTTCCTGGATGAGGTCACTCATATTTGGCTCCAGAATCATCTTTCTCTTAGCTACTTTGAAATGATAGTTGTGGCTTTTGCATGGACATTACTATGGTGTTAATGCCACTAGACATAAAAGATCCCAGGTGGACAAAATCCATTTTTCAGCAAGCACACAACACTTACTGAGCTCCTGAAACCTGGAAGGGACTCTTAGGAAAGAGGGAGAATGATTTAAAACCCATCCCTAATTTTCTCCTAGACTACTACAAGAGACAGAGTCATATTCAATGAATAAATGAAGAATCAAGTTGTAAATCTCTTCTTTCAGGCTGGAGAGGAAGCTCAGGAGTAAAGGGCTTGACATGCAAGCAGCAGGACCTAAGTTCAGATCCCCAGGACCCATGCAAAGCCAGACATGGTAGCACACATCTGTAATCCCAGAGTTCCTATGGCAAAAATGGGAGGAGAGACAAGAGTATCCACAGAAGTCAGAGGAACAGCTGGCCCAGCACACGCAGGGACAAACAGAGATCCTGTCTCAAACAAGACAGAAGGTGAGGCCCAACATCAGGGTTATCCTCTGATTTCTACACATGTACCATAGCACACATGCAGCTACACTCACACGCAAGAATGTGGACACACACATATGTATTATATATATAAAACAATTTTTTATTTTAAAGGTTTTATTTTATGTTAAGGACCCAGTTAATGTATTTCAGGTAAGTAGCAAAAAAAATCTACATGTAGGGGTTGAAGAGATGGCTCAGTAGTTAAAAGGACTGGCTGCTATAGCAGAGGTACCGGGTTCGATATCCAGTACCCACATGGCAGCTAACAAACATCCATAACTCTAGTTCTGGGGGAATCCAATACCATTTTCTGACCTCTGAGGGCACTGCACAACACAAGTGCATTTACACATGTGCAGGTAATAACTCATACACAAAATAAAAATGCCAAATCAAATGTTTTTTTTTATCTATATACCATGGTCTGATCCAGTCCACTGCCTTTCCACTCACCTTACAGCTGAGCAACTCCATTCTCCCCCAGCCCCACGTCCTGTTCTTCTTCTAGCCTTGGGCACAGGCACACTCTTACCCTTAGCCCCCCACATCTCTGGACTACCCTCTTTCCTCCGTGATTCTTCTCCTTCCTCTATGCCTATGACATGTAAATTTGGTCCTTTCATGATGTCCCACGTTTCCTGAGTATTTCATTCCTGATTTTTTAAAATCGTTTTATATCTTTGCTTGCATGCTCCAATTCTTCAGCTTTATCATCAGTCTTAATATTCTGTTTTCCATTTCATTCACTCTGTTTGGGGAGCTGTGAGCTCGCACCATGCCCATCTCCCTACATTGGTGCCATCTACAGCCCCTACCACTGCTGCACGGCTAGGTTTCTGTGCACAGAACTTTGCAGACTGCCTGAGACAGCATGAAATCAGCCTCTGCCTAGCAATTTTCCCAAATTGTGTTGTACTTGATGGCTAGAGGAACCAGACCTTAAGAGAGAACTTGAGTGCATCTGGTCTTGCTTGACCTGTGCTGCTGAGGGAACTCTAGAACAGTTGGACTACAGTCATATGGTCCCTCTTATATAAACTCAAAAGAGAGAACCTGAAACCTTGACAACCAATCTTTCATACCCAATGAGAAAGCAACCGAGTCACATTAAGTATACAAACAAAATCAGACTTCAATTGAACAAAGGAAGGTTTGAGTCTCACATCAGAATCATAAACAACAAAAGAAATTCACATGCCAAGATCACAAAAAAAAAATGAAAAACCTAAATACTATATCCCTAACAAACATCACCAGTTCTGTAGAAGAAGTCTATAATGAGAACCCCATAGAAATAACCCAGGACACAGAGTGTAAAAGAACAATCATAAAAATGATCAAAGAATTCAATGAATTTAAAGAACACACAAACAAACAAATCAAAGAACTAAAAGAAGATAGCGATAAACTTCTGACTGAATTCACAAAAAGATAGAAATATTAAAGAAAACTCAGGCTGAACTAAATAAGGAAGTAAAAAACTCAATAAGCCAATTTGAAATGACAGGAGAAAGCCTCACCAATAGAGTGAATGAAATGGAAAATAGAGTATCAAGACTGATGATAAATGTGAAGAACTGGAGCACTCAAGAAAAGGTTAAAATACAGGAATGGAATACTCAGGAAATGTGGGACATTATGAAAGGACCAAATTTACATATCATAGGCATAGAGAAAGGAGAAGAATCTCGGGATAATGGTACTCACCAGATCTTCAACCAGATTGTAAAAGAAAATTTTCCAAAATTAAGGAAAGACATGACCATCCAAATACAAGAAGCACATAGAACACCAAATAGACAAGATCAGAAAAGAAACTTCTTATGGCATATCATAGTAAAACTCTAAGTACAGAAAAGAAGAAAGAATACAGAAAACAGCAAAAGAAAAACCACAAGTCACATATAAAGAAAAACCCATCAGAATTACAGTTGAATTTTTGATGCAAACTATGAAAGCCAGAAGAGCCTGAACCAATGAATTCCCAGTTCTAAATGACTATGGATGCCAACCCAGAACACAATACATTGCCCAAAAAATGACTATTATAGTTAAAAAGAAAAGAAAAATCTTCCCCAATATGAATAGAGTGAAAGAATTCATGTCCAGAAAACTAGCCCTTCAAAGACTATTTGAAGCACTACAGAAAGCTGAAGAGAGACATGATTATACCCAAGTGGCAACAGAAAGAAACTAAATGAAGACAGAACTGGGGAACCACAAAATGAGACCAAAGAGGCAAATAGAATTTTAAATGATGGAAATCAACATACATCTTTTAATAATAACTTTAAGTATCAATGGACTGAACTCCCCAGTCAAAAGACACAGGCTGTTTGAATGAATCAAGAAACAAAATCCACCCTTTTGTTGTCTTTAAGAAACACATCTCACCTTCAAGGACATTGCTACTTTAAGATGACAGAATGGGAAAAATATTCCAAGCAAATGGCACTAAGAAACAAGCAGGAGTTACCATTCTAATATCTGACAAAACAGACTTCAAACTAAAATTAATCAGAAGAGATAAAGAGGGTCACTTCATTCTGATCAAAGGAACAGTTAACCAAGATGATATTACAATGATAAACATATATGCACCAAACTCTGGTGTACCTAATTTCATAAAATCACTTCTACAGGACTTTAAGACACAAATTAATCACAACTCACTAATAGTAGGGGACTTCAGTACCCACACTCTCTCCATTAGACAGCTCAACCAACAGAAAATAAACAGAGAAAACTCTAAATTAAACAATATCATATATCAAATGGACCTAATGAACACCTACTAAATATCTCACCCAAGCACCAAAGAATACACATTCTGTTCAGCACTCCAAGGAAGTTTCTCCAAAATTACATACTGGGGCACAAAACAAACTCCAACAAATGTGAAATATTTTTAAAAATTTCATGGATTCTATCACACCACAATGCAATAGAGTTTAAAATCAACACTGGAAGAAGCCCTAGTAACTTTATGAACTCAAGGAGAATAAACAACACACTCCTAAATGAGGACTCTCTCAAAGGAGAGAAATTAAGGAAGAAATAAAAGTATTCCTGGAATAAAATGAAAAGGATGATACAACACAACAAAACCTCAGAGACACCTTAAAAGTACATCTAGAAGGGAAGTTTATAGCTCTAAGTACCTACATCAAATAATCAGAAAGATTAAATTATTTAAGACAAATAAATTATTTAACATTACCACTCAAGAATCTTGAAAGACAACA
This sequence comes from Eospalax fontanierii, assembly GCA_035773235.1. NCBI lineage: Eukaryota > Metazoa > Chordata > Mammalia > Rodentia > Spalacidae > Eospalax > Eospalax fontanierii. Next base: position 115,410,156 of record CM069524.1, read on the forward strand.
AATGAAGCCCAAACCCAGAAGACAAGAAGAAATAACAAAAATCAGAGTAGAAATTAATGAAATAGAAATAAAGAAAAGAATACAAAGAGTCAATGAATCAAAGATCTATTTCTTTGAAAGATAAACAAGATAGACTGTTGCCCTCAGTTAACCAAAAGAAAGAAAGCAATTCCAAATCAACAAAACCAGAGATGAAAGAGGAAACATCACAACAGATAATAAAAAGGTCCCAAACATTATAAGGGACTACTTTAAAAATCTATATGCTATTAAATTGAAAACCTTAAAGAAATGGATGTATATCTAAATTATGGGAAACACCGAAACTAAACCCAAAAGAGATCAACAGATTAAACATATCCATAACATATAAGGAAATTGAAACAGTAATACAAAACCTCCTGACCAAAAAAACGCCCAGGACCACATGGATTCATAGCAGATTTCTATTAGACATTCAAAGAACATTTATATCCAATACTACTTAAATTGTTCGATAAGATCAAAACAGGGGGAGAACTCCCAAATTCTTTCCGTGAAGCCAGCATCAGTCTAATACCAACACTGGGTAAAGATACAACCAGAAAGGAAAACTATAGGCCCATATCCTTAATGAACATAGATGCAAAAATTCTCAAGAAAATTCTTGCAAAATACATACAGACAGACATTTAAAAGATCATCCACCATGATCAAGTCAACTTTATTCCAGAGATGCAGGCATGGTTCAATATACATAAGTCAATAAATGTCATAAAGCACATAATTGGACTCAAAGACAAAAAAATATATGCTCATCTCAATAGATACAGAAAAAACTTTTGACAAAATTCAACAGGCATTTATGTTAAAAGTCTAGAGGAAATTGAACTGGGGAACATGCCTCAACATAATTAAAGCTATGTACAAAAAACCCACAGTCAACATCATTCTAAATGGAGAAAAACTGGAAACATTCCCGTTAAAATCAGGAACCAGACAAAGCTATCCACTGTCTCCATTCCTATTTAATATATTGCTTGAAACACTTGCTAAAGCAATAAGACAAGAGGGGGAAGTTAAAGGAGTATTCCTTGGAAAAGAAGAGGTCAAATTATTCCTTTTTTGCAAATGAAATATTATACATAAGAGATGCCAAACAATCCATCAGAAAACGTTGAGAAATGATTTACACTTTCAGTAGGTGGAAGGTTACAAAATTAATCTACAAAAATCAGTAGCATTTCTACATACCAATAACAAGTAATCAGAGAAAGAATATAAGAAAAAATTAAAATTAACAATAACCTCAAAAAAAAATCATGGAATAAACCTGACCAAAGACATTAATGATCTTTACAATGACAATTTTAGATCTTTAAGGGAAGAAATTGATGAGGACACGAGAAAATCCCATGCTCATGGATTGGAAGAATTAGCATTGTGAAAATGACCATCCTACAAAAAGCAATATATAGATTCAATGCAATCCCAATCAAAATACCCATGACATTCTTCATAGAATCATTTTTTTAAAAATCCTAAAATTCATGTGGAACGACAAAAGACCCAGGATGGCCAAAGCAACCCTGAGCACAAAGAGCAATGCAGGGAGGACTACTACACCAGATTTCAAACTATATCATTACAGAGCTATAGTCATAAAAACAGCATGGCACAAAAATAGATTCATAGACCAAATGAATATAATTTAAGACTCAAACATGAGTAGATACCATTTCAGCCCCCTGATATTTGACAAAAGGGCCAAGAATACTCACTGGAGGAAAGATAGCATCTTCAGCTATTGGTACTGGTAAAACTGACTCCCCAGCTGTAAAAGAATGAACTAGACCCTTATCTTCATCTTGCAGAAAAGTCAAATCCAAATGATTCTAAGACCACAGTGCGAAACCTGAAATGCTGAACTGCTAAAATGAAATGATGAGCGAGGTGCCATCTTTGCCTGGGAAGAAGTTAGTCCAGGCAAGAAGACCAGTTTGTATATCATTTATTGAAACTGCAGTAGGCTCTTCATCGGGCTTGTGAGAGAAGTCCCAGGAGAGTACACACATGGTCAGAGCACCTCCCACTAGCCATCACTAGTGCCAATTGTGGGGACTCACCAAGAGTATTTTCTACATGGGTATATTTCCTCCTGCTCCTTCCTTTTACTAAAACAGCCCTTTGACATAGTCACCCTTCCTTTTTCTTTTCCTGTCAGCAGATAATACTCAAAAGAAGAATTAAAGATGGCTGAGAAATATCTTAAAGTGTTCAAATTGGTAATAGTTACGGAAATGCAAATTAAAACCACTTTAAGATTTCATCTTACCAGTCAGACTAGCTAAGATCAAGAGAACAAATGATGCCAAATTCTGGAGAAGATGTGGGAAAAGAGGAATGTTCATTCACTGCTGGTGGAACCCTAGTCCTGCAACCCCCATGGAAATCAGTGTGGAGAAATCTTAAAAAACTAAAAATGAGTCTACTATTTGACCTGGTTATACCACTCCTTGACATATACCCAAAGGACTCATCCTATTGCAGAGATACTTGTACATCCAGGTTTGTTGATGCTCTTTTCACAATAACTAAGGGATGGAAACAACCTAAGTGTCCCTCAACAGACAAATGGATAATGAAAATGTGGTACATTTACACAATGTAAAGAAAGATGAAATCATGACATTTGCAAGTAAACGGATGGAACTAAAAACTGTTATGCTAAATCAAGTAACACAAAATCTTAAAAACAAATAACATATGATCTCTCACATTTGTGGATCATAGCACCAAAACCTTACATGTGAGTATGTATCCTATTGTACCTGCACAAACCAGGGAAATGGAAAGGAACCACAGAGTAAAGGGAAAGAAGGAACCCAAAGAAGAAGAATAATAGGAGATAGGCATTGCTAAGAGAGAAATAGATCAAAGGGAGAGAGAGAACTATGGGGATAATGGAGAAAAGGGAGCTCAAGAGAGGTGGGGCCATGGGAGACTGGTATTGTCAAGGGAGAACTGGGGAAAAGAGAGACACTTTAAATGCGGAACACATAGAGGGAAAGTTAGATGGGGAAGGGGGTAGAGAGAGATAAATAATGGCTAACTAGTATAAAACACCAGAGGGAATCATGTTAGTCTAACAACCTAATGACAAATTCCACATACATTATCTCTGCATGAGCCCACGTGCATAGCTGACCACCACATAACAAGAAACAGTGCCAGACAGGAGAAACTTTCCTTTGGTTTGTTGGTCATTGTGATCCAAGAGACTCCCAAAATTACACAGGCTGTTGCCACAACTCTTGATTGCCTCCCAGAACTTGAAGTTAAGACCCTATTGGATATACTTCAGAGACAGGATTTGGATCATCTGAGCTGGAACTGAACTGGAATCCACTTCCCCTGAAGGCTAGCACTCATAGCTCTGGAGAGCACCATGCAAGGAGCCAAGGGAGAACATCAACTGATAGCCCAGCACCAGCTTCATGACCAAATATTACATTAATGGCTGGCACAGCATTCAACACTGGTATAATCGTGGCACTTTTATTTTGGGGCCAATCAGCGGCTACCTAATTGGTCTTAGCCCACTCAATAGGAGGAAACTCAAGTGTGGTACTATAATCATAGCCAAATACACATGGCTGAAGAGGTCATGGGTCTTAGAGAAATCCCCTAGCCTGTCATATCCCTAGGCTAATGTAACTTCTTACCAAATGCAAAATATGTATCCGATTTTTATAGTCCAGTATCCCAGTTACCACTCATCAAAGAAGCTTCTTTTGTACCACACAGAGACGACTACAGCATACCACAGTTGGTCACACACAGACATTGTCTGTGAATTACCCATGCCTAAGTGGCACATCTACAATGCAGCCTCTATATCCAAAGCTCATGCAATATAGAACAAGGGGTAAAGAAGACACTAATTAATCTCTCAGCATTCATTAATGAAGCTTCCACACGCAACAAAGGACCGGTAACACAAAAAGTCACAAATGGCTAAATCACAGAGATTAGGAGTCTGCAGAGTGTGGGTCCCTGAACAGGACTCCTATATTAAGTTTCACTCACCCAGAGCCCAGGGACCATTGTGGAAGAGGGAGTGGAAGAATTATAAGAGTCAGTGAGTAGGTACATGACCATATGGAAACAGAATCCTACAAGCACCTGGGTCCCTGCTCATATGAATCTACAACAATTGTTTCAGCATGCCCAAGACCCATGCAAACTCCAGCAGACAAAAACCCAGCATTGAAATGGGGAAATAGGTAGCAGACCCTAACCTTTCCTTAATAAATATTGATGATTACTTATTACTGCTGGATAAAGTCATTTGGGGACACTAATGTGACACACAGATGAAAGAATGTGCGGATTCCAGTTGGAGGGCCTTGGGAGGGTGCCAGTAGAGAAGATGGTATAAAGATGATTAAGATTGACTGAGATGTTCTAAATGAAATACACAATGATTCATAAAAAAATTCAAATCTACATGCCATTTATCACCCAAACCAAAGTAAATGAGGTAAATTCAACCACATTATCCTCCCATACCCCACATTGCACTTTATTTAGAGGCTATTTGCTCTGCGCCTTTATTTTCATCCATTAAGTTTTTCTCTCTAGTGTCAAGGTCTGGCACTATTAGCAAAAGCCATAAGGAACTAATTTTAAGAGGAGAAAACTTCATAAAACATGAAAAGTTTAAAGTGGTCTTAAATGTTGTATTAAAGAAACTGCCATCAGCAATCCTGTTCTGTCAACAGAGCGTTCCACTTGGCTGCAACCAGGACATGGGTGAACTGTTTTGACATGTGGTTCTCCAAAGAGAAGACAGAATGTGGTGCTGTGGGGAAACTGGGCTGCCTGAAGTTGCTCAACAATCATTCTCGTGTCTCAGTCACTTTTCTTGAACTATAAATATATGAAAAGATAAATTCCCTGTCCTTAAGGAGTTTACAATCTGGCCAATAAATCAGGCCTGTGTATAGATATTCATGACAGAAGAGTGTAAAAATAAGAGCTAAGGATTGGGTTGGACTGAGAGGAGCTAACACAAATGTACCCTTCAAGAATGAGCTTTGTTAGGAGACAGGACCTCACAACCATGCCATGACTGGGCCTTGAGATGGGAGAGCATTAGAAAGACACAGTACATTACAACAGATACAACAGGAATGGGGCCTTGAAGGGAAAGAAAGGCTTCCCTTTAAAACCTGGAGGGGAGTTTCATTAAGAGAGGTAGCTTAGCCACTAGGTCCCCACCTTCCCAACTTGGGACTAGGCCCGTTCTTGCTACAGAGAGCCCTTGACTAGCCTGATAAGTCCATAATATCCTGCCCACTTGGTGGCCATTGACTTGCTTGGGGAGCAACCCTCTTCTTGCTTCAGGAATCGCATCTACCCTGCTTACCTAGTCAGAACCTGTCCACTTGGATCCCATTGATCTGCCTTGGTACTAGGTCCCTTTGCCCTGCAAGGAGCTCCCAACTTGCCTGATAAACTACTCAGATCCTGCCGACTCAGATTAGACATTGCCCTGCTTTGGGAACAGCGTCCTGTCCTTGCTCCAGGGCCCACATCTAACCTGCTTACCTAGTCAGAATCTACCTAATTGGTTCCCATTTTCCTGCCTTGTGACTAGGTCCCTTTGCTCGGCCAGAGACCTCCTGATTAGCTTGTCAGTGCCTTCCAACTTGGTCATCATGCTCATGCTTCAGGACAAGGCAGATTAACGCTGCTAGACAACTTCCAATTAGCCTGCCTACAATCATCCTGCTCAAGAATGGAAGATGCAGGAAATCTGCAACACCGTGAAAAGAACAAATCTATGCATCACAGGCATAGAGGAAGAAGAATCCCAAGTCAATGGCACCAACCAGCTCTTCAATGGGACCATGGAAAACTTCCCCCAAATTAAGGAAAGACATTCCCATTCAGATAGAAGAAGCACACAGAACATTAAATAGACCAGAACAGAAACTTCCCATGGCATAACATAATAAAAACACTAAATGTACAGAACAAAAAAAAAAAGGTACTGAAAGTTGCAAGAGAAAAGCAACAAGTTACATATAAAGGAAATGAATTACATCAGATTTACAACTGACTTTTCAGTATAAACTAGGAAAGCCAGAAGAGCCTATAGCAAATTATTCCAAGTACTAAATGATCACAAATGCCAACCAAAATACTTTACCCAGCAAAACTGTTTATCATAGTCAAGAGGAAAGAAAACACTTCCATGATTGATCCTTTCTAGCCCCGCCCCCCAGCACTGTTCCTGTCACCCACATGTTTCATCTCTTCTTGTCACTGCCTTGCACCTCTCAGCCAGCCTGTACTTACTGATTTATTCCAAGTTTTTAATCACTTATACTATTTCCAGAGTTCAATAAATACTATTTCTACTTGTAAAAATTGAGAAGAATTTAATGGGTTAAATTCAACAAAAATATTTTTGATGTTTTTTTCACTTAGTTTCCAGAGTTTTCAAGAATAGATGAGTTAGGTAAGATACACACACACACATGAGAGGGGCAGGGGAGGGAGAGAGAGAGAACAAAGAAAATAGAGGAGGCCTATGAAAAACAGCTTGGCCAGATTCACAATTTTTCATGAACTGCTCCAACTAGAATAAAAGATAAAGATAGGAGATCCACAACTGCTCAATGTGCAGAGAATAAGCATTTGTTCAGCCACAAACAGGGCATCTATATCACACATCACACCCTACCTCCAAAAGACTCAAGGACAATCTCTGGAGAGGGAGCGGAAAGATTATAAAAGCCAGAGGTTCAGAAGGACCAGAATGAAACAGCGTCTTCTGTATACAACAGGGCCACTCACAACAGCTGTGGTTACCTGCACAAACTTGCACAAGACTTAGCCAGTCAACATCCAGCCAGAAGGATGAAAGCCTTCATGAGCCCCCCACCCCTAGCTGAGGAGCTATTGACAGTTGATAGCTCCTAGAAGAGAGAGAGTCATTTTTCTTTAAGGGAATGACCCTGGTAGATGACCTGTGGATGACTTCACACCTATGAGTGTATGGGCAGCACACACTGGATTCAGTGGACTATTAAAAAAAAAAAAAAAGAGGACATGAAGTTGGGAGGGAGAGGGGATGGAAGAGGAAGGAGGGGATGGGGGAGGAGGGAGGGGATAGAGGAGGAGGGAGGCTTTAGGAGTATCATTGGGGATAAATATGATCAAAATACATTCTATACCTGTATGAAATCCTGAAAAAATTAGTAAGAGTACATTTTAAAATTAAATAACTTTGTGACAACATGCACATGACTTACAAAAGCAAGTCAGACAAAAACCCAGCAATGGATGGGGATAAAAAGCTCCAGCCCTAGCCGAGGAACTAGACAATTGATAGCTGTTCGGAGGGGGAGAGTCAGTTTTCTTTAAGGGTGGGCTAGACTACAGGGATTAGATCCACACCTAAGAGCATTTGGGGAACACAAATGAGACTTGATAGGCCTTCAAGAAAATAATGATAATAGAGGATGTGTAGATGGAGGTGAGTGACAGGATGAGGGATGGGAGGAGTCTGAATATGATCAAAATATGTTGTAAGAAATTCTCAAAGAATCCATAAAACATTCTTAAAATCACCAATAAACAAAATGAAAAAGAAGATAGGAGTATGTATGAAGCAATCAGTGTGAGTGGGTGTGTACGTGTGTGTGTGTGTGTGTTAGTTTTATGTGTCTGCAACACAATATCTGAAATAAATTTAAAGGAGGAAATATGACTTCAAAGTTCATGACTTCAAAGGCTTCAATACATGTTCACTTGGGATTATTACTTTGGCTTGTGGCACACTGGTACGTTCTGACGGAGCGTGTGGGAGTAGAGGGCCATTCATCTCATACCAGGAAGCGGGAGGGGCGCTGGGTCCTAATATTCCTTTCAAAGGCACACCCCGAATGACCACATCCTCCACTTGGTCCTGAAGGTTCTACCTCCTCTCAGGAGTGCCTCAGCCTTGTCACCTTGGGACACTTATCCAAATCACAGAAGCAAGGCTTTTGTATCCTTAGGACAGATGAAGTCCTCCCTTGTGGAGTGAGGTGGCGGCTTGGGTGTTACCACCATGCTCTTCCTGCCAGCCACAGTACACATAAACCAGCAATCTCATTCAGAGATCACCCATTGGCTCCAGAATCCCCATCTATCTTCATTCATTTAAGGTTCATTGAGAATTGTTCCACAGAAGACCTGGCCAATGGTAGGCTAGGACAGATAACATATTCACTATTTGTCTTAGTTTTGTTTCCTGTTGCTATGACAAAATGCCCTAGTGAAAACAGCTTTAAAGATAAAGAGCTTATTTGACGCACAATTCCAGGTTACAGTTCATCATTGCGGGGAAGTCAAGGCAGGAACTTGAAGCAACTGGTCACATAAAATCTACAGTACAGATCAAGGAGTAGTGAGTTAATGCTGCACGCATGTTCTCAACCACTCTCTCTTCTTCAGTCCAGGGCTTGGCCCATGAAACGGTGCCACATATATTCAAGGTGAATCTTCCCAATTTTATTAACCCAATTAAGAAAATCATTCACAGGTATGCATGTCTTCAGGCCAATCTAATTGTGGTTTGAATGAGAAATGCCCCCTCCCCAAGTTCATGTATTTGAAAACTTGGTCCCCAGTTGGTGGCATTGTCTGGGAGAGTGCGGAATCTTTAATAGGGATAGCCTACTGAAAGAAGTGTGTCAGTAGAGACTGGTGTTGAGAACTCAGCCTTCCCCACTGCAGTTCACTCACTGATTCATGCTTGCTGTGAAGATAGGAACTCTCAGCTTCCAGCTTCTGCTGCCAAGCCTGCTGCCTGCTGCCAGGCCTCCCGGACATGATGAACTCAGCCCTCTGGAACCGTAAGCCCAAATGAACTCTTCCTTCAATAGGTTGTCTTGGTCGTGGGTTTTATCACAGTAACAGAAAAGTAAATAATATACACATCTAGAAAAGTCCTCATTGATACTCCCTTCCCCAGTGATTCTAGATTTTGTCAAATTGACAACGAAAATTAACCCTCACACAATTCAGCTTTGAACCATAACTGCAGCCCCAAATTGATGGCTCCTCTAGCAACAGTAACTTGGAGTGAGCTGGCCCACATGACAACTGTCCTTTTTATGCAAGCATCTCTGTCTTCCAACCTGGCAGATGTCTAATGTCTTCAAATAAGCCTTAATGAAGTGTCCAGCAGGTGCCACTAATGGTTTTGACCTCCAGAAAAAGAAGGCCTAGTTACATGGTAGGGATTTAAAAACAATAATCATAAGGCAGGCATTTCTAGACATTTCTTCTCAAGCTAGTTTGACCGTAGCCCATGGGCCTTTTAGGCTGGCGAGATGGGTTGCAGGGACAGAAGTGGGGGAAGCAGAACAGGTTGCAGCAGCAGTTCTAGGGGCCTCTGCTCCCAGCTGCTACCGTTCGCCCCATCCCCATCTGCTTGGTGCTGGAAAAGTAATGACATTTCTCACAAAGGGTGGGCATATGGGGCAATAACATTTTGGTTGTGTTTAGTGCACATGTAGGAAGCTGCCTGGATATTGCTTCAATTTTCTTAAGACACTTGTAGATTTTAAAACTCCTTTCTGTAGCTAAGTAGTATGGCATTTTAAGCTAATAAGCTTGTTCCCTTTATCTTGTCTTGCTCCAAGTTAAATTGGATCTGCTTAAAAACTCTAGGTGCTTAATTGCAGTTCCTTAAAGGCTACCTTGCTAGAAAGGAGCTGACTAAGTAATGAATTTACTCTTAATTAATAGTAAGCAAGGCAGCTTCTTGACTCCTTCCATTGAGGCAAAGAGACTTGAACTTTTTGTGGGTGTACATGTGTGTGTGCACATGTGTACTGATGCATTGTGGAGACAGAGGTTGCTGTCATATGTCTTCCTTGATTGATCTCCATTTTATTTTTTGAGACAGGGTCTCCCACTGAACCTGGAGCTCACTGCTTCTGATTGATTGACTGACCAGTGAGCTACTGGAATCCTCTTTTCTCTGCATTACCATTGATGGGGTTACAGGCATGCTCTATTGCTTGTGGCTTTTTTGTATAAAATTATTACTAACAACAATCACAATTGTAATTTACAAGTGTTAGATTTTAATCATTCTCACAATGAATAAATGATAAATATATAAACAGTGTGTATGTATAAGAGGCATAGATATGGATTATGTCAATAGATGATGAATGGGACACATAGATTGATGGATAGACAATAGATGGATAGATGGATGATAAATGTATATATGATAGATAGGTTATAAATAGATGATAGATAGGTTATAGATAGATAATAGGTACATGAATGGATGGATAGACAGATGAATGGGTGGATAAACAGGTCTCCATCCGAGAGTAATGCTAGATACATACCTGACTTTCAAAAATGGTGAGGATCTCATAGCTGATAACATTCGCATCCACTGAGACAGGCATGGAGTATTTGTCTACGCAAATGGGATGAGCTAACACTAAGGAAAGTAAAAGGAGCTTTCGAAGCAACATGGGATGGCAGAGCTGCCTGACAGTCTGTGCTAGGAGCCTAAACAGACAAAAATATGGAAAAGGAGAAAGCGTACTGCAGCCTTGTTTGGGTTCAAATAGTGTTATCACCATCTGTGGAGGAGAAAGGGAATTCAGTAGAAAGGCAGGCCACTTCAGGGCCTGGCTTGAAGACCTAACATTCTAGTTCCAAAAGGCCAATCGCATGGCTAAGGGGCAACTTCTACAAAAACAGGCTTACCTCAAACCATGCTGAAGAGACAGCTGAATAATTAGTGTGGTAATGAGATGATGAACTTCTGCCTGGAATCCCCACCTCCAGGTACGGTTGCACATCGGGGCCTGACAGCAGACATGTAGCTCTGTGTGTCTGTGTGCTTTACTGAAGAATTCAGAGCTCTTCTTTTCTTCTTTCTATCCTTTTCTAACCATGCTTTCCCTAACACTGGTGCCACCCCAGCATTTTTTGTTTTTTACTCTTTCTTTAAACAGGGGACCCTGTTTTGTCCTGTATCAGAAAGAGCAACATGGGCAGAGGCTGTTGGAGAGGGGCTTGTAAGGGCAGGTGAGAGTGGTTCCAGAGAGAGGGACGAGGTGGGCACTTCAGCCTGGAGGCCCACTAGGCAAAGGATCAGAGGAAGGAATGGACATCATCCTTCCTCTGGGGGACATCAGTGGACATGCCCTTACTTTGTACTTGAACTATGGTCAGCCACCACATACTGCATATTTGCATCTTGGCTGCTGCTTAGAAATACCCTCCCCTTCACAGTACTGACTTCCCCACCTTCCGGATGACCTTAGTACCTTTACCAGCACCATTGTGACAGTCCCCAAACTGCCCTCCAGGCTGTGTCCCTCTTCCCCTTGGCCTCTCCACAGCTGCCAATATGTCTCTAGAAATGCAAATCTCCCTATAAAAGCCATTCCTGGGATTTCACTGACCTCATAACAAGGATGAGCTTCCTCAGCTCAGCTGGCTCACCAGATGTATCATGGTCTGGCTCTTGTCTCACACTGTCTCTTCATCTTCTTCTAGCCCATTCTCGGAACTGCTGCTCCCACTGCACTGCACCGCAGTGACTCTTTGAACGTATCATGCTATTATATGACTTTTCCTGGAGTTGAAAATCAGATCATTATTCATGCAGGCAGAGACTCAGGAGAATAATCTCCAAAGCCTGACCCACATCTCTGAATTTCACTCTCCAGGCAGGACTTGAGTCTTTAACCATTTCTGAGACTCAGTCATCACCTGTCAGCATTCCTCAGTATTGAGGAGGGTTAAGAGGGGCTGGCCATAGTCTCCCCAGGAGGAAATGTAATTTTGACAAACAGAGTTCACTAGGTCTCTCAGAGAACCTGTGGTCTCTCAGAGAACAAAATGGTACAGTTTCCAATTCAGCAGGTCTGTGGGGGAGGAGGGCTGGAAATAGAAGACAGGTTGTCCTTCCTCTATACTCCTGTCCTTTACCACATGCTCGGGCCCTCTGGTCTCTCAGAGGAGCATTTGGTGGGCAGGTAGCTGCCTCTGGGCTGAATAAAGGCACCTCCTAGCCTGTTCATGTTCCTAGCCTGTTCATGTTCCTCGGGCCTTGGCCCAATGAAGAAGGGCTTTCTGGCAGAGGGAGGATGCCTGCCTAGAGTGGAACATATAATTTCCAGGCCTCGGGGGAGATACTGAGGGTAGTGGACTCTCTGGGAAAGGAGGAGCTCCTGCCTTGGGTGGGGAGGCATAAGGGGTTCATCAACAAGGGTTCATCTAGATCTCTCTAAAGATCAGTAGAGTCTTGGTGAGGCCTCCATTTTTCAGTTGGGACTGAGTTTTGGCCAGGAGGATTTTCAATAGTCCCTGCCTGCTAGTGCAGAACCATATCCAGGCAGGCTGAATTCTTGGGGTCACTTGCACTGAAGAGTGTACATATGGAAACTGGTCTGGTGACCTGACTCCCAAGCCACCTCCTGATGCACTGCCTTGATCCTAGCCATATAAAGGGTTTCCCTCAGGTGGCCACCCTACTTAAAAGTTGGCCATTCCAATTCACAAAGGGTTTTCAACTTTCTTGGAGACATCCTCACATAGTAATCTCCTGAATATCCTTTCTTAACGTTTTTGAGTGATCATGCAGTCAAAAATCACAGACTTTGAGAGCAATGCTCCCATGGTGTTCCTCTCACTATGTCGGTGTCTCAGAACATAGACAGACCTCTGGAACAAGCGCTGTCCTGAACAGAAAACACTCCACCTGCTTGATGGTTCTCCTTGCAGAGATTTCAAGTGCCTCTTTGCATTTGGTGGGACTGAATAGATCCCAGTGTGAGGACCTCTCTGAAGGGGGCCATGTTGTAAGCCATAAGTCAGAGAAAACAGCCAGCTTATAGTTTGATTCCATCTCAGAGAAACCAGCTCTAGGGAAATTCCACCCCCTGCAACCACCTGTAGGTAATGTTGATAAACTCATTCTTTGATCCTTGTAACTAAGCTTCACAGGAATGTCCTGGGGCCTGACCAAATGGCTCACCTTCTTTATCTCACCAGAGCTGAGCTACAAAGGAAGCCCTGACGGGCACCACAGTCTAGCACTCTCCTCTGGTTCAAAGCCCCTGCCTCCCCTCTTAGTGCCACCTTCCTGATATACATGCAACTTCCTGGTGGGCTTTGAAGGTTAGAGATAGTGTCTCTGTTAATTACCACATTCCTGTGTGGGTGCATCTGTATTCCTGCCTCCCAAAAACTCTGTATAAATACCCAGTAGAAGAATAAAGGTGTGCGGCCTGAAGAAACAAGTTTCCCAGGTCGTCTGTTATGCATGTTTGTCTGTCTGTCCCTTTTTATTTCAGGTATATCTAAAGGGTCCTTGCTCACAGTTGAACCCCGCAGGCCAGGACAAATAGCACCCAACGTGATCTGAGACCCTCAAGACAGCCTGGGACGTCCCTCATCACAAAGGAGAAGGTACCCTGCACTGAAGTTATCGCACCCAGAGTGGGAAAGCACAGACTTCGAGAGAGATCGTCATGGGAACACACACCCGTGACACAGATCTGAATACGAATTCAGAGCGACGAGGTAAGCTTTGTTGTTTTCAGTAGAAATCGCAGCGGGACACCCCGAAAGTGCAATTGGTCACTTTGTTGTTTTCAGTAAAGATTGCCGCAGGACACCCTGAAAGTGCAATCAGGTCACTTTGTTGTTGTCACTAGAGGTCGCTATGGAATTTCCGAAAGTGCAATCAGGTTCACTTTGTTGCTTACCATGGGACAAACAGGATCCTTTCGTATCTGCCTTTAAACAGGTTCTCTAAACACTCAGAATAAGGTTAAAAGACATAACATTCAAGAGTGTGTTGTAAGTTTGTTAAATTAATAAGGCTTCTTTCAGTGTTAATTTTAAGTTTTTATTGTAGTATGGTCTAAAGAAATGTACAGAGTTGTTTCAGTATTTTTGGATTTGGTGAGGTTTACTTTGTCTCCCAGGTTTCCTAAAGAAACCTTTCCAGCTAGTCTCTGCCCCTCCCTTACAGCCCTGAAAAAACGACAGCTTTTTACCCAAGCGATAATCTCCTCAGCAGGAGACCATTTCCCAAAATAAAGAAGCTGCCTGGTAGCACAACCCTTAAGGGCCACCTCCTAAAGCTCTTTCCCACTCTTTCCTCTCGGCCCACCTTCCTACTCCAAAGGCAGGCATAGTTCTTTCTACTTCCATCTTTTCTTTCGTTCTGAGCCCTCGCGTGGGACTGGTTACGTCATGAGGTAATTGATGCTTTCTGACCAGGGCAACTCTCTGGTGTTAGCTGAAGGCCTCCATGTCCTCTGACCAGACTTCGACTGCTCGACTGGGTGTGGGCAACGACCCCCTATCTAGCTCTCTCTAATTAAAAAACCTGGTTACGCATCGACCAGTTAAAAGCTATCAGAGCGGTCGCCAATCTCTTAAATTTGCGGTGAGGCTTGTGTGTTCATGCTGGATGGAATCCCCCAGAACCTGTCCATGGATCTGGGAAAGTTCCTCCTGCATGACGCGATTCTTCCCTTTCCTATCAAGCTCCAGGTGGGGGAGGGACTGAGCTCCATTACTCAGAGCTTGTTACTGCCTTAGGGGGTAGGTTAAAGCTGTTTACCTTGCCGCCCAGTTTTTTTTTTTTTTTTTTAAAGAGAGGGGGAGAGAGAGAGAAGGAAGCAGATAAATATCCAAAAGAGAAAGATTTTTTCACCACTTATTGGCCGGCAAGGCCCAAGGTTAAACTGTAGAAAAAATATTTTAAAATATATGACATTTACAGGGTGTGGGTTTATCTCTGTCCTTGTGAGCTCATGGTCCAGCAGGCTCTTTCTTTTGCTAATTACTTTGGGTTTTGTTGTTTGGTTACAAGGTAAATCATGTAAATTCCACCAGCTTCATTCACACCCTGACCTAGGGTGCCTTGTTTTCTGAAGCAATTTTGCACCTTCCAGTTTATAGCACTGAGAAAATGGCTCAAAGATAGTGAGTTTGCCTGGGTTATACAATGTTGTAAGTTCGATCCCTACCAACTCTATGTTTACATCTAAACAATGCAAGCACAACTGATCTTTTCCCAGTCAAACTGTTGTGCATCTGGTCATTTCTGTGCTATGATCTTTTCCTACACAGCAAAAGTGATAACAACAAAATTAAAACAAATGTTTTCATCCCTACTAAGTAATTACTAACAGCTCTTCTGTCCCATGTAAACCACTGAGTTTAAAAGAAATAAATCTTTGTATGTAAATTTTTAATAACACTGAGAGATTGACTCTAGAGCTGGATTGGCCCTCTGGCTTTTAGATTCAATTCCACTTCCAAATGTCCTTCAAAACTCGTTACGGGATAGGACTGGCCACCCGACCCTATGGCAAGTAAAAGAACAAAAAATACCGTCTCAGTGCAAGGACATTGTGCTGTTCAGAATAACTAAGGGATGAACTAATTTCAACAGATTATTATTCATCTTCCTTGTATGCTCAAGGTAGCGCTGGCTGCCACTTTAAATGTATTCTGACTAGAGCTAAACATTTTAAGTTTTTGCGAACAGGAGAGTCATAAAATACAATATAAAATATGTAACTGGGTGTCCTTACTAGAAGAGAGGAAACCATATGGTCTGATCTCCATATTTTAAGTATGTAATTTCATCAATATGATGACAGTCACATGGCCTGACTGCCACACTAAATAAAAATTTTCCAAAAGACCACACCCAGGAATTTACTGGTTCTGTAAAACTCCAGGAGATCATAATAATCTGAGAATCTCCTGGACCACAGGCATTTAATCACATGTTCCAATCCTATCGCAATTTGTTTTTGTTTGGGTTTTCATTTTAAATTCTTGATAAAATCATAGAAAAAGCAAGAGCTTCTCACACAGGACTTTTGTAACAAGGTTAATACATTTCTATGTCAAATTTTTAAAAAAAGACAATGTCAACATTTTAATATCACTTTGGTCTGATTCTAATGAAAAGTATTTTAAATCTTAACTTTTAGTATGGTATTTACTGATTTATAATTACAGGGACACTGTAAGCTAAACACACATTCACTCCAGATGAACTCTCTTTCATACCAAACTCAAGAATTCTGAAAGTTGCCGGGATTGATCAGGCTCCCTTTTCACCAGATTTGGTGGATTTCTCTATTGGTACTCTGGTACATCTTATCTATGGCTGAAGTCCTAGATAATTGGTCTAGTCTCTCTGTCAGATCTGCCAGATATAGCATGGTTTGAAGGTTCAAGCCACAGCCTATGGAGTCTTGGGTCCCAGACAACTGGTCAGATTGTGCCTCCCAGTTGTCCTTGGGTTACACTCAGCCTCAGCTGAGTTCTGAGGCCAGCATGGGGTCACAGGGCCAAGCCTGGTCTGAAGGTACCATGAGGCTTCCTGGTCAGAGAGCCAAGTGCTGTGTGGATTGCTGCTTTCAAAATGGGCACCAGAGACTGAGTATAGAGAATCAGAAGATTTTCATTCATATTGGCAAAGATCCAGAAATCTCCAAAGCCTCCATACCAAGCTACCACTTTTTATAATGTTTATAGGCAATTCAGCATCATTCCAGACCCACTCTGTCATTGATGAGTTTGAATTTCTGCCTATTATGACCATGGGCCAGCACAAGGTTCACAGGGGTCTTCAGCCTATGTGATTAGAGACCATGCATTGGAGTTTTAAGCAGGAAACATGTTCACAGAAGCAAAAGTGAAGGTTAAGCAAGCAGCTATTTCCTTAGTCAAGGAAGTGCTATTTCTTAACGTTTTTATGGTTTTGCTTCTCAATCAGCTCTGGGGTTTTCCATCTTAACATGAACAAACATCTATTCACACGGACAGGGAACCAAGAACAGACCAAAGAAACAATTCCACTCAACTGAGCTTAGTGAACTTTTATTGGGGTTACTTAGAGAAGAATAGGTGAAGAGTTACCTACAGAAATGTTGGCAACTCAAAGGTAGGTGCATCACAAAAATCCCACTCCAGCCTGGGTGATGACGCGGGAAAGCTGCATCCCTGGAGCTCTGCCCAGGCAGCTCCACCAAGTGCAGCCTCTTCCCTCTAGCAATTGCTTACCACTTTCATAACCTTGCTGAGGAGTCCTGGGAATCTTGCGTGTTTCAGGAGCTTCCTGACCCTGTAAGTTCTGTTTACTTCCCGGGCCTTACTATGTTTCTTATGCTTTTCTGGACTTGAGTTTCCCCCTTCCCTCCTGGAGAGAATGTTTCAATTCAGAGTGAATGGCTGTGGAGTTGTCCATTGCCATGACCACGCCTCTCCTTTTGACAATCCCCCCTGAACACCGACCCTCAGGGTTACAGGGCCTGTGTCTCATATTTTTCATGTGTGTGTCAACCTCTGCTTTCTGCTGGTAGTGGGCCATTCCAGTTTCTGTGTGCTGTATTTTCTTTCTGATGAGGACCTTACAACCTAGTGAAAAGTGTTGATAAACATTTATAGGCTCAAACAGGATACAGACAGAAGAGACTTTGGGAGAGGCTGAGGTTAGAGTGCATATAGACAGGAAGAGGATGCTATCAGAAGCTTAGGAAGCCAGACAGAACTCTAAATTGGATCTGAAAATGAGGGACTAAGATCTTACTTTCCCACATTTAAAGATGCTAAAAATAGGGGCTGAGGATATGGCTCAGTCAGTAAAGCCCTACAAATGAGAAGACCTGAGTTCAGTCCTCAGAACACATATTAAAAAAAAAATCAAGTCCTAGCAAGTTCAAAACAGACAAAATCTCAGCATAGACAGAAGTGGGTAAGAAGTCCCAACCCAATCCAAGGAACTTTTGGCAATTGATGACTATGGGTGGGTCTCCATCTCCAGCATGGCTGTTGTGCTCCATCTGTGCCAGAGAATGGAGGAAGATCAAACAGGCCCTCAGGTGGCTCAGAGTGCAACAGGAGGCATTCCCAGGAGACTGCGTTGGTGGGCAGTTCAGTTATTGAAACCAAGGCAGGGGTTTATATAGGGAGGCCCTTCTGGCCATTACAGAAGGTGGGAAAGTTAAAGTTGGAGTCTTTAGGTAAAGGTGGAAAGGTTGTAGGGCTGATGTGGAAACTAGGAACGAGAAAACAAAATCCAAAAACCTGGTCCTGGTCTGGGGTGATCTTTGCGGGGAGGGAGAGAGGGGAGGAGATGAAGCAACTGCTGAGGCCTACAGTGGCTTCCTGGGACCTAAGTTATTGCATCAGGCAGAACAGGCCAGACTTCTACCATCCCTTCATGGTATCCCGGGTTGTTTGGCTTGCTCAGTACCTTTTACGATAGATCCAGACCCCACAGATGACTTCTGGCAGGGGGAAAGACAGTGTCTTAAGGGATGAGACTGTTGGTGGGCCCAGTGAATGGATCCACACTGAAGGATATTGGGGAACACAAATCATTCCTTATGGGATAGATAGATAGATGATACATAGATAGATAGATAGATAGATAGATAGATCTACAGATAGATAGATAGATGATAGATAGATAGATCTACAGATCTATAGATAGATAGATAGATAGATAGATAGATGATAGATGGATAGATAGATAGATGATAGATAGATAGATCTACAGATCTATAGATAGATAGATAGATAGATAGATAGATAGATAGATGATAGATGGATAGATAGATAGATGATAGATAGATAGATCTACAGATCTATAGATAGATAGATAGATAGATAGATAGATGATAGATAGATAGATAGATAGATAGATATTAGAGTTCATTAAATTGTGCGAGGAGCAGTGGGGGAAGGTGGAGAGAGGGGAGCAAATCCAAATACCATCAAACTATATTGTATGAAAATTGCAAAAACTCAATTAAAAAGGCAGAATAAGTCAGAAGCTGGTGCCTTTAATCCCAGGACTCAGGGGACAGAGGCAGGTGAATCTCTGTGAGATCAAGGAAAGCCTAGTCTACATAGGGATTCCAGGCCTGCTGGGGCTACAAGGAGACCCTGACTCAAAAAGAGTAGGGCATGGTAGCCCACACTTGCATTTATAGCACTAGGGAAGCAAAGACAGGCAGACCTCTGGGGCTCCCTCTGAGGCTCACTAGTCAGTGAGCCTAGCCTACTTGGTAAGTTGCAGGACAAGGAGAGACCTGTCTCATAAAAACTCAAGATGAATAGTGACTTGCAGAATGACACTGGAAATTGTCCCCTGGCTTGCACATTCACATGCACACATGTACATGTGCTTTTACACTCACAAGGGTGCCTGTACACATGAACACACACACAAAGATGCCGAGATAACAGCAGCTTCTTCCCTTTCTTTGAATTAGTGGCATTGAAAGGTTACATCCTGGTTTCACGCAGGCATTGACAGTGATCATCTTTGCCTCCTGTTTCTCACCTCCCACTCTCTGTGTCTTTATCTCCTCATATCAAGTTGGCTCCTCTGTTTATGCAGTGTGGCTCTTTGTTGGGTTTTCAGCTTGTGACCCCAGGAAGAGCTAGATCTTCTTCCCAGGTTAGGTTATCTGGGGGGGCTGAGGGTCCTCAAAGGGGATCCATGGAAAAGTCACACTGTATTAACAGGCAGAAACCTGCCAGTCTCCCAATGTATCCCCTCCTGGATCCAGATGTAAAGGGGAGGAATGTCCTGCATGAGCTCTCCATGGAAATGCCAACATAGTGCCCCCTATAAAGGCATAAAACAAGTCCAGAAAAGAGGGAAAGGCAAGACCATTGCTTTCTATAGTCTCAGCTATTCATTTTGTCTTTTTAAAAAACCTTTGACAATCAGATATTGTCTGGGTATTCAAGCTTTGCCTTAGTCATGCAATGGCACTGAGGGAAAAGACTTCATATTACTATTGAGTCAGATTAGCAAAAGCATCCTGTACCTGGCCCTGAATCCAAGGAGAGCTGGTAACCACAGGAAGACAAATGTGCTCTATGCGTTCCAAGTCTCTCCTTGTGGGATAAGTCTCTTTCCACAGAAGCCTCTGGATTTTTTTCTCATTCAGCTGCTATTGTGTTTCACATCTTCTGAAAGCAGAAGTTGGTCTCAACTTTCTGAGATTCATTCATACACAACTGAACTGGTCCTTTGTGTTTCTATTATACAATATCTGAGGTTGTACACTTTATAAAGAAAAGATACTTATTTAGCACACAGTTTTGGAAGATCAAAGTCAGATACGAGGTGACCTCATATGTTTGAGTTCTGATGGACCTCCCTTGGTTGTATTACATCATGGCAGGCACAGAGAGGGGGGCATGTGCAAAGAGGGAGAGAAGATACGGTGACGCAGAGACACAGAGGGGAGAGGCCAAGCTCATTGTTTTCTATTTCACATGTGTGGGATGAGTGTGTGTGTGTGTGTGTGTGTGTGTGCATATATGCAAGTGCATGTGCCTCTGTATGTCTGAGTGCAGAGGCCAAAGGAGGATATCAAGGTCCTCTTCTATCCTTCCTTCCTTATTTCCTTGAGACAGGGTCTCTCACTGAACCTGGAGCTCACCATTTTCTGGCTAAGCTGGCCAGATAGCAAACCCCAGTGATCCTTCTGTTGCTGCCTCCCATCAACTCCAGTGCTAGAGCTACAGATGAACATGGCTGCACATGGGAACTGGAGATCCACTGAGCCCAGATCCTCAGGCTTATGAAAACAGTGCCCTTACCCACTCTGTGGGTGAGCTTTTATTGTCAATTTGACACAAACTAGAGTCACCGGGGAAGAGGGAATTTCAACTGAGGAACTTCCTGTGGGCATGCATGTCTGTGGGGCATTACTTGATTGCTAATTGATGAGGACAGCCCAGCCCATTGTGGGTGGTACCATCTCTAGGCAGGTAGATCTGGGCTATTAAAAAATGCTCGTTGAGCATGAGTAAGAGAATACAAGTCTGGAAGCAGCCGCGCTGAGACCAAACCAGTAGACAACATCACTTCACGGTTCTGCTTCAGCTGTTTGGGCTTCTGCCGTGACTTCCCTCAGTGACGGATTATGACCTGGGAGTTCTAAGATGAAATAAACCCTTTTGTCCCTGGGTTGCTTTTTATTTTATTTTTATTTTTATTTTTTTATGTATGTGAGTGTTCTAAATGCATGTATGTAAGTGCACCCATGCATGTAATACCTCCAGAGGAGGGCACAGAATCCCCCAGAACTGAATTTATAGACAGCTGGCTGCCACGTGGGCCATGGGCACTGAACCTGGGTCCTCCAAAAGAGCAATGATCTTAACCACTAGACCATCTCTTTAGCCCTCTCACCACTCCAAGTTCCTTTTAGTCATGGTATTTATCACAGGAACAGAAAAGCAAACCAGAACGACCACTGACCCATCTCCTCAGTCCAGACTCAATCTTTATATGTCAGCCCCCTTTGGTAAGAACCGATTCACCAAAAGGTCACCATTAATACCTTCAGAAGGCATGGCCCCAATGACATAATTACCTTCCACTAGGCCTTTGCATTAGCTTTTCCTAGGGCGAATGCTCCTTCACTGCAGACAGACCAAGGAATAATTTCACCAACATCTATCTTGGTGAGACCAGTGATTTTACTAGGCTTTCTTTATAGAGCATAGTCAAGGGGTTACTTACAGGAGTATGGGTGAGCTCCTAAAATTGTGCCATGGTATATATCCACTCACCATGGATGGTGACCTCATGGGGACTACATCACAGAGTCCTGCTTTCAGTTTGCCTTCTACTCCCCATATAGTTAGCATCTCCCAAGGTCATTTGCAACAGGGAGACGGGGGCAAAGGAGCATCTAGAATCTCAGGGGAGTGTTAACAGCTCCACTACCATTACCATAGACTTGGCTACCGCTGTATTGCTCTGCTGTAGGTGACATGGTTACCTGGGCAAATCCAAGACAGCATCATGTCATGCTAGAGGAAAAAATTCTCATACAACAAGGCCCTATCTCTGGAAGGTTCCAGCCGCTCTCAACACCACCTGCTTCGAACTATAATAGTACATGAACTTGTAGGAGACAGATTACACTGGAGTCACAGTGACTGCTTATAGGAACTGACTAATGCCCTCTCTATTAGGTCACTGCCTGCTGGTCATTCTCCACGGCCAGATCCCACAGCTTGGAGAATCAGCTTACCCTCCCCCCTCCTGTAGCTTTTTCTCTAGAACAAAGAATTAAGGAGCCTTGCTGACTTGTGGCTTCACAGCCTCCAGTTAATGGTCTTCCCTGTATCTGGCTCCCGTGTGCTCCTTGTCACCAGGGCTATTTCAGACTAAATCAAGTGGTGTGGAATTTCCCTGTACCCACTGAAGGGATGTAAAGGTCAGATATTTTCCTTTGTAAAGGGACTTCTCATGGCTCTCCTCATCGGGCCGTGCATGGTGGATATCTCGCTTATTATTACTGTAAGCTATTACATTTTTAAATTTTTGAAACAACTTCATTTAACTGTCCATAAACATTTTATTCACAGAACATCTAGAAGAATCAATGTGGTTCTTTTCTTGGTTAGAATTTCTTGGTAGAATTCTTATAATTTTCTCTGTGCTGAAAAGCATAATTCCATTATGCCACTTTAATCCTGCTTCCAAAGCCATGGGATTGTGCCGCCATTCAGCCATGTTATTCCTCTACCCCCCACCCCGCATTCCTCCCTCTTCCTCTCCAGGTAAAGTGTCAACGTCTCCCCCATCACCCACTTGATAATACCACCTCCTCCTACTCCCCTTTCTCAGGCTCCTTTCTTTTCCTTTACTCAGTGGTTCCTTTCTATTTTCCTGACACCAGCAATTACATGAGGATATATACTCACATCTATCAATTTGGAAGTAAGATTCACAAATGACAGAGTACACACCACACTGTTTTTCTGAGTCTGTGCTACTTCACTTAGTATAACGGTTTCTAGTTCCATCCATTTACCTGCAAATTTCATGATTTTGTTTTTCTTTACCACCAAGTAGAACACCATTGTGTAAATGTACCACATTTTCATTATCCATTCATTGGTTGAGAGACATTTAAGTTGTTTCCATTTCCTAGCTATTGTGAAAAGAGCAGCAACAGACACAGCTAAGCAAGTATCTCTAGAGTAGGACATAGAGTCCTTTGAGTATATGCCAAGACGTAATACAGCTAAATCATAGGTAGAATTTATTTTACATTTTAAGAGCTCTCCACACCAGTTTCCACAGTGGTTGTACCAGTTTGGAGTCCCACCTGCAGTAAATGAGTGCTCCCTTTTCTTCACATCCTTGCCAGTATTCGTTGTCATTTTGTTTCTTGATTTTAGCCGTAAGATGAAAGCTTAAAGTTGTTTTGATTTGCATATCCCTAATTACTAAAGGATGTTGAACACTTTTTAAAGTATTTGTTAGTCGTTTTATTTATTATTTTAAGTACTCTCTGCTCAGATCCCTAGTTCATATTTGGTCATTTGTTTTTTCAGTTCTTTGTTTTTTTCATTTTTTTGTTTGTTTTTTCTTTGTGTATTCCAGAAATTAGTTTTCTCTGCCAGATGTTAAGCAGATGAAGATTTTCTCGTATTCTGTAGGCTTCCTCTTCACTTGTTTGGTTGTTTCCTTTGCTGTACAGAAGGTTTTTAGTTTAATGGAGTTCCACTTGTCAATTGTTGACCTTAATTCCTGACCAACTGAAGTCTAATTTAGAAAGTCCTTTCTTGCACCTATATCTTGTAGGGTACTGACTATGTTTTCTTCTAGGAGTTTCGGCATTTTAGGCTTCACATTGCAGTCTTTGGTATATTTGAAGTTGACTTTTGTGCAGGGTGATAGACATGTGTCTAGCTTCATTCTTCTACATGTAGAGATTCAGTTTTCCTAGCACCAATTGTTGAAGATGCTATCTTTCCTCCAATGTGTGTCCTAGACTCCATTTTCATGCATCAAGTGACTATACTTCCATGCGCTCGTGTTTGGGTCTTCAACTCCATGGACTCGTGTTTGGGTCTTCAATTCCATGCGTTTGTGTTTGGGTCTTCTGTGTTGTTCCACTGATCTACATGTCTGTTTTTGTGCCAACAGCATGCTGTTGTTATTGCAAAAGCTCTGTACTATAGTTTGAAATCCCTCCACTGTTGTTCCCCTTGTTCAGGATTACTTTGGCTCTCCAGGATCATCCGTAGTTCCACACAAATTTTTAGGACTTTTTTTCTATTTCTGTGAAAAAATAATGGAGATTTTGATTGAGATTGCACTGAATCTGCAATCACTTTTGATAGAATGGTCCTTTTCACCACATTAATCCTGCCAATCTATGGGCATGGGAGTTCTTTCCATCTTCTAGTGTCTTCTTCAATCTCTGTCTTCAAAGATTTAGTTTTCATTATCACTATCTTTGGTTAGGTTTCTTCCTAGATATTTTTTGAGGCTATGGTAAAGGGAATGTTTCTATTTTATCTTTCTCTGACTGCTTATTGTTGGTTAAAAAGGCTACTGACTTTTGTAAATTGAATTTGTATACAACACTTTGCTGAAAGTGTCATTTCTAGAAGTTTTCTGGTCAAATGTTTGGGATCTCTTATGTATAATATATCATCTGCAAATAGAGATCATTTGACTTCTTTTCCAATTAGTACCCATTGATTTTATGTTTGTGCTCTTAATCCTATTTTGTTTTCCTTAATAATAGCTTCGTTTGTTTTCTTTCCATAGCCTCTTGGATATGGTTATTCCTTTCTTCAGGTCTTTCTTTCAGCCTCCGTATGCACACTGTGGTATGCATGTGTGCCCCCTCCCTGACATACACACAAGTTAAATATTTTTTAAGTATTTGAAAAAGCCTAGGGCTGGGATAATGGTTCAGTGTTAATGTACTTGCCTTGCAAGACTAAGGACCTGAATTTGATCTCTTAAAACCCCCGTAAAAAACATCCAGACATGGTAGCACACACTTGTAATCATAGTGCTGAGGAGGCAGAGACTAATGAATCCTTTGGCTCACTGGTCAGTCAGCCTAGCTAACTTAAGTGAATTCCAATCCAATGGGAAACCCTGTCTCAAAAAACAAAGGAGATAGTGTTTAAGGAACAACATCCAAGTTTGACCTCTGACTTACACACATACACACACACACACACACAGAAACACATATACATATGCATACATTAAAAAATCATACATGTCTGATAATCCCTTTCTTTTCCTTAAAATTCAGAAACTAGAAACTCTTGATGCAGACAAATGTTTATAGAAGAATCTGTAGGCTAAGTGGGGAAAGGAGACGCTTGAAACAGAGTGGGACAAGGACTCCACAGAGAGGTTCAGAAAATCTTACCTCTTTTTCCCATCGCACAGGGCATGAGCATGTGCACACACAACAGTGTGGGTTCATCCACAGTAGCGCAAATTCAAATCGTTCCACGTGGTATTCTCTGCGTCAATTGCTGTTTATATTTCTGCCTGCAACTGTAATGCCAAAATACCACTTAGTGTTATTTATGTCATGTGTTAGGGGGTGAAAAATCATTGCACTGGGGAAAGAGCTATTATACGAAAAGCAGTATAATTTCCCAAGAGCCACATGGAAAACAGCATTAAACCAGAGCTCTAGCAGGAGGTAAGCTGTCCAGTGCAGCGAGGCCCAGGAAACTGGTCATGGGCCACTGCCTGAGTCTCACTTATGAACTGGTCTGCTGATCTCTGCCTCATCTTCCTGACTCTCTTTCTATTCCAAAATGCTCAGAACTTTATTTGCTCCCAAGAGCTGCTTAATTAACTGGATGTTGAGCTAGGGAGATCATTCAGTCAGCAAAGTGCTCGCCTTGAAAGCATGAAGACCTGAATTCAATCCCCAGAACCCACCTAAAAAGATTACATAAGTTCGGTGAGATGGCTCATTGGGTAAAGCACTTGCCACACAAGCATGAGGACATGAGTTTAGATTCACAGAACCTGCATAAAAGCCATAGGACACATTTGCAGTCCTAGCACTCCTAATGTGAGATGGGAGGTGGGGACTGGAGAAACCCAGATTGGGAACGGGCAAACCCGCTGGCCTGGTGTATGGCATGGACAAGACAGACTTTGGTACAAACAAGGTGGAAGGCAAGGACTAACTCCTGAGGTTATAACCTGACCTACACACAGACACACAAATACATGCACACACCGTGACATACACATCCTGCACCTACACATATGAACACATACACACAAAGATGAGCATGGAAGAGCATGCTTATAATCCTAGTTCTGGGGAGACAAAAGAATCCCTGGAGCTCACTGGTCAGCCAGCCTAGATTACTAGGTGAGTTCTAGGCCAGTGCAAGCATGGGCCACATCTGAGGAATAACACCTGAGGTTGTCCCCTAGCTTCTACACACATGCATACACACATGTACACCCATATACACATACTTGCTCACACATAACTGGATTCTTTTTAATATACCAAATAACACAGCTTACATATCAGTAAAGAATTCATGCTTAAACTGCATGTAGTGGTTTTCAAAGTGTAGTCCTTGGACTGCAGTGTCAGCTGTAAGATCACGTTAGAAATATAGACTCTGGGGTTTACTCCACCCTGCTGACCCAGACAATCTGGAGAGCACAAAAGTTAGTGTCATAACAGGACCTCCAAGTAAAGCTTACACATTGCTACAGACTGAGAACCTCAACTCTAAGAAACCAGAAGGCACTGCTTCCAAATGTGCTTAGGGACCAGGGGAGTTCAGGTTCACCTGCAGAAGCTCACAGCCAGTGACTCTAGGTCACAGGTTCTGTGTCTCTGTTTTGCTGACTGGCTTCTGCAGCAAACCCTCAAAGATGTTGGTTGTCTGGTACTTGAAGTTTAACACCAGAGAATAGTGAATAATCCCTTCCGGAATTTTTTCAAGACAGAAGAAATGTATCGTTATATTAAGCCAAACTCACCCAAACTGACACATAGCATGTGCAGTGAGCTTACTAAAGGCATAAAGCTTGCCACTTTCATTTTCAGATTCTGACACCACAGTGCAAAATCTGACCCAAGCCTGAGGGCTAGAGTTCAGATCCTCAGCCCCCACGTAAATGCTAGGTGGGCATGGCAGCTGACCTATAATCATAGCCACATGAGAGGTGGAAATAGAGGATCTCCCAAGTAAGCTGGCTAGCAGGACTAGCTGATTTGGCAAGCTCTGGGTTCAAGTGAGAGACAAGATGGAGCGAGATCAGCGAAGGCATTTGGCATCAACTACTGGCCTCCACATATGTGCACATATATGTGCCCACACACATACACACCAGACACCACAAACATGCACATTCAAAAAAAAACTAAAGTTTTCCAATCTTAGTCAAAGAACTATTGGCAACTGATTACTGCTGGGTGAGAGAGAGCTGATCTTCTTGAAGGGAATGACTCATGATAGGTTGGCTATACCCTAGTGGTTCAACTCACACTGAGAGACATTTGGGTACACTTGACTTAATAGGCCTTAACATAAATGACAGAATGCATGAAATCTGGTAGGGGCAGACTATGAGAGAGGGCGGGTGGTGGAGGGTATAAAGATGATTAAGATACTTTGTATGAAATATACAAAAATTCAATAAAAATATACAAAAGTTTAAAACGGTGGAATTACAGGTTTGAAGTAGTCAGTGCTCATTAGTGACTTATCTATGCACTTGCCTTGATATAGACCACTGACCATTGATTCTGGATCACTCTAGAATGAAATTTCAGTGGCACTAAAAGAAAACATATGGTTCCTGTGTAATAATGTGGCATTGTGTAGACATAACCTAAATTCCAAAGTCTCTTAAAATAGAAATTTTGGTTCCATCTGTCTCTTAAAAAAGAAAAACTCATAATTGCTTGTAATCGTGTTCATTTACCATTTTCTCAACTGTTTAACAGCTGGTGAGGGGCGGAGGACAGAAGGGCAGGAGGAGAGAAAATAAAAGTCGTTCTGCCTTGATTTCAAATGTTATCAGTGCTTAAAATGTCAAAACCACGT
Source organism: Eospalax fontanierii (assembly GCA_035773235.1). Taxonomy (NCBI): domain Eukaryota; kingdom Metazoa; phylum Chordata; class Mammalia; order Rodentia; family Spalacidae; genus Eospalax; species Eospalax fontanierii. The sequence continues at coordinate 115,438,113 of CM069524.1, forward strand.
CCTGAATTCCTCTGATGACTAGGCTGTAACATGTTTAACTGAATCCAACCCCTGTGCTCATCCCTAGAGAATTCCAAAGACTGAGCACAGGAAACCTGGCTGCTTTCTTTCAAAATGACTTGTAGAAGGCTTGACAAAGGGAAAACCATTGGCAGGGAGCATTCAGTCGATGGAGAACAACAGATGACAAGTATTTATGTCTTAACGTTCAGAACAGGAGTCAAACCAGCAGGAAATTACACCTGTAACACATCTGTTTCTGCAGAGATATATGATTGGTGGCACCTTAAGATGTGGGAGTGGGGGCTGGAGAGATGACTCAGCACTGAAGAGCACTAGCTGTTCTTGCAGAATACCCAGGTTCAAATCCCAATACCCACATAGCAGCTAACAACCATTCATAACTCCAGTTCTAGGGAATTTGACACCCTCTTCATCCTCCATAGGCACTGCATAACACAGGTGCAGTTGCACACATGCAGGCGATACACTCATACACATAAAATAAAAATAAATAAATCAAAAAAGAATGTGGAAATGTTTATAGAGCAGATATATCTTTAAGGAATAAGGTCCCCAAAGAGTATATCTGCAAGTAAATAACATCTATATATGCAGGGCGCAATTTCCTTTATTGAGGTATGTCTGACCCTGTCTACCAGTTTCTCAAAGATGGGTGTTTAGAATCAAAAGCCAGATTACTTGTGATGTTCACACTCAAGTGGTGCCGGGATAGCACCTCCGCCATTTTTCAGCTGGTTCTGAGGAAAGGCCAGGCTGTTTCCCTGGCTGCCTAGCTCCATCATGTACCCAACAGTGAGCCAGACCCCTTCCATCCAGGCAGCTCTTTGCACCTACACTTGGAGGTGATGTTTAGCCCATAACTTTACAAGGACAATAAAAAAGATTTGTTGGGAGCAGGTTCAGTAGGCAAAATGTTTGCCATGCAAGCATGAGGACCTGAATTACATCCCCCAGGACCCACGTTTTTAAAAAAGGACACAGGTACACACACTTAATCCTACCAGTTAATATTCTGAAACGGGAAGTTCTCTGGGTCTCACCTAGCCAGTCTACCCAAATCAGCAAACTCTAGGTTCAGAGAGAGACCCTGCCTCAAAAAAATAAAGTGAAGAGTGATTGAGGAAGACACTATCAGATACAATATAAACATATGTGCGTACACACACACACACAATTTGTCATAAATGACTGAATATACCACCTAAAATGCAGTGGAGGGTTAATTCTATGGTAGCAATTTCACCATTAACAGAGGGGGTATTATAAATGATCATCATTAAGGTCCCTCGATAGTCAAGCATTCTTCTCCTCAGAGGACAGTTAACACCTGTAGCCCAGGTGGCTAAATCATAGTCTGTCTTCATTTAGACTGAAAGTAGCTGGGAGTTGCCACCTGATGTCCTCCTAGATCAGGCAGCTCAACCACAGCCCTGGTCACTGTCTATAAAATGATCTTCCTTTATACTTCTCAGATTTCACCTCAGCAGATGGCACTGGAGGACAGCCCTTACCACTGATATTCTCTGTAAATAACTTACCCCCAAGGGGCAACACGCTTTCTTCCATGTGTGCTTAAGCCCACTCACCAGCCACCTGCCAGGAAATTCTGAGATCCCAGGCCAGTGACCACTGACACTTTGACTGAACTTTATTCGGCCTCCTCTACTTTCTCCGAGACCCACCTGTTCACTTCTTTCTGAAATGCAGTTTTAAGAAGAGCCCTGCTAAGGCAGTTTAGCAAGAACCCTCCTCCTCTACACCTGCTCACTCTATTCTGTTGCACCTGCTCACCCTCTATATCTGATCAGGTTCACTATTCTCCACCATCTCCCAGGAGATATCTGGTCACCTGGCCTGTTCATGCCAAGAATCCTATTAGCCAGATGCTAGTCCATCCACCCTGTTATTTCAGTTATGTCCCATTCAATTCACTCAGACCTTGCTTCTTATCCACTCATAGCTGAGCCCAGTCTCTCCACCTAGTGTAGTGATCCTGTCACTGGTAGTCTTGAACAAAGTCTACTGTGTGCATGTGTGCGTGTGCGTGTGCGTGTGTGTGTCTGTGTGTGTGCAAGCGCATGTGGAAGCCAAACAACTCCTCAGGGTCATTCCTCAGGTGCCATCCATTTCCTTTTTATACAGGGTCTTTCCCTGACCTAGTACTCACCAAGCAGACTAGGCTGGCCCAGGAATCTGCCTGTCTCTGGCTCCCAGTGCTGGGATAACAAGTATATGCCACCATGCCCAGCTTTTTTCACATGGGTGCTGGGGATCAAACTCAGGTCCTTATGTTTACAAGGCAGGTGTTTTATCAACTAAGCCATCTCCCCAGTCCTATTATGCATCAACAAATGTCTACAATTTGTTTTTCTTTAACATCATGTTCCATCTTCTCCTTTAAGTTACATTTTGCCCAACCAAGATAATGTGAAGGGGACAAATCCTGATTGTTTGGTGGAATAAGCACCTTCTTGGTGGCAGACTAGCTAAGATCAGGTTTTTCTCTGTAACCATGACACATCCCACCAAGCCCCACCCTACCCATAGCAGTGGTTTAACCCCCACACCCAGAAGCATGTCCTCAACCCCACCAATCCTTGCCTAAATGAAAAGAAGCATTTAAGACCCTGAACCACTTCGGAAATAGACTTTGTTCTGCACTGAGCAGATGGATGGGGATAACTGCAGGGAGAACGGAGGTTGCCCCTATGTCATCTGCCCAGAGCAACATCTCTCCTGCTAAACTCCCCAGTCTTTTCAGTCAGAGGAAGTCCTTCTCCACCCCACTGAGTGGGGAAGGGTAAGAAGCAGCAGTGGTATACTAGCAAGAGATGGAGGCTCACCTTCCTCTAGATTCTGTTAGCATCTACCACTCTGACTCCCAAATGTTCTGAATGTCTTATCCTGATTGCTTTGTGTCTTCCTTCTCCGAGCATTTGGAATTGAGGGCCACAGTCACAGAGGCAGATGGACTGGGCCTGGGAAGGATTTCCAAAATCTAAGATATTGAAAGATCCGGGGTTTTTAGGATTTTTGTTCTCATTGTTGTTGTTAATTGTGAGTATATGTATGTGTCTATATGTGGGCATGTGCACATGAGAATAGCTGCCAGTAGAGGAAAAAGAGGACATCAGATCCTGGAGCTGGAGTTAAAGGTGGCTGTGAACTGCCTGATATAGGTGCTAGGAACCAAATCCAGGTCCTCTACAAGAACATTTACCTGTTGAGCCATCTCTTCAGCCCCAAGAGTTCTGCTTTTTAATTCAGGCCTGGAGGACAAATGTATAAAATAGGTACATTTTCTGAAGGGCAAATTCCACCTAAATCCAAAGTAAGCAAACTTTTTACCCAGCAACCCCTTCTAGGTGTCTAGCTCAGGGAACCCTTATGCACAAAAGTCATGTTTAATAACAAGAAGACAGAAGTCACCAAAACCCACTCATAAAATGGTCACATTACCTTTCCATGCTGTGCTAAAGTTCAAGAAAAGTGTTGATGTACATACAGAAAAATCATAGAATAAATTAATTTGAAACAGGAGTCAGCAAACATTTTCTATAAATGGTCAGATGAGCCTTGGTACATCAGGACATAACTATAGTGGCAGCTACTGGGGAGGCTGAGGCTGGAGGAGTTCAAGGCCGGCCTGTGTAATATGAGAACTCATTCCTCTAAAATAAAAAATAGGGCAAAGAGTAAACATTTTATTCTTTGGAAATCATACAGTCTCTGGAAGTAATTATTGAACTTTGGTAGTATAATAGAAAAGCAGGCATAAGCAAAAGTCAATTGAAAAGCATTGTGTTCCAATAAAACTTTATTTATAAAAACAGGCTTTCAGTTAGATTTGGACTACATACACACTACAGTTTGCCAATACACAAGTGGTTTTTCTTCTTTATAAAAAAGATGAGGATATTTCAGATGGATATGTAAAAGTTAAAGAGGTTATCTTATTATAAGTATTGTATAAATTCATGATATGTATAGACATGCATTTCAAAGGTCTTGAAGGACTACAAAAATAATGGTGTCACTTGGACACCTTCAAGTAGCTTGAAGAATTTTTGACAATTTTTTAAATATTTATTCATATTTTTGTGAGTGAGTGTTTTGCTTGCATGTATATAAGTGCATACAATGCCTGCAGAGGCCAGAAGAAGACATCGGGTTCCCTAGAACTGAATTACAGAAAGCTGTTAGCTGCCATGTGCATGCTAGAACTGAACCTGGGTCCTTCAAGAGCAGCCAGTGCACTTAACTGCTGAGCCACCTCTTCCTCTTCAACCATCAGTTCATTATTTTTCTAAGAAAGACTTTAAGGGGCTGCTCTTACAGAGGACTGACATTTGATTCCAAACACTCTCTTGATGGCTGACAACCATCCATAACTCCAGTTCTAGAGGAATTCAGCACCCTCTTCTGACCTCCATGGGCATTGCACAACATGGGTACACTTACATACATGCAAACCGTACACTCATACACCTACAATAAAATAATAAATAAAATTTTTAAAAAAGAAAGCCATTGTGGGCTGAAGCAACAGCTCCATGGTTAAAAACACTGGCTGCAGAGGACCTGGGTTTGGTTCTCAACACCCATATGGCAGATAACAGCTACCTATAACTCTGGTTCCAGGGGCTCTGATACCTCTGACCTCCATGGGCACTGTCAGTGCTGTCACAAGGACTAGCCCACTTCATACTTCGAAATTTCTTTAGAGGGGACATGTCAGTCAGTCCACTTAAAATTGGAGATAGGGACAGATGGTGGCTGGCGATGTGACTCCGTTCGTAGAGTGCTTGCCTACCATGTATGAAACCCTGGGGGGATCCCTAGCTCTATATAAACTGGGTGTGGTGATGCCTACCTATATATCCTAGCACTTGGAAGGAAGAGGCAGGAAGATCAGAAAGAAGTTCAAGGTCATCCTCAGTTTCATAGTAGGTTTGAGGCAAGTCTGAGCTACATGAGACGCTGTCTCATAAGTAAATAATAATAATAATAAACTGTTTGATGAGACAGTTTGAGAAACCGAGTTTGTACAGATGCAGATTCAGAGGGTGACACCTCCATTTCATACCTTGACAAGGTTCCATCGCCTCTCTGAACCTCAGTGCCCTTGAATGCAAAGCCTGTGTTGCTGATTAGATAGGGAGTCTTCATAGACAGTATCTCCAAATCCCCTAGCCCAGAACACAGTCAATATTCCAGAAATGGCCATGCTGGCAGGAGCTGACTTTCCAACCCTGTTCCCAAAGACACACGCAGATTTCTGGGCTTCAAAACACTCAGCTGAGCAGTCTTCCATCTCTTAAATAGAAGTTTATGAGTTGAGTCCCCCTTGTTCTTGCCAGTTACTCTTTAACTAAAGCTTCGTGGGCAGCAGCTGCTCATCCCATTTGGCTGTGACACAACCACACCGAGCCATGTGTACCTGCCAGTGCGCCAAGACCTAGGCTGCAGCACATGCTTGGCCCTGGCAGCTGGCCGAGCTCTATAGTTCATCCTTCACATGACGAACCCAGTGTATCCCCAACTCTCTCTGCAGCCACAGTGCTCATAATTAAAACATCCTTCAGTGGAAAAGGATGGTCTCATTTTACTAAGTTGGCTTGAGCCTGCACATCTCCTAGATGCTGAGAAGATGGTTCGGTTACTAAAGAGCTGGCCACACAAGAATGAGGACCTGAGTTCAGATCCCTAACACTCAAGGTTTTTAAAAGTGTGGGCAGGGCAACATTTGTAATCCCAGCCCTGAGGAGGCAGATACAGGCAGGTCTGGTCCCTGGACCTCCCTGGCCCATCAGTCTAACCAATCAGTTCAGTGAGAGATACTGTCTCAAAGTACAATAGAGAAGAAATTGAGGAAGACATACAATATCAACTTCTGCCCTATACACAGATAATATCAACCTTTCTCTCTCTCTCTCTTTCTCTCTCCACAGACATGGCAAAATGCTCCTTGAAACACTCATCCTTCATTATGAAATTTCCATGAAATGGATTTTTGATTGCTGTTTTCTTGATGTTTATCTAATTTGAATTTCCACACACAACAGAGGAGAAAATGTAAACTTTAATTTGAAAAATAAAAGAACCAGATAACCACTATTCGCTCCCTACCCCCTCTCCCCAAAAAATCTTGTGGGAAGGGTGTCTCTGGCTACTTTTGAAGGAGAAATATTAGACTCTGAGACCAGCATCCTGCATGACTGTGCCCTCTGACCTCCTTCCCAAATGACTGCAACTACATCCCCCAACAAGACTCAACCTACCCTCCAGCAGCCCCCCATCCTTCTCCCAACCCCTTCCCCATCTTGAAGGGAGAAAAATACACAAACCCTGAGTCTGTGAGTGAGGTCACTCCTCCTCCAGATAGCAGGCTGCAGGGGTGTGCCCACCTCCTCCGGCCCTGGGTCCCAGGGAGGCACCCTTAGGTGTGTGCCCTTCTAAACTTGTTTGCTCTGAAGAGGTCAGTTTCTTCCTCTCTTTTCTCACTTCATGTTTCCTCACGGCTCCACTTTCATTCTCTGCTCTTGACAACACCCCCAGCATGGACCTGAGGGTCCACCATTGTAGACGTATCTTCTGGATAAATCATCTGTCAGTCATCTGCCACGTTGGTGTGACTTGATCATCTCTCGTCTCAGTAACAACCTCTAGTGACAAGAAAAAGGAACTGGAAATATGAAATAATGGTGGTGGACAGGGGGAAGGATGAGTAGAGCACAGCATTTTAGGAGACAATTCTGCGAAACACACACTGGCTCGCTGAACTGCCAGCCCCGCCCCAGCCCCACCCAGCCCTCCTCAGTCCCTCACTGTTCTCCAGCTCTGCATCATCTGCACCCACCACAGGTGGCTCTTGCCTAGTGTCATAGTTGTGTCCCACTCTTCCACTGTCTTCCTATCTTTATCTGCAGTCCATACACAGCAAGAAGAGGGTTCTGTCCACACTGTGAATCACATACATTCACAGTCCTTGCCTTGACTGCTCTAAAAATGCCCCACTGTCCTTGGAACAGAATCAGTGTGTGTGTGTGTGTGTGTGTGTGTGTGTGTGTGTGTGTGTGTGTGTATAGTCCACAGGTTGACATCAGGTCTCTTCTTCAATCACTCACTGAACCTGGAGCTCTCTTAAGTTGGCTACACTGGCTGCCAGCAAACTCCGGGGATCCTCCTGTCTCTGCCTCCCTAATGCTGGAGTTACAGTCTATTTCCAGTTGCTGATAGCATCACACCACAGACAAGCTAATTTATAAAGAAGAAGGGCTCATATTTCATCCAAGACTCAGGCATCTAATAATGGTCTTGCTGGGGAGTCCTTGGATAACACAGAACATCACATAACAAGAAACATAATCAAACCTGCTGTTGGGGAAGCAGGTGCATGTGTGTGTGCGTGCGTGCATGCGTGCATGCGTGCGTGTGTGTGTGTGCATGTGGAAGTCATAGGACAACCTTAGGCATTACTCCTCAGGAGCCATCTACCTTGTTTTATGAGATAGAGTCTTTCACAGTCTTGGAACTAAGTCAGTCAGGCCAGCTGGCCAACAAGTCTCAGGAATCCTCCTGTCTCTGCCTCCGCAGTGATGGCATCACAACTGTGCACCCCTGCACCAAGCTCTTTTTATTAATGTGGTTTGAAGGATTACATTCAGGTCTTCCTCCCAATAAGGCAAGCACTTTACCAACTGAGCTATCTCCCCAGCTCCCAAACTGACTTCTATGGTAGACCTACTTTTGACATAACTGGTTAGTTCAATAATTGAATGACTAGATTCATCCATTCATGAGGGCAGAACCCTAATTACCTCTTAAAGTCCCCACCTCTTAATATCCCATTATAGAGATTGAACTTCAAGATGAGTTTCAAAGGGAAAAATCCACATTCAAGACACAGTAGGTCTTGTGTGGATGGGAGATGTGCCATTCAGACCCTCCCTGTTTCAGTGAGGACTATGGGTCCATCTCCTGGAGTGCTCTCCAGGGACCCTTCAGCAGTTGAGACCCTTCACCTAAGGCTACACCCTTCTCAGACTGGTCTATATCCAGTGGCTAATCTAGGCCTTAAGGTCTGGCTATCTGACCCCAAAACAGTGCACTCCTGAGGGGTCATTCCATCCCAGCACTCCCAATGGGGCTGTGTTAACTATTGTGAGTCTGATCCTAGTTTATCTCTCCTCTAAGCATCCCACTACAGTCCCCTCAGTTGTGTGACTTTTCCTAGGGAGATGTGAACAAATATCTATTCACTCTTGACAGAGCAGAAATGACAGACCAAAAAAGTGATTCAACCCAAATCTAACTTAGTGAATCAGTAAGTCAATTGCGGTTATGTAACAGGAGTATGGGTAAGGGATTACTTACAGGATAGTAGACGACACATAGACACCTGAATCATCAAGAATCCCACCTCAGCATGAAAGCTGCACCCCTGGAGTACCTTGCTCCACTTACAGGGTGATCAGAAAGTCTCCTCCAGAGAAATTGTTACTGCTTATATAATCTTGGGGAGGGGCCTTGTGAGTCCTGTAAATTTTAGGAACTTCCTGAGGCTTGCTTTATTTTCTTCCTGAGTCTTAAGGAGCCTCCTCCCTCCAGGGAGAGTGCTTCAGTTCAGAGAAAATGTCAACACAGTGCCTTCCCACACATAGGTGACAGTCCCAAAGACTCCTTGGGGAAATGATTTCACAGCGCCCTCTGCACAAAATTACCTGCCTGCTAAACTCCTTCTCAGGACCTGCTTTCTGGGAAGTCTCACCCACAATTCTCCTTCCACTATTGACTACTGGTCAGGAGCAGGAAGACAGAAAAAGAGCTACCCTAATCTAACGAGCCAAGTACATGATTTGACTGACCGTCATGTGGCACCTTGGGTCTTGTGATGGAGAAGGGCCATCTAGGGCACAGAGGGGGGTCTTTCTAACTAAACACAGAGAGACTCAGTAAAGTAGGAACACTGGAGGAACTCCCTGAAGATGGAGCTGCTTAATGTCATTTCTGAGAAATGAGCCAGATCTGGACAAGCAACAAAGAGGTGAAGGAAGGCAACTGAGCAGGTGCTACTGGCCATCACAGTCGGGCCCAGATGTTTCAAGGTTCTTGGCATCTTCTTCAAGAATGAAATAAAGGTGTACAAAGATTTGCAAAAGTAACAAAAATACTTTATTCAAAGCAAAGTAATAGAACAGATTAGAAAAAAATACTGTCAAGACTGAAGCAGCCACATGAATGAGTGTACCCAATGTCCCCAGTTATTACTTGTTGCTTTTTACGGGGTTCAGGAGGAGGAGTTTAGTTACTAAGTGTCAACATTTGGATGGTTCTTTGGTTGATTGACAGTGCCCAATTTACATAAACATTTCTTTATTGCACATGTCCCTTCACATAATGTACCTGATTTTAATAATATATAGAGGCAATTATGCATAGGCATAAGATGATAATTAGAGATTCTTCCAAAAAGTTAACATTACATATGCATCCAAAACCAGTCTAGGCCAGACTGCCCTGGCTATCTTGATTTCTGGGATTCATCTGAATAGAAACAAGGTGTTCACAAAGGGTCACTAAGGAGAATAACTTGTTCCACCGTTTAAAGCAGGTATATATGCAGCCCCATGCAGATGAGGGTCCCAGGCTGCCAACACATTGCTAAGTGCATTTTCGTGACAGGGGTGTGGGCATAACCCAAGCCAAGTGGAGTCCCAGCTTGCTAAAATATTCCCTATGTGGGACTGCTTCACAGGGACCTGGGGAGGGAGACACCTGAGCAGATATCATGTGCTCAGGAGTGTGGGTTGTACCCACAAAATACAGGTAAGTACTAAGCAAGGGACAGCACTGAGGTGTCACTGAGGAGGAGTTGTCACTAAGCAGACAATACCAGGAAGTGGCTGAATATTCTAAAACTAGGCTCTCCTGGCCTTCAGACTCCCACACCTACTGAGAGACCCAAGAAAGCCCTGAACTACACACCACCATGCCTGTCCACCCATTCTTCTCTGCAGTTGTGAGTCTCAGAGTCTTCTATGGTCCCACTGCTGTGGAGTGAGCAGGAGGAGAACCTGCCAGTTGGTCCTGACCTAATCTCAGAACAAGACCACCCACTGTATGTGTTCATTCTGTGGTGGTTAATATCGTTTGTTTAACTGACAGGCTCTAGAATCACCTAGGAGATAAACTTCCAGCATGTCTATGAAGGAGTTTCTAGATTGGGTTAATTGAAGTGTGAGGCGCACCCTAATAGCAGGCAGCACTGTCCCAGAGACTGAATTACCAGATTAAATAAAAAGAAAGCGAGCCAAGCACCAGCACGCATCTCTCTCTGCTTCTCGACTGCAGATGCAACATGACCAGCTGCCTCATGCTTCTGCCACTCTGTCTTCTCCACTCTAAGTCAAACTAAACTTTGCCTTCGCCTTCCTTAAGTTGATTTTGTCAAATATTTTGTCACAGCAACAAGAAAAACAAGGAATGCACCCTACTTCCCCAGGACAAAGCTCCTCACTGCTACTCTAAAGCACTGTTCCTTCCAAGCTTATCAGTCAGCCCAGTCTGTGTCACTCAATATTTATCACACAATGAGGATCTGCAACCTTTCAGATGCAAGCGCACCCATCTCCAAGAGGGAGTGCTCTCCATTTCCATATTCCTATCTAACATACTTTATCTTCCTTGACCTGAATGACTGGTGACCCCCTGATAATGAAATACCACAGCAATTAAGACCTCATGAAGGCTTGATATTTGCAAGGACACCTGGCTTCTCAGAGAACAGACTTTATCAACACCTAAAAAAACCCCAGTATAGGGGAAGAATGGCTTCAAACCCAGGCCTGAGTTCCTTTTTTTCTTTCTCTTTTTTCCCCACATACCATTTCTTTGTTTATTTATCATTCCTTTCTGGATTTGAAACAGAAAGCAGGTGGCAGGGTAGGCTTTGGCTTCCTGTTTTATTTTGTAGCTTGGCTATTTCTTAACATTTCCAAAAAGCCATCACAGTAACTGATATTTTTATTCTAAAGACATTTCCATCTACTCCAGCCCACTGGCTCGGGCTTAGCTAATTAAACTCACAAAATGAGGAAGTGGATAAAGTTCACGGCAGAAGTGCAGGCTGATGTGATTCTGCATGCTAAGTGAGCCTCCCATCCCACACAAGGCTAAGGGCAGACCACTGTGGCACATGCCCTGCACAGTGCTCGGTGTCAAGTAAGGGGGGCTGCAGAGCAAAATTCAAGGGGCAAAGCTGTGCTATTTGGAACATACCCATGGCTCGCTTTCCAATGTTAGATATCTCCCATCTTTTGTATATGTGTGTAGGTGTGTTTGACAGTGATTATATACAGGTATACATGTGTGTGGGCAGTAAGATCTAGGCATCTGCCTGTCTCTGTCTGCCCAGTCCTGGGATTATAAGCTCATGTCACCATGGCGGCCTTTTACATGGCTGGGGATCCATGTAAATGGGAGCGACCGCCCAAGCTCCTACTCCTGTCTAATTATTAAACACTGCAAACAATACACCCAGGTAATGGCTTGAAGGGCCTCAACAATGCCGATCTAGTGTCTGCATTTAAAATCAACATTCGCAAGCTGCAGAAAAGACTAGATGTTAAGAGGACACTATACTTTACAAAATAAATGTGTGAGGCGCTTAACAATAAGGACTTATCACTTAACAGCACTGTTATACTCCTTTTGCTGGACACTATTTCTTCTTGAAACAACTCTTAATGCAGATGTCAGGCTCCATGCAGTCCAGCAAAGGAACCCAGTTCTGTAAGGTGAAGGCCTGAGGTTTCTTATTTATCAGAGAATAAGCTAGAAAAATTATGATCCTTCCATGAAATGGGACGATGGGTGATCATTACAGAGAATGCTGCTGGGCTTTGTGCAAATTCAGGAAGATCCCCATGTTAGAAGACTTACCAAGAAAGCAAGTCAGAGAAGGAGCCGTGAAATGTCCTCCCAGTTGTGACTTTTTAGGGGTGCTGGGATTGAACCTGGGACCTTTTGTATGTTAAGCACAGGCTTTACCTCTGAGTTGTTCCACTAGACACTTCTTTGTGATTGTTTCAATGAATTGACATATATTTTGTCATTTGTATAAGAAGTTTCTGGACACATAAACAGTGAGTAACTGTGGAAACTTTGAGGGGAAGAGGACAGAAGAATGAGCTTTATATTTTTACTTTATAAATAAAGTAAAATACTTTATTCTGAAAAATAAAATTTTTAATTTCAGCATAACTGTGCATTTTTATTACCTCAGCTTAGTTCTTTTCAAAAATTGTTTAAAAAGTTATGAAGATGGGGCTGGAGAGACCAGTCAATGGTTAAGAACACTTGCTGTTTTTCAGAGGACCTGAGTTCAGTTACTAGCATATGACACACCTAGGTAGAGGGGGACTCAACTGGGAAATTGCCTCCATTGGACAGGCATGTGGTCATGTCTGTGGGCATTTTCTTGATTGTTGAGTGATATTGGAGGGCCCACTGTGGGTGGTGCCCTGGGCATGGGGTCCTGTATTGTATAAGAAAGCAGGCTGAGCATGGGCCAGGGGAGCAAGTCAGTAAGCAGTTTTCCTCCATGGCCTGTGCTCAGCTCCTGCCTCCAGGTTCCTGCCTGAGTTCCTACCTTGGGCTCCCTCAGTGATGAACTGTGAGTCAGGAGATGTGAGCCAAAAAACCCTTTCCTCCCCAAGTTGGTATTAGCCAGAGTGTTTTGTCAGCAATTGAAAGCAAACCAGAACAGTAAGCAAGCACTTCACCTATCCAGTATAATAAATGTGCATGGATCTGTGCTTCCACACACCAAGGCTGATCTGGTGAAATGAGTTGGGTTGCCCCTCCCATGAGCTCTCGTCTCCAGAAGGGGAGCCTATAGGAACAGAGCAGATCTATTCCGGGTCTGAATGGTGCTGCTGCTTCCCCATACCTCTCTTTAGTGCGTCAGATGAATTTCCAGGTTGTGCTGCCAAAAGCTAGTTACTCCAGAAATAAATACAGACCCAGAGTAAAACAAATCTACCTGAAATAACCATATGGAGCACACCTACACTGCATTCAGAAGGATAAAGAAATTATGTAACTACACACTGCGGTGTAGTAGAGCTTGTTTCCATGACTCTATAAATAATAAAGCCACCCCAGACGCCGACTGAAGTGAGCTGTGAAGGATACTCACTTTCCTCCAGCTCTGTGGCCGTCAACCATCTGGTGCATCAACGACGGATAGGAGCACAGGCACAGCAAAGAGCCTCCTTCCCTTATCCTTCCCTGTGTGCACTTCAAATTGTGTACACTGGCAAGGCAGCAGTGTGGCTATTCTTAATTAGAAGCACTCTGGCAGCATGTCTCCATCCCCTCCTCCTCTCTCCACTCAGCCCTAGGGCCTTGGCAGGTGTCTTCATGCATCCTTGAAGCAGATGGCAGTGAGGAAATTTATTTCCCTGGATCAAGCAAGTCCTCACCAGTAGCTTGAGGACCGCATTTTGAAGCCGAGAAAGGTCAGGGTATGAACAAAAGATAGCTGGACCTTCATGCTAGGGGAGCTCTCAAGCTAAAGTCAACAATGGTGCCAAACTGTTATGTAGCAATTTCCTCCCAAGCTCATTAAGACCCAGGAAGTCCTAAAAGAGGCTTGTTAAGACAGGAAATTCAGCTGAGCCTGGTAGCACAGGCCTTTAATCCCAGCACTCAGGAGGCAGAGCCGGCAGATCGCTGTAACATCAAGGCCAGTCTGTCTTGACAGTTCCAAGCCAGCTGGGGCTACAGGGAAACCCTGTCTCAAACAAACAAACAAACAAAGCAACAACAAAAGACTCAGGATATTCTAAAGGGAAGCTCACTACCACTCAGGTTAGTACTAAACAATTCAGGTGTCAGGAAGTCCCTGAAACTGACCAGATGCTCAAGTCCCCTCCTCCCCAAGTTTCTATAAGCAGTAGGAACCACTGCAGAGACAGAGACCTGCCCAGCTGCCTGGGAGAGGTGCAAGTTACCTAGAAGACACTCTCTGATGTGTTGAGCAAGTCACAGAGTGAGAAGAGGGTTTCAGGTGTGAGCCATCACTCATGTTTGGGTGGGCTTTCAATAATGCAGCTGCTTTGAGTCGTCCTGTAAGTAACCCCTCACCCACATGCCTGCAAGTAACTTCAGTAAACTCACTGGTTCCCCAAGTTAGACTTTGGTATTATCCTTACTTTGGTCTGTTGTCGGTTTCCTATATGGGGTGAATATCACATCTTATTCACATCTCCCCAGGAATAAGGTCATACAACAAAACCCTAACTAGACCCATGACTGCTCTCTCCAGGTGCCTATGTTTTCACTTTGTTCCAGGAAGTCTCAGTGATACCCTGGCTTGGAAGGATGGGGTTCTTCCCACCCTGCTTCTACAGAGCTTACATTTTATGCCCCACTCAGCTCCTCTGGCCTTTCATCTCACCAAAAGTCCCAGGCATTCCCTTTGGGACACACCATTCCAAGACTACATGCTTCCATGACAGAGCCTTCTCATGCAAAAAGAAAAGGGGAGCTATGTGTGTTGGACATATGGGGCATTCAGGGTAGCAGTCAGGGTACCCCTCCAGTGAGCCTATCTAAAAGACCCCAAAAGTACATTCATGGTTCTGTTTGTATAATTATAGCTTTAGGGAGGAAAGAAAGTCCTTGACTGGTGTTTAGAAAGAAATGTAAAGCAGATGTAACAGCAAGTTATTAGCAATACAAGTCCCAGGCAGGGAACCAGGAGGAGCCAGAACAGAAGATAGTTTCTTAGTGTCCAAACCAAAATCTATTAGATCTCTTGATGGGATCCCAAGAGCATCCATCTATTAGGCTCCTCATTTTTCTTTTGACCTCCAAGGCTGGACTGAAGAGTGATAACCCAGGATGTTATCAGTCACTTTGATAGCTGCTGGAGTGGCTAGACTTATGGTGTGAGGTCCTTCCCAAGTGGCTTCTAGAGAGGGAAAGCAAGAAGAAATTTATCCTTTGCTTAATTTTTAGGTTAAAACAAGGTAGGTCCTGCTCTCTTGGCTGCAGATAAGCACAGCAGCATTGAGTTTTGCCAAGGTCTGATGTCTTCTGTCTGGGCAGCTGAGTTAGCTCAAGTGCCTCACTGCACTCCCCAAGGAGTGGCATCAGCGCAGCTTGCACTGCAAGAAATCATAGCCGCCTTACTCCTTCCTACAGCTCAGGGAATCTGAGCTCAACAGGCCATATAGGATCAATGAAGTACTCTGGGAAGATAGGAGGCTGGAGATATATTCTGCGGGCATCCTTAGTGTCTCCCCAGGGGTATCCCACCAGGTGACTGGTAAACAGGTAGCCAGCCACCTGACAGGCCTCAAGAGCAGAGAACTCCACCACCACCACCCCAGGGGGTCTCAGCTGTGGTCTCTTGCCAGAGAAGCCTGCTAGAATTCAGACCAGACTACTGCCCAGGCCACAATACCTGCAGCCCATTCTGCAACTCTCACAGGTGCTGAAGGCACCCTGCTGAGAGCATTGGCTATGAATCTCTAGCTAACCAACTTCCAACCAAGTGTCTGGATTTCTCACTTGGGAAAGTGAGTTTATAGGGTCACAGGCTCAGACACATCGAAGGGGTAACGGCGGTCCCACTTCCTGCTCCCCGTCCCACTCTCTGCTGCCTGCTACGGAATCAGGATGCCTGGCTGAGGGTGGAACCTTCCTCAGAGATCTCTGATAAGGAGCCCCAACTCTTCTACTTAGTCTTCATTCCTCTTCAGAACCCCCACATGCTGTCTTCCTGCTGCCCAATGGTGTTAATAATCCTTCAGATAAACTTCTTCGTCCCACCAAACCATCCCAGTGTCCCTCTCGAAAACCGCATCTAAGTCATTTCAAAACTGGAACCAGGGATGAACAAGCAGCACTGGGCTCTGACAAGCCTGTGTGGAGGAAATGCCCCTTCATGATAGCTTAGCAACTCAGAAGTCCACACTGCATCCCTAACATAGAGAAGTCAACCTCATCCTGAGCAAGAAGGAAGGCAGCAGTGACCATGCCCAGACCAGGCACAAAAAAGCTTGAGGGGTTCCCATATCTCTCTAGAACACATCCCAATGACTGACCTGTCTTAGAGAGTGTGCCACACCACCCATTTAATGCCCAAGTGAAGCCTGAGGCTACTTTTCTGCTGCCACAGTATGCCCTCCTGTCCTGTAAACACCACCGTGCAGCCACCCTGGCAGGAATGGAGATGTTCTAGAGACACTTGGCCCTTCTCTTGGGCTATTGGACTGTTGAAACAATGGTCTCCAAAGAACTGGAATTTCCCCAGGAACCTTATGCTGGAAGAAGGAAAAGGCTCAAGCCTGATGCCATCCAGAAGAGAAATTCATCTCCCAGGGAGACATTTCACACAACTTTGACAATTTGTCAGACCACCTTGCAGGGGAGACTGGAGCTTTGATCATGATGATGGGCAGGATCACATCTTAACCAGAACTTCTTAGTTACACATACCTCTGGTCTTTTATTTAAACCTAAACCTCATGTCAGGACCCCAGAGATGGACTTGGACTCGGGGGATCGCTGACTCTCTTTGTTCCTCTCCCCAGTGTGGCACATTGAGTTGATCTCCTTTCTCTGCTTTGCACTATTTGTCTATTTAATAGGCCAGTTGAGGATAGGTGATTGTAGAGGAGACATATTTCTCTCTGAATTTTTACTATTGGTTCATTCAATGGCAAGTCCTGCCCTCTGACCAATAAGGGGGCAGGAAGGCGGGAACACAAGGAAAAAAAACATGGTGGCGAGTAGCAGCCAGGGGCACTGAATGGCAGGCAGAGATTCCTCAAAGCCACGCGGGAGGAAAGTGCCACGGCCCCAGGTGCTCAGAGAGCCAGCGACTCAGACCGGAGCATTCCAGGTCCCTGCAGCCCCAGAATAGTGTGAGTGGAAACAGAACTCCGGCTGGGAACAGGACCACACCATGGCAGTATGGTGGCCAGCAGCGGGCAGTATGTTCAAACAATAACTTTGTAAATCACCTTAAATAAATTAATCTCTCTAAATGGAAGACCAGTTTCTGTTTTATTCTGCTGGATTGACCAGACCCCACCCGCCAAGGTGTGGAAAATAAATGTAATAAGACATTGATCAAGCCTAGTTCGTTATGGTGCCAGGCCCAGGCTTTGATCCTGACAACTCTAGTAACATCTGCATCCTTCTCAGTACAGAGCACTGGACCCAAAATGTCATCCATGTTTCAGCCTTTAGCTCCAAGAACGCTAACCCCTACAGGACCTAAAAATGTACCTGTGTTATGAATTTCTTCTTTGCGCACCCTACATTTCGAGAGTCCTTCACTCATCGAGTCCTTCACTCGTCGTGTCCTGGGATGGAGGTTGTGGTGATGAGTAGGGGAGGGAGCACCAAGCAGCATCTCATCCATGCTGTCTCCCCAGCTGTCTTGGGCTTGCTGTCACCACCTCCTCAAAGGCCTTCCTAGCATTCATGACTCCAGTTCAGTTCTCATCCTGCCTTCTCCCTTTCATGACTGCTCCATCTTCTTCTTCAGTAGCTCTCACTCTGTTGAGTAAAAGCAAATCCTCACCTGTTTCACAGACTTCCAAAATCTGTTCTGGTTTACTTCCTAGGTTCCCATTTTACTTGATGATAGATAGATGATAGGTAGGTAGATGATAGATTAGATAGATAGATAGATAGATAGATAGATAGATGATAGATAGATAGATGACAGATAAAATGTTTTTATTTATTATTCTTCGAGAATTTCATTCATGTATATGTTAATGAAAGTTGCCAAGGGAAAAAAAAACTCTGAATCTTCAACTGAACCTCCTGCAAGACTGATTAGCTGGATAGCTCTTCAATGATTGTGGAAAATTTGGAATGTTGCAGGTCCACAGCCTAATTACAGTTGGGCTATCTTAAGCCCCTTAAATAGCCATTCTTTGCCCACCTCTGTATCTGACTTAACATCCTGTGACTAACAGATAAAAACCTTTTGGAATGCATTAACTTAGCAAATCACCAGCTCCCACCAACCCAAGGCCTAAGAAGCTGTCAGACAGCATCTAAGGCCTATAACAAAATTCTCTCTGCTTCATTCTAACCCATCTCTCTGACGTCTTCAGTAATGTGTTTTATGCTATCTTTGTAACCACATTGGAATGCAGAATTTGTCGGGGGAGAGGGGCTGATATAGATGTCTTGTTTATGGCTGAGCACTCATAGTCTCATGTTTCATCATGTTGACCACTTAGATGTCTCTGCATTAACCACTATTCACTGCAAAAAGAAGCTTCTCTGACCAAGGTTGAGAAACATGCAAATCTATGGGTATAAACATAAATATTTAGAAGGCAGTTTCCCATTTAGCAAATCCATAATAGTAGGTTCCCTTCATACCAAGGCTTATGATTTCACCAGACAGGAGCTTTGACCAGATTTACAATAGCAGGCATGAATTACCTCTTGTAGAGCAGGTTTCAACCCCAACCAGAAAGCAGTTGGTTACTGTCCTAGTTTGCTTTCTGTTGCTGTGATAAAGCACTAATCAAAACCAACGCAGGGAGGAAAAGGTTTATTTAACTGACAACTCTCATCTAACATCAAGGAAAGCCAAGACAGGAATCCAAGGCAGGAACCTGAAGGCAGAAACTGAAGCAGAAACCGTGGAAGAATGCCACTTCCTGGCGTATTTCCCCTGGCTTGCTCAGCTACTTCAATTATAGCCAGGCCCACCTGCCCAAGTGGGGCTACCCACAGTGGGCTCAGCCCTCTGACATCAGCCAGCAATCAAGAAAATGCCCTCAGTATATGTTCTCAGGCCAATCAGACAGAGGAAGTTCCTTAATTGCGGTCCCCTACTCCCAGACGGCTCCAGTTTACATCAAGTTGACAAAAATAACCAGCATAGTTACCTGCACCCTCCATTTCCACTTTAATCATCAATTGCACCAGACTGGTTCCATTCTGTTTCCCACAGCCTATAATTATCCTTTTCCATTCACCCAGTGTTACACTATGCTAAGTCTTGAAGCAATAGAGAGAAAATAAGAATCTGTGGCCCAGGCCCCCAATTAATGAATTGATCACACAATAGTAAAGAAGAAAAATTGCCCCAATGAGTCTATTTCCTTATCAAATGACCTTGATCAGCTTGATAACTGCTATAGGCTGGCAGTACCTATTAGGAAAAGAATACAGGAGTCTGCATGTGGATTCCTCTCCTTCCCAGGACTTCCTTTTCTCTTCTCTCCCTATTCTTAGCCTTGTGACTAGATGAGGTTAAACCCACCCCCACAGACATACCCAGAGACACATTTCCATGGTGATTCTATCCCACCTACTCCCATCTCGTTAACAAGCAAGATTAACCATCACAACATCCAATTTTTGAACAAATAAATAAGGAGAAAGTATTTTATGTTAACAACAAGAAATGCTCTAACTGATGAACTCCCTCACAGAGACACAGTGAGAATGAAGAGGTGCTCTGAAATCTACAAACAGTTTTTAATACCCCCTCCAGGTAACATGTGGACACCTCTCACCCCCAGGTAATATGTGGTTGGTAGCACTCAATGCCTGCCCAATAAACATTTTTCATATCTTAACACTTGATCATTTCTGCAGAGAAATTATCTCCTAGGAGTCTCTTTGAGCCAGACCTTTCTTAACAGCTTTGATCCATTCACACATCCATAGAAGCTGCATTTGAAAGCTAAAAGAGCAGAGTAATCAGGAAAGTCCTAGCCACAGGCATCCCTTAATTAACATGCTGAGAAGGTTCCCTGCATCTGACCAGAAAGAGGTGCTTATCTGTGCTGCCAGAACCCAAGCTGCAATCTCAAGACATTAGTTCTAGAAAGTGAAAATAATCCATGATAAATGATCAGAGCAAGGGAGAAACTGTTGGTAGGAGGGTTCAGTTAGAGAGAAAGTAAAGCGCATCGGCCTTTAGAGTTCAGAACTGCATGCATACACACACATTCAGCAAAACAACAGTCCTTTAAAGTTTATTCCCTCCATGAGTACTGAAAAGTCCCTTCTCACTGCCTGAAAATGACCCAAACAGCACTTAGAGTTTGCATGCTCAGGATACAACTCTAACAGACATTTCTGACATGCACCACTGGTTCCTTCTGGTCCATCACACCTGCCTGGGGGCTCCTTTCCTCTAAGTACAATTAGAAGCAAGAAGCATGGACTGTGATCACCACATCCACCTCCCAGTCTCCTAAGACCAGGCTACTCCGGAACTGCTTCAAGCTGTCCATGTTACAGGAATGTTTAGGGTCAGAGCCCAGGCCCTAAGAGCACTAACAAGTTAGGCTCAAGTACACTGCTTCAACAGACCAATTAAAGACACAATGAACAGTGAAAAGCAGGAAAAGGATATGTATTTAATGTGGCCACATTAGGAAGAGGAACAAAGAGATCTTGTGACCCTCTTCCCCATGTCCATATTGGGGTCCTGACATGAGACTTAGGTTTAAATAGAAAGCAAGAATTATGCATAACTAAGCAGTCTTGGTCAGGATGTGTTCTTGCTCACCACTGACCATCATTATCTAGACTCCAGTCTTTTCTGCAAGGTCTGACAAGTTGTCAGAACTATGTGAAAGCTCTTTCCAGAAGACAAGATTCCTCTCTACTTGCACCAGGTTCTCGGGCTTTTCCTTCTCTCTGTATGAGACTTTCAGTTCCTTTAGGCATATTATTTTTAATGGTTTGTTAGCCAAATGGAGGGGCACAAGCGTTCCTTTCGAAAACCTTCATTCCTTCCAGGATGGTCATATACAGGGTAGAGAAGACCGGCAGTATCTACAGGCGCCAAAGAATGTCTCACTCCAAGTCTAGAAAGTGAACTTCAGGCTCTTGTCTGCTTGGATAACCAGAGCAACCTGGACCAAGCAGGTAGTCTCTGAGGTAGTTTGGGCTACATAGCACTACAAACCACACCATAGGAACCCATTCTCTTTCCCTTTGGAAACTTAGTTCCTTAGAGACCAATCAACCAATCAACCTGGGACCACCCTGGCACTCAAACATACAGAGACTATACAGCACAGCACACCCACACACCAGCTAGATTCAGCTTCATTGTATCCATGCATACCTACTGCAAAAATCCACAGATCTAGCAGTAATAAGAAGCTGAACCTCTACTAAGTTACTGAATTTTATTTTTCTGAATGTTTTATATATAGTGTTCCTAAGTTTTGATGCTGGGAAGTTCAGAGTTCAATTCATAATCAACACTTATACCTGCCTAGAGCACTAGTATATTAGTTATTTTTCTCATTGCCATGACAAAATATCTGGTAAAAACAACTTAGGAAAGGAAGGTTTTCTTCTGGTTCATAGTTAGAGGGTACAGTCCATCAAGGGGAAGGAAGGTGACAGGAGCTTGAGACAGCTGTCATATCACATTCACAGTCAAGAAACAGAGCCTGCTGGTGCTCAGCTCGCTTTCTTCTTTTTATTCAGTCCAGGAGCCCAGCCCATGCAGGTGCTGCCTACAGTTAGGAAGATTCTTCCCACCTCAATTAGCTCAACCTAGAAACACCCTCACAGACACGTATAGAGGCTGGTCTCTGGTGACTCTAGATGCTGTCAAGTTGGCCATGTTAACCCTATAACAAATGTCCACGGTGCGGCAGCCTTGCCTCCTCAGCATTTACCTTATTTGTGAGATTGTGGTCTCATCATCACCTTTCTTTTAACTGCATTCAGTCTGTGTATGTACAATATATACACATATGGAGAGAGAGAGAGAGAGAGAAACCTCAGTGGGAAGTGTCACAAAAAGAAAGCTCAAACTTTGAATAACTTCACCAGGCCTTCTGTTCAGAAGCCCTGTTAATCATGACCTTCCCCATCTCAAAAATAACTTTGTTTAGGTTGAACAGCCGAAGAGTCACTTCCTGAAATGATTTCTAAACATGGGTGATTCCTGAAGAAAATTAAACCATACTTTCAGAAAAGTCAGATTAAAATTTAGAGACTTATTCAGAAAGCACTTGGAAGCAAGCAGACAACCAAGGAGGCGATAAGCCCATGAATATGGAAAGGACATGCCTGCTGACTGTGTAATAATTAGCCCACCTTCAGACCAGGGACTGTAGAATGGAGCCAAATGCTGTGCAGAGTAATTTAATGACACCTGAACCAAGGTCATCCTTGGATGCTCTGTTCACGGGATTTAGACCAGTTCATAAACGATAGTTAATGGCCCATTCCAAGGAGAATCTCTGCATACCTAATGTCTATGGGTGACATTTTAGAATGTATCTATTCACAGTTATATATACAAGGGAATCTGTGATCGGGCACCTGCCATACAGCTAAAAATATAGGGAACATTTAGTCTTTGTGCTACAGAATTCTATGTGCCTAGAGCCTGGGGATGACTGTGTATTCATCTCCTCTCATCATATAACTCAACGCCTGCTGCTACAGCAGTGCTGAGCATCAAAGATGTCCTAGTGTAGGAGAAACTGCATGGACAGTGTATTGGTTACCTTTTTCCTTGCTGTAACAAAATACCTGACAAAAGCAGCTTAATGAAAGCAGGGTTTAGTTTGGCTCACAGTTTGGGAGTATAGTCCATCACAGCAGGGAAGGCATGGCAGCAGGAGTGTGAGGCAGCTGGTCACACTGCATCTGTAGTCAGGAAGCAGAGGGAGAAGAATGCTGATGTTAGACTTACTTTCTTTTTACTCAGTCCAGGACCCCAACCTGAATGGTACCTCTCACCTCAGTTAGCCCAATCTAGAAACTTCTTCACAGATAAAACCCAGAGGTTTGTTTCCATGGTGATTCTAGATCTGGTCTGGAGGACAATCAAGATTAATTTTATTGGATCTCCTAGGAAGGTAGGTATTCCACATGGTCCACATCTCCCACAGAAGAGGCAGCAAGATGAAGTACCTGAAGGATAGTCTGTGCTCCCAGTGAGTGCTAATCTGCTCACAGAGATGAAGTCACCAATCCTCTGTTTTGCTTTGGGGGTAACTGAAGAACCAATGAGTCTCAGGACCTTATTAGTGACAGAATCAGGTGCAGGACCCAGGACTGTGTTTATGAAGAGGGTGGCAAGGCTGCCAGTGCCACCCTCGTGTCATTCAAAACTTACCGTTTATATCCTCCAAATAGCTACCCACTGCCAGCCTCCCTTTCTCTACACCTGGAGGCTTTTGTAGCACATGGCAAGGCTGTCTTTTTGACCAAGAAATGAGGAATGTTGAAGATCATAGATATGCTCATTACACTTGTTCTTAGTCATTACATAACGTATAGATGTGTCAAAGCATTACATCTTAACACAGTCATACAATTATTATGAAAGAATCAATAGCAATGACCACAAAAGAAGTTTAAGGGTCCTGAATGCCACCTTAGATGTTCCTCTCTGTGTGAGTGAGTGCGAATGGAAGGCATGGGAGTTGGCGTAGAGGAAAACAGGCTCAGATCTACTGAAGCAGTCTGGAAAAAACCAGAAGCGGATCTCAGAGGACAACTGGGTTCACCAGCTCTATAAGGGAGAGTGCAGTTACTGATAGAGAACAGCAAACAGGGGTTGGAGGTGAGAACAGGCCCAGAAAGCATGTTTGAGGAACCACAAACGGGTTGATAGAAAGTAGGTCCTATGGGAGAGGAAAGATCCCAGAGAGCTTCGCAGTTTATGACCTCCTGTAATTTGGCCCAAGGCACTAGGCTGTGCACCACTTTAGTGACCCTGGAGAAGATTAAAGGTCTCTGAGCTGAAGCAGTGTCAAAGTGGAAGCCAGATGGTAAACTGAATCACAATAAGCGGGAGATGTCTTTTGGAGTAAGCCCAGGATGTTTGACATAGCATAATGGACATTGCCCTCCAGAGGTAAATATTTTCAGACTTCCAGGTTTCTTTATCTCCCCCACAGAACACAGTTGCAAGGTCTTGGGGGAATGTCCCAGGTCTGGGGGTGACATCTGTGTTGGAAAGATGGGTCACCATGGCCATGGTCATATGAACTCAAAGTTCTCTCCTGAAATGGATCAGGTCCATTTGTACCATCAGTTCAGGGACCTTCCTGAATTGTGAGAGCCAAGGGATGGGCTCAAAGGAAGGGCTTTAGGACCTCAAAATGGGAGGGGTGATGACGGCACAGTGGGGCAAAGAGAGGACAGCAGCTGAATTCTGAAGGCCAGTTAGAAAGGAGCTCCCAGGCAAGGCAAAGCGGGTGAGCATGCTTGGCCTTATGAAACTGGCTGGGCTGCGCCTCCAGTCTCTTCCTCTCCAACCTCTGCCTTGGGGTCAAGCAGTAGATTCATTTCTGCTAAATGTGTAGTTCTCGATAACAAGCACACACAAGACCAGGGCATGTTGAATGAATCTCTTTAGTGTTAATCTGGGGCTGAAAGACAAGTTGGAACAAAAATGAGGCCCAGTCTCCATGCAGCTGGAGTGTGGCTCAGCCCCTGCCCACTTTGCCATAAATCCTTCTATTGAACTCACAGCCTTGAAAAGGGCTTGGACACTGAAGGTGGAAGCAGATTAACGCAAGGTCTATACTAATTGGGTCTAATAAGCACAGCCTTGGGCTTCCTCTCATTGTACCACTCCACTGACCTAATAATTATAATTTATGTGTCAGCAAAGGTGCATGGAATGGGAAGGATTTATTTTGCTAAGTTTAAAAAAATAACACCCACAGGTCATATGAAAATAAAAATGTTATTTTCTTTGATGAGACATACCACAGAAGCCCAGGTGGGAAAAATACCTATTCAAAGTCCCACTGAAGGATGCCTGCTTCCTCAGGTACATCAGGAGTGGGAGACACAAGATAGATATTCAGTCACATAGGCTCCCTCACCTTTCCACAGACAGGGCTCTGCACACATCTAGGTCCAACAGTAGAGAGTTTTTTTAATGTTATTGAAAATTCACGTGGACTATGTTTGCCCTTTTTGAACAGCGGGACTTGTTTGTCTCACGGGGTTGTATGGCAGAAATTTTCCTGCTTCCATTTCAGCTCAGTATAGAGACAACTGATGCTCAGCACCCAAGTGTCTGTGAGACAGAGCACCGGAGTCATGACTGTTAAATGCTGGACCCAGAACCGCATTCTCAAAATGAAAATTGCCTCACTCTCTCCATGAATGCAAAAAGAGATCTTATCCCGAGAGCAGAGTAGGTTGTGAACTCGCCTACTGGGTTTCCTGGAGAGTGAGTGTGGCCCTGCAGCTGAGGGTGCGTAGGGCCACGATCCAGCTCTCACTTGGGAAATTGAGATGGCAAATACGGACTGGGAGAGCACTGAACAGGGAGAGAGCAGTGTTTTCCAAGGGCCAGACTGGAAAGAAATCCCGATCACAGATGTTCTGGGACCAACAGGGCCACCCGGAGAGTCAGAGATCACTGCATCAATAACTCAGAGATAGGACTACATTTGAGGGCACAGAAGGTGTCTCAGTCACTAGTCTCAATTAAGAAGCCATTGGCTGTGGAGACAGCTTGGTCAGTAATGTGCTTCCATGTTCATGCCATGAAGACCTGAGTTTGGATCTCTAGCACTCACATGTGAAAACCAAGCATGGTGATGTATGCCTGTAATCTTAGTGCTGGGGAATCAGGGACAGATCAGCTAGTCCTGCTTAATCACTGATCTCCAGGTTCAATGAGAAATCCTGACTCAAAAACTAAGGTAGAGAGCAAGAGAGGAAAGCAATCAACATTGACCTCTGCTTACACACACACACACACACACACACACACACACACACTCACTCACTCGCTCACTCATACACATACCACATATAATAAATAAATAATCAGTCCAAGTAGCAATAAAATCTGCCTAAGAAGGCCCAAACAAGGCCCTTTAACATTGCATGGAAAGATACCTTAGTCTGTTGCATTATGACATAAAGGTAATTTCAACTCACTCCTCTTTTCATAAGTTAACAAATTTGCTATGTTGTTTTGTTATTTGTTCATTTTTTATTTGTAGATATTCCGTATAATGTATTTCATTATACTGAAGGGAAAAAATAAAGCAAAATGAAGCTAGTAAGTAGAGGAGAAAGAGAGAAGTATAATTACATTTTTTTTAATTTTTGGTCCTTTTGAGACAGGGTCTCTCTGTAGCCTCTTTTGGCCTAGAATGTGCTATGTAGACCAGAACTCACAGAGATCAATCTGCCTCTGCCTCCAGAATTGGAATTAAAAGTGTGCACCACCACACCCACTCAAATACACATTTTAATAAGGAAGATTAAAAAGAAACATATTTTTTGGATAAAGAAGTGTTTTGTATGCTAAAATAAGAGTTTTGCTCTGAGTCATGACTGGATTTTCTAAAATGGAAAAGGAAAAATGAAACTAGAACTAGAACATTTCTGATGTTGCTGAAGTCGCAGAAGGTTTCTGAAAGGTAAGGTTTAAAGCTGACTGCATGTGATTACTGAAGGCAACTGAAATCCCTGGGGCCAGAGTTAAGTACCCTGACATAAGACAAAAATGTATTCTTCTCTTCAAAACAATGCAGCTTGCTTAAGACATTTATCTAATTTTGATATTTTAAAGAACTGACTTAAGAACAAAGATTTTATGTTTTATCAAGATAATTACTTACATTTTCTGCTAAGTTTGTCAGACTTTTTACTTGGGAAACTGAGTCTTAACAAAATCATGATTTATTAAAATTTCATTGCTTTCATCTAAGCTTTGTCTCAATATTACATAAAAATAAAATGTATTACTTGCTACTTAAGACTGAGAAAACTGTCCTAAGTGTTCGAACACCAAAGCTTAGAAGCCAAAACAAAAGAGATACAAAGACAGCCTATATTTCTCCCTCCAAGACCTGCCAAGACCAAGGAATAATGGAACCCCTCTAAAAGAGCCTTACAACTCCATCAGTCACGTGTTCTCTTGATCACAGAAGCCATGGAGGTGCAAGAGGTTGGACATTCTACAATGTACATCCTACAAAGAGAAAAATCATTAGAAGGAAAGCTGTCTTCTGTGTTTCCAGTGAAAACCATAGTCAGAAAGACCTTGGTTCATCCCAATAGACAGTAAAGGAGCCAAGAGGTTCTTCATTAGTCCCTAGGAGTAACCCTTGTGGAGTTTCAAATACCTTAAAGCTAAAAAATAAGAAGGTTAATTTTTGGCTACCTACATGATCTTATATACCCAACAGGAAAGTGTAATTGAAAAGAAAAAATAATTGGTAATATTACAAACGAAATTCTACCAGCCCCTAGTCAGGATTCTCATCCTGGTTGGGTTAGGTGACTTGATGTTCCTAAAGGCCTACAGTCTGTCAGTGAAGAAGTTCAACCTATTTCAAGGGGACCTTGCCATGCTTTATTGGCTGTTTCAGTGGATGCCAAACTCCAGTCACTCCAAGATAAACTTCACCTGTCCAAGATAGAACCTTATTTTCCAAAAGGTACTCACAGAGAGACAGAAAAGCCCCAGTAGAGCAATAAACCAAATTAGGACTTACTTTCTCTTCAAAAAGGACGCCAAGGGCCAACTTCAAATAAGTAAATCTATAATCCATGGCTCCTGATTTCAGAATTACAAATAGGAGTCTTTTAATAACACTTATGGTCAACCTTACCAGTGCCCCATCAAGCAAATCCTTTCTTTCTGCTGTACAAATTTTTTCAAGATATTATATTCTTCTGTCAAAACTGATTTGTCTGACTCTAAGTGAATAAAGCTTCAGCTCTCAGACCATGGACATGGCTCAGTGGGTAAAGTGCTTATTGTACAAGCACAAGAATCTACATTCAAATCCCCAGCACTCACATAGATACACACACAGATATGGATGCTGCCCTATAATCCCAGCACTGGGAAGCAAAAATGTGGGGCTCCGTGAAGCTTGCTGGCCAGCTAGTCTTGTTCAATCAGTGACCTTTAGGTTGAGAGACCCTATCTCAAAAAATAAGGTGGAGATCAACTGAGGAAGACACCCAGCGTTGACATCTGGCCTCCACAAACATATGCAACATGCACACACATGTGTACACATGTGCTTGTGCACCTGTATATATGTGAATACATACCATACAAATGAAAGAAAGAATATTTAGTTCTCTAAAAGTCTCCTCTTTTATCACTGGAGAAAATCTCCATCGCAGCTGTCTGTCACACTCATCCTTGGGCTCTGCTTACTCTGCCTGTATGTCAGCTCAGTCTTCAAACTATACCCTTTAAGTCTGACTACAAGTCTTCGACCTAGAGGACCACTAGGTCTGTCCTGTCTTGACTCTCTCTTGCCATGAAGGGTCTTCTAGGAACAAAATGAAAACCACCCTCTGCCTCCTCCCATGGTACAGCGTGCTCTGGTCACCTGCTCTCTTCCCCAGGCAGAACGAGTCCTCCAAGCCAGGCTGCTCTTCTCTCCTCTCATTGCAAGTCTCTCCAGTCCTCTTATCCCTCTAGTTAAATGTCTTTATGTGTGTATGTGCATGTATGTGCATTTTCACGTGTGTACACATGCACATGTGTGTGGAGGCCAGTGTTCAACCTCAGATGTTGTTCCTCAGGTGCTATCCACCTTGCTTTTTGAGACAGGTTCTCTCATTGGCCACGGTCCAAATGCTAGGCTATGTCAGCTAGCCAGTGAGCCCTGTGCTTGCTCGCCAGCGTTTACAAGCATGCACCACCACACCCAGTATTTCTAATATGGGTTCCGCAGATTGAATTCAGGTCCTCATGCCTGCACA